>QPFY01000007.1:0-1200000 GCA_003665825.1 Microbotryum silenes-acaulis
CCTAAACCTAACCCCGAGTAAGGAGTGAGTGGGGAGAGGGAAAGGGAAAGGGGCGTTGGCGTGCGTGAACGTGAAGTCGAGCCAATCAACTCATTGTCGGCGCAAGATCCCGAGGCTCGGCGCACTCGGCTGTGAGATCGGTCTCCGATTTGCTCAAGTCCAGTCAACCTGTTGCACTTCAAGATTCAAACGTCCAACAAGGATGCGAGAGAGCTTCAGGACTAGAGAGAGCAAGTACTTTCGAGGTTAGTGCGTATCAGCGCTTGTCGACACGGGCCGTTCGACTGGCAATCGGCCAGCGTCCGCGGCGACAAAGTCAATTCGTGCAGGTCACTCTAAGCGGCCTGTACTATTGATACTCCTATACTAAAAGACTGTTCTTGGAATTTAGACGAGCTGTGTCGGAAGATTTGAGGTGAAGACATCGTATTCAGGAGCAGATCTTTGATCCGATTACAAGCGAGATCATCGCGCGATGGCAGACGACTCGGAGACTCAGAGCCACGCCGGGCGTGTCCCGTAAGCAGGTCTTTGTCTCTTGCAGACCGCAATTCTGTGAAATGCGTCAAGAGGTGAGTTTACTTCTCAGGTGATGTCTAGCGGCGTGAACACAGCTTGAGCGTAGCGTTCCTCCAAGAGATCGTCGGTGAAAAGATGACGCGGTCGGCACTTCGTTTGCGGACAAGTTTTTGTTCGGACGCCTTCGACGATGATTGTAGTTCGCTGTGAGGTCGATCTGACGACTCTTTTCCGGTAAAAAGTCATGCGTATGAAATAGAGTTCAGGGATATGGTGATGGCGCCGAGAAGATCGTCCAGTTAGCACTGTCGGCGGAAAAAACTCGATCGTTACCCAGCCGAGGACACGGGGTGACGCATCGACTCATTCTCACTGGCCCCTCCTGCAGACAAATGCTTCCCACTCTCAGAGAACACTCGAATATGCGAAAAAACGGCGGGTCGATCGGCGTGCCGTGCTAAATTGGGAGGTTGATGCAGTATTTTCCTCGGCACCGTTCTCCGAGATCAAAAAGCAAAAGTGATGCCGCAGCACACCCGATCTCGGTCGAGCGGGTCCTTTCATCGGGTCACTGCTGCAAGCAATACAACTCGAATTGGAGCATGCTTCAAGCTGTCTGACTCCGGTTGACAGACCTATTACAACATGATGACCACCGTGTTGAAGTCAATTTCGACTTCTGATCGAGTTGAAAAGTCGCGCGAGGACACGGAGATACTCTCGATCGCGCAAACTCGGCTCCTTTACTTTTCGCTGGTCGATCGGATCGTGATCCTTCGACGATCGAAGGAGGACCTTTATAGTTGAATTTCTTAGCGTTGACGGAAGAATCCATGGGGTGCTTTGCGGTGTCAAAGCTTATTTTTAGTCAGGATCGTCGGTGACGGATGCGGGCGGCAGAGGTTCGGCTGTACGCGAAAGCCGAGGAACCCTCCGGTCTCGAATCACGGCATGCCGCTGCAAGCAGCTGTTTTTCACACTTATTTACTTCCTATAGTCGTAAAAAGGCTATTGTAAAAGGCTAGGGATGCGATTGCAAGGTTGAAGGTCACTCTAAACGGACGGCGGCAGGTCAGCTCGGTCGGCAGCAGCGACGAGTACGCATGGCAACATGAGCAACGAATACGATCAATCCAGTGAGTCACTGTGACGTACTCCGATATAGTTTTGATTGCGTTCAGCAGTTGGTAGTCCAGCGCTCAAGTTAGATTTGATTCAAGAACATTCCATTGAAGTCGTTTGCGCGAGAACCATGTCGGAGGCCGCAGGAAAACCCGGCAAGAATGGCTCAAGAAGATCCAAAGGTTCTCAGACACGCACATATGAGCTCAAAGACCGAATGGTATTGCATCGAGGAACACATGCGATCGTACCTCAGAAATGTAGGGAAAGAACTGGAAGGAGTAAACGTCGCTCGAGCGGTGGGGCAAAGAGTCAAGGTGGTCCTTCGTTCTCAATCTCGAGGCGAGCCGGCCGGGCGCTAGGTCACCCACAAGAGTTTGGATGGTTGGAAAAGCCTCCTCGCACAGGACATCGACAAATATCGAGTCTTGGGTGGCGGAGACAGCAGCGGCAAAGATGAGAGCCTGCATACTCGTCGACGAGCGATCTGTCGCACCGAGTTGAGTTTTGAGGTCGGGGCCGATGGAGAGGAGATTAGCTTCGAGCAGAGCAAGTCCTGCCGAAAAAGGTCTGGTACCTCAATTGGAAACAGTCGACGATTATATCCATGAGAGCTAGAAACGGTTTCGAGCGAGTCGGAGTTCAAAGAGTCGAGTTGAGCGCAGGCGGAAATCTGAGACCTGGTGGAGCAAATCAACCATCCAACATGAGCAATAATGCACACACTTGCAACACGCGGGGTGGAAGAAGGGAAGACCTTCAGGTTGAAGGCACGCACTAACCTTTCGGATGTTTGCTCGCTTTGTGACTGCCAAACGAGTTCGTTTGCACCCAGCGAGGTGAGTGTAAGCTGCGAAGCGAGAGATGGAGCACCATGCGACGCCGATCGCAGTCCATGACCGCATGACCAGGGTTGCTGAAGCGTGTACGAACGTGCAACTTGCAGAGGTGGGATGGTGATCGCCCGTATCAAGCTGGTCGAGCCAATCTTTGAAATCGATTGAGAGTGCGAAGGATCGTCACGGTCCGATGCCGAAATCGAGCGCCGAGTGGTCCGGAGAAGCCCGAGTCGGGACTTTATCCTTCGACGTGCACAACGTAATAAGGAGTTCGAGTAAGATGTGAAGCAATGAGGAGGTGTTCCGTGGCACATCTCGGGAGCTTTGCCGTGAAGTCGATCGGGCGGAGCGATCGACGAGGTCGAAAGTCAGCGTGCAAGTCCGGTCGAATTAAACGGCAAGGAAGACGAGCGGGCATGTGGGATGTTGAGGTGCCATGAGGTGAAACGTAGCGCTCAGTGGTGTGGACGGATGACTCGACGAGCCGGATCACGAGGGCCGGCGATTGAGTGAGTCGCGGCGGGGTCGAGACGGGGTGATAGTGCTTGAGGCAATGCGGGTCTCCCATCTCGACATCGACGCACTCGTGCTTCAAACTGGTGGCGAGGTACCGAGGGATGGTGATCTGCGGGCTCGAATGCTGGGCGTGCGAGCTTGTAAGCATCGCTGCGAAGTTCCGTTCGAAGGAGCGCTCCTAGTCCGGGTCATTCGTGACCAACAATCTACACTGTGCAGTGACGCAACAGATCTTGATCTCGTCAGCAAAGAGTGCAACTCAAGCGAGGGCTCCGATTGAATGGCTCACTGTGGGCGGTCTGAGCCCGTCGTCGGTGGTCGAGCACGTGATCCGGTCATGACGGCTGTCAGAAAGGAAGGGCTGTCGATGTTCAAAGTATCGTCGAGTTAAAGCTCGAGTTGATCGAGCGAGGTCGAGTGGCGATTCGGGCAGGGTGGGCACATCGAGGCGGACCCATGTCAGTTGGTGCTTGATCGTCCATCGAGTAGTGCTCGATCGTCGCTTCGGTATAACCGAAGCAAGTTGCCTGAGAGATGGACGGGTCCAGCTGATCATCGGCGATTCGGGCAGGGTGGGCACATCGAGGCGGACCCATGTCAGTTGGTGCTTGATCGTCCATCGAGTAGTGCTCGATCGTCGCTTCGGTATAACCGAAGCAAGTTGCCTGAGAGATGGACGGGTCCAGCTGATCATCGGAGTGCCGAACGGTTCGAGCCGAGACGAAGCTACTCGATGAAATGGCTCGAGTGAGGAGCCAGCCAAAAAGAGCGCCGAAGAGTCAAGCTGATCCCAAGAAAATGACAGAACTCGGGTCGAGCGAAGTCGTATTGGCGATTGTAGTATTGAATCCCAAGCTCGGGGCATGGGGTGGAGGAGATGTTTGAGCAAGTCGGTGCGAAGCTGAGGATGGGCGACGTGCGAGTCGGATCTAGCGCGTCAAAAATGACGGGGCAATGCTGTGAAACACAGATGAGTGTTTGTAAAAGCGTCAGTATTGAAGGGACTCGAGACGATGGACACCCGGGTTGGAGAGGAGAGCATACCAGACTGGGGTTCTCATTGATCGAGCTAATCCGCCGGTGTGGATGCGAAGATCACGGGATAGTGTCGAGCCGGGTGCGGCGACACAGAACAAGATGAGGTGAGGTGAATCGTATCGATAGGTGAATTGCCATAGGATTCGAGAATGGGGCGATCGTGGGGTCGGCGCTCATGATGAGTAGGTCAGGTCAGTTGATAACAATGAGTCTATGGCGATCGAGCACGAGTACGGTGGAAGGTCGACGGTTGAGGCGGTCGAGGAAGCCATCGCGAGGGGCGAACGAGTTGTTACTTCGCACGTCGTGGTGATGGGATGAGCACGGACGGGGGCGAGATCGGGCGGAAGAGGTTTGTCAGTTCGGTCGGTTGATCGGTCGATCGGACCGAGGTTCGATGCTGGGTGCGAAGCGTCGGACGGGCATCAATCAAATGGTCGCCGAGTCGAGCAACAGATGTTCCGACAAACTCCGAGCTTGCCGCGTCGGTGAGACTCGTCGAAGAGACCCGATGTGACAGCGAGTGATTGCATTCGAGCGATCGGTCGACGTTGACGACGCGAGTGAACGGTGAACGATGTGGGGGTGGGCGAGGTGATCCTCACAGGCCGACAGTGCGGCAATGTGGGTCGAGTGATGTGTACATCGATGCGAGGCCTCAGGAAGGGGGGACAATCACGTTGATGTTACTGATGAGGACGTGGCATTGTGATCGCAGAGTATGGTCGTACAAGTCACAGAGCGGTTCGGTGCGAAGCTCGGATGCGAGCGAGTCGGCCACACGCGATCTGAACTAGTGTGATGAGCAGCAAAGACAAACATGAGGTGAGCGAATGGGACGAGAGCTGAGGACTATCTGAATGAAGGGCTCACCACACGCATCGGTCGAGTAGCTTGTGGGCGATCGGGGGTGATCGAGGCGATGCGCTGACCGAGCACGTGTCCGACCGAGGACGCTCGAGCGATGCATCGACGTAGTTAGTACGCTGCTGAAAGTGACCACGTCCTTTCAGATCAACCTGTTCAGCGTATCTTGCTGAAGATGACGATGTTGGAGTCGTTGATAGTCGTGTCGTGCGACGTCGCACCGTGCCCGCGTGAGCCCGCACAAAGGCACACGTCGAGCGTCTGTCGAGCGTGGCCGAGCTGCATCTTGCCGATTGGGTGATGTGGGGAGAGCGTTGTGGTGTAGTGGGATCAAAGCCGAGTCGAGTCGAGGCGGGTCAAGTGGTGCGCGTGGTGCGAGTGAGTGGGGAGAGGGAAAGGAGCGTTGGCGCGCGCGAATCTGAAATCGAGCGGTTGGCCGACCGAACTCGGCTGAACTCGGCTGAACTCGGCTGAACTCAGGCAGACTCGGCGCCGACGGGAAGCTTATTAGGCGCGCTCGGCCGAGAGATCCGACGGTCTCCGATTTGCTCGAGTCCAGTCGACCTGTTGCACTTCAAGACTCGAAGATCGAACAGGGATCCGAGGGAACTTCAAGGCTAGAGAGAGCGAGTACCTCCGAACTCGGTGCGAGGGCCCGGACGAGTCGGCCGGCGGCGTCCGCGGCAAAAAGGTCGACCCGTCCAGGTCACTGAGCACACTCGTACACTCATCAATCTTTTACTCAAACGCTATTTCCAAAATGTGTACGAGGTGCGTCGGAATCTTTGAGGGCAAACACATCTGATCCGGGAGCAGGTCGTTGGTCCGATTACTCGGAGTCGAGATGAGTCATCGATGGGAGACGAGAACCGCGGGCGTGTCCTGGAAGCGCATCTCAGTCTCTCGCTGACCGCAATGCTGTGAAATGCATCAAGAGATGAGTTGAGCTCTCAAGTGGTATCTGGCGGCGTGGATACAGTTTGAGAGCTGGCTCTCTCCAACAGCTCGTCGGTGAAAACTCGCTGCGGTCGGCACTTCGTTTGCGGACAAATTCGATCGCTTTCGACGATGATCGCAATGCTCTGTTAGGTCGATCTGACGACTTCTTCTCGGTACAGAACCATTCGTTTGAAATAGTAAAGGGATATGGTGATGGCGCGGAGAAGATCGTCCAGTTAACACTGTCGGCAAAAAGGCTCGATGGTCGCCGAGCCGGCGAGAGACAAGTAAGGAGTAATCGACTCATTCTCGCAGCCCCATCCGGCAGATAGATGTTTCCCACTCTCAGAACACTCAAAAATTCGAATATAGTCGTCCATACGCGTGCAGTGCTAGATTGCGGTCCTGTTGAGGCAGTATTTTCATCGGGACCGGTCTTCGAGATCACAAAGCCAAAGTGATCCCGCAGCACACAGGATCTAGGTCGATGTGGTCCTTTCCAACAGGTCATTGCTGCAAGCCATATACCTTGCATCGAAGCATGTTGCAAGCTACAGGAATACTTTTGAGACAGCTATCACATGGTGTTCACTGTGTTGGAGTCACTTTCGAGTGCTGATTTGGAGTTGAAAAGTCGCGCAAGGAGGTCGGCCGGCTCTCGATCGCGCAAACTCGACTCCTTTACTTTTCGCTGGTCGATCGGATAGTGATCTTCGACACTCGAAGGAGGACTTTCTTAATGTAATTTTTCAATCTTGACGGAAGAATCCATGGGGTACTTTGCGGTGTCAAAGCATACTTTCAGTCATGATCGTCGGTGAGGGATGCGGGTCGCAGAAGTTCGACTTTGCGTGAAAGCCGAGGAAGCCCCTCGCTGTCGAATCACGGCATACCTCTGCAAGCAGCTGTTCTTCACACTTGTTTACTTGCTAAAGCCGGAAAGAGGCTATAGTAAAAGGCTAGGGATGCGAGTGCAAGGTTGAAGCCCACTCTAAACGGACCGCGGCATGTCACTGCAGCTCTGTCGGCATGGGCGACGCATACGCATGAGCGACGAATACGATCGATCCAGTGAGTCACTTTGACATTCTCGGATACAATTTTGCTTGCGTTCAGCAGTTGGTAGTCCAGAGTTGATGTCGAATTCGATACAAGAACATCCCATAGAGGTCGTTTGCGGCAGAACCATGTCCGAGGCCGCAGGAAAACCCGGCAAGAATGGCTCAAGAAGATCCAAAGGTTCTCAGACACGCACATATGAGCTCAAAGACCGAATGGTATTGCATCGAGGAACACATGCGATCGTACCTCAGAAATGGAGGGAAAGAACTGGAAGGAGTAAACGTCGCTCGAGCGGTGGGGCAAAGAGTCAAGGTGGTCCTTCGTTCTCAATCTCGAGGCGAGCCGGCCGGGCGCTAGGTCACCCACAAGAGTTTGGATGGTTGGAAAAGCCTCCTCGCAAAGGACATCGGCAAATATCGAGTCTTAGGTGGCGGAGACAGCAGCGGCAAAGATGAGAGCCTGCATACTCGTCGACGAGCGATCTGTCGCACCGAGTTGAGTTTTGAGGTCGGGGCCGATGGAGAGGAGATTAGCTTCGAGCAGAGCAAGTCCTGCCGAAAAAGTCTGGATCCGCAAGTAGGCGACGACCATTATTCTGGGAGACGGACTGGAAACGGTTCCGAGCGGTTCCGAGTCCAAAAAGTCGAGTTGAGCGCAGACGGAAATCCAAGACCTGGTGGAGCAAATCAACCGTCAAACATGAGCAATAGTGCACACACTTGCAACACGAGATGTGGAGGGAGGGAAGGACTTCAGGTTGAGGGCATGCACTGACCTTTCGGACGTTTGCGCGCTTAGTGACTGCCAAACGAGTTCGTCGCTACCAAGCGAGGTGACAAGCGAAGCGAGAAGGGATGGAACACCGTGCGTCGTTGAGCGCAGTCCATGACCGCATAACCAGGGTTGCTGAAGCGTGTACGAACGTGCAAGTCGCCGAGGTGGGATGGTGATCGCACGTATCATGCTGGTCGAGCGAATCGCCGAGATCGATTGAGAGTGCGAAGGATCGTCACGGTCCAACGCTGAAATCGAGCGCCGAGTGGTCCGGAGAAGCCCGAGTCGGGACTTTATGCTTCGACATGCACAACGTAATAAGGAGTTCGAGTAAGATGTGCAGCGATGAGGAGGTTGTCTGTGGCAAATCTCGAGAGTTTTGCCGGAAAGTCGATTGGATGATGCGATCGAAGAGGTTGAAAGCAGTCCGATCAAGTTGAACGGCGAGGACGGCGAGCGGGAATGCGGGATGTTGAGAACGACAAGTTGAGATGTAGTGGCTTCGGACAAATGCCTTGACAAGCTGGATGACGAGGGCGGGCGATCGAGCAAACCGCTCGCAGCGGCTCGAAAGCTGCTGGGCGAGCTAGGATCTCCGGCGGACCTCCGTGGCGAGAAGGCCGCAACTAGTCTGCGTGCTGGGACCTTGTCGCAAGAGAAACCGAGGAATGGTAATTCACGAACTCGGCTGTGGGACGTGCGAGCGTGTGAGCGAATTCGTGCGAAGGTCCATTCGAGTGAGCGCTCCCATTCCAGGTCTTCCGTGACCAACGATCTGCAGTACGCAGTGACACGGCATATCTTCGTCTCATCAGCAAGGAGTGCAAGTCGCAAGTGAGAGCTCAGATCGAAACAGCTCACTGTCGGCGGTCTGAGCGAATCGTCCGAGGTCGAGCAGTTCCGGTCGCGATGGCTCGAGTGAGCAATCGACATAGCCCGGACGCAACTGTAGCTACCTTCGAGCTCGTTATCGAGTCGTTGAAAGCCGATTGGTGATGGTGAGAGTGTTGCAGTTGCTGAATGAGTTCCGCTTGCCTTAACCGGCTCCGGGTCACACGTCAAGTGCCGGGTCGAGTAAGGTCGAGCCGCATGTACCGAGCAAGTAAAGTTCCACCAGGACGGCAAGGTGTTGCTTCGTCGTGTCTTCGCGCAGTGAGAGAAAAGACGAGTTGTGTCGAGTGGTGCGAGAGATCGGCTAATAACGAATCGTGGGTGGCGGAGGCAGCAGCGGCAAAGATAAGAGCTTTCACCATCGTCGAATCGCACCGAGTTGAGTTTTGCGGTCAGGGCTGATCGAGAAGAGATCGAGGTCCATCCATGAGAGCTAGCTAGAAACGGTTTCGAACGAGTCGAGTTAAGCGCCGGCCAAAATCCATGACCTGGTGGAGCGAAAGAAAAGTCAAACATAAGCAAGAGGGCACAGACTTGCAACACACGAGGTGGAGGAAGGGAAAGCCTTCAGGTTACAGGCACTCACTGACGCTTTGTGACTGCCGAACGAGTTCGGGGGATGTTTAGAGCGACGAGTTGAGACGTAGTGACCTTGAACGGATGACTCGAAGAGCTGGATGACGGGCGCGGGAGGTTGAGTGATTCGCGGCGCGGTCGAGAAAGTGCTTGAGCCGATGAAGGTGTCCGAGCTCGACATTGACAAAACCAGTCGAGTTGTGCAACAGAAGATGCGACAAACCCCGGGCTTGCCGCATCGTTGAGACCCTTCGATTCGATCAAGAAAGAGATGTGAGGGAATGCATTTGTGCGATTGGTTGACGTTGACGACGCGGGTGCACCATGTGGGGGTGGCGGAGGTGATCGTCACTGGCCGAACGTGGTGTTTGGGGGTGGGCCGATGTGGGCCGAGTGACATGTGCATCGATTCGAGACCTCAAGAAGGCTGATCATGTCTTCGATGGTGCTGATGACAGATGCGCAGAGTATGGTCCTACAAGTCACAGAGCGGTTCGGTGCGAGGCTCGGATGCCAGCGAGACGGCCAACGCACGATCTGAACTAGAGTGATGAGCAGCAAAGACGTACATGAGGTGAGCGATTGCAGTTCCCGCTGAATACTATCTGAGTGAAGTTCTCTCCACAGTCATTGCCCGAGTAGCGGGTGGGCGATCGGGGTGATCGAGGCGGTGCGCTCACCGGGCATGTGTCCGACTGAGAACGCTCGAGCGATGCATCGACGTAAGCTTGGACGCTGCTGAAAGTGACCACGCCCTCTCAGGGTGCAGTTTCAGTTGTACGGTGTTAATGATGGCAATGTTGGACATGTCGTTAACCGTGTTGTGCGACGTCGCACCGTGCCCGCATCAGCCGGCTTGAAGTGACACGTTGAGCTGTAGTTGAGAGAGATCGAATTGCATCTTGCGGATTGAATGGCGCATGTGACGATGTAAAGGCATGTGAAGTCGAGGTGTGGTGTGGTGCGAGCAGTGCCGAGTCCGAGTCGAGTGGTCCGAGTGAGAAGTGAGTGGGGAGAGGGAAAGGAGCGTTGGCGCGCGCGAGTCCGAAGTCGCTAACCGCGCAAAAGATCCCGAACTATCCCGAAGCTCGGCGCGCTTGGCCGAAAGTTCGGTCTCCGATTTGCTCGAGTCCAGTCGACCTGTTGCACTTTAAGACTCGAAGATCGAGCAAGGATCCGAGGGAACTTCAAGGCTAGAGAGAGCGAGTACCTCCGAGGTCACCGCGTGGGTCGTTGAACGAGTCGGCCGCCGGCGTCCGTGGCGAGAGTCGGAGGAGGTCGATCGTCCGGGTCACTGAGCACGCCTGTACGCTTGTCATTTCTTTACTCAAAAGCTGTTCCCAAAATAGATACGAGCTGTGTGGGAATATTTAAGGAAAAACACCTCTGATCCGGGAGCAGCTCTTTGGTCCGATTACGAGCGAGATCATCGCCCGATGGTAGACGAGACTTAGAGTCAGGAGCGTGTTTTTGAAGCACATCTCAGTCGGGCGCTCGCAGACCGCAATGCTGTGAAATGCATTAAGAGGTGGGTTGAGTTCTCAGGTGATGTCTAGCGGCGTGAACACAGCTTGAGCGTAGCGTTCCTCCAAGAGATCGTCGGTGAAAAGATGACGCGGTCGGCACTTCGTTTGCGGACAAGTTTTTGTTCGGACGCCTTCGACGATGATTGTAGTTCGCTGTGAGGTCGATCTGACGACTCTTTTTCGGTGAAAAGGCATGCGTTTGAAATAATACAGGGGTGATGGCGCCGAGAAGATCGTCCAGTTAGCACTGTCGGCGGAAAAAACTCGATCGTTACCCAGCCGAGGACACGGGGTGACGCATCGACTCATTCTCACTGGCCCCTCCTGCAGACAAATGCTTCCCACTCTCAGAGAACACTCGAATATGCGAAAAAACGGCGGGTCGATCGGCGTGCCGTGCTAAATTGGGAGGTTGATGCAGTATTTTCCTCGGCACCGTTCTCCGAGATCAAAAAGCAAAAGTGATGCCGCAGCACACCCGATCTCGGTCGAGCGGGTCCTTTCATCGGGTCACTGCTGCAAGCAATACAACTCGAATTGGAGCATGCTTCAAGCTGTCTGACTCCGGTTGACAGACCTATTACAACATGATGACCACCGTGTTGAAGTCAATTTCGACTTCTGATCGAGTTGAAAAGTCGCGCGAGGACACGGAGATACTCTCGATCGCGCAAACTCGGCTCCTTTACTTTTCGCTGGTCGATCGGATCGTAATCCTTCGACGATCGAAGGAGGACCTTTATAGTTGAATTTCTTAGCGTTGACTGAAGAATCCATGGGGTGCTTTGCGGTGTCAAAGCTTATTTTTAGTCAGGATTGTCGGTGACGGATGCGGGCGGCAGAGGTTCGACTTTACGAGAAAGCCGAGGAACCCTCCGGTCTCGAATCACGGCATGCCGCTGCAAGCAGCTGTTTTTCACACTTATTTACTTGCTATAGTCGTAAAAAGGCTAGGGATGCGATTGCAAGGTTGAAGGTCACTCTAAACGGACGGCGGCAGGTCAGCTCGGTCGGCAGCAGCGACGAGTACGCATGGCAACATGAGCAACGAATACGATCAATCCAGTGGGTCACTGTGACGTACTCCGATATAGTTTTGATTGCGTTCAGCAGTTGGTAGTCGAGCGCTCATGTTAGATTTGATTCAAGAACATTCCATTGAAGTCGTTTGCGCGAGAACCATGTCGGAGGCCGCAGGAAAACCCGGCAAGAATGGCTCAAGAAGATCCAAAGGTTCTCAGACACGCACATGAGCTCAAAGACCGAATGGTATTGCATCGAGGAACACATGCGATCGTACCTCAGAAATGTAGGGAAAGAAGTGAAAGGAGCAAACGTCGCTCGAGCAGTTGGGCAAAGAGTCAAGGTGGTCCTTTGTTCTCACTCTCGAGGCAAGCGGGCAGGGCGCTAGGTCACCCACAAGAGTTCGGATGGTTGGAGAAGCCACCTCGCACAGGACATCGGCAATATCGAGTCTTGGGTGGCGGAGGTAGCAGCGGCAAAAATGAGAGCCTGCATGCTCATCGACGAACGATCGGTCGCACCGAGTTGAGTTTTTAGGTCGGGACCGATCGAGAGGAGTTCAAAGTCGAGCAGAGCAACTCCCGCCAAAAACGTCTGGAACTTCAATTGGAAAGAGTCGACGACCATTCTTCCGGGAGACAGACTGAAAACGGTTGCGAGCAGTTCGGAGTCCAAAGAGTCGAGTTGAGCGCAGTTGGGGAACTAAAGCCTGGTGGAGTGATTCAACCGTCAAACATGAGCGATAGTGCACACACTTGCAACACGAGGTGTGGAGGAAGGAAAGCATTTCAATTTGAAGGCATGCACTGACCTTGCGGACGTTTGAGCGCTTAGTGACCGCCAAACGAGTTCGTCGCTACCAAGCGAGAGGGGATGGAACACCGTGCGTCGCTGAGCACTATCCACGACCGAATGACCAGAGTCTGTACGAACGTGCATATCGCAGAGGTGGGATGGTGATTGTACATATCCAGCTGGCCGAGCGAATCGCCGAGGTCGATTGAGAGTGCGAAGGATCGTCACCGAATTCGAGCGCCGAGTTGCCCGAAGAAGCCCGAGTCGAGGCTGTACGGATCAACGTGCGCAACGTGGGACGGTGTTCGAGTAAGATTTGAACGGATGAGGAGGCGTTCCGTGGGGAATCTTGACAGCTTTGCCAGCAAGTCGATTGGTCGGTGCGATCGACGAGGTAGGAACCCAGCGTGCAAGTCCGGTCAACTTGAACGGCAAGGAGCGCGGGAATGTGGGATGTTGAGGTGCCATGGGGTGAAACGTAGACGATCTAGGATGCCTTGACAAGCTGGATGACGAAGGCGGGCGATTGAGCAATTCGTTCGCAGCGGCTCGAAAGCTGCTGGGCGAGCAAGGATCCCCGGCGGATCTCCACTGGCAAGAAGGCCGACACTAGTCTGTGTGCTGGGAGCTTGTCGCAAGAGAAACCGGGGGATGGCAATGCGCGAACTCGGATGTGGGCTATGCGAGCGTGTGAGCGAGTCGGTGCGAAGTTTCATTCGAGGAAGCGTTCCCATTCCAGGTCTTCCGTGACCAACGATCTGCAGTACGCGGTGACACGGCATAGCTTGGTCTCATCAGCATGGGGTGCAAGTCGCAAGTGAGAGCTAAGATCGAAACAGCTCACGGTGGGCGGTCTGAGCAAGTCGTCCGAGGTCGAGCAGTTCCGGTCGCGATGGCTCAAGTGAGCAATCGACATAGCCCGGACGCAACTGTGGGTATCTTGGAGCTTCTTATCGAGTCGTTCCAATTGGGGAGGGTGAGGATGTTGCAGTTGCTAAACGGTGTCATGCTTGCCTTAGCCGGCTCCAGGTGACACGCCATGTGCCGGGTCGAGTAGGGTCGAGCCGCATGTACCGGGCAAGTGATGTTTCACCATGGCAGCAAGGCGTTGCGTCGTCGTGTCTTCGTGCAGTGAAAGAAAGACGAGTCGAGTCGAGTGGTACGAGGATCGGCGAATGTCGAGTCTTGGGTGGCCGAGGCAGCAGCGGCAAAGATACGAGCTTGCACCATCGTCGAATCGCACCGAGTTGAGTTTTGAGGTCAGGGCCGATCGAGAGGAGGTCGAGGTCGAGCAAAGCAAGCTTCGCCGGAAAAGTATCGATCCTCAATTGGAAAGAGTCGACAATCATTCATTCGTGAGAGCCAAAAACGGATTCGAGCGAGTTGGAGTTTAAAGAGTCGAGTTAAGCGCAGGCCGGAATCTGAGACCTGGTGGAGCGAAATAAAAGTCAGACATAAGCAAGAGGGCACAGACTTGCAACACGAGGTGTGGAAGAAGGGAAGACCTTCAGGTTGAAGGCATGCACTAACCTTTCGGACGTTTGCTCGCTTTGTGACTGCCAAACGAGTTCGTTTGCACCCAGCGAGGTGAGTGTAAGCTGCGAAGCGAGAGATGGAGCACCATGCGACGCCGATCGCAGTCCATGACCGCATGACCAGGGTTGCTGAAGCGTGTACGAACGTGCAACTTGCAGAGATGGGATGGTGATCGCCCGTATCAAGCTGGTCGAGCCAATCTTTGAAATCGATTGAGAGTGCGAAGGATCGTCACGGTCCGATGCCGAAATCGAGCGCCGAGTGGTCCGGAGAAGCCCGAGTCGGGACTTTATCCTTCGACGTGCACAACGTAATAAGGAGTTCGAGTAAGATGTGAAGCAATGAGGAGGTGTTCCGTGGCACATCTCGGGAGCTTTGCCGTGAAGTCGATCGGGCGGAGCGATCGACGAGGTCGAAAGTCAGCGTGCAAGTCCGGTCGAATTAACCGGCAAGGAAGACGAGCGGGCATGTGGGATGTTGAGGTGCCATGAGGTGAAACGTAGCGCTCTGTGGTTTGGACAAATGACTCGACGAGCCGGACCACGCGGGCCGGCGATTGAGTGAGTCGCGGCGGGGTCGAGACAGGGTGATAGTGCTTGAGGCAATGCGGGTCTCCCATCTCGACATTGACGCACTCGTGCTTCAAACTGGTGGCGAGAGGTACCGAGGGATGGTGATCTGCGGGCTCGAATGCTGGGCGTGCGAGCTTGTAAGCATCGCTACGAAGTTCCGTTCGAAGGAGCGCTCCTAGTCCGGGTCGTTCGTGACCAACGGTCTACACTGTGCAGTGACGCGACAGATCTTGATCGCATCAGCAAAGAGTGCAAGTCGCAAGCGAGGGCTCCGATCGGATGGTTCACTGTGCCCTGTGGGCGGTCTGAGCCCGTCGTCGGTGGTCGAGCACGTGATCCGGTCATGACGGCTGTCAGAAAGGAAGGGCTGTCGATGTTCGAAGTATCGTCGAGTTAAAGCTCGAGTTGATCGAGCGAGGTCGAGTGGCGATTCGGGCAGGGTGGCCACATCGAGGCGGACCCATGTCAGTTGGTGCTTGATCGTCCATCGAGTAGTGCTCGATCGTCGCTTCGGTATAACCGGAGCAGGTTGCCTGGGAGATGGACGGGTCCAGCTGATCATCGGAGTGCCGAACGGTTCGAGCCGAGACGAAGCTGCTCGATGAAATGGCTCGAGTGGGGAGCCAGCCAAAAAGAGCGCCGAAGAGTCAAGCTGATCCCAAGAAAATGACAGAACTCGGGTCGAGCGAAGTCGTATTGGCGATCGTAGTATTGAATCACAAGCTCGTGGCATGGGGTGGGGGCGATGTTTGAGCAAGTCGGTGCGAAGCTGAGGATGGCGACGTGCGAGTCGGATTTAGCGCGCCAAAAATGTCGGGGCAATGCTGTGTTTCAGTGTTTGGAACGGCGTCAGTATTGAAGGGACTCGAGACGATGGAGACCCGGGTTGGAGAGGAGAGCATACCAGACTGGGGTCCTCATTGATCGAGCTAATCCGCCGGTGTGGATGCGAAGATCACGGGATAGTGTCGAGCAGGGTGCGGCGACACAGAACAAGATGAGGTGAGGTGAATCGTATCGATAGGTGAATTGCCATAGGATTCGAGAATGGGGCGATCGTGGGGTCGGCGCTCATGATGAGTAGGTCAGGTCAGTTGATAACAATGAGTCTATGGCGATCGAGCACGAGTGCGGTGGAAGGTCGACGGTTGAGGCGGTCGAGGAAGCCACCGCTAGGGGCGAACGAGTTGTTCCTTCGCACGTCGTGGTGATGGGATGAGCACGGACGGGGCGGGGGCGAGATCGGGCGGAAGAGGTTTGTCAGTTCGGTCGGTTGATCGGTCGATCGGACCGAGGGTCGATGATGGGTGCGAAGCTTCGGACGGGCATCGATCAAATGGTCGCCGAGTCGAGCAACAGATGTTCCGACAAACTCCGAGCTTGCCACGTCGGTGAGACTCGTCGAAGAGACCCGATGTGACAGCGAGTGATTGCATTCGAGCGATCGGTCGACGTTGACGACGCGAGTGAACGGTGAACGATGTGGGGGTGGCCGAGGTGATCCTCACAGGCCGACAGTGCGGCAATGTGGGTCGAGTGATGTGTACATCGATGCGAGGCCTCAGGAAGGGGGACAATCATGTTGATGTTACTGATGAGGACGTGGCATTGTGATCGCAGAGTATGGTCGTACAACTCACAGAGCGGTTCGGTGCGAAGCTCGGATGCCAGCGCGTCGGCCAACGCGCGATCTAAACTAGAGTGCTGAGCAGCAAAGACAAACATGAGGTGAGCGGATGGGGTGTGAGCTGGAAAGTATCTGAGTGAAGTACTCACCACACTCATCGGTCGGGTTACGAGAGGGCGAACGGGGCGATCGAGGCGATTGGGTGACCGAGCACGTGTCCGACCGAGGACGCTCGAGCGATGCATCGACGTAGTTAGTACGCTGCTGAAAGTGACCACGTCCTTTCAGATCAACCTGCTCAGCGTATCTTGCTGAAGATGACGATGTTGGAGTCGTTGATAGTCGTGTCGTGCGACGTCGCACCGTGCCCGCATCAGCCCGCACGAAGGGACACTGCGAGCGTCCGTCGAGAGTGGCCGAGCTGCATCTTGCCGATTGGGTGATGTGGGGAGAGCGTTGTGGTGTAGTGGGATCAGAGCCGAGTCGGGTCAACTGGGCGAGTGAGTGGTGTGAGTGAGCGGGGAGAGGGAAAGGAGTGTTGGCGCGCGCGAATCTGAAGTCGAGCGGTTGGCTGACTGACCTCGGCTGAACTCGGCTGAACTCAGGCGGGACTCGGCGACGGAAAGCTTATTAGGCGCGCTCGGCCGAGAGATCCGACGGTCTCCGATTTGCTCGAGTCCACTCGACCTGTTGCACTTCAAGACTCGAAGATCGAACAGGGATCCGAGGGAACTTCAAGGCTAGACAGTGCGAGTACCTCCGAACTCGGTGCGAGGACCCGGGCGAGTCGGCCGGCGGCGTCCGCGGCAAAAAGGTCGACCGGTCCAGGTCACTGAGCACACTCGTACACTCATCAATCTTTTACTCAAACGCTATTTCCAAAATGTGTACGAGGTGCGTCGGAATCTTTGAGGGCAAACACATCTAATCCGGGAGCAGGTCGTTGGTCCGATTACTCGGAGTCGAGATGAGTCATCGATGGGAGACGAGAACCGCGGGCGTGTCCTGGAAGCGCATCTCAGTCTCTCGCAGACCGCAATGCTGTGAAATGCATGAAGAGATGAGTTGAGCTCTCAAGTGGTAGCTGGCGGCGTGGATACAGTTTGAGAGCTGGCTTTCTCCAACAGATCGTCGGTGAAAGCTCGCTGCGGTCAGCACTTCGTTTGCGGACAAGTTCGGTCGCTTTCGACGATGATCGCAATCCTCTGTTAGGTCGATCTGACGACTTTTTCTCGGTACAGAACCATTCGTTTGAAATAGTAAAGGGATATGGTGATGGCGCGGAGAAGATCGTCCAGTTAACACTGTCGGCAAAAAGGCTCGATGGTCGCCGAGCCGGCGAGAGACAAGTAAGGAGTAATCGACTCATTCTCGCAGCCCCATCCGGCAGATAGATGTTTCCCACTCTCAGAACACTCAAAAATCCGAATATAGTCGTCCATACGCGTGCAGTGCTAGATTGCGGTCCTGTTGAGGCAGTATTTTCATCAGGACCGGTCTTCGAGATCACAAAGCCAAAGTGATCCCGCAGCACCCATGATCTAGGTCGATGTAGTCCTTTCCAACAGGTCATTGCTGCAAGCCATATACCTTGCATCGAAGCATAGATATGGTGATGGCGCGGAGAAGATCGTCCAGTTAGCACTGTCGGCAAAAAGGCTCGATGGTTGCCGAGCCGAGAGACAAGTAAGGAGTAATCGGCTCATTCTCGCAGCCCCATCCGGCAGATAGATGTTTCCCACTCTCAGAACACTCAAAAATTCGAATATAGTCGTCCATACGCGTGCAGTGCTAGATTGCGGTCCTGTTGAGGCAGTATTTTCATCGGGACCGGTCTTCGAGATCACAAAGCCAAAGTGATCCCGCAGCACACAGGATCTAGGTCGATGTGGTCCTTTCCAACAGGTCATTGCTGCAAGCCATATACCTTGCATCGAAGCATGTTGCAAGCTACAGGAATACTTTTGAGACAGCTATCACATGGTGTTCACTGTGTTGGAGTCACTTTCGAGTGCTGATTTGGAGTTGAAAAGTCGCGCAAGGAGGTCGGCCGGCTCTCGATCGCGCAAACTCGACTCCTTTACTTTTCGCTGGTCGATCGGATAGTGATCTTCGACACTCGAAGGAGGACTTTCTTAATGTAATTTTTCAATCTTGACGGAAGAATCCATGGGGTACTTTGCGGTGTCAAAGCATACTTTCAGTCATGATCGTCGGTGAGGGATGCGGGTCGCAGAAGTTCGACTTTGCGTGAAAGCCGAGGAAGCCCCTCGCTGTCGAATCACGGCATACCTCTGCAAGCAGCTGTTCTTCACACTTGTTTACTTGCTAAAGCCGGAAAGAGGCTATAGTAAAAGGCTAGGGATGCGAGTGCAAGGTTGAAGCCCACTCTAAACGGACCGCGGCAGGTCAGCTCGGTCGGCAGCAGCGACGAGCAAGCATGAGCGACGAATACGATCAATCCAGTGATTCACTGTGACGTACTCCGATGTAGGTTTGATTGATTTCAGCAGGTTGGTAGTATTAGAAGTCTGGATCCCGACTCAAGCAGTTGAGTACGAGCGCAAGATAGAGGATGGAAGATAGATGGAGAAGGAAGAGAGACGAGCGCCCGCAGGGCGCGCGACTTCAACCGAATCCGACGTGTCAACCGGAACTCAATCAGGCGCTGGGATCTGGCAGGCACAGAACGACGAATTGAGGAGAGATGAAGCTAGCTAGTACGAATGAAGTAGGGGCATGGAAGTGAATAGTATCAAGAGATAATAAGGTATGATTGGATTCTTGACAGGTAGTTCAGCACTCATGTCGGATTTGAGACAAGAACCTTTCATTGAGGTCGTTTGCGGCAGAACCATGTCCGAGGCCGCAGGAAAACCCGGCAAGAATGGCTCAAGAAGATCCAAAGGTTCTCAGACACGCACATATGAGCGCAAAGAGTGAATGGTATTGCATCAAAGAGCACATACTCGATTATGCGTACGTCACAAATGCAGGGAAAGAGGTGAAACGAGCAGACGTTGCTCGAGCAGTTGAGCAAAGAGTCAAGGTGGTTCTTCGTTCTCAATGTCAAGGCGAGCGGGCAGGGCGCTAGGTTGCCTAGAAGAAAATTCGGATGGTTGAAGAAGCCTCCTCACACACCTCATCGGCAAATGTCGAGTTTTGGGTGGCGGAGGCAGCAGCGGAAAAGATGAGAGCTTGCATGTGCTTCGATGAGCGATCTGTCGCACCGAGTTGAGTTTGAGGTCGGGGGCGAGTGAGAGAACGAAGTCGAGCAAAGCAGGTCTCGCTGGAAAAATCTCAATTCTCAATCGGAAAGAGTTGACAATCATTCATTCATGAGAGCTGGACACGGTATCCAGCGAGTCGAAGCTTAAAGAGTCGAGTTAAGCGCAGGCCGGAATCTGAGACCTGGTGGAGCAAACGAAAGTCAAATATAAGCAAGAGGACACAGAATTGCAACACGCGGTGTGGACGAACGGAACACCTTCAGTTTAAAAGCACTCACTGACCTTAAAGACGTTTGCTCGTGAATTAAACGCCAAACGAGTTCGTGGACCGCAAGCGGGGTGAGTGCAAGAAGCGAAGCGAGTAGAGACGGAGCACCATGCGACACGATCGCAGTCCTCGACCGCATGACCAGGGTTGCTGACGCGTGTACGAACGTGCATGTCGCAGAGTTGGTATGGTGATCGCACGTATCCAGCTGGTCGAGCGAATCGCCGAGGTCGATGGAGAGTGCGAAGGATCGTCACGGTCCGACGCCGAATTCGAGCGCCGAAGGGTCCGGAGAAGCCCGAGTCCTGGCTGCATGCAGTAACGTGCGCAACGGAGGATGGACTTCGAGTAAGATGTGAAGCAATGAGGAGTGTTCCATGGAACATCTCGAGAGTTTTGCGGAGAAGTCGCTCGGTCGGAGTGATCGACGAGGTTGAGAGTCAGCACGCAAGTCCGGTCAACTTGAATGGCGAGAGAGGCATGTGAGATATTGAGGTACCATGGGTGAAGCGTAGACGGTCTGGGATGCCTTGACAAGCTGGATGACGAGGGCAGGCGATTGAGCAATTCGCACGCGGCGGCTTGAAAGCTGCTGGGCGTGCAAGGATCTCCGGCGGACCTCCGTGGCAAGAAGGCCGAAACTAGTCTGCGTGCTGGACCTTGTCGCAAGAGAAACCGAGGGATGGTAATGCACTAACTCGGATGTGTGCCGTGCGAGCGTGGGAGCGCAGTGCGAAGCTCCATTCGAGGGAGCGCTCCCATTCCAGGTCTTCCGTGACCAACGATCTGCAGTACGCGGTGACACGGCATATCTCCGTCTCATCAGCAAGGAGTGCAAGTCGCAAGCAAGGGCTCAGATCGAAACAGCTCACTGTCGGCGGTCTGAGCGAGTCGTCCGAGGTCGAGCAGTTCCGGTCGCGATGGCTCGAGTGAGCAATCGACATAGCCCGGACGCAACTGTAGCTACCTTCGAGCTCGTTATCGAGTCGTTCCAATTGGGGATGGTGAGGGTGTGTTCCCCTTGCCTTAGCCGATTCCGGGTCACACATCAAGGGCCGGGTCGGGTAAGGTCGAGCCGCAAGTACCGAGCAAGTGACGTCTCGGCATGACGGCAAAGCGTTGCGTCGTCGTGTCTTCATGCAGTGAAAGAAAGTCGAGTCGAGTCGAGTGGTACGAGGATCGGCGAATGACAAGTGGGCGAGGCAGCAGCGGCAAAGATGAGAGCTTACACGCTCCTCAACGAACGGTCGCACCGAGTTGAGTTTTGAGGTCAGGGTCGAGCGAGAGGAGATCGAGGTCGAGCAAAGCAAGCTTCGCCAGGAGATTGTCGATCCCAATTGGAAATGGTGGACGATCTTTCTTCCGGGAGACGCACTGGAAACGGTTGGGAGCAAATGGGAGTCCAAAGAGTCGACTTGAGCGCAGGCAGAAATCTGAGACCCGGTGGAGCAAATCAAAAGTCAAACATGAGCAAGACTGCACATACTTGCAACGCGAGGTGTGGAGGAAGATTATGCCTTCAGGTTGAAAGCACTCACTGACCTTTCGGACGTTTGCTCGCTTAGTAACTGCCGAGCAATTTCGTCGAAACCCTGGGAGGTGAGTGCAAGAAGCGAAGCGAGAGGAGGTGGAGCGCCATGCGACGCCGATCGCAGTCCATGACCGCATGACCAGACTTTCAGAAGCGTGTACGAACGTGCAAATCGGAGAGGTGGGATGCTGATCGCACGTAACAAGCTGGTCGAGCGAAGCGCCGAGGTCGATTGAGAGTGCGAAAAATCGTCACAGTTCGAGGCCCAATTCGAGCGATCCGAAGAAGTTCGAGTCGTGTCTTGACGCTTCAACCTGCGCAACGTAGGATGGAGGTCGAGTAAAATGTGAAGCGACGAGGTGTTCCGTGGCGAATCTCGACAGTTTTGCCCGAAAGTCAATTGGATGATGCGATCGACGAGCTTGAAAGCCAGCGTGCAAGTCCAATCAAGTTGAATGGCGAGGAAGGCGAGCTGGAATGTGGTATATTTATAGCGACGAGTTGAGACGTAGTGACTTGGGACGAATGAATCGATGAGCTGGCTGACAAGCGCGGGAGGTTGAGTAAGTCGCGGGCGGTTGAGACGGAGTGAAAGTGCTCGAGCCGATGCAGGTCTCGGATCTCGACATCGACGAAATCAGTCGGGTCGTGCATCACATGTTCCAACAAACCCTGAGCTTGCCGCGTCGATGACACTCTTCGATTCGAAGAAAGACATGTGACAGCGAGTGATTGCACTCGTGCGATTGGTCAATCTTGTCGACGAGAGTGAACGATGTGGGGGTGGCGGAGGAGGTGATTGCATTCGTGTGATGGGTTGAAGTTGACGACGCGAAGTGGGCGATGTGGGGGTGGCGGAGGAGATCGTCACCGGTCGATAGTGGTGTTCGGGGTGCGGCGATGTGGGTCGAGTGACATATGCATCGATTCGAGACCTGGAGAAGGGTGAGCGTCTCCTCGATGGAGCTGATGTGGGTTGGGCATTGTGATCGCAGAATATGGTTGTACAAGTCACAGAGCGGTTCGGTGCGAAGCTCGGATGCCAGCGCGTTGGCCAACGCGCAATCTGAACTAGTGTGGTGAGCAGCAAAGACAAACATGAGGTGAGCGAATCGAACGAGAGCTGAGGACTATCTGAATGAAGGGCTCACCACACTCATGGGTCGAGTAGCTTGTGGGCGATTGGGGTGATCGAGGCGGTGCGCTGACTGGGCACATGTCCGACCGAGGACGCTCGAGCGATGCATCGACGTAGTTAGTACGCTGCTGAAAGTGACCACGCCCTCTCGTATCGATCTGCCCATCGTATCGTGCCGAAGACGCGATGTCGGAGTTGTTGATCGTCGTGTCGTGCGACGTCGCACCGTGCCCGCGTGAGCCCGCACAAAGGCACACGTCGAGCGTCCGTCGAGAGTGATCGAGCTGCATCTTGCCGATTGGGTGATGTGGGGAGAGCGTTATGGTGTAGTGGTTTCAGAGCTGAGTCGAGTCGGGTCGGGCGAGTGAGTGGGGAGAGGGAAAGGAGCGTTGGCGCGCGCGCTGAAGTCGACTCGGACGGGCCTCAGACGAGGCCACAACGACTAGTAAAATTGAGTATACTGAAAAAACAACGCAGAATAGGACAAATCAAGCCTATATAAGCCAGCTGTGATCGTGACAGAGTTGCAATAAACTTATCAACGTCTACAAGTCCTCAAGTCTGCCGTGGCTCAGCTCTAGCGATACGCCGAAGCCCGAAATGGGTTTCCCATTTCGGATCCGATCTCGGTTCAGCGCTCGGGGCTCAGGCTTACTCGGTGCACGGGGTTTCACGCTGCAATGCCATCTCGCAATGCACGAGCAATTCCCCGTGCACTTCGATTTGGCGGTTTTTGACTTGTGCCGCCCTTCAGCGTCGAAAAAGTGGATTTCAGCGGTGCACGAGCAATTGACCGTGCACCTCGATTTGGCGGTTTTTGACCCGTGCCGCCCTTCAGCGTCGAAAAAGTGGATTTCAGCGGTGCACGAGCAATTGACCGTGCACCTCGATTTGGCGGTTTTTGACCCGTGCCGCCCTTCAGAGTCGAAAAAGTGGATTTCAGCGGTGCACGAGCAATTGACCGTGCACCTCGATTTGACGGTTTTTGACGTGTGCCGCCCTTCAGCGTCGAAAAAGTGGATTTCAGCGGTGCACGAGCAATTGACCGTGCACCTCGATTTGGCGGTTTTTGACCCGTGCCGCCCTTCAGAGTCGAAAAAGTGGATTTCAGCGGTGCACGAGCAATTGACCGTGCACCTCGATTTGACGGTTTTTGACGTGTGCCGCCCTTCAGCGTCGAAAAAGTGGATTTCAGCGGTGCACGAGCAATTGACCGTGCACCTCGATTTGGCGGTTTTTGACCCGTGCCGCCCTTCAGCGTCGAAAAAGTGGATTTCAGCGGTGCACGAGCAATTGACCGTGCACCTCGATTTGGCGGTTTTTGACCCGTGCCGCCCTTCAGCGTCGAAAAAGTGGATTTCAGCGGTGCACGAGCAATTGACCGTGCACCTCGATTTGGCGGTTTTTGACCCGTGCCGCCCTTCAGAGTCGAAAAAGTGGATTTCAGCGGTGCACGAGCAATTGACCGTGCACCTCGATTTGACGGTTTTTGACGTGTGCCGCCCTTCAGCGTCGAAAAAGTGGATTTCAGCGGTGCACGAGCAATTGACCGTGCACCTCGATTTGGCGGTTTTTGACCCGTGCCGCCCTTCAGAGTCGAAAAAGTGGATTTCAGCGGTGCACGAGCAATTGACCGTGCACCTCGATTTGACGGTTTTTGACGTGTGCCGCCCTTCAGCGTCGAAAAAGTGGATTTCAGCGGTGCACGAGCAATTGACCGTGCACCTCGATTTGACGGTTTTGCCGAAAAAGTGGATTTCAGCAGTGCACGAGCAATTGACCGTGCACCTCGATTTGGCGGTTTTTGACCCGTGCCGCCCTTCAGAGTCGAAAAAGTGGATTTCAGCAGTGCACGAGCAATTGACCGTGCACCTCGATTTGACGGTTTTTGACCCGTGCCGCCCTTCAGAGTCGAAAAAGTGGATTTCAGCAGTGCACGAGCAATTGACCGTGCACCTCGATTTGACGGTTTTGCCAAATAACTGGATTTCAGCAGTGCACGAGCAATTTCCCCTGCACTGTCAATTTTCATTTTCACTGGGAATTTGGGGTTCTATTCCAAAATGTATCCCGGAATTGGGCTGTACCCCACCTATGGTACCTATATACTCAGGTGACGTGCTCGCTTAGTACATGCCAAACGAGTTTGTCGACACCAAGCGAGGTGACTTGCAAGAAGAAGCGAAGCGAGAGGATATGGAACACCGCCGTGCGTCGCTGAGCGCAGTCCACGACCAAATGACCAAGCTTGCTGCCGCGTGTATGATCGTGCAACTTGCATATGTGGGATGCTGATCGTACGTATCAAGCTGGTCGAGCGAATCGCCGAGATCGATTGAGAGTGCGAATGATCGTCACGGTCCAACGCCGAATGGTGTGGACTCGGAGAAGCCCGAGTCGTGACTGTATGATCCAACGTGTGCACCATAGGATCGATTTCGAGTAAGATATGAAGCAATGAGGTGGTGTTGTGTGGCCAATCTCGAGAGGTCAGTGAGATCAAAGACAGGATTTTGGTGCGGGGCTATGGATTTCATTTTGTTGGTTCAAGGCCACGCGTTTTGGTACATGGGACAGGGCAATAAACCTGATACATTTCCAAAAACAACACTCCTATGAGCAAAACGTGAATGATGTAAGGGCCCTCCCAGATTACGACTTAGGCCAGAAACTCTGCACAGTCGAGCCGAATGAAGGCACCGCTGGCGCAGTCCTATTTCCAGCCTGGAATTATACTGGAACGGACGGAAAGTGACCTTGGGTATCTATTGCAATAATCGGAACTGACAACGAGCAACTATATTTAAGCCCAGCGCAAAGGTAGTTACTTCAGAGCAAGGGAAGCAGCTGCTCAATGTCCGAGATGATGGACTCGTGCGACATCGCCTTGGATGGACCCCACAACTCCCCCAGCTTGGCCTCTTCCGCAGCCACCTCGGAATTATTGAACTGGTTATCAAGACCACAATGGTGTCGCAAGATAACGACCAGTTGCTCGATGTTCGTCCATCGATGTGCGCAGCCTTCGAGTACAGAGCTGTATGCCCGGTCCTTGCGAAGCCTATCTTTGAGTTCATAGACTACGTGCGCTTCTGGCCGATTCCAGTCCGCCCAGATAATCTGACCCTTTGGCGTCATGACAAGCTCTTCATTGTTGCCCTGGTAAGGCTCGCGGAACGAAGATTCCATTATGACGTAGAACAGCGACTCGATGTCGTGCCACCGTTCGTGGACGACACCGAGCGGCTGTTGTGGCTGGGCGAGGATCGAGCAGGCGAGGTAGGGCCAGGTGCCCTGTCAGAAGTCGTATCGTCCAAAGGTTAGTGCTGGTCAGAAGCTTCATTCGGAGAAACATACAGAAAGGATGACGAACGGATCGTATTCTGTGGTGCAGCTCGTTGCAAGGTCGATCATGCGGGACGGCGAGGTGATAATCGATGAGGGCGCCGACACCGTCGCGGTCGATGACGACGTTGCCGTACGAAATATCCCGGTGGATATACCCCAGCCTGTAGAGGTTTCGGTGTCCTGCATTGTCATGGGAACGCGCGTGTCGGCTAGGGAGCGCAAACGCAAGGCCGCCCAGTTGATTCCCGTGCTCACCTTTGACGACTCCAAGTACGGCCTGGGCGAGTTCCCTGGTCGTGGTCGCCGTGTTGAGGGGCCGATAACACTGTCGGTGGAAGACCACCTCGAGTGCCCGGGGCCCGATATCATCGAAGCTTTCATCATCACCGAGGAAAGTTGGAAGCGTGCGGAAGTCGTCCCGGTAGATGCCGGCGCTAAGGCTTAAACCCTCGATGTCGATACGCGACGCAGCGTGCATCTTGCGACGTAGGGCAATCGCATCGTCGAGGCGGGATTGCTCGACCCATGCGACTGTCATGGCGTACTCGGTGGCAGATGTAGGCAAGCTGATCGACGTGGGGTCGACAGGCGCGTGTCTTGCGGTAACGCGGAAAGCGGAGGTTGCACGACCCGTGCAGCTTCGACGTCGGAAGAGGAGCTCCTGGATCTCGAGATCTGAGATATCGCCGAGCTCGGACTCGAAATCGTGGGCGCGGGGTGGGAGAAACTTGTCCGAGACGACAAAATTGCCGAAACCATCGTCGACCTCGTTCGTCGAGGCCAGCATCCCGAGCCCGTTGTCGTCGAGTTCGATGAGGTGTGACAGCACGCGCCGGAGCAGCACGGTTTCCTGACCGCACTTGCGGGCGCTCGTCGTGAACACCCCACACGCGTTGACGAGGTAGACTTGAAGTACGTCCCCGCAAAGGGTGACCCCGATCGCGTGGGCACGGAGCGCGGTCGTGCAGATCATGTGTAGCCGCCTAAGCACTTGGTTACGCGCTTCTGCGCTCTTCGTGTCGCTCTCTTTCACCTCAATCGCCACTGCAATCTGCGAGTATGCGCGTTGAGGCGACGGGGGCGTGCCTTCCGTCGACTTTGGGTGCTCTGACTGCGCCCAAACGAACGGAAGATCGGGAGAAGCGGCCACCGCCGCATGCGTCAATATGACGGCGTCGGGCGTCTTCTCCTGCTCCCCGCGATCGGGCGCCAGCTTAATGTGGCTACCCGAGTTGCCGCATCCGACCAGACGTCGATCACCAGTCTACACCCGGGTCCATCAATGATCGGGAGACAGTGGTCAGTCATACTCGTGCGGTCGAAGCCAAGCGATAGCATCGGGGCACTCACCACATCCTTGATCGCGTTAGCGATCTCTCTCATCGCAGCCTCCGTCCCCAATTGTCTGGTGGGCTGGGGGATCTTGGCCTCGTACTTCGAAGGCGTGGCAAGAAAGTACTTGTCCATCGCCTTCGAGAGTCGAGGTTTGCCCATGTGGGCAAAGAGCTGTTGCTCCCTCGCTTCCGCCGTGGCCGACATCGACACAACGGGACTCGACTTCATCGGACTCGAGCGTGGTAAAGCATCGACGAGGCCCGACATGCCTGACAGGCCTACGGCCTCGCTTGAGCGACCTGCTCGCCCTGGCCGAGTCTTGTCGTGGATGATGGGCCCGCGTATCGGCGTTAATGGGGCGCGAGCCGACGAGCTGGGCAGGTGTGTCGGCAGCGATTGGGTGGCGGCGGGGGCGGGGGGCGCAAGAGCAGACGTGCCAACCGACGGGCGTGGCGCGCGGTCTCTGGCGTTGACGCGCATCGATTCCGCTTGGGCGGGGGGCGCGGCGTTGGGCATCTGCATCAGTCGCGCGCTTCTTCGGATCTTGGGCCCCGACGACGCCTCGCCCGAGATGGACTGGTCCGAGCGCCGGGCGTCCTGACTAGGCACTGCAATTGCCATCGGGTCCAGTCCATGGGTCAATGTTGGGTCAACACTGAACAGCTAGACCACGCGGAACGAACAGTAGGAGGGCATTTGACTCACTGTTGATGTCGACTGTCGATCCACTTGGAGCTCTGAGATTCACACACGGACGAAGAATGTGGATGGACCTCGGATGGGGGAGCGCGAAGATGTACTGCAGTGGCTGGTCAAAGGAAGGGATGCAGGTCGGCTTCCGCCATCGCAGTCCGTCGCGCTCTGTCGCGCTGCAGCCTGCAAACTGCAGCTACTCTGCAGCTGGGCCGAATTCATTTCTAGGCGCACGCGCGGTTTGGACCGGTTTAGGACCCAGAATCTCGTCGACGCGCCTTTGTGAAAGTCGAGATTCTGGGACCCAAGCCATGTTTTTTAGGTGAGGCGGCTTTGCCGACATTTTTTTTTCCGTAGGTCGACACAATTTTAGCCTAATTTCAGCAGCCTTTGGCGTGACCTCTTGCCGGAGGGCCTTCAGATTGCACTCGAATAGCAATCACTTGACACTTTGTAGCTTAAGTTTTGTAACTGGGAGCTGGGAATATATATATCTACCAGTGGGAACCCGTTAAATTAACGGGAGGATGAAAATTAAATAGCAGAATCGAACGGTATACTGTGCATGAACTCAGCAGATGTAAAATAGTTACAGTGAGATCCGGAATGATGAGAGGAGTATTAAACGGTTTATTATCTCAGGGAAGGTAAAACACACAATACAAAGGACAGCATCAAAACTATTCTCCATTCATTGCCCTGAGAACAGCGTGGAATACTGGGTTTGGGGTCGCGGTGGCTGCGGCTGCCGCTCGATCAACGGCTTGTAGGTCGTCATCATCGGCGGGTCTCGAGAAGGCAGTAGCACCTTGATTCGATCAACACTCATGGCTCGAGACAATGCCACATACAGCTGCCCATGAGTGAAGACGGGATGTAGGGAGAGATCGACACCAACACGATCGAGTGATTGGCCTTGGGCTTTGTTGATCGTCATGGCCAAGGCAACTCGAAGCGGGAACTGGAGCCGGCGCATAGTGAAACCAAGTTGGCGACTGCTAGTCGCATTTGTCTCAAGTCGCACGCGAGGGATGAAGACCGTGGTGCCCGCTCGATCTCCGGTCAAGATGATGGCTTGAATGACTCGCGCTCTTGCGTGCGACACGATCAGGCGGGTACCGTTGCAGAGGCCCGCATCTGGGTCCAAATTGCGAAGAAGAACGACGGGGATCCCTTCCTTGAGACGCAAGTGATGCGCGGGGAAGTTGGATGGGTTGATTGAATGTAGATACTCTGGCGAAATCAGTTCAGGCGCCATTCCACCCCCAGTTTCGCCTGCCTCAACGACCTCGTCTGCGCTGCGATACTCGATGTAGTCGCCATTGAACTCTTCCAGCAGCTTGGCATTGATGCGATCGACCGTTGCGTTATGCGAGCTAGGATTGCCTGACGTGAGAACAGCTGAATCAGGTCTTCGAGGGACTCCTTGTTCACGGTCCTTAAACCGGGGTAGACAAAGTTGATCAACCCTTCGGCCGTTCTTTGACCGTCCGGAAGCAGCAGGTAGTCAGGCAGCTGCGAAACGGATAGAAGGGGTCTTAGTGTCGGTTAGTTGGGTAAAAGAGGGGAGCCAAACGTACTGCAATCTTGTCGTATGGGTGCATGTTGGCAGTTCCATCTCCCACGGTGAGTAGCCATTCCGCAAAGTCGCGCGTTCGAGCCAATTGAGCCTCGTCCATCGCATCAGCGTTCGAGCTGAGACGCATGTTCTCGGTAAGTCGCAAGACACGAACGTCGCGCCAGAAGTCTGCCTTGATGAGGGATGCATCGACGATTTGACCGGAGGTTCCTTTGGGAACGACAGGAAGGCACTGGCAAAAGTCCCCTACAAATTGGAAACCTCGTTAGCATGCCGTTGTTCAGAGCGGAGGCGGAAGAGCCCGACTGACCCGCAAAGATCGTTGTCACCCCGCCGAAGTGCTCCTCGGTCTCTCGGAGATCACGCAGTAAACGGTCGACCGCTTCCACCGCGAATCGATGCGCCATTGGGGCTTCATCCCAAATGATGAGCTTGGTGGTACGCAGCATCAGCGCGAGATCACTCTCCCTGTTGACTGGACACGTCGAGGTTGGCAAGGTGTCGAGTGGGATTCGAAAAGTTGAATGCGCCGTGTCCTCCCTTGAGAAGCAACGCCGCCACTCCGGACGACGCCACCGCAAGCGCTTGGTCGCCTCGAGCTCGCACAGTATCGAGAAGGGCATTCTCCACAAAAGTCTTGCCAGTACCCCCAGGTGCAAGCAGGAAAAACACATGCTGCCGCCCAAGGTTGTTGTCGCGCATCTGATCGACGATATCGAGCTCGACCGCGCGAAGAAACTCGTCAAATGCAATTCGTTGGTCGTGATTCAGACGGGCACGCGCCGCTTCGGCATCTTGCGCACATTGCTGGCGATCAAAACGCGGAAGCCGTTCCTCGAGACGATCAAACAGCCGCACTTCGTCCTCGGTCAGCTCGGGAAGATCAAAGAAGGCCAAAGTTTGATCTTTTGCCGCAAGGAGGAGACGAATCTTGTTGAGCGTTCACAGGCGGATGGTTTGATCGTTGACGGGCACGTCTTCATAGCGTTCGATGTGATAACGGGCATCGTCGCTAAGGGAAGCGAAGTGACGATCCAGCAAAGCTGGCGGGTTGGCAACCGTCGCATGGATGAGCATGAACACGAACAATCGGCGTAGTTCGTCACCGGTCTCAATCTGCGCAGCTTCCCCAAGACAGATGTGATGCTCGCCATCATCGGCGAGAAGTCCGCGAGCGGCGCAAGCGGCGCGGTACGAAGGATACACGGCGTCTTCATACTTGAGCAGATCCGCAAACGACGTGGGACCCATGACAACCTCGAGGAGCAGTCTGAGGTAAAAGCGCTCCCCACTACGCAGTGAAACAGTGTAGATTCGTCCGATGACATTGCGATCACGAACTCGGCGCTTCCAGCGCAGCTTCTCCTTATTCCAGGAGTAGTAGCGGGGAACATTCGTGTAGAGCAACGTGGCAGTGAGCTCGCCGTCGGGAGCTGCGGCGCACAGGTCGAAGAAGCCGGTCAATTTGGAGCGAGTGGGCGGAGTGTCGAGGGGCAGCGGTTCGTCGGGATTGATCTGCACAGATTGTTGATGCTCCAGATGGACCGGTAGTCGATTGACGGGCGGCCACACTCTACCGGTCGAGAATCCGAATAGGCGGTGGACCGCTTCTGGAGCACTGATGTAGCGACCTTCGACGAACTCGTTGATCTCATCTCGAACCGGTTCCTCCTCGCGGGCCCCTTCACAGTTCGCTGCATGCTCAACACGCGCCACAGCTCGATCCGGACCTTTGTACACATACTTGAAGAGGTACTTGATCGCGCCGATCGTTGTCACAGCCTCCACATTGATATGCGCGTTGTACTTGGCGCAGAGATAAGGCGAGTACGACACGCAGTCACCATCGTTGTAGATGACACCCCCCTTGACAACGGCGTGGCGAAAGCGTCGGCGATACAACAGGTAGCCCTCAGGGTGCATGCGGGTGTGGGGGTTCTGTTCGCGAGGAAAATGGCGCTTGCACCTCGGGTTACCGTACTTGTCCTTCTCCATGCAGGGCTGAGTCGAGTTTCCGCCACACTTGCCATGCAGCATGTGCTTTGTGACGGTCTCGTGGAGATCAGGATAGCGCGAAGGATCGGGTATCTCGGCCGAGATCATCTTGTCGATCGCTTCCGTCGACAAAGGATGATCGTCCGGCGCGAGGGTGATGAGGATATGGGCATGTGGCAGGCCCCGATTCTGATACTCAATCACATGTGTATGCGTCAGAACCACGCCAAAACAGCCTGCACGTTGCTTGTTGCCAAAAACGTCGTCGCAGAGTTGGTTCAGCTTGGCTTCAAACACTCGTGCAATGAGATCCGGACGGTTGCATGCTTTGTCGTTCGGCCCCAGTGCAGCCTTGATTTCCGGCCATTCGGGGTTGCACGCCACCGTGATGAATAGCGAAGGCTTCCCATACTTGATGACGCACGCCATCGCATCTTGGTAACGCTGCGTGACCTCCCGCGGGCTATTCTTGAACGTCGACCCCAATATCACCGAACGTCCGATTTGATCCGAGGTCAAACCGTTGGCAACGGCGTCGGTGATGCCCTGCGCCGTGGTGAGGCGCAGGTTTTCTTGACGAAGGCGGATATAGTTAAGTCGATCGGTCTCGGGTTAGGGCAGCGCTCAGTGGTGTGGACGGATGACTCGACGAGCCGGATCACGAGGGCCGGCGATTGAGTGAGTCGCGGCGGGGTCGAGACGGGGTGATAGTGCTTGAGGCAATGCGGGTCTCCCATCTCGACATCGACGCACTCGTGCTTCAAACTGGTCGCGAGAGGTACCGAGGGATGGTGATCTGCGGGCTCGAATGCTGGGCGTGCGAGCTTGTAAGCATCGCTGCGAAGTTCCGTTCGAAGGAGCGCTCCTAGTCCGGGTCATTCGTGACCAACAATCTACACTGTGCAGTGACGCGACAGATCTTGATCGCATCAGCAAAGAGTGCAAGTCGCAAGCGAGGGCTCCGATCGGATGGTTCACTGTGCCCTGTGGGCGGTCTGAGCCCGTCGTCGGTGGTCGAGCACGTGATCCGGTCATGACGGCTGTCAGAAAGGAAGGGCTGTCGATGTTCGAAGTATCGTCGAGTTAAAGCTCGAGTTGATCGAGCGAGGTCGAGTGGCGATTCGGGCAGGGTGGCCACATCGAGGCGGACCCATGTCAGTTGGTGCTTGATCGTCCATCGAGTAGTGCTCGATCGTCGCTTCGGTATAACCGGAGCAGGTTGCCTGGGAGATGGACGGGTCCAGCTGATCATCGGAGTGCCGAACGGTTCGAGCCGAGACGAAACTGCTCGATGAAATGGCTCGAGTGGGGAGCCAGCCAAAAAGAGCGCCGAAGAGTCAAGCTGATCCCAAGAAAATGACAGAACTCGGGTCGAGCGAAGTCGTATTGGCGATCGTAGTATTGAATCACAAGCTCGTGGCATGGGGTGGGGGCGATGTTTGAGCAAGTCGGTGCGAAGCTGAGGATGGCGACGTGCGAGTCGGATTTAGCGCGCCAAAGATGTCGGGGCAATGCTGTGTTTCAGTGTTTGAAACGGCGTCAGTATTGAAGGGACTCGAGACGATGGAGACCCGGGTTGGAGAGGAGAGCATACCAGACTGGGGTCCTCATTGATCGAGCTAATCCGCCGGTGTGGATGCGAAGATCACGGGATAGTGTCGAGCAGGGTGCGGCGACACAGAACAAGATGAGGTGAGGTGAATCGTATCGATAGGTGAATTGCCATAGGATTCGAGAATGGGGCGATCGTGGGGTCGGCGCTCATGATGAGTAGGTCAGGTCAGTTGATAACAATGAGTCTATGGCGATCGAGCACGAGTGCGGTGGAAGGTCGACGGTTGAGGCGGTCGAGGAAGCCATCGCGAGGGGCGAACGAGTTGTTACTTCGCACGTCGTGGTGATGGGATGAGCACGGACGGGGCGGGGGCGAGATCGGGCGGAAGAGGTTTGTCAGTTCGGTCGGTTGATCGGTCGATCGGACCGAGGGTCGATGATGGGTGCGAAGCTTCGGACGGGCATCGATCAAATGGTCGCCGAGTCGAGCAACAGATGTTCCGACAAACTCCGAGCTTGCCACGTCGGTGAGACTCGTCGAAGAGACCCGATGTGACAGCGAGTGATTGCATTCGAGCGATCGGTCGACGTTGACGACGCGAGTGAACGGTGAACGATGTGGGGGTGGCCGAGGTGATCCTCACAGGCCGACAGTGCGGCAATGTGGGTCGAGTGATGTGTACATCGATGCGAGGCCTCAGGAAGGGGGACAATCATGTTGATGTTACTGATGAGGACGTGGCATTGTGATCGCAGAGTATGGTCGTACAACTCACAGAGCGGTTCGGTGCGAAGCTCGGATGCCAGCGCGTCGGCCAACGCGCGATCTAAACTAGAGTGCTGAGCAGCAAAGACAAACATGAGGTGAGCGATTGCAGTTCCCGCTGAATACTATCTGAATGAAGAGCTCACCACATTCATCGGTCGAGCAGCGAGAGGGCGACCGGGGTCAACGAGGCGATGCGCTGACCGAGCACGTGTCCGACCGAAAACGCTCGAGCGAAGCATCGACGTAAGCTAGCACACTGCCGAAAGTGACCACGCCCTCTCAGGTTGCGGTTCAAGTTGTATCGTGTTGGAGATGGCAATGTTGGATATGTTGTTAACCGTGTTGTGCGACGTCGCGCTGGGCCCACCTCAGTCAGCTTGAGGTGACACGTCGAGCTGTAGTTGAGAGATCGAGTGCAGTTTGAATGGCGCATGTGAACGATGCGAAAGCATGTGACGTCGAGTTGTGGCGTGGTGCGGTCAGTGCCGAGTCCGAGTCGAGGCCAGTGGTGCGAGTGGTGCGAGTGAGTGGGGAGAGGGAAAGGGGCGTTGGCGCGCGCGAACCTGCAGCCGAGCCAGTCAGCTGATCAAGCGCGCGAGATCCCAAAGCCATGTATTAAAACCGCAGTTTTTGACTGTATTGCCGCCCTGTGGTGAATGTACCAGCACACTGTTAAGTCTGTCCAAGCCGCCTGTAGTATCGTCGTCCCGATCAGACGTCATGTACGAACATTTCTGCTTTTTCTGGACCATTAAAATCGAGCTACAGCCCGAGTACGATTTTTGTCGAGTTTCGCAGGCTGACTGGGCAGTTTTCGTAGTATTCACAAACGAGTGGGCGAGCATGACACTTCTTCTACAGAGCCTGCAGAAAGAGGCCGCTTCGGCTCTGACCTGCACACAAATCAAGTCTACCGCGCCACGCCGCGCCCCCAGCCCGACGATTTCCGAATGAGAATCTCGTTTCGGATCCAATCTCGGTTCAGCGCTCTGGGCTCCGGCTCAGGGGTAGCCCACAAAGTCTGCGCGCCTCTCAAACATCAACGGCATCTTTGCAAGGGTCAGCCTCAAGTGCGCGGAGAGCTGGCGAGCAGGTGGCGGGAGGATTTGGAATTTGGTATTTGGTCCATACATATATAGGGGAGTTGCAAGAGATGGGATCGGCATTGATAGCGCGGCAGCGGTAGTAGTAGTACGCGCCATCTTTCGGCGGTGAGTCGGGGGACAGCCAAACTAAGCCCAAGCTAAACCCCCGTGGCTACTCTAATCTCACAAGACTCGGAAGCGAGGAGAAGCATATGACAAGAAAGGGTATACAGCGACTTGTGATAGCAGACTTTATCCTTAACAGCCTAACACAAGAGAACTAAAATAGATAAAACGAAAGACAAAAGACTTCTTTTCCCTTCTCCTTCCAGCCACTCCTTAACTCAACGCCGAGAATCCGACACGCGCATTGTCCGAGTCGAACGTCGTGTACACATTCAACATGAATACCTGACCCAAGATATGACCCGCCCCGCCTGACGTCGAGTCCGCGCCGCCCATGATGCTCGCCAAGCAGTTCGTCGCATCTACGTTGCCAAGACTGAGCGTGTCGGGCGAGATGGACCACGCTGTCGATCCACCAGGGAACGAGAAGGTGAACGTCGGCGGCTGCGCACACGGGTAAGTGTACATCTTTGTGTTGGGGTTGTTCTGGTAGTAGCCCGCACCGCGGACGGTCGCAAATGCGTTGTTGGCGTCAATGTCGGTGAGGATGAGATAGTTGGTTCCACTGTCGACGATGCAGTTCTCGTTTTGATTACCGACCAAAGCGCCGTTGACCTGAAGGGTTGTTTGGACGCTCCAGAAGATGAAACCAGCGTTGGTCAAGCTCGTCCACTCGGTCGAGCCGGCGACAAAAAGATTGGGATTCTGACCGCCGAGGAAGAGTTCGGCGCTTGAATCGTACGAGAGCTTCATGGAGAATTCGCCTGCGTTGACCATACCTTGCGTTTTGAGCTGGGGGGCAAGGGGCGAGCTGAAATCAGCAACACTACATAGCGGAGCGTGTACTTCGATGCATCAGCTCACCAGCTGGATGACGGTCGGCTCATTACGACTGCCCGAGTTGGGCCCCACGTAGCTCATCCCAAAGAGTCCATCAGTCGCACCATTCTTGAAGCTGTCAGTTTGGGACTGCACCGCAGAAGGTGAAAGGTGTCAGATCAGAATGAATACAATACTCATCGGAAAATATACAAGACTCACGCTTGCTTGAGCCATGTAGAAGCCCGATGCAGCAAGACCGCCGACGGTAACGGTGTCGAGACAAGGTGTGACCATCGCAAACGATCCATCGCCATAGGTGATTTGGCCGACTGTACCGCCGATGTTTTGGTACGTCGACGAGGACGAGTTGTCGTATCGATTCTTGCCCGCGCAAGAGCCATCGACGCACGTCGTCGCATCGAGCCAGAGGAGGGGCGAGCCCGTGTCGAACAAGACTTGGAACTCTTGGGACGGGGTACCGGCGGAGATCTTGCCGAGGAATTGAAACCCGCCCGTTGTCGTGCTGGACGTATGATCGGGATACTGAAGTGCAATAGAGGCGGTACCGGCGACCGGAGGCGGCGCGGGCGGTGCCGGGTAGTTGCGGCCGAGGAAAGGTGATCCGTCCGCTTCGGTGATGGTCGATTACGTCACCAAGACGTTGCGACAGATCTTGGTCGCTCGCGAAGGTGCACCGATCAACGCGTTCGAGGCGCAGCATCCGATGACGAACGACTCCCAGCCAGGATTGCCCGTTCCCAAGTTGGACGGACCGAGCGACTGTGAGGTCGTCGACTTGTAGCAATAGCCCTTGAAGAAGGAAACGGCGTTGGTAGGATTGCTGCTTCCCTGGGAGCCGGCAGCGATCTCAGGACACTGGGCGTTGGTGTACGATCCGCCGTAGTATCCGCCACCATTCAGCTGCCAATCAACGTAGTAAGACCAACTCCTCGCCGGGCAAGGAGGAGGCGAGGCCGAAGGAGTAGGCGAAGCCGAGGTTGTCGTAGAGGCCGTCGTAGAGGCCGTCGTGGAAGCCGTCGTCGACGCGGTCGTCGAAGCCGTAGTCGAGGCAGTGGTCGGCCCGGTTGTTGAATCAGTGGTCGACGCGGTCGTCGAGGCCGTAGTCGACGCGGTGGTCGACGCGGTCGTCGATGATGTCGTCAATGCTGTTGTCGAAGCCGTAGTCGAGGCAGTCGTCGAGGCTGTCGTCGAGGTTGTTGAGACCGTCGTTGAGGCTGTCGTAGACGCGGTGGTCGACGCGGTCGATGCTGTCGTCGATGATGTCGTCAATGCTGTCGTCGAGGTCGTTGAGCGCGTCGTTGAGGCCGTAGTGGAGGCCGTAGTGGGAGCCGTCGTCGACGCGGTTGTTGAAGCCGTAGTGGAGGCCGTCGTCGAAGCCGTAGTAGACTTGGACGTCGAAGCGGTCGTGGACTTGGCCGTCGAAGTCGTAGTCGAAGCGGTGCTAGAGCTCGACGTCGTGGACGGGGTCGGGGACGTGGTCGACTTGGTCGTTGTACGCGCTGCAGTCGTCGAAGCCGTGGTCGATTTGGTCGTCACGACGGGGGCAGGATTGCAGGCCGTCTTGGCCGCATTGACGACGAAGCCGGCTCTATGCGACGAGGGAAGAGCGACAGCGTGAGCATCTGGGCAAGCCAATGCGGTGCGGAATGGCTTTTTGAGAGATTCAAACTCACTTGCACGACGCGAGCACGCTGTTGGTGCACACCCCGTTTGCAGGGCAGACGACGCAAGCCTTGGCGGCGTTGAACAAGAAGCCGGGTCTGAAGACGACAAGGCAGTTCGCATTCGGTGGATCAGTTTGGCGACGACCCAAACGGACGGGGCAAATCTGCAAATCTTGACTCACTGGCAAGCCGAGGCATGGCCCTTGGTGCAGACGAAGCCCCGGGGGCAGCGAGTGCAGGCCGACTGGTCGTCGTTGATCAGGAACCCATCACTGCAGAGGAGGAGGGTGAAATGCATGGTCTGCCGTCAGAACATGCGCAGGGAAGGGGAGCCCGATCATTCACAGCGTGGTGGCGGGTACGCACGCGCAGCTCGAGACGACACCATTGCGGCAAGAGGCGTTGGCGGGGCATGCAATGCAGTCCGTGTTGGTCGGGTTGATCAACTGGCCACTACTGTGAATGTCGGCGAACAGGGATGTGTGGTCGTGCGACGCCACGTGATCAGGCGCGAAGGAAGGAACGTACGGGCAGGCCGTGACGAGACCACGCGTGCACGTCGCCTGTTTGGGACACGCGACACATTCTCCCGTCTTGGTATTTGCGAGGATACCGTTTCGGCACACGGTCACACACGCGTTCCTGTACAGGAAACCGGGCGAGCTGTAGGGACGATCCGACGTAGTTGCACAAGTTGAGGATCAGCGACGGCCGCTCCTTCCCCGCTCTGCCATTCTCCCGCGTGTAGAGCGCGTGTAGAGCACTAACCATTTCTTTCCCTTGGATGTGGGATTCGCTGGAACGGCGGTCGTGACCTTTGTCGCGATTTTGTTGATGCGCTGCTGCTGAATGCGATGCTCGATGTGCGCTCGTCGGCCGTCGCGCACGACGTCCAACTCGTTCGCATCGACGATCGTGCGGTTGAAGCGCCGATTCAGTCGTTCCAAGTCCGCCTGGCGTGCCGAACAAGACGAAGATGAAGGCCGAGTCAGCCATGTGGGTGACCAGGAGGTGTCGTGTGGCTGGATGGTGCGGGACGAGAGGCAACCCCGTTGTCGAGCGGGCGAAGAGAATAGCCCCGCGGCGCGTGCCGGCGCTGCTCGGCAACGAGACGCGAACCTGGGCTCCGGCACCAGTCCGGCCGTCGGCGCGTGTTGAAGCCCTGACTCGTCCTCCGAGTCGGCTGGCAGACAACGCTCTGCAAGTGCTACAGTGCTCTATCCGCGTTCCACGCCACAGTTGTACGGGGATACTCTACTCGATATCGAATTTCTAACTCACCTTGAGCTTCTCGGGTACGATGTAGCCCTGATCGTTGGTGATGCCCCGGAATCCGATGTTGAATTCGGGCACCTCGACGCGCTTGGGTTTGGTCGGCTTGCCAAAGTCGTTGTTTGACGTGGAGAGCGTCGAGGTCAGATGCACGCAGCCGAGCAAAATTGTCGCGATGACCGGAAAGGGAACGAGCACCATCGTGTCGAACAACTCAAAACTCGGGGATCAGAGATTTCTGAAGAAGGTGGAGGGAGAAGAAAACACGAGTGTCAGGATTAGAAGTAGATGTTGGACCCTCGTACTTCCGAGAAGTGGGCTGAAAAACTTTGGGCTGTCAGGGACTCGAAAGTCCGGCCGCGGACTCTGGAGGCGCCGATGCCCAGTTCAGACGACGCGCCTTCGCAAATTTCCAATTAAGGTCTGGACTCTGAACGACGTGCGGTCGTAATGAATTGCAGAATCTCCGATGCCTTCCTCCGGCTCGACGCTTCACTCGAGCGAGGGACCGAGAGTTGAGGCAACCTTAGCCTGCAACGGCGCGAGACGCGCCTGGACGCGCCGACTCGTCGATCACATATTGAGCGGCGACGAAGCCGGGGGCGCGTGCTAATTCCGCCCCTGTGAATCCTGACAGACATGAGCTGGACTTTCGAGTTGGTTCACGCGCGTAAACCCCTTTGTGGTCCTTTTCTGCTCATAATGAACGTGATTTTTTGGGCAAGCAGAGACGTATGAAGACTATCAGCGACGTGGGCAAACCAGTACCCAAGGATCGAATCGAGAAAAGAGAAGCATATCATGTGATCCCGAGGCGGCTCATTGCAGTGCTGATGACGTCCTCGCGCGAGCGGCCGTCGTCTTGGGGCAGGACACTAAGGTCCAACTCGATATGACGACGCTCACACAGCCGGCGCAGGGGATCCCAATGCGACTTGAGGAGGGACTGATAGTGTTCCACCTCGCCAAAAGGGATCACGAATGGAAACACGGACGCGTAATCGGGGTTCTGGAGCAGGTTGTACAAGATCGCATTGACGACCATTACTTGCTCGATCTTCAACGCCTCGAGCCTCGCGAGCGACGGCAACGCGAGCATCTCGACAGCTTCTTTCGCCGACCTTTCCGAGACGTACTTTTCGCTCGTCTGGACTCGCACTTGGATCGTGAGCCGTCGGAGTGGGATCGAAACTGGGATGCTGGCAACGATCGGCTTGAACGAAGTGTTGCCAAAGGCCAAAACGAGCATGTCCAAGGCTTGGCAATGCGACAATCCACGGCGCAAGATGTGCGCCAGTTTCTCGGTTTGGATCGAATTGAGATCCGCGAGGCAGCCCAATGTTAAGCGCATGAGATGAGCGCCGTTGGCCGAGAAGAGGCGCTGGAGAGGTGCATCCAGTGCGTCTCGAGCAAGGTCTTTTTCGATAAACGTGATCCAGACCGATTTGAGCGCCGGAGTGTCGAAGCGACAGAACATGCGCTTGAGTATCGCGGCGCTGACGGGCTCGACGAATATCCAATCGAGCAGATTCGGCAAGACGAGCCGCGTCGCGGGCAACGAGCGCGGTCTGCGGCGAAGTGCCGGCCCACCCGACACCTCAAATTCTACAAGCTCTGGTAGTCAAGAAAACAAGTCCGATCGGAAGAAACGGCTCAGAGCGAACCTAGAATCAGTTTGGCTTCAGGGGATGTGGAGCGTCGCGCACTCGCCTTTCAGATTGTCGGCCATTTCCTGATCAAACTCGAGGTAGCACGGACCACCCCGAATGGCCCTGAGGCGCACAACGCTGCAAATGACGGCTTTGCAAGTGTCGCAGATCGTATCGCGATGCGCGTGGGAGTCGAATTGCAAATTGCGCACCTTGATCGCCCAGGTCCTGTCTTGTTTTGGTTTGTAGTTAGGATCGAGGGGATGCAGTTCGAGGCCGAGGACAGTGACCGGGACGCGATTCGTAACCGCCGCACTCGATTCGAGAAACAACCTGGCCACTGAATGGTCAGGTATCATCGCGCGGAGTGCTATGTGGCGGTGAGAGTGATCTTCCCATACTTTACAAACATGTGAAAAAGAGCGAATGGCAGCGCACTTCTCGTCGGGTGTGAGCTTGTAGAGGTGGGCAACGATGCGGTTAAACACGTCGGCAGGTATCGACTGGGCGAGTGAGTACCTTCGGGTCGTCGTACTCGTCGCCATGGATCTTGGACTCCGCAGAAGAGTTCACGCGAAAAAATCTGCCTGCAGTATAGCGTTAAAAGGGAGCACAAGTGAAATGAGAGAGGGGAAGGACGTGTCGAGTGTGCGACGGCCGCCCTCGACGCGATTTGTCCCCCCCTGGCGCATTGACCGCTACCTCCTGTATCTTCCCGGATGCGATCGATTCGGAGCTTGCTCGTTCCTGGAGTGGCTTCGAGCTCTCCTGAAGGTGATCGCGGATGAGTACATTCAGTGATCGGTTGCTCTGTTGGGTATTACGTCTTGAAACACCGAAGAGAAAAAATCCAAGGCATCCTGGGTATCACTATGTCGAAGCAGATTCTTCATCTCGACCAAAGCGGGCCTCAACCTAATCCAGCGACCAATCAACGATAACAATAGGCGAAGCGAAGTGAGTACACAGCTTCGTCATAAATAGAACACTTTTTAGGACATTCGCACCCTCCACAGCTCAAAACCTATAGCTTTGCTGTAACTTACCAAGCTCGGTCACAGCGAAAAAGGTAGCCGCCCAGAACAGGCCGAACGGCCCGTTCACCGCGCTTCGGATATGCAGCGCCATCTGAACCAACGAGTCACCAGCATCAGCTTCAACTTGTGCCTTGTGTCGCAGAGTACCTCACCTTGACCGTCAATGCCAATTCATCGTCCACCTTCACGATTCGACCCAAACCGTGTTTGACGAGTCGAATGCCGAGAGCGTCGAGATGCAAATCCCCACTCCGAGAGCCTTGCTCAAAGATCGACTCGAGCGCCAGCTTTGATGTTGCGTCCAATGGGAGTGTCGAACGGATCATCGAATGTAATGTGGAGGTTCGACGCACTCCTCATCGCGCAGTTACGATTCCCACTTTGATCCATTGTCGGGCGCGGCTTTCTGACACTCTACTATAACACTCGGAGGGTTTCCACAGAGCATCCTGGTGCCAGTGAGGGACGGACGAACGCGCTGAGAGCTGGAGCATCGACTCGACAGGATAAGCATCGCCGCCTTCCTCGGGTACTCGTAGTCATCGAGACGGCCTTGCATCCGACCTTGCGTTTTCGGTGGGAGGGGCGTGCTCGATTACGTGGATACTCGCTCAAGCGCTCGCTGTAGACCTCGACTCGGAGGCTCGCGCCGTGACTCGATCGAGCAGGGTTGGATCCCAACCGGCAGTCCCTGCAGATCCTCTTCTCCGGGCATGCGGCAGAAAGTGACATTGTCCATGTCCCACGACGGTTCATCAGTGGAGTCGTTTGATGGAGCGAGCGGCGACCGTGCGCGGATCGGCCGGGTTGGCATGTGGGATAAAACGGAGCTCGAGAATGTCTTGGAGCGTAGCCATAGAGGTCGTCGTTCACGTCACGAAGGGCACTGCATGAGTTGTCATCTCTAGGGGCAAGTTGTACAATGGGGTGGCTGTTCTGGGCGGGGTCGGTGATCGCCCGACCGCAGACAGTGGCGTGCGATCTGGAAATTCGGGAGGCGTGATATCCCAGCGCCCTGAACCGCGTACGATGAAGCACCCTAGCTAGTACCCAGCTCTGATCGGTCCTTAAGGTCCTGGCCATCAAGTACGTAAGTAGACGAGTGCAATCTGGAGATTTGGACTCCACCTGCCCATCCACAGCTGAGGAACCGACGTTCGCTTTTTCATTGTCGATCACGCGAAGAGATTCGGGTGAAAACCATGCGCCATGAGCTTAAATAAATGCCTGCCTGACTGTTCCTCCCTGAAGTCAGTATAAACATCAAGAAGCAAATGTGCAGATTGAAATTGCAGAATTCACAATTACAATTACAATTAGCGGCAGTGGGCAGACGGGTTGAAGCTTCGAGAAACAGTCGGAGAAAAATCGTCGGAATCACATTCAAGTTGAAGCTGAATGAGGTCGACTCCTAACCCGACGGACGCGAAGTAGCGCGAAGCAGCAGGAAGCAGCGCGAAGAGGCAGGAAGAAGGCAGGAAGAGGCAGGAAGAGGCAGTGAAGAGGCGCAGAGAGGCGCGCGAAGTAGCGCGAAGTTCGTCCCAACACGGCGCCGATGCGCACGCTCAGGCTCTTGCCTCCGCCTCGTCTACAACCTCGTCGTCGTCCTCAGTCGCAACGAACTCGGTCACGATATCGAGCTAGAGCGCTTGTAGTCTTGACGCAGCATCTAGATCCACGCCCCCCGAGCTGCCTTCGTACGACCAGGCTTGCGGCCGCGAGGGACGCGCTCTCTGCTGCTGGCCACGACAGCGACTACAGCACAGCAACCGCAAGCCCTCCAGGAACGCGACCGAAAACTCGGCGTCGGGCCCTCTCCCTCGGTATCGCACTCGTTGAGCCACTCGACCCTGGTACGAGCGACCCGAGAGGCGCCCTCGGGAGAGCGAGCAGCAGCCAGAGCCGAGGGGGTCTCCAAGGCGGTCCAGATGCCGCTCAACTTACAGTCCGGCCCTCGATGCGTACTTCTTCAGCCCGCCGACCCCTGAGGAGCTTGCAACAAGCTCGGGCCCAAGGAGCACAACATTGGCACCGAGAAAGCGCTGGACGAGGTCATAAAAGGTGTTGTCAACATGGTGAGTCGACTGGGCTATTCGATCGCTTGGCAGCGTGAGCGTGCGTAGTTTATTCCCTCGAGAGCTGACTCGCCTTTCCAATGTCGTTTTCACTGCTGCGATTCTCCTCGCGGTCAGGGGCGACGCTGATGTAGTGGGGCGAGTTCTTGTCTGGAGACCGACCAGTCAGTCGCCTCGGTCGCCAGGCAAGAACTCGCGCCAGTACATCAGCGTCGCCCCTGACCGCGAGGAGACGGCCGAGACGACGGGCCGACGTCGTGCTCCTGACCCGCGCTGTGGTCGCGCACGACCCAACCCTCCCGAATGTCTGGGCCTTTCCCAGTTACCCCGTTCCCCAAGCCGAGAAAGCCGACGCTGATGCGGACCTCGACACCAACGTGAACTTCAACGGAAACGAAAACGGCAGTGGCCAGCATCAGAACGACGAGGCCGAGGCCGAGGACACCGAGGACAACGGGTGCGACCAGTACGACGAGGACGTGGCCAAGGTGGACTTGCTATGGGCCAAACGCTACTTCACGCACGTGGCTCCCATGGGCGAGACCAAAGCGGAAAAGAGTTCAGGTCCATGGACGTGTAGTTCGGACGATTGTCCGGTGGCGGTCGTCGAGCGAGGTCGTGGTGGCGAGAACGCCGTTTAGCCGATCACTATGTTTGATGAGACGGTACAAAAAGGTCGACAGCTCTCCGTCGGTAACCGAAAAAAAAAAAAAACGGAGAGCTGTCGAACTTTTTGTACCGTCTGATCAAACACGGTGATCGTCTTAACGGCGGCCTCGCCACCACGACCTCGCTCGACGATCGCCACGGCCCGTTCACGCTCTGCCCGGACTTCTTCCTGTCGGTGGACTCAGACTTCAGCTGGGGGGCAACGACGCTGTCCAACGTCAAGCTCGAGAAGCTTGTCTTTCGTCGACTCAAAGGGTGCGGTAGCGCGACGTCGACGTACAAAATCACCGCTGGCGAGGGCACCAGCTGCAAGACCCGCGCAATGACGATCACGTGAGTCAAGGAGTCGCGCAACTCGGACTTGGCCGAGATCCTCAACTTCATCCAAGAAAAGAGATCTCGAGGGCTCGGTCCGCTCGTACTAGGCGTCTTCTGCACCGAGTACAGGACTCCCCGCGTTCCTGCCCAGCGATGAATCCTTTGAAGGTATCGTCCCGTGGGCCAAGGAGGTTGCCTTATGGCGGGAACGAGAACGTGTTCAAATATTACAACGAAGAATGAAATGCCAGACTGTGTTCGTTGTCTGAGGTGTGTGAGTATAAGCTGCATGACAATGCAAGTGTTTCGTTGTCAAAGGACAAACTCTTGAGGTGCTTGCGTTTCTGAGTCCTTCCATCAGAAACAATTGTCTATTAGTTGGCGGATTTATCTGAGTCAGAAAATTGACGAGAGTAAAGCTGCGACCAGAATTTCGGACTTTGAAGAAAAATCTCAGAAGTTAGCAATGAAGTGGAGTTCAGGTGGTGTGATCTTTGCGTGCCCAAGGGCGAGCCAGCTGGCGAAGCACCTATCCAGGGGTGCTCTGATCTATAGCAAAAAAATGCTCAATCTTCGCCGAGCCGAGACACGAAAGGACTAATCGACTAAGTCTCACTGCCCCATCCTGCAAATAGATGCTTCCTCACTCGAATACAGGAAAAAACTTGTCGATGCGCGTGCGGTGTTAGATTACGATGTTGATGCAGGATTTTCATCGGGACCGTTCTCCGAGATCGAACAGCGAAATAATGCCGCAGCACACATGATCTAGGTCGATCTCGTCCCTCCGACTGGCAGGTCATTGCTGCAAGCCATATTCCTCGCATGGAAGCATGTTTCAAGCTACATGAACACGTCTGAGAGATATATTACATGGTGGTCACTGTGTTGAAGTCAATTCCGAGTGCTGAGTTGGAGTTGAAAAGTCGCGCAAGGAGGTCGGCTCCGAGACCGCAAGCTCCGAGACCGCTCCTATCCTCTTCGTGGCTCAATCGGATAGTGATTCTTCGAGGCTCCTCAAGGAACTGTCATAGTTGAAGATCTTGACCCTGATGGCAAATTTAGTGGAGTTGTCTGCGATGTCACAGCATACTTGTGATCGTGATCGTCCCTGAGGGATGCAGGTTACAGAGGTTCGACTTTGCGGGAAGTCCGAGGCACGATCCGCTGTGGAATCATGGCAAACCACTGCAAGCAGCTCGTCTTTGCACGTATTTACTTGCTACAGCGGGAAAGACGCTATAGTAAAAGGCTAGGCATTCAATTGCAGGGTTGAAGCCGACACTGAGGGGACCACGCCGGCATGTCAGCTCGGTCAGCCCGAGTGAGGAGTACGATCGGTGCAGTAAATCCATAGATCACTGCAAAGAATTTTGATTGCGTTCACCAGTTGTTATTCCAGCGCTCATGTTACATTTGATACAAGAGCATTCCATTGAGGTTGTTCGCGCGAGAGCCACGTCGAAAACCGCAGGGAAAGCCGGCAAGAATGGGTCAAGCAGTTCTAAAGCTTCTCAGACACGCACATATGACAGAATGGTATTGCATCAAGGAGCACAAGCTCAAACGATCGTACCCTCAAAAAGCAGGGAAGGAAGTGACAGGAGGAAAGGTCGCTCAAGCAATTGGGCAGAGAGCCAAGGTGGTCCCTCGTTCTCGATCTCGAGCCGAGCCGGGGCGGGGCAGAAGAGTACCCAGAGGAGTTGGCCGCAGGGCGGAAGGTTACCCAGGAGAGTTCGTAAGCCTTCTCGCACAGAGCAACGGCGAATGTCGAGTCTTGGGTGGCGAAGGCAGCAGCGGCAAAGAGATGAGAGCTTGCACGCTCCTCAAGGAGTGATCCGTCGCACCGAGTCGGGTTTTGAGGTCGGCGGCGATGGAGAGGAGATCGAGGCCGAGCAAAGCAAGTCCCGCCAAGAAGTCTGGACGATCATTCATCTGTGAGAGCTAGAAACGGTTTCGAGCAAGCCGGAGTCTAAAGAGCCGAGTTGAGCGCATGCGGACATCTGAGACCTGGTGGAGCGAATGAAGCGTTAAACAAGAGCAAGAGTGCACATACTTGCAACACGAGGCGTAAAGTAAGGAACAGCCTTCAGGTTGAAGGTACGCACTGACCTTTCGGACGTTCGCTTGCTAAGCCAATGCCAAACGAGTTCCTCGACACCAAGCGAGGGGAATGCATGAAGAAGCGAAGCGAGAGGAAATAGAACACCGTGCGTCGCTGAGCGCAGTTCATGACCGTATGTCCAGGGTTGCTGAAAAATGTACAAACGCGCAAGTCGCCGAGGTGGGACAGTGATCGAACGTATCAAGCTGGTCGAGCGAATCGCCGAGGTCGTTTGAGAGTGCGAACGATCGTCACGGTCCGAGGCCGGATTCAAGCGCCGAGTGGTCCGGAGAAGCCCGAGTTTTGACTGTATGGCTCAACGTGCGCAAGGTAGGATGCTGATTGAGTAAGATGTGAAGCAATGAGCTGGTGTTTCCTGGCACATCTCGGGAGCTTTGCCTGAAAGTCGATCGACGAGGTTGAGAGCCAGTTTGCAAGTACGGTCGAATCAAACGGCAAGGAAGACAAGCGGGGATGAGGTTTGGAACGATGAGCTGAGACATAGGCAGTTCTTGACTTTGAACGGATGAGAGTGTTCTGTGGCACATCTCGGGAGCTTTGAGGTGAAGTCAATCGGTCCGACGGTCCGAGGCTGGATTCGAGCAGTGAGTGGTTCGGAGAAGCCCGAGTCCTGAATGTATGGCTCACCGTGCACAACGGAGGATGGTCTTCGAGGAAGAGGTGAAGGAACGAGGTGGTGTGCTGTGGCAAATCTCGAGGGCTTTGCCCGAAGCTCGATTGGTCGGTGCGATCAACGAGGTGGAAAATCAGTGTGCAAGTCCGGCCAATTAAACGGCAAGGAAGACGAGCGGGCATGTGGGATGTTGAGGTGCCATGAGGTGAAACGTAGCCGCTCTGTGGTTTTAGACGGATGACTCGACGAGCTGGATCATGAGGGCGGGCAGTTGAATGAATCGCGGGGCAGCCGACACGGCGTGATACCGCTTGAGGCAATGCGGATCTCCCATCTCGACATCGACGCAATCATGTTTGAGACTCGTCGTGAGAGGTATCGAGGAAGGGTGATTTGCAACACGAATGTAGGGCGTGCGAGCGAAGCTCCATTCGAGTGAGCGCTCCCATTCCAGGTCTTCCGTGACCAACGATCTGCAGTACGCGGTGACACGGCATATCTTCGTCTCATCAGCAAGGAGTGCAAGTCGCAAGTGAGAGCTCAGATCGAAACAGCTCACTGTCGGCGGTCTGAGCGAGTCGTCGGAGGTCGAGCAGTTTTGATCGCGATGGCTCAAGTGAGCAATTGACATAGCCCGCACGCAACCGTAGGTACCATCGAGCTCGTTGTCGAGTCGTTCCAATTGGTGATGGTCAGAGTGTTGCTGTTGCTGAATGGGTTCCATGCTTGCCTCAGCCGGCTCCAGGTGACACGTCAAGTGCCGGGTCGAGTAAGGTCGAGCCGCATGTACCGAGCAAGTGACGTTTCACCGTGACGGCAAGGTGGTGCTTCGTCGTGTCTTCGCGCAGTGAGAGAAAAGACGAGTTGTGTCGAGTGGTGCAAGAGATCGGCTAATAACGAGTCGTGGGTGGCGGAGGCAGCAGCGGCAAAGATAAGAACTTGTACGCTCCTCGACGAGCGATCTATCGCACCGAGTTGAGTTTTGAGGTCAGGGTCGATCGAGAGGAGATCGAGGTCGAGCAAAGCAAGCTTCGCCGGAAAAGTATCGATCCTCAATTGGAAAGAGTCGACAATCATTCATTCGTGAGAGCCAAAAACGGATTCGAGCGAGTCGCAGTTTAAAGAGTCGACTTAAGCGCAGGCCGAAGTCTGAGACCTGGTGGAGCGAAAGAAAAGTCAAACATAAGCAAGAGTGCACAAACTTTCAACACGAGGTGTAAAAAGAGGTAAGAACTTCAGGTTGAAGGGCCGCACTGACCTTTCGGACGTTTGTTCGCTTTGTGACTGCGAAACGAGTTCGGGGGATGTTTATAACGAGACGTAGTGGCTTTGGACGGATGACTCGCCGAGCTGGATGACGAGCGCGGGAGTTTGACTGATTCGCGGCGCGGTCGCGACGGGGTGAAAGTGCTTGAGCCGAGGAAGGTCTCGAATCTCGACATCGACTAGATCAGTCGAGTCGTGCAACACATGTTCCGGCAAGCCCCGAGCTTGCCGCGTCGATGAATCTCTTCGGTCCGATCAAGAAAAAGTTGTAAGGGTTTGCACTCGTGTGATGGGTTGACGTTACGATGTGGGGGTGGCGGAGGAGATCGGCGTAGGTCGACAGTGCGTTCGGAGTGGAGCGACGAGGACCAAGTGATGTGTGTATCGATGCGAGACCTCAAGAAGATCATGTCTTCGATGGTGCTGATGACAGATGCGCAAAGTATGGTCGTACAAGTCACAGAGCGGTGTGGTGCGAAGCTCGGATGCCAGCAATTCAGCCAACGCGCGATCCGAGCTACAGTGATGCGCAGCAAAGACAAACATGAGGTGAGCGAATGGGACGAGAGCTGAGGACTATCTGAATGAAGGGCTCACCACACGCATCGGTCGAGTAGCTTTTGGGCGATCGGGGGTGATCGGGGGGATGCAGTGACCGAGCACGTATGCGACTGAGAACGCTCGAGCGATGCATCGACGTAAGCTAGCACGCTGCTGAAAGTGATTACGCCCTCTCAGGTGGAGGTTTAAGTCGTATCGAGGCAAAGATGATGATGTTGGAGTCGTTGGTAGTTGTGTCGTGCGACGTCGCACCGTGCTCGAATCAGTCGGGTTGAGGTGACACGTCGAGCTGTAGTCGAGATAGTCGAGATATCGAGTTGCATCTTGCAGATTGAATAGCGCATGTGAACGATGTGACGTCAAGTTGTGGCGTGGTGCGATCAGAACCGATTTGAGTCAAGTGGTGCGAGTGGTGCGAGTGAGTGGGGAGAGGGAAAGGGGCGTTGGCGCGCGCGAACCTGCAGCCGAGCCAGTCAGCTGATCAAGCGCGCGAGATCCCAAAGCCATGTATTAAAACCGCAGTTTTTGACTGTATTGCCGCCCTGTGGTGAATGTACCAGCACACTGTTGAGTCTGTCCAAGCCGCCTGTAGTATCGTCGTCCCGATCAGACGTCATGTACGAACATTTCTGCTTTTTCTGGACCATTAAAATCGAGCTACAGCCCGAGTACGATTTTTGTCGAGTTTCGCAGGCTGACTGGGCAGTTTTCGTAGTATTCACAATCGGGTGAGACACTTCTTCTATTCTACAGAGCCGGCAAGAAGCGACCGCTTCGATCTGACCTGCACACAAACCAAGTCTACCGCGCCAGGCCGCGCCGCTAGCCCGACGATCTCCGACGATTTCCGAATGGGAATCTCGTTTCGGATCCGATCTCGGTTCAGCGCTCTGGGCTCAGGCTTACTCGGTCCCGGTGCATGGGAGTTTCACCCTGCACTGCCAATGTCATTTTCATTGGGGATTTAGGAGGCTCTAATCCAAAACGTAACCCGGAATTGGCTTGGCCTGTACCCCGCCTATTATACCTGTATACTCATGGCGTGGGTTGACCGTTCACGACCGGCAGGATAATACATGCTCTTTGTTTGATATTATCCCCTTCACCCTGAGCGACTTCCAGGGGTTACAACGTGAAGGCCCGGTCGCCCGTCTCGTCTCCAACCACCTCGGTTGCCACCCTCTTTGCTCGACGCCTTACCAGGAACTGCTCCCCTTGCCTACCCAATCGAGCCTCTGAAGATGCAACGTCTGATCCGGATTCTGGCAGCCATATCTCGACCGATTCAGAGGGCAGCGAATGGCCGCCACAACTACAACAGTTCTAACCACGACTACGAAAGCGATGACAACGACAAAGACAGCATCAGCGAAGTTGTTGTCGACTTTCGTTGTTGTTGCTGTCTTCGTTGTCATCATCGCTTTCGTGGTTGTTGTCAGAATCGTTGAAGCCGTGGCGGCCGCCATGGCTGCGCTCTGAATGAGTTGAGATATGTCTGCCTGAGCCAGAATCCGGATCAGACGTTGCATCTTCGAGGCTCGATGGGGTAGGCGAGGGGAGCAGTTCCTGGCAAGGCGTCGAGCAAAGAGGAGGGTAAGGTTGTGGGCAGGAGAGACAAGAAGAAGGACATTGATGAGGGAGAGTCGGCAGGAGGCGAGGCTGAGGAAGACGATGCTGAAGAGGGCAATGTTGAAGAGGACAACGCTAAAGAGAACGACGCTGAACACGCTGCAAAAAGAAAGGAGAGGAGGGAACGCGCTGCAAAAGGGAAGGGCGGGGAGACGCAAAGTTCGTGAGAGTTCGTGGAACACGGCGCCGACTCGCCCGCTCGAGCTCTTGCCTCCGCCTCGACCTCAGTGGCAACGAACCCGGCCGCGGATGTCCAGGCTGCGTCGAGACTCCTTGCGCTTGAGCTCGATGTCGCGGCCGAGTTCGTTGCCACTGAGGTTGACGGCGAGGTCGAGAGAGGTCGATGCGCAGGTCAGAGGCTGAGCGGGCGAGGCGGCGCCGTGTTCCACGAACTTTGCGTTCTTGGCAGCGAGGCGATGACGGGGGTGGCGCGCATGCGCTTAGAGTGGAGTAGGCGAGAGAAATGCCTGTTCGCTTCTGCACCTTATTCGTTTCGCTCGAACGGCAGTGCTTATTGCCTCTACACTCGCGAAACTTTTCGACCCTATTGGTACCGGTAATGACGACGATCAAGTGGGCAAAGGATCGCAAGGATCCTCCGATGTCGTGTCTGTTACGACACCAACAAGTCAAGATGAGTCTGGCTATGGTGTGGGTTTCAAGGCGCGGATGCAGGCGGGTCTGGTCTTCGACGGTTGCCTGCCGCGCACGCAATGGCAGGGCGCGCGCTATTCCTATGCGCTCCTTATCAAGGAGGCGGTCGACCCGATGACGGCCTCGATCATCGTCGCAGGCGCACAGTCGCCTTCGGAGATGTTTGACCGCCACTTCGAGTCCGTTGCGATGCGGACCTGTGACTCGAACTGGTACATGCGGAAATACGACTTGACGGTTCGTTCTTTGTGGTGGTCGGCATTCAAGGTCTCGAAGATAAAGGTTTTCGGACCCTTCGACCAGTCGATCATGGCTCAGGTCTCGGCTGCCCTCAACGTCGCCATGAAGTGGGCTGAGCTCGCGGCCGAGCACCAGTCATCGTGGGCCCGGGCGATGGAGCGCCCGGTGGACGATCTCATCGAGGCGCGTGGCCGCATTCAAGCCATGGAGGAGGCAACGCTGGGAAGCGAGGATTGGAAGCCGATTCTTCCTCCTCAAACCTGTAGTGGTTACGCCTGCAGTGGTAGTCGTAACTTCGGTGGTTCCGCTCAGCGCTGTGCCGCGGACGGCAGCCTGCACCAACTATAACGTGAGGGGTTGCGTCTAATCCTGCGTTCGTGAACACGCGTGTTCTTTCTGTAAAGGCCAGCATGAGGCTTATACCCACGTCGGGTCCGCATGACCGAGTTGGCGCGTCTGTATCACCAACCTTTCCCCACTCTCGTGTCGTGCCGTCACTTCCGCCTCACGTCCGCGTACGTGTAGATACCCGGTCCCGACGGGCTCTGTGGCCCTTTCTGAGGTCGTTACCTCTCAGGCATCGCGTCGAGTGCCTCCGTTCTCTGGTTCAGGGGTCGAATCCCCCACCGTTCGCGCTTCCTCACGTCCGCGTACGTGTAGATGCCCGGTCCCGACGGACCGGCTGAGCGTTGCCCCTTCCTGCGCAGCCGAGGGCTGACGTGCTGGATTTGAATTTTCCAGACCCGCTAAGCGCTGCTCCGGCGGACCCTCCGAGCATCACCGAACTGCCCATGCACGGGGGGGTGGGCAGGGCTTCACTCGAACCTGTCGCGGCCGGCAGCAAAGAAGACGTCCCGTTCGTGCCTTCAATGCCCGCGCCGGGCTCGTCGCCAGCGCCCAAAACTTCCGCTCGCATGCGAATCATGGCTCGCGAAGTCGACTCGTTCCATGATGCGATGTACAAGATTGTTACGCCGCTCGATGCTGGTGCGTTCGAAGCCAACATTAAGGCACTCAAAAAGGTCGCGCACGTCGCGCCGTACCTGGCCGCTATACCGAAACAGATCCGAAAGGGCATTGATTTCGGCATCAAGGACCCTCCGTCGGAGCGTCACATCGCGAAGAACGCACCGCTCACCGAGGAGCAACAACTGGTCATGGACGGCGAGATGGAGCGCATGCTCGATCTCGGGTACATCGCGGGGCCGTACGACAAGGACGAGCTCGAGGCCGCGGTCGGTCCTTTCCGCACGAATCCGATCAGCTTTGTGCCGACGTCAGTAGCGCCCGGAATGCCGCCGAAGTGGAGACAGATCGAAAATCTGTCCTACCCCAAGACGCTCGGAGGTCGAGTCGGTCACTGGGCCGTTGAGACAGTGTATCGCGAACGGGGAGCGGAAGGCGGTTTCGCGGGCGCGTCGCCTGGACCGTCGCACGTACGATCAACTCGAATATTGGAGAAGGTTCCTCTCGTCGGAAGGCCCGTTCTCCACGTCGTTCGAGGCCCTCCCGATCCCATCGAAGCTTGCGCTAGCGTCGGATGCCTGTATGCACGGACTAGGCATCGTCATCAACGGATACTCCGCGTACTTCGCTCTACCCGAGGGGTGGACGGATCTGCCACCGCCTCGACACTCGGTCTCGATCACGAACGCGGAGGCGTGGGCGGTCGAGGCGCTGGCCGACGCAGCGTTACAAATGTCTAAAGACGATAGACATTTTCGTTCTCCAATGCGACAACACCGGGGTTGTGCTTGGATGGAGGAAAGGGCATTCGATGAATCCCTTATTGAACTCGTCGTTTTCACACCTGCGCAGCCTTGAGGAAACTCGAGGTGTGAAGTGGTTGATTGAATACATCAACACGAGGGTAACCCCCGCGGACGTCGTGTCCCGGCAGCCAGACCGCCCGCGGCAGTACGAACCGTTCGCGTTCATGATCGCGCACCCACTGTCGAAGTTTCCAGCGGGGCGCGAGTTGCTGCGGACGGCGGGAGAGCCCCTGTGGGCGATAGGCTGAGATATCTGACTCCCTTCGTGGAAGGTGGAGCTTCGTTCGTACAGAGTTGCGTATCCCTGTGTCTGCGATGTCGTGTACCTTTGTTTGTTTATGAGGTCGTTTTACCTTCGTAAAGGTGTACACGGATCACATCCGAAACCTCGGCCGTTGGTCATCGAATGCGTTCGACAGGTATTGGCGGCAGCACAAGAGGATTGCAATCCAAGTGCTGAGCAAGGCTGGCAAGCTTGCACTCGATTCATGCGTTGTAACGTAGGCACCTTTCGCTGTGTTTCTTTGGTTGTGAATGTGGGGGGCGTGACCTGTGGTACGCGTTCGGCGCCAGGGCGCCTGTCCGAACCGGGGGTTCGGGAATTGGGGTGTACGCATCATCCCAGGGTCTCGTCCAGGAAGATTAATCATCTTCCTCATCCCAACACAACCAAACAAACCGAAAGATACACAAGGAAGGTCGCAATTCCCTTCCCGCGCTCGAGAACCCCATTGGCATCCGATCGAGACATCGGAGGGGAAAAGCGCGAGGCGCGCGCCTGCGAGCAGCTCAGTCGACGATGCGCGCGCGCTCGGGCGCGAGAGGGTCCAAGCGCGAGTTTGAGCGAGTGTCGGCGGCGGCGGTCATTATAGAAATGAGCACTCCCCAAATACCAAATGCCGAATCCTCCTGCGCGCTCTTCTGCAAATTACTGATTCAGTCAACGCTTCACCAGCTCTCGTCATAGTTTCCCAGTTTCCCAGTTTCCTCTGGCCTAGCTCCCCGGCTTTGTAGCTCGCTTTTCACTTCCTTTTCTGCAACTCGAAGCGCGTCAACGGTCTCATCCGTGCTCTTGTCCCTCGTCCTTGTCTTTCTTGACTACTCCCTAGAACATGATCTCTCGTCTCGTCTCGTCTCAACCTCCTATCTTGGTCCTTCGTTAGTATACACCGCCCCTTTGGCCTATCCCCTCGGTTTGCATTGCCCTCGAGCGCCTCCGCCTTGACTTTGGCGATCTTTTACATCTTTCTTGCTCTTGTGCTAGTGCTCAATCAGCATCATGTGAGTCCAACGTCATTCCATGTCCCCCAATCCCATCCGTCCGCGCGCCGCGAACTCATCCCCTCTTCTTCCTCTTCTCAATCTGCCCAACCAAGTGGGGCACACCTTCGTCTGCGACCGTTTCCCCCCACCTTCAAACGATGCATCTAGATGAGTTGTGTTTCCCCGTCGCGATCGAACTCCCCTGACCGGGGTCTTCCTCCGAGTCATCAACATGAAGCGAAGGAACGGCGGCCATGTCGTTTCAAACGGGGGATAGTTCCCTCCTCCAATCGACCATACATTTCACGTAAATACAACAGATTCTCCGTCCCCAATCCCATCCCACCCCTCATCAAAGCTCAACCCCTCTTCTCCTGTATCCCTCCCAACCACTTGCCCCACACCTCTTTCTGTGCACCCTTGGCGGTTCCCTCCATCAATAACCTCGTCAGCATCCTCTCGAGCTCGTCAATTCGTTGAGGTTTCAATAAGGGATCCGAACTAGCCGTGGTAGCTGATCGTAATCGTTCGATGCACTGAGCGAAAGGAAGCGCGCGCACCAAACCCCCATCAGTTCCATCTCCCCCCTCGGCACCCGGGGTTAGGCAATCTTTCGCCCAACTCACCAATCTCGCGCCCGTGCCCGCCCTCCTCCCCGCGCCTTGCATCCCATCACTCATCTCTATGACCCTGAGGAACTCCTTGAAGGCCAAATCGTATTGGCCGAGCGTGTAGGCCGTTTCGGCATGATGAAGGAGGTGAAAGGGGTTATGTGGTGCGAGGAGGAGGAGGTGCGAGAGGGCTGTTAGGGATTGCGCATAACTGTTTGATCACGAGATCCAGATAAAGAGCATCAGATTAAATCGATCTCTCTTAGAGAAAGCACCACCCCTAAGCGAACGTACGACCCCATCTCGGCATACGTTCTAGCGGCCATACTCCACGCCTCTGGGTCCTGATAGTACGTCTCGAGGTATTCGACCAACATGCGCAGACCGTGTTCCCGATTCGGCTCGGAAGGCGATGAGTCTGCTTTCGATACAGGCGGTGAGGATAATTCGTTCGAGCTGAGGTGAAGGGCGATGAGACGTTTCCTCATCGTCTGATAGCAGGGCCAGCCGTTGCACCGATTAGCTCGGCTCCGCACTCGAACGCACAGCACATCCCGACGATCAAGCTCGACTGACCACATCCGCCTCGTCCTTGGTCAGCCATTCTCGATAGTGGGCCCATGCGTTGTGCGTTTCGGCTTGAGCTTCGTAGAGCATGCCTTGTAGGGCGGCGACGCGGTTCGAGTCGGGGAATTGGGTCGAGAGGCGTTGGACGCAGACCTGCGGGAAGGGTATGGGTTAGATACCGGTCGGGTGGGATAGTGAGAGTTGCAGTGACCGACAGCTCACCTGAGCCAAGGAGACCTGCCCGCATTGCAGCGCTGCCCGAGCGGCCTGTTCCAAGAAGGCCCACACTGATGACCAAAAGACAGCAAAGCAGTTCATCAGTTTCCACGCTCAACACTGAAAACGATCGGTGCCAGCTGACGTACCATCATCATCATTCCTCTTGGCGTACCCTCGCTCAATCAAGGCCGTCGCCAGCGTGACGACTCTATGGGGATCATCGACGTTGGCGTTGCGTAGGTATTGCAGTTCGTGGATCAGCACGGGGGTTGAGCTGGACGGGGTGGCGAGGGTGGTCGGAACCGTCATGGCCGGTGGGGGGTGCGTGCGTGCGTGTGGGTGGGTGGGGGGCAGGCAGGCGGAACAGGCGCGGGTACGGGTTGGCGACTAGCGATGTATTCCAGCTTTACAAACCGTTGTTACAAGAGACTACGAGCTGTTAACAAGTCGCGCGACCTGAAGCGCGCGCGGCGCGTGTGGGCTTTCTGCCGGCTTCGGTGCTTGTTGGCGACGTCGCACCGGACTGACCGCTCGCGACTCGACACGACAGGGGCCACGACCCAGTCACTCCCGTTAGCAAGTGCGCATCCTGCGCTCATCATCGCCTCTTGGCTCAGTGCTGACCACTCGTCACCTGTCGCAGGCTGCCTCCCCACATGGCTCCGCTGCCCCCCACTCCCCTCGCCCCTGTCGGCGCAGTGTCCTCCTCGCTGTCCACCTCTCGCTACCTCCCCGCCAAATCCCGCGCCTCGTCCTTCACCACCCCATCCACCTCCACCTGGACCCCGTCCTCCTCGGCGGCGACCCCGTCGACGGTGACCGCTTCCGAGCTGCGTTCGCTCGTCTACCACGGCTCGCTCCCGTTGCAGATCCACGTGGCCCCCAACGAGCTGCCGAGCAATGTCGATCCCACACTCATAGCAGCCTATTACGTACGTGCACTCTTCCTTCTCTACTCTTTTCCCAGAGCTAATCAATCTCCCTCACACAGACCCAAGCCAGTCGTATCAGTTACCTCCCCCTCTTGCTACACGACATCAAAGCCCATTTCCTCGACCTTGCCCTCGACCAAGCGACAGCAGCCACCATCAACTTGCACGATCTCTGGTTCGAATACAACGGCGTCCCTCTCAAATGGTGCGTGTTCCCGAGCGAGCGAACCACGTCCTTACTCATAGCGGCCCATGTCTTTCATGCAGGCACTGGCCGATAGGGCTCCTATACGACTATCACTCCGCCTCTTCCTCCTCTTCCACCTCGACGCAATCTACCTCTTCCTCCTCCTCCCCCTCCCCCTCCCCCAGTTCGACCCGCGCCTCTCCTCGCTCTTCTCCAACTCGCGAACTGCTCTCCGTCCCTCACCTATCATCTTCCTCCCCCTCCTCCACCTCATCATCCAAACCCTTCAAGCCTTGCGAATTGCCGTGGAAGCTCACCTTGCACCTCAAGGACCCCCCCAAGGATGCGTTGTTGTTGGGTAATGGCGTCGAAGGTTGTCGGGCGTGTTTTATGAATATGGTCAAGGTCAGCCCGACGAGGGAACGAGCTTGGAGCTCGAGAAAAGCGCGAGATGAAAATTGCTGATCTGGCTTTCGAACAACAGGAAGCAGATTACGTGCGATGGGGGTCGGTCAAACGCGTGACGAATCTTCGTAAGGAGCAGCAGGACGGTCTGTGGGAAGGTGTCGTCAACAGTGCGTATACAACTTGAAATTGGACTCTTCTGTTCCTACACAGGCTAAGACGGCTCTTCTCGCCCTCACAGATGACCTCGACAAATTCTGGAACATCGCCTCTCGGCTCGTCCCACCCCCACCGCCGACCCCCACCCATAATAACTCCTCTTCCTCCTTCACGACCTCCTCGAGAGCCTCCGCCCCTTCTTCAGAGACGTACAACTCTGTCAAATCAGTGCCTCTACGCCTCTACCTCCCCGATGGCGGTCCAGTCCTGCAAGATCAATGCCCGCCTTTAGGAGAAAACGGTAAGTCCGCTCGCTCTGCTCTAATGAACGAATCGAGCTTGACGCACCTCCCTTCCCCCCCGCCCCCCCTTGACATTCGAGAAAAAAAAGGTCAACCTCTCCCCCTCCTTACCCACCTCCAACATCTCCTCCCCCTCTTATTCCTCCCAGCCCCCTCTGAACTCTCCTTCGAGGCGCCTAAACCCGTTCTCGCAGAATTGATCGTTCAAGGGGTGATCGTACCTTTGGATACGGAGGTGGGTTGGTTGGGCGCTTGTTTAGCCGGCGCGGATGGGTGGGTAGGCGGCGTTGTTAGGGTCTTAGGCTAAGGGTAGGTTGTTCGTTGCAAGGGGGTAGTAGATTTAGAGAGAGGTTGCGCGTTTGGGTGAAGATTCGTTCGTGTTCGACTCGGAGCGATCGGTGGGTAGTCGGTTCACTGTGAATGTAAGACTTTGCTTCGATATCTGTACATATACTGAAAGCAAAGAGAGCTGAATTCATGGATGGAAGCCCTACGGAAGCGCTTGAGAAGTTTTGACACCCGGAGACACGAGTGACAGTGACAGCGTGCGACGATCATCGGGTCATCGTCCGCAGTCCGGAGCGCGAACCGAGCACGCGGCACGCCGTTCTTGGCTTCTTTCCCCCATCTCGCTCGCTTGCTTGTTCGGGCTCTTCCACTTGCGAGTACCTCGAACCTCCCGTGAGTCGACTGTCACCGAACGTGACGCGTCGGACCGAGTTGGTTCAACTGGACCCCCTCGACTCGGAGCGGGCGACGACGGTGCGACGTCGTACAGTCAGCTCACCATGACGCATGTGCTCACCCCAGACCTATGTTCTTTCTCGATCTCATGCACAGACTAGACGCACCATGTCCTCCCCCTCCACTGCGACGCTAGACTCGATCCGAGCGCGCTACGCCGCCGCGAATCAATCGCACGTTCTCCACTTTTACGACACCCTCAACCCGACCCAACAACACTCCCTCCTCTCCCAACTCTCCACGATCGACCCAGAACGTGTGAATCGCATCTACGCCCAAGCACGCGAGGTGGACGCCTCAGCATCAGCAGCAGCTTCCTCTTCCTCTTCCCCGAGCGAAAGCAAAAGGGACACCTTCTCCCCTCCACCCCGAGACCGCGTCGGCGTCATCACTCCCGACTCGACCAATTCACCCCAAGTACAAGATTGGACCTCCCAGGGTCTCTCCTCGATCCGTCTCGGCCAAGTGGCGATCCTCCTCCTCGCCGGAGGGCAAGGTACCCGTCTCGGTAGTTCAGCCCCGAAAGGTTGTTACGACATTGGTCTCCCTTCGCACAAGAGCTTGTTCCAATTACAAGCCGAAAGGATCAAGAGGTTGCAGATCGTAGCTCAAGAAGCTGGTGGAGAAAGAGTCGGCAAGGGGAAGAATTTGGTGTGGTATATTATGACGAGTGGTCCGACGAGGGGACCGACGGAGCAGTTTTTCAGGCAGAATCGTTACTTTGGATTGGAGGAAGGACAGGTCGTCTTGTTTGAGCAGGGTGGGTCTCAGGTTGACCGTTGAGGTCAAGTACGACAACCAACCAGGTATGCTAAGCGCGACGGAGAGACATTTTCACAGGTGTGTTGCCCTGCCTCTCGAACGACGGCAAGATCCTGCTCGACACTCCGTCCTCGGTCGCGGTCGCACCGGACGGTAACGGTGGTCTCTACTCTGCTCTCGACTCTCCTCTCTCTTCCACCTCCTCGACCACGGTTCTCTCGGATCTTCAAGCCCGCGGCATCAAGTACCTACACGCCTACTGTGTCGACAACTGCCTCGTTCGAGTCAGCGACCCAACCTTTCTCGGCTACTGCATTTCCCAGAACGCCTCATGCGGCGCCAAAGTCGTCACCAAAACTCAATCAACCGAATCCGTCGGCGTCGTGGCGCTCAAAAACGATCGTTACACCGTTATCGAATATTCCGAACTGCCCACCTCCCTCTCCGAATTGCGAGACGATAGAGGGGATTTGGCCTACCGCGCGGCGAACATTGCGAACCATTTCTACTCGCTCGAATTCCTCACTTCGATCCGTACCTTCTCTGACCAATTAACCTACCACATCGCGACCAAGAAAATCCCCCACATTTCAATCCCTTCCGGTAATCTGATCAAGCCCACAACACCGAACGGTATCAAACTCGAATTATTCATCTTTGACGTCTTCCCCTTCGTCGAACCAACTTCTTTTGCTCTTCTCCAAGTTTCACGTACGACCGATTTCTCCCCTTTAAAAAACGCTCCTGGAACCGGAAACGATGATCCTTTCACTTCTCGACGCGATTTATTGAACGAACATCGACGATGGTTGATCGAAGCGGGAGCGGAGGTTGACGAAGGGGTTCAAGTCGAATTGAGTGCTTTGGTTACTTATGCGGGTGAGGGATTGGAATGGGTTAAAGGGTGTAAGGTGAGGAGGAGTGGGAGGGTTGAGAAGAGGGGTGATTGGGAGGAATTGTGTTAGAGAGGTTCGGGGTCGTTGGCTTGAGATTGAAGATTGATAGAGAGATTAGATACTCGACGGGGGGTTGTTGTTCAGAGAGAAGAGCGAAAGGGAAGAGAATTCACCCCAGAGTGCAGTGATGCGGAAATTTATGATCCGATCCGATCTCTCCTCAACTTGGGATGACGTTCTCGTAATCTAAAGATGTGATTCATATCGGGACCAATCTTTGTTCGAGCAAAAAATGCTGCGAGAAACAGAGGGTGATTTTGAGCTCTTTCTTGTCGTCTCAACTCGTTCGCTTCTCCTGTGGGCGCGGTCTCTGGAACGACTTTCGAGACCACGAAATACTCGTTCGCGTCGACTTAATCTCAGTGAGGGGACCCGGACCCCAACATCATTCTAAATATAAAGATGCATGACACCGGCCCCCTCCTTAAAACAGTACAATCACTCCCCACCTGCCCTTCCACCCCCCACCCCCCCAAAAAACCCTACTTACCCTCCCTGGCCAACCTCGCCTTCTCCTCCGCCTCCTTCTGTCGTTTCTCCACCGCCAATCGATTCTTCTCCCTCATCTTCTCCGCGTCCTCCTCTTGACGTTTCTTTAAAGTCGTGCCCGATTCTTTAGGACCCTTGTTCATCGACAGAGCTTTCTTTTGGGCCTTTTTTTTAGTTGTTGTTGTTGGAGGGGGAAGAGGGGGGGGGAGTTTTTAAGTGAGAAAGTGTTGACGATGAGGGTTTTTTATGTTTCATAGGGTGTGGTGGGGGAATGACGATGAACACACCTTGGCTCGATCCTACCCGAGTTCAACGATGGGTCCGTAAAAGAGAGCAAGTCGTGAAAAGAGTTAGGCGAATCGGCCATTACGAGACGTCCAAAGCAGGGCAGGTAGGCGAGGTTGATATGAGATACCACGCGCGTCGAGAGATTTGGGGGAGAGATGCGTATAAGAGGTGCGATTTCCGAACCGAAAGTACAGGAAGAAAGAAAGCAGGGAGCGAAAGAGCGGGATATCAGCTTCCTCGTTCTCCCTAACTCGTTCGAAGATCGTCTCGAGCCGGACCGCGATTCGGCCCAAGACGAAATGCAGTGGTAAGTTTTTTTTTTGCTTTTGAGGGGATAGCTTACATTCTCACGTTGATTACCGCCTGTTCGGATCGAGTTGAGATGGGGTCGTTCAGGACGAAAGGCGAGTAGTTGATTCGAGGATGAAGAGGGTCGGTCCGGGTCACGTGAACGGCGTGAAATACGTTCGAAGTGAGGGTCGTGGGTCCGGATGGCGTATGAGAACAAGGTGATATGGGACCAGGACAACGGTGAGTGTGTGCATACACGAGAGACGAGAGCGTCGCCAACTAGCGCTGAGCGCTGAGGAACGTACGCGCCATGGCCTCTTCCCGGGGTTGTCGGTGCAAGAATACGAGTCTAGGATGCTCTATGATTTGCTCAACGTCGACGCAGTGTGCTCTTCTCGTCTTGCTCACGTCCGACTCCCAACCTCTGACGTCCCGTCCGTGCGTGTATAGGGGCTGAGGTGCTCGATTGGCGACCGCGGATCGCAAGCTAGCCAAGGGCTGCGTCTCGGATCTTGACTGCCACTCGACTCGGCGCGCGACTTGGCGCTCGAATCGGCGCAACTCAGCTAAGACCTATTACGCTCAACTAAGCCCTCCCTCTGGAGCTTACTGGGAAGGGCTTACCAGTTATCGGCGCGCTTGGCCCAGTTGCATAGCAAAAAAAACAACCCTGCAATGGGATGATACCGATTTCAAATGCGTTTCAACCATCTGAGACCTGATCGACCAAAATCGCAGACTTCGGATCGCTGCAGCTCCACCCACAGCTTACGAAAGCTCTCGCCACTTGGGGTATGCCATTTTTACAACATGAAGGAAAATAGAGTCCTTCACTTTTGCATGGATGCGCCTACTTGCCAAGTTACAGAGAACCACCCCAAAATGGCCCTGAAATTTCGGAGGGCAACTTGGCCAAGCGCGCCGATAGCTCGTAAGCCCCAGAGGGAAGGCTTAGTTGAGCTTATCAAGACCCAGATTAATTATAAGGCCCAGCTAGACTCAGCGGAGACCCAGCTCGACTCGGCGCTTGTCGGCGCTTGAGCTGGCTGGGTCGAGCCTGGTCGAGCTTCGCAGGCGCGCACAGACCGCCGCGAGCCGCCGCGCGCAAGACGTCACCAGCGTCACTCGCCGCAGCGTTGCGATACGCGGTCAGCACCAACCAAACTTTCCAACTACACATCCAACCTCCTATCCGCGCACCTCCTACGCCATACCCCCACCTCGAGTTCCACCTCCCTGCCACGATGCGCCAAAAGCGAGTCAAGTCGTACCGCAAGGTGATGCAGATGTACCAGTCCAGCTTCAAGTTCAGGTCAGTTACCCCAGACGGGTCACCTTCTGCCACCCCGCCCTGGTGAACTGACTTGATTCCTAGCGCCAAACTGCTGCTTGTCCCGCTTGTTACCTCGTACGACTTTGTTACAGGGAGCCCTACCAACTCCTCGGTGCGTTCTAGTAGGCACTCCCTCCCTCTCTCTCTCTCCCGCGCCATACTGAGCCAACCTCTGTTCACAGTTGACGCCGAGTTTGTCAACGCAATCGTCGCTCAAAAACTCGACCTTCAAGCCCGCCTGATGGACGTGCTACAGGGGACGTTGAAACCCAGTCAGTCCAACTGTGCATCCTATGCGATAAACTTGTCCACTGATCGCCCTCACTGCGTTGGCCCGCGCCCACCAGTGATCACCCAATGCTGCATGCAAGTTCTGTACGACCTCGGACCGTCGGGTCAACCGAGCGTCAACCTCGCCAAGGAATTCGAACGACGAAAGTGCAACCATCTCAAAGCCCGACCCGCAGAAGAATGTCTGACCGCTATGGCAGGTGAGCCGTGCCTTTTTTTTCACCCCGAACCTTCTCCTCGGATCTCTTCGCTGACACCTTTTCGCTCCTCCCCCCCCCCGCCCGTGGGCCCAGGCAAAGACAATCCGCACCGCTACGTCATCGCGACCCAATCCCTCGACTTGCGTAAACACCTGCGCACCGTTCCCGGTCTACCCATCGTTTACCTCAACCGTTCAGTCGTGCTACTCGAATCCCCCTCTGACCAAACGATAAAGAAAAAGCTAGCCGTAAGTCTTTCCTCCCCTCACCTCGAAACCCTTCCACGAAGTAACATTCAAAAAAGTGTCTTCACCTACACAGATGGAGAACGCCAAACTGCACGTACCTTCCATCGAACTTGCTACTCTAGCATCGCAAGGTTCGATCCCGACGACTTCGAATTCGACCTCTTTGATCGATTCCTACAACTCGTCGAACCTCACCAAAGCTTCTAACGACGCTTCTACTTCGACCCTACCCCAGGAAGGAGGGGTTACGATGGAGGTCGTAGGACCGAAGAAGAAGAAAAAGGGACCGAAAGGTCCGAGCGGTCCGAATCCTTTATCGATCAAGAAGAAGAAGAAGAAACCTGGGATCGGAAATGCCAACGCCTCCGACCCCAACTCCGGCTCTGGCTCGGGAAAGGGGAAGAAACGACCTCGTTCCGAAGACACTTTGGACGTCAATGAAGGGACGCAGAGTAGTTTCCATCGCAAGAAGAGGAGGGCGGAGAATGAGGCGGTCGTGGTGACGAGTTCGTCGAGGAGAGGGGCGGAGAGAGGGGTTATGGCGCTTTCGGTGGGCACGAGTGAGGCCGGGGAAGGGAGTGGGGAAGGCGCGAAGAGAAAGAGGAAGAGGAAGAGAGGTTCGGGTGTCGTAGCGGGAGTAGGAGCAGCGTCAGCGGATAAGGTGGACGGTGGGGATACGTAGGAATGTGCAGCAGACTGGCCAGGGCCCGTATCAATTCGGGTTAGAGAATTTGCAACGCTGCTAATCGCGTGTTGATTGATGAACATCCTTCGAATTCCTGGTCTCAATACACTCTGGTTGGATCTATCTCCCTTCATTGCTGGAAAGTTTTGCGCGCTCGAGCATCTCGTCAGCGAAATGAATCGTTATCAAACTGTTCGATCGACTCGGACTGCTGCGGAAGAAAACTCCACTCAGTTCGATTCCGCTCTGGCGGGATTCGATTCGGTGCCGTAACGAAGCGACGAGACAATCGAACGAACAAAAACAAACTCGTGTCCGATAAGCTCATAGAAAGAAAGAAAAACGGCTGTAGCGCGTCATAGGCGCACAAATTTTCTTTCGTCAGGCATCTCAACGACTTGGAAATTAGCCCGTTTCACATTGACTTCCGCAACTCCCTTTTACTCCAACGCCTTCACAAATACAATTCTACCGACCCGTGTTTAGCAAGCTGTCAAGACCCCTACGGCCCCCTCAAGAGGTTCGACGTGTAGGCGGCCTGCCGAGCTGAGGTGTCTAGGCTCTTGCGAGTCGATATACGCTTAGAAACCTGCGTGGACTGGGACGCTGTCCAGAAGTGCGAAGCCAAGTGCGATCCATAGGCAGGTCCGGTTATCAAAGGATAATACTGACCGTGTTACACTCACGGTCGGCTACGTCTCTTTGTTCCACATTTTGATCCCCTTTCGAGTAACCCGGGCCGGCTTCCTGAACCTCCTGTTCCACCGCAGTGCTGAGTGATCGAGGACAACTTCCGCGTTCTCCAGACCGCCGATATCAGCAAGTGCAAACACAACACACACTATACAACTGCCGAGTTCTGTGTCATGACGATCGGCGTCGATTGTAAGTTTGCGACACTGATACACCGGCTGTGTCGATCGTCGTGACACCGAGGCAGCAGTCTCGATCTGAACGACATGTCGCGGATATAAAGGATGCGATGGGTGCAGCAACGATGCTCAAAAAGGGTTTCCATGGTTCGTTGAAAGGTCCCTGTGACCAAGTATGAGCTATTCTTCGAGTCTGAAGCGATAGGCAGCCAGTGCGCAGATCGGAACCGTATGTGTATTCTCTAGCACGCGTTGAAGATGCCCGTTGTCAAGCTTGATCACCCAAGTCGATATCGGCTCGCTCATTGCCGTTCCAAGCATGATGAGTCTTGTCTACATTCCAGCCATACCGAGCTCTCCACACCCACCGACTTGACACCTACCCATCTTCAATCAGCCATACATCTCGCTCCTCCTCTGATTACCCAACTCATCACCCATCAAACCCAGCCTCCAACTCTTCGGAACCTTCCACTTCGTCCCACTCCCTGTCCCAGCGACATCACTACCGTCGACCCCAGTGATCAAAGACCTAAACACCTCCCCCAATCCTTTCGCCAATACCTCGTTCTCTCCTTCGGCGGTATAGACCAACAACGCTCCGACAGGTGGGATCGACGCTCCGTCCTCCGAGATAGACAAGTGTTGTAAGAGGGATCGCGTTAGACCCCCATGTGGGATTGCGGGGATTGTCGTCGTCAGTGACGGATGTGATGCTTCGAAATAGGGTCGTACGGATTTCGATAGGCGTTCGAGGAGGGGTGAAGGGTCGGCGCCTTCTCGGGTCGGGAGGACGATCGATCGAAAGGGGTTGGTTCTAAAGCGTCCACCAAAAAGTCCCACCTCCTGAGCAGTTTGATCAGGTAAAACGACGGCCTATAATCTGGCAACTCACTCCCTCAAGCCCTCGTCCCCACGCATCGCTGCATCGACAGCGCCAACGATCAGGACGTCCCTGAACTCGGACTGTCGTATCCACGCCGTCAACGCATCAAAGTAGTGCCGTTTCCTCGCTTGAATGATCGGTGCTCGAGGCAACAGCAGGGAGATTGAATCACCGTTGCTTGCGCTGGAAGGCGTTTGATAAACTGGGTGGGGGGGGGGGGGGGTTCCTCAGACTGGTTCAATTCCTCTCCACCTACCAGCTGAACCGCACCCAAAAGACGGACCTTGTGTAGCCCAACTGAAACCACCTTCTACACGTTGCCTCTGCTCACCCTCGACAGCATCCACTCCGCCAACACAGGGTATCGTATCCCTCAACGCGGCACAGCCCACGAGCTCGAGTTGGAACGTGTGCACGTAGAGATCCAATGCGAGTTGAGGGAGTGAGCCTAGGGAAGGTTGAGGCTGTTTTTGCCAAAAGAGGTTGTTGTTGTGTGTAGGCATGCGAATGGGTGGGTGGGAAATCGGCGACGCGTCAGGCGGCTGCTCTTCTCAAGCGATGACGACGCGACCGACCCGGATTCACTGACCAGAATCAATGACGAGCCTTTGAAATTCGTTTTTGCGCGTTTCAAACTCGGCACGAAGAACTGCGTATCCAAATCGGGTAGGACCATACTGAAATTGAACGGGTCTCACTTTTCGAGCCGGTGCGAGGGGCGGACAAAGTGGGGAGACGGAGCAGGAGCACAAGCCAGCCCGAGCGGCGCCAAAGCCCCGCCCGTGAGATCGTGAGAAGCCGTCGCACCGGCAAATCCATCCGGCGCCGATGATTCCTCCCTCGGCCCGAGTCGGCGAGATCCGACCGGTGGTGACTAGGATTTGGTGTTCTTTGAAACCCACGATCGACGAAAAGCAACTTCTCGGCGCGCTTTCAAAGCGCCGTCGAGGCCGAGTGCCGAACTGAGCTCCTTTCTCACCCCACCCCCCATACCAACGCAGTCAAAGCGACAATCCTTTCCCATCTATAATTCTAAATTATCCTCATTGCCCATGATCGCCTTGACCAGCTTTTCAAGTTTTCTCTCGACTCTCGACTCTCGGATCGGATCGGCGCCGTACTCCGAGGAATCGGCAAGATCACTGCACCAAAGCGGCAAGCGCATCGCAACTCACTGACTCGACTCCGAGAGGAGAGTATTTCGGCATTCGCCATTCGGTGATTTGGTCGCCGCCATGGCCATGTAAGGGCCGTGAGCCATGGTCAGGAAGTTGCCGGCGATACATGATGTCATCGTACCTTTTTGTCGAACTCTCAAAGTCGTGAATGCGTGGTGTCGTCATTACAGTTATTCCAAGTGAACGTAGTCATGTTCAACGCCGAAGCCTGAGAAATGGGACGTCGAACCTGCAGCGCCTGGACTTCGAAGCCTTTTTTAAATGCTCTCACAACTGCTTTTTAAAAGGCTTGGAGGCTATTGACTACTCAAATAAATTGTATTAACCTTCACCATGTATGGGGGCACGAATAGCTCGAGGTAAGGCACCGAGCTGTCCAGTTCACCAAGTTCTGCCAGGCCGGAGGCTCGGAATCTCGAATTACACTTCTCGAGGACCGTTTCGTCGCGCTCGTATTCGTCAGAGCACATTTTGATTTCTGAACACCGTCGCACAATTAATTAACTGGACGGGACATGGGATGCCGAGGAAGAAAAAGTTCCGGGCGATCGTCTCGCCCTGGGCGCCACGTGACTGTTGGGCCTTGGCTAAAGTTCCCCCCCCCCCCCACCTTTGCACCAACCTCTTCCCCCACGCCTTTACCAACCGGCTGGGCCTCGCTCGCGCGCGCGCGTTAAGTTGACAAGGTTGGCGCTCCCTAGACAGCGCCAGCGTCCCTTATGTAATTCGCGCTAGGGGGCCTTAGTCATCCATTCGTGGGCCGAGCCCAGGCTCTGCCGAGTTTTGCTTGCTTGCTCCTCCCATTTCCCTATTGACTTGGGGTGTGACACCTCTCACCACCTGGGGATCGCTTCTTCCAACTGAAAGCTCAGCTTTTTAGGCACACACCACACTCCAGACTGGTACCACCCGTTCATCCACCATGTCGGACGCCGCTGTCGGCGTCAAGGACAGCAGCAGCCACCACCGCCCGAACTTTATTAGCCCGAGCTCTAATCCCAGCTCGAGCACAAGCACGAGCCGCGCCGGCGGCGCCGGCGGGATCTCGGCGTTACAGCAGCTCAGTGAGCTTGCCACCGCCAGCAATAACGGCAACGGCACCAATCACGCCGGTGGTCACAGTCACGCTGATCAGCGCTCAACAGCAATGCATGGACTCGCGCAAGCACAGGCCAGCCCTCCCACTACGATAGACACTACTTCTACGCCACTCGATCGCACGATTGCTGCACGACCAGCGACTCGGAATCACTCCGCCGCGATGACGCAGATCGGATCCGAGTCGGCGGCCCACCTAATGGCCTGCACACCCGCCGCCGCGGATGGCGCAACAGCACGATCGCATGTGCTGACTCAGCAAACGCCACCTGCACCAGTAGCCACCACCTTGGCCATCTCACCTGATCTCAACCCTTTCGCACCTACACCGCTCGTCCCATCCCATGATTTCTCGCCTATACTCACACCGGCCCCAATAGACTCAGGCTCACGCTCGGTGTCCCCGAATTCGACCTCAGCGCAGCAGCAGCAGCATCACCATCGCCCCTGCCTCAGCCACACAGCCTCCAAACACATCCTCATCCCACCTCCGTACTCGAACTCCATACCTTCCCACCCCAACCCACCCCGACCGATCCTCCCCTCCCCTCGATCCCTCCCGATCGATCACCCTCCGCTCGAAGCCTCACCCCCACCTGCGGGGTCCAGCCCAGGTTCAACCAGTGTCGCCGCGAGTCAGGACGATGTCGATCTGTTGAATCCGAATGAACCGTATTCAAAGGCAAATCCTTTGGGCGCGGGCTTGAAGACGAGTAGTACGTTCAGAAGTAGACGAGGGATTCTATCAGATAGTTGAGCGAAGCTGACCCCCGAAGACTGACTACTTTCTTCAGAACGAGCGGTGCAGAACCGTGCAGCGCAGCGGGCATTCCGGGAGAGAAGAGAAAAACACATGAAGTGCGTCATTCTTACAGAATTTTGATGATGATCCTGAACTGATACCGCCCCTTATGCTGAACAGGGATCTCGAAACCAAAGCCGGCCTCGTGGAAGAATATCAAGCCCGCGAGCGGAAGCACCTCCAACGCATCGACCAGCTCGAACGTGAACTTTTCTACAAACCACGCGCTCCGTTCTCTTCTTCCTCTTCACCCTGTTCAAGATGTCACGCCAGCCCACCGGACCGAGATCTCCCTAAAGCCCAACCTTTCCCACCGCCTCAACACCTTGCCGAATCCCCTCCACCCTCGACCTCCTCTGGCGACCCCTCCCTTCCCTCCCTTCATCACGCTCTCCAACAAAGTCGTCAACACGCGCACGACCTCGAAGTACAAGTCGAAGTTCTCAAATCCGCTTTGGATGAAAGTCGACGGATTTGCGCTAATCTGAGAACAACGGTTTGGGAATTTGGGAATAGGGATGGGGAAGGGAAAGAGGGGTGTAGTGTTGGGTTAGGAGGTGAGGGGAGATTTACGGCGAAAGGAAGTGGAGCGGACGTGGATTTGAACACGGATGTGAACATGGACGCAGATATGAAGAGGTGTAGGAGTGGGGAAAGGGGGGATTGTAAGGACAGGGCCCAGGAAGCAGGGCAGGGACATCTGCAGGTTCAGTTGCAGACTTTCCCGATGCCTCTGAGCAAGAAGGCGAGGGTGTGGGAATGAAAGACGCTATAAAGACGAACACGAATGTTATTCCAAATTCAAATCCATGCACGAGCAGAGACGCGAGCTATGGGTATGTCGAGAGAAGATCTAGGATTGCCGCAGCGAAATAACCCTCGGGCCTCGGAGCGACTCGTACCGCCCCTTTCTCAGCGGCGCTGCGGCCTACGTCGCCTTACCGAACCACTTATTGCAATCCTGATTGCAAAGGTTGCATCCGTTCCGCTGCGAATTGGCACCGCCGCTCCTGAAGAAAGGGGGAAGACCCAATCAAAGTCAATGGAAACCCCTCTCTTCCTCGGTCTGATCAGTACTACTGACATAGTAGCACAAGCTTTGAAATTCAAAGCGCACGTCGTTAGGCACTCGTTCTCGGCGTAGTGGTTACGCATCGGTCCGAACGATCCTATACAGTGATCAATGCATTGCTTACTATATTTCCATCACCGAGAGTATCAGTATTCAAGAGAAAGAGAACGCGGTTCCGGAAAGGGGTCGGGGGCGAGGTGACAGGTGACTTTACTTGACTTTACCCATTTTGGGATCATGGCACGTGAGTTGACAGAGCCCTGAGCAGGTTGCGAGTTCGCCGGGGGAATTGCCGAACCTTTTGTCGGACGAGAGAATGAAATGAATGGAATGTAAGGAAGTGTGAGAAGACGTTATCGTTTTTTGGGGGGGGGGGGAACACGGTTACGATTACGTACATGCAGAAGGACCACGCTTGGATAGGGGTCGAGTGAGTGACGAGCCACGCGAGGAGCGGGAGGAGGGCGGAGAGTTTCGTCGATCGAAGCATACTGCTTGCTCAGAGCGCAACTGCGGTGGTGAAATGTGAAGGGGATGAATGAAAGCAACGATCGGGAAGGAGACAAGACCTCGCAACATCGACGACCTTACTCGACGTGCAAAGAGTGACTCGAGTTTCCGCTCAGGAGCATCGAGCCGCCTGGGGCTTTTCGTTGGACAATACGGCGGGGCAACCTTCCGCGGCCCGCCGGGTCGTCCGCAACCGGGGCACATCGACCAGAGTGCAAAAGCCCCTGAGCAAACGCGAGGACGGTGCGGTTGATCACATGACAATACGCCTACCGAAACGAAGCGCTGACGAAAGAGATCTCCCAAGCGGACCGATGAGCTCAGACGTTAAGCGCCTCGGGTATTCCACCGAAGCTCGGTCGCGTGAACGATTTATTTTTGTGAAAGGAGAGGGACGAGAGAGTGAGCGTGGAGGGTCAAATCGATCTTTTCATCTGTCGGGAGACCCATTCTGACACTTTCGAGGGAATTTGAAGCCGCGAGTGATGTATCTTGGTGTAGAATTACGAAGGTCAAGCCAAATCAAAGGACCACTGATCCAGTCGGTAACGCGTTCAATTGGCATCACGATGGAACGTGCAATGAGTGTGCTCGGGAAACGTATATGACGAGAGTAGCTAGTCACGAAGATGGGTAATAAACGCGAATAAAAAGCTATGCACCTGAAAAATGGCTCCATAGCGCCTCAATGAAGTTTCAAAGTCGCATCGGAGGGCGCCCCTCCAGCCCCAGTTCGACGTCGTTCAGTGCCTTCTAGGGAGGAACCACGAATTGCAAGCGTCGAAGCAGTGTTCGCAATAACCACGTCCTTTCCTGAATTACAAGAAGAATAGAAAATATAACAAACGGAACAGGAATTATCATCAGCTGACATCTTCGACCTGAGATCATACGGCCCTCGAGAGGCTCAAAGGACTCACTGGCGGCACGTCTTATCGGGAATGTCACACATGCCACTGCATGCATGAAATGCATCATTGCTTCTCGACAGGCCATACTCGCCGATACAATGATCCAGGCATCCCTTCCTGGAGCATGAACGTTCGGCAGTGGATGAGCGTTTGGTCTTCCTTCGAAAGAACGCCAGGCGGCGGGGCTTTGGCCTTCCGCCTGTGATTTGCAACTCACTGCTGGGAATGTTCGAGATTGTAGCACGACAACTGACACATTCCCGAGCACATCGCCGAGTCCATGGGTGGTTCGCCGAACTTGAACCTAAGGGCGGATACACAAGCAGAGTAGCGACAGCTTCAGCACCAGCATCCGAGAGTAACGAGTTCGGAAGCTCGGGCCTTGGTGCTACGAAGTACGAAAAGGAGACCTCCATTTCTTCTTGGCGGGCAAAAACGAAGCGGGACTCACGGACAAATGGCCCAACTCGCGACATGGGGAAAGTAGAGTGTGACGGCGAGGAGCAGCGTGACTTGGATGGCAAAAGATGCTCGCATGGTCAATACCAGAAATAACGCGATCGAGTCAAACTCAAGTGATGAGGAGGAAGACAAGAAGCCCGGCTCCGGCGCTGCAGTATGACCGAGCCTGCCGGCGACAATTCTGAATCCGACGGCTCTTCAAGCATTTGCGCGCATCCTCGGCTACTAGTTTCGAGGTCATCCCGGCGCTCGGTGCATCCTCGCGTTTCCCCGCAGTTTCCACGCCCACGGGAAAGCAAGTAGAACGCCGGACGAGGCGGCGTCGCACGTTGCGAGCTGCGCACGCGCCCTCTCCGGCCCCGGGCACCACACCATCGCTGCCGAGTCGGATCAGTCGCCGATCACCGCGAAACGTTGAGGCCGGGATAACAACGGAACGCGCAGGTGATACAACGAAAGCCTGGACTGGCTGACAAATACTTTGTCGCTGACCTGATCAGCCTGTACTCCGGGCGAAGCTGAGAAGTCTTGATCCGCCGATAGGCCAGTTTGAAGGGTGCCGAAAATGCCGAAACGTCTTCTGAACGGACACTACCGGCAGACGCAGCGGACAAACAATACATTGACACATCCGCCCTGGGCCGCGCTATCAGAGGGCCGCCACACCGTCGAAAAACAATTTAGCTTCATGGGTCGCGGATCGACACTTTTTAACTACAATCGACCTGCCTTGACACCGAATTTCGAAGGGAGCACGGCCAGTTGCCGCCGGGGAGTGGTGCTTAGGATGGCGTCCGTTTTTTCACTCGCCCCCTATTCTCGCTACTGTTGAGACACACCTGAGATGGCGAAAGCACAGCAATAATTTTTACGTTGGGATCAAAAGACGGACTCGGTTTATGCATTCATCCGAGAGCAAAGAGTCATTCTAGAATTGCAGAATGCAGAACGCGCGAGTAGCGAGAGGAGGTGAGGGGCGGTTACATCACCGACGCGTTGGCCGAGCGGGCTTCCTTCGTGGTTCCGCCATGTTCACTGGTGTCGCCAGGGACGCAACTTCAATGATAGCCAGTGAAAGTGATGTTAGGAATGAACCAATCTGTGCATTTGTCGCGACAGGTCTGGCATTCCGGGTTGACCTTCGGGTGCTGCCTATTTCTGCGACGTCGGAATCGAGAGCAACGTCAGCAAGACCCTTCAACAAACAGCTTCAGCTCGGGCGAAGGGGGCCCGCCAGAGGCACGATTGGCTCACCTCTCTTCCCGGCACACCGGAAATGTATTGCATTGCAGCATACATTCAACCGCTGCTACACCCGATCTTGAAAGGTAGTATTGTCCCGTGCAGGATTCGATGCACTTCCGGCTAAGCCGTCATTATGAGTCTGTCAGCGTTTGATCGATCCTTCGGGGTCGGCTCTGAACTCAACGAGGAGCGCGGCAAGGACACTCACTTGGCGGTTCCCGAATTTGGTTCGTAGCAGCCCAATTGACACAAGCCCGAGCAGATGGCCATTGGCTCCTCCGTTTTTCCAAAGCTGAGAATTTGAAGAATCAGATGAAGACCAAAGATGACGCAGGTACCTCGCGCGCTGGGGTCGAAAAAACTCACGGACAAAAAGCCCACGCCACGACAGGGCTCGAGTACAGCACGACCACAGCGAAGAGGAGTGACGCTTGGACGATCGAAGAGTTCCACATGCTGGCTTGAGGACGATGTATAAACTTGGACTTATGCAGGTCAAAGGTTGTGGGACTAAGGTGAGAGTCACTCCCGTCGGTGGCCCCGAATATGAGCCGGTTCAGCTCAGGAGTGCCCTGATCGAGAAGGACCGAACGGCGATTGACACAGCTGCAAGGCGCTCCTGAGTACCCGAGTCCTGACATTTGACTAATCGATTCGCCGGCAGTTCGCGGGAAATCCCACCTCACAAGAGGGGCCTTCGGGCATGAGGAAAAAAATGGAACGTGTGGCGCCATCCTTGAAGTACACGAGAGTGCCTGGAAGAAATCGAATGGAAGTACATGAAAGCGGCCTTTGCGATGGGGCGCCCCGGAGGCTCAACAACTTCCCCGCAGCTCATCATCGTCAGCCCCTCGGACCGACCCTACCCATCCTTCGCGGCGATCCAACTCGACCGAATTCAATCCTGAGCTCTCGAAACCCATTCCTACATCCTGTGTTGTGATTCCGTCTGAAGGTGTCAGCTCTGATCGTTCCGAATGGATAAACGCGCGTGCTTCGTCCGGATAAGGCAGAGTGGTCTAGTTGGGAGGCGACGACTCGAATTGGTGTAGAGAAGACTGGGGGACGGAAAGCGTTGTTCGGTCGATGGGATGAGGGATCGGGGTTTTTAATTGTGGGCTGTGAGGTTGAGATCTCTTTGTTTTGGAGTCGAGCCCTTAAGGCCTACGGGGAGAAAGTCAGGTTTTTTTTTCACACCGGCGCAGCTGGCGTGTCCGACGAAGAACACGCGCCTGAAAGGCACGAGATCGCTCTCGAGCCTCACTGGTTCCGAGTCCAAACAGAAAGGATCAAACGGTGTATTCGCAGGCGAAGAAAGACTACTAAAAGGACTAAGGTCAAGAGACGCGGCGGCGCCGCGCGCGAGGGCAAGCGTGAGGCCGCAGAGGTTGGCTCGAGGTCGTCGTGAGGCGTAAGCGGAGCGGCGCCTTACACTCACCCCTCCTTGAATCAATTCCCTCCTCCAGCTTCTGATGCAAGGGATCGTTCGTTGTTGTCTGCCTCTGAAACGCTTGAGAGTCCTCCGGGTTCGTTTGTAACTGTTGCGTCCTTTTCTTGTTCGATCTGATCCAGGTCGGGCTACGTTCCTGTTCGATTTCGATTTAGCTCAGGAGTCTGTTCTTGTTCGCGGATCGGTTCTTGTTCGGTTCGGATCGATTCGGGTCTGATTTCGTTCGGTTCTTGTCTTGTTCCAATCGGTATCTGGGGCGGGTGCGGTGTTGAAGCCGTCTCGCAGGGTGGCACGAACGGTGTTTGAGGTGGTTTCGCCGGGCTGGGCTGGGCAGGGGCGATGGCGGGAGCGGCTGTGGGGCCGGGTCGCGGGGTTCTGTATCGGGATCGGGTTCTGGTTCCGGTTCGGTATCGGTATCGGTATCGGTCTCGGTGTGGTCTCGGTATCGTTGTGGTCTCGGTATCGGTGTAGTATCGGTATCGGTATCGGTCTCGGTGTGGTATCGGTCTCGGTCTCGGTCTCGGTCTCGGTCTCGGTCTCGGTCTCGGTCTCGGTCTCGGTCTCGTTGTGGTCTCGGTATCGGTCTCGGTGTGGTGGGTTCTGGGTTCTGCCTGATTCGGATTCGGGTTCGATTTTTTTCTTTCTTCGCAGCCGCTGAGCGGCGTCGCAGGGGCGGCTGCGAAGGTCGAGGTTTAACGTCGGGTTGGGACGGAGTCGTACATCCGAGTTGTCGGTTTCAAAAAAAAAAGTGAAGGAGGGAATTGATTCAAGGAGGGGTGAGTGTAAGGCGCCGCTCCGCTTACGCCTCACGACGACCTCGAGCCAACCTCTGCGGCCTCACGCTTGCCCTCGCGCGCGGCGCCGCCGCGTCTCTTGACCTTAGTCCTTTTAGTAGTCTTTCTTCGCCTGCGAATACACTGTTTGATCCTTTCAAAAAAAAAAGTGAAAGGCACGAGATCGCTCTCGAGCCTCACTGGTTCCGAGTCCAAACAGAAAGGATCAAACGGTGTATTCGCAGGCGAAGAAAGACTACTAAAAGGACTAAGGTCAAGAGACGCGGCGGCGCCGCGCGCGAGGGCAAGCGTGAGGCCGCAGAGGTTGGCTCGAGGTCGTCGTGAGGCGTAAGCGGAGCGGCGCCTTACAGCGCCCCTCCTTGGGAACGAAGGCGATACGCACCCATATGGAGCAGAGCACGATAGGAGCATCGACGTCCGATTTTCCATCACGATCTCGGTGCCGGCCGTCGTATCGTAAGATATTACAAGAAGCTTGCTTGGCTGCAGTCTTGTCTTCGCGGTTCTCCCCGATTGTTTGTTTATCAGTTCCTCTTTTGCAATGACCGAAAGGCATCAATCATCTCTCGAAAGAGTATCACATGCCCCTCCCGACTGACAGTGTTGCTGGTAGGAGAATAGACCAACGTTGATTGCACTGATCCGTTTATACGCTATGAACACTTCCCTCTGAGCACCGATGAAACACCACAGTGAACGCCGAAGCGTTCAACCACGTCCAACGAACGGCATCTTGGTCGCCATAAGAGTCTACGAAACCACAAATCCACCGTCAGCTAAGCTTTCTCGACCGAATCCCCGACTCAACAAGAAGCGCACCTGGTTGAGAATGTTGACGTCGAGCGGTAAGCTCGCCATGTAGACGAGCGTCGCGCCGACATAATCGACGGGGATCACGCTGTAATTCGTCGATCGACCTATCGCATCAGCAGCGCGAAATATGACCATAGGGATATGGTTGGAAGAAGCGATAATACTCACGGCTCGTCCCTGACTTCCCCGAAGGGCTGCAACTTGCCCGCGTTATCCTTGGAGGCCATCTTGGACTCGGCGTTACCTACAAATTCGAACAAGAACGCGAACACATCAGTCCACTCGCCCGAGGCCCCATCTCAGGACTCCCCCTAGAAAAAAAATCCGTGCCGAGCCACTAACCAATATCAATCTGTGAACACGCGATATCATGCTCCCTCCCATCCAACGCCGTGCTCTTTGTCAACCCAGCGACAGCATGCTTGGTCATGGTGTAAGGTGCCGAGAAGGGTCTCGGGGTGTAAGACGAGATGGACCCGTTGTTGATGATGCGCCCTCCCTTGGGCGATTGGGTCGACATGATCTTGAAGGCTTCTTGAGTGCAGAGGAAGGGCTGGGAGGATCAAAGCGGCCCGGGTGGGTTAGGTGGGCCAGTTTGCTGGTCGGCTTGGTAGGAGTGAGGGACTTACGGCCGTTACGTTGATGGCCAAGATAGATTCCCAATCCTCATACGGTGTGTCCTGCAATTGGCAGCCAGCGGTCGCGCGTCCAGCGTTCTGGTGAGGCCAGTCGGAATAGGGGGGCGCGGGGGAGTTGGAATCAGTTTCAGGTCAAGTTCAACTGAACACTTGTCGAGTACTCACGTTAAACAAGAGATCTAGTCGGCCTGTTCATTTTTGTGCAGCAGTATTATAGGAGCGGTTGCGACGACGATGTTCGGGATCGACGGGGACGGACATCATGAGAAAGTGGGGAGGTGGGGATGCCCGAGACAGGGACGGGTCGGGAATCGACACCGGAATGAACGTGGGATGAATGGGGTAGAGCGCAACGTACATCAGTACACCATCACCTTCAATTCACCCGTATCTCAGGCCTCTTTCTCGACTCACCATACTTCTCCCTCACGAATTCAAACAGCTTGATGACATCCTCCCGTCTCCCCAAATCTCCTACGACCCACGTCATCTCCTTGACCTGCTTCCCCTCCTTGGCTCTCTTATAGGTCTCTTCCAATTCCTTCTCCTTTCGTCCTGACATGACGACGGTCCATCCCGCGTGGGCGAGGGCGATCGAACAAGCTCGTCCAATGCCGGAGGAAGCTCCGGTGACGACGGCGATACCCGGTTGGGTCATGGGCAGGGACATGTTGGGGGAATTTGCTTGAGGGTGATCGGGGAAGGGTAAGTCTCCGTAAGGTTGAGAACGACAAGTGCGTGAATTGAATTGAAGTAGTGGCGGGGAGAGGGAGAGGACGAAGAGGGCAAGGCGGACCTCTCCATGGCTTTCCTGGGGACATCTGATCGGCCGAGCCCGCGGGGGAGCGTGCGGAGCAAAGCGGCCCGACGCCGCACGCGCCGCTGGAGTCGGGGGTATCTCATCACGTGACAAGTTTTATAACGTGGGCGAGCTTGGAGCCCCACCCTACCGAATCTCAAAAAACTCGGACAACCTCGACGAGCGTCACTGGCCACCCATCATATAGCATATTTTATTTCCAAATGTAATTCTAACCAGGTTCTCACCGTTCCCAGCATTGACCACCATTCCCTCCGTCAGTCCCTCTTCTTGAACAAATAATGCCCGACCCCCCAACTCTCGCCATCATCCAACGCGAAGAACTCGGCGCACGCCAAGAAGAACACCCTAAATCTATAGAACGACTTGGAGCCCTCCGTACTCCTCTCCTGCTTCGAAGCGGATTTCGCCGCCGGTCCAGTGACGAGTTCGTCCAATCGAGGCGAGGACGAGTTGAACCATTTCGAACGGTGCGAGTCTTGCAATTTGAGCCAGTCCTCGCAGGTGCTGAATAAGACGGGATTCGAACAGCGAGAAGGTCAGTCGGACGTTTCGTCAAGGTGGAAATCCGAACGTTCGGTGAGAAGTCCTCAACCCACCGTCCGTAGTGCTTGCCGTTGATCCACCACGATCGCTCGAGCGTCAGATCGGTTTGGAAGTGCGTAAACAAGTCGAACGAGGGCATCGTTCCGCCTGTAACGAATCGGACAAGTGAAACGTCAGCTCGGAATGCTGTGTACTTCCAAACTGCGGATTCCGAGGCCTACCGGAGAAGAAGTTCTTCGACATCCACCCGTCGTTCTCCTCAAAGTGGTACCTGAGCACATCCGATCGAGTCATGGGTCAGCATTTCAAAGATGGTAGCATTCTGGGCTACAGTTTTGCTCACGGTGTGTCCCGATGGCAGAAGATGTGGACGAAAAGGAGCGCCTCGCCCGTCTTGGCCTCGGCGTTGGGTTTGAGCCACGAGCTGACCTTTTTCAGTAGCTGCTCGTAGTTCTGTATCGGAATCAAGTCCCCATCAATATGTGCGTAACAGGCGTAACGATGTCGTTGACTCACCTTCATATGCTCAAACATCTCGATCGACAAGATGCGATCAAAGCTGTTCCGACACCAAAGCATGCGCATACCAGATCAGCTCCCCATCCCGCCACGATCCCGCAAACTCAAAAGACCTACCTTCTCGTCCCAGCAAAATCATTGAACACCTTGACGTCCCCGGTGAAGACGGTCAAATTCTTCAAGCTCCTCAACGCGGTTTGGCTATCGATGTGCACTTTTTGGGTCGCCGAGTTGCTCAACGCCGTGATCGTCGAGTTGGGGTATTTCTAGACCGACCCCCCCAAAAAAATGCAAGAACATCAGTCTCCTCCTCACTTTGAATCCACCTCTACCCGCATTGGCTGACTGACCTTGGCCAAAAACAAACTCAATGAACCCCATCCACACCCCAAATCCAAGATTTCCATCCCATCCTCCAGCTTGGCCTTTTTGCAATACGATTCCAACATCAACTCTTCCGCTCTCTCGAGCGTTTCTTTACCCGTGGGGTATAGACAACAAGAATACTTCATGTTGGGTCCGAGACAGGATTGGATGAACTCGGTGGAAACCTGTCGTCGAGGTGGGGGCGAGAGTGGGATGTCAGTTCGGCCTTTACTCTCGCTTGCTCCCGAACGTGCTCTAAGGAGGACGTACCTCGTAGTGTTGCTCGTTCGCCTTTTCGGTCTCGATCGCGACTTGATTTTGCTTCAAGCCCTGGATGTAGGCCCACTTTGCCTCTACGCTCGCTTCCATGTTGGTCGCTTTAATCCTACCCGATCAATCCCCCCCCCCCCACAACCCACGTACACGCCCGGAATCAGTTGTTGCTCAGATCTCAGACCCGATCTCGAGAAGGGAGTGTGTGCGTGCATACTCTTGTAATCGTTGCCGACAGAGGTATCGAATCGCTCTCCTGACGATCGCATCGGGCAATACGCCACTGACAATTCCCCGGGAAAAAAGCGCGCAAGACACACACACACACACACACACACACACACACACATCAGCTCCTCGCATATCCACCTCATAACCCTGCAGCCGTATCGTATCGTGTACGAAACTCACCGATCTAAAGCGTCGTATCCGAGGTTGGTCAAGGCGTCCATCACTGCGCTCGGATTCGTTAGTCGGGGGTTGAAGATAAGGGATGTGTGGAGAGGGTGAGAGTGCGGATGGGAGAAGCGGGAAGATGGCGTGGACTGACTGGCGTGGATCGATCGAGCGTACGCGCAAGCGCAGATCGACAGCGACCGAGATCGAGTGCGAGTGCCCGATCGCCGCCTCCGAATGGCGCACAGACTTGCACCTCGAAAGGTTCGTGAAGAAAAAAGAGCTCTGTTCACTCGATAACCATCAGCAGAAAAGTAGCGGGAAAGTGTACTTGAGAAAATTACATCACACGCAAAACAAACAAATAAGCAAGTAATCACCATCATCTGCTCTCGTCATCCCAAACCACACCCAAATCACTCCCTCCCCCCTCAAAGCTCAATCAACTCCCCAACCTTCTGCTCCTCCACCAATTGCTCCTCCCTCTTAGTCCAGGGTTCTTCCTGCGGTACATGGGGGAACAGCATTGCCTGCGGGCCCGAGGGTACGCTAGGGAATTGCGAGGGCTTGTAATACCCTGCTGGTTGAGGTTGTGCTTGGACTGGGGCTGGGGCTGGGGCTGGAGCGGGGACGGGGGATGCGACGCTTTGTTGAGGATGAGATTGAGGTTGTGTATATGTTTGTGGTTGAGGAGCATAGCTCTGTTCGTGGGCGTGCGCGTGCGTCGGGGGTGCGGATGCGATAGTGCAGGGTAAAGGCTGTCCTATCGGAGTAAGCTGATAAGCATATCTCGGATCTTGGTACGCCTGCTGCATCGACGCCGCCGACGAAGCCTGCGCCACCGCGCCCGCATACTGTTGTTGCTGCTGCTGTGTCCCCACCGTCGCACCGTACCCCACCTGTTGTCCCTGTGGTGCATGATACCCTCTCGCAGCATTCTCCAAAGCACCCTGATACATCCTCGCCGCCTCGGCCAACTTGAGGTTCATCTCGACCAACATGTCCTTCCTCCTCTCCGCGTCTTCGAGCCCTCTTTCCAACCTCGGAGCGGCTAGACTGGCTTGTTCGTACAATTGTCGTTCGCGATGCCCTAGCTGAGGTGGGGGTTGTGCAAGTGCGGAAGTGAAGGTGTGTAATGTCGAGGATTCGGTAGGGGAGAGATCGTAAGAAGGTAGGGGAGCATATCGAGTCGCCTGCGTTGGTGCAGCGTTGGCTTGGTATGCCTGATTAGGGAACAGCGAAGCATAGGTCGCCGCCGGTGGTGTAGGGTGAGAATCGAACGTCGGTGCCGAAGGAGCTGGCGCAACGTCCCTCAACGACGCAGCAATCGCCGCCGCCAAATCTGGATCCTCCTCCTCCTTCAACCCCGTCGTCTTGGCCGGTATCGACGAAGTCCTCATTACATTCGTCGCATAAGAAGGTGTATACCCCGATTTAACAGGTACGTCCTTGCGCAATTCGAACGCCGGTGCACTCGACGAAGAAGGGTTCGACTCGAGCAAACTCGCCGCAATAGCGCGCTGCAAGTCTTCGTCCTCCTTTGCCCTCGCGGAAGCGCTCCGCCGTGCACTACTCGGACTTGATCCATGTCCGACGGTCGAACTCCGTTCAGGCAAGCCCGGTCGATCGGCTTGTCGTTGCGCACTGCCCAAACTCGTACTTCGAGCGAGCACGCTCGCGCCTTTTCCTTCCTTGACCTTCTTGACACACCCATCGCACACTCGTACGGCTTCGGTGATGCCGAAATGAGGTAGAGGAGCAACGTTGGAGGAGCATTGTTGGTCAAAGACGTCGCCGCAGTTGCGACAGTGGTGCTTGCGATTAAAAGTGGTGAAATCGGTTCGACACCGAGTGCAGTATGCCGCGTCCTTCCAGTCCGGGGCCTGCATAGAAGTAAACCTCACACAAAGCGGAATGATAAAAGTATGAGCATCTGTCACCCCTTTTGAGAGGCCTTCCTCCCTGACTGACCGATAAGGATTCCACCATCGCCGCCGTAGCGGTCGGATCCCTCGGCGGGAAAGTGAACCCATCGGCGCTCATCCTCTCATAAACCCTAACCAATTCACTCCCCTTCAACCCCTCCTTACCCACAAAGGCCGTAGCCCAATCCTGCAACTTGGCGGTGACCTTTTCCTTGACGTCCCGATTACTACCCGTACTACCTTTAGCCAAGGATTCGAGTTCATTCGCGAATTCCTTGCCCGCTACGACGGTAAGGAAAGGTGTGCCACCGTTCTTGACGCATATGTCTAAAACGGAGAGGGCTAGTAATTGGACGTTGGGGTTGGGGTGACGGAGACGACGGAAGATGGATTTGCTGGCGGCCAAGGGGGGTACGGCGGTCGAACGGATTAGATCGGCGAGTTGCAACGATGCGACGAGGTCCGGCGGGGTCGAGGAGGGGAGCAGGTCCGAGGTCGTTTTCTCTGTTGGTGGCAACGCGCAAACAACGAATGATGGAATGATGAGGTTTCAGCTCTGATTGCGTCACATGCTTCTGATGACACCGCAGATGGCTCGTCGAAGTGACAAGATGACTTGAGTGGGGTGGGGGGGACGAGGCTTGATCGAGTAATACTACCGGAGGGATGTACTGACCCAACAATGTATCAAACTCGGATTGCCCCGCCGAAGGACCCCACAGAAAACTCATGATGCGCTGTAGAGTCTACTTCGCAACCAGACGAAGGGCGTTTGGAGTGACGTGTGACGTGTGACGTGTGACGTGTGACGAACGACGAGCTCAGACGGACGGATGACGATGATGGCCGATCGGAGCGTGCGGGGGACGTCCTGCTAGGTGGTCGGAGCTCTGTTTTGCTTCTTGATAGTATGCTGTAAAGTCCAATTCCTCGACGATGGTGGTGGTATAGGCACGAGTAACCGCTGACGGCTGACGGAGGCGCTGACGGAGGCGCTGACGAGCGTTGCCAGAGGCCAAGGGGCGCCTGAGCCCAGACTCCGGGTGTGACGTCGGCACAGCTCGAGCCCCGGAAAGCACAGAAAGGCACGAACCCGCGCTGAGCTGCGGTACTGAGCCCTGCGCAATCGCCATTAGTCATCGTGAAGCGGCAAGCTTTTCCCCTGCAATAGTCGAGAGTGCCCGGACGTTATCGTTGGAACTTGCTTTGATCACAACTCATCGCAACTTGACCGCTGATCCCAAGTCCAGTCGTCACCACAAGAGCTTGCTGTGGCTCCGAGTCGGGAGCCGCATCTGACACGCGGGCTTGAGGCAAACGATCCATCGATTACTAGCCTCTGCACCAACAACCCCGTTAGTAGAATCGAGCTAGTTGTAAAAATCTAGCTCGTTCGACCGATCTCCCGGATCAACCTAACAAAAAAAGAGGTCTGGCATTACCTCACGCATGCGGGGTAGCCGAGGCGAGGTGATCTCCTGAGTGGATAGGCTCTCTTTTAGCTCCTCTTCTGTCTCTCGGCGCGCGCGTTGAGGGCTCGTCGGTCGCGCTCGGACGGGCTCGGTGGGGAGTCAGTCGCAAGCGGACCGCCGCGCCAATCTCTCTCGGCTGAACATCACCCCTCTTTGCCTCCCTCCTCTCACCAACTCGCCTACAGCAGCTCTCCCACCTCACCTCATTGACGATGGCCAGCGAGAGTGCTCCCCCGCCTCCCGTTCGGCGGAGCAATCCGATGAACCTGTCCGACCTGCCGTCGGCTCTGCTCGAACGCGTGCTCGCGCTGGCCTTGCGAGTCGGACCCGCGTCGACGTCAACTCAGCCATTGACATGCACCGACGCCGCGCTCGAGCAGCAACGCAGTCTCGCTCGGACGCTGCTGTACGACTTGCGCAACCGTCGCTTGGCTCAGCATACGAAGAAGGTGCTGTGGTCAACGTTGACGCTCCCTGACGATGATGTGCTGGTCGTGCACGCCCAAATGATGATCAGTGCCCACGGTGGAGCCGACTCGATCGCCCTCGAGGGGTCCGAGCTGGCGACCAAGGTAGCCGCCGACGTCCAGAACATCAAGTCGGTGGCATCACTCTACACGGATCCCACCATTCCTCAGCTGGTTCGGCATCTACACATCACCAGGGCAGAGTGCCTCACCAGTAGCGCCGTAGAGTCCCGTGCGATCGGCAACAACTCAAACTCGTCCTCCCAATCTGCCCCCGTGTCACTAGAGAACCTCCACCGGCAGCGACTTCCCACTGCCGACGAGTTGAGCACCTCTACTTTGCGTTTTCAACCCATCGATGACGGCCCACTTTTGCACCTTGTGTCCAAGTTAATCTCGCTGAGCTCGTTCGAATGGGCAGCATCTCGTCATCCACCTCGGATGCTCTGTTCGACGCTCGGAGCGTCCTCCAAATCGCTCACCTCGTTCAAGTTTGACCTCACCGAAGCTATCGACGCTCGTGAACCGACGTCTACTTCACCCACCACCGCGAACTCGCCCTCTCGAGCCGTCTCGACAAGCGCCACCAACTTGTCCGCCGGTCGGATCCAACGATGGGACGCTCCCGAGCTCTCGGCACTTCCGCTCTCGCTCACCCACCTCGCGCTCTCTTTCCTCTCGCAAGTCGGCGCACAAGAACTCGCCGCAGCTTTGCCCTCGCTCCCCGCTCTTGATCACTTGGAGCTGGGAAAGAGCGTCTATATCGATGATCCCCTCCTCGCCGAGGTTGGAAAGCATGTCCCTCGACTCAAGCGGCTACGGCTGTACAACCTCCCCGGAAGCAAGTTGACCGAAGTCGGACTGGGGGACGTCCTCGATGGATGCTCGACACTCAAGAGCCTGGAGCTGTGTTGTGTCGAGGGTGAGCACATGGGGTATTACCAGACCTCATACACTGAGTGCAAGTACTGAGTGTCTTCGACACCTCACAGGACGACTCTCCAAATCAACCTGGAGCAAGGTCTCCCCGCTGCCCGAATCACTCAAGACGCTCGTCCTCCTCTACCACGAGCTTCCCTCGCCGCCGCACAAATCGTGGGTGTTGGACCACCTCAGCTCTCTCGCGATGGCACTCGAGTTCTCCTCGCTGCAATCGTTGATCATCTCGCGCAAAGTCGAAGATGTCGTGCGGCTCCCCGGTCAGCACTGGACCTCGATTCATCCCATCGACCCTGTTCTGGCCCCTCGACCCCTGCCCACTGCATTCGTCGATGCGATCGCCAGCCGTGGTCGCGCTTGGAAAGACCTCAATCTCGATCTGTGGCAGATTGATGGGCATGCGCTCAAGAAGGTATTGAGCGCTTGCACGAATCTGACAACGCTGCAAGTCATGTATGACGAATCTCTCAGAAACTTGGTGAGTGTTTACTGACCTTGAGAGACTCACAGCCGAGACTGACTTTGCGCTAAAACTGCTCCCTTGCTGCGCAGCTCGGCCTCTCGAGCGCTTTCGCGGTCGCGCACCAACTTCGGAACTTTGCCGTCTCGATCGACCCGGCACACGTTTCCGCACTATTGCCCGGACATCCTCTCTCACCTTCCCAATCACCCACTTCAACGGTGTGCCCGCTCCCGTTCGGATCCTCTTCCGAGACCCAGGTCACTCCGCCCCGAGCGCACCACGGTCGTCACTCCTCCGTTTCCTCAACGGCATCCCGAATCTTCCTCCTCCCCGACCAACTCGGTGCCATCGCTCCCTCGACCAAAGACTGGCGTCGATTCCTCAAGAAGACCCTTGCGCTCGAATCCGTCGAATGGACCGGTCGAGGTGGATTAGGAACGTGGTTCTTTGAACGAACGAGCACTTTGAGTTCGAGTATCAAGGTTGATTTCGAGCTGTCGGAGTTTTATGCCAAGACTTTGGTCGAGGTGGGGGAGGGTACGGATTTGTTGACGGGTGTGGAGGGGGTCGATCCGGTGTGGAGGGGGTTGATGAGACGTTCTTCTCAAGTCGACGCACCAGAGACGGATGACTCGGAATCTCGAGCTCCTCTTCTTGCACTGGACGAGGCGGGCAGCAGTGGGTTCTCGACCCTCGCTAAACGAAGTCTCGGATCGTCCATCTCGGACGGTGACACCGTCAGCGACCATCGTTCTTCGACTCCACCCATCGGAACTTGGACTAGTCGATCTCACATCGAGCACCAGAAGGCATGGGACTCGAGTACCTCAGACCATCCACCCACTCCACCCGTCGACTCACCCTCCGGTCTCTCGCATCTGATCGGTCCTTCACTTACACCTTCCGAAGGATTAGAAACGGGAGGATCATCGCCGGTCGTCGCTCCTTCGACGAAATTGGAGGACGAGCCAAAAAGGAGCTGGAGTGAGTTCGTTATGAACCCCCGTGTTGGTCCAATTCAGTCTCGTAAGATGACCTCGACAAAGTTGGGAGAAAAAAATCCGTCTCACAAAGAACGACCTCAACCGATCGAAGCTTCGTCATCGATCTCAAAGACCCCTTCTACGCCTGCGGCAGCACCCAAGCCGACTTCAACATCCGCTCCAGCTCCGAGTTCAACGGCAGCCAAGACCTTCTCCAGCATCGTCGGTGGCGGAGGTCCGACCAAGGTCGTTCACACTCGTTCGAACACCGGTACCGGACTACGAGGCTCCCCTCGAACGAGCCAAGGTGGGCTCCCCTCAGGGCGAAAACCTGCTCATGCCTCCCGAGGGGGCGGCCATGGTGCGACGCAAGCTCGCTCGACGAAATGAACCGCGCAGGTTTCCCTCTCAGTTTCGTCAGATGGACAACTCATAATGCTTCGCGATTCCTAATACTGCCTTTCTTTTCGTGTTTTCAGCTTTTTCGAATTTTGTGAACTTTGATACCTCGTCTTTCAGCTCCGGATTTTCGTGTATAGTGCAATCAAGTAATTCATGGACAATCTCCAGGTTTTTTGTCTCGTTTGTTCTTTGGCAACCGGCCATTTGTACGACCGACCGAAGTGCTGCGCATTCGGGGGTGACTCGTCTCCTTTCCTTCTCACTCTTCTCCACTCGAGCAATGTCGTACCGAACTGATTCCACTCACCCTTTAAGCATCGGAATGGGAGGTAAACCCAACAACGAAGCTCTAATGACGCCCTTCAAACCACCGCGCAAGATCGAACGACCCACCCCTTCCACCTCAACGCGTCGAAGGCTCATCTCAAAAAGACGGCGTCGTACAAGCTCATGCGATTCAGAGTCCCCCGACCGAAACTATGATTCAAATTCCACGAACTCTGACTCGGAAAACGAGGAAGAGGATCAAAATCTCCTCCCTCCAACCTACCCACTTCCACTTACACCTCCTACTTCCTCACCACCACCACTACTACTACTCAACCCACCCGAGCACCACGCAGACACCCTTTCCGACTCGGACTCGGATTCCCTTCTTCGTGTATCCGCATACGATCTCCTACTCGCTCGGATTCGAGAACGACGCGTTGAAATGGAGAAGAGTAGAGGTGTTGAAGGGGTTGGTGAGGTGAGGGAGTTGAAGAGGGAGTATGAGATGGAGCGAGTTAAGAAAAGACCGTTTATCGCTCCTGCTGTGGCGCTGAAGGAGGAGGAGGAGGAGGAAGAGAAAGAAGAGGCTCAGCGAGTAAGAGGAATGGGGATAAAAGTGAAGAAGATGCCAGATTCAGAGGTGGAGATGGGGAGCGAGGAAAATGACTCGGATTCGAGTGGGGAGTTGAGGGCGAAGAAGCGTGAGGTGTTTGTGGGGGAAGCTTACAAGAGGCCACGTCGAGTCGAAAGTTCGGAGACGGTGATGGATCGAAAAGAACGTTCGAACCGTATCATGAAACATAAAGACGACTCCAGCTATGCGATGCCAGACGAAGAACGGCTCGACTCTCAGGGATCTCAGGAGGATTGGCTGCCGAGCCCAGAGCAGGTCTTCGGGATGAGCAGGGGGTACAGCAAGTCGACAAGCGATTCTGAGGCATCATAGTGGGTAGATTGTAGGTGTTCAAGGTAGTGTTTTAGTTAATCAGTGTGAAGGGATGAGTTTACGTTTGTCCTCACCCTACGAGACCACTCTTTCGCGCTACCGTCCTAGGCGTACTGAGACGCTGATCTTGGCTTTACTTGACAAAGTCATCAAAAGCATGAGTCGGATTTCGAAGTGAGCCAGCTCATCTCGCCGGTGTGAAGTAACAAAGCTGGTTCAATTCTGATCTGCCTAGGGGGTTGGTTGTTTGGGCGGCTTGTGGACATCACTAAAGCACATGAGTCGCTCCGAGTCGTTGCCAAGTGAGACTGGGGTTCATAGACGACATGCTATCATCAGCGAATCGAAGGCTGGTATGCGGGACGTTTCCTTGGAAACTTATCAGTATGCACACATTTGCAAAGGGTGTGGGATCGTTGAATCGCCGAGATGCGCCAAGCGTTGATCGTGCCCGAGAAGTCTTCGTCGCGGCGTATGAATCTGACAGTGGCGAGTTCGGTCAAACGGAGAGCAAGACCTTGATCGATGAATGTTGGCATGCAGCCAGCGTAATCGGTTGAATTCTCCTGGCGACTCTGTTGGGTAACATTGAGATGCAGATGCTTAACCAGTCTTGAGCGGCACAGGCGATGCGAGTATGCCGGTGGCGGATCCAAGCAAGTGTTGCACCTTCATTATGATCTCCATAGACGTTAGTCATGAAGGAACCTAAAGAGAATATGTTGGGATGAGGAAGTGGCAGGAAAAGGAGATAAACGAGAGAGGGCCGACTCAGTCGTCACTCTCGTTGACTGCTGCTATTCAAACCCCTCTGGGGCATGCTGCGCACCGGTTCAAGCTGCGAGCAGAGGCCGGCCCATCGAAGGCGTTGCTCCGTGCCGGCGGGATCATAGCCATGCGCATCATGCAATCAGTCACGTAATTTCGTCTCACAACAAGGCCTACAGGCTACGAATCTTGCCTTTGGGAGACCAAGCACCTAGGAAAATCCCTTCTATGCTCAGAATTGCTGCCCCGCGGCCGACGGCACCGTCTTCGCATGCAGCGATTTTTCGTTAGTTGCGGATCAACGGGCACGAACGGTGACCGCTGTCTACAGCTATGACTGGGACAGAGTCAGACTCGGTGCGAAATCGGCAAATGCTTCAGACTCCCTTAGACTAATTTGAGACCAAGTTCATGTCGCAGAAATGTTCTCGAGTGGTAACTGATGATGACCACGACTCAGTCCACATCAGCAAAATGGGCACTCGGCGCGCACCGCTTAAAGGGGCTTAAGCCCCCTTAAGCCCCTTTAAGCGGTGCGCGCCGAGTGCCCATTTTGCTGATGCAATGAACAGGGACGAGAACAGAGTTAGGTAAGATTCCAAAGAGCTGACCTGATGATGACCACGACTCAGTCCAATGAACAGGGACGAGAACAGAGTGGCCAGAGACTAAGGGACAGACTCGCGGAAGGCTAGAAAGTGAAGCGTAAAGCTAATAAGGAGAGAGATTAGAGACTAGTAAAGTAGGGAGATTGAGCGACTAAGGAGTGAATGACACGCCGCTAGGCTCAATCCCAAGTACCATAATAGGAACAATAATCAGATGAAGGACGGGACAACCCATATGACCATATACGAATGACAGTTCAAACCGAATCAAAGCCGTTCAGTGGGTGCCCACTAGCTTTTCCGACCATTCCGTGGGATCCCAGCCCATTGAAAAGGATCTCCGCCAGAACCTTCTTGTTCTGGGGTCGATGGGTCGACTTCCAGCGATGAGGGCACCTCGGAGTCGTGGGCTGCGGGGCGTGCTCACTGCTTGTAATTAAATGAAAACTATGTAGGTACTTAGATGGGTAACGGGGTGTGCACATTTCTGGCTCACGGAGTCAACGTTTTTGGGGTTCCGATTCGGAACGTGCGCAATCCTGCGGTGTCCGTTTGCACCGCGAGCACAATGAATCACGCAACATAGTTCTAAGTTGATTTGGCTTGCCAAGATAACGACGCGGGAGATTTCTATTCATTGCCAGACTTCGCCAGGCACTGACCAGGCTAGAGCTGGCTAGAGCTCACCCCTAGTTGCATCGTCCAAGCTCCACATCGCTCGCACCTTGCCCTTCCACCGCACGCCAACCACGATGTCGAACTTTTCCCCATTACTGAACCCGATCCACGTGCCTCGCCCTACGGCACCTTCCATCTCTGGCTTCGTTCCTTCAACGCTCACGCCGTCGTACTCGATCCGGCACGCGCACGTGCTCCGACTGCACGACGTGTTGCTGCACCTCTTGTCGCTCGCGCCCAGTCGCACCAACTCGGAGCAGTGCCTCCGCGCGTGGTACCTGCTCGCACAGTGCCACCAGCTCGATCTCACCTCCTTGTATCGACTGGGTGGTCTCGTACTGGCTCGGTCTGGTGTTGTCGATACCGATACATCCTCCCATGGCCACGATGAGCGCGACGACGACGACGAAGAGGACGAGCGAGTGAAGCGTGTTGCCCGAATGAGGGCAGAATGGTACAAGGCCAATTTGACGAGTGGTACACAGCGAGACGATGCTACGCACAAGATCGATCGACTGGAGGAGTTTGTTCTCTCGCTTGCATCGAGCGGCCAGTCCGCGCTCGCCTTGGAGGAGCTGCAGAGGTCCGTGCGCTGTTGCCCTTCCCGCAAAAGGCCGCCGTTTTTCCTGGCGTGTCTCCGCTTCTTTGGCTCACTCTTTTCTCACTTCTGCGCCTCTCTCGTGCAGCTACTTGCCCGCACACCCTTACCATGACTCGATCCAACTACACGTACTAGAGGGTCAACTCGCTCTGCTTGTCGCACAGTCGCTCAGCGGAGGACCGCCTCCACACACGTCATCGTCGTCGTCGTTGGCTGCGAAGCGCACCTCGTCACGGCCGCATCACCTCGACCTCGACAGCGACACGTCCTCTTCTTCAGACGAGCCGGTTTCGCATCAGCGGCCGCACACCACCGCAGGAGCATCGACAACAACCTTCAGTGCTTCTGATGTTGACAGCGCAGACCAACATGCACGATCTCGTCAGTCTCCTTCATCTGTGCCCCCAGCCTAACTTTTTCCTCCTGGCTGACCTGACGGAGCTTCATCCCTCTCGACTCCGATAGGCGACCGCGCGACCTATCGCTTCCTGACCTATGTCGCCTCGTCCTCTCCGATCCTCTACGACCAAGCTAAAGAGGCGTTCCGACAAGCCTCTCGCCTACACCGCAAGCACAAGTCCGCTGCGACCTTGCACGATGAAGGCACGCGCTGGCTCAACCTGATGACCGCCGCCGAGGCGCACCAGCTCAAGCGCTCCAAGCAAGCCATCGACGCGCACTCGCCATGATTGGCTTCTTCAACTCTCGTTCTCGCCGCTTTTCCTACTTCCACATCATGTCGTTGTACATTCCTCGATTCAGCTTCTCAAGCCTCCAGGCAACACAACACCTCCTGTGTGTCTCGCCCTCCCACCTCTCTCTTGTGCTCGACGATTTGAACGATGCGTTCGGCGTGGACGTCCGGAGCTGTTTGCATAGCCATCCATGGCGTTGACACTCGGTACATCATCTCATCTCGTCTCATAGTGACACGCGATCTTCCCTCCCCTCCCCTCCCCTGTCCCTCTCCCATTAGGCTTCATCGAAGCCCTTCCCTATGACCCTCTCCCATTATCAGCCGAGTTCTCCGGTGTTTTCTCATTGATTGCCCGGGTGCTCCCGGTCTGCGGGATGATTGGTTTCGTCAATGAAGGTGCAAGGGTCAATATGCTAGCCAACAGCATCCATCGAGTAACCGTGAACTTAAGTCGTAGCTCTTCGTGCACATGCGGTCGAAGATGATTCTGCATACCCGTTCGCGTGACATTCCCTTTTCTCCTTCTCATTTCAAACCTTTTCTCTGCTGATCTTGGGCGGGGAGACCGTGCTCCTGTTGCGGTTTCCCTTGTGCTCGTGGTCGGCGCTCCGCCTCGTCATAGGAAAGACGTGTGGGTTGCTCTCGCCTTGGACATTGCCTGGGTTTGCTTTTGCTGACGAGAATCTTTTCTCTATCAGTGCCATACAAGTCTGTTTGTTCCTTTGCCATCGTGTATTCTCGGCCTCGTGTTTCGACCCGGTCCTCTCCCCTCTCCTTCCCATCCTCTCCTTCACGCCACCTATCCTTATCTCGCAAAGGTCTCATCGAGTTGGGGTGTTCCATCCCCTCTCACCTCCAACACCTTGGCGTCATTACAATGGTTTAGGCAAGAACCGAATCTCTTTATTGTGGAACGCCCTTCTTTCGCTACTGTACACATGGGTTCAAAGGGTTTTTTTTAGGCCTTTGGATTGCGATGACGATATGATAGATAGTAGAATGGGCGACATTGTTTTTGCCTTCTCCCTCTTCTCGTTTTGGCCGTGTTCATGTTGTGATGTTGGTGCAATCTACCATGCACACGGTCAAGCGCACTGCCAAGGCTTGCACTCATCGGGCCGTGTGTCGTTCTGCGAAGGACAGGAGAGAAGTTAAGCACAGCTCGCGTCAACGGACGTGAGCTTTTGGGAAACGTTACATTGTTTGACAAATTGTGGTCTTCAAAGATTGAGGGGTTGGCGGCCGCTTTCGTTTCGCAGGGCGTCAATCGGATCCGGTCAGTTCGAGCGCTTTTGGTTCGGCAAGTACAGGAGACACTGGAATTCAGCGACCCCAACCTGTCTCAGGGGTAGTTCATTTCTGAGACACCGACCGGTCGCCAGACACCACGCCTCGGGCTAACCTTGTGAAGAAGCCATGCCGGCCTTGGCGACGCGGCGACTGGCGCTTTATTACACGTGCAACCCTCAACCGCACGGAATCCATGTGGCTATAATCCGCAACGGGATGACAATGTATTGGGCAGAACCGCTGACCGGTTGAAGCGCACTCGCGAGTCCATAATTGTACCCTCTTCACCCCACATGTCATATTCTGGATGCATTGCCATCCCTGGAAATTTTTGGCAAGTTGATGTTGAAACATCTTGCATCGCATAGGGAATCCAGCCGGAAAACATCGAGCTTTTGCAGATGGTCACCGTTGCGGATTATAGCCACATGGTTTCCGTGCGGTTGAGGGTTGCGCGTGTAGCTGAGGCGGGGTCGCTTGACGGTTCCGCGAACGGTGGAAAGCGAACGATTGTCTCTAAAATAAGTTCAAATCCACCGAGCGGTTACCACTTATGTCTCGCGACAGGTAATCGCAGTCGGCAAAGTCAGCTGGGTCCGCTTCACTGTCTCGACGCGTTCGACTCGATCAGCTTCGCCTTTTCCTCCTGATCGTCTCCCAGACTCGCTCCCGTCATCCGTTCTCAGCCGACCTCCAGTGTCGACCAGCTCCAACCCTTTCGCCACCCATGAAGATTCTCATCACCAGCCTTTTGGCGCTCCTGATCTCCTCAAAAGTGAACGCCCAGAACCTCGATGAGAATATGATTACCATCCCCAATTGTTGGAAGGCCGGGAAGCATGGGGGGTGAGTGTCGCCTCTCCTGAACTCGAGGCTTTGGGGACTTATAGGCCCCTGCCACGTACTCGAAACGGCCGCCTCTAGGCTCGACTTTTAACGAACACGCTTGCTATTTCCTCAGGATGGTCTCGACCAATTCTCAATGGTGTATCACGTCCTACCGTACATGCCTTCTAGCGTTTGAAGAGGATCCGTCGATCGGAGAGTACGGAGCTTCCCTCGCTTCCGGAGACGCAAGGGGCAGGACGGGCGTTTTGAATTCTGAAGCTCTCCCTTTTTCGCCGCAGTCACTCGCCTGATTATTACACTGAGAAGAGCAACGAGTGCGCGCGAACTTATGCAGGGTTTTACAACACTACAGACCTCCAAACAGCTTGTATCAACAAGTGGAACAGACATTGCCATAACGAGATTATGTGGGGATTCCACCACGCGTGAGTGATTGTCAGCTACTCGGAGTCAAAGGACGGATGGTCCGGCTTGGGCGACGAGCTGGCCTTCGGAACATTTGTGCTGACCAAACGACCACCTACTGGACAGCCATCGTCGCAACGAATGCCGTCTAAAATATGAGGATATATGCACTGCGCTTTATGGGTCCAGCTAATGGTCGCTGTCGTCCATGGGGTTACAGACGACCCGCCTCGGTCGTCGCAGGTCACGCGTCGCACTCCTTTCAGATTTAACTCCCCTCCCTCCCTCTCGTTGTTCCCCTCTATCCCTGCCTTGTTTAGTTGGTCATTAAATTCATGCCTCTCCATTTTCAACTTCAAATAACTCGTCTTCCCGATCGGTACATCCAGCCTGTCAGTTTAAGACCCATCACGCGTGGCTTTGCATGACATGGCTTCTACAGCAGAGCTCCGCCTGACGCGCGGGGCGAGGGCTGGCGTCTGGCACGTGATGCGGCGCGCCAGCGGTGTCAGTGTCATTCCGGCAGCCGACCAGCGGCATTAGAGGCTGCACAACAAATCACACCCCGCGAACAAACCCGCGCCACTCCCTCTAACCTTTTCTTTTACTCTCCCACTCTCATCGAATTTTATGACACTCATTCAAGGACAAACCCTCGCTACTATGCCCCGGTCTTAAGGTCGCCAGGGAGGAGGGCCAAGTCTTGGCCGCGATGAGTGAAAAATAGCTTCTCTGCTGTCTTTCGTCATTATACCGTTCGATTCTCCTGCTATTTGGAATTTTATTCCCGTTAATTTGACGGGATCTCACTGGTATGACAGATAGTAGAATGGACATTGTTTTTACTTTCTCCCTCTTTTCGTTTTGGCCGCCAAGGCTTGCACTCATCGGGCCGTATGTCGTTCTGCGAAGGACAGGAGAGAAGTTAAGCACAGCTCGCGTCAACGGACGTGAGCTTTTGGGAAACGTTACATTGTTTGACAAATTGTGGTCTTCCAAAGATTGAGGGGTTGGCGGCCGCTTTCGTTTCGCAGGGCGTCAATCGGATCCGGTCAGTTCGAGCGCTTTTGGTTCGGCAAGTACAGGAGACACTGGAAATTCAGCGACCCCAACCTGTCTCAGGGGTAGTTCAATAAGTAATCGATTTAGCGCTCGCCTTGGGTTAGTCGTGTTGAATAAGTCATGCCAGCCTCTGCGACGCGACCCGCGGAAAGAAGTTTGACTCGCGCTTCAGGGCGGTGCAAGGATAGGGGCGCTTGACGGCACCGGACGCGAACAATGAAACAGTGAACGCGAACGGAACGCAAACGGTGGCCGGAATTTCTAAGCTCAAATCCACCGAGCGGTTACCACTTATGTCTCGCGACAGGTAATCGCAGTCGGCAAAGTCAGCTGGGTCCGCTTCACTGTCTCGACGCGTTCGACTCGATCAGCTTCGCCTTTTCCTCCTGATCGTCTCCCAGACTCGCTCCCGTCATCCGTTCTCAGCCGACCTCCAGTGTCGACCAGCTCCAACCCTTTCGCCACCCATGAAGATTCTCATCACCAGCCTTTTGGCGCTCCTGATCTCCTCAAAAGTGAACGCCCAGAACCTCGATGAGAATATGATTACCATCCCCAATTGTTGGAAGGCCGGGAAGCATGGGGGGTGAGTGTCGCCTCTCCTGAACTCGAGGCTTTGGGGACTTATAGGCCCCTGCCACGTACTCGAAACGGCCGCCTCTAGGCTCGACTTTTAACGAACACGCTTGCTATTTCCTCAGGATGGTCTCGACCAATTCTCAATGGTGTATCACGTCCTACCGTACATGCCTTCTAGCGTTTGAAGAGGATCCGTCGATCGGAGAGTACGGAGCTTCCCTCGCTTCCGGAGACGCAAGGGGCAGGACGGGCGTTTTGAATTCTGAAGCTCTCCCTTTTTCGCCGCAGTCGTTCGCTTAGCTATTACACTGAGGGGAGCACCGAGTGCGCGCAAACTTATGGAAATTTTTATCCCGTTCCAGACCTCCAACAAGCTTGTATCAACAAGTGGGACGGATATTGCCATAAAAAGAAAATGGGGGGATTCCACCACGTGTGAGTGATTGTCAGTGGCGACTCGAAGTCAAAGGACGGGTGGTCCGGCTTGGGCGACGAGCTGGCCTTCAGAACATTTGTGTTGACCAACCGACCACGTACTGGACAGTCACCGTCGCAAAGAATGCCGTAGAAAGTATGAGGCGATACGCACTGCGATCTATAGGACCTTCTGAGCGTAGCTGTCGTTGATGAGGTCTCACTTTCAGACCTCCCGCCTCCGGAGTCGTCGAACGACATGGCACATTTCGCTCCTTTCATTTTTACCTCCTCTTCTTCCCTCTCCTTCTTACCCTCTTTCCCTAGCTTGTCCAGTATCTCAATAACGTCGTTCTCCCGATTTTCCTCTCTACATAACTTAGAAGCCCAAGCGCCTCCGCCGTGCCCGGCGCGCTGAGTGAAACCAATGAATTTCGATGTTTTTCGCTCCGCGCGCGGGCGAGTCGATTCCCCGCGGCTTGCTCGCCCTGAGGCGAGCGCGAGCGCAGAGGGCGAGCGCGGCCGAGCAGGAATCCACGAACCACCTCCAAGGCGTGTGTTTCCGGCAGCCGACCAGCGGCATTAGGGGCTGAACAACAAATCACAACCCGTGAACAAACCCGCCCCACTCCCTCTAACCTTTTCCTTTCCTCTCCCACTCTCATCGAATTTTGTGACACTCATTCAAGGAGAAACTCTTGCCACTATGCCCCGGTCCTAAGGTCGCCAGGGAGGGCCAAGTCCTAAGTGAAAAATAGTTTCTCTGCTGTCTTTCATCATTATACTGTTCAATTCTCCTGCTATTTGGAATCATCCCGTTGATTTAACGGGATCCCACTGGTAGGCTTTTACCATTTTTGCATTGAATCTCATCCCATCTTATCTCCTCCCTTCTGTTGAGAACCGTGTGCAGTGCCGTCAGAAACCTTTGTCATTTTTATATGGTCATATGGGTTGTCCCGTCCTTCATCTGATTATTGTTCCTATCTATGGTACTTGATGTTGAGCCCATAAGGCGGGTCATGAACGCCTCTGGGACCTCAATATCCCTGCCTTACTAGTCTCTTATTCCCTGTCCTATTAGCCTTATGCTTCTCTATCTAGCTTTGTGTCTCGCTCGGAACGTCGACTTGTCGAACTACGAGTCCTCTTCTTTCACTCGATCTGGAAGCTCTGTCGCCGTCGCCGATTCTCGTCGGGTCTTTTGGAACCGATCACCGAAACGGATTTCGAGGGGCTTCGAGCCTCTATTCAGGAGTCCAAGGGTCGCCTAGTGTCTCTGTAAGCCACCGAAGGGGGTTTTAGTGGGTATGGTTGATCCTGGTTCAGGGTCAATGAGTCCTACACTAGGATTAATCCTTAAAACTATCTACATCTATCCTTAAAACTATATAATAAAAAACGTCGTCCAGACAAAGAACGTCAAAGAACGTCAGAGAACGGGAGACAAACCACGTGGCGTGACGTCATAGGCAGCTCTCGGTCCAGTGCGTCCCAGCTAGCTAGCGCTGTTTCAGAATGGGTCGGCCAGCCACGGACCGTTTCGCCTACGTTCGCCGAGGTTCCATTTTCCATCAAAGCAGCCTGGTACATGACTCTCTGCTTCCCGAAGCAGACTGAGACGACCTGTTTTGCGTGTCTACCACATCGTAGCGTAGTTCCTTCAATCATCCAGTTCCTGCCACTGCCGAAATCTATGCCAGACCTCGGGTAGTGTCGGCCAGTGCGCCAATTCCGCCGTCAGGGGTCCCGCCAGCGTGTCACGGCTTGCCGACACTGGGCTTCACTCCACGACGTTCCGCGGCCTTCCGCGACATTCTATGAGCCCGGTTTAAACTGAGGCGCAGGCTTCTCCATCTTTCTCCCTCCTGCTCTTCACACCTTACCCATCGCACCTCATCCCATCGCCACCTCGAGCTCGCGACACCCGAAGGGGTCGTCGTGGAAGCTCTGCAACGAGTACGGGACAAGTTTTCTCAAGAAATGGCTGCCGCATGCAGCATAGCTACGGATTCGAGTAAGTAACTTCATGAACTGTGCTCTTGGTGTGGGATTGTTCAGGAGCTAATGGAAAACTACCAAGCAGCAATTCACTTCAACACGTCCTCTTTGAATGTCAACCCTCGAGTTGTTTCTTCACCATCAGCTGGTGACACAGACTGCATAGCCATTCAAGGGATAACTCACGCATGCATAGATATGATGGAAAAACTGATACGAAAAACAGACATTGGACGTCAGTGACACAGCGGAAGGATTGATTTCGTACGGTTGAGATTCCGGGTCCATGGGACACTTCCCTTCAACACGTCCTCTTTGAATGTCAACCCTTGAGTTGTTTTCTTCACCATCAGCTGGTGACACTGCATGCGTGAGTTATGACTTGACATGGCTGTGCAGTCTTCGATATGACGGAAAAACCGATACGAAAAACAGACATTGGACGTCAGTGACACAGCGGAAGGATTGACTTCGTACGGTTGAGATTCCGGGTCCATGGGACACTAAATGTGAGTCTTCACTGCCATTGCTACAGATGGACAACAGCAAGAATACTGATAGTTGTAACGAATCACGCAAGAAAACTGGCTCTGGTTCCGTGAAATGCGGCTCACCATCCCGTGGCAGATCCTCAACGGCTCGGTTTGGTGGAGTGACCTTCGTGTTGGCAGGTGTGTGCCAATCTTTCAAGAGCAAAGCGCAGGGCAGCATGACTAACTGACCGGTTAGACTGTAACATCACAGGGGATTCGAAGCAATGCCTTCCCGTTATTTCAAGTCATCGCCTGCACAAATCGTCGACGCTTGCATCATGAATGCTGACTTCTGGGGGGATCTCTCTGTAAGTAGTAGTCCTTGCCTGACTTTTGGACCCTATACTAACAACGGCACGGTGCGAGCGCAGACAAACATGCGTCTTCTGGCCGCTGCAGACCGCATGACCGAAACGGAACGGGCAAACGCACAGGGCTTTGCAGATTGGCTCTGAGGAGTTGGAGACGGGTCGGCGAACGAAACAGAAGACTTTATCGCGCTCCCACGTGAGCTTCTCCTGTCGGCGACCACGAGGAACAGATCCGGGTTGATTAGACACGTTTATCTCGGCCCCGCGCTCGAACTGGACAATACGTCGACAGGCGAAAAAGTCGAATACTTCCGAGATCGAGCAATTCTGGCGCCCAAAAATTCGCAGGTGGTTCAGATCAACGACATGGTGCCCGACCTGCTGCCGAGTGACACTCAAACGTTCTACAGCGCGGATTCGGTCGAAAACGAAGAAGAATCACTGTTCTCGATCGAGTACCTTCAGAGTCTCAACATTGCCGGGATGGCGTTGCACACTGCAAAATTCAAAGCGGAAACTTGGACCCCGCCGCGGGGCTGTGCAACGGCACAAGACTGTTGTCAACTCGGTTACACACCCGCGTGCTCGAGGCCAAGAGATCATGCTGGACAGCCAGTTTTGTTGCCACGGATCACGCTGAAGACAGGGTCATCAGCTGAGCTTCCGTTCACTCTGCATCGGAAGCAGTTTCCGATTCGGCTGGCAATGGCTATGACGTTCAGCGTCGATGTCGATCTTGGGAGGCACCCGTGAAAAGGTCACACTCGACGCGGGTCTCGACGACGGTCTGAGCCCATCATCGGGCTCCCAGAGAACAAAAAAGTAGTTCAGTGATGAAATGAAGGCTCTGTACATTTGATCGTCGTCGCGCTCTTCTCTCCCGACTTCAACCACTACGCTTCCGTTACTCAACAGTACCGCAGCTGTTGCAGCAGAGTACATCACATTGCAGCGGGTCAACGGTTACGGTGGGCCGCCGCACCTAGTCAAATAAAAATAAAAATATCCCGAGTCTGACCCTTAGTCTCTGGCCACTCTGTTCTCGTCCCTGTTCATTGGACTGAGTCGTGGTCATCATCAGGTCAGCTCTTTGGAATCTTACCTTACTCTGTTCTCGTCCCTGTTCATTGGACTGAATCGTGGTCATCATCAGATTCCACATGAGAACATTTCTGCGACAACCTTCTGCTCCACTTGTCTTACCGATCGGTATCTCTAGCCCGTCACGTCAAGAGTCATCAAGCTCGGCCAAGAACTACGGCCCCGTACTGGCGGTGCCAAGGGTTCTCATAGGATCAGATCACCGGAGGATCGGATCAGATCCGATCTGTTTTTTTTCATCTCGCGTTGATCGATCCTTTCTTGATCCTATCCAGGAGGATCAATTTGATCTGAGACATTGAGCTGCCTTATATGGCAACAGATGACCACATCTCATTAGTTGTCGCTATCGGTGTTAAGCGCATCATTGTCACTACTACTACCACTACTGTTGTGCCCATCATAACCATCCTCCTCATCCTTGTCGGTACCATCATCAACATAATCATCATCGGAAATGATCACCTCACTGATTCGCCTCTTTATGAGCTCCGGTTCGCGCGTTGCCCTCGCCGGTTTAGGTGGGTTTCTCTACATAATGCGACTATGATTTTATAGTCGGTTCAGACCTATGTAACAAAGGTTACGTCGGATAGTGGTACACACCCTGTAGAACTCTCTTGTGAACGGCAGGTATCAATTAAAGGGCTCTCTCTACCAAGTAACGACGCTACGTTCCCGCCCCCCCTCCCCCCTCACTCCCACCCTTTTTTTTTTTTTTTTCTCCCGAGGCTTGATATATCTTATGTTGATCCTGCCCAGCTAGGATCAGGATCGATCTGATCCCAAGAATTAGGATCAAGATCAGATCTGATCTGATCCTATGAGAATCCTTGCACGGTACTGCCCCGTACTGCCCAGTACGGGGAGTTGAGTTGCGCTGGCCTGTTCCGGTTTTTTCGAATTTTCGCCTTCAGCTTCGACTGCATCTATATTCGGCACCATTTAGCAAACGCCGGCACCACGAGTCAATGGAGTCGATGCTCCTCAAGCTCGCTCCTGGATTTGGCTCGGGTTTTGCAAGTCGCCGCTTCAGCTTGCGCCTACAGACCCTTTGATTCAGACTTGAGAAACGCCGAAACAAGGCCACGCACGCATTGAAAGATGCGTCGATGGTAAGGTTTCTAAATGATCACGCTTCTCTGCGGTGACTCCTTTCTATGGAATCTCCCGAGTCGGCGATGCTCACTATCTAGAATCTCGGCGTCTGATTCGAGGTGGTTCAATACGTTAGAACGCTCGAATCAGAAGGAAGCTAAGAGAAAGCCCGCGCGCGCTCGCGCTCATGTAGCCTACAGAGTGTACTCCTCACGTGTCAACTCATCACCCCCCCTCGCTCTAAGGCCTACATAATTCCCATCCCTATGGCCGCCCTATGCTTCTCTAGTGCCGGTCTCGGCAACGCCTTCGTAAACATGTCGGCGAGCATCTCGGCGGTTGGAAGATAGTTAACGACGATGTCACCTTCTCGTACCCGTTCTCGAACGAAATGCTCGGTCAGGCGTAGGTGCTTAGTTCGATCGTGGAACACCGGATTCTTTGTGAGAGCTATCGCGCCTTGATTGTCGCCTTTCAGCTCGATCGGCCCACAAATCGTGATCCCCAATTCCGCGAGCAAATTCCGCAAGAACTGACACTCTCGAGACGCATGAGTAAGGCCGATGTATTCCGCTTCCGTTGATGACGTCGCCACTCGGCTCTGGATCCGAGAACTCCAAGAAATTGGCCCGTCAGCCAGCTTGAAGACATGCCCCATCGTAGATCGGGACGTGTTGATGCAGGAACCCCAGTCCGAATCCGAGTACCCCACGTATCCAACCAACGAATCACGTTTTATCTTGTAGACAATGCCGAGTTCGAGAGTTCCCTTGATGTAGCGTAGAATCTTCACAACTGCCGCCCAATGGTCGCTGCCCGCCTTGTTCGTGAATCTTGCCAAATACGACACCGGGTATGCAAGATCGGGCCGAGTTGCAACGACGGCGTACATCAATGATCCAATGGCCGATCTGTACTGTGTCTGTAACGAGGGATCCGGAGTGTCGCAGGGTTTGAGCTGAAGACCCGGTTGCATTGGTAACACACTTTTGTTAGCATCCGCCATGCCGAACCTTGCAAGTACATCGAGCAAATACTGTCGTTGCGACAACGCAATCCCGTCCGCTTGACGAATGAGCTGGACGCCAAGGATGTACTCTGCATTGCCGAGACGTTTGACTCCGTACAATCGATCCAATTCGTCGAGCACGCGATCAATTTCGGATAAGTCGGGACCGACAAACAGCAAGTCGTCGACGTAAACCGCGATGTAATAATCGTCTTTGCCAAGTGTCCGACGATAGACACACTCTTCGCTCCGAAGACGATTGTAGCCAAGCTTGACGAGGGTCTTATGGATCGTCTCGTTCCATACCCGGCCGGCCTGCTTGAGACCGTAAATCGAGCGTTGCAACTTGAGACAGACATCGTCGGGAAGTCGGACTCCCTCCGGTACGCGCATGTACAATTCCTCTTCAAGTTCGCCATGCAAATAGGCTTTGTCAATGTCCGCTTGGATGATATGGTAACCCCGGGCGGCCGCCAACGCGATGAGAGTACGAATTGAGACAAACTTCGCTGTCGGTGCGAACGTCTCTTTGAAGTCAATTCCCGGCCGTTGCGTGAAGCCTCGTGCAACAAGTCGAGCTTTGTACGAAGTCGGCCGACCATCCTTGTCCCGTTTCGTTCGGAAAACGAATTTGGACCCGAGAACCTTGGCGCCGGCGGGAAGCTCGTCTCGTTTCATAATCGTAAAGACTGAGTAATCGTCACGCAATGACTCGAACTCATCGATTGCACCTTGCGCCCATTTGTGAGACTTGTGGTGTGCCATGGCTGCCTTCCAAGGCGTGGGATCACTAGTCGGCAAAACAAACGGACCGTCTTCCTCGTCGGAATCGGCGACGGCTACGAAGGCCTCCGGTTCGAAACGCTCAGGTGCCCTACGATCCCGCTTTCCGACCGGTGCTGCCCAAGCAGGTCCAGGGGCGTCAAAACGCAACTCCTTTGGTACATCTTCCACAATTGGTGCGTGTTGCTCGGCGGGGTCAACGTCGTCAACCGGGTTTTCCTCCCGGGCTTCTACCTCGACCTCCGGGGCCTAGTTCGCAGCGATCGGCTGTTGCGCAGCTTCATGTCGATTCGTCGCAACTGGTCGAGGTACGACTACTTCGATCGCCTCAATCCTCGGTGCTGGCGCGCCTTCACGGGCCGGGAACTTGTCCTCGAAGAACGTCACGCTTCGCGATAACGTTAACCGCCCCCTCACCGGGTCCCATAGTCGGTAGGCTTTGGATTCTAGGTCGTATCCGAGGAAGATCATCGGAAGGCCCCGTGGCTGGAGTTTCTTACGTTGTTCGGTATTCGCCGTGTGCCAAGCTCGACATCCGAAGACCCGCAAGTGATGAACGTGCGCAGGTTTCCCGGTCCATTCCCGAAATGGCACCTTGCCACCAAGAGCAGAATGTGGGGAACGATTCTTCACATATACGTATGTAGCCACGGCTTCGGCCCAAAACACCGTGGGCAGACCGGATTCATACAGCATCGTTCGAGCTGCTTCCGAAATCGAGCGGTTGGCCCTTTCGGCGACACCGTTTTGCTCGGGCGTGCTGGGGATCGTGAGTTGTCGCGACAAACCCGTGTCGTCCAACCATCGCTTGAACTCCGTCGAAAGAAACTCGCCACCGCGGTCCGAACGGACAACTTTCAAAGTGTGCCCTGACGACAGCTCGACCCGTAGTTTCCACGTTTTGAACCTTTCAAAGGAGTCCGACTTCCGCGGCATCGTCAACATCCACATGTACCGCGTACAATCGTCGACGATAACTAGCGCGTAGCGATGATTTGCAAGTGACAGCTCGCCGTCGAAGGACAAGAGATCGATGTGGACGAGATCGAGGGGTTTTTCGGCTAGCGATTCGGAGTTTGGGAACGGCTTGTGCGTAGCTTTGCCGGCCAGACACGATTCGCATTTCAAGTCACTGCGAGACTTCATGTTCAAACCTATCACAGCGTCAGACTTGGCAAGCTGGTGAAGGGAACGGCAGTGTAGATGAGCGAAACGTCCGTGCCAGATGTGGAGAGGCACTGCTGTCAGAGCTGTGCCTGACGCACATTCATGGGGTGAACTCCGAGCTTGAACCAACTTGAGGTCCAGCCGGTACAACCCCGAATTGAGCTTCTGTCCCGTGAGTAGGATGTCGTCATTTCCCGCCACCGTGAATCGCCCGTTTTGAATGGTGATCTTGCGACTATCACGATCGGCTCGATGCCCGGCGAAGAGATTGGCGGGGGCGCTAGGGACGAAGATGCTGTTGACCAAGTTGTACCTCTTGCCGTGCTTGTCTTCGACGCAGGCCGTGCCTACTCCCATAATGGTCTTTCCGTCACCATTGATGCCCTTTAACGAAGACGGAGCTGTCGCCTTCAGGTCGGCGAACGCGGCAGGATCATTGATGACGTGATGAGTCGCTGCCGTGTCGTAGAGGATCATTTCTCGAGAGTGTCCTTTTGGTAATTGCGTGAAAAACGCGCCAACGGAATCGGTCCCCAGAATGTCTTCAACCGAAGGGAGCGCCAAATTTGCCATCGGTTCCTCGCCTTTGGTCGTCTTGCGTCGTGGAAACTTCTTCTTCTTCGGCTTGGAACAGTTTTTGTTGAAGTGGGTGTCTTCACCGCAGTTCCAGCAGGGGCCGGGTGGCTTCGGTTGGGCACCAGTCGTGGCCAACAACGCCGTCGCAGCGTTCCCAGTATCTTGACTCAAGTTTGCTGGAGCTCGACCTGCTGCGATCACTGTGTCGACAGTTGGTATCGCATCGACGTCTTTGGAGTCGAACTGATCCAGATACGACGGTCGTCGAGCGCCCACAATCGTAATGAGGTGGCATGCAACCACTTGGTCGAAGGTCAACTTGTGAGCCCGTAGGTCAGTTGTGAGGCGAGTGATGGATCCGGCCCAAGGAAGATAATCGTCTTCCTGTGCTGGTGGCGGTCCGACCGAGAATAACTTTCCAATTTGCGGGATAACGCCGCGAAGGGAAGACCGACCCAGATGCTTTCGAAGGTATTCCACCGTCTGCTCCGGCGTCAGGTCGTAGCAGCTGACCAGGAGATGCGCCACACTTTCTGAACAGGTTTGATGCATTGCCCTGTGCACCGCATCATGAGCTCGATCGAGTTCATCGTCGTCCTTGCATTTGGCGGATGGGTACTGCTTGGGAAAGGAGAGCTACCACTGACGCCTGTCGACGGTGAAGCGAACGTGATCGAGCCATACGTCGATGTTGTTGTTCTTCAAAATCGCAAATGCCGGGAAACGCGAAGTTTGCGAGTGTGTTGGAGGGTCTGCGTCGACGGACTTGTCGATGGTTGACTGTTCGCCAGTCATGGTGGAGCGTTCGGGTGAGCCGTTGCGACGTGGCAGCAGCTGTGCGAAGTCGTTGGGCTTATAACCTCTTGAATCTCGGCGTCTGATTCGAGGTGGTTCAATACGTTAGAACGCTCGAATCAGAAGGAAGCTAAGAGAAAGCCCGCGCGCGCTCGCGCTCATGTAGCCTACAGAGTGTACTCCTCACGTGTCAACTCAACACACTATTGAGGCGCAATGTAGGGTAACGCTTGACACGCGCCGATGCTCCGCAACGAGGTGAGTGTATGCGCTTTTGCCGCCGTCGATGTGGGGGAAGGGGTACTGCCCGTGACTGCCACCGGCGCCGGGTGACCCTCAGGGGCTTTGTCAGTACATTGACGAGGTGTCACCGCCTGTCTACTGTGCATAAGCCTTGCCAAGAATGTATCAACGCTAAAAAGGAGGTGAATGACGCTTCAAATGGAGTTAACGTGATCCTTTCCGTCGTCGGGCTGTCGCCCCCCTGCAGCTGGGAGCTCGCACGCCACTTTTCGTCGCGCACGCCATCGCTCCATCGGTAAGCGACCGGGCACGCTATGAAACCGAAAGTGATCGCACGACCTTCGCTTTTTCACTCCCTCCCGTTCCCTGCACTCCATTCGACACTTTGGCCTTCCACTCATACCTATCCCTCAAGATGCCTTCCGTAACGAGCTCCGTAACCCAAGTCTTCGAGACGCTTAACTTGAGGGGCAAGGACAAGACCCCACCCGCCTCGGATGCCGGGCTCGACTCGGGCCAGCAGCGCAAGCCTTTGGAACTGTCCGGCGCCTTGAATGAGGTCAAGTACCCGTGAGTTACCTGATGATGGATGGAAAAAAAGCTATATTATTTCCCACTGACACGTTCTCGCACACTTCCTTGCTCCATCTTCCTCGACGCACGCCCTCCCTCGTTCGTCATCTCCCTCCTCCACTTCGTCATCGCTCGCCCGACTTGCGCACTTGGGCCCACTTGCTCCCCCCAGTCGCGTGCAATTAACCCCGGCTATCGGAGTCGAGTTCGCCGAATCCGTTCGCCTTTCCGAAATCCGTGCTTTGCCTCAACAGGAACAAGATAATGTTCTTCGTGACCTTGCCATCACCAGTCAGTACTCGACACAGACCCAGGTCCGATCGTCAGGAGCTTATTTTCATAAGCACGCCATCTTCCTTTTCCCCAGTCTCGCGTAACGGTGTCGTTTTCTTCCAAGACCAATCTGACTTGAAACCCGAAGACTTGGGTCGTATTGCCCTTCGTCTCGGTGAACTAGCCGGCAAACCCGAATCGTCGACGTTGCACATTCATCCAACGCAGGAATTGACCGAGACGGGTCTTCCCTTGGGCAAGATCTCGAGCAAGCCTGATGCGGAGGGGAGGCAAATCTCGTTCGCAGATTCGGGGTTGACGTCCAAAGGATGGCACTCGTACGTGCTTTATGAAGACTATTTGTTCCTGATACCCTCGCTGAAAACCTGTGCTCCCGCCCTCCCACAGCGACGTCTCGTTCGAGCCCAAGCCGGCACTCTACACGATTTTGCAAATGCACACCCTCCCCAAAACTGGCGGCGACACCCTTTGGTCGTCCAACTACTCGGCCTACGATCGTCTAACCCCTCCTTTGCAAGCGTTCCTTTCCGGTTTGAAGGCGACGCATGATGCTTGGAGGTTCAGGGAACAGGCCGCGCAGAATGGGTACAAATTGAGGACGGCCGAGAGGGGCTCGCCGGATAATCAGGGTGGGGCGTTCAAGGCTGTGCATCCCATCGTGAGGACGAATCCTGGTGAGTGCAGTTCAAATGCCGAGATGAGAAAGATTCGATGGCTGATCGTCTTGAGTGTGTCGTATTCTGTAGTGACGGGCCTGAACGCGCTCTACGTCAACAAAACTTTCACGACCAAGATTGACCAGCTCTCATACGACGAGTCTGCGGTCTTGTTGGATTATCTCTTCCGACTGCAACACGAATCTCACGGTGAGTTATTAGAATTTACAAATGAGCTTAATCGCCCCTTTCGTCTCCAATCCTAATCCTCCCCTTTGCCCTTTTCTCAGACACCCACGTGAAATACCACTGGTCCAAGAACAACGTCGCAATCTGGGACAACTCGGTCGTGAACCACCTCGCGACCTTTGACTTTAAGGAATTCCGTGCGGGAGATCGTGCCGTTGTGGTAGGGGATCGACCTTATTTCGATCCGGCGGGCGTGTCGAGGGATGCTTTTGAGGCGCAGTTGGAGAAGCAGGTTGCGGAGGAGGCTTAGAGTATGGATGGAGGGGAGGGTGTTTGTATTTCTTGTAGACAGGATGTTTCGAATCGAATTTGTTTCCTTTCTAGAGGGCATCGAGTCCGGCCGAAGGATTGGCGAGATTCGCCACTAGAGAGATGTCGAACTGGAAGAATGCTACACTGAAGTGTTGCGAGCACATCTCTTCACTCAAGTCGGACCAAGATGGTCGTCCAAGTACCAGGTTCGGGAAGTCGAGCTGATTGGCCGAACAAGTCTTACGGATCCTCCAGAGGAGTGCCCAGAGAACTTGTCAGGAGCCAGGGACGGAGGGTCTGACGAGTCAATCCGAGACAAGCTGTGCACCGCCTCGCGGGTTGTGAATCCGTGAGTTGAATTTGCCCCGGAGTCGAAATCCATCGAGTTTCTTCGTGGACTGCAACATAGGACTGCTGTGAGTAAATTGGTCAGATTTCGATCGCAGATAAGTAACACGGAGAGCCTCCATGATGATGAGCTCGGGGTGACGTAATCCCCCTAGGGGAGGGACCGTGCGAGCCGGGGCCGATCCGCGCGGCGGCGGTAGCGGTCGTTCTTCGATTCGCCAACCTCCTCGGATATAAGCCCGTTCGTCAACTCGTGTTTCGAGCCAGAAGGTAGAATCCTCGCTTTCCGCCGATGTCAAGAATTCGATTCGAACGGGGTCTAATCCAAACAAGGTCACGGTCGATGACGGCGTGTGAGGCCGAGGTGAAGCAAATGCCTGGAGAAAAACTCTTGGCGCTTGCTCGGTGAGCTTGTCGGCTGAGCTTGTGAGGGAGGTGGTGGGGTGCACTGCATCGCCTGCCGGTCGCCTCGGCGGTGCCGTTCTCAATTTTGTGGAGGTGCATCTTTCGTCGTTGTTGAAGACGATCTTGCTCCTCTCCTCTTTCACCGTCCCCTCTCTTCTCCTCCCCTTCGCTCCCCTTCGCTCCCCTTCGCTGCCCTTCGCTTCCGTTCTCTGACTGGATGCCGTGCCTTGACGACCCGCTACGTCAGGCGCACGAGGCCACTGTCGATCACCGACTGAGCCGGCCGCGCTCGTGTTCGTCTTTGCTTCGTTCAAGCCGGTCATCGACCCACTGGATCATGTCACCATGGCTCGTCATGACCGCCGCGATCGCGACCTTGTTCGTGACCGTCTCCCACGCCTCTTCTCCACCGCCACGGATCCTTCACCCTCGAGCGTTGTCGCATCCTTCGCACATCCAAACGCGTATAGTTGCTCGCTCGGCTGGTGCTGCGGTCGCTGAGGCCTCTGAGGGGACGGGCGCGGCTTTGTCCGATCGACGCGCACGGCGCCGCGCCTTGCGTCCAACCTTAGATCGAAACGGAACTGGCACCCTACATGACTCGGACCCAGCCTCGGCCTCAATAGCCAACGACAATCACGACTCTTCGGCAACAACCCGCCTCCGATGGGACGACCGCTTCATCCTCTCGTTCCAAGCCCACAACGAATCACTGCACCTAGCACTGAGACCGAGCACTTCGATCGTTCACCCCGATGGCATCAAGCTCGTCGAGACACATACCGACGCTCTGACGGGGCGTCGGCACACGACCGAATCGGTCTTGGCTCGTCACGAGGTGCGCGTCTATGAAGGTGTGATCCTCCCTCCCGGAGGTGACATCGAGGATTGGATTAGGGAGGAAGAGGCTGGGGTCGTCAGGGATCTCGCCAAAGATGGTAGAGGGTGGGCCAAGATTTTCGTGCCGAGCTCTCAATCGAATGACGAAGACGCCGAGCTCGAGTTTCAAGGCAGTTACTCGATCGATGGCGATGCGTACACAATTCATTCGACTCCGAGGTACTTGGCCGTTAAGGACATGGACGATCCCGAACCACCGCGGATCCTCACCAAACGAGGGCTCGCCACGACTCTGCCTCGAATGGTCATCGTTCGAGAACGGGATATACTCTCCCCCGTCGAGCACATTGAACGTCTGCGCAAGCGTCGGTCTCTGATTCCTGACCCTGAACGGTTTTCCGATGCGGCTTTGGAATCCGGGTGTGGTCATGATACGCTCGCATTCAACACGGACCCGAACCACCCCGTGCTCGCCTCGGCACTCGATCAGTCCGTCTTCGCCGACGTCACCACACCTTGGGTCCATGGTCTTTTTGGTCTTCCGTCTCGTTCTTCACCCCTCGATTCGGATTTTGCACTCGTCGACCGAGGCGCGATCGTCTCCTCCTACCCACCTCGCCGAAAGGTCAAGCGACAATCTGGTGGCGACATCTCTGGCGGCACCGGGACCTCGTCCAACTTTATCAACTCGATTGGATCGACGCAAGGATGTCCTCGCTCGCGTCGCGTCGTCTTCGTCGGTGTAGCCTCTGATTGTACCTTCACCGCACAGTTCTCTTCCCCCGCTGCGGCTCGCGAATCGATCCTCACCGACTTCAACAGCGCCTCAACCCTGTACCAGGCGAGCTTCAACGTCTCGCTCGGCATCGTCGAGCTCAATGTTCAATCTGGCTCGTGCCCGACCACAACGGCCCAAGTCGACGCGAGCAACCCTTGGAACGTCGGGTGCCCAGAAGGTGGTGGACCCGGGATGGCCCTTAACGATCGGCTGTCAGTCTTCTCGCAATGGCGTTCAAATAAGGGTGGTGGAGACGGTGCGGGTCTGTGGCACTTGTTGAGCAACTGCTCGACGGGCAGCGAGGTCGGCGTCGCTTGGCTTGGTCAGTTGTGTCGTGTCTCGTCTGTGACGAGTGAAGGTCAAACGACGAGCGGTACGGGTGTGACGACCTTGACGAGGAACACCTGGCAGGTCATTGCGCATGAGATTGGTCACAACTTTGGGTGAGTCCGATCAGCGGTTGTTGGTGGTTCTCCCGCTCAATGGCTTTGACCGTCCTTACAGTGCCGTCCACGACTGCGCATCCGGCTGCTCACTCAACCAGGCGTGCTGCCCATTGTCGACTTCGACGTGCAATGCGAACGCGGCTTACATCATGTGGGTCGAAGTAGCCTCGTTGTTCAATTTGAGGTAAGCATCAAGCTGAAGGATCGTTGCGCTCACAGGTCCCCAGTCTCGGCACGCAACACGTCTGCATTCTCACCTTGCTCGATCGGCAACATCTGCTACGCGCTCGGTAACTCGCTCAACACATCTTGCTTGCGCGTGCCAGGAGCGACGGGGAACCCTTCCATCATCTCGATTGAATCATGCGGCAACGGCATCCTCGAAGCCGGTGAAGAATGTGATCCGGGAGGCCAAACCGACTCGTGCTGCAACGCCTCGACCTGCAAATTCGTCTCCGGTGCCGTCTGCTCGTCCCTCAATTCGCTCTGCTGCAATAGTTGTCAAATAGCTTCCAACGGGACCGTATGTCGCGCCGCCATTGACACGCGCTGCGATATCGCCGAGACGTGTTCGGGCTTGACGGCGGAATGCCCGGAGGATAAGTATCGCAGTGACGGGACGAGTTGTGGGGATGGTGGGTTGGCGTGCGCGACGGGGGTGTGCACGAGTCAGTCGCTGCAGTGCCAGACTGCGGGTACGTCGTTGAATTTGACGAGCTCGTGTAGGGCCACGGTCAGTTCATGTTTGGGTCGTGCGTCGATTCGTGCGGTGGAGACTGATCAGGTTCATATATCGGCACGTATTGCAGAGCTCGTCCTGCTCGATCACTTGCCAGAATCCTTCCAGCCTAGCAAGTTGCGTCGTGCTCGATCAAAGCTATCGAGATGGGACGCCTTGTGGATGTGAGTTTCTGGGACGCAAGTCGCTGCTCCACTTCATGAGCGAGAAGGTACTGATTTTGGGAGTTTTCACAGATGGTGGTCGATGCAACGATGGCGGCTGTGCGGCTGGCTCGGCCCTTGACACCGCCAAAGGCTGGTACTGTAACAATTTGGCGAGTGAGTCGTCGTATCTACCCCTACTTTGATCTCTCAATCCTGTTTCGAGAAGGAATCTGATCCGATTTCTCCCCTCTTCATAGTCGCCATCCCCGTAACCATCGTCGCCGGCCTCTTGGTACTCGGCATTATCTACGCCCTCCTCCGCTGCTGCTTCTGCCCGCGTCAATCCCTTCGACCGCGCAAGAACAAAAAGGGCACCGTAGCATCATCGCAATACGCCGTCCCTAATGGACCCCCCACCGGAGGAGGTCATTACAATGGTCCATCTCCTCCTCCACAAGCGTACCAGAACGGACATTACCCTCCTCCACCACCGCAAGTGTATCAGCAATCGAACCGCAACAATAATTGGGTCGACCCGAGTGCTTATAACGGGCCTGATTATGGGCATGGGAGATGATGAAATGGCTCGGCTATGATCTTCGATCACGAATACTCATTTGAAGACAAGAAATTCCATTTCCTTCGTTTTGTATCACTAGAACTCCCCGACCTGGGTGTGACGATTATCTATTCAATCTCCTTCGCTCGCTTTTTAATACTCGCATCTACTCTCCTTTTTCCTCTTCCGCTTTCGGTTCTGCAGCAACTAGTTCTTCATGCACTCTCCTTTCCATAGTTCTTGTAATGGCTCTTATGAAACGATGCTATTCCTGTTGCGTGTTGTGGAGCCCTTGATCGAGGCCCCTGTCCTGATCCTAGCCAGCCTTTGTGCATCCGGGTGTGAACTGCTTACATTCAACGATTGACCAAGCTATATCTAGAGAACTTCCACTCTACAACTTTGCCTCCCTCTTCCCCTCCAAAACCTGACTCGTCTCCCTCCCCTCGCGACTCTTATCCACCCTCCCTTCCACCCCTTTCCAACTCCACACCTTGCTCGTTTCCTCCTCCAACCTTCCCTCTAACCGTTTGACGACCAAATCGCCCAGTATCGGAAAGAACTTGAACGCATGACCACTTCCCCCACTCGCCACGAAGAGTCCCTCACGTGAAGGATCATAATCGATCAACCAATCGCCGGTCCTACGATCAGTATACCAACACAACCTACTACCCGTCCAGTCCCTCTTTTGTAAAGCCGGATAAACCCGAGCCAATTGTTCGATCAATTGGGTGCGGGCAGAGAGAGGAATTTGTTGCGTCTCGTAGCCTGGTGAGAGAGTTGTTCGAGGGGTGCTGGGGAGGGTACGCGTCGGGTTTAGGAAGCCGGCGGAGTGAATCGCGAATTTGACGAGGCCAGTTTTGGTCGGTGGAAACGAATAGCTACAAGGTTTTTGAGTGAGAGAGGAATCGTTATTAGTGGTACAATTCTTGTGCGTTTGTGCATGTATTGACTTACAAGCCCGTGTCGAGGAATAAAGACACCGGTGCATCACGATACAACTCGGCCTCTTTCTCATCCAATTGAATCGTCCCGATCACCTGTCCCGTCGGAACAAGCTCGTGTCCCAATTCGGGCAAGAGTCGACTCGTCCATGCTCCGGAAGCCAAGATGGTCAAATCGGCGGTCAGTGTCCGACCATCGATCAGTTTGACGCCCTGAACGGTTCGGGAATCGTTCGCGTAGAGGAGGGATTGGGCATCGCCTTGAACGAATTGAACGCCGGAGGAGCAGAGAATTGAGACGACGTCGACGACCGCTTGGCGCGAATCGGCCCATCCTCCGGCTTCATTGTAATCTGTCGTCGAAAAAGAATCTTCCCTCAGCCTCGAGAGGGAGTCCTCCTACCTCGAATCTCGCCAACTCACAAGCTGTATTCCTCTCCAACTCTTTCTTCCGCACGATCTGCGGCACCCTGCCGTAAACCTCCTTCCACATCCCTTCCCCTTGCAAGACCCACACCTTCTTCCCCGCCGCCTCGGACCTCCTCTGTTCCTCCTTATTCAACTCGTAGCTCTTCCTGACGTAAACCTCATTCTTGGTCCCTTTATGAGCCGCAACGAGGACTCCACATTCATGAAAATTACGTTCGTACAAACGGTCCTTTCGCCAACGATCGATCGCTCGAATGGCAAGAGTAGCGTATAAAGGATCGGCGTAATCTTGACGAACGATCTTGTTGATGTCGGCGGAGGCGGCGTCAATTTCGGGAGGTGTCGCACTGCGGTCCAAGATGGTGATGAGTTGGGGAAAGTTGGAGTATCGACCACGGAGGAGGGATAGGGCCGTCGAGGCGCCGAAACAGCCACAACCGATGATCAGGATCGAAGTGGGGGGTTGCAAAGGTGTACCGTCCGACATCCTAGTCGGTATCCTACGGGGTTCACGGCGGGTAAAGCGGACAAATGCGGAAGGACGACGTGGCAAGAAGGCAACGAGCGAAAATGGAGATTCGCCTCCGATCAGGGCCCGGAGCAAAGCCGAACTTCGGCAACGGCCGACGAGCTTCTCGGCCGAGAACTGGCCTCTCGCCACGCTCATTCGATTAACGCCGATCTATCCAGAGTCCAGACTCGGGAGGCGCAATGCTTATACATATGCTGACATACGCAAAGAGTAACACAAGCTTATAACGAAAAAAGACCAAGAAAGAACGAGGGCGCGCTACGTCCATAGGTACATTTGAACGAGCGGACCCGGGAGAAGGCTCACAGACGATTCGAGGACTGAAGGTGCGCGCGGAAACGAAATGCAGAACAGGGCAAGATGAGGGACAGATAGACAACACACAAAAGACGGACCGTTTAAAAATTCGTAAAAGAGAAACGGAAAAGAAAGGAGATCACTGCTCCTCATCCGGAATACTGAAAGTGGAAGCAAACATGGGCTCGTCGTGGAGGTGGGTCGCGACCGTGTCGTAGACGTGCAGCAGCAGGTGCGGGAACCGCAGGGTAAAGTAGGATAGGAATCCGCCAGGCAGTTCGCCTAGGTTCCGTCGCACAGAATCCGGTAGATCTTGATAGTGGTGCTTCTGTGAGGGGTGGCTTGTGTTCGACATCAGTGAACGCCGCCCGGAGCGAAATCAGCCCGCGGGACCCACCTTATTCCTGAGCACCCTCAAAAGATCCCTGACGGATTTGCCATCATACTTGCGGTACTTGCCCAAGTTGTCCAAAAGATTACGATCGATCGCCTTTTGCCAATCGTCGCCAACAATCTCGATCGCCCTCGACTCGAGCATGACCAAGGTCGGTGTCGGCGGATCGCGTTCCATGATCTCGAACCGATCGCTGGCGTCGCAGATGAACAAGAGTCGCTTCTGTGCGTTCCAGAAGAAGGGGTGCAACAGCACGGCTTCGGCGGTGGGTCGTTCGCGCGGATCGGTGGCGACCATCCGTGTGATAAGGTCTTGGACTTCGATCGCTTCTTCACCGAGACCATCCAATCGCTCGAGCGAAATCTTGCCCAAAAGGATGTTCATCTCGCGCTCATAACGACCACCAAAGGGGTGCTCGCCACCCGTCAAGACGTAGTAGACGATGCAACCCAACGAGAAGATGTCGATCGACCTCGTTAACCGCATGCTCGGATCCGTCAAAAGACCCGCCGAACTGCTGCTGCTGCTCCCTCGATTGCGCGATGGCGAGTTCTGCGTACTGCTCGAAGGTGTACTCGAGACCGATTCTTGCTCAGGATCGACCAGACCTCGCAGCACCTCGGGCGCTCGGTAACCAAACGAGCCGGCGGCATGATTCATCGTTTGCTGGAACGAGCTCTCGTCGACATCGAGCTTCTTGCACAGACCGAAATCCGAAATGAGCATCCTCAGTCCGCCGTGGTGCTTCGACGTCGAGACGAGAATGTTTTGCGGCTTGATATCGCGATGCACGATCTTGAGCTTGTGCAAGTGTCGAATACCGCTAGTGATCTGCCGCAGGGCTCGCTTCTGGTCCAAGAGCGGAACGAGCTCGGGGAACGAAGACGGCTGGTCGATCAGGTCGAATAGCGATGCAGGGCACAGTTCGAGTGCAATGTAGAGGAACGTGTCGCGATGCTCCTTGCAGTAGTACCGGATGACGTGGGGGTGGTCATCAGACTCTTGCAGTAGCGCGACCTCGTGCGTCGCGATGGTGACAAAGTCCTTGAGCAGCCGCTTGACGGCTACTGCCCGCCCCTGGAACTCTCCTCGCAACACAACCGTGCCGTGGGATCCATAGCCTACATTGCCACGATCAGGAAATACGCGTCAGTAGGCTCCCATCGGGGACATCGGATCCAGCAAGAAATCTGACTGACCCAAAATCGTGTCCGACACGTCCAACCCTCCCACCGAATGCGGCCCAACACTCTTCAACGTCTTGTCCCCCTCCTCTCCATTCTCCTCCTTCACTTCCACCTCCGAGAGCGTGATCGCCCCTAAATCCTGTGACCCAACCCCGCCGACCTCACCCACCAACAAGGTCTCCAAACTCGTCCCCTTGGAGATGGACGACCCCCCCAACGCATTCAATTCCCCCGTCGCGGATTTCTTATGCTTCTTCCCTCTCCGCCGTCGACTCTTTTTCCGCGGCGTACCTTCGACTTCGTCCTTCCCGTCCGAGTCGTTACCTTCCCCCTCCCCATCATCGTCTGGAGGTGGCAAGGGGGGCAGGTCTTTGGTGGAGACCAAGTTCGGCGAGGAAAGGGACGTGCCTCGACGGTGAGCTGTGCCGCTCACTCCTATCGGCGGTGAGAGAGTGAGGGCGGGGAGAAGCGCCTTGGACAGCTCCTCGGCGAAAAGGATGGGTACAGGAGAGGGGCCAAGTACCTCTACCGTGTCGGAGGATGGCTTGGGAGGCTTTTGTTTCGATGAAGAGGTTGCTGTGCGCGTTTTGTTGGGTGCTGACTCGACGATAGCGGGGGCCGGTCGGATGCGCTGCATGAACGTGTTGACCGTGTCGGCTAAACTATTCGAAGATCGGCCCGAGGCTTTCCTTGCGTAAAAGTAGCCCAAGATCGCAAGCAAAAGGATCACGACGACGCCATTACTCTCTCCGCCTGTGAACGGGGCAAGAACCTGGCCAAGGACCGACGATCGACTACGGGGTAGCGGAGAGGGTCGATTGGGAATGCTCGGTACGGTCGGTCCCGTTTGCCTCGGCCCATCGATGAGCAGTCGACTCGTGGGAGGGTCGATAGCACTGTCGGGGCCGACGGGGGCAATGTGCGAGTCGAGAACGGGATAGCGTCCAACGAGGCAGTCGAGACCTTGGCATACAGGCTGCTGGGGTCCCGTGTCTCCCTCCGAAGCTTCTTCACCATCTTGTCCCGGTTCAAGCGTCTCGCGATCCGGGGTCGACCCGTCGAGTGCACCCCAGGGCGATAAGAGCGTCAAAGGGTAGCGATCCCGGCTCATTGCGAACAAGCCATCGCCGACGCGACCGACGTACGTCGTGTCGGGCAATTGTGACCACCGATGGAAGTCGAGGGGCAGACCGTCGACGACGAGAGGGTGCGGTTGCTCAAACATGAGGGGCGCGTCGAACTCTCGGTTGGGTTCGTCGCTGTTCTCGGGCGACGCGGCCGGGAGGGCGATGTCAAAGACCGAAACCGCGGGTGCGTCGAACGCGACGGACCACTTGATACCGGGTTCGCCGACCTTGAAGCAGACGAGCGATCCATCGTGCATCGGTTGCAGGTAGAGACTGTCGGGCGTGTGGGTCCATTGTGATTGGAGGGCGATGCCGAGGGCCGAGGACGTATAAGTCGTGTAAGTGAGCGTCTGGATCGGGACGGAGGACGTCTTTGAATAGATCGACAACGTATATTCTGTGAGTCATTGAAGACCCTAGCGTCAGTATAGAATGAAAAAGCGGTGTCTGAGGCTCCTCAGACGCACCTGTTCGACCCATGTAAAGCAAATCCTGGGGCCGTCTCGAAATTTCATCGTCGCATTCTGAATCCGGCTTGACGCCGACCTTGGTCGGGTCCCACTCGCACCACGCCGCGCCTCCGGAACCAAAGACACCGACCAAGCGTCCCGAACGAAGGTCGACGGCGACAATTTTGCTGTCGGATCCGCCCATAAACATGCGCGACGAGTCCGAGGGAAAAGTGAAGGGCGAAAGCGCGACGAGCTCCTGCATCGAGAGCGGCAGCTTTTCGAGCTTGACCCCACCAGCGTCCTTTTGACTTCGATCGTAGAGGTAGATTTGACCACCAGCAGTGGGTTCAATGACGTACAACTCGTCGTCCAAGGGGTCGAATGACTCGCCACCTGCGGAAGAAGGGGCCCGAGCTCGAGTCTGCGTTTCTCCAGCTGCCGAGGTCGGATCAGGCGAAAGGGACGAGTTACCCCTCCTGGATGGCATCATCGCGGTCGGTGGTCTTCCCTTGCGAGTCGAAACGAGGGGATTGCCAAACGGAACATCCTTGGCCCCTTTCCCGCCAACGGCATGGCCCGAATCATCGTGCAGCGTCCACAACCAGTCGCCGGTATCGCGCTTGAGCGCGTGAACATGGCCGTCGACGGTGACGACGAGCACGATCGGCGACAAGGTCATGTCATCGACCGAGGGTTCGAACGAGGTCTCGGGTGGTGGTGGTGGCGAGCTCCCCTTGGGCTCGGTGGCCGAAGTTGCAGTGTTGCGGGCCACAAAGGGGGGTGCGCTGAACCGGAACGACTCGACGACCGAAGCACGATGGCCGAGCACGCCCTTGCGCAGGATCGAAGCTGGCACGGGTACGAAGGACGACGAGCTGGCCTCGGCTAGATCGACGGTCGCGATGTTGTTGTGGTCTGCGGCGGATGCGACGGCTGTACCTGCCTCGTCGCCGGATGATGGCCCTGCGAAGGCGGACCGCGGATCACGAGTCCCGCGGTGCGACTTCACGGCCGCGACCTGGGTTGGGATCGTGGTCGAGGTGGTAGTCGTGGTGGCGAGCCATACGCAGAGCAGCCATGCGATGGCGTGCACTCGTTGGCGCACCGACCTCATGTCGGGATCGAGGCCGGCCGGCGATCCCGTGCAGCTGAGAGGCCTGCTCGGGTTCCTGCTCGGGTTCCTGCTCGGGTTACGGGTGGGTGGGTGGGTGGTGCTCGCCTGAGTGCTGAGTAGCGCTGAGTAGCGCTGAGTACCGAGTGCTGATCAGAGGCTTTCAGAGGCGCGCGCGGACCGGGCCGTACGCTGCCAGACGCTGCCTGCCTGCCTGCCTGCCGCTCGAGCGTTCGGTCGGCGCCGACGAGTGGCTCACAGTCAGCACCGCCAGCAGCGTCCGACCAGCAGCAAAGGCGAGCGGGTCGACAGGTGTCTTTTGTTGAAAAGTGGTCGCAGAGGTGGGCGTAGGCTCTGGGTGCGGCGACCAGCACGCGCCTCGAAGCGAGTCGGCTTTCGTTGATGCGGTGGATGAGGTGAATGGAGTAGAGCTCGACAGCGGCTTTGCAGCTGGCGCACTCTAGGCACGCGACACTGCGACACCCTGCGACACCGCCGCGCGATTTTGGTGTAAAGTGACTCGCGCCGGGCCTCCGCCTTCGGTTCTAGGGAACGACTCTGATGATGACGCAAAGGAGGAACGTATATGCGGTGCGTTATAGACTGGTGGCGATGGTCGACAAGCGCAGAAAGTTCGCTCCTTAGGTTGAGCTAAGTCACTCTCTGGATCTCTGGACAAAAAAAACCCGATCGCAGCTGCTCCTATCCCAACGATATCGATCGGTATCGCACGCTGAATCGTTGACCCGTTCCGATGAACCGGCGATTTCACGACTTCTAGCGAGAAGCCGGAGCTTACCCCTGAACACCGCGCATGCGCCTTCACAAGCCAAAATTCTAGATTTTACATCGTAACAAAACTTGTCGCAATTTTCAGATGGTCGGTACCATGTTTTCCAGCCTCACGATTCGGCTCGTCGGCGCGTCCGAATCGATTGCGGATGAGACCCGCTCCGGAACCGAGCGGTGTTCCGCGTAACATTCTTGGCCCCTCGATGGGCCCCTATGGAAATATTCTCCAATCAGGTACTTCGTCTACTGAACGCTACAGGATATAGCTTTACGAATTCGATTTTGGCGCTGCATTTGCAACCGCCGGCACGCGGGCAATCCCAGCGAGAATTCAGCCGAATTTAACATTTCCGAACGAGGGCACAAGTTCGCAACTTCGATGTGAAGGATTCGTAAGGATACCAATCTGGCCCTGAATGGCCATTACAGACACGGCACCCTCAGATGGAGAGTGATGGCAAATGTTTACTTTCATTTGAGAGTCTGTATATATGTTTTGTGGGGGGGAGGGCAGCATACCCGTGAAGCTGTGAAGATCTCAATCGTCCTGCCTGCCCCTTCTTGTTCGTCGCTGCGTTTGGCCATGAGCTTGGGAGGGCCGAAGAGTCGCCGCAGTGGGCAAATAGAGTTCGTCCTCGATCGTCGAACACGCTCGGCCGCGACCAAGCTCCGCAGCCGGACGATCTCAAGGGCTTCTGGAAAGGGGTCAACTTGAACGCGCTGACGACACGCGAAAAGGAGGTGTGGTTCAAACTGATTCGACGCTTTGCACCAACACGCAAGCGTCATTTCTTACAACACAATGACACCTCTCCAGCGTGTCTTGTCTTCAGATCGCGGAGGACAACAACGCCCACCAGTTCATCGACTGCTTCATCTCGAAGAACGTATGGCGGGAGGGGGCCTTCTTTGCGATGCGCTCGGTCTGTGCCTTCTTGTTCGCTGAGTTAAGCCTTGAGCTTGGGAACGCCGAAGAGTCGCAACATGGCGAGTAGTGTTCGTCCTCGATCGTGTCGCGTCCTAGCGCATCGCATAGAACGTCATAGAACGTCCCTTGCTGCCATCCATACATCCTTCGGGTCGAAGCAGTCAAAGAAGTAGTGGTCGATTGTCCTCCGGCGCTCCGCAGATAAGACACTCTGGAGAGGTGACATGGTGTTGCAAGAACCGATGCTTACGTGTTGGTGTAAACCGTCGAATCATTTTGAACCACACCTCCCTCTCGCGTGCCGTTAGCGCGTTCGAGTTGACCCCTTTCCAGAAGCCCTTGAGGTCGTCCGGCTACGGAGCTTGGTTGCGGCCGAGCGTATTCGCAAAACTCTTTGCGTTCAGAACCCGCCGGATGCGACGGATCGTGTACCGGCGAGACATTTTCAGCAGTTCGTACTGCGTTGGGTGTTGAGGAAGAAGCGGGCACGGGAGGCGCTGTTCCACCGCGAAGCGAGCCACGGGCCTGGGGATGATCGCGTCGAGCGGGCCGCTGGTGCCGATCCCGGGAGGCACGTTCACAACTTCACTCGCCCCGCTGCTACAGCCGCCGCCAAGGGTGTCGCCCGATGTCGATCGATCACGAAGCGGTGCCAAGCCGCTATTCCTCTCGCTGTGGGCGCCCGCGTCGATCGTAGAAACTGTTGTCGCCGGTGACGTCCGCTGGCGGCGTCCAGAGATGGAAGCCCCCGCCCGCGTAAAGCTCGCGCCGGTACAGGTCGACTACTTTGGGGTAGGTCTCGAGAAGACGGCAGTCACGCACTTCGCCTCGACTAAAGTACGCCCCTGCTGTTCAATTGAAGTGCAGGCTCTAGAGCTTGGTCGGGAGTGCGAGCAAGTTAGCGGTGGTCAGGGTTCTCGGGTTGACCTGCGCGTTGCAAGCCCTCGGGACCCGGAGCGCGGCTTGCCAACGGGGATGTAAATCGTCGGGAACGGGAGGGAACGGGGGTGCTTGAGTCTGGTCAGGGATTTGTGGCCAAGTCGAAGTCGGGGCGTGCACGTTGGAGCGATGTGCGTACTAGTTCTTGCCAGATCGCATCGGATCCACCGACAAGAACTTCCCAGATCCGGGCCGCGACCGAGTCCACAACGTCCTCCGTCCACATCACCCAAAAGCCCCTTGTGCTTTGGTGATAAGACGACTTCATCCCCCTAGTCGTGCCGGTGCTTGCCTCCGTGGACGAAATCGGCAAGCATGCGGTCGAGCGTCGCGATCACGTGGGACGGTGGGATGTCGGCTGCAAGAGAGTGCAAGAGCTAGGGAATGGCATACCGATTGACGTAAAAGGCACGGGTGTGGTGCGTGAGCCAGCGATGCTGAACCACTTCCAGCGTCGCCTCGAGCCGTTCGATGAGATTCGCGTAGCCGAGTTCGTTGTCGCCGCTGGAGTCGAAGGGGAGGCCGATCCACTCGAGCGACTCGCCTGCGGCCTTGACGACGAGCGGGCGTTCCCCCGGGTCCCAGCGGCGTCCGATCGGTAGGATGACCGTCTTATCCGTGTTGAGCCGGCCATTCGTTGCATGCCTCCAGTCGAGCGCCAGGTCATCGAGCAAGTTGAGTGACTCCAAGCCCGCGACGGCGACGACAACGTCATCGGCAAATGCAAGTGATGTAATGGCGCGGCTCTGTGGGTACGGATGAAGGGCAGGGATTGCAAGATTCAGCGCGATGTTTCGACGATGTAGAGCATCCAGGAACGGCTGAAACACGATGTCCCAGACCGATGACGACGCCGGGTCCCCTTGGCCGAGCCCACACGTCAGTCGCACCGGCGCCGTCAGGAACCCATTGATGATGTAGCGGGCCGAGGTCAAGTCACCCGAGTAGAGCATCCTCAGCACGCGAAGAAAGATGGCAGGAGCGCCCAGAGCGTCGAAGATGGCAAAGATCCAGTCATGCTCGACGAGGTCGTAGGCGGATGATTGGTCAAGAGACAAGAGCGCGGCCATGGGGAACTCGGTCCTGCGCGCACCAAGTTCCTCGACCAGGAGACGAAGGTGTAGCGCAGCGTCGGCCGATCGGCGGTCCTTGACGAATCCGTGCTGCTGCGGCGGGAGGAGATCGGGCAGAAGGTGGTTGAGTCGGGCGACGTAGACCTTGGTAAAGATCTTGTAATCGCACTCGCGCAGGGTGATAGGCCGGTACGACGAAAGGTCGGCGCGATCGGCGTTCTTCTTGTGTCGCTTGAAGATGAGGCGCACGAGTCCCTGACCCTGCTTGGGAGAGAGTGAACCGCGCTCAATCATCGCGTTGTAGGCCTTGGTCAGCAGCTTGGCCCACGCCTCGGGTGCGGTCTGGTAGAGTTCGTAGGGCACGCCCGACGGTCCCGGCGATCGCCCCGGGTGCGTCGTCCCGATCGCGGCCACGACCTCGTCCTCGGTGATCGGTCGCTGGAGTAAGTCGATCTGCGATTCCGAGAGTCGGCGCAGAAAGAGCGGATCCGAGCGCGGGTCGTCGCAAGTCCGCGCCGCCCTGATCGGCGCGAGGAATTCGTCCCGAAGTCGAGCGACGCGGTCCGGGTCGCGAGGCTCGATGTGGTAGAGGCGCTGAAAATGCGCCTGCGTGTGGTCAAGAGCAATATCAATGTCATGCGTTAGCTCTCCGTTGGCCAAGCGCAGTGCTGTGATCTTGGAATCCGAGTTCCGCGCCGCGAGCTTGGCGTGGACCGGCCGCGACAGTCGTTCCTCGGAAGCGATCTCGGGGACGTGGGCTCGGATCCGGAGTAGGCGCGCGCGCTCCTCGACCGCCCGCTTGAGTTCCTCCGACGTCCTCGTCCATTCTGCCGTGTCCTCGTCCCTCCATATCGGTAACGCCTCCAGATCCTGCACCCTCCCCACCAAATACTCCATCCGTTCCGACCGCTCCCGATGCAGCCTCCTCGCCAGCTCACCACCCCTATCCCTGCACGCCTCCAGAATGACCTCGAGCTCCCCCACCGGTTCCTCCCCGCTTGCCCCTTCCAACCATCCTTCCATCATCCGCTGAAATTCCACCGTCTTGAAGGTTGTGGTATTAATTTGATGTAGTTGTTTGGATGTGGTAGGTAGGCTGAGCTGTGGGAGAGTCGCATCAAGATCGTCTGAGAGAGCCAGCACAATCAAGACCGGTCGGTGATCGGAGAGATCCTTGGGGTAGTCGTAGATCGTCGAGGCCTGGTCGAGCCTTTTCTGGTGAGTTCGTTGTAGGAGAAAGTAATCAAGCCGGGAAAATGAGTTAGGTCGCTTGCGATTGGGGTTGGGTCGAGTGAAAGATGGGGTGATGGGGTGCTTGTAGCGGATGCAGTCCGTGTAGGCCGAGTCGAGCTTGCCTATCAGGATCGGCCAGTGGTGGCCGCGCCGACTTTGGTTCCGCCGATCGACTTCTGGGCGCGGGCAGTCGTTGAGATCTCCGCCAAGGAGTCGGAGGTGGGATTTCTGTGTTTTGTGAAATAAGAGTTTGTCAAAGAATTTTGCTCGTTGTTTTGGTTCAACGGGCGTGTAGATGTTGTTCATTTCGAAAATTTTAGTGTCGCCCCGCAGACGAAAGGAGGTGACCAGGATCCGTCCGTTGAGTGCCGAGTGGGTGCGCAAGAGCTCGGCGTCGATCAGGGGGGAGTCAGCCGGAATCAGAGTCAGACAATGTTGGTTGATGAAGAGCTTGCCCTCGTACTCGTCCTTGATGAGTTGCCAGAGGTGCGGTCTGATGAAGTGCTCTTGTACGAGAATGGCCGATGCTTTGAAAGTGGATAGGTAAGCGTAAATGTTGCGTCGTTTCTCCGGGACCCCCATGCCCCTCCTCACGTTCCAGGTGATGATGGTGTGCTTGATCATTAATGGGTAGTTGAGGTCGAGGCGCTCTTGGCGGTGGTGACGTCCTCAAAGAGGGGGAGGGCGGGCAGGACATCGTCCTCGGGCTCGTGGTCGGACCATCTTTTCTCCTCGGCTACCCCCTTTGCTTTCCCTCGGTCCACCTTCGTCACGCCAACCGGCATCGCCGCCGCCGCCGACATCGACCTCGTCACCCTCCGCCCCTCTATTCCATCCTTCACCACGACGCGGCTCTTCCCTTTGATGATGACTCGCTTGGCGTCGGTCGGTCGGTCACTCGGGTCACTGAGGTCCGCCGCAGTCTGCGACCTCTTCATCACCGGCTTCTTGAACTTCGCAGCGGTCCCCCTGATGTTGATGAAACGTATCTTACCGTCCTCATCCCACGTGGCAAAGTTGTGACGCACCAAAGGGGCTTCAGCGTCGAGCCTCCTCTCGATGCTTTGGTCCCGCTCGAGTCGTGCCTGCTCAACCCAGTTAGCTCTGATCCTGTCCCACTCCTCCCCCTCGCGTAGCGACTTGGCGAGAGTTCCGGGTGACAAAGGTGGGGTTGGTTCGTGGGGTGTCGATTCGCGGGAAGCGGTGGCGGCGGTTGCTGTTGCGTCGCTGTCGTCGTCATTGTCCAGCCTGTTCGTCTCCCCTAAGTCCGTCGCTTCCGCATTCTCCGCTTTCGTCGCTCCCCCCGCCTCGTCCACATCGTCCACCTCCGTCGCCACCTCCTCTTCCTCCATCTCCGTCGCCACCTCCCCTTCCTCCATCTCCGTCGCCACCTTGCCTTCTGTTTCGCCCCTTCCATCCGCCATCACCTCATCCTCATCAATCACCTCTCCATCGGATCCTCTGCGGTCCTCTAAAACCGACTCGTCCTCGCTCTCAATTTTGATGACCTCCGTTTTCGCGGTCGCCTCCGATTCCATCTCCGAGTCCTCCGAGTCCTCGTCATCCGCCTTATCACCAGCGTCCTCCTCCCCCGATTCCTCCGGCCCCTGTCCGCTCTGGCCAGTTACCGCTTCCTCCTGTCCCTCCTCAACCTCGAGCCCGGCGAAGCGATTCTGTGATGCGATCCTGTTAACAACCGGCACAGGAATGGGGACCTCGGCCTCCACAATGTTGGTGTCGTTGGTGATGGTGTTCTTGTTGCTGTTGCTGTTGCTGTTGCCGTTGTGAGCCTCCTTTCGCTTCCTCTCCTGATCCAATCCGCAGGTTCCCACGTGACCCACGAAGTGGCACCTACCGCAAGCCGCCTCCTTCTCATAGTCATGGCGAAGGGCGGTGACCGGGATGCCTCGAGTGGGAAGGCCGATTCTCGAAGGTAGGATCTCTTTCAAGGTCGTGTTAGGGCGTTGGAACGGGGAGTCGTCGTCGAAGTGTAGGAAAGCCGAGTAGTCTCCGGCAACGTGGGCGAAGGCCGAGGCGTTGTCCACGCTGATAACGCGCAGAACCTGCACAAGTTGGCACGAATGTCCCTTGCCTGACAAGTCCTGCACTAGTGATTGGAACGATTTGATGATGGCGTCCATGGAAGGCACTCCTTGAACACCGACGTTGATTCGAAGCTCGACCATGTTATGGTGGAACCTGTGAGATTTCGCGAAGCGGGCCTTCGCCGATCGCCAAGTGAGAGCGGGGGGCGTCGTAAGCGCGGAGTCACGTGCCTCGCCGGTGACGAACCCAACCGTAACGCGATGGTGAGCCGCCCCATTACGCAGGATTGATGAATGTTGTACGCCTAGGATTTGTGGTTGATAGGCCGCAAGGTGGTCCGGCAGAGGAACTCCAGGCTCAAAGCAGATAGGAGAGATCGGCGATAGCAGCCTCGTGACGCAGGCCACGAGATCGGTCTTGTCGGCATGAGACGCTCGCGAGGCGCTCTGGTGAGACAGAGTCACTTCAAGGGCGTAATCAAAGATGTTCTCGACAGACCGGTTCGCGTTCAAGGCCGAAAATTTCAGCGATGTGGCGGTGGCGACGGGGTAGAGTTCGGCGAAGTAGATGGCCTGGACCCAACGATCCATGCGGTTTCCGGGTACAGCACCCATGGCTTGTAGGAGGCTGCCCAGAGCCTTGGCACGCTGTTGTTGTTGTTGCTGTTGTTCAGGTGACTGAGTCGCCATCTGACTCGCAGCGGCGGCATAGTTGGGTGCGGCGGTGGCGGGGCCCGTGACTTGCGTCTTCTTCAAGCTTATCGGGATCTGGTCGCGGGGTGGCTGGACGCTGGTGGCGGACACCGGTGGTGGCGGTGCCGGCAGTGGGGACCCAGGGTCTCCTGTAGACATCTTGTCGGTGTATCACTTGTTAACTCGAGTATCGAAGACTGCGGTAGGGCGATTTCGAAGTGAAGTGAAGTGAAGTGAAGTGAAGTGAAGTGAAGTGAAGTGAAGTGAAGTGAAGTGACTTTTTTTTTTTGTAGAACTTGTTCATCATATTGCCCCCAGTTCATGTTCCCCCTATTTGGCCTACGGAAAAACTAGATGGAAGTCGACGATGATAACACAAACCGCCCGCAAGATGCGAGAAACGGGCCGGTGTCCACCAATCCGATACTTGGGATTCAAGTGCCCCAGTCAAGCGGTTGCTCCCCCTCAGGAGACGAATGAGAGAGAGAGAAGGAGAGAAAGAGTAATAAAACGATTTACTAACGACAAGAGGCCCACCCCGCACCCACTTCCCAACTCGGTCGAGACAAAGACAGGAGAGCGACTGCGCAACTACCCTGACCCACGAAGCCCCAAGTCTATGCTCGGTCACAGCAAGACGCGGTGGAGGCCCCTCAAAACCTCCACCTCAGCAGTCCCTGGCCCCTCAAAGCCGACTTTCTGCCTGTGTCTGCTGATCCCTCCCTTGACTCAGAACCCCGAAGCCAAAGAGCGCGAGCCACCGTCGAGTCAATCCCAAATCGCGAGCCGGTCCATGAGCAACGAAAGCAGACCTGTAATAGATGAAAGATGAAAGCAAGATATTTAGTATACAGTTTTGGAAGAGGAAGTGTGATGTGGTGTGTGTGTGTGTGTGTGGGATGGTGGGGGGAAATCGAACCCAGCCTCTACTGCCCTCGCCCGCCCCTTGCTCCTCCCGCCCTCAACTTCATCCTCTCCTCCAGTACCACCCTCCTCCTCTCCACGCTTTCCATCCTCGTCCCGTGCTTCTGCATCCTCCATCTCCCACTGCTGATCATCTCCAAAACCATCCCCGTGAAGATCTCGATCGTCCTGCCCGCCCCTTCCTGTTCGCTGAGCTTGGCCTTGAGCTTGGGGAGGCCAAAGAGCCGTTGCAGTGTCGTGTACTGGGCGTCCTCGATCGTGTCGCACCCGAGTGCGTCGCAGAGCACGCCCCTTGCCGCGATCCAGACGTTCCGCGAGTCAACGCAGTCGAAAAAGTAGTGGTCGGTGTCGTCCACCGGCGCTTTGCAGACGAGGCACGCGGGAGAAGTGTCGTGCTTTTGCTCGTGCTGGAGCTTGCGCGTCGGGGTGAAGCGGAGAATCAGCTTGAACCAAACTTCCCTCTCCCTCGCCGTCAGTGCCTTCGAGTTGACCGCCTTCCAGAAGCTCCTGAGATCGTCCGGCTGCGGTGGTCCCTTGAGCCCGAGCGTGTTGGTAAAGGCCTTCGCGTTCAGGACCCGGCGGATGCGACGGATCGTGTAGGGTCGAGCCATGTTCAGCAGCTTGTACTGGCTCGCCTGTTGTGGAAGCCCTGGGTCCGGAAGGCGCTGCTCCATTGCGAAGCGGGCCACGGGCTTGGGGAGGATCGCCTCGAGCAGTGCGCTGGTGCCGATCCGGGGAGGCACGTTGAGCCGTCCCGCCGCCACCGCCGCCGCCAAGGGCGTGTTCTTGTGTCGATCGACAGTGAACCGGTACCAGGCCGCGATTGCCAGTCGCTGTGGGAGCCCGCGTCGATCGTACTCGCTGTTGTCGCCGAGCACATCCGCCGGCGGCGTCCAGAGGTGAAACCCCCCACCCGCATACAACTCGCGCCGATAGAGATCCGCCACCTTCGGGTAGCCCTGGAGACGAAGGTAGTCAGGTACATGAACCGCGTCGATGGTCTGTTTCCCTCTGATGGGGGTGTGGAGGCTGCCGAGCAGGGTGGGCAGCGCGAGCAGGTTCGCGGTGGTCAAGGCCCTCGGGTTGACCTGCGCGTCGTGATGTTTCGGAACGCCCAGTGCGGCGTGCCATCGGGGATGAAGGCCGTTGGGGATGGGAGTGGATGGATGTGGCCAGAGATCGGTGGCCAGGTCGAGGTCGGGCTGAGCTCGCTGGAGTGCCGCGCGCGCAAGTCCTTGCCAGATCGCGCCAGAACCGCCGAGAAGAGCGTCCCAGATCCGTGCCGCAACCGCGTCCACGACGTCCTGCATCCTGATCACCCCCAGTCCCCCCTTGAGCTTGGCTGTGAACACGATGTCTCTGCCGTAGCTGGTCCTGCCCTTGCCCCCACGGACGAAATCGACGAGCATGTCATCGAGCTTCTTGACGACTTCGGGCGGCGGGATGTCGGCTGCAAGGAAGTGCAGGATCTTGGGGATGGCGTACCGATTGACGTAAAAGGCACGGGTGTGGTGCGTGAGCCAGCGATGCTGGACCGCCTCCAGCGTCGCCTCGAGGCGTTCGATGAGATTCGCGTAGGCGAGTTCGGTGTCGCCGCTGGGGTCGAAGGGGAGGCCGATCCACTCGAGCGACTCGCCTGCGGCCTTGACGACGAGCGGGCGTTCCCCCGGGTCCCAGCGGCGTCCGATCGGTAGGATGACCGTCTTATCCGTGTTGAGCCGGCCATTCGTTGCATGCCTCCAGTCGAGCGCCAGGTCATCGAGCAAGTTGAGTGACTCCAAGCCCGCGACGGCGACGACAACGTCATCGGCAAATGCAAGTGATGTAATGGCGCGGCTCTGTGGGTACGGATGAAGGGCAGGGATTGCAAGATTCAGCGCGATGTTTCGACGATGTAGAGCATCCAGGAACGGCTGAAACACGATGTCCCAGACCGATGAAAAGCGAGAGAGAGAGAGGAAGAGGCCTTCTATAGAGCTAGCCTGGGTGGAGAGGAGTCAAGGCCCTTTGGGGAAGTGGTTAACCCACCTCCCTCCGGCTTTTGCTGCAAGGAGGATATCGTCGGTTCAATCCCGGCAAGGGTCGGTCCTTTTTTTGGGGGGCGGGCACCGGCGGTGCACAGGGGAGTCGCAATGTGTGATTGAACTCGAACTGTAGCATAATTTTTTTCGGGGCGGCGGGGTTGGGTTTATGTACTAGCATGTCCACACTACTCGATTGCATCCGGGGATGCAGACACTTCGACCAAGAGTTCACGGGAAATAGTTCTCGGACGAAACCGGACGGGGGAAAGGTCGGAAACGTACGACCGAGCAGAGCTAGCAGAGGGCGAAGTAAAATTAAAGACCTGTTTTAGGTTTCCGTGCAGCTTCATGTTGAACGAGTCTTCGCACCGGGTTCTAAATGCAACACAACCAGTGTGGTGACCCAATTGTTGGGGCTTGCGGGGGACCGACCTTCGACGTCATCCGAGCCTCGCCAGGGCACCGCTGAGAGCAGCGCACGTGTAATCTCTACAGCCTCGTAGGAACGTGGTACGATACCTTATCTTGTCAATGACGCGCTTCGTAACAGATTGAAGAACAGTTGAAACAAGGCGATCTTTATCGACTACGCAACGGCTTGCTGGAGAGGAGATCGTGTGGTGACGCTGATTATTGTCGGGCCAACATCCCAGTGCATCGACTGCACCTTACCCCAGTGCAGGGGGGCGACGCCTCATCTCGTCACGAACGTGGGCCGCAACAATCGAGAGGCTTCCAATTTTGAAGCCATCTGGTCTCACGCTGAGATGTCTTTGATCTAGTGCTGACAAGTCCGCCGTGTTCGAGCGCCTCGCCTTGCGTCTCCGGGCTTCAGGGGGCGGAGAAAGGCCTTCTCCCTGTCCGTCCCGGTCTCACCACCGACCTGGCTCCCAATAATCAGGCAATGCGCCCCACATTCCTCTCGGCTTCTCTCTTCAATCAAACCGAAGTGAGTGCAGCAACCTCAACATGCTGCTACTGTGCTCGATGTTCCATCTGGTTCTGTGCATCGGCGCAGTCCGGAATTGTGAGTCAATCTGATCAGGAGGCCGTTTCACGAGCGTCGGGCCCGATCGTCGATTTGAAAGCCGGGATTGCGAACGGAACGTGGGGTCGAGCATTCAGCACGTGCCCATCCGCGCAGCCCACCGAGTACCAGATTCTCCGAACATGATAGTACCAAAGCACCGCTGACCGACGTTGATGCCTCCAAACACACCTGCAGATGCACCCCAACGCGTCGTATGTCCTTCCGGTCCCTTAGTGACCAGCACGGGCTCTCCCCTTGACGGCACCCAGGTTCTCGAGAACCGTGAAGCCAATTATCAAGCCAAGCGAGGGATGAAAGCAGCCGTGGAGTACCTCAAATATCTAGGCTCTGGGCGGGACATCGGGTACACGGCCCGGCAGATCCTCGATATCGTCGCACAGGAGCCGAGGCTGTGAGTAACTTGAGGGCTCGGACCGAAGATAGCAGCCACAGTAGAGATTAATGATCCCCTCGAATTGCTGTATGAATGCTAGGGGTACCGCATGCTCGGGCGGTGGACTTCGAGCGAGCCTGTACTGCGCCGGTACCCTCTCGGCGCTCGACAATCGTTACGGGACGTACATAGCGCCCGTCCTCCAACTGTCGGCCTACATGACCGGCCTCTCCGGCGGCTCATGGGCCATCACCTCACTCGCGACGTCCAACTTGGGTCCCACGAATATCTACGACATCGTCTTGGGAAAGAACGGAGCGCCCGGCTGGAAGCTGGACTTGAACCTGATTTTTCCCTCGCTTTACCATCTCATCCCTTTCAACATCAACATCATCCGTGATTTGTCTGCCAAAACCCAGGCCGGCTTTTCTGTGACTCTCATTGATTACTGGGGTAAAAAATGACTGAATTGTGCAGCGTCGCTCTCAGAATGTGCTGAACACTGTTCCCAATCACTCGCAGGTCGCTTGCTTGGCCATCATTTCCTACCGGGCACAACGCGTGCTAGCTTTTTCAGCTCGACGGCACCGAACGACAATGTACGCCTCCTGAACCAATCTGATTAATATCTGCAGCATCTTCTGAGACACCAGCTTTTGTCCGTATCGATTCCAGGGTCTCTTATTCGATGCCATCAAATCGACCAGCAAGTTCATCGCGTTTGAGATGCCATACCCCATCGTCGTCACCACCACCCGCGTCAAGGCCTGGGACCAGTTCAAAGTATTCGGTGATTTCATTCCAATGAAGAACACGGTGAGGATCTACCCGATCTCCGCTTAGCAAACAGGCTGTTCTCTAAAGTCCTGCCGTTGAGTCCCTAACGCGGGCATCTTCCGGCGCAGATTTTTGAAATCAGCCCCTATTCCTTCGGATCATTCGACCCCTCCCTTTCTGCCCACATTCCGACCGAATACATGGGGAGTGACGCGGAAGGAGGTAAAACAGGGGGGGGTCGTACCTGCGTCAACGGCTACGATTCAGCCAGTTTCATCATGGGTTGTAGCGCGGGATTGTTCACCGCCATTGAGAGCATGCTCCGGCCGGACACGAAAACGTTCAACAAGATCCTCGAATTTATCCACTGGGCCACGCGCGGCGACAAACAAGAGGACTTTTTGACTTCCAGAGGTCAGTCCGGTGTCCACAGTCAAGCTCACTGTGAGTCTGCGGCACCCCGCGGCTGACATGCGCCTCCTGTCGGATGTAGTCCCCAACACCTTTCACGGCTACAACCCTCGTCTCAGGGGGTCCCGCGAGTTTGAAAGCGCAGAAAATCACCACCTGTACCTTACTGACGGAGGAATGAAGTGAGTCTTGAACCCCACCCGGCCTACGGAACGCGAGCCTGCCGAAGACTCGATCCTCACCGTACCCCTGCTCCCAGCGGCGAAAACATCCCTTTGGCACCCCTTCTCGTCAAAGCGCGCCGACTCGACACCATCTTTGCGATCGATGGCTCGCAGGATACTGACAAGTCATGGCCGAACGGCGAGTCTCTACATCGGACGTGGGAACGTATTCGCCTCACAGCGAACGGGTACAGTGACTTCCCGCCTGTGCCTCCAACGCCATCTCTCTTTTTGGCATGGGGGTTGACGACGAGGCCCGTGTTTTATGGGTGTAACGTCAGAGATGCGCGTGTTAACCAACCTGGGAGCTGTGAGTGTAGCCCCGCTTTCGGACGGCAAACTAGTGCAGACAAGCTGATCCTCTTTCTCCTTTTGTGTTACAGACCCTATCCTAATCTACCTGCCCAATGCGCCCGTCCAGCACTCGCGCTATTCGACCAACACCAGAACGACGCAAATGGCGTACTCCAACTCGGACACCGAGGCCTTCCTCGCTAACGCCCACATGAACGCGATGAAAGGATACCCCACGGGTAATGCGCGCTCGGATCCGTTCTACAGAATAGCTTTGAAATGCGCAATCGTGGATCGGGCGCGACAGAGGGCGAAGTTCCAGAGGTCTCGGATCTGTGCGGCCATGTTTGCGCGATGTAAGTGGACAGGCGAACTTGAAGAAAAGGCTGAGCCTGACTTGTGGGACCGGTACTCGCAATCCAGACGCTGACCCTGTGCAAATTTTGCGAGATAGATTGCTGGATACCTGGAAAATGAGCAACATTCTCCTTCGCATTTATAGACCTGCCTTGATCGGATCGATTGGATCGGTCCCTGATCGCCGCTCATTCTCGTCACCCTAGGAGACACCGCGTTGCCCATCCGTTATGTATTCCGGCCTGCCCTCGCGAGCCAATCATTCACATCTATTCCTTATTCAGACATGCCAAGTCAGTTTTGTCTCTTTAAAGCATTCGATTATCTCAAAAAGTAACTCAAGGTCAGGAAGTAAGAGAGTTGCCCCTGAGTGCATCAGCAAACCGGGCACGCGCGAGACCCTCGATTAAGGATTCGCAGGGGGGTTAACGGCGTCGTCCCGCTTAATGCGAGCATTCGCAGCGGGGTTAACGGCTTCCTCCCGCTTAATGCGTCGAACCCCGCCCCGCTTAATGCGGCCCCGCCACACTTAAGAGAGCTCCTCTTGTGCTTAGTGACACCCGGCAAGTCAGATCGGCCTACCTTAGGGTTTCAATTATCTGACTTGAATTTTGTGAAACATCTTATATTCCAAAACTATGCATTCATTACCGGTGGCCGCTGCACCGCGGGTCGCAACGTGCCCTGCAAGTCTTCACGCAATATGTTGATGCCAAAATGCCGCCCAACATGAGCGGAAAATGTGCTGATCCTGGGTCAGATTAACGACAAACTCGCCATGCCAGCTGTCGAGCACGTTTTGAAAGTCCAGATCGGGGTCCAACTCCGAGTGGCCTAACAGGGGCTGAACAAATGCGGGGCGCGCAATACGTCCTCGATACGGAAAATTATTTGCACGCCCCTGCCCGTCATTGTCCATTCGTTTCCGCAAGACAGGCAGCAGGACCGCCAAGTTCTGGTCACTGTTGGGGCACTATAGCATTTGGAATGTCAGACTAAGCCCAATGTCCGGACACGGGACCATTCCCGTGTCCACTCACCCATTCAAACTCATCTCCGATGCAGAGCTGGTGGGCAAGTCCCATCGACAACCACAGAGAAAATACCCCTCAACCGGAGAATTGTGAAAGGGGGGAGGAAGTGCCAGGCGCGGTCTTTGAAAGTGGCATGCTTGTGGTATTTGCCCATGCAGTGGGCGCGTAGTTGTGCACAAAGACACAGTCGTAACGAGCGCTGTATCCACTATCGTTTCCATGCTTGTAGCGAGGGGTCGCTCGAATAACATGAGTGATGATTCCTGTGGGCAGAAAACATGGATCAATCTGATGTGACCAGAGCCGGGCAATGTATTACTCAGTAGCTCACCCGCATCGTCCCTCGTCTTCTCAGACTTGTCTTGGTAAATGCGATTCGAGACTTTGAAGCTGAGGAACCATTTCCCGTGAAGATCGCCAAGGGGTTCGACCTGTTCCCTTAAGAGTCCAATGGCGAGGAAATTGGCTGCGGTCTGTGTTACTAGTGAGCAAAAGCATTAGTCCATCATTGGCCAGGGGATCAAGGGCAATTGCAGTACACGTGAGAGACGTACGAGCTTGAGGAGACCAGGTTGCTTGAGAGCAACCTCCAAAGCCCTCATCGAAATTACGCGCCGATTATTGCCAGCTGAATAGGAGATAGATTTGAGTGAGCCCTCCGGTTGACAACAACGTACAAGCACGATTCAGACACTCACAAGGTCGCCTGGGAAGGTAGAAAGTATGCGGGAGTGGAGTTCAGCCGACTCCGACGACGATCGTGCCCACGACGATCGACCGGAATGGGAGTACCGTCAGAAGAGAAAGATCCGAGTAGAACGACATCCGCCTGCAGGCTGGGCTCGCCGAGCCGATGGAGAATTGTGCGACGAACACAGTATCCGACGAGCGCGTTGAACTGAGATTCTGAAAGTGGGTAGGCCCACCTGTAGTCCTTTTCGTCCCGGAATGAATAGAAGACGTTGTTCTCGTCGAACAGATGCGCGTGATGAACGGTCGGAGGCGGAGTGTGTTCGTCGCACAATTCTCCATCGGCCCGGCGAGCCCAGCCTGCAGGCGGATGTCGTTCTACTCGGATCTTTCTCTTCTGACGGTACTCCCATTCCGGTCGATCGTCGTGGGCACGATCGTCGTCGGAGTCGGCTGAACTGTCGCTTGAAAAGTCGTCTTCGCTGTCGCTGTAATCGGAGCTGTCCGGATCGATGCCACGGTTTCTGAGTCTCGACTGTCGCCTACGGAGTCGGTGAACATACGCTTGACGAGCCCGTTGTTGTGCGAGAAAGTGCAGATGATGTCGTTCAGCAGTCGATGACGTTAACAGGCTGCCAGTAGGTGGTCGGCCCCGATAGTGAGTGCTCCTGTGCGTTTCGAGACCGCGAACATGGTTGCATACCCGATTACAGCCTGCAAAGCTGCATCTGAACAGGGCCATACCATATGGCGACCTCTTCGAGGTGGTGAAGCCCAAAGATGAGGCCACGTGCCTGTACGTCGGAAGCGGGTGGAGAGCGGGAGGTTGAGGGACACCCGAGACCAAGCCAAAACTTGCACGCGCGATTCGACAATCGAAACTCGAAAATCGCTGTCCAAAGCTGTGCCGCCCGGCTCGAGAGGACCCCCGAACGTCCAGCCATAGGCGACGCTCTAAAAACGGCCTTTTTCGAGGCAAAATGTCCAACATTTTTCCCGGATTCTGACTGAATATGTCCAAGTATGAGGGCCGCCTAGTGTTGAAAAATTTCTCAAAACTACTCTACAAGCTGTACAATGCTAAGAAAATTTTCTGCGCTACGCGCGGGCGGGAATGGTTGCGCGCGCGCACCAAGCACCAAGAGCGCCGCCAGCGCGACCGCCAACGAGCCTTTTCAAAATGAAATGGACTCGAATAGAATCTCATATTTGTTTATCATTTATCATTTGATGGATTAAAATGAAACTATAATCTACTACATAAAAGAATGCACCCCAAAATAAGGTTCTCAGCCGCGCGCTATATCCCAATACCTAGAAATCTCTGGAAAAGTCGGAGGAAATGCAGTTAAGCACACTGGCTAGGCCAGTAGTGTAGGACTCATTGACCCTGAATCAGAATCAACCATGCCCACCAAATCCCCCTTGGGTGATTTACAGAGACACAAGGCGAGCCTTGGACTCCTGAACTGACGCCCGGAGCTCTTCGAGTGCCATTTCGGTGATTGGTTCCAAAGAATCCGACGAGAATCGGCGCCGGCGAACCTGTGAATCTATCGACCGACTAGGAAAAGAAAGATATTTCTCGGCGAGAGAGCTTCCAGATCGAAAGGAAGAAGAGGAGACGTAGCTCGACAAGTCGGCGTTCCGAGCGAGAGATGATCAAAAAACGATAAACGATCGCAAATGTAAGGGGATGCCTCACAGGAACAGCCCCATAAGTAGCCTCCGAGTACCTAGAACTATCGCGTTCTAGTTACGACTTGCTTTTAGCCTAGCGGTCAAGAACGACAGATTGTATTTTATGCCCATCAGAGGCGCATACCTTACAGCAAATGCAGACAGACACTAACGCGCTCCAAACGCAAACAGCGCGACTGTTACCTGCGCCGCGCAGCTGGGCCGGTAATGCCCTGCGCCCTGCGCCTCCCGCTACCCTGGTCTGCGCTTCAAAGTTCGACCGGAGGTAGGAAAATGTCCAAAAATGAGGTGAGCCTCGACCCATTTTGAGCCAAAAATGTCCAAATTTGCGGGCCGGGGGACAGCGGGGGACCGACCTTCGGCATCATCCGAGCCTCGCCAGGGCACCGCTGTGCGCCTTTCCCTCTTGCCCTTCACTGCGTCACTGCGTCGACCCTCACCCCACCGTCCCCTGCTTGACGCTCTCCCCGATCTTTGTCATCGCCCATCCACATTGCAACAAGTCACCGTAATCATGCCCCCACGCAGGCCTCTGCGAGCGGCTTCGGCCGGAGTTGGTGTGGCCACCGCCGCCATGCAAGATACGCCAAACGACATGCGAGACCAGCGCACCGTCAAGAAACAAGTACAAGCGACTCGGCTCAAGTCCCGGCAATCCATCGCCAAACGCGCGGTGACGGCATCGGTGCAGTCGGCCATCAGCGCATCAGCGACGTGGCGTCAAAGTCGACGTGGGGTGGTGAGGAGGTTGCTCGAGTGGAGGTTGCAGTCGCCAATGAGGCGGCACAAATGAGCACCCAGTAAGTCGTTCCTGTACCATCTGTGCCAATAGGCCTGGTACTTATGATAACTGATCTGACAATAGGCCCAAACGAAAATGCGGTCGTCGCCCCGCCTCGGCTACTTCAGGTGTCCAACCGTTGCAGAAGAACCGTCGTATCGCAAAGTCAGTTACATCTACAGCGATACATTCTGAGTAAGCCTCACACTGGCTGGTGGCATCTTGGTCTCGTGACATGTTCTGCAGCTCCGACCTTACCGCCTCGATCGCTACTACTGCCGCCGCCGTTGAGCCTGATCGGCCGGAACCGCTTGCAGCGGTTTCAGGAGTCGTATTCACCGGCAGACGGCTTCAACGGGACGACCTGTCCGACGAAGACATCAGAATCGATCCTCTTCTACTGTCAGACGAAGAGGATACTGACGAAGAGGCTGTTGTTCGTGATGTCTTCAACAAAGACGTCGAGATCGATCATCTCCTGTCAGACGAAGACGCTGCTGTTCGCGATGACTTCGACGAAGACGACGACGGCGACGACGGTGCCCTCGAGTTTGGTGCCGAAGGTGAGTGCGCACATCCACAACGACAATTGATTACAGTCGTGTATCCAATGCTAAATGCTAGCCTCTGCTCGATACGTCAATCCAAATCGCGTAGAATTCCAAGAGGACAACACTCGACAGGTTAGATGACCGTGCCCCTGAGCTGCTTTGGGCTCTCCTGACTGACACGGTTGTTAACAGATGCAGGTCCCCGCTGCGTCCACTGCCGCACAAGGCCACTCCATCTCAAGGAAACCCAAAGCGCGCACCGTTCTTGGTGAGGAGGACAGCGCGTTTGTGATTTATCCCTCACCTTTCTCATCTCAGCCCACGGGCGCCATCGCGAAGTCGACGCCACCGTCGACTGGGTCGCGGTATCACGTTCACGGCCCTCAAGTGACCCCACTGAGCGTTGCAAGCACATCCACCGTTGCGACCAACCCGGCCCCTTCATTGGGCGGCGGTAATCCCTTCGCTCGCTCCGCCACGCAGCCGCCGAACCCGCGCGTTGGACGACATGACGCCCGATGAGGACAAGGTGGCTGGTATATGGTACAAACACCTGTTTGCCCAAAACGTCCGCCGCCGATCTGGACTGTGGATCACATCCATTGAAGTCCGTCAACAGTTAGAACAAATCGCTGCAAAGCTTCCGATCGCGTCCTTCACCGTCAATGATGTCATCGTCGCCAGGGTAAGTCACATGTTTGCCCGGAGATTCAGAATTACCTGACTGATAGCGTCTGGATTGCATAGGTCTGCGAGCGCAATCAGAACGTCTTGACAGCCATGTGGAAGGTGGTGTCCGAGTCAACATTCCTGCTTGATCACGGAATCGACCAGAAAGCGAAGGGGCCACTGCTTCAGACTACAGCACAATGGCTGCTTGAGCCTGCTGGTACGGACAGTACAGGGTTTCTTGAATTGCGCTGTGGAAAGCAGTTGGTAAGTGGAGATGATGTGCACTGCAGCCCGATCCAGGTTCTGAGCTGATCGCAGCACTTGACTTGGCAGCCGCTGTCGCCAGGTCAACAACCTGAAAAGCCCCAAGACCTCTCCAACCCAGCTATTTATGATATTGTCGCGCAGATCATCTATCGACTTTGCACCACAGTGCTTGCCTCTTTGGAATGGCCTGCGTACTCCCAAAACACGACAGAGCACCACGGGTTGGCATTCGAGCTGATTGCTCATACCTTCTGGCTGAGCCTGCTGCATTATCTGAGCACGCACCGCATCTAAAGTCAGCAGAAAGTTGCATGGAATGTCAGAGAACCTTCCATGCTTGAGTGAACAGATAATGCAGCAGGCTCAGCCAGAAGGTACTCACAGCAGCAAAGGTATGAGCAATCAGCCCGAATGCCAACCCGTGGTGCTCTGTCGTGTTTTGGGAGTACGCAGGCCATTCCAAAGAGGCAAGCACTGTGGTGCAAAGTCGATAGATGATCTGCGCGACAATATCATAAATAGCTGGGTTGGAGAGGTCTTGGAGCTTTTCAGGTTGTTGACCTGGCGACAGCGGCTGCCAAGTCAAGTGCTGCGTAATTCACGGCAATCCATATCTCTCATCTGTATTGCGCCTGCATACCGAGCCGTCCTTTGGACCCGTGGGGTAGAGCGTCTGCACATGCTGTACAAGCTCGACATCGTGCCTCTGATCAGCCAGGAGCCTATTTATCCTGGTACACTGACAGCATCATCCCCGAATTACTTCCTACTCCAAGTACCATGGGCGATTATGTTGGAAGGGACTGCGCGAGCAGTAATGGCTAGGAGCGTCTTAGGGGTTTTGGGTAGTTTTAGCCATTTTGGCCAGGGAGGCGCGGACTGCGTCAGCGGCGGGGCGGAGTTCTCTTGACTGGTTCCTCACCAATCAATGACTCTGCTATCGACCGTTGACTGAAGTTCGTATTCTCGCCTCCCTAAGCCAAAGGTGTGTAATTCAACAATCATTGACTCTGCTATCGACCATTGACTGAAGTTCGTGTTCTCGTCTCCCTGGGCCAAAGATCGCGAAGCACCAAATTTAACTGATTACACCACCAGTTCCAGAACCATACCCGGACTGGCAACCTGGTGTCGCCAAGACCGTACCGAGGTCATTCCAACGTCCGACCCTCTATTCTGAGACCGTCCTGAAATTCCTTCCCGATCCTGGGATGGTCCCAAGAGTGCGAGCGCGTGCCGGGATCGTCCTAGAATTGGGCGCGGAGTGTCGGGATGATGCTGGGATGGCGCCGGGATCGTCTGTAAGGCGACCGGAGTACTGGGCCGATCATTCGTCGCTTTCGGAATGGTATTGTTGACTGTGTTCGTTGTTTCAGATCGGTTCCGAATGAATTGTCCTCTTCGAGAGAGAGAGGACCGAGACTGAACTACACAAAAGGGGGAAACCGGCTAATATTGGTCCGATATTCGGTCAGCCGGGTTTCGGCCAGATTCAGTCCTTGGTCATGTGCGTGCGAGGCCGCTCGGGCCTCACATCCTCCTTCCCAAATCCAAGTTGGTTGGATTTTCGTCTATCGGCGTGTGGGAGTAGCCACCTCCTCTCCTGTTTCCTCGTGGTCCTCTGCAGGGTCCGGTGTTAAAACGGAGGTGTTCCGCGATTCTGGGATCGGCAAGTCGTTTGATCCTCCGTTGAGAGAGGTCATCGTCACGCTGTCGATCGGAAAAAGCGGCTTGGGATTGAACAGGCGGTTGGGGAATCGGTCTTCGTCGGTGGCGATCCACTTCTTTACCTGGCTGCCATGAAATCGGGGGCGAATCCGTCGTTGTGCGTACCGCGGATTAAGTTCCAGCGTGTATGTCGAGGTGGCAGGAATGAAATCCACGCATTCGAATGGGCCGGCCCAAGGGGCAGTCCGGGGGTCACGCGGGTCCCACCAGGAACAGTTACCGCTCGGGAGGACATGGTCGCACCGGTACTCGCGTGGGATCCAAAACCCGCGCGGAACACTACGCCAACTCCGAAAAATGGGGCAAGATCGTCGATGGCAAGTTCATGTGTGCCAACAACCAATGCGTGAACTGCTTCGGCTTCGGCCATCGCCGGGCGGCGTGCACCTCAAGGAACCCGACGGGTGACAGGATTGCGTTTCTTCAGTCGCTTGACATCAACGTTCCAGTCACAAGCCATGGGACCTACTTCGTCGAGGATCCCGTTCCCATGAATCTCGCGAATCGTATGGGTGCTTCTTTTCACTTCACCAACTATGCGGCGGAAGTGCGCGAGCAGACGACTTTCCGCGCGGCGACGGCCGAGGATCCTGAGTTGATTTTTGACACCGGCGCCAGTACGTCTCTCGTCAACGAAAAATGCATGTTGAGCGACTATGCGACGTTAGATTGCCCGATCTTCATGATCGATGCAGCGGGAACGCGCACTCCGGCGGCAGGGCGAGGAACTCTTTTTGGGAACCTGAAGCTGAGGCACGAGATACGTAAGTACGAGAGCCGAAGATGATAGTAAAGATAGTTGGAGAAAGAAGAGAGGCGCTAAGGGAGCGCGCGCGAGGCAGGCACGAGCTGCGCAAGGCGACTAATATCAACAACTAGTAACTATTTATAATCAGGAAGACAAGTGGGATGAAACAGCAATATACACTCTGACACCCCCCCGTGCTGTCATACCACTGCACCTCGTAAACCCAAATTTGCCCGATGGAAGATGAACGGCTTGGGACCCAAGGCTTTGGTGAAGATATCGGCGAACATGTCACCGGTGGCGATGTAGCGGACCTCGATCTCCTTCTCAGCAACCCTCTCGCGGACGTAGTGTTCCGAGATGCGAACGTGACGAGACCCCTGATGGTTGGTCGGGTGCTGCGCAAGAGCCAGCGAACCTTGGTTGTCACCGTAGAGCACGACTGGGCCAGAGACCGGAGCGCCAAGTTCAGCCAGGAGTTCGCTCAGGTGGATGGCATCACCGCTTGTGTACGAAAGAGAGAGGTACTCCGCGTCGGTAGTAGACTTGGCGACCCTGTGCTCGCGTTTGGAGCACCAAGCGATCGCGGCTCCAGACAAGATAAACGCGTAGCCCATGGTCGATCGCGAGGTCGTTAGACAGGCTCCCCAGTTCGCGTCCGAGTAGCCATGGAGTGGTTGGCTGGTCTTGCGATAGGTGAGCCCCAAGTCCAGCGTGCCTTTGATGTAGCGGAGGACTTGCTTGATGGCTGTCCAATGCTCCGGGCCGGGCTGCTGCGAGAAGCGAGCGAGGTAGCTGACCACGAAGGCAAGGTCCGGACGAGTTCCTACGGCGGCGTACATCAACGAACCGATGGCCTGCAAGTAGCGCGTACGATCCTGAGGAGTGGCCGACAAGTCCTCAAAGTCAAGGACGACACCTGGCTGCATTGGAATACTCGCCGGCTTGGTATCGGTGAACTGGAACCTGGCCAGGATGTCCCGAAGGTAGCGCTCTTGCGAGAGCGTGATAGATCCGTCTTGTCCACACTTGACTTGGATGCCTAGGATGTATTCGGCAGGTCCGAGACGTTTGATGCCATACGCGAGTTCCAACGCGTCGAGCACCCGGTCGATCTCGGCGGTAGAGGGGCCAACCAAAAGCAAGTCGTCGACGTACAAGGCAATGTAATGAGAGTGCCCGTCGTGTTCGCGGCGGTAGATGCAGATGTCGGACCGGGTGGGCACGTATCCGAGGGACCGCAGAGTCGAGTCAATCTCAGCGTTCCAGATGGTGCCGGCCTGGCGAAGGCCGTAGATGGATTTGGACAGCTTGAGGATCTTGCCGGGCAGGTCAATGCCCTGAGGGACGCGCATGTACAGAGGCTTGTCAAGTTTGCCGTGGAGGTACGCTTTGTTGACGTCGGCCTGATGGACGTGATAGCCGTTGGCCGCGGCGAGTGCGATGAGGGCTCTAATGGACGTGAATTTGACGACTGGGGCGTAGTTCTTCTCGAAGTCAAGGCCAGGACGTTGGGCACATCCGTGAGCGACGAGACGCGCCTTGTAATCGGTGATGTCGCCATGCTGGTTGCGTTTAGTCCGGAACACCCAGCCCGATCGCAGGAGGATCTCACCCGCGGGGAGCTCACCGGATTCGATGATTTCGAAGACCTCGTAATCGTTAAGAAGCGAATCGAATTCATCCTGTGCCGGTGCGTCCCAAATGTCCTCTTGTCCCGATCGGATGACGTCGCCCCAATTGGCCGGATCGCGAACAACTGTCAAGTCGTGATCTGCGAAGCCGGCTTTGGTGGATGCGAAGGCGAGGAGCAGGCTCTTGAAGGAGGCGGTGGGTCCGTCGGGGCCGTCGACAAGCTGTTCCCGCGTGATCATGGTGGGAACGAGCTGGCGGCATGTCCGGGGGCCAACTATGATGTTTCGAGTGTCGACTTCACCGTACTTCCCCGGATCGGGACCAACCTTGGCGACGTCGCCGTACTCCCAAGTTGGCTTGACTTTGGCGAGTGGAGCTGGATCCGGAGGTGGCTGCGGCAAGTTCACGGCTGGCTCCGTCGTAGCGCTCGTGGTCGACGAGGTGTCGTCTTTGTCGGCCGAGTTGGTCGAAACCGGCGACGCGGGTGTTTCGTCAGGCGTTGGGGAAGGTGGCCGCGGGGGAGGGTCGACAAGCGTTGGAGCCGACGACGGTGCTGGAGCTTCAACAGGTGGCGGCTGGGGGCAGTAACCCGGGATGCGTGGCTGCGTCACGCGGGTTGGTGCGGTCGTGAAGGGGAACTCGGTTTCAACGAACGTCACATTTCGGCTCAGACTCACACGCATCGAGGAGGGGTCAAGAAGACGCCAGGCTTTCGCGTGTCGATCGTAACCCACGAAGACCAGAGCGATCCCTTTTGGGTCAAGTTTGTCCCGTCGGTGAGCCGGCACGGTGGCCCAGGCGCGACAACCGAATGCCCGAAGACCCTCCACGCCTGGTGTGGCGCCCGACCAACGACTGTTTGGGATGCCTCCACCGAGAGCCGCGTGAGGCGATAGGTTCTTGACGTGGATGTAACACATGGCAGCCTCGTCCCAGCATGATCGTGGGAGCCCCGAGTGAGACAGAAAAGCCAGGGTGCCCTCCACGATCGACCGGTTGACTCGCTCGGCTCGACCGTTTTGCTCGGGCGTGTACGGTGTGGTCAATTCGCGACGAATTCCACGAGCTAAGCAATAGCCGTTGAAGGCGGTAGAGACATACTCGCCCCCGTTGTCCGAGCGAAGCGTTTTGACCTTGCGACCCGTGGCGTTTTCGATCTCCAGAAGCCAATCCTTGAATGTCGGAAGGACCTCGCTTTTGTGCCCGATGGGGTAAACCCAAGTCTTCCTCGAGAAGTCGTCGATGAACGTGACGAGGTACCGCTTATGGCCGAAGGACTCCTCGGGGAAAGATAAGACATTCGAGTGCACCAATGCAAGCGGTTCCGCGGCATGCGACGACGAAGAGGGGAAAGGCAAACGATGCGCTTTGGAGGCAAGGCACGCGTTGCAGGTGAAGTCTTCACACTCGAAGTCACTATAGGGCCAATCCAAACCCTCCACCTGGCCAGAGGCCGCCAGTTTTTTAAGTGTCTGGACAGAGGCGTGGCCGTAGCGCCGGTGAAGGGTAAGTAGAGGTAGCCTATTGGACTTGGTGGCGACGAGCGTGTGTAGCGCACCTTTGCTGGCAGCTTGGACCGAAGCGTTGAGTTTGTAAACGCTGGACGCGATGGCTGATGCTGTGGCGATGCACCCTTGCGGCGTGCGGAGCTCGACTTCTCCGTGTTCGAAGGTGATGCGAACGCCTTTGCGGTCGAAGGCCCGGACCGAGATGAGGTTGGCAGGGCTCTCGGGGGCGTAGATCACGTCGTTGAGGGTGAACTTGGTACCATTATCGGAGACGAGCTTGACCGAGCCGATTCCCGAGGCCTTCACCGTTCCCCCTAGACCTTGGAGGACTTGCGGGGTAGGCGAAAGGGGGCCGTCAAAGAAGGACGCATCGTTGACGACGTGGCACGCCGACGCCGAGTCTAGCAGAAGGATTTCCGCCGGTGGCCCGATGTTGGTAAACGTAGCAGAAGAAAAGACGGACAGGTGTTGATCCTTGGATGCTTCCTCGGTGGCCACGAACGTGGACGCAGGCGATGATGAGCCTTGGAGTTCCTTCATGGCGTTCTTGAGCTCGAGGTACTTGGCTCGCTTGCGCGATTCCGGACACTTGTCGAGCCAGTGTTTGCCTTGACCACAAGCTGGGCAGTTGCTCGGGGCAGGACCAGAACGATCCCATTTTGAGCGTTTGGTCGGTACGACCGCCTTCGCAACGAGGACCGTCGCTCGATTCGTCCGAGCGTTGAATCCAGCCCAAGAGGGCGGGCATGGCGGCATCGTGAGGACCCAGTCAACGTAATTGTCCTCCGTAAGCTTCGAGTCGTGTGGGAAGACCGGGGGGTTGACTGGGGGGAGTAGCTGACGCATGGAGAGTGCGTCGTCGTCCTGTGCGGGTGCGGGGCGCTGGTTCCTAATCAGCTCGTCGAATTGCTCTTTGGTGAGCGTGACGGAGGTAGCGGAGGCGACGTCGATGGTGTGGATCGACGTTGATGACGGTGGTAGAGGAGGCGTAGATGCCATGTCACCGTGATCGTCGGGGTCGCCCGCCGCTGGTAGGTTCGGTGGGCTCATAACCTTTTGGGAACCTGAAGCCGAGGCACGAGATACGTAAGTACGAGAGCCGAAGATGATAGTAAAGATAGTTGGAGAAAGAAGAGAGGCGCTAAGGGAGCGCGCGCGAGGCAGGCACGAGCCGCGCAAGGCGACTAATATCAACAACTAGTAACTATTTATAATCAGGAAGACAAGTGGGATGAAACAGCAATATACACTCTGACAACTCTAACTGCCGAGTTCGCACTCGCCGATGGCACGACCTCCACGATGTCCATCGCCGACGTCCTCCACGTTCCCAACTTCGTCGTCAACCTTATCTCGGGACCCTCGTTGTGCAAGCAAGGCGTCCGCATCGAAATGGAAGAAGACCGCTGCGAGTTCAGCAAGGATGGCAAGACGTTCGCGATCGCTCAACTAGTCGGATCCAAATACATCTTCCAGTCTCGTCTATCTACTCCCAACCCCACCGAGGCACAATCGCTGACGGTCTCCGTACGTTCCAACTCCGCAGATCGCGAAATTTGGCATCAACGATTCGGTCATCTGAATATGCCTTATCTGCTGGAGATGGAACGAAAGGAGACTGTTATGGGGTTGAGCATCAAGGGAGGAGATTTTGACGTAGCTAAATGTCAGGGTTGCATGCAAGGAAGAGGTGTTCACGCCAATATCTCGAAAGGTCCGGCTTCCCGCGCCGATAAGCCACTCCACGCCATTCACGCCGATCTCTGGGGTCCGGTGCGCCACGAGAGCTTCGCCGGCGAGGTCATGGTGTTAGGCCTTGTCGACGACTACTCGCGCTTCCGATGGAGATTTCCGATCAGCAAGAAGTCCAGCGTCACTGCTCTCGTCGTTGAGTTCATTCAGCGAGTCGAGCGAAGTCGCGACTGCAACGTGGCAATATTCCATTCCGACAATGGCGGGGAGTTCGTCAACAACTCGCTGAAGGCATTCTTTCGGGAGCGGGGCATCGAGCACAGGACCACAGTTCCGTACGCTCACTATCAGAACGGCGTCATTGAACGAGGATGGCGCACTATGTTCGAGACGGTGCGGATCTGGCTCCTGGTCACGGGGTTACCGCTGTCCTTCTGGGCCTTCGCGGCGAACGCATTTACCTATGTGAGCAATCGTCGATCTACTGCCGCGTTACCGGGTTCGACACCCTTCGAAATGTACCACCTTCGCAAGCCCAATGTTTCGCGTATTCGCGTATGGGGTTGCGTGGCGTACGTCCGGATCGCGCCAGAACATCGTGCCTCGAAGATTGAACCGCCAAGAGTCAAGGCCCGTTTCATTGGCTATGCGGAGCAGGGATGGATGTTCTGGCGACCCAACACCAACACTGTGTTCGTATCGGATGACGCGAGCTTCGACGAGAGCTCATTCGAGCTTCACCGGGGGGATTCGGACGAGGCTGATCTTCGCGAGGATTCGCCAACTACTCTCTTCGGCGATCCTCCGGCCGAATTCCTCGACATCGACGGCGACGATGCTGTCGAACAAGATTTCGCTCTCGACGGGGCCGGTCGAGCTCAGGCTCCTGGCACCGACGATCGAGCGACGGCTCCTATTGCTGCCCGTAGAGCGTTGGCTCCGGGTGGCGACAGTCGAGATAACACCCCTCCTCCGGTCGGTCGAGCAACGTCTCCTGATCGTGAGTACACTCCCGCTGCGCCTGGTCGCGACCGCGCTCCAGGCGACGACGGTAGAGTTCAACACGACAATGGTCAAGAGCTTGCTCCTATTGTTCCCAACGGTCGAGCACCAGCTCCTGTTGCTGTTCCCAACGGTCGAGCACCAGCTCCTGTTGCTGGCAACGGTGGAGCACCGCCTCCCGTCGCCGAGCGTCGCCCGTCTCCTTTTCTTGACGACGATGCTGACAACAACCCACCTGATCCGAATCAGACTCCCGATGGCTACGAGCCGGTGGTACCTACGACCGAGCGGACTTCCGAGTTGGCCGAACGCTGGGGGGCTCCTGCAGGGTCCCGCCGTCGAGGGGGGACAGAGCAGCAAGCAATGTTCGTCGACGTGGGGACCATCTTGGGAGACGTGATTCCCCTCAACGAGCTTCCAGAAGGGAACAAGTCCTCAACGTCGTCGTCAACCTCGAAGAATGCGACGGTTGGACCAACCTTCCGTCGATCGTTCAAGGATCCACCGAGGGCACCAGCGGGATCGAGGAACTCGAAGCGTACCAGGTCTGGACTGGAAGCCCCGACGAGCCGACGTACAAGCAGGCGATGGCCGGCGAGGATCGCGAGGACTGGTCCATTTCTCTCATGACCGAGTACTCGATTCTAAACGGCATGAACACATGGGACAAGGAGGCCACCGATCCGCCACCAGGAGTTCGAGCAATCCCAACGAAGGTCGTCCTCATCCGCAAGCGGAATGACAAAGGTGACATCATCAAGTATAAGGCAAGGATCGTCGCACGGGGGGGTCTCCAGAACCATCACGGGGAAACCTTCTCACCGACAGCTCGAATCGCCTCCATCCGGATGATCAACGTCATAGCTCACGTCAAAGGGTATCGGCGGCTTCAGTTCGACGTCAACAGCGCATACCTTCACGGTCACATCACCGAGCCACTCTGGATCAAGCTGCCGGACGGTTCCACCCATCGACTGCGCAAATCCCTGTATGGTCTCAAGCAGTCGGGTCGTGAGTGGAACAAGGTCTTGCATGCTGCGCTCGTCGATCGCGGTTTCAAGCGAATGGAGGAGGACTTTGGGGTCTACCGAAGGGTTCGCAACATCGGGGGCGTCGATCGCACGACTCTCTTGGCCATCTACGTCGACGACGGTCTTCTCGCCGGTGACGACGATCTCGAAGGCTTCTTCAGCGAGTTCGATCAACAGTTCAAGCTCAAGCGAGGCGAGGTCGAGTTGTTCCTGGGGATGAAGATTGCCACCGACGACGCATCGGGGATCATGACCATTGACCAGTACCACCAGATCGAGACCATCCTGAACAATCACGGATTTGCGAACGCTTCCGCTGTGGCAACTCCAACCTCCGACAGCGATCAGCACTCAGATGGAGGGACTGCTCATCTCAAGCTCAACTATCGCCAGGTCGTTGGGGAGCTACTCTGGGTCTCAGGATGCACAAGGCCCGATATTTCCTATGCGGTCACCCAACTGTCAAGACACTGCGCCGATCCGAAACCGGAACACTTTAGGCAAATGCGGCGAGTTCTTCGCTATCTCCGCGGCACAATCAATCGTCAACTCGAGTACAATCGACACTTGGGAATCGATGTGACTTTGTACTGCGACTCGGATCATGCAGCGGAGAAGTCGGGGCGTCGATCGATTTCGGGCTACACAGTCGTCATGGCCGGGTCGGCGATCACATGGGCGTCCAAGCGCCAAGTATCGGTCGCCACCTCGTCCGTCCAAGCCGAGTATCAAGCTCTCTCGGCTGCTGCCCGGGAGACGTTGTGAATTCGCTCTCTGCTTTTCTCACTCGGGTTCCCTCCATCTTCACCCACCATCATTCATGGAGATTCAACGGGAGCAATTGCTTTGGCCGATCACCCGACCTCACACGCGACCACCAAGCACATTGCAACACACTACCACTTCACTCGAGAACTTGTCTCGAACGGCATCATCGAGCTCCGATGGATCGGGACCAAGGAGATGGTCGCGGACGGATTCACCAAGGGGCTCTCGTGCGTGCCGCACGAGTCGTTCGTTCGGACGCTTGGAATGGTGGACGCTCCTCGCCAGGGGGCGTGTTGGAAGGGACTGCGCGAGCAGTAATGGCTAGGAGCGTTTTTGGGGGTTTTGGGTAGTTTTAGCCATTTTGGCCAGGGAGGCGCGGACTGCGTCAGCGGCGGGGCGGAGTTCTCTTGACTGGTTCCTCACCAATCAATGACTCTGCTATCGACCGTTGACTGAAGTTCGTGTTCTCGCCTCCCTAAGCCGAAGGTGTGTAATTCAACAATCATTGACTCTGCTATCGACCGTTGACTGAAGTTCGTGTTCTCGTCTCCCTGGACCAAAGATCGCGAAGCACCAAATTTAACTGGTTGCTCCCCAAGTGTCGGATGAACAAACCTCGGATGGAGACAGTCTCGTGCCCGACGCAGTTTTGGCGAATGTTTTTACCGCAGAGACAGGGAAACAACATCAGCGCTCTTTGCCTACGCAACAATGCATAACGACTCTGATGAACCAGTATTCGAACACGTCCATGTGCCGCCACCCGCTACCGACGAACCAGTTCACTCGTGGCAGTTCTCTGAGAAAGCTCTCCGTTTTTCAACCACTGCAAGACAAGCCCACCTCTGTCATTCCGACAGGCGACGACCCTTTGTGGGAATCTTCGGATGACTTCCTGCTCTCTAAGCTGTGGCCACACCTCGATCCATTCGGTCTCGTCTGTTTCTGCGTGGAGCGCGACGTCAAGATTTCTCTGGACGAGCAAGTCAAACATTGGCTCAATCTATACGACAGCAACGACCCGTCTTTCCCATTCATCGTCTTGAACATGCTCCGCCGACGAGACGTGTTTCGCCAACTCGCTTTTCGGGTCCCCAAAGAGAAGGTGACTCGAATCGCAGCAGCACTGCTCGAAATCGACATGGATGTTTCGGCATAGAAATGATCAAAAAAATCCAGGGACTCGAAAAGGTACAAGGCAACACCAGGCAACAACAGAAGCAGAGAAGCACATCGACCGTATTCTGGCGTTTCGTCCAAGCACGCACGTACTTCAACCAGGCGAGAGGCGAGACAGGCCCAACACGCTCGCTTTCAGTTCGTGCCGCATCGGATCCGGGTCATGGCCAGGAACAAGGCCCTTTTCACGCAAGTCACGTGTACAATCATCTGATTTCGTGTATGGGTAAGCTGATCTGACAATGCTACGGCATGGTCATCATTACAGCCTCGTCCCCCTCTTCTCACCGACCGTCCACCGTCGCCCGAGAAAAAGCTATCACCGGTCAAGAGGTCCATTACCGACGCCGATCTTGACATTGACCTTGCCCCTCCCAAAGGACGTAAGTCGCTCCCTGAAGTTTCGATATCTCAACGTCAACTGAAACCACTTCTTATAGCCAATTTCGGTGAACGCCCGATGTGGGTCCCCGGCGCTGACTACAACATGCAAACACGAAGTCGTCTACTAGACACGGACTGTGACATGGGCGCTGTCGAGTGATCTCAACTTATGCATTTACACTCCGGCTCTGGCTCGATCTCTTCTTGTGACTCGCGAACTTCAGGTGCTGCATGCCCGATCCATGGCACGTTCTTAGTAATACTAGCTGACGTTGTCAGTCGGTGGTACTCCGTCAGAAGTTCAGGGACCCGTCGCCCCCTCCGGGGGCGCGTTAATTGGAGCGCTAAAAAAGAATTTTCGGCACTTTGGCAACCCAGCGCGTATTCGTATAGACCCGGAGACCCGGTTTCGATTTCCGCAATCGCCGTTCGCGAGCGCCCCCGCGTGGTCGAGGTTTAGGGGCCGGATTTGCCCCCCAAGTTCGCGGAACGTTGGCGCCCCGTGTGAAACCCGACCTGTTCGGTAGTCGTTTGTACCTCCTACCTGACTAGGGCCCTCCCAAAAAGTCAGACTATGTCTCCATCACCCCTCTTGACTTCCCAGCTACCTCTCAAAAACGATTCAGTATGTGGGCGCTGGGCGGAATCGCAGGTTCGGTCTTATGGATTGGCGCCGTCAACGGTCAAGGGTCGAGCTGTGAGTCATTCCTGGACAGGAGGCCCTTTTCACAAGCGCGGCCGGTCGTCGACCGGTATGGACTGGTATAGACCGAGCTTGCGAACCGACCAACGATCCGTGGCTCCGCCCCTTAAGATGCATTACACGTGCTCCATCGACTATGATCGGAGCAGATTAATCGCTGACTACAGTGGGTTTCATTCTTTACTGAGCCCTTGCAGATGCACCTCGACGTGTGCCTTGTCCGGCCGGTTCCTTGGTAAAGAGCACGGGATCTCCACTGGCAGGTAACCAATTTCTCGAGAGCCGTGAAGCGGATTATCAAGCTGTGCGATGGAACAAGGTGTTAGAACCGCTGTATTCGAAGTACCTGGGGAATGGTCAGGATACGGGGTACAGCACCGCTCAGATCGCTACGATTGTCAAGCACGAGCCGAGGATGTGAGTGAACGTCTCGGAATTGAGCTGCGGTCGAGTGAGCGCATCGTCTGACAGAATTGTTTTCCGCATCATCAGCGGTACCGCATGCTCGGGGGGCGGTCTTCGAGCGAGCCTGTACTGCGCCGGGACACTCTCAGCACTCGACAGCCGATCCAGAAGCCATGCAGCGCCCGTCCTCCAACTGTCGGCCTACATGACCGGCCTCTCCGGCGGCTCATGGGCCATCACCTCACTCGCGACGTCCAACTTGGGTCCCACGAATATCTACGACATCGTCTTGGGAAAGAACGGAGCGCCCGGCTGGAAGCTGGACTTGAACCTGATTTTTCCCTCGCCTTACCATCTCATCCCTTTCAACATCAACATCATCCGTGATTTGCGTGCTAAAACCCGAGCCGGCTTCTCTGTGACTCTCATTGACTACTGGGGTAAGCATTGGCTGGATTTTAGAGCGTCGCTCTCAGAATGTGCTGGAAACCGTTCCCAATCACTCGCAGGTCGCTTGCTTGGCCATCATTTCCTACCGGGCACAACGCGTGCTAGCTTTTTCAGCTCGACGGCACCGAACGACAATGTACGCCTCCTGAACCAATCTGATTAATATCTGCAGCATCTTCTGAGACACCAGCTTTTGTCCGTATCGATTCCAGGGTCTCTTGTTCGATACCATCAAATCGACCAGCAAGTTCATGGCGTATGAGATGCCATACCCCATCGTCACCACCACTTCCCGCGTCCGGGCCTGGGACCAGTTCAAAGCTTCAAATGATTACATCCCTGCGATAAACACGGTGAGGATCTACCCGATCTCCGCTTAGCAACCAAGCTGTTCCCCAAAATCCTGCCTTCGAGTCTCTAACGCGGGCATCTTCCGCGCAGGTCTTTGAAATCAGCCCCTATTCCTTCGGGTCATTCGACCCCTCCCTTTCTGCCCACATTCCGACCGAATACATGGGGAGTTACGGAAACCAAACACGGGGGGGGGTCGTACCTGCGTCAACGGCTACGATTCAGCCAGTTTCATCATGGGTTGTAGCGCGGGATTGTTCACCGCCGTTGAGAGCATGCTACGGCCGGACACGAAAACGTTCCGAAGGATCCTCAATTTCATCCACCGGGTCTCCAAGAAGGAAAAAACAGACTTTTTAACTTCCAGAGGTCAGTCCGGTGTCCACGATACCTCTGAGTAATTCCATAGTCAAGCTCGCTGCGAATCTGCAACGCACCATGACTGACATGCGTCTCTTGCCTAATGTAGTCCCGAACACCTTTTACGGCTACAACTCTGGTCTCAGGGGGTCCCGCGACTTTGAGAGCGCTGAAAATAAACACCTGTACCTGACCGACGGAGGAATGAAGTGAGTCTTGAGCCCGCCCGGCCCAGGGAATGCGAGCCTGTTGGAGACTCGATTCTCACCGTGTTCCTGCTCCCAGCGGCGAAAACATCCCTTTGGCGCCCCTTCTCGTCAAAGCGCGCCGACTCGACACTATCTTTGCGATCGATGCCTCGCAAGATACTATAATGTCGTGGCCGAACGGCGTGTCGCTACATCGAACGGGGGAACGTATTCGCCGCACATCGAGCGGGTACAGTGACTTCCCGCCTGTGCCTTCAAAGCCATTCCAATTTTTGGTAGGGGGGCTGACGAGGAGGCCCGTGTTTTTCGGGTGCGACGTAAAGGATGCGCATGTTGACAAACCTGGGAATTGTAAATGTAGCCCAGCTTTCCGAGAGCAAAGCACTGAAGACGCGCTGATCCGCTTTCTCCTTTCGTCTGACAGACCCCATCCTAATCTACCTGCCCAACGCCCCCGTCCCGCACTCGGCCTACTCGACCAACACCAAAACGATTAAAATGGAGTACTCCATCTCGGATACCGAGGCCTTCCTCAACACTGCCCAAGCGAACGCCATGAAAGGATACCCCGGGAGTGGTGCGGTCACGGACCGGGAGTACAGGACAGCTTTGAAGTGCGCAATCGTGGATCGGGCGAGACAGAGGGCAACCTTTGAGAGGTCGGCGGTTTGTCGGCGTTTAATGCAGAGATGTGAGTTCTTGGATGGCATCATCGAGTGGAATTGTTCGAGATGCTCACGCCCCCTACGTCTCCACCGCTGGCAGATTGCTGGTCCCCTTCAAAAGCATAGCACCCACCAGCCGTGATCCCATGTTCCCGCCCCTCTATCACGCGGCCCGCCCCGGAACATTCCACGCTCATTCCTATCACCCTCTTTTCATAGCACCAATACTACCTCTTACAGTCACTCTCTCTCGCTCTCACACTTTCTCTCACCGTGCTTCCTCTCGCAGAAAAAAGGTACATACACTTGTTCTCCCCTCGAGCCGCCGGTCGGCGTGACTCCGCAGTCGGCGTGACTTCGCAGTTTTACCGTAGTACATCCCTTTCATATGGTAGTGCAACCTTCGTCTATACCACACTTCCCTTGGATCCACCGAGGACCATGGGCAGGCTCAAGTCCATCGATCTCCAGGCTGCCGGCCCCGTCTTCACAGATGAGCATCGCATCAACATCTCTTGATTCAGAATGTCGAAATATACCCACAACAAGCCACCATAGAGCCAAACAAACCCCTACACCTTTACAAGTTTTCCTTGAAGAAGTTCACCGTTTGTTGTAGCGCCTGCTCAAACGTGGCCTTGTTGTCCGGGTCGGTCCAATCCGCCCTCGAAGCGAAGCCTGAGCAAAATCGTACCCTCGAGTTAGCCACCTGCTTATCTCTCATTAGACATAATCTTCTTGTTAGACTGACCATGCACAGTCCCCTCATACCTCCTCACCTCCGTCCTCTCCTTCATCCCCTCCACCAGCGGTACGACCTCCGCCTTGATGGAATCAAACGCGAAATCCTCCTGAGCAACAATCAACGCCGTCGGAAGGGCAAGCCTCCTAAAGTCGTCAACTTTGAGAGGTCCAGGGTGGGCGATGATACAGACGTCGATGACGTGGTCGGGCATACCGCCGAGGAGACAGACGACGGTGCCGCCCATGCAGTAGCTGGTGCAGTGGATGGGGAGTGGAGTGAGCTAGTAGGTATGTGGGCTGGGCAGATGAGAGCAGGTAACGAACGTACCCGACCGCTCCGATGCGTTCGATTCCTTTCTCCTTCTTGAGCGCTTCGCAGAACTACAAGTGCATCAATTCACAGATCAGTTCGGCGTCCACTGCAATCCGCCCAAGACTGGCTCCTCGACCAAACTCACCTCCTTGGCCCTCGGCACCAACACCCCCGCCCTATTCCTATAAGCCCAAACGACCCCAACATGTCGGACGAAGGTATACACGGTCGCACCGAGATTTTTGGCCCTCGTCAAGAGAGGTAGTTGGGCTTGGGGGGAGCTCGAGAGGGATAACTTGGAGGCGGGGGCGGGGTCGCCTATGAACAATTTTCCGCCGAAAGGTAGTATGAATTTGATTCGTCAGGTAGCGTGCCTTTTCGAGAGATACATAATTTGCTGAAGGGATTTCATAACTTGCCTTTGTAGTAATCCGGGACATAGACGTCCCTTCCGGTGTCTTTGGCGAGTTGATCGGCGATGAGTTTGGCGTTGGGGATGGAGAAGCCAAAGATGTCCATCGCACTGGTTCCAAGGAAGATATTCTAGTCGAGTCAGCACACCCAGAGAACCTCAACAGCCTCAGTCTCACAGCCGAAACCGGTAATCCTCTCAAGCGAGGGGAGGCCCGGGACGGTAAGGCCCTCTCCCACATGTGCTCCGACCTCCAACTCACATGACAATGACCTTGTTCCTCTCCTCCCCGTCTCCCTTGGCCAAGTAATACTTCAACCCACCCAGCTCGTGCTCACTCATCACTCCCTTTGGCGTTCCAGGTAGGACCGACCCTTGATGGCATGCCTGGTGGTATTAGTAGTCAATGTTGAGTTGCAAATCAGTCCGGGCCGGGAATCACGCTCAACTTGGGGTGCGGAGCCCGATGTTCCAGGGCCTTACCTCACACGTCTTGGCAGGCGTTGAAGCGTCTGCTCCGGATCCTGTGGGGGGTTCAAGCTCGACCATGGCTGCTTTGGGTGTCCGAGGATAGGGAAAGAGAAGGATAAGATTGAAAGAGGGAGCTTTCGAACCAAGCTTATCTCGTGCTCGTCGACTGTCGCCGGCACCCCGACAGGCCCCGTCCTGCGCCGTCATCGTGCGGCATCTAGAACGAAAGCCCGAAGCCCGCATGCTCAGGGCTCGTCGAGGGGCAACGCGGTGCCGGCCTGCACCGAACAAGGGTAGGCTTGTGGCAGAGTCTACAGAATAGAGATATTCGACTTGAAGTAACTTGCAGAGCTTGTTGGTTCCTGCAGCCTCGGCTTCCACGATGCCGTGGGTCCTTGAGCCCAAGTCCGAACAAGAGCCGATCAGCAAAACGTCCTCTTGACGAGCGTTAAGCGTCCTTAAGCGGGGCTTAAGCGCCTCTAAGCGGTGCGCGCCGAGTGCCCATTTTGCTGATCGGAGTTTCTCGGATCCCCAGACGACGTATCAATACACACACGCACATAAGCACACAGAGTACAGAAGATATACCATCGCCCCCCATGTCACACCTCAGAAAGGAATCGGGCCATATGCCTCGCACTGGCCCTCGCACTGTTCCTCAAAGACAAAGTTGCACATTCGCGCATCTGCGCTCGGGAGGGAAATGGACAAAGGAGCAGGCGAGTCAGTCGGCCTTTGTCGACTGTATGGATTATAAGCCTGATACTAGGCTTACTACGAGCAATATGAGCTTGATTGCATCTGATTCCTACGCGTTTGAAAGGTTGAGCGCCGATCTGAGTCATTCGCAAGGAAAGATCGTCAGTGTCATCGTGACACACGGCCAAGCTCAAAGATCTTCTGATAACGTTTACTCACATCCCCGACAATCCCCGTAGGCCAATGACCCCTCACACATCTCACTTTGAACGATGGACAACTGAGCAACGCCGCTCGGAGTCCGGGCGATGATGGAGCGCCACTTGGGCCTTCGACGGCTTGGCCGATCGTCGGGTCGACAAGCGTGAGCTGTTGAGGGAGAGAGAGGACCATGGGGAGAAGATAGGCGAGTAGATAGGACAGGAAGAGATGGAGCTTCATTTTGTGGACACTCAAGGTGGTTACGGGGAAGGACGAAGAAGGCGGAGAGCGCGGTTACGATCGATCGGACCCCGAAGCTCTGTTAAGGCTGGAGGTTTACGGAACTTAATTGTCGATACTCCAGCGACGAATTGCTAGTGGTAAATGCGCATCGGACGAAACTCGCGCGCGCGCCTGGTGGGTTGTTGGACTTGAGGCTTCGCAGCCCACCGAATGTCAGGTCGAGCACACCTCCGACTCGAGTACTGTTGGCTGGTGATCCCGGTCCTGAGACCTAGTTCCACGCAGCAGGTGGAAATGGGTCTGAAACCAGCTCAGCTATACGACAGTGCGGCTCCGTCTCGGCTAAACAGGCTTCACTGAGGTGGGGGCACAAACTCAACGTCCTCGTCGTCACTGATTTGGGTCCAATCACGTAGGAAATAGAATGATTTCCTATCAGGTTTTTGGGGAAGGAAACTTTGAGCTTTCCCGGTAAGACTCTCCTTGGCACACGCTGAGGATAATACACGACCCCGCCGAATTGAGTTGACTGTCGACGCCCGATAAAATGGTCCTCGCCGCAGAGGGGGACCTTGCAGCCGGGGCTATACGACTGGGATATGGGAGAAATATTAGACTATAGTCAAGGTCCAAATGATCGTGGTGCAGGCGGAATCCTCGTCGCTCCACTCCACTGTAGTGCCTTATTTGTAAGAACATAGCGCATTTCAAACCCTCTCTACTCCCGCTTCTCAAACCTGTGCGGCCAATGATGAGACCTCCTATTCCATCTGCGAAGCCGTATGCTCTGATCTGGGAAAGACTGTATTAAAATTTGGGATGTGCATAGGCTCTAGTGGGGTGGCACAGCATTGACGAGCCCCGGGCTATGTACCCTAGCTAGAGCCTTCTTGCCTCTTGCGCGCACCCAAAATCTTCTTTGCCTCCGCTCGAACCTCGCTGTCAGGGGATATCCTGCGCCAGATTGGAAAGGCGATCTGCAGCAAATATCGAAGGCAAAGGAATGTTTCATCAGCTTCTCGATTATCTGTTGTGGACAATTGCTACAAGCCTACCGTTCCTGCAATACCCCACAGCGTATCAATGAGTACATTGTTACGCGGGGTGATGCCTCGACTATTTCGCAGCATGTGTCCTACAGGCTCATACGTGATGTAAAAGTTGTCACGGTCCAAGCCTGATCATATGAGAGAGAAGGTGGTCAGAGATCCCGAACAGATGTAGGGACGGGTAATTAAAGCTCTCGCGCGTTGCTCACCTCGGATCATGTGCGCAGCTACCACCTCGGGAGTCAGGCCCACGTCGGGTCCTTCGATTCTGCGGGTCATGGCCGGTTTGACTTTCTGCTCCTCGACGAAACCGGGCGACAGGATCGTTGCGGGCAGGAACAGATGGACTGAAATGCCATACATTTGCAATTCGTTTCGAAGGGTCTCGGCCAGTCCTGGACTCAAGATTAACATTACGTTGAGCGACGGTGGTGGAATCTTGTCAAAACGCAGCGTCTGTCACATACCCCTAATTGCGTACTTGCTAGGCGTGTACGCCGAGTAGCCCGCAAACCCCATCATAGCCAAGACACTGGCTGTGAATACGATCTTTCCGGGTTTTCCCTCTTGTCGCATACGTCGTGTGGCTTCATGTATCGTGCATAGTGCGGTCTTGAAGTTCCACTGCATGCCTTGCCAGTGACTCTCGGCATCGAGGTCGGCAAAGAAGCCAGGGATCGTCCCGCCAGCGCACGCAAAGACGAAATCCGGCGCCTCTCCAAGCTTTTCACACGCCAGGTTCAGGGTCGCTGCGGCATCGTCGGCCAAAGTGAGGTCGCACGCGTAAGAGGCGATGTGTTGGCTCGGTGACTGGCGGTGGGTCTGCAGTGGGTGCACGCGAATAAAGTCAGCACTCGCTGCGGCAAAAAGCTACAATCAGGGTCATACGACCAGCACCAGCACGCAGCATATTGTCTTTGCACTGACCTCTATGCGTGTAAGGGCCGCATCCAACTTTACTTTGCTTCTCGAAACGATCGAGACGTGGGCGCCGCGCTCCACAAGCAGACAGGCGAGGGCGAGTCCGAGCCCCTCGGAGCCTCCACCAATGTAGCAGTGCTGGATGCGTAGAAGGCATCAGTGTCTGTACATATCACTCTTCTCCTCCTTTTGTACGCTCGAACTGCCTCAAAGGCGACGCACCTTGCCGGAGAAGTCAATCCGACGACGCCAAAGGAAACTCATGAGCACAACGATCGAGACGAGCAGCGCAAACGTGGCGGTGATGTAAGGGATGGCGATTGAGCTGGGGATCCAAGTATGCGCCGATGACATGAGTCTACGGATGAGTGATGCTGCAGTAGCGGACAACGGATGGCTGAAGGTTGAACAAGGCTTGGGATCAGCTTGAGACACGAGGGTAGTACAGGGGTCAGACACATTGGAGGCACGTGATGGCCCGAACAAGCCCAAACGAGCTACGTGGGATAGAGCAATGCCCGCCCACAAACGTGGGGTAGAGCAATGCCCGCCCACAAAACAGCTGACCGTACCGTACCTGGAGGTTCCTATAGCGGTGTGCTGACGACGTTGGCGAGCAGGTGATGATTGCTCGTCGTGCTCGACGTAACGGACGCTACCAGAGGAGTCGCCTTCGTCTGGTGCGCCTCGGCTCTTGGTCAATTCTGGTCAATTTTCCGAAGATCACTGACGAAATGGATGAAACTCCCGCGCACCTGATCGAGTTTGGGCCAAAAGCCCTCGCCACGCTTCCAGCACCGTCCATTGGTCTCAGTGTTGGACCCAATTTTGTGTAAGAATTGGGAAAGTAACACACCCAGAATACAGGCCCTAGTTCGCGAGGACCCGAGGCCACTCACCCTACACTCCAGCGTTGAATTCAGCTAGCTTTGGTGCAACTGCCGAATTGTGAAGCTGAGAGAATTATTGCAAACTCGGTCGGCAAGGTGTTGAGCAAATAGACCGAACATGATAACTAATAGCTGTACCTGCAGCGTAAAACGATTCATTATACATTTTCAGGCTATTCTCTGTACTCGGAACTGAACAGTCGGCTTCCGTCGGAAGGGCCGGCCGGGGTTTCTTGGTCAGCCGGTCAGATTCGCCGCGGGGATTGCCGCCGAGCCGGGCCCCACTTGCCGAGTTGCTCTCGCTCTTCCTCTCCTCACCACGCAACGACCAGCATCCTAGTCAAGCCAAATCGACGCCCTGTAACAAGGCCTGAGTGATCTCTCTCGCACTGCCAAGCATGTTGTCCCCCCTGCACCTCGCTGCCCGTCGCACGACGTCTCGTTCGACCCGTACCCTCCTCCCTTCATCCGCTAAGCCCCTAACCCGGGCCTTCACCACCCACTCCATCCAACCCATCCAACCCATCCGGTCGTTCTCTTCCTCCCCTCTCAGTCGATCTGAAGCGACATCTGCGTCGTCGAGTGGAGGGGGACAGTACAAGAACCTGCTCGTCACCTCGCCGGCGGCGGGAGTAAGCTTGATCACGCTCAACCGACCCAAGGCGCTCAACGGTGAGCTTTCATGCCCGCTCCTGGTCCAAAGCCTCCTTCGACCCTGCGTACAGCCCCCGTTCGCCCATTCCGGAGTCTGATATTAAACACTTCATGTCATCCCCACAGCCCTTTCCTCCCCCCTCTTTCACGAACTCAACGCGGTCCTCAGCACCCTCTCCACGGACGACTCGATCGGCTGCGTCGTCCTAACCGGTTCAGACAAGGCCTTCGCTGCCGGTGCCGATATCAAGGAGATGAAGGACAAGGAGTTCGCGGATGTGTACAAGAATGATTTCCTAGCTCATTGGACGCAGATGACCAAGTTCAGAAAACCGATCGTCGCCGCGGTTAGTGGGTATGCGGTGAGTGTTTTCGTATTGTGGGAGGGACTCGGAGACGAAAGAGTTTGCGTTGCTGATGAGGTTCGTCGGATTTGGTAATCTAGCTCGGTGGTGGTTGTGAATTGGCCATGATGTAAGCGAGATTTGCATTTTTCTTTTTCTCTGTGGTTCGACTTTCTCGCAAACTTACGCGTTTCCACCCTCTAGGTGCGACATCATTCTCGCATCCCCGAACGCGACGTTCGGTCAACCCGAAATTAACGCAAGTCGACTCGACGTCTTTTCCCACCATCCCTCGTACTAATTCCTCATAATGACTTGCTCTCCACCTCACAGCTCGGCGTCATCCCCGGTGCGGGTGGGACCCAACGTCTCGTGCACGCGATCGGCAAATCGCGCGCGATGGAAATCGTTCTCACCGGTCGCAACTTTTCCGCGACCGAAGCCGCTTCCTGGGGGCTCGTATCCCGACTCGTCGAGGGGTCCAACAACCAAGCCGTTGTAGACGAGGCCGTAAAAGTGGCGAGTAAGATCGCGTCCAAGGGTAGGGTCGCCGTTCAAGCGGGTAAGGAGGCGGTGAATGCGAGTCAGGAGTTGGGACTGGAGGATGGGTTGAGGTTCGAGAGGAGGTTGTTCCATCAGTTGTTTGCGACGGTCAGTTCTTTCAGGCGTTTCGTTCGGATATGGGATAGGCAAGTGGGAAACTTATTGTCTTGTTCGTTCGCGTTCCTCGTCGGTGCAGAAGGACCAAAAGATCGGGATGCGCGCTTTCGCGGAAAAGAAGAAGGCCGAGTTCGTTCACGAGTAGAATTGGAAGCGGGGTCTTACTTCGTGTATGCACAATGAGACTATATATATTACAACTGGGCCAAGCAAGACGTGAGGTTATCATAGGGCAATGGCATCTGGCAATAAATGCTCCGCTGCTTAGAAGAGCAAACCACCCAGCAGTACACCACCCAACAGACCTGCGCCCACACCCGCTCCACCCATCCCCCTTCCACCATAAGGTAACCCATACCCGTACCCATAGCCCCCACCATACATTGGTCTCCCATACCCTCCACCATACATCGGTCTCCCATAGCCCCCAAATCCACCCCCATAAGGTCCATACCCCCCACCCCTGACATACATCGTCTGCGGTGCCGCATACGTCGGCGCATACGTCCCATTCTGCGACGCCTCCAACATCGCCTTCCTGCGTCGGATATAGGCCTGATGACGCTTCATCTCTTCCTCGGCTTGGCGCTTGCGTTCGGCTTGACGTTCTTCGTGCGTCGAGTTGGTCATCTTGTCTTTGAGCTTGCGGCCGAACGAACGCTTTTCGGGCTGTTGTTGTTGTTGTGGGTGAGAGGATGAGCCGGTCGAGGTTGAGGCGTGGGCAGAGTGGGAACCTTGTTCGTGTTGAGGGTCCGCCTCGTTGAAGAGACGCGAGCGCTCGGTATCGGGGATCGAAGCGAGGTACTCGGGCTGGTGGAAGTGGGAATATCGGAGGTCAGTGAGGGCGTCCCCGAGAAACCGTTGCCACCGCTTTCTGGGGCGAGTTAACTCACGTCCTGTGGGGAGTTTGCACGTCTCGTAAGTGCACTGAACATACTTTTTCAGCCATTCCCTATCGAGAGTGTTGATTAACTTACCTCGTAAGGATGCAGCCAAATGGATCGCGGGGGATCTTTAGTCGTGCTGCTCGAACGAAGCCTTCGAGTCAGTACTCACGCCATGAGAAGTGCCTAGACTACGACTGGGGCACTCACTCGACGTAGTAGACATGTTGCGAGCTATTCCAGACGAATCGTCGTCGACCAGGGAATATAATAATAAAATTCAGTCTTCACAGTTCACAGAAAGCCCCATCTCCGCTCATTGGCTTCGGCTCGTTCGCTCCCTCCCCGAGCCCGAGGACCGACGACGTCATCGCCAAGCAGCACCCGCTTTCACCACACAACTTCCTCCCAGGCCAGACCTTCAATCTACCTCGCATCGAATTCCCTAACCCAGCCCTTGGGCAATTCCATCAACTCGGTCTCCATACTCCTCCTCGTCTTTTCATCCACCCCCGTCGTCCTGCCCAAATGATCCTCCTCGTCATCATCGGTAGAGAGGTCGTCTTCTTCCCGATCAGGAACGGGGAGATGGGAACGATCTTGGTGTCCTGGCGAGGTGGTGGCGAGGTTGTAAGAGGGCGGCGCTTCGTTGGGACCTGGTTGAGGGGCGGAGGAAGTCTTGGATGTGGTCATGGTCATGGTCATGGCCGTGTGGCGCAGCGCGTTATCGAATAAGGGAACTGATGGGAAGGAGCTCGAAAAGAGTGGAAGCGATCGCTCGCCACCAAGAAACCTCGACCCGCTCGGCCGTCGGCGACTTGCACCGCGCGCCCGCGCCCGCGCGAACACCAATATGAGACGGGCGCTACCGATTGGGCATTGCACTGCCAAACTCTCCGAGACTTCAATTCATCTCGGTCAGGCCACTTTGAGATGGGATCTGCACCCCCCCACCCCACTCTTCTTCACCAGTTCAAAATTTCGCAAGTGGAGACGACACAGCACTGTGTTTGCGCCCGAATGATCTACGTGATACCATAGATGAGCTAGTTGATTACAAGGACTCAAGAGGTTTGCGGAGGGCGCGCTACTAGTAAAACAAAAGTTAATCCTCCCCGCCGTCACTGTGCGCTCCGACCAGCCTCCACACCAAGATCAAGACAGACAACAAACTCCACTTCACTTGCTCATCAAAGCTGTATTCCTCTTGACCACCACCCCATACCCATAAGGACCCCAACCCATCTCACCCCCCCCCTTTCCCCATCCTCAGGCGGCTCAAATCTCTGCTCATACCTCCCCTCCTTCAAATCCTCTGACAAAACCTCTTTCGCGGTCTTGTATTCGACGTACAATCGATCGGTGTATTCAGAACGTTTGAGACGTAGGGCTTCACGTTCTTCGTGAGTTGAGGAGGTGACTTTGTCTCTGATAAATCGGCCGAGCGAACGGGTTTTCGGCTCGGAGGCGGCCGCCGAGTGCGACAAGGTAGAGGGTGGCCGAAAGAGGGCTCGCGGTAACGGATTCTACTTTCGCTGTTATTGAGCCCGATCTCCAAGTCCTGGCTTGATCACCGAATAACCTCGTTCGTTCGGAACCGGAGACGTTGTTCAAAAAGTCGGGTTGATGAGGAGGTGAAGAAGGAGCGCATCATGAGCTGTGAGAAGCTCCTGCCTACTTGCTGTTCGGTATTACGTATCGAATACTCACGTTCTGCATAGGCAAGGAAGTAGAAAAGATGTGTCAGCATCGTACATGATCACCCCTTTCGGGGTCAGATAGGACCTACTGCAAAAGGGTGCGCCCAGATGGATGGAGGAGGGTCCTAGTTCGTACTGAACGAGTGGCGACATACGAAGGGTTGAGCATAAGAACGAAAGTGTCAACGAACGTCGAGCCGTACGAGAAAGTTTTAGAGCCTGAACCCACTCGACGTAGAATACGTGATGCGAACTATCGATTCCGATATCAAATTGCAGAACACAGAGTCAGTCAGTTGTCTCTTTCGTCGAAGCAGATCACGAGACCAACGATCGACTCCCCATTTCCACTCATCCCGACTCACCTCGCATCATATTCCCTCGCCCATCCCTTGGGTAGATCCAACAAGCCTTCCTTGTGCCTCCAATTCCCGTCTCCCAGCGCTTTCGTCTCCTCCCCTCTGAAGCCTGAGGACCCATTCGAATCGGCGCCACTCAGATCGGGCGGAGGGGGTTCTCATCGTGGTAGGAAGGTGGGGGAGGGGCGGAGTCGTGATCAGCGCCGGAGTGGGTATGAATCGCTTTGGAATCACTTGTGTATACAATCATCACGTGCAGATATGGAGGACTGCTGAAGTGAGCGGAGAGGGAGAGGGAGAGGGAAGGGGAGGAACCGCCGGTCATGTGGGGCGCGGACGGCCTCCGCTTCCGCGGCCAAATTGAAATGACGCGTCACGAAGCGATTGTACGCGTGTAAGCAACGTAGTCGTCATCATTCGCTTTCTTTTTTTCACTAGCGGAGTTATTTGTGCTGTCGACCTCGTGTGTGCAGCATCCCTGAGAAGGTTTCCTAAGTCCTCCGGTTTCCATCCTCCGGTTTCCACGCTGGCGAAAATCGAGGAGGCCCGAGCTCACAGGGCCTGCACAGGGGGGCGGCCAGCAGCCTCCTTCGCCCTGCGCCACGGGGCGAAAGTGCTTCGCGCGGTGCGGTCAAGGCCCAGCGCGCGAAATGGCCCGTCGAAATCTGTCGAAATTGGCTGGGAACGAAATGGGTGAGTAGTAGCGTCTGGCTCTACGACCCTCTTCCGTCTCCCCTCCCATCGAACATCAGTAAGCCTTCCCCTACCCAACTACAGGACCTCTCTGCGACGCATCCCACCTCTCCGGCCTTTCCTCGTCCTCATTCCCTCCTTCGCACCACGCTTTCGCTGTATCGCGTGGGAGGAGAGAGGTGGTCGGATTCGAACTCGGCGCTTAGCCTACGCCCGCGACTTTTCTGCCTGGGCCATTCGTTGCGTCCTCCGCGCCTGGCTCAGCAGCGCGGCCTCACGCCTACGCCCCTCGTTTTTCCTCGACGCCTGTGCTCACGCGAGGCTTGGGATGCAGGACAGCGAAGGGGTGGAGCACGATTGGTTGATTGATGCAAACGGATTGGCTGGAAGTGGAGGTGCATGAGGGTGTGGTGGATGCCGCACTGGCCGATGTCGTTTTTCGATGGCGCGCCCAGCAGCGGAGCAACCCCGCCAGGCCCAGCTCAAGCCCAGCGAGCAGCGAAGCGCGCCAGCCCACCACGCCCGACAACGAAGACGACAACGACGACGATCCACAGCCCACTACGATACTGTTTGATGGATGCATGGCCCTGACCACATGGGATTTGCCCTCTACAGTGACTAAGAAGAGAAGAAACGGAGGACGCAACAAGAACGGTCGCGGCCACGTCGTTGGAGTTCGTTGCTCCAACTGCTCGCGCATGTGCCCCAAAGTAAGCTTCATCCCGGTGCTGGACCGATGAGCAAAAACCCATCCTAATGAACTTTTTTTCCCCGTCTCTGTCAGGACAAGGCCGTGCGACGATTCACCGTTCGCAACATGATCGAGTCGGCTGCCATCCGTGATCTTTCGGACGCCTCCGTCTACACCGGTCAGTTTCGCACCCTTCGTCGGCGACCCGTGCCTTCCTGGTCTAACCCCCGAGGCCAACTTGACTTCCTTAAACAGAATACGTCCTCCCCAAGATCTACCTCAAGATCGTCTACTGCATCTCGTGCGCCATCCACTCGCACGTCGTGCGCGTGCGCTCCGTCGAGGGCCGCCGCAACCGCGCTCCCCCTCCCCGAATGCGCTTCAACAAGGACGGCAAGAAGATCTCCCCCGCTGCCGTCGCCGCCGTCGCCGCTGCTGGACGTTCGTAAACTTTGGAACTTCGAGTGGAGGTTGTAGACGAGGTGACTGGATGGATGTATAGGAAGGGGTCCGCTTTAGCTTCCCTTGGACTGTATGGGGATCGAAATGCGAAATCCAAAACCCAAAAAAATGACGCTCACCCCTTCGCTTGGCTGCGGGCGGCTGTTCTTCACGAAGACAACATGATGTTAGTGGTCGACTCGATGAGGCGAGAGAGGTTATTCGAGAGCTTCGTGCGACGTCGAGGGATGGGCTCGTGCGACTTAGTTGTGATGGTTTTTCGCGAGAGAGAGGGAAACGCCGTGAATCGGGTCTGACGTATGAGATCAAACGATTGGCGTTCTCAGTCCTACACAATACAGTCCACCTTCTCCGTCACTTCGTCGGCTTATAGTCAGTCGCCCGCGTTTGACTGCTCAGCTGATGGTTGATGGCCGGATCCCAGCTCATGAAGTCACTGTCCATCCTCTAACGAGGTCACACCGCGATTTTCGGCTGTATTTGTCCGTGTGTTCTACCTGTGTAGCCTCAGGCTAAGGGCACACCTGATCGCCGATGGCAGCGAGCTGGTCCGGGCGGTGCCGCGGCCGACACTGCAGTCAACTTCAAAATGTGATGATTGAAGACGCGAAACCTCTCCCTCTACAAAAGATACCGTCGTCTGCTGTCGAGGTTAGAAATGAAGCTGGTGAAAGTCTGAATGGGCGATAAAGCAAGCACAGTTGGGAGCACCTTCGAGTCCGGGCCTCGGCCGGGCGCGCGACTGGACTGCGACTGGCGCAGACTGACTGGCGCGAGCTGGCGCGCGCGTCGGGGCTGGCCCACCGTTCGCGTAGGCCCTCGTCGCCGGTTGCGGCGTTCGAGATCAACGTGGCTTCCCACGGTGCCAACACGTCTCGACTCGCGAGCTCGCAGGAGGCTGCTCCGGCTCTCTCTCGGTCTCTCCCCTCTCTCAATCTGGCCGCGTCTTTCACCTAGAGTATTCACGAACGGAATAAGAGGTAGTAGCAAGAGCGACACGCCCTCGTCCCCTCAGGGTGGCTTCTTCGAGCTCGTCGTGGAATCGCCCTGAATCGCGTCGGGCCTCCTTCGCGATCGCCGTCAGTTTGTCGCATTCGCTCGCGCGCTCGCCATCTGGCACGGCGTGGTCGTCGCCGACGGCTCAACACAGGTTCAGCCCCACGACGATCCTCAACCTCGTCACGCGGGCCCTTCCTCCGATCTGGTGTACCCTGATCGCATGGTTATGCAGCGAAAAAGTTGCATCTAGTCAGGATGATCAATCAAGGCGCCTACATGAGCCACATATCCCCGACATCCTCCGGCGGCCGGTCACGTTCTGGCCGCCCATGGTTCCGGTCCTCGTCACTCGGCACCAACGCCAGCGCGGATGAGAAGCTCGACTTGGACGGATTGGGCTTCCCTACGGCCGCTCCCATCTCGGCGTCGTCTACGATCCTGTTCGATTGGAATGGTTTGACGAAACGAAGTCGCATAACCAACTTTGCTGTGTTGCTTCTCGCCCTCGTCTCGGGCTTTTCGATCCTTCTCAACGTTCGACTCTACCTCGACCAGCAGGTAGGTTCCCTTGCTCTCTGGCGTTTGTGCGGGAATATGCGCAGCGATCACCGTGCTCATATTGTTGCTACGACCAACCAACAGATCTTCCGACGACCCACACCCGATACCCTGGTGCCCCTATCTCTCCGAGCAACCTTACCGACTTCACGAGCCCCGCTCAAGCACCTCGTCATGATCCCAGGCCACGCGATCTGGCTCGGTTCCAACGCCTCACGCGCCTCCCTAGACCAAGACTGGATTCTCGAACCCTTCCAAAAGAACGGCGATGTCCGAGCCTACCTTAAACATATCGCCAAAGGCGCCGAGATCGCCGGCAAGGATCCCGATGCGTTGTTGATTTATTCGGGTGGGATGACGCGACATGGGGCGACGATCAGTGAGGCGACGAGTTATGCGAGGTTGGCCGAGGCCGGGAACGTGTACGAGAAGTATTTGAAGCCGGCGGAGAAGAATCTGCCTTTCGAACGAGTTACGACTGAGGTGAGGAGTGGGACGGCTCACGCCTGGAAGGAATTCGTTGTTTGACAGCTCCGGAAATTCTCTTATAGGATTATGCGTTGGACTCGTTCCAAAATTTATTGTTCTCTATCGCCAGGTTCAAAGAGTACGTTAGATTCGTTTGTGGGCCAGAACGTTAGTCAACTTGGGCTGACTTCTTGTACTTCGACCAGATTCACGGGCCATTACCCGACTCAGAGTAAGTTTTCTCGCAAACGCTGGGTCGGGGAAGCAATTTTTGAAAGCGGACCACTTTTCTTTTTACAGTCACCACGATAGGCTATGGCATGAAGCGCAAGCGATACCAAGACGTGCATCGTGCCGCTCTACGATGGCCTTCGACAGCCTTCAAATACATCGGTATCGATAACGACCACGACGTCGAAGCCGACTACCAAGGCGAGCGACAAGGCGGTCTCGAACCTTTCATCAGGGATTCCTACGCTTGCAAAGGCGTCCTCCTCGCCAAGAGGAGGAAAAGGAATCCGTATCGTCGGTTCCACCCGTACCATTCTTCAGGTGCGTAAGGGTCGGAGATTATTAGTGAAGCATGCTCTGACTTTATAGTCGCCGTCGCCTTTCTGGCACAGTCCCTGAACTGGCACCTCTCTTCGAATACTGTCCAAGAGGGAATGCTTTATATTCCGGACGTTTACCCTGGGACTAATGGAGCCGATGAGGTCACCCAGAACCCATTTCCTGTACAACGCCTCTTCGAAGACCTTCGCGTTTCCCTCTAGATTTACAGGTACCTTTGTCGTCTTATTCTTTATCACCCTCGCAGTATTTAACTTATAGCAGCAACGTTAGAGTCCAGAGTAGTTTGGTCTCCATTATACTAGCATTGCAGTACCCGCACCCACGTATAGAATTAAAGCCATCTGCCGGGGAGGCAGTAGCGCGGATCTTCGCTGGGTAACGACGGGAGCTTGCTCTCCCAGTCGAAAGGCGGGACAAAGCACATGACAGAGAAAATATCTGGGTGTTGCTGAGAAGGCGGTAAGACGACTCAGCCCAGCTAAAATGTAGGTGGTTTTGTGTTCGTGGAGGTGGAGGTGCAGATGGAAGCGTGCTTCTTACACTCCGCTGGAGATCGTCGACCCTGGCGGACAACAGTCACGTGTTTATATCCCTGTGCGATCGTTCGCACGCCACCTCGGCTACCCGCGGAAAGCTGGGATTATCTCACACCGAAGGGGTCCGTGTCGCCACTTTCGTACTGGACGTGCTCAACGCCACTCTGAATCTTCACAAGGTAGGGACACAGGCAGGTATGACAGAGGACCTAATATTACCTGCGTGTGTCCGAGGACCTATTATTAGCTGAAAGGAATGAGGGGCATGTGCTTGCATTGCCGCGACATCCCGGCGCGTTTTGCCGTCTTCTCAAGAATTCATCAATTCGTCAAAAAGACGGGGACCGCTGCCCACGAAATCTTTCAATTTGCGCTCGGAGTAAGGTGACGTTCCATTGCAATACCCCCGAAGAGTTTGGGTCGTAGTAAATGTATCAAGGAGAGAAGGACGTCAGCCACAATGTAATTCCAAGGTACGAGTGGTATTTATTTACCTACCGGTAGCATCTGATGTAGCCGACAACTTGGAGAAGCTGGCGATTTGCCGGCGCTGTGTCCGACGGCTCGACGCTGAAAGGTTTGACGTCAGACGAGAACTCGCACGGGCATCCCTGGAGAGCGGGGGATTTCGTTATCACGGGACTTTCGACCCCACGAAATAGCGATTGTTATAAAGTGCGTTTAGAGAGGTAACAAGCGGTACCGGAGACCGTCGGCAACCCGTCAAAAAATAATGTGGGACGAGGCAGGCTTATCGACGCCGTCGGGTTGGCCAGAACGCGGAGAAGGAAAAACCAGGAAAAAGGCCATGTCGGCCGAGCGCTGCGCAAGGCGACCTTGGCGCACAGTCGAGCATGCGTTGCCGTGCCACATTGTTGCATGCTGCTGAACACGACCGGCGCTCGGCTCCTGGGCGTTCTCGTGATTGACAAAGTCAAAGAGCGGGAGGGGCAGAAAGAATCTCCGATTGGCCGATTGGCCAATGGCCACCTCGTTCTCCCGCGTGGTGAACAGGTCTCATGCGCCTGCCCCGGCCTGTGCGCGAGACGGAAGGCCTCGAGTCGGCCCGCCGCGCGAAGGAACTGTCGGTCTATCTTTTGCGACAGCGACATCGCCTTTGGGCTGGGTTTTGCACTAAACAGCATGCTGTTTAACACACTCGGCACCAAAGGCTACGAACGGGCGTCAGCCGAACTGCTTGGCCTAACCGCCGCTCATTTTCAAGCCGGTGATCGGTGACGTCGGTTCTAGTGCATTGCACCTCTTGTTCCAGATTTTCGCGCTGGGAAACGAGAGACCAGGGGCTGGTCCTGGCCCATTTCACACTAGTTTCACATATTTGTGCCGACGATTTCCTGCAGAGTGATCAGAGCATCATGTTTCAATTCGCACATGAAACTCCGAGGAGGTGAAAAACCCCCTCTGCCGTGTGGCGTGCAAATGTCAGGGCGTTCCTCGGGCAGAATGGGGGCTAGCGCCGTCTTGATCCACGCGGTCGACCATCGAGCGCAGGCGACCATGCTGTCTCCAACCTAAATTTGAGATTGCCAAGCCAATCGGAGAGCAGCACGCCAGGCGATGAACATGGATCACGCCTGAGCCTGGGATTCACTTTGCACTAAAAATGGTGTCAGGAGGCTGTTGATCTTCCCCGTTACTGGTCGGGCGGATCTCGGCAGCGTTGTCTCGCGCTTCGGTGCGATAGGAATCGCACGCTCCTTACCGCCCCGGGACAGAGTCACGAGCACGAGACTTGCGGAGTAGTCTCTGCACAAGGCCCGGGATCTTATCGCTTTCCTTCTTCTCCTTTCCCCTCACACTCCCCCCCAAAGTCCTCCGCCCCCCCTCCCTCCCCCATCTCGTCCGCCCACCATGAGTGGACTCTTGGCTCGAATGCCTTTCCGTCGACAGGACTCGACACACAACGCAGCCGACGCAGCCGAGGCCCCCTTGCCCGAGCGCGAGCAGACCCCTTCCCTCTCCGAGAAGTCCTCGCCAGCCTACGGCGCAGACGTCAAGGACGATGGCGTCGACGCTCACCACACCGCGGCACCTGATGCTGCCGTGGCTGACCTCGACCCTCGCAACTTGCTCTCCAACGGCAAGGAGGTAAGTCAATACCCCCAAGTGTCGCTTTGCTCCCTGTCCAGTAGGAGAATTCGGCAGCGGGTGTGGCGACACGCTGGGCCGGCGTTATCTCCGGGCCGGCCAAGATCGCGCCACCCGAGCCGATAAGGAGAGGGGAACTAGGCGCCTTCAGTCTTTGGTAACATGAAGCTGAGCATCTACAATTGCTCTCTACTTTATTACAGCGACCGATCGAGACCGCCGAAGATATTTCTACTCGGTGAGTTTTCGTATGGTGGCGTCGGCGCACAGGCCGCCGCCCGGCATCTCCTGAAGATTCCTGGCTCCGACACGGTGCTGATTGCTTGAACTCGACTTGACATCATTCAGATGCATCTCACTCGAAGATGACCCCACACTCCCTGTCCACACCATTCGCATGTGGTTCATCGGCCTCGGTTTGACGTGCTTCGCCGCCGTCCTCGGTCAGATCTTCTATTTCAGGCCCCAGGTGAGCCTCCTTTGTTTGTCACACGACGATTGACTATGTCAAGCCTCTGGCTGACCCACCATGCCTTCCCGTCGCCACAGACCGTTTTCGTCTCGCAACTCTTCATCCAGGTCATTGCCTTCATTATGGGCAAAGCATGGGCCAAGATCCTTCCCGGTCCCGAGAAGGGCAAGTTCTGGGCCATCCTCAACCCTTGCGACTTCAACATCAAGGAGCACGTCGCCATCCTCGTCATGAGTTCGACCGCCACCGACTCGGCTCTCGCCATCTCCGTCTTCGCCGCCGAGGAGCTGTACTACAACATCACCCCCAACTACGGTGTTGCCATCTTCACCTTGCTTGGCTCGCAATTGTTCGGTTACGGTATTGCCGGCTTGATGCGATCCTTCACCGTGTTCCCGACCTACATTGTCTTCCCCAATTTGGTCCCCGTCGTCTCGCTCTTCGACGCGTTCCACCGTGACCCCAACGGACCCGCGCAGAAGAAGCGTCTGCGGTTCTTCTGGATCACTTTCATTGCCATCTTCATGTGGGAGTGGATCCCCGAGTTCGTCGCCCCCACGCTTACCGGTATTTCGATTTTCTGCCTCGCCAACCGCAATTCGCCTTGGTTCACCCGTATCTTTGGTGGCTCCAACGGTAACGAAGGTCTCGGCATGTTCTCAATCTGCCTTGACTGGAACTACATCGGCTCCGGTGGTGGATCGCTTGGTGCCCTGTTCACGCCTTTCAGCACTCGTACGTCTTTCCAGATCTCGAATCGATCACGGCATGACACTGATTCTTTCCGTGCATGCGTTTCACGCTCACAGAGGTCTCGCAATACGCGGGTGTTGGTCTGTGCTGCATCCTCTTCTGCGCTTGCTACGTTAACAACGTCTGGAGGGCCCAGAGCTTCCCCTTCCTGTCGCAACAACTCTTTTACGAGAACGGAACCGAGTACGACCAATTGTCCATCCTCAACCCCGACTTCTCCCTCAACCAGACCCTGCTCGAGCAGCAAGGTATCCCCTGGTACGCGACCTCGAACGCCATCTACTACCTCGGCTCCAACTTGGCCATCGGTGCTTCGCTCTCGCACGTCATTGTCTGGTTCCTTCCTTCGATTATGAAGGCATTCAAGGAGTATCGCGACCGATCGCAACCCGACCCGCACTACCAGAAGATGTTGGTCTACCGCGAAGTCCCCATGTGGTGGTACGGCGCTACCCTCGTCATTTCTTTCGCCATGGCCATGGCGACGTGCTACACCGGTCACTCTCAGCTTCCTTGGTGGGCCTTGATCGTCGCGTTCATTCTCGCTGCGATCATCTTCCCCCCTATCTTGGTCGTCTACGCTGTCACCGGTTTCAACACCGACGTTCAGCAGCTCGCTCAGATGCTCGGTGCCGCGATCGTCCCCGGTAACTCGCGTGCCAACCTCTACTTCACCCTTTACGGCTCCAACTCGGTCTCGCAAGCTCGTGGCCTGACCCGTGATCTCAAGCTCGGCCAGTACACCAAGCTGCCTCCTATCTCGACCTTCGTCTGCCAGGTCGTCGGTACCGTCGTCGGCGCCATCTTGCAGCTCATCATCATGAAGTCGATCATCAGCGCCCAGCGTGAGATCCTCCTGTCGGTCCAGGGTACCAACATTTGGTCCGGTCAACAGGTCCAGTCGTACAACTCGCAGGCGGTCTCGTGGGGTGCGCTCGCCAAGTCCATGTACGGCCCCGGTCGCCCTTACTTCATCATCCCCATGTCGATCGTCGTCGGCTTGTTCGTGCCCCTCCCCTTCTGGATCGGCCACAAGTTCTTCCCCAAGCTGAGGCTTAACCAGGTCGTCACGCCCATCATGTGCTGGTGCCTCGGTTACCTCTCGGTCGGCATCAACTCGTCCATCTTCGGCACCATGTTGATCGCGCTCTTCTCGCAATACTACCTCCGCCGATACCGTGCGACCTGGTTCCGCAAGTACAATTACCTCCTTTCGGCCGGTCTCGACGGTGGAACGCAGTTCATGGTCTTCATCGCCACCTTCGCTCTCTTCGGTGGTTCGGGCAAGTCGGTCGAAATGCCTACATGGGCTTTGAACCCCGACGGTGCCTTGTACAACTTCGACTACTGCCAGAAGTTGACGTAATGATCGGGTTGAGTAGAGTGGTTTCATAATGGGCTTTGTTATTTCTTGGGCTATTCTGTTTGTAGTGATCTGATTTGAATCAGAACTCAGTTCTTATCAAAAATTTGGGGCCGTTCCATGGGAGATTGATTGATTTGGAGTTTCAAAGAGGTTCGTCCTAAACCAAGCACATGTCGCCCGGGAGACTCCGAGTCTTGAAGGCTTGTCGTGCATGCGGACGACTGGTCTGTGTAAGTGGATGACGAGCGTCTAACTATGTGTCAACTTGGAGGCATGATGCCTACACCGGAAGGCGTAGGACCGACTAACCCGGTCACCCATGACCTGCGTCATGCTTCGCGAGGGCAAGCAATGCCTCGCAATCCGGTCTTGGTCGCGCGTTTCGGCCACCGCCTTTTTACATGCGGGCGCGCCGCGCCATCGCTCGATCGGGCAAGATACGCTTGAGCTCTTTACGACGTTTCGACCAGTGCCCTCCCACAGCGGCGGCGGTGAATCGGTGATAGACACGCTCATTCCGGCATTTGAAACCAACCGGACTCCCATTTGGTGCGATTCGGGCTCGGAACTGTCGTCGGTCGTCGTTGGTTGTCGTCGATTGGGCTGTACAATGAACCTGGGGCACTCCATTGCACTGCTGCAGTGGGAATGCGCGCCAAGCTCGGATCGCCCCCTTCGTGCCGTTTCGAGCACTGGTCTTGGTCGCCCTGCCTCACTTTTGGCATCGCTAGTGGGCCTTGAACCCCTCGGAAGCTAATGCGATCATCATCCGCCAAGCGCGCCCCACATCGCGGGAGAGTCGATTGTGTCGACTCCGAGAGCATGATGCCCTCAGGTCTGCACACCTCTCAGGCTTTGCTCCATCACTTCAACCTCTACAAGCTGTTCGACAGCCCTCATCACAAGCCAATATGGGTGTATTCATCACTCGCCTCCCATTCCGACGACAAGAATCGAGCGATGTCAGCGACACTGCCAGCGATGTCAAACCGCCATCATCCCTCCGAAGCGACGACGAAAAACCAGCGCCGACGGCAGATCGTCCCATCCTCGACAAGACCGACAAGGCCGATGTCGACGCCCCAGAAGCCGCGGTATCCCAGCTGGACGCGCACAATATGCTTGCCAATGGCAAAGAGGTGTGTACAATTCTTAAGAAGTTCTGCAGTAATCCCAGCCGCCAGGGGCTGAGCGCCGCCTTCGAGCGACCGCACACCACGCACTTGAGGATGCATGAGCATCTCAAGGGGTGCTTTTCACATCGGAGTTCAATCCTGACCCCGCTATTTTACGACACCTGCCTCTCTCATAGCGGCCGATCGAGACTGCTGAAGACATCGCCACTCGGTGAGTAGACGCTCGGACCCCTTGAAAGTAAACCCCTCCGTTACTACCTTGGCCTGATACATGTTTATTTCTCATAGATGCATCTCTCTTGATGATGACCAGAGTCTCGTTGTGCACACGATACGAATGTGGACCATCGGACTCGGATTGACCTGCTTCGCCGCTGTGCTAGGGCAGATCTTCTACTTCAGGCCTCAGGTGTGCTAAGTCTCGATACGACCAGGCTCAGGCAAATGCACCGCAACTGACGCATTGATGACGCGAAACACGCACCAACAGACCATCTTTGTATCTCAACTGTTTCTGCAAGTGATTGCGTATGTCATGGGCAAGACATGGACGTCAATTCTGCCCAAGGCAGACAGGGGTCGATTCTGGGCCCTCCTCAATCCGTGCGACTTCAACATCAAAGAGCACGTCGCCATCCTCGTCATGAGTTCGACCGCCACCGACTCGGCCCTCGCGATTTCCGTCTTTGCCGCCGAAGAACTTTACTACGATGTTCATCCGAGTTATGGCGTGGCCATCTTCACGCTCCTCGGGTCGCAATTGTTCGGCTACGGCATCGCTGGCTTGATGCGATCCTTCACCGTTTTCCCGACTTATATTGTCTTCCCCAACCTCATCCCGACGGTGTCTCTTTTCGACGCTTTCCATCGCGATGTGCGTTCCATTGCATCCCATATAGTACAGTGCCACAGCTGGCTGACCAAGAACTCTTGCGCTGTTGACTTGCCAATAGACCAACGGCCCCGCTCAAAAGAAACGCCTGCGCTTCTTCTGGACCGCTTTCGCCATCATCTTCTGCTGGGAATGGATCCCCGAGTTCATTGCGCCTACCCTTACGGGTGTCTCCATCTTCTGTCTCGCCAACCGCAACTCGGCTTGGTTCACTCGCATCTTCGGTGGTTCCAACGGTAACGAAGGTCTCGGCATGTTCTCCCTTTGCTTCGACTGGAACTACGTCGGATCCGGAGGCGGTTCCCTTGGTGCCCTATTCACCCCCTTCAGCACTCGTGAGTGCCCTCGTCACTTGTCCATCTGTTGCTCTCGAGTGATTGACCTTCCAATTTATTTCCTGATCTCGAATCACCCAGAGGTCTCGCAATACATCGGAGTCGCGATCTGCTGCATCATGTTCTCCGTCGCTTATGCGACCAACCTCTGGAACGCCAAGAACTTCCCGTTTTTGTCGCAACAGCTCTTCTACGAAAACGGCACGCAGTACAATCAGCTCGCCATTCTCAACAAGGATTACTCTCTGAACCAGACGAAGCTCAACATCGAGGGCGTTCCTTGGTACGCCACGTCAAATGCACTCTATTACATCGGGGCGAACCTCTCCATCGGGGCGAGTCTCACCCACGTCGCCGTGTGGTACCTCCCGTCGATTACCAAGGCTTTCAAGGAGTACCGCAGTCGATCCCAGCCGGATCCCCACTACCAAAAGATGATGGCGTACCGCGAGGTCCCGATGTGGTGGTATCTTTTGACACTCGGAGCTTCGTTCGCCATGTCGATGGCCAGCTGCTACGCCGGCCACGCCCAACTGCCGTGGTGGGCTTTGATCGTCGCTTTCCTCCTCGCGGCCGCAGTTTTCCCGCCGGTCCTCATTGTCTATGCCGTCACTGGATTCAACACCGACGTTCAGCAGCTCGCTCAGATGCTCGGTGCCGCGATCGTCCCCGGAAACTCGCGAGCCAACCTCTACTTCACCCTTTACGGCTCCAACTCGGTCTCGCAAGCTCGTGGCCTGACCCGTGATCTGAAGCTCGGCCAATACACCAAGCTGCCTCCTATCTCGACCTTCGTCTGCCAGGTCGTCGGTACTGTCGTCGGCGCCATTCTTCAGCTCGTCGTGATGAAGTCGATTATCAACTCGCAACGCGCAGTGCTGCTTTCGGTCCAAGGCACGAACATCTGGTCGGGCCAACAGGTTCAGTCGTACAACTCGCAAGCCGTCGCATGGGGCGCTCTCGCCAAATCCATGTATGCCCCTGGCCGCCCCTACTTCATCATTCCTATATCGATCGTCATCGGTCTCTTCGTACCCCTTCCATTCTGGGTCGGCCACAAGTTCTTCCCCAAGCTCAAACTGAACCAAGTTGGTAAGCACCAATTGATCTTGCTTTCTCTCTCTCACGCTGACGAGCACTAACCTTGCCACGATATGTCCCCGAACAGTGACACCCATCATGTTCTGGTCGATCGGTCTTCTCTGCGTTGGCATCAACTCCGCCGTCTTTGGCACCATGTTGATCGCCCTTTTCTCGCAATACTATCTCCGCCGCTACCGAGCGACCTGGTTCCGCAAGTACAATTACCTCCTCTCCGCTGGCTTGGACGGAGGAACGCAATTCATGGTCTTTATCGCGACGTTCGCCTTGTTCGGTGGATCTGGAAAAGCGGTGACGATGCCGACTTGGGCTTTGAATCCGGATAGTTCTCGGTACAACTTTGGTGAGTGCATGGCGGGTGCGACCCACACGTTCCAGTGAATGAACTGACCCTCTTCATCATCCTTTCCGTCTTCTCAGACTACTGCATGAAGCTCACCAAGTAGCCCGCACACGATTCGGCTATCCCACGTGTCGCATATTGATGACGTGGTGTACACATGATGAACGCTTGAAGCGTGGATGGTTTCTTTCGCCGACGGGCTGCTTCCTGCTGGCGTTTCTGGTCGTTTCTACGGTGTGCACCTTGTATTCTCATCAATCAGTCTGGTTTTCTAGGATCCGATGTATCATAAATTTAGTATTCCCTCTAAATCGGTGTGCCGATGATGCTCCCTGTGTTCATCAAGTAGCTTAGGGGGAAAAATGAAGAGGCGTCGGGTCAGCTCACAGTGCACAGGGCTTCGGCTCGCCGGCTTCCGTATCAGTAAATTATGGCCCGTTCGGGAAGATACCTCGAGTATGTTTGGGTCAGAATAGGGATGCTTGATAGCAGAAAACTGGCCCTCTAATAGCTGGACTCTATCAGAGTGGACGTAATTTTTCGATATTGGCGCCGGACTCAAGTCTCGTGACTTTGGCGAGCACGACTCAACTTTCAACTATCAGCGTGCTCTCGCCCGTCTGCGCCAGACCTCGCTCCTCCCACGACGCAGTCTAAAACCGGTGCTATCTCCAACTTGGGGATTGGGATTAGTCGCTGCATCAGAACCACCACTCTACGCGGCAAGTGTACGCCAAAATTGAACCACGGCGCTTCGCAGCCAACCCCCAACACGACGGGAGCCTTCAGCCTCGTCACGGCTGTAACACGGACTCGACATGGCTCTCGTCACCTTTGTAGGATACCCTTCAAGTGGTAAATCGACTCGAGCTCAGGAGCTGCAACGATTGCTCGCTGTCAAGCTCGCGCATCCGTCGACACCCCCTCATCTCGCCAAGCTGCAGGTCGTTGTGATCAGTGACGAGTCACTTCATATCTTCAAATCCGCGTACGATGGTCAGTTGGCACATGTGCTACACTCACACTTAACGTATGCCTGACCTGTCCTTCGTTGCACAGACTCCCGAGCCGAGAAGCCAGCCCGGGCAACCTTATTCAGCGCTGCGGTACGGGTTATGCGCTCCGACACGATCGCCATCATCGACGCCATGAATTACATCAAAGGTAGTCGATATCAGATGTACTGTGCGGCAAGAGAAGCCGGTGTCAGGACATGTACCGTGCGTGAGAGCCGATCTCGGAATAGGCGACGGAAGAGTTCTTCTAACTCAGTCATGTCGCTCAGCAGGTCTTTGTCGCGACTCCTCCGAATACGTGTCAGGAATGGAATACGACCAGGAAAGAGTCATCACGATATAGCGAAGCAACGTCAGTCTTTTCCCGTCTTGCCTCCAGCGTCAGTGGTAGACTCTTATCCAAAAACTCTCCCCACAGCCTCGAGAACCTGATCTCTCGCTTCGAAGAACCTCGATCAGCTGCGCGATGGGACTCGCCATTGATCACAATAGCTCACTTTGACCCGCCATTGGACCCGACCACCGCTACAGACTCTTCGGAGGCGGCATCCCTCGGCTCAGCCGAAGGCGAGCGGATATGGGACGCCATTACCTCGGGTGACATCAAGCCGGCCAATGTGGCAACAATAGTGGTACGTACTATAAAGTACCAAACATAATGATATCCGACTGAAAAGGGTCTTTTCTCCGACATACAGGTCCAGACCTCCTCCACTTCGTACCTAACTGTCCTCGAAAACACAACCACAACTCTCATCCAAACACTCCTCTCGCAACAGTCCCTCTCCCCCCTCTCAGGTCCCACAAAGCTCGTCCTCCCTGTCTCTCCCAAACCCATCACCGTCGAGATCACACTACATCGCCCCGTCTCGATGCCACAACTGCAACGGTTCAAGAGGCAGTTCTCGAAATTGAATCAGCAGGCGGGGAAGGAGTTGCCGGTTGAGAAGATCGGGCAGTTGTTTGCGGATTATTTGCAAGACGGTTTGAGGTGAATTGATGGTGGTGTTTGGGGTGAAGGTCAGACTGTTTTCGGTAGTGGACGTCTTAATCCTCTGTACAGGCTTACCACCATGGGCTCGAAACGGAGAGCGGCCCCAATATGGATGCCGTTCATCCTCTGCATAGCATGATATGAAACTGTTGTAGCAAAAGAGTCATGCTGACCAAAAGTGTACTACCAGCACGTGAGGAGAGTTGGTCAAGGAGCATTGCGCAAGTAAACGGGTCCCCCCTAAACGAGCTCTGGGATCTAGGGCGTGATACGGATCCATCGAATAACAAAACCCAACCTCACCAGGCGCAAAATTTGACCCCCGCAGAAGAGCTCTCCGACTGTTTACCGACGACTAACAATGCTTCGGCTCCGGCCCTCCTTTGTTTGGATTTGCCCCCAATGTCTCGAAGTTGAAATTGGTCGCAACGTGACGGTTGGAAATGTTTCGACTCCTTCGTAGAAAGCGCGCTGCGGACCAAGTAGCTCTACACCCCGCCATTCGTATTAATTCGGTGCCTGGAATCAATTAGCGTCATTTTGAATCATTTTGGCAAACGTCCGGGACATGAGTCACTCCTCCACTCATTTATTTCCACTCCCGTACGCCAGTTGCCAGCCGCGCCATCTCGGCTCCCCGGTGCTGCGGGGCCGGTTCGAGTGATGCTGTGAACGGAGAGAGCTTGAGATGGACTCTCCGTCAGGGCGCTTCTCGGACCATGCGTTGGACCATGCGTTCCAATCTCAGTTGAATCACTTGTAACACGGGCTGAAGCTGTTGGAGCTATTGGAGCTGTTGAAGCCATCGAAGCTATCGAAGCTGCTGGAGCTATTGAAGTCATTGAAGTCATTGGAGCTACACGTGCCAGGCATGGCGGCACAATAATAAGTGGGCGGGACAGCAGAGTGGTGCAGAAGACCCGGAGACATGGAGACGGCAGACGTGGAGACTGGCAGACTGGCAGACGTGGAGATCGGCAGAGAGCTCGGATGCAGAGAGTTGGACTACAGAGTTTGTGGATGCCTGGTGGCATGCCGACTCCGGACTCAGCTGCGGACAAGAGTATCAACACGCCCGAACGCCTGCGCGAGGGCGTCACGTTGAGTTAGGAACACAGGAACTTTGAGTAACGAGCTGTGATGCATGGCTGCGACTGGGCGCTGAAGATGCCACGAGAGTAACGATCGAGAGTTCTTACAGTGATGCGAAACGAGGTCTCTGACTAAACACGCCCGAGCGCCTGAACACACCCTCGCGCAGGCGCTCGGGCGTGTAGGTTGCTAAGCTGACACCCCGGCGGCCCGGCCCTTGTTATCATGGGGGCGCCTGCTGTGGTACTGTGGTCTTGCATCTTCGAGGTATTTTATTTAGTGTTCCAGCGAGACTGATGCTTTACGAGATGCGGATCGCACGCCGATCGGCGAGTTCCGTAGCCTTTCGGCTCGACAAATAGTCCCGAAGTGCCAGCCTCCATTCCCAGACGCTGTTGTGGACTCGCCAGGTACACTCGGTCGCACGATCAGCCATTCGTTGCGATATGCCAGTGCCCCAGGCTTGCTTGCTCGCGTATGCCAGCATAGGAGAAGCGTCCGTGCCGGCTACAGTAGAATACTTGTCCAGCTGAGCCCGTACTTTCATGATGTCCCCTCCGAGGCCTGGTCGGATACGGAGTTTCTCCTCGATGATTACGACGGGGACCCTAGTTCCATCACCTGACCCGCACATTTGACAATTGCATCCATCCTCCATACCGCCTTACGCGTAGACACCACGCCCTGTGCATTCACGACTGTGGGCCGTGTGACCGTATGCTGAAAATTACTGCTGAACTTCACGTCCGATTTGCTCTCGCTGCAGCTCCCGTCGAAAAGGCTCGCAAGGATTATCGTCGTGACCTCGTTAACCTGGGATTCATATCTCATCGGACGCCTGAGCATTGCATCAAGGGTCTCCCTGGTGTCCTGGTTTACGTCAACCTGCAGATCAGACATGATCTATGCGCGACACCATTCCCACATTCTTGCCGACTGCCGCCTCAATAGATTCCGACTTCCCAGTCCTCCTTCCTTGGGGCACGAGCCCTGAAGACCTTTCTGACCAAATCTGCAGGCGGATCCCTTGTCATCGAGTTGGTCATCGCTGACAGGATTTCTTCAGCTGGGCCAGGGAGTTCGATTTCCCGCACATCGAATGATATGAAGTACGTGCTGCCAGTACAATCTTCACCCCACTTGCACTGAGGCGTCAACACTCCATCCGCATACTTGTCAGACATCGCTATAAGCGACTGCATGACCCCCACGTCTTCCAGCTCTTTAACCGACGTGACCTTTCTACTCCTCAATACTAGCTTCTCAATATCAGGGTGCTGCTTGAGGAGCCTAATCGCGTCGTCATATGACAGTTTCACCGTCTCTTATGTGCGGTAGTTGAACGTCAACGGCCATATCTGACCCTGCAATTGATTTAAAACCAAAAAGATACGACGATCAGTACTCAGAATACTGCAAAGACTGGAGGGCTTGGCATACCTGTGCTTGGAAAGCGCGGCGCGTGCAAAACAGACAAGGGTAAAGCAACCCGAAACGATGGCACGTTGGGTGGCAAGTGTAGGTCTGTGCAGCGAGGCAGCCAAGTAAATCAACATGCCCAACAAAGGCAGTTGTAAGCAGGAGTACCTAAAGGTAGAGCCTGATGAAGGGGGGATGAAGTACCTTAGCTCTGGGAGCGAACTCGGTATTCAGCAGAAGAAGGGTGCAGCCACACTGGCAGGTGTAGGGCAAACGGCTGCATACAGGGTATGGACAGTCAGTCAACAATCCAACAAGGAAGGTTGAGAGGAAGAGACGTACACAGTGGGCAGCTGTCCGTCGTAGTCTGGCATGGCAGAAGACTGGGAGGCAGTTGCGTGTTCGTATCGCTGGGGTGAGATGCTCGGAACCTGTCAGCCAAAGGGCGTGAGGGCAGGAAGAGATCTAGGACGGCAACCAACTTTGGCAGGAGGTGGCAAAGGTACGCAGCGAATACTGGTACGGCAACAGCAGGCAGTGCGGAACTGACCCAGTGCGGCGGGAGCGTGCTTGGGGAAATTCCTGCGCAGGTGCGGCTTATGGCCGGTTGCCAAAGGAGTCCCAAAGGCGACCAACGGGCGCGTCGAGCGAGTCGAGGTGTGAATCACTCCCTCTTGCTAGAACCAGCTATTTTCGCTCGCAACATCGCCTGTTGCTCGCTCGAAACTTCAGATTTTTTTGCTTTCAACGCCTTTCCGCGCCAACAAACCTCTTTCTCCCCACATTTTTGTTCCGACTCGAGCAGGAGTGTCCCACTCGCGGCGATCTCCATACCCATGTCGGACATCAATCTCGGAGGCGGCGAGACCATCGCCCCACCCCCCGGTGGTGCTGGTGGTGCTGGTACTGGCGCCGGTCTGGCGGCCCTGGTGCCAGTGCTAGCGGTCTTGGTGCCGCTGATGCGGGTGCGAACGCGTCTGGTGGTGGGGCGGGCCCGCAGGACCTCAAGTAGCCTCTTTCGGTCGCGAACCCTACAGGAGTCTCCAGGCGGGAGCATCGGACTCCCACAAGAAGTCTTTCAGCTCGTGCCAGTTTGGTTTCGGCCTGCACGGACTCGCCGGTTACAGTCTCGTCGGAGTTGGTTGACATCGCGTCCAACGCGGCCAGACCAGAAGCGATCCCATTGAGTCTGTTCACGCCTGGAGCAAGCATCAAGCTCGATCATTTGCTCACTTTCGACGAGTGGCAGCCGGCTTCGTTCCTGTACGCCGCCCTAATGGCTGACATTTTCAAAACGACCAATGCGGGCGAAGCGTTTCTACAACACTTTTCCCCATCAGCAAAATGGGCACTCGGCGCGCACCGCTTAAAGGCGCTTAAGCCCCGCTTAAGGACGCTCAAGGACGCTTAACAAGACGTCCTTAAGCCCCGCGTCTTGTTAAGCGTCCTTGAGCGTCCTTAAGCGGGGCTTAAGCGCCTTTAAGCGGTGCGCGCCGAGTGCCCATTTTGCTGATGTAGGGTGTGCTTGTGGAATGCCGACATCACCAGCCAAACGACAGAGCCAGATTGCTTCACGAGTGGCTGAGGACGCAGAGAGGATTTCGGCTTCGGTAGTGGATGTAGCGATCATAGATTTGGTTGCGATAGGGTGACTTCATGGTGTAAGGCCCGTGCGCCTGACCCTTAAGTTAGGAGAAGAGACGCGCGCCTGGGCACTCTTAGTCTCTCCTCAGCGACTAACTTAGAGTGTCCAGTCTCAATCCTACATACTTTGGTCCTGTGATCTTATCGTTGTTGCTCCGGTGTACACCTTTGTAATACCCTGACGATGGACAATCTTGACATGCTATTTCTGCCCTCATTTCTACGCCAAGCCTTCCAAGAGTTAACTTGTTGTGCCCAGCGCCGGAAAGGCTCGCCATGAGTAGTATGGTACAAGGTTATCACACCCTCATAGAAAGTCCACGTCAGAGAATCCACGTCTATCATGTCTTGCCTCTTGTCCATCAACGGTCTTTGCCTTGCAGTAAACTTGCCCCCCTCTACATGACCACACAATAATTATTCGGATCCCTCTCCAAATCGCCAATCACCTCCCTCGAACTCTTTCCCGTACCTTGCCCCTGTAACAAAACGACCAACACGCCCGAATTATGTTGATCCAAATGGGCCGTCAAATTCTCCTTTTGCATCAAACTCGTAATCGCGGGTTTGATCTTGGCGGCGTGCGCAGCCGAGTGATTACCTTTACCGACGATGACGCGTAATTCGGGTAAACCTTGTTGTCGCGCGTTTCGGATCGCTCGTTCGGTGAAGTCGATCGATTCTTGTACGTACAGACCGTGTAGATCGATTGTACCGCGCGGTTGGACCTTGTTGTTTTCTGTAAAACGGCGATGCGACTCGATGAATGAGTCCACGATGTTTCACGACTACGTCGCAGTATCGGGGGAGTACTTACCATTGAAGATCCATTGCGCAGCCTGGTCGTTGTACTGCTCCTTGAGGCGTTGATGTTCCTTTCCTTCGACGCTGAGATCGTGCGCACGTCCGCCATCGCCGGAAGCATAGGCTTGCTTGGAAGCTGAGAACGCCTTGCCCTAAATTGAGAAAAGGTAGTCGGAGATCAACACCCATCCCCGTCCTCCCTCCAAAATTCACACTAATTGAACGAAGAAAAAAAACCCCAGTACGCACCATCAAATCTCCCTCATGAATCGCCTTATTCCTCAAATCAACATAATACGAATTTTGCGCGTTCGCCATATCCTGATTCTGTTCCTCCATCCGATCCAAAGCGATCAGGTACCGGAAAGCGGGGCGAAGGAAGCCGGTTAATAACCAAAAGACCGAGGTGCGGGGTGGGAGCGGTATCCGGTCGGCGTAGTACGGGTTCAAGAGTTCGATCGGGGTTCGGAAGGGGGGTCGAAGGCGGCGATGTCGCCGGATGAGATGGGGTGAAAAGGATACAAAGGAGCGTTGGTGTAGCGGAGAAGGGAGGGAGAGAGGGAAAAGGGTATGTGAAAAGGCATGCTTCAGTTCTCGAGCGGTAGGATGGGCCAGCAAGAGAGCCCGAGACGGCACCCTTGAGGACGAGGAAAGGAGGGGCCCAAAACCTGGCAGTGACGACCAGCCTCGTCGCGGCGCTGATAAAGATCGACATGTCGTCTCGAAGAACAAGGTGTACATGTCGATGAGCTCGACCATTTCGCGAGGCAGTCGCGGGTGCGGTGGACCGTTCACATCGACGAGTCGCTTCCGCATCGGCAGAACGGTCGATTGTTGAAGCGACGTCGCCGAGATGTGCCGGGCAGCCAAGGTCGCGATCGGAGTCGAAGCAAGCGAACTCACGGTAGCAGGTCCATCATGCGCTCCGTACGGTCCAGAGTGATGCTCTTGTTGCGGCTGCGACTGTTGCCAAGCGCCATGCTGCTGCTGCTGTTGGCCATGGACAGGAGGGTACGGTGATTGCTGCTGATTGTTCCATGCTCCTCCCTGTTGTTGTTGTTGTTGCTGTTGGTGGTGTTGCTGCTGTTGTTGGCCTCCCTGACCTTGGTTTTGGTTCTGTTGGCTCTTGAACTTTTTGTAGAACTGTAAAGGGCAGCGATAAAAGACAAATTAGCGCACTGCATACTTGAGCCGTTCCCACCGACTCGGGTCGATGTAGGCAATGGCACTCACCGTGAAGACCTTCTTCGCACTGTGGATGAAGAGTGTGTTGAAAAAGTAGAGCAGTCGTGTAATCAATCGGGTCAGATTCAGTCCTCGCACTCGCATTTCTCGATCCAGGGAGGACTGACTAGCGAAGAAGGGTGTTGAAGTCAAAGCCCGACATCCTGTCTTGTGAACCTTAGGCTTACGCCGTTAGGCAGTACGGACCGTTCCAGGAAGAGGAGGTGAGGGTGGAAAGGGGAAGAGCCGCGGCGAATGTGAAGGTTAGGGGCCCGAGGGCACCCGCGTCATTGACGTAAATTGACGTTTAGCAGCTGCGCCAGACCCACGTTCTCGCACGGGCGCGCCTCGGTCCGATCGCCGACGACGGACAAAGACGCCTGCAGTGGATCGATTCGCAGTTCTGGTTTGACGACGGCCGATCGACTCGGATCAAGAACGTCCCGGATACTAAAGAGTTTTTAAAATTTTAGTATTTTTCACAAGGTGCTGACCCCGAACGAGCGGCGGGAACAGACGCTTAGCACTGAGTCGGCACAGACGCTGGTCCGTGCGCGGATAAGAAGTTGGTTCATTTCCGGCGCCCGCGTTCCCCCGAATCCGAAAGGAAATCAATCAGTGAACGCTCCTCGCTACTACACGTTGCTTCCTTGGCCCACTCATTCAACCCAGCTTTGGAGAGCGATGGACCAGGCCAAGTTGGAGACGGACGAACACGCGGGTACGCAGCACTCTCGCACGACGACGAACGACACTGGCGCTACGACTGGCACGGCAACGACGACGGCGGCGACCACGCCTGCCACGGTTACGGCCAGCGTGACCGCCACCGTCGCAGGGGGTTTCTCGTCCTCCGCGGACGACGGTGACGACCGCCAGCCTGCCTCGAGTCTCGCTCGTCTCCACCGACCCGGAACAATCGGCACAGGAATCCAAGGACGCAACTCGCAATCCTCAGAGAAGCGAACTCCCCGACCCCCGAACCCGAACCGGAGTACACGACCGCCGGCGCCGTCGTTCGCTCTGATGAACCCATTGGCACTGCCGGTCCCGTTGACGACCCGGCAACTCCTCTATTTGTGGCTGCCCCAGACGATCGGAGCGGCCATTTTGGATGGAGGGATCAACTTTGGGATTGCGTGTGCCATGTACAGATCGCAGAACAACATTACAGTGTGGGATATCAATCACAACACGATCGCTGGGGTGAGCAACTCGACGATGGGACAAACGACGTTCAATCCGGTGAGCGGCAAGTCCGTGGATGCTAATTGCATTTGCATTACCTTCAGGACTGCGGAGTGACCGTCTTCATCCAAGGAATCCTCTCCTTCGTCATTGCTTCATCGTGAGTCGCAGCGATCCCCACCGGACACGGCATTTCCAATCTTTAAGGAGCTGACCCCATTTCGATCACGTGCTCTCGCTCTCTGGCTCACACCTCACAGCCTCGTCCACGCCGACATACGCAATGGCATGATCATCCCCTTCTCAAGACCATGGCCCGACACGACTCTATCCCCCAACGAACCTTTCCCTATCCAAGAACCCTTTCCCACTCGACCCCACGGAGCCATCTACCGAGCCTTCCACCAGCGACCCTCCTTCCGTCGCTGGCTCCGAATATTCCAGGGCTCCAACTCGAACGACCTCTTAGCCCGAGGTGTCCCGACCAAAGTCTGGTTCAAGAGGTTGGGGAGGACCCTTTGGCAAGGTGCGGTGTTGAGTGCGGTGTTCTTTCTGGTGTGGTGGCCGATTACGATCGCGATCATCGCGCCGATATGGGGCGGCAGGAATATGGCTCATACGTGGGTGCCGCAGATCATAAAGCTTGTATTTGGTGAGTGCAAAATAAGCCTTTGAATACAATCCAACTCTCAGCGTCGTACTGACCCTTTCTTGTAACCCCCTCCTCCACTGCAACCCTCCTGGCAACCCCCGTCCCAGCGTTCGTCCTCGGCTTTTTCCAAAACCCCATCATCGCCTGCATAGCCCTCGGCGCCGAAGATTCAGTCCGAACCAACAACCTCCAAGTTCACGAGCAACAAGTTCGCGAAGTTGAGAAGGCTGCAAATCCGAGGCAGACGACCGAGACGGAACGGTACAGACCGGCGATGTCATACTATCCTCAGACGGCGTGAGGGGGTGTGGGCATGGTGGATGTTGTGGTGGTGGGGCGATCGATCGACCGGTGTAATCTTTTGTCATTCTGTATGTACTGATGTTGAAGTAGAGTTGTTGTAATACCCAATCTTGTCGGCCCCAGAAATGACGAAGCGAGGCGTTGACTTTGCACGTGACCCGGTCTACTCCAGTCCAAAGATTCAGCTGATGATGAACAATTCTGGGAACAGAGTCCATCGGACTTTCCGCTCAGAAGTGGTGACTTATTCCTTCGATGTGTACCCAGTTCTGAGGATTCTCCCTACCTGACCTGATGCTCCGCCACGAGCCGTTGCGCAGGCCGTGAAACGGCGACGGGACGTTGGCGACAAAAACTTGCTGAGTCAGTCCAAGGCTCACTTTCTGAAGACCGCCTTGCTATTGGGACATAACGTAAAGAGCTCGAACTGAAGAACGAAGGCCTTCTTTCGTGTCGGTGGATGAAGAAGTCCCACGGCGACCACCTTGCAAATTCATACCCCATTCCCGAGCTCTCCGACGGGACGAGCGTCACTGTGAAACTGAACTTGTCGAGGCGTGCGCATCGACAGCGATCTCGGGGGCCCAACTCAACAAGCGTTTTTCCCCAGAGACGAGCGAGCCTGCGCGTTGATGCCGACGCGATTCCCCGTGCGAGCTCGAAAGCTGGCAACGGCAGGCAACGCGGCAACGGCTGAGCTGAGCGGTGCTGCTCCTTTGCCCGTGATTTCCCTCGTGCCTCGAGCCTCGTGCATCGTGCATTGTGCATCGTCCCTCTCTGCACCCTCAACCTCCCTCAACCAACCCTCGTCAGCATGGCTCCGGAAGGCTATCCCTCCAGCTCGGCTCCTCCCGAGGACTGCATCATGCAAGGCTATCTGCTCAAGTACGTGGCCCGCCCGCACTGACCACGACCCCGGCGTCGCCGGCTTGGACTGACACCTCAGTCCCCCGGTGCTCATGCCATCCTTCACGAGACTGACCAATCTGCAATGCTTTCGAAATGAAACTTACAGGAAGAAGCGTAAAAAAATGCAAGGCATGGCCAGGAGGTACTTCTATCTCACCTCGACGGTAGGTCATCGTCGCGCTCTTTGAGGGTTTCCGGCACTCGCCGTTCGGCCTTTCGTCGTCATTCGGCCACCCCCACTTGTTGGACAGCGCATCCTGCTCGGCGTTTCCCCCCCACCAGCCGTTTCCAGCTGCGGCATGACAGCGAGACCGAGGGGGGAAAAGGGCTTAGGCTATCCCGGGTTGCTGCAAACAGAGTCTTGAAACAAAACCACACCTGACCTCTCCCTTACAATTACATTACCACCACAGGGCACACTCAGCTACGCGTTCAACACGCATTCGCCGATCCGCGATTCCATCTCGGTCAACCTGGCCTACATCTCGGCGAACCGCAAGACGAGGTCGATCCACATCGATTCCGGAAAGACGGTGTACCATTGCAAGGCCTTAACGGTCGGTCAGAGCTGCGGGTTGTTTTGAACGTGTTTCCGTCACTTGAGGGCTCATACGATGTCGAAAATTGCACCTCCCAGTCGGCTGATTTCGACAAGTGGGTCAAGGCGTACAAGGAGGTCAACGACACCCTCCAAGAACGTGACGGTGGATCGAATGCTGCAAAGAGTCCAAGTGGATCGAGTTTGGGTGGTGGGTTCCCTTCGAGCAACCAAGGCATTGACGCCGCCGTCAAACGAATGGCTCAGGTCAGTGCGACGCATGACTCCCTCCGCCTTGCCTCGGAACGCGGAACGCCAAGACTGATGTCCAGAGCCGCGTTCCACAGCCCCTCCAAGAGCTCGAATCTATTTTAAACGATTTCCGAGGCCAAAGCCCGTCGTCGCTGGGCTCGCCGAACAATGTCAATCTGAAATTCACCTCCGCCGGTGCCCTGTCACCCAACAGCGGCGGTCACTCGTCGGGCCATTCGCTCAAATCCAAACTCGGACTCGGTACCGGTCGTCATCGCAGTGCGTCCAAGTCCGTCTCGGATGAACATTCCTACTTCGATGCCAAGGCGTCGATGAACGAAGCGCTCGTCACTCGATACGCTACGGCGCTCGGCACACTCAAAGCGCAGTACGAGTACTTGTCGTCGCAGTTCGCAGGCGCCGGTGCTTTCGAAACGGCGACCAAATCCTATGCTTCGAGGCAATCCATCTATTCGAGTTATGGTGAAGCTTCTGTTTCGTCCATCAATTCCGGAGGCGATGAGGACTTTTACGATGCACCGGGCGAGTTCGTCCTTGATGAAATGGAGGGGTCGTCGTCCGAAGAGGAGGAATCGATTGAGGATTCGTCCTTTACTTCGTTGGACGAAGGAGTCGAAGAAGAAGAAGACGACAAAAGTCCGCCACCTGCTTCGAGGCAGTCCTCCGCTACTTCAGAAAGTGAAATCAAGGATGTCAAACGACGCTCCCAACTGTCCGTGCCGCAAGGTCAGGAATTTTCGATGCTGTCATTGTTGCGCAAGAACGTCGGCAAGGACCTCTCCACCATCTCGTTCCCCGTCTCGACGAACGAACCGCTCTCGGCATTGCAACGCATCGCCGAAGAATTCGAATACACCGACTTACTCGACAAAGCCGCCGCGACCAAGGACTCGATCGAACGACTTGCGCTCGTCACCGTCTTCGCCATTTCCGGCAACGCAGGGAACAAGTATCGCGCCTCGCGTAAACCTTTCAATCCTTTGTTAGGGGAGACGTACGAATGCGTTCGACCGGACAAAGGATTCAAATTCGTCGCTGAGAAATTGTCCCATCGTCCGCCGGTGCTGGGCTTCCATTCCGAAGCGAAAAAGTGGCAGATCGATGGTTACCTCGCACCGGACCAAAAGTTTTGGGGAAGGTGCATGGAGATTTTGGTCTCGGGCGAGTTCGTGATCACGTTCAAGGACACGGAGGATCGATACACCATCAAGAAGCCGAGTTCGTTCGTGCGCAACCTCATGGCAGGGACCAAGTACATTGAAGTCGTTGGCACGATGACGGTGACGAACGAGAACACGGGCGAATCCGCGACGGTCGAATTCAAAGAAGGTTCGGCGTGGGGCGGTTCATCGACGAGGAACAAGTTGGTCGCGCAGATCAAGGATGCGAATGGGCAGAGTCAGATGGAACTCGTCGGACGATGGGACGAAGAAGTTTCGCGCAAGAATGGCAAGGATGAATTCACGCGCTTGTGGTCGATCAAGGATTTCCCCAACAACCCTGAAAAGTACTACGGCTTCAGCAAGTTCGCTTCGTCGTTGAATGAGATTACGGAAGTGGAGAAGGATCGAATGGCCCCTACAGATTCGAGGTTGAGGCCTGATCAGAGGCAGATGGAGGAAGGGAACATTGAGGAGGCCGAACAGAGCAAGAAGAGGGTCGAGGAGAAGCAGAGGGCCAAGAGGACCGAGTTGGCACAGAGGGGTGGGGACGCACCGGTGCCCAAGTGGTTTACCAAGCAAGGCTCGGGGTGGAAGTACACAGGCGAATACTGTGAGTGGTCACTCTTGCACCTGCGTTTGGAGCTGCAAATTGTGGACGGAAAACTGATGTATCGCTCTCTTCCGGGTTTTTGCAGTCAAGGTCCGCGACGAGAAAAAATTCGAGGATCCCGATATCTTCTAGTCACGCGGTGCCTCCTCTGATCGGCAAAGTATTCTCGATATGAGATCCTCTCTCTTTATGAACTTGTAACATTTCTCTCTCTTTTTAATTTCTTCCATTGATGTGTACACTTAATCGAGACCTATGGAGCTTGCTACCTACACCTGTGCACATCCCGCAGGGCGGGTGCGCAATTGAGCTTACCGAAGCTCGTGAATGATAGCCAAAGGAGTCTCTCCATGGTCTGCATATAGTCTTTGTCTGTGGCGCGTGCATAGAATTGGTTGTTCCTTGAGAAATCCAGTTCCCTCTCCCTGCATCACGTCCTCGCTGCACCTTCGTGCCCTAACCAGTTGCGGACGATCTGATCGATACTTTGGACAGAGATCCGATGCGCTCGGCTCAAGTCACTGGGAGCATGTTCTGGTGCACTCGGATGGAGACTTTCAAATTCGGTCGTATTTCATGAACAAGGTGACCAGTTTATTCTACACCCGAGTCGTTGCCTCCTCCAGGGGACTCCATCTGCCACACCGAATTTTTCACCGGGTGAGGCTCCTGTCGAGTCACCAAGTAGAGAAGTATCAGCTTCCCAATGCGCTGACGAGCATTCATCACAACACGATCATAACCCCGTGCCAGTGGACGACGGACCTTGATTTCAAAAGCAATCAAAGCTTCCAACGCCGCTCGTCCCGTGATCGGTTCGAGTCTCTCGACCAAATCGCCATCGATGAACGCTCCGGCACTCTGCCCTGTTCGACCCGTGAAGATCATATGCGACGCTGCGACGTGAATTTTGCCTTTCTTTGAGGTTGCGATATGGGCGAGATGGAAACTGGATAAGAGGGAGGGTGAAGGCTTCAGTGGTGAGGAGCGAGTGGAAAGGGGGCAAAGGGGAATAGGGGCTATTGGCAGCGAGCGAACTAACAGATGTGCCGTCTCCATCTGGTAGCGTACAAGGAAAAAAGATCAACAAGTAAGTCTTCGTAGTTGGAGGCACAATATTGACCAAATTGCCTAGGACTGACTTCGAGCGACTGCACGCCGATCCGCTTGCTCGCCAGATCCGCGATCAAATGTTCGTTCGCATCGTCAAAGTTGGGGTCGCTCCGGCCTTGACTTGCGTCTGTTTGATCATGTCAGTTGGTATTGATTAAGATTTAACACTCAGTAAGGTGAGTACTAACAGAAACCATCCGCCGAAGCGTGCAAATCGGTAGGAACGAGTCGGCCTTGATCCTCTGGCCCTGAAAGGCCTTCTCGAAGTGAGTCGATCAACTACGGAATCGGGCCGAAACATTGGGATATTAGCCGAGATTGCCGAATCGGAGGGAAAACCTATACCGGAGCTCACCTTCTGCCTCAGTTCCTGATCAGCGGCCACGGGCTGGGAGATACGATACGCGGAAGAATTCGATCCTGCGACGTCTTGATCGATGAACCCCGTAACCGGTCCCCTCTCACCCCGATGCCAATAGTCGTAATCGGTCGTCACGCTCAACGCTCTTTCCGGAACATTGACATCGCCCACTTTCAAAATCTCATCATCGAGCGTTCCACAACTGCCCAATCGGATGATCGCTAGATCCCCTTCAACGACGGCTCGGGCTTCCCTAACGAAGAAATCCATATTTGCGATACCCATCCCAATCGCCATCACGCTCACAGGAATGCCTCGATACCTTCCCGTCAGAGTGACGAAACCTCTTCTCGAAGTCAACTGAAAGGGCTTCGGTGAGGAGTCGAAGAGTTTAGCGATCTTGGCTAGCCGAGCTGGGTCACCGACGGTGAGGATCCGGTTGGCGATTTGGCCCGGTCGAATGCCGACGTGGTAGGTCGCTCCGTAAGCGTCGACGGGGAAGTTAGCATCCTTGATCGCGTGGGCGGGGTATTGCACCATTTTGGAGGATTAGAGCACTGGTGGATGGGGGGAAGGGTCGGATTTGTTAGCAGCGCAGCTCGGGAAGGAAAGTTCGGGCTAGGTGAGGCAGTGAGGCCAGTTCGATCGGTTCTAACGGATTCGCGGTAAGTGCACAGGCATAGTCACTTTGACACAGGTCGTAGACCACCTAGTCATCGTAGCTCCAACATTTGTTCATGCTTGCGGACATGAACCCCCAAGAATCCCCGCCTCCGCGTTCGGCGTTACTAAGCCCGAACCGTTCCATCGGGTTCGGCACGTGCTCAACGCTGGCGACTTCGAAGGTCGGAGTAGACGACGGGCTGGTATGACAGCAGAGTTGTCACACTTGCTATAATCCTAAAAACTTACGGAACCCTTCGAGGCTGGTCCAATCGGGTCTCGTGGTAAGGTCAAAGTCGAAATGAAAGGCAAGAACCCAACAGGCGTACGGTACCCCACTCGTAGCCTCGGGATCGTCCGATGACGACCTTCAACGTCCGCCTACGTCCGCGCACCCCCACACTGAGAGATATCTCGGCCGAGATCCGAACCGAGGCTGGGCCGAACCGACTGACCCGAACGGCTGAGCGCGCAATTCCTATAGAAATGACCGCTCACTTACACGAATTTTCAGTGGCAAGGAAAACTTTCCTTCAATCACGATGGTCGAGAGAGAGCGGAAGAACACGAAGAGGGGTGAGCGGACAGCATCCGATTCCCGCTAGGACCTTGTCCGACGCCAAAGGCAAAGTCAGAGCAGATGGTATTCGAGATCACGGTGATGATGAAACTTGAAAGAAAACAATAGTAGCAGAAGAAGAAAGACACAAATGATAGGCACACGACGAGCAAGGAGAGGAATGATAGAACGACGGGGGGGAAGGATGACGAGTCAAGGCCGGATAGATTAGAAACTTTGCCTTCGTGCTCCTCCACACATCTCGGATCTTTGCATTCCCCAAAATGTACCCCATCAGCAACGGGACAGCCCACAACACACGATCCATTACTTGGTCTCCGGTTCAAAGTCGTCACCATAAATGAAGTCCCTCACGGCTTGTCGTTGCTCCTTGGCGGACTTGTCGATCGGCACCTTGAAGATGGGTCGGTACTCGTTCTCGCCCGTCAGTTCAAAGAAGCGCGGTTTGAATGTCGCACCTTCCTCCTCGCGCCTCCTGACGGCTTCGCGTTGCGCGTCCTCGATCACAGTCTTGGCGTCCGTCGCGGCGTCGAGGTCGCTCTTCTTGATCGCGGCCGTCACTTTGCTCCAGAGTCTGCAAAAGCCAGTTCATAAGCCCTTCCATCAGTTCGAGAACTCATAGCCCTCTCAACTCTCCGCCAAGACCTACCTCCGTGACTCGTTCTCGGACTGTTTATCCTCCGGCGCGACGACCTTCTGCGTGATCTTGGCCGTACTCGCATCAAACAACGTTTCCTTGCCCTTGAAGCCCTTCCGGTGGATGTCCATCTTCTCGTTCCACGTGCCCGAGATCTCGCCAATCTCCCCCTTGGGCCCTTTGATCTTGCCCGCGATCGCGTTGTCTGTGCGCAAGCGATTTGCTCAAAAAATCAGTCTGCTAGACGATGGAGCTCAAAGGCGGCTACGGCTCGTACGCACATGTTCCGGAGAAGAAGCCTTTGGTTTTGAACTCGACGTCGCACGTGATGTCGTTCTCCTCGTTCTTGACGATCGAGGTATCGCCGAGCTCCAATACCATCTATTTCCACACACCGCTTGCGGTACGATCAGTACCAAATCCCTACCTCATCCGTGAACAAGACGTTCCAATCCGATCTCACCTTGCCAAACAGGATCCCACGAGCGTACCTTGTGATGCACCGGAAGCTCAGGAAGGATCAGTACAACGGCCACTCGCCCCGCTGCAAAGGTTCGTCCGTGCTCACATGTTGGGCATGGTGATATGATACTCCCCGTCCTCTCGCTTGTTCATGAGCATCACGTGCGTCTCACCCTCCATGACTAGTGAGCGTACAACCCAGTTCAAGTCAGCCTTCTTCCCCATCTCAGGCAGGCTGACGGGACATCGCGCGGACTCACTTGTCGCAGCGGAATTCCCGAGGAACTTTGACTTTGGTCGCAGCTCGCCGCAAATGTCGAGTCCGTTCTCGGGGGAAGAAAAGTACCTGTCGAGGGGACCAAGGTTTGAGCAAATAGCATTTCGTTTGAACGCGATCGAGGAATTGGGAACGCACCAAGCCGAGATGGGAGGGTGATGCGAAACCTGTTCGGCGACGTAGTAGGCCGCCGTCCCATCGGGGTAGTCGTAACGGCATCGAAAGAATTCGCCAAGAACGGGGTTGTATCTGCAATTCCTCCCCCCGTATTACAGAGGTGAGTTGGCCGCACCAGTCGCTCTTCAAAGTGTGGGGGTACACTTACGGCTTCTTGACCCCCCTTGGCTTGATGTGCCAGCCGCCCAGATAGTATCGGAGCACCTGGATGAATCGGTCTTCGGGTGACTCGATCTTGTCGACGCTGGATCGAAAAGTTTGAGACGGACATCCTTTAATTAGCCCCGTGTCTCTGTCTACCTTCGAGGTCGATCGCCGAAGCGCGCCGCCGATGAAGAGTCGCCGAGAGAAACGACGCGTACCCGTGGAGCAGTTCAGGGTGCGAGTGGAAATCCGTGACCCTCTCCAGCATAGATCTCGGCTCCAGCACGAATCTACCGAATCCAAGAGAGAGGTGGGTTGGTGGGGTCAGTTTTTTTTTCCGGTGCACTGGGGCGCGTACGTCGGAGCTGTCGGCTCTGCACACGGAAAAGGCAATCGCTCGATCGCGTGTGGGGGTGGTGCACGTCGGTTACCCGCACACGCGCGGCGGGCTGGCGCTGGACAGAGCGTGATAACCCAACGACGACGGCGCGCTCGTCTGAATTGCCGCCGGCGCGGGAGCGCGCAAGCCAAGCGTGGGCCGCGCCGGGTGCGGTGACCTCAGGAAACGATTGCGCTGTTCATCACGGCAGAAGCGCGGTGGGGTGACCTACACAGGCAGAGTGATCTTGCTCAAATCCATACCGATACGCAGCTGCGAGACGAGGGCCAAGAGCACTGCAAGCCGTCACATGTGAAAGCTATGATCAGCGATTCCCGGCGATAAATGAGTCGTGCCAGTTCGTGACTGCGGTCGAGTTGAGCCCGACACGATCTCGTCTCTTCGCCACCACACTCGAGCACAGCACGATCGAGTGCAGCGAAACATGCCAACGATCCCACATGCTCCACTGTCCTCCAGGCGATCGTGCGGCCCCTCGTCGTAGCGCAGCGCCAATCGATGTGCTCTTGCTCGCCACAGACCCGAGCCGACAGGCCAGCTCGGCCTTTGCAGAGGGTGGACTGTCACGACCACTCACTGTTCTTGGGCTCCTCGTCCAAGACCCTGCATCGAATTCAATTCATCAGCATCCCACTTTCGCTTAGCCCAAGACTTCTTGTTGAGCGCGGCGCCTAAATCACGGGCCGCCGGTGGCTTCGATGACGCGCAGGCGCATCGGTGCAGGCAGGCGGGCACCACCTCGCCAGCCAGCGTGAAAGATCTCCACCCTGTCCAACAGTCCTCGACCTATAACTGACTCTGTATCATCCTCATCCGCCCCTTCAGGCGCACGATCGACCTCCTCACTCGACTTGCAAGGCTTCTCCGCCGATCCGGAAGAGGTTCCCGGTAAACGAACGATCGAGCTGAGTCCCATCGTTTGGTGAGAGAGCTTGGCGGGGTGGTGTGGGTGCGTGCGTAAAGGACGGAGAAGAAGCCCGAGCTTGCCAAGCGCGCGCACGGCGTGTGGTGGGGCGGGTAAGATGCACAAGATCCGCGAACGTGGTATTCTTCCGGACAGCTTTGGCATGTGGCTCGAGCCCTTTTTCGCACCTTGATAAGTTGGTATTGCATCACATAATCTCTTAGATGAATGATACACCATAGCACGGGTTAACATGTTCCCTACCGCTCCTCTGCGAAAATGCTGGACAGGGCCCCTGCGACGACTGCTTCGTCAAACAAGCGGCTCGGTGTCCGAACAGGAACGCAGACGATACCAAGAGCCTGCAAGTAAAAAGATAGGCCCCCAAAGTCGAAACGAAGAGGACCCAGCTGGCGTCAGCGGGCTGCGAGCCATCCTCCCCGAGACCAACGAAGAGAAAATCCACTTACCTCCATCTCCTCCCGATCAACCCTCACCTCCCCCTCTTCGACGTAAACCAAATGACTCACCACCTCCCTCACCTCAATCCTCCTCACCCCCCGCCCTTCCTCCCCATAAGGCGCCGCACAAGCCCCTTGAATCGCTCTCACGAAATCCCCCGCGTCATACCCCGCGCTTTCCCGATCCAACCGCGAGTTGAGTAAGAGTATCTTGTATTTGAGAGTCGGGGAATCGACGATTGAAGGTCCGACGTTTCGGAGGGCCAAGCAGGGTATTATAGAGGTGTAGAGTGATCCTGGGGAATAGATCAGGCTGGTCCGGAGATCGTCTCCCACATCAGCGAGATGTACTACCACGGATGCAAGTCGCCAACGCTTTGAACAGACCAAGTACTCGTCTTTAACGATTCCAAGAATAATGGGTTTGCGCGCGGGTAAATTTCCGACCCGAAACTGTTGAGATATAGAATTCTCTTGATCCGACTTTGAAGAGGGATGATCTCATCCTTCGAGAACCCGACGTTGGGGTTCTTTAATCCGTCCTGACCTTGGCCTGAGGGCTCGTCGTCGTCTTCTTCTTCGTCGCCCAGCGTACGAGCTTCGAAGAGGAGTGCTGGGGTAGGGACTCGGGAAATGTTCAGAGGGTGTGAAATGGCGGCTCCGGGTGATGAGGGGATGCGGACAGGAGCGGGGAGGTTGGGGGCGAGGAAAGAAGGGGTCGATGGTCGCGCCGGTGGGGATAACGAGGATTGGGATGGATGCGATATGTCGGATTGGCCAGGGATGATGGTGCCGTCCTCCTGAAGCACGCCGATATCAAGTCAGCACTTTTGGAATGATGATTGTATCTCGGTGATCAAATCTTCACTGACCAGTTCAGCAGCGATCGTAGCCGTTGACGCGGTATTAATAACGGGTACGACTCGGACCTTCTCGTGTGGAATGTCAGTGATAGAAGCAAAGAGAAAGATGGCGGATGGGATCTGAGCGGAAGAATAGAAGCACATTAGTTCCGGCAATGTGGACGTGAATAGTGGAAACTCGAAGATTACGCACCGATCCGAGAAACAATTGGGCACCAGCGACGAAAAGGTTGCCGATTGAGGCCCTCTTGTACGAAAATCCCTGCAGTACGATCGATCAACAAGTCAGCTTCGTCGTGACGTGTGCAACTTGCAACGAGGTTCGAAAACACCACTGACCCGTCTGGCTTTCCTCAGTATGGCCGCTTCCACGTGGATGAGGAAAGCCCTAATCGTCTCTTTACGATCATTCGGAATGCCCTGTGGGCTCTCGTCGCTGGTCAGCCCCTGTGACCAGCCCCAGAGGATGAAGCGCCCAAGATACCCACCTGCCATAAGGGATGTTTGCCTTCAACGATACTATGCCACTCTGCTTTGACTTGGATCGAGTCGTTATCGCCCAATCGGTGCTCGAGCAGTCGACGGATCGCGAATAGGGGTGAGTTGGGCGACGACTCGGGGATCAAGCGCACGAGCCGCGATCTGGTGTACAAAGAGCGAAGATTAGCAGAATTCAAGTCGTTGTTCAGTCCTCTTGTGCTTCAAGATTCAGACTTGACTTGCCTGATATCGCCTACGGATGGACCTCCTGTCGGAAGAATGATCGCCTCCAATGTCAAAAATTAGCGCATGATCCCCACCTTCCCCTTTCCCTCTACACAGCGGATTCACTGACCCAATACCCTCTGGATTTCACTCGAACTACCCCCATCGTCACTAATCGGCACGACATAGCTGATCTTTTGCGCCGCTCCGAATGCGCCGAGGATCGCATTGCACCCCGTCCCGCCACCGATCACACAAACCGACTGCAGTTCCAACGGCAGTGCACTTTGGGTGGAGGCGAGGGTCGTCGTGGAGGCACCTGAGTGGGTGGTGTGAAGGAGGTCGTTGCGGTGGAAGGACGAGGTCGCGAGCGGGGACAGGATCGAGGAAGCTGCCATGAGGGAAGCTGACGGGGCGGTGCCACTGGCTGGGGGGACTCGGTGGGAGGAGGAAGAGGAGGACGAGGACGACGAGGTGGGGTTGTAGTGTGGGAAGCAGCTCATATTGGCATGGAAAATGAGGAGCGAACGAAGTTTGTACGACCGAGGACGCGGTCACGTGCAAAGGAGCGGCTCGCGGTGCCGGTGGGGCATAACGCGCAGTACGCGTGACGTGGGGAAACTTGGGGAGACGTGGGGAAACGCGCGAAAGGCCAAAGCGAGCTTTGGGCAGATGCAGCGGTGTGGCGCAAAAGGCGAGCGAGGTCTAGCGAGGTCGCGTGTCGCAGCTCGTGCGAACTTGTCTTGTGCGACATCCGACCAGTCTGCCAGCTTCAGCTACTGCCACCTCTCCACCTTTTTCGTGCACATACATCCTCTTGGGCACATCGGCGCATCCGAGGCCACCCTTTCCCCGCACAACTTCTCGTACGAGTCACCTCGCTCGATCGACGCGTCACATCGTCGAGTTCCACCGCCTCCTATTCTACCCCAGCTTCATCACGCACCATCACGACCCTTCTAACACGGTATCGCACCGTGGGATTGGCTGTAGATCGTTGCTGGAATGCGCATGTCCCGATAGTACCTCGTGAGTTGGTTCTTTCTCGGTGGCTGCTTGCGACGCGCGTGCAGAGTGCTCATGTCAAAAACGACCCACCTCTCCGGCCAATGATCCGATCGCGCGCTCGCCCTCCACAGGCCAAGTTACGCCAACTCCAGCACAGAGCAACGCCGTATCGACGTTAAGGATTCATTGGGACCCTCCGTGGGCTCCAAACTTGTGGAGCAGGGTCATGCGGCCGCGTTCGGAGTCTCCCGCCAAGCTGATTGAAGATTCTGAACCCGAGCGAGCCAGGCCTGGTTTTGCATCGGACGAGGAAGATGCTCCGATAGCCTCACGTTCCGTCCGGCTGGATCTAGGTGCATCGACTACGTCAGCCGAGCCGAACGAGCCCGTCCCTTCTACTTCGACGAGTGTGCCCAAGGTTCTTGGACGACGGATCCCACCTTGGGAGCGTCAACGCGCTGCCCCTTTGGCCTCGACCTCGAGCCATGTGAGGAAGTTGTCGATCGAGTCCAACTCGTCGTCAGCTTCTTCCTCTATGAAGAGACCGTACTCGACCTCGATCAATCGCGCCGACGTATCGACCACCTCTTCCAAGACGGACAAAAAGAAAGTGAAGATCCACCAAACCGCCGCCGACCTACTGAGCGAAAGCGCGAGTGGCTCCGATCACTCTCCACCCAAACCGAAGGAGGTGATCCTCAAACCGACCAAGCGGGTGCCGAACAAAGTCAAGAACAAGGGCAAGGAGCGCATGATACCACCCCCTTCACCGGTCCCCTCGAGCCCCACTTCAGCTTTGGACGTGATGATGGATTCGAGCATCGAGGTTTATGATCTCCGATTTGACACTTCGGAAAGCGACCAGAAATCCGATTCGGAAGGTGATCTTGATCCGCCTGTTGGTTCACGACTCCAGCTGGATCGCTTCAAGTACGGAAAACCAACCGAAGACGACACATTGGCGTTGAAACGAAGAAAGAAGAAAATCCTTCTACTTCCCTCGGTTGACCCAGTCGTTTTACCGTCACGTGCTCGAGTCCGCCTACTCGATCGATGTCCTCTCTGCGATCTGTACTTTTCCACAAGTCGTTCTGCGGAATGGAAGGAAGGGCATCTACGAGCATGTGCCTTGACTAAGGACTACACATCCGAAACCGTGCGTGTCCGCGTCGAACAACAGATTCTCAATCTTGCTGCCGAAGCGGAATCGAGGCGACTCGATCCATCGCGGACGTTGTTCGATCGGATGGTCGGCAAGGGGGAGGGCGCGAATGCTCATATTCGAGTAGTCACAGTTGTGGGGGTCGAGGTGGGAGACGGTGCCGAATGGACCAGGGAGGGTAAAGAGATTGGGAAGATGCAGACCGAGTTGGAGAAGGGAATGAGGAAACCGACGAGGGATAAGGTCATTCGAGAAGCTGCTGAGATTCGTCGAGAGGGTTGGGAGAGGGAGCGGAGAAGGGGTGAAGAAGAGGCGAAGAAGGAATGGGGGCAAGCTCAGACGCCCAGGGCGACTGGGGTCCTCAAACCTGAATCGGCCAGTTCAAGGCAAGTATTCGCTGGTCGTATCGAAGGCGCCTTGGGCGCTCTCGGTGGATCGGGCCTGACGCAGGCCCCATCGAAGAGGCGCGAAAGTCAAAGCGACGAGGAGGGCTACGTCTTCCTCGTCGACGATTCGCTCGATGCGGATCAAATGATGGAGCCGCCATCGACTCAGCTCTTTGCTCCATCTGCCCTCGTCGAAAATTGCGCCGAAACGAACGAGATCCAAGCCGTCGCGATCCCTTCGAAGCTTGTGCCCAAAACCAAGCGTCGAGCGCGGAGCAAGGCGTCCAATTCTTCTGATCCCGATTCCGACACGGATGAGGAAAGGTTTACTCGATCCCTGTGGTCCGCTGCGGCTGGGCACGACGATGAGATTATCCAAGAGGTTGTGGTGAGTGATCATGCTTCCTTCCGGCGTGAAGTGGTATTCTTCCCGAGGCGCCTGCAGAAAGACTGACCTGAATCCAAGTCACCGCCCCCAACTCGCACCCGCCTTTCCACCCACCCCGTCTCCCCTCCCTCGTCCCCTAGCTCGCTGCTCCTCCTCTCTACGCCCGAACACGATCGTCTGACTCCGCATCGACGTCGCGTGGAGGTGCAAGTGGATACACCGAGCACTATGGACAGTTCGCCGACTCGGGCACTCAGGTCATCGATGACTGCGCTTGGTTTGGGCGGAGATGATGATATCGCTGCTGCGAGTCGTAGCGGAGGACCGGATCGGCCTTCGCGCTCAGTTACGGATGAGATGGTGATTGATGACGATGACGATGCAAAGAGCGATTCGGCATCGGACCTTGGCGAAGGTGCTTGGGAAGACGAGATTTACAACGACGGGGTGATGATGTGGGATGGTCGGGAAGAGATTGGGACACTCGCGGTTTCGGACGATGGGTCGTCGTCGAGCGAAGAGGACCCTCTTGCTGCTGTGGCGAAGAGGTCGGCTACGAAATCGACGGGGAGGAAAGTCGGACGACCTCGAAAGGCCTCGACTCCTACCTCGTTCTCCTCTCCTTCTTCGTCCGCCTCGTCCGATCCTGACGAAGTCACCGTTTACGACTCGGTCAATCTGCCTCCTGGATGCCCAGACTATTCGAGCCAGCCATTGGAAACACTTCGACGACAAGTTAAAGGCTTCGGCTTCCGCGTCTCGAAGGAGAAGAGCGTGCTAGTCGATCAACTCATCAAAGTATGGATCGCGATGCACCCCCCTGAACCGCCCACGAAGTCGCCCAAAGTCAAGAAACCCAAAGCCGCTGCTGCGAAGAAGACCAAGAAGAAGAAGAAGGACGAGGCAGCCGACGCGTCGGAAGAAGAAGTGGTCGACGAACGCAGTTTGAGCGCCAAGATGCGCGAATCCGTCCTGGCGAACGAAGCGATCTATCTCAAAGTTCTCAGATATGAGGTGCGCAATGGAGTCTTGATCTCAGCTTTAATGCTTCGGAGCCATCGCTGATGTTGTATGCGTCACCGACGAGCATAGCCCATCTTCTTCGATGATATCGTTGCGCTCGCGACGGGGAGCAAGATCAAGGTTGCGAAAGCGGTCTTGGCGAAGTGGTTGGACGATCAGGTACGTGATCTCTGCCTTGACGGTTTGGAACGTATGAACTCACTCTCGGATTGCTCGATTTGATTGGACAGTGCATCACGTTCTACACCCAAGATCCAACAAAAGGTTCGAGGCGAAGGTACAAGTGAGGTATATGCGAGGTGGTTGAACGGATGGGTGGCTTCAATTTAGTATCTCAGCCGACTGCATAATTTATTCTTTTATGAGGATGGAATTCCTCGCCGTGCTCTTTATGCTATAGTCCTGCATGGGTCGCCGAGATGCTCCACGCCCGCCGATATTGGCCCACTTGGGAGACGAGCGAAGCCGATTCGGCGACGTAATAGACCTCAGCGCGACGCGACCCGCTGCGCGCTGCTCTGAACGTGTTCACTCGCAGTTCCGGTCCATCAATCGCCCTGCAAACTGGCATTCACCCTCAAGCGATGAGTGACCCCTCGGGTTCGTCGTCTTGGCCATCTCAACGCTCTCAACCTGGTCAGGATGGGTCGAGTCTGACCCCAGCGACGTCGTTCCAGTCGTCGTTCTCATCGTTCAATCTGCGCCAAGCACCTCACCGCGCCGCCATGCACCAGGGTACGAGTACGACTAGCCAATGCAACATGGCTTCGACATCGAGTCTATTTGATGGACCGATGAATGCCGCTTCGATGGACCCCACCGGGATGGAATCTACGCCGTCGATCGTGTTTCCGTCGACGTGCACCCCGCCATTCACGGGTGGTGCCAATTCAGGTTCAGGCTCGGGCTCAGCCGGCGGCTCAAGTGGCGCTCCGCCTACACCTTGGACCTCGCCCGGCTCTATCTCGGCCTCCCCTGCTCGTCGACCCTCCATCGCCGGCGGGCTATCTTCCACCGCCCAGGGGTCAGTCCCCATTTCGAACCCTCACTTTCGCAAGAACTCGACCTTGGGATCGTGCGAACCCATCTACGCGAGGGCCTCGGGTCCGAATTCTCCTTCCCCTTCCGACTCGGTTTTCGCCGATGACGATGACGACGACGATGCTGCCGTGCTAGGAGGGATGGAATCTGATCTCGACACAATGGCAGGAGGGATGCGACATCCACAATCGTCCTCCCGAGGTGATGATTCCCCCGCCGATAGTCCCATGATGATAGGGTCCCCTTCCCTCAATGCGATTCGCGAAACATCGACCGAGGACTCGATCCCGAATTTCAATCGACCCAATTTTCAACGCGCGAACGGCCCTACAGGATCCCCCCATGTCCGATCGAGAACCCCTTCCCTCCCTTCCTCGGTGAAACATATCCCTCCTTCCCCCGCGGCGATCGCGAAAGCCTTGTCTGGGCAGACCGAACAAAAGACCCCTCCTCCCTTCCTCCAACGAAGACTCTTTGGCGAGGATCTGAACCAGATGGTCATTGAAGGGTCGAGGAGATCAAGTTCGGATGGGGACGCCTCGATGGCGGGCGTAACGAATGAGATGAAGTTACCGACGGGTCCGTCGAATGAGTTGAACCTCATGTTCAGGCCTCATGATTCGAGGAGTGGGAGTGGGAGTGGGGAGGAAGGGAATACGGCGAGGGCCGGGGTCGTGAGGAGAGCGGTTTCGAGGAAACCAAATCTGTTGGTCAGTGCCCAGCTCCATACCAATTCTCGTTTCTACAGAAGTGATCTGCTGACGTAGCCCATCTATCCTCGACCACCCCCGCAGCCGAAATCGAAATCCCATTTGCGCGTCTTGTCCGAACTCCGCTCCGAAACTGGTCCCGCCGATCTAGCCGAAGTGCTCTCCGAAGCCGCACTCCACCGTCTCTCCAGATCTGGAGCCTCTCCCATAGCCGGATCACGTTCCTCCATATCCTCCCTCAACGCAAGCTCCTTCCCTCTCCCTTCAACCGAGTCCGCTACTTCAACAGGTGGTCTAGCCAATCGATTCCCCGAGCAGATAGACGATGTCGACGGCGCGCCTTCCCCACCCAGTTCGGATGGGGATGATTTAGCCCTTGATGAAGCGGGTTCAGATTGGGGTGGGACGATGTCTTTGGGTGGGTACGAGACGGAGGGGGAGGAATTGGAACAACGTGCAAAGGCGAATTTATGGACCGGGTTCAGAAATGGGAACTCGAGTAATCCTGTTACTTCGACGCATAGCGCTTCGTCGGGGAGTAACAATGGAGGAGGGCTTGGAGGGGCAGCTTTGGTGACTACGCATAGCGGGAGGAGTCCGGGGAGTGGGGGGATGGGGGAGAAGAAATCGATGGAGATGGAGGCGCCGCAAACGCCGAATTGGCAGTCATCCGCCAGGCTGGGCAAACGGAAACGTAAGTCTTCCGCGATAAGAACAGCGTTCGCCAACGTCGGATGCTGATCGCCTACTCGTAACAGTGAACGACGACCGTTTTGAGCCCTATGCTATCGCGTTCAAACGCCGCGCCGTATCCCCCGCTGCCTTATCCCTCTCCCCCTCCGTCGCCTCGCCTCTCCTCTCCTTCACCTCCTCCACAACAGGTCTCCTCGGTTCAACCTCTTCCAGCCATATCTCCACCTCCACGCCACCGGCCCTCGCTTCCTCCTCCGCCACTTTCCCGGCCGGTTCTTTACCCATTTCCATACCTTCGCCCACACTAGGCCCAACGCACATGTCTTATTTCGGAACAAGGAGTCGAGCCGCTTCCCCCGTGCCAAGCTCTTTATCTTCTAGTGCGGGCAGAGGAGCAGGTACAGGGACGGCTGCGGGTGGGTTCTTGAGCTTTGTTGGGAGATTGGAGAGGGAGGAGAGGAATGGGGGGGGGAAGATGGGGGATGAGATTAGTCGCATGTCGTTGGGATGATGGACGCTTAGCGGAGCATGTTGTAATGATTAAATGAGCGTTCACGAGGCGACTTGGGTCATAAGATACGTGGGAGTTACAAGTGCAAATGGTACACAACAAGAGAACAAAGAGGTGTTCATCTAAACCAAGAACACCCATCAGCCATCCACGTCCATCGCCGATGACGAGCCCTCTTCGACCGTTTCAGGCCTGACCCCGACCGCAGGTTTAGCTTCATCCCTCTGAACCACGCTGGGTTTCGCATCCGCTTTGACCGCATTCGGATCGACGATCCCATCCCTCTCCATCTTTTCCTTGACCAACACGCGACTACGATCAAAGTACTTGTTCGGATGATCGACACTATCCCCCTTGCCTATCCCATCCCCCTTGACAACCCCAAACTTGGCATGCTGAATCTCGAACAACCTCGTACAAGCGACATGATAATGTTTGCCCTTGACACTGGACATGATCTCCCTCGTATCCGAAGCATCGAGGTTATACGTCGACTGTAACTTGGTCTGCAAGTTGGCCTCGTCGTAATGACGGAAAGGGCAACCATGGGCTTGGCCCGGTCCGGGTGCGACGCCCATGATGATTTGCGAACAAGAGCGAGGGGCGTAATTCTTGCGCGAGCCTTCGAGTCCGTATCCGTGGCGGATGTTGTATTGGTATTCCTTTTTGAACTTGTCGGCGGTGATGTTGCTGAAGGATTGGCGCCAAAAGACGACGGCTTCTTCGACCGAGAGGCCGATTCCCTGGTACAGAAGCGCAAGACACACAGTCAGCGACTACACGGAATGACAATTCAGCGCAGCTTACCTTGAGAAAGAGGTTGTACTGCAGCCTTCCCTCGTGCTTGAGATGCTTGCTCGACTTGAGCGTCTCCTGCAGCGAGCGCATGCACATGGGGAAACTCTGCTGCGCCAGGGCGGGGACCATCTCGGCCCGGATCGCTTCGCCATCTTCGGCGCCAGTGAAGGTGTATTCGGAGGCGATGCCCGCCTCGAAGCCCATCGAGAGATGCTCGAGTACGGGCAAGAGGCGCGAGTCCTCATCAAGTCGAGGCAAAGCTTTGGCCGTTTGCTGGGGAGGCAAGGTCCATCACTATCGTCAGTTCTTACTTTCTCGTCGCCGAATAGTGAGACCTTCACTCGCCTCGAGACCACGAGACAACCGCGCAGAGAACTCGGCCAGGACCAAGGAGAGCTCTTCTCGATGCGGTACAAAGGCCTTTCCGGCTTGGAGGTAGACAGCCCGCCTAGCGACCAAATCGGTGACTTGAGTCCAATCAACCTGTACAATGACCAATCGCCATATATATCAGCACTCTCGTGTCTACGCGGAGCTTTCTCACGTGGTAGCCGAACTCACCTTGAAGAAGCGTTCAAACTCGATGCGATCCTCCTTCATCCAGCTCGCATTAGCCAACTCTTTCTTCAGCGACATCTTCTCCTCTTGCCCAACGACATCCCAGCCAAAGTTGAGCGAGTCGATGAATCTCCGTCGGTCCTCGACATCATCGGATTCGTAGCGGATCTTGAAGAGTACGGTCTCGACTCTGAGAAAGCGCTGCCTTAGTTCCTCCCTGGAGGAGAGAATATCTCCATCCGCGCGATGAGTAACATTCCAGCGCATGCAGCCGTTCAAAGATCCTGACTCACGAGCGACAGAAGGCCAAACGAAGGACAAAGTGCGAGTAGAGATCCTTCTTACGCTCCATCTCGACGTCGGCCGATTTGATAGAATCGCCCGACAGGGGCAAATGCGCTTTGCTGCGTTCGAGCACAAGCTGGCGGATATCGTCGTGCGACTTGTTGCGTGCTTGAGCGGCTTCAATGTCGGCGAGTACTGTTGGGGGATGGCAGACGATCAGCGGGGATGAATGGCATGGCCTCGCCCTGGCTGCTCGACGCGTCGAGGCGCGCTTCCATGTCGCACGCGAGGCGACATCCAGCCCTACTCCAAAGAAGAGAAGCAATGTACGTACGTCTCAGACGATCGATAGCCCATTCTTCAAATTGCTCGATTGTAATCTCCTCCTGAGGTGGTCTTTCGTAGAAGTTGAGTCGATGCGGGTATTTCGCCGAGCGCACCGAATGACGCGTCACCTCGCCTTTGACCGCGACGACCCCCGCACCTCCTGCAGCCGAGGAAGATGACGTGGACGCGCCCGAGTTCTTGGTGTAGTTGTTGAGCGACCTCGAGGAGAGAGGCGCTCGTTTTCCGGCGTACATGTTGCGCGATCTGGTGCGCTGGTTGACGGTGAATCGGCGCGAAGTCAAGCACTCCGAGGACGCGTCGAGGAGCTGGCAGTGGGTCGACGGACTCTGGCGGGCGAACCGGCGGGCTCTGGCGGGCTCTGGGGCTGCAGCAATGGTGCCACTGGCCGGTGGCTTGAGCAAGGGTGCACGATTGAGCTGCCAGACAGAGTCTTCAGAGGGTTTAATTGGCGAGTCGGTTTTGCTTGTCATTCAAGAACTGAATGGGACTGAATGTGATCTTGCACTTATGAGTGACTAACTAATTTGGCCCGAGCCGGCCCGGGATGATGGCGGTGCTGCTGCAGTGGGTCAATGCTTCACCACACATTTCTTTTGAATTGAAAGAAAGCCAACAAAACTTCGAGGATCTAGGCAAGCAAAGCAAAGAGGAAAGCAAAACTACCGATAACGGATCCCGCCACCAGGTCGACACGACCATTGGCAGACGAAGCGGCGCGAGACGACGTTGCAGCGCCAGCGGCACTCGTCACTGCGGGGTCCGTGCCCGCCGTGGTTGTCGGCACCGAGGTGATGATCGGCTCCGTAGGAGTTGTAGCCACCGACGACGTAGCAGCCGAACTCGTAGCTTCACCCGAGTTCTGACTAGCAGGGGTGGCTGAAGCAGACACACTGGCCGACGATGCGCTCGAAATACTGCTAGCCGCCGCCGAGGAGGAAGGGACCGTTCCCGTGTTCAGGTACTCGCAAAGGTTTTCGAAAGCTGGTGAAGGAGGAGCTCAATGGCTCAGTTAACGATGGCATAATTCACCCACGCGAAACGACTCACTGGTGTAACCCGCTGCCGAGTCAAAGCACGTGGCACAGGGCTGTCGGATTGGTCAATTATCTCAGCGGCTGGCCCCTGAGCGCGGAGCTGGGTTGCTCTGTTTGTCGTTCATCGTGCAGAACTCACCGACATCTCTGAGAGGGTGCTGCTGGTGCAAGCACACCTTCCGATCGCTTCCGTATCGCTGTTGGTGTTGGTGCACACCTGGAAAACGGGGCCGTCATGGCGGCGGATCAGCGATCGATCCCCTAATAAGCTAACCGTACCGGAAATGGGACCAAGGCCTCTTACCCTTAGAGCACCGGTCCATCCATTGCATTCCGAGCGGCACTTGCCCGTCGAGGCGCTTTGAGCAACGTCTTGAGCGAGTTCTGTCAAGGCGGCTGTGTGGAATGAAGCCGCAGTGAAGGTCCAAAATGAATCGTCGATCTATGATGGAGACACGCAACGCTGTAAGAGAAAACATACCGAGTCCACCAGAGATATCTTGGCGGGGTTGAAGACGGGATCCGTCCGCCAAGCGCTTCAAGATCGAACCGGCCTGCGCCAAGGACTGGCCTTGAGGTCGAGGAGCTCCGAGAACTGTGCAGATGGGTGTTCGCGGGGAGAGGTAGAGATAGGGGTGAAAAAGTGCGACTTACAGTCAGTGCCGAGAAAGGGGATGATGGAGGAAGTAGCTTTCCTGGATTCCTGAACTCCCAACTACAAGTTGGGCCAAGCGCCACATAAGATGACGAGCTCCAGCGGAGCTTGGCGCGTGTGGGGGAGGGGAAGCGGAGTCCAAGCCGAGGAGTCAGAACGACCAGGAATCGAACTCACTCGAAGTTGGGGCGAAGGCCCCGAGAGCAAGGACAATTGAAGCGGGACGCATGGTGCGGTGCTGATGTACGAGGGCCGAGGAAGTGATGGAGGAAAGGTGAAGAGAAGAGAAAAACTGTCCGGTGAGAGCAGTTGAGTATCTCTGCGCTCTTGCCAAGCCTTCGCGTTCTGCGCCCAACGCTCCGGGAAGGCTCCTCGGAGTTAGCTGCCGCACTCGCCCGCGCCCGCCAGTGCGCTGTCGGACCACGGTCGCCGTTCTGCCGCTTCCGCCAGGCACAAAGAAAGTTATGAGTGACTTTGCCCGCCCGGTTGCGATGTCGGTCCCACAAAATAAGCGCAAGAATAAAATGAAGAACGGCTTTCAGGCCTTGGTGCGGGGCAAAAGAGCGCTCGGATTTTGAAGCTCCGACAAGAGCATGAGCGCGTATATCGCGCAGACGTCTGAGTCAAGGTGATAAGGGGTCCACATGAGGTTCCCCGGCGGATCTGAAACCGGAGCGACGCCGGGAGGGCCGCTAGAGGATGACCGCAAGTTAGCGGGCACGAGCCACGCGAGCCCCTCTGTGCGTCATCGCTCCCCACAACATGATCACGTGTACTTTTGGTCCCTACCCTCATCGCCCTCCGAGAACAATGTCAGGATGTCAACCCCCCACCCTAACACTCCGTCGGTGCCTTTGTGCGGAGACGGACCACTTCCCGGAGGAGAAACCGCTTCTCTTGTTCGCCACGATAACACGTCTTCAATTCTGCGAATTTGAGCATGAGTGAGCTCTCACACGTGCAAACACCTGATCCGAGTTGCTGGGCGGGGATTTTTCCGACCGAGCAGACTTGCTGGTTCGAGGGACCGTTAAGGCATGTGGATGACTTGGGAGATCGATTACACACTCGCCGGCGAGCTCAGAGCTGGTCATACACTATCACGGATCAGACTTCCTCTTAAAGAATCAGCAGACCAACCACACTGGCGAGCAAGGCGACTGCCGCGCCTTGAGCAGTCGACGACATCCCGAGGCTGTTCGCCGCCGAGGCCTTGGAGGTGGTAGCAGCGGCGGATGCGGACTGCGCGTTGATCACCCCAGTCGCGGTCGGAGCAGTCGTCGTGACGACTCGAGTGACGTTGTTGACCATGGTCGTACACATGAGCTCGTAGGTGTTGACATTCGTTGTCAGGTTGAAACACGTGCCGCACTTGGCCATGGCTGCCATCGTGGTCGCGTCGCAAGAGCACTTGATAATTTGGAAAAAGTTGTTCTCGTTGGCTTTGGCACAATTCTGGGTGCGGACAACATTCACCCAAAGTGATTACAGTGGGAAACGATATTCATCGCCATCAAACGCGTCACCACTCACTGCCGTGTCAGTGAGCCAGGGGTTGCATTCGGTTGTGCAGGGGCTTGAGGTATTTGTAGCCGCATCAAGAAGACCTCGTAGAGCCGCTGTACAGCCGAGTCACAAGAGCTCCATCAGCGGATGCCTGTTCAAGAAAATGAAAATGGCACTGTTGCTTAAACTCACCGTCGCTCGCAGCCGCCATGCTGCCATCGGTGGAGTTCGCGGTGGTATTCGCAGTCCCACTGTTCATCTGAGAGATGCCACTGCCCATGCTCGGGCTGGCCGTGGGAGTTGCCTCAACACCCCGATTCAAGGCCATGACAGCGGAACCTGTGTGAGATCGGAACACACGAGACGGTCAGTGAAGGAAATTCCAAGATTATGAGTTTGGTCTGCAGGTGTTCCGGCTGAAGTCGAGATGGTGAAGTTCAATTGGGGAGAGGAGTCCGCACTCACCCGAAGCGGCGAGGATGAACATTACTGTATGGAATCGCATGTTCGTTCGGATGTGGAGTGGTTAGTGGGAAATGTTATTGAGTTCGCAATAATTAAGAAGGTGGGTACAGGAAGTCAAGCGATGAAAGCGCCACTTTGAGATCCAGCACTGTGTGACTTGGCCCGATGATTGTCCGAGAATAAGTATGGCCCCTCTGGGCGAGAACGGTGGGCGCGCGCGCCGCCAATCGGGGCACCTTCCGAGACGGGATGAATGCACCGGCGATCGAATCGCTCAGGCTGCTGCTGTCCGACTCGGGTGATGAGGCTGTCCCATAATAAACGCTTCTAAAGGAAGGTGAGCAAAACCATTCGAAGGCATCCAATTCACCGTCGTTTGCTCTCTGCTCCCCTTGCTTTTTTGCTGGAGTGCCCCGGCCTCCACTTGTTCGTAGGGCCCGGTGCCTCTGCGAGTCTGCAGGCATTTCGGAGTGGTCTTAACTTGTTTCACGGCATATTAAATATAGACGATTTTAAAGGGCTATCGTAGATGGCACACCTGACAGTATTGTGAAAGGCGAAAGAAAAGGAAGTCATGCGCTGAAATTGCGACGACGGCGAAACAAATCGACAACTTCAGGAGTAGACACTGCTCTAACGCATGGAAAGTATGGCGAAACCGATGGCAGTTGCGACCAGAGGCACTGCCGTACCCTTCACGCGTGACTTGTTTAACGAGTTGCAGCTCTGGTCGTGGTGGCTGCCGCTGCTGCAGCAGTCGCCGTTGTGGCCGAAGTGCCGGTAGACGTCAAAGTCATTGATCCGGAGCCAGTGGCTGAAGCAGCACTCGAGGAAGTCGTATTCAATTCCCCGGCCCCGTTCACCGGCGATTAAAACTACGCTAATTTGAACGTGTCCGAACACTGCATCCGCCTTGATGCAAGCTGAGCAAGGGAACATTTCGGCGGCGTGACCTGCCTATAGTACAACGGCGAATTGCTGGGCCGGGTTGAGGGGGTGATTGCGTGGTTGCAGCGGATGCGCCAGTGCAAGTGATGCACTGCAGGTCAGTGGCTTTCTCGTGGGAAGCAGAGTTGGTGTGTTGGGAATGAGGGTTAGGAATCGCGGGCGTTCATTAGTAATCTGTTTAGAAGCGCTCGTCTGTTTAGTGAAGCCTGGCGATGCGCACCAACCGTTGTCTTCTTCTCTCTACGGTTGGATTACACGCTCGTCAGGTACGCATGTTTAGCTTCACAGTCACTTTCGTTGCAATTAACTGACGGTTGGATTACACGCTCGTCAGTCTCTCAGACGGTTATTTGGTAGCGTCTGAGAGACTGACGAGCGTGTAATCCAACCGTGGAGAGAAGAAGACAACGGTTGGTGCGCATCGCCAGGCTTCACTAAACAGACGAGCGCTTCTAAATAGATTACTAATGAACGCCCGCGATTCCTAACCCTCATTCCCAACACACCAACTAGCAGTATTCGAGTGCTACCGATGCACTGGGAGCTGAGCGTTCCTGCTTTATGACTGTGTATTGCCTGTGAGGGTACCAGATGCTCAAGTGGAGGGTGTAAGTTTGTGGCAGCAAAACTCACCAGGAGGGGCAAAGAAAAGTAGGGCACACTATGTCCGTCGCATCGTCGAGGTTTATAGAGTACCTAATGACGACATCTACAACTGAGAGCGGAAGAGAGAAACAGTCCAATAATAGTGCAGAAGGCAAGACGGTGGGCCGCATGAAATCCAAGTGAATCATGGCCCTGCGGGGTTTTGAATAGAGGCTCAAAGGAGAAGGAAGTGGGGCGCCGCGTCCGAGTCGCCTGCGCCAAGTCCTGAAGAGGGGGCCGCGGGCTCCGCCGCGTTCCTACTGGCTGACCGCAGGTTCGGCGGGGCCGGGGACACGAGCCAATGGCTGTAGATCCATCCTGTAGCTAAATCCGAGTGGGCGCCTTATGTCAGATGTGAGAGCGGGATCCGCTTAGGGACAGGCAAAGCCGTCCCCAACGATCTGAGTCGAGGTAGGTAGGTGACTCTGTTTCGACTTTTAGGTAACTCTGCGTCCACTTGAATTGACACAAGCTACGAATTCGGATCGGGCATGTAACAACTGTCCTTTCGATCCAAGACTGCACTACATGTCTGATTTGACCAGAACCTAGTGAAAAGGACCAATAAATGAAAACTCCCCGAGAAGCGAGAACAGAACCAAGCAGGGTATACACAGCGCGAGCCTGAAAATCCAAGCGGGCGCCCGACTGCCTCAAACGAACGATGCGAAGCGGATTTGAGTAGATAGGCGTTTAGAGGACCAACAAGCCTGCGACGCTGGCGAGGATGGCAACAACACCGCCCTGAACGTAGGACTTGGTACCCGAACTGGCGGCCTTGGAGGTGGCGGCGGCAGCGGCGGCGCTGGTGGCCGAGGCAGCTTTCGACGTGGCCGAGGCAACGGCACCACCCGAGGTGGCCGAAGCAGCGGCGGCGCCCGACGTGGCCGAAGCAGCAGCAGAAGCAGACGAAGACGCCGAAGAAGTGGAGTTGGAGGAGTCGCCGTTGAGCTCCTTGCAGACTTCACCGAACTGCTCGACGGCGCTCTCGCCGTTGATGCAGCCACCGCAGGTCGACATCTGGCTCAGGGTCGAGCTCGTGCAAGCGCAAATACCGACAGCGGTGAGGTTGCTGCCGGCGGTGGTGACGCAGTTCTGTGAGTAGGTGCAAAGAGGTCTCAAATGGTCAGCAAAATCATCTTGTAGCAGCAATAACAGTCCTCCGAGTGGTGGAACGCGCAGAGAGAGCCGGGTAGATGGAGTCAAAGACAAGGCAACGTCGACGTACCTGGAGCGAGGTGACATAGGGGCCGCAAGGGGTCGAGCAGTTACCGCTGGTAAGGGCAGTGGTGGCGTTGGTCAAGAAGCCTTGGAGGGCAGCTGTGTATACCAAAGTGGGCGCGAGCTAGCGTCAACATCTGCTTTTTCTCCGCTGCAAGGAGAACACAGTTCCGGCTCTCCCGACAGACCTTGAGCAGCCTGAAATTGCTGATCCGTGACAGCACGTTGTTGGATGGCGCTGGCGAAGGCTATCAGGTGAGCGAAGACAACATCAATTGATTAGATTTGCGCTAGGATATGTGGGTGTTGTATCGTTCGCCGTCGACCTGCCACAAGGTGTCGCGGCTATCGAGCGCGGGTGAACCCCACCACCGGGTCGGCCTCCGAGGCAAGCACATAAAGAGGCGCAGGTTCGATCACCAAGAAGCAAACGGAACTAACCCAAAGGAGCGGCGATGAGGGCGACAGCGAGAGTGGAACGCATGCTGTAGATGGGTTGGGTTGGTTTAGGGCGAGGTTTGTTAGTGGGTATGAAGATTGAACAAAAGTACGAGGACGGAGGGGTGAGAGGAGAGGGGAAAAGGGAAAGAGAGGAAGGGTGAGAGGCGGACATCTAGGGAAGCGCTCGCGAAAGCTCGCGCTAACAAAAATCCCCAGTCCCGGCTCCCGACTGCTCCGGCGCATCCCTAACTCGCTAGAATGCGCGACAAAACAAAGGCCGAAGGCGCTAACAGACGCTGAAATGTGTTGGGCTCAGATCCGATTCTTCCTGATCAGATGGATCAGTTGTTTGCCGTTCTGTGCCCGCCCTGGGCCTGAGCGGCGCTGAATTCAGCCGCCGCTGCCCTGAATGCGGGTACCCCACTTTCACTTTCCATGCCTTGGCGATCTGATCTGACAAGCCCACGTGAGCAGTTCGGCGGTCTCTCGACGTTCTCAACCCTCAAGTTTCAGCGTTCGTTAGGAATGCAAAGGACAATTTGCCCTCGTTCATTAGGCAAAGGACAATCTGCCCTCGTTCATTCCGATCCGCGCCTACAAACTATTGTTTGCAATGCACGGGACCGACGGTATCGCCGCAGCCGAGGTCCACCGGGATTGATGGACACCGTGAACCATCGCGAACAATGTGCCTACACCCATGATGGCAGGACGTCACGATCCTCGCAAGGCATCGATATTTTCCGCACCATCATCCCTGAGTCAACCGCCCGTGATTCATGGCTCGCAACGGGTGAGATTGCGGGGCGGTGATCGCCGACTCGCGAGCTCGAGCTCAGAACCCTGAAAAGTGGGCGAGTGAATTACGGTATAGTTTGGGCTGCATGCTTTCATGTCCCTTGCCCCAGGCCCGATCTTAGGTCATGTTGAATTTCATGTCCAAGAAGAGCTGAATCTTCGCCGATTCAAAATTGTTAGAACATAGAAAGCCCCCAAGAAGATTGTTGGTGGCTGAAGCCCTGATGTTGCGCGGTCTACATTAGTTTCTGAGGGCTTTATCGCCGCTTGTGAAGAATGAAACTCGCCACCGCAATCTCGGTAAACGGGACCCGTCAAATCTGCCTTCTGAACAGGTTTCTGGCTCTTCCTCCACACTGACGTGACACTCACTTCGTCCACCAGCATCTCGTAAATTCAAGTCCAGCTAGTTGATCTGTTGTCAAAGCCTTTGGTGACTGCCCGAAAGCAACGACCTAAGCCTCGGCGAGTTTGGCCAATGAGTCGCCGAAGTTTCTTCGTCCATTTGCGCGCCGGCCGACAGAAACTGCACATTTCACCGGCTGATTGATGTTCTTGGATGGGAGAGCATGTGGTACATTTCGGTCCTTCTTCGGTCCATGACGTCTAATCCTCCGTCGCCATCTTGACCAGAAGGCAAGCCCCGTCGCTCGCTCGGCCGAAGGCGAGGGTGAGAACACGTTGCGTCTAGGCCAAAGAAAGATCTTCACCAGGTTTTCTGTCCCACCAAATTGAGGTCTTTCATCTTGTCGAAACTCAAAAATTCTTTCGTATCTGTCCCAAAGATCCGGCTGGAGCATCCGGCCGAAACTATACGGTAGGATTCACGGAGTTTCCATGCGCTAAGGGATCGAAGGTGTCTGCATCTAAAAAGACTCCCAACGGCTTCGATTATCACCCTTTCCATGGGAAGATAATCCAGTCGCACCGATTTGTTTGATTCAGTAATGGGCTTGAGAGCAAACGTTTCGAATGCACGCGCGGACGGCGGATGCTTCAGATGCCATGGATAGGGGTCGCGTGAATTCCTCTTTGTGATGTGTTCGCCCCTCGACCCGTCGGCCTTGCGCAGCCAGCATCGCAACAAGGGTAACAACCGGTTCTGTGCGGCTACATCTTCCTGTCGATGTTGTTTCTGTTGGCACACCTTGGCACCTCTTGCTTGCAGATCCCTCCCGAGCTGTGTGTTCGGTTGTGCCAAATTTGTCGTGGACCGCGGGCGCCATGGACTCGGGGACTCGTGAGCAAATTGGCCCAATCGACAACGATCGAGCGATGTCTCCGAGTCAACCTGCTTTCCGTGCAATTTTGACCCCCCAGGGCCCAGGAGCTGCGTTCTTATTGGCGTCACTACTCGTTCTTGAACGAATTGTCAAGGACATGTGGCTGTGACGGCTACAGAGAGCGATCGCTCGTCTTCGGCATCTTCGCATATTACGTTGAACGCTGATCTCATGCCCTTGCAAAGCCTGAGCGGGGCCAAGCACGATCCCCCTCCTCTAGCAAAACTCAGTATGACGACCCGAGGCAGGGGTGCAGAATCGCCGACGCGAGCCAACTTCACGCGCTGTTGACATCCGTGAGGGCTTTTCGATCAACTTGAACGTAGGCGACCGACGCGCTGCCGATCGGCGGCGCCCCCGGCGGCTAAAAGGGCCCATCAGCACCGCTTATCTGCCGGAAATTGCCTGGACTTCATCCCGCCAATCACAGCTCGTTGTACAAAGCCGGATTGGAAAATTTCGAAACGATCGTTCGTTCCTTGTTTACGTAGTTCAGAGCAACGCAAAAATTCGCACGTGTCTCTGAAGGGCGAGGCTCCTAGCCCTTGGGCCAATGACCGATCCGGACATGTCGCGCGCGCAGAACTCTCGTCCTCGGAACGAGTTAAGTTTTGCGACGATCCCGAGTCGCTTTGACCCAGATCTGCGAGGACATGCCAAAGCGAAGACGCTTCTACGCCATGGACACGCTTTGCGATCTGCGATCAAGGATAGATTGAAGTCCTCGTGCTGTTCCTTTGATGAGGATTTTCCGTTGCCTTTCGAGGCACTGGGGCCGTTACCTAGGCAGAGCGGCGCTGGCAAGTCGCCGGGCACAGCGTGACCCACGACCATGTCCACAGCTCTGAAGGTGTAGGTGATGCCGATCGTCCAGACTCTTCAATACGACATCACGGAGGAGCGCTAGGCATCCTTTCATCGCAAAGCTCCGACGAACGCCTCGTTCAGAGACCCGACTCTAGAGCTTGTTTCGCTTCCCTCCTCGCTTGTGACGCGGTGATGAACGCCGCGTACGACCATCTGCGTAAGAATGTAGAGCACGTGTCAGATCAAGCATACGTACCAGGCGATGTCGTTAGAGGCACAACAACTCACGTCAGGTCCCTTGCCCCTCGACCTTCCCCCGTATACCTGAGCGATCAACACGTTGCCATCGTTGTCAGCACGATTACCATCGGACCCCTCCCTACTCCCAAGCACCGAACCACAGCACAGATACCCACCTATTGAACTGCTCATTCAAGCTCCCATTCCTCCTCGCATACTCCTGAACGATTCCCACAAACTCATCCCCCCACTTGATCTGCCCTCTCGCGATCTCCCGAATCGCCCTCGCGCCCGCCTTGATCGTCAGCCCTTCCTTGCTCAATTTTTCGGACGGAGGAAGAGGTATGAAACGTGCGTAATGGGCGTGATTCGTTGAGGTGATGAGAAGGGGTTTGTGAGAGGTCGAGAGTTGAAGGGAGCTTTTGTAGAGGATTTCGGAAGCGGCGAGCGTGCAGAGGTACCAAGGATGACCGACGGAGAGACCCAAGCCATCTATGCGTATTCATACCAGACTTGATCAATACATCATCTCCAACTCTGGCCTCACAAATGGAGATGGAAACGTACCGTAGCGATCCTCGGGATATCGACCCAACGCCGAAGCGGATTTTGTTCGCTCATTGATCGGATAGATCGGCTTGAACACCTCGACCAGCTTCTCCAAAGTCGATAAGACCTTGTCATTCTCCTCATTCCATTCCGTCCCTTGACCGGAATGCAATACCGCCAAAAGAATCGCCGAATCCAATTCGCTTTCTTTACCATAGGCCGCATCGCCACGATGAGCATTCTCTTCGCTATCCCTCCCCGTCGATTGGTTGAGCGAAACGCGGATCAAGCCCTTTTCGGGTGACCAAAACTCTTTCAGGGCTCGACTAATTTCGTCAGCTTGTTGAAGGTAGTACGATGCAGCTTTGGGGTCTTCGAGTCGTTTGGCGAGGTCGGCGCCGACGATCAGAGCGCGATGGATCGCGAGCAAGGTGTAGAAATGCGAGCCCGAGACCTCCTCCCATAAATCAAAGCCGGCGTGGGACCACCTGTTGGAGATGTGCTCGAGATCGCCTTTGATGACGGACTGTGGTGAGGCGAAGGGATGAGATCTTGCATCGTTCTCAGCCTGAGGGCCAGGTGCGTGACCGACCTTGGTGGGGAGCACAGAGTCGTATAACACCGTCTTGACGAACTCAATCTCCTGTTCTTCACCCTGATCGAGCTGATGTTGTGCAAACTCAGCCAACGTGATGACCCTCAAAGCCGGACCATCGTTTTGAGGTCGACCCCTGACGGAAATCGAAGTCCAGAGAAAATTGTGAGCTGAATGCGCCGCCATGGCTAGAGATGTAAATGAACTCACCATTCCCCAAGAAAGGGTTCATGATCGACATGGTACTTGACGTCACCCAATCCGCCGTCGTAGAAGCCTCCGATCGTGGTCTGCTTGGACTGAATGATGCGAGTCGCTCGGATGTATTCGTCAATCAATTTGCGGTGCTTGGTCACGCCAGCCATGGTGTAGGCCTGTACGAGGTTCCGCATGACGAGTGCCGAGTCTCGAGTCCATTCGTACCTGCGCTTCCCAGAGCCAGCCTTAGTTGCGGTGCTGTTTTGGATCATGCGCACCGAGCTGACTGACCAGTAATCGGGCGACTCTCTGCTCGGACTGGCGACGACACACCCCTCTGCCGTACCAGCAGGATGCACATTCTCCAATAACCTCTTCCAAGCGACCTTCTCTTCCCAATCGATCCATCTCTGCAACTCCCAATGCCGAGGATTCCTCCCATGCTCAATGTGCTTGTACAGCGTCTTGACCTGCGTCGGTACGACAAACACGAGCAGCTCCTTGAGGTCGTTCGGAAAGCCTTGAAGCGTGAAGCGAGATGGGTACGAGGTGACGTATTGAAAGCGTTCGACCGAGGTCATGGAGGCGTTCAGGAGGATCATGGACGCGAAGAGGAATATGGGCGCGAACCACCAGCAAAAGGAGCCGGACGAGTCGATGTCATCGAGGTGACCTCGTGGTGGTGGACGCCGTCGGACAGCACTGCGAGGAACCTCATCCCTGCCACTTTTTGTAGCGAGTGATTGAGGTGGTACCTCGGCGGGAGATGTCTTTTCCGGCATAGTGAGAGATTCCGTTGTTCTTTCTTGCGCCAAGACGTGCTTGTACGGGGAAGCAAAGGTGCAATTTCTGGTTTTGCAGCAGCTCGGTCAAGAGCGCCGCGCCTTGCTCAGACTGGCGTCGATGACGATTTCGAGTTTCAACCCGAGTCGAAATTGAGCTCGGACCTCCTCACCGGGCTTCGGTGTTCGTCCGCGTCTGTGGAACTCATCGCCCGCGAGGACCGTGCGCGCTCTGGGTTGGTGCTGGGCTCACTTCGCAGCCGAAATGAAGCTCGTGAGAATCCTCGCGATCGCGCGTAGGCACCTCCCACACCTCTCACGCGACTTTTATCACAAACTCACTACATTATATACAAACAAGGTCTGACACTCGGGTCACATCGTATCAGCCCCTTACCCACCTACCACCTTGAACGTACTCGCCCTCTCTCTTCAACGACCCTTCGCCAGCTCTTTCCCAAAAAACGATGGGATTACCAATCGACGATCCGACGCTGTCGCACACCTCGGTCGCACCAAACACCTCGGATGCAGCGGATAAGCAAGCCAAGAAGGATGCCAAGAAGGCTCGCAAGTTGGCCAGAAGGGCTGAACGAGCCACGGCTGAGGAAACCGGCGATGCGGCTGCCAAGATGACCGGCGATGACGATTCGGAGATCAAGGTCGATCCACCCGCGAATGGGGAGGGGGAGAAGTTGTCCAAGGAAGAGAGGAAACGCATCAAGAAGGAGAAGAAACGCAAGGCCCGAGAGGAAGAGGAGGAAGCACCGGCCAACCCCGAGCAGTCCGAAACTTCCGCACCCGTAGCAGCAGCGGAGGAACAGATTGACGAACCCGCCAAGAAGAAGAGCAAGAAGAACAAAAAATCTTCTTCAGAAGCTACATCATCCGCCGCAGCCTCGACCGGACCCGCCGCAGCCAGCTCGTCATCGTCATCCGATATCGACTCGTTCCTCTCGGCGAACCGAATCACTTTTGAGCCGACCAACGCCAAGGATCTGTACCCTCCCGTGCTGTCGTTCGCTGCTTTGCCCCTCGAGGACGGTCTGAGGAAGGGCCTCAGTGGTTACACTAAGCCGACTCCGATCCAGTCGGCATCGTTCCCCGTCATGATGGGAGGAAGGGACGTCGTCGGCATCGCCGAAACTGGGTAAGGAAGGGAGAGTGACCCATCTTGCGCCTGGTACCTGAACCCAATAACTGCTCCATTTGACTCACAGTTCCGGAAAGACCGTCGCATTTGGTGTCCCCGCCATCCAGCACATTCTCTCACTGCCTCCTCACCCCGCTTCCAAGGGCAAGAAGTCTTCGCCTCCCCCCGTCTCGGTCCTCGTCGTCGCGCCGACCCGAGAACTGGCGATGCAGACCCACGCCAACTTGGCCTCCGTCACCTCGGCACTCCCAAGCATCACTTCGGTATGCATCTACGGTGGTGTCCCGAAAGATTCGCAAAAGGCGACCCTCCGAACTGGCGCACGCATCGTCGTCGGTACACCAGGTCGATTGCTCGATTTGGCCAACGAAGGCGTCCTTGACCTCAGTCATGTCAGTTGGTTGGTCCTCGACGAGGCCGATCGTATGCTGGACAAAGGGTTCGAGAACGATATCAGGGAGATCATTGCCAAATGCTTGCCTTTGCCCGTCGCGTCTTTGCCTAAGATCGCCGGTGCTGGACAGGGGCAAGAACCCAAGGCTAGGATGGTAAGTGAGAATTTTTGGGCTAGCTAGAGCACACCGGAGCTGATGCTGCAAGGTTTCTTCGTGCAGACTTGCATGTTCTCGGCTACATGGCCCACCTCGGTCCGCCGCCTCGCATCCGACTTCATGTGCTCGCCCATCCGTATCACCGTTGGCAATGACGAGTTGACCGCCAACGTGCGCGTTTCCCAATCCGTCATCGTACTCCCCGACTCGCGACAAAAGGAGCAGCGCCTTCTATCCGTCTTGTCCCAGCACGGTTTCACCAAAGGTGGTGTCAAGAAGGGTGGAGCGATCGGTAAAGACCGAGAGAAGGCCTTGATCTTTGCTTTGTACAAGAAGGAAGCGACGCGCGTGATGGAGTTCCTCGAACGACAGGGCTATGAGGTCGGTTGTATCCAGGGCGACATGACACAAGAGCGAAGGACCAAGTCGCTCGCGGACTTCAAAGACGGTCGAGTGCAACTCCTCGTCGCGACCGATGTCGCCGCGCGTGGATTGGACATCCCCAAAGTCGAACTCGTCGTCAATCAGACTTTCCCTCTTACGATCGAGGACTACATTCATCGTATCGGTCGAACAGGTCGTGCGGGAAGGACCGGTATCTCAGTCACCTTCTTCACCGAGGCGGACAAGGCCCATGCGGGTGAATTGATTCGCGTCCTGAAGGATGGCGGTCACGAGGTCCCCGAGGGCATGTACCAGTGGGGGACGACGATCAAGAAGCAGACGCATTCGACTTATGGCGATTTCTATAGAGACGACATTAAGGGCACGTCGAAGAAGATTCGGTTCGATTAGAGAGAATACGTGGCGCTCTGATATTGTGGCCCTTGGGTTCGAATGTAATGCTCTACTTTGTGTGGATTTCTTTGTTCCGTATATATCAATGTAGGAGGTACGATAAATCACGGGCAAGGCCTTTGGACAAATTGCTCGATCTTCATTCCTTCATCTTGATAACGACTACATCTCAAAGCCCCGGATGTTGAGCTCCATACGCCGTGCTCGACCAATGTCAAAGACGAGTCGGACGCTGCCTTGTTGACTGCGGGTATGCGCAATCGATCAAAAACGCGTGACCGATCTTGAGTTCGCGAGCTGCAGCGCCGGGACGTGCCTTACGGCGAAGGCACTGTTTGTCTCCGACTCACAGCGTAGCTTATTCGTGTACCAGCCTTATTCATTACAACATTCGTCATCGTCAAGCATCTCGATCTCGTACTCCCAGTCCATCCTACAGGTTATCTCCATCCTTCGCCGACTGCGAGTCGAGCAACGAGTGGCACGGCTTCCAGCGTGGTTCAAAGCGGATCCTTGGTGCAGGCGGCCTATCATTTGCTCGACATCTTGTATTGACTCGTATCGAGAATCTTTTTCGAGCATATTGAGCAGATGCCTTTCTTGTACGCGCAGCTGCGACCAAGTTGTAAATGCAGGGCAGTCGAGAGGTCAGCCTCGACTCCCTAGTGGCCGACGGTATGCCAGCCCAGCATGACCCCGTAGTACTTCACAACAAGCTCACCTCTGACAAAACTTTGCACCCGCTCTCGCAACGGTGACTTTACATGTCTCGCACTTGCCGAACGTCGACTTGCCATCGACCACTCCCCCAACGCCCTGGGACGACCCCGCGACCGCTCCCCTCGACGTTCCCGCAGCTGCAGCCGGAGCATAAGGCGAGTAGCGGGCTTTGGAAGAGAGTAGCTTGTTCTCGCCGATCTTGCGATCCGTGTTGCGGTCGCCTGCTGCGCCGGCCGCTCGCCAGACGTCCGTACATGCGAGCGACGACTTGCCCTTGGCGTACAGCGCCTTTTCACACTTGGCACAAGGCATAGTTGGTGAGTTGTAGCAGTTTTATGATGGATGTAGGTGGCAGTCGGATTGCGATGTCCTTATTGTAAGACGAGGGGTCGCAGAGAGCGGAGGAGTGGGTCCGAGCCGAGTGATCGAGTTGAGCGAGGCCGAGTGCGTTTCAACCTACTGCGTAATAGACCACCTCAGGAATACCCAAAAGTACACGCCGGGTAACGGCGCGAAGCGCGCCCGCCAAACCTCGCCTTAGACCAGCTCAGAAGCGAACTCGCCCCTTCCTTCACCCCCGCACACACGCAAAAGAGTGAAAACGACACATCTCTCTTTCCTTACGCGTGAGGCAAGACTGCGCAAGCTCGAACGCCCTCCACTCTTTCAGTCATTTGTGTTGGGCAGCAAGTGGCGACTCAATCCGCGCATCATCGAGGCCGAGGATGTGGAGAGCGGCAGCCCCGTGTTCGCGATCGCCGACAGGGTGGACCCGCGGCCGTGTGAGTGTGACCATACCAAAAACCGACAGATTCTGGTACATGGCGCCACCAGTCGCGAGTACATCCGAATCTGCTGCCCCCTCGTATTTCTACGGAAGGCTGATAGCTCAAATGGTTTATATCGTCATCGCCACCCCTTGTCAAAAGCTTTCTCCTCGAGGTATCCTTCTGTCCGCTATCCGACACCGCCAACCCCTGCATCACATACGCCGAACGACTGGCCAACATAGGCCTCATGGGTGCAACTGCCTCGAATCCATTGTCTGCATTCACATTCCAGGTCTTACAGCTTGTTGAATCTGGCTGGGCTGCAGATCCTTCATCAGTTGATGGGATGGCCCAAGGAATGGATGATTACTACGAAAGATGCGGGTGGAGAGATTCGGGAGCGCTTTCATCTCATCCCTTTGTTAGTCAAAAGCGAAAGCGGACTCCAGCGCGTAACATGATTCCTATCCTCGTGGAGTGGACCTGCACTCATCTTGCCTGTGTGCAAATATTTCATAGGATCGCGAACCTAGAAAACAATGGCAACGAGCACTCGACGAGTTCCGAGCACTAGCCGCCTACGAGGCCGATTTCACCGATCGCCTGCTCAACATTAAGGATGCATACGCCTACAAGGGTCCTGCCTGCTTCGGACCAACGCATTTGAACCAGCCGAGCCAGGCACCCGAGCTCGATCATTTGATCGTAATTGACGGGAACTTTCAGCAATGGCGCAACCAAGCGGCCAAACACGACCCGCAAGCCACCTTACCGGACTTGTTCATCAACCCGACAGAATTCTCCGAGATGAAGGACGCGGTAGGGTGGCTTGCGGGTCGTGCTGGGCCGCCTGGTTGCGCCATTGCTGAAAGTTCCCGTCAATTGCGAATCGAGCTTGGGTGCCTGGCTCGGCTGGTTCAAATGCGTTGATCCGAAGCAGGCAGGACCCTTGTAGGCGTATGCATCCTTAATGTTGAGCAGGCGATCGGTGAAATCGGCCTCGTAGGCGGCTAGTGCTCGGAACTCGTCGAGTGCTCGTTGCCATTGTTTTCTAGGTTCGCGATCCTATGAAATATTTGCACACAGGCAAGATGAGTGCAGGTCCACTCCACGAGGATAGGAATCATGTTACGCGCTGGAGTCCGCTTTCGCTTTTGACTAACAAAGGGATGAGATGAAAGCGCTCCCGAATCTCTCCACCCGCATCTTTCGTAGTAATCATCCATGATTCCCGCCAACCGACAGGCCTCACGGTCGTACTGCAGTCTATACACGGCTCGGACATTCGCCAACACATCAATAACAAGTTCTTCATAGAGCCAGTCGCCCGATGTGACCCTTAAGAAAGCCGTGCGCTCACGAATCTGAAAAAGAGTGACGAGTGAGTGCCCGAGCAAGCGCACGCTCCGTACAAGACTGGCAGGTTCCGCGCAACTCACATATTTGACGATATCTCGTTGTTTTGCAGGTCCAAGACGTCCCCACACAGTAGTGTTGCTTTGCGTTTTGGCTTGAATGAGCTTGAACGCGTCCTTGAGGTTGAACTCCTTAGGCGTGTGGTACTCTGGAGTCCACGTCTGGTTGACCTCGGCATGCCGACCATAAAGGTTGATGGGGTCAGGTGTGGTGATTCCTGCCTTTACTAGTGCATCCCGTACAACCGACTGGTCGAAGGACATCACACAGATGGTGAGCACTGAGGAGTCAGATCGACGAGATGGCGTCGCGCCCCGATCGTTGAGCCGCCGGTACTCACGCGAACCCAAGACCATCACCATCAACGTATTTTCTGGCTGAAAAAATAGGATGAAAATAAGAAGACAGGTAGCCGCAGTGGGCCGATGGTGAAGGACGGCGGCGGGGTTGAACAAGAACACGTCAGCAAATTCCCTCAACTGTGGCGGTGCAGACGCAGACCGCGATCTCTGTACACACGTGGGCGTCATTCATGCGGTGGTTCGTTCTCCTTGTCCATCCTTGTTGTACGTCTTGCCGTGGTCGACGATGTTCGTGTCATGGTAGGAAGACGTAGGCGGGGAGGGTTGAGTTTCGACGTGGGCACAAGTGGATCGAGGGCGAAAGAAGGAAAGACGCGCGTGGACGCATGGCGCCATTCTTTTTTTAATTTATTTGATAGACTTCATTAACAGCATAATTATATTAATACCTAGAAATCTTCGGAAAAGTCGGAGGGAATGCTGTTACGCACACTGGCAGAAACCAGCAGTGTAGGACTCATTGACCCTGAACCAGGATCAACCATACCCACTAAAACCCCCTTTGGTGGCTTACAGAGACATTAGGCGACCCTTGGACTCCTGAATAGAGGCTCGAAGCCCCTCGAAGTCCGTTTCGGCGATTGGTTCCAAAAGATCCGACGAGAATCGGCGACGGCGACAGAGCTTCCAGATCGAGTGAAAGAAGAGGACTCGTAGTTCGACAAGTCAACGTTCCGAGCGAGACACGACCGGACATACAAAGTCCACAAAGACTGGGTGGGGGGTCGGGGACAGAGCAGACCAGAGACGCCGGGCAAATGGGGAGCCGACCGCGAGGTGGGCCAGGCACTCGGGTGCTTCCGAGAGGCACATCACACAGGAGGCAGATCGATTGTTGGGATGAGGGCTGGTTGGGGAGGCGACTTGGCTGCCCGGATGGAGGGACCCCAGGGAGAGAAGGTGGCCGGTATCCTCGGCGTCCGAGTGAACCCGGCGAACCTTGCGCAAAGCCTTCCACCAAGCGTTCCAACGTTGCTCAGGCAGATCGAATACCTTCTGGTGTCCCTTGGGGAAGATAGGAGGGAAGATGAAGACTTGGTGGCGTTTGGACGCGTTCACGAACGAAGACGGCGTCATCACCTCGCCATCGGGCCCTCGAAAAAGCGTCGGGTTTACCGAGAGTTGTATTCCGTGGCCCGCTGGGAAGTAGAGTACGTGCGTCGCCCATTGCTCGAGGTTCTGGCTCTTGGAGAGTTCCGGGGGATTGAGCGTGGTCACCGACGCCCAGGCTTCGAAGTATCGGACCCAACGTGCAGGAAGAAGTTTTCTCGTCTTTCTCACCGCATGGTCCCACTTAGGGGGAGGATGGCAAAAGTATGCCCACCAGATCCAGATCCAACGGCGACGATGCTGATTGGGGGCCGGTCTGGACAAGGTGAAAGGGGTTGGTTGGTTCGGTGCCTGGAGGCGAATGCGGATGTCGAAGAGGTGGCGTGTGAAGCAGCCGTCCGGGGCCCGGAGCTGGAAGACCCACTTCGCGTGATCGATCGCTAGACGCCGAGGCAGATCAATCAAGCCGAAGCCGCCGTGATCGAGAGGGGTGCAGAGGCGCGACCGGGAGACCTTCGGACGTCGCTGAGTACCATCCGAAGCTCGACCGTGAATGGCGAGCATGGCGGCCTCCTCGATCTCCTTGACAACGCTCTTGGGGGCGGGGAGGAATCGGCTGTAGTACAGGATCTTTGTGTAGCAGTAGATGTTGATGATCGAACACTTGGCTGCATATGGGAGATCGTACATCGGAATTGAGCGTATCCGAGCGATGGTCGAGGCCTTGACATCTTCCCAGCCCGCATCCTCGGCGATCTCCACCCATTCTTCAGGGAGAGGATCTTGCACATAATCAAATCTGCCTAATCGCTGCTCGTATTGCGCATTACCGTAGCCCGAATGTCCCGGATGGCCTGCCGGACTTAGCGTCGTTCGTTGCTCTTAAGTCTCCCGTCTCACCGTAATTAACCATTCGATTGCGCCACCATGACACGCAACCAGTCTTCTCGCCTATGCCATTGTTCGTTGTGCAACGATGAAATGGTATCAAGAGCGACGTTCTACCGCCACAAACGCCTACAATCTGTTGACTCTTCCAGAGCCGACGCAACTGCTATCCTTGAGTTCTCGCGGCAGCCATCGGAACCTCCAACATTGCTTGCTCCTGAGGCCCAATCGTTCCAGCCCCCTTTACCAACTCCTGGTTGGTTTGCAAGTCGCTCGCCACCACAATCAGCCACAAATGAAGCGCAATATGGAGTGCCCACCAGTCCCAAAGGTCCCTACTCTCCTCAAGGAGATCACGAGTCCGAGCGAGCTTCTTCGGTCGGGAGATCAATGGGGTCAAGTGAGGACCAAGCGCTAGGATTGGACGAAGAAGATTTTTGCGAGACACAACAGTTTGACGCGGCATTTGATTGGGGAATGGTGTCTCCTGACCTGGAATACGAGGACCGCTCCAGCTCTAGCTCGCTCCCATTCGACGACGACGACGACGACGACTCCTCACGTACAAACGCTAATTTGTGCCTCTCACTCCACAGACTTTCCTGGTAAGGAAGGTCAGGTCTCTTAATCTAAGTCGATTGGAAGCCATCGACGCTATCGAGCGGACTCCGGTGGCCAAGCCAACGCAAAGGCGGCAAAAAAGAAACGCTGCATCGGTTGTCAGTGCGCAGAGGCACCAAAACTTGTTTTTCACTCGAGGTCAAGGAACTCTGGGAGCGATCGAGATTATAGATCTGCGCTGCATCTTAGGCTCAGCTGGTCGCATCTATCGGAGGGTGGGTCCAGAGGAGCCTCGCGAGTATATCTTTGACCGATTGGAGGACGAAGCTCGGCCCAATTTCTTGAACTTGTAATCCATTCCCGGCTGTTTTCCATCTGCTAGGCTAGAAGTCATTTGGCTCATGCTGAGACAGCTGAGAGTAGCGGTATGACTAGGATCTAGACCCAATATGTGGACAATACCATACCTGGCTGGGAAAACCACCGGGAGAGGGTAATAAAGGTGCCGGCTGGTATTACCACGCGCCTGGGCAGAATCTCCTTCGGCCTGGGCTATATCACCTCGCGACCTGGAACCCGACGGCCTGGTATTTCCAAGTGACGGCTGGAATTACCACGCGCTTGGGTAAAATCAGCGCGCGCGTGGAAATAATACCCTGCGCCCTGGAAATACCCAGGCGCGTGGTAAAACCAGGCGCCCTGGAAATACCAGGCTGTCGGGTATTACCCAGGCGCGCTTTTGTAAATATACCAGACGAGACCTCGGGTATTCCCCTCTGAGGGTGGAATTCCCCGCTCTCAACGGCCCTCAGTGAGGAGGGCTGCCGCTCTCCACATCCTCGGCCTCGATGATGCGCGGATTGAGTCGCCACTTGCTGCCCATCACAAGTGACTGATATTGTACGAAGAGTCGAGGGCGTTCGAGCTTGCGCAGTCTTGCCTCACGCGTAAGGAACGAGAGATATGTCGTTTTCACCCTTTCGCGTGTGTGTGCGGGGGTGAAGGAAGGGGCGAGTTCGCTTCTGAGCTGGTCGAGCGTCATCTGCCCGACGTCTTGCGACTCGTAGATCTCGAGTGGGCAGGGTTCGAGGAAAGGAGACGTATCATGATAAAAATCTTGCTCGAATCCATCATCACCCTCGTACATAGCCCCACCGTCTAATTTAAATCGATATGTTTCTCCGTCTTCTGATGTTGAGGCCAGAGAAGGAGCCGGTGAGCGCGTCCCCGCTCAACCTCGCTCAACGTGAACGCCACGATCGAGTGATTTGTCAGCACTTGAAGCAGCTTTGTCGCCGGCATCGACACGGGATGGCTACAATTGGAAAAGGGGCAACGGGCGCAAATTCCACCGTCTCCCCATTGAAAATTCTACCACTCCTGTTCCTGAACACAATCTCTGCACGCTGTAGCTCACTCGCTCATAGTTCGGCGGGTTATCTGAGACATCATTTCGGGACGAACAATTGCGATTTGCCGCTATTCGCTCCTCTGGCGTCGAAGCGAGCGAGCCAGGCTGCGTTTTGACATCCCGTTTCCCCTCAGCGTCTCAGCTTTGAACGCGTCGCACCCGGTCCAACTCACCCGCAAGACGCTCAAGCCACCTCACGCCGCGATCACCAGCGACAACAAGGATCCAGTCGCCTCCTCTGCTTCAAGACTTCCATCTAGCCTGTGAGTAGGTCTCTCATGCTCCACCTCGATGGCGATTGTGTGGCGTCCGTTCGTCATCGCAGCCGGGCGGTCGGTGGCAAAGCGCACCCGTCGTACGATGGCACTATCACACAGCAGATCTGACCAGCACAACATTGCTCTTGTACTCAGCTACTCCTCATCATGGCACCTCGTACGAATCGCCATCAACAGGCGCAGAACGCGGCCAACCCGAATGCCGCCCGCGAAATTACGGGACCTCGCTCGGCCTTGACCAGCTTCTTACACGTAGGTCCCCCCATCAGGCCACGCCTCCCCAGAGAGTTGCCCGATTTTGACTGACTTACGATTTCGTGATCACTCGCTCCTCAGGAACAAGGCATTACTGGGCCAGGGGCTGTACCCAACTACAGTCGACGCTCAGCTCGAGATGCGGCCGCAACAGCCGCCGCTACTCCGTCCACCCCAGGCTCAACCTCGGCCGCCGCAATGGGTGACGACGAAGATGAGGAGGACAAGAGTATGACGACCGAGTCCCCTGTCGCTTCCACCTCGTCGACCATCCTCGTCGCTTCAGGATCGGGCAGCAAGCGCAAGAGCAATACCGTCTCGGCCGCGGCGCTCAAGAAGAAGAAGAAGCAAGAGGCCGAGAACCACGGCGACTCCCCTTTTGATCTGGCGCACCAACCCCAGGTCATTCCTAAGAAGGGCAAGTACGAAAACCGTACCCCTGGTATGATCTCGATTTGTGCCGACTGCGGAAAACGCTTCACCGTCACCAAGTAGGTCGATGACCCCTCGATTCGGGGGGCTGCAAGATAACTCTAGCTGACGAGCGAACTCTGCAGGTACACTGCTTCGAACCCTCACGGTTCAGGTCTGCTGTGCTCGCCTTGTACTAGCGAGAGTATTGAAGACCGAGCGGCCAATCCCTTCAAGGCGGCGCCCAAAAAAATTGTCAAGAAGCGCCAAAAGGTTGTTGAAGAGACCCAGTTTCGCCCGATCAAGACGCTGCAGCAGACAGTGATTGATGTAGGTCCAAACTTGGCGGTAGATACCCCAACGTTCTGTACTAACTGACGTGCTTGGCTCCACCAGGTCATCGGTAACCACATTGACGATGTCGAGGCGCTCGGTGATGTCGGAGCCAAGAACCTTGACCGGATCGCGAAAATCGTGTGCAAGAACCGCGCTCTGACCGGGCAGAACCTGAGTCTGTTCCTCGAGATCGATCACGCCGAGTTGAGCTTGTACGATTGCACGAGTACGTTTACCGACTGCGACTGCCCAGCGGCAAAGATCTCTCACTAACTTGTCTGGTGTGTCGATCCCGCACAGAAATCGAGGATCACCATCTCGCTTCGATCGCGACATTCTGTCCGCGACTTGAGCGCATCACGCTTAATCTGTGCGGACGACTCGACGACTCGGTCCTCGATGCCTGGGCTAAAGGGTTCAAGAACCTCAAGTCGTTGAATTTGTATGCGCCATACCTCGTGACGAACAACAAGTGGCGTGAGTACCTCGCAACGTTTGGCACCGGACGCGGTCAGCATCAGCTCGAAGGCTTTGGTATTCGCCAATCGGCTCGTTTCGACGACGAGTGCATCAAGGTCCTTGTCGAACGGAACCCTCAGCTGCAGCACCTCCAGCTGTCTGAGATTGGCAAGCTCAACGATGCGAGCCTGGTACTGCTCCACCCGCTCAAGCACTTGACCTCGCTGGACTTGTCTCGAAGTGGTACGCCGCAAGGTACGACATTGACCGACGATGGGGTCGTCGCCTTGCTCGAGAACGTCGGTGAACAACTCGTCACGCTCGTACTGGACGAGAACCCGCTCTTGACGGACCGCACCCTACTCGAAGGGATCAAGATCCATTGTCCCAACCTGCGTGTGCTATCGCTCAAGCTCTTGTCGAACATTCAATCTAAAGGGCTCGAAGCGCTCTTCCTCGATTGGGTCAATACCGGTTTGACGCACCTCAACCTTCATCGCGTCCTTTTGCTCGAGAACGAAGCGATCCAAGCCGTGCTCAATCACTCTGGTAACTCACTCAAGAATCTCGATCTTCACTCCGTCGACGAAATTGAGGATTTCATCCTCAACGAAGTCGCCGATAAGGCCCCGAACCTCGAGGTGTTAGACCTGAGTTATGTTCGTAGTTGCGACAACTTTGTGGTCAAGAAGATTTTGGATCAGTGTGGGAAGTTGGAGAAGCTGTTCGTGCATGGTTGCAACAGGGTTACGGAGGACTGTCCGAGTCGAGTAAGTTGACAGACACTATGTGCTTGCTCCTTTGGTGGTGATTTTTGCTGACAGGTTTTTTTTTTGCGGTACGGCGATTTGCAGAAGGGTTGCTCGATCCGAGGTCTCGAGAATTGTCTCGCCGTCGAGTTGTAAATCATGTTTCTTATGTCTCTGATTCATTTTGGTTCCGTGTCATTGTCTGTTACCCTTTTCCGGGTTCTCGTGCGGCCATTTCGCGAGAGACTTTAGTCCGACGATGAGAGACGACATACTCAAAAGCTCTGTTCGTTCGACAAAGATCTTTACGACACGCACCCCCCCCCCCCCTCTTTTCGGGGGAAGCAATGACGACGTGGCGGAGTCACGGGACTCGCCGCTTGTTGCCTTCTGAAAACATACCCATTTGAACAAGCATTACAGCGCGGATCGCACTGCCAAAGGAGCGCTTGTAGGAATAGCTCTTTGGCAAGCGGATTCCTCCTGGAATACCCTTCCACGTGGTGCGCCCGACAAAGCTCCTTCAAGAGATCCATGCTAAAGTTGATTTTGCTGCGCACAAGCTGTCCAAGACTGCATTTGACAACCACATCATCGAGTACTGACACTGGACTGTTGCGTAGGAGCGGACCGGAGTAGATATACTGTGCTTGATCGGTGCGGCGAAAGGATCGCCGGCTGTCGCTAGTGGTCGACGCGAGGCTTAACACGTTGTCGAGATTCGAGCGTTGTGGGGTGACCTCGATGGTGCGGAGGTGTACAAGATCAGAAAGCAGTGACATGACGGCGATTGTGTGATAACGTGTCTTAGAGATGCGAAGAAACTCGGTCCAAGTTAGACCAAGGCAGTACAGAGACGGAAAGGAGAGGCCCGGGCGGTGGCAACTTGCCAGCGGAGGCTGAGCCTGGGCAGCCTGAGTGCGCTCTGGCGCGGGGACTCGGGGAGGCTGACGACGGCCAAGCTGTGTGGTGAGTGTGCGCCGACTCGGCAGGTTAGCAATCGGGCTGGTGGCCACTGGCCAACGAGAATTAATGATCGGGGCGCTTAGGCGGGGTCCTCCTATCCGGATTGTTCAAATCGATCGGCGCTGAAATCGGGCTCCCCTATTGCGCTCTAGGGTCCTCCTATGTGGGGGAGCATTGTTCGAACCGATGGGCGCTGCAATGGGGCTCTCCTATTGGGGCTTCAACAGCCACGCGCGTGCGGGGTATTTTGGCCATTTCGTCCAATAAAATCTCAGAATAGCATCATTTTCGAGGCTGGGACCCCCCCCCCCCCCCCATTTTTCGAAACGAAACCTTCAGCTCTAACGAGCTTCAGGGATTGAATAAGAAAAGGGTAAAGTATCCGGACTAAGCCTACGCCCTCCATTCCCATGTTCAAAATTGGCTCCCTTCCGATAAACTGAATTCCTCTCTCGTGGTGCTGTCAACACACCGCTCTCTCAAAAGGATTCGATCCCGACGACGAATTCTTCCCCGCCTGCAAGTCAGGTACTAGTCAAGGTGATACATTGCGATTGGGTCGAACGAGGGAGGGTCGGAAGCAGAGGATGAAACCCACGAACCGACGCACGCAGCTTAGAAAGAAAACTTCAGATCAAAAAGGACGAAACATGATCAAAAATACCGATGATGACGAGTCGTTTTTGTGGAAGAGAAATCTAGAAGCAATCCTCGGCGGATTTCCTGACCAGTCGTCGGACCTTTTTGCGGTAGCCTTGGATGTCTTCCCTCACTTCCTTCTGCACGAATCGAAGATGTTGAAGGAGGAGAATCAGCATGACAGGCTGATTCGACGCAAAAACGTTCATGTGGGACGTACTGCAGCATCGACGTTGGCGGGCGAGTCAGTATTCGGCGTGTCCGCGGACAAGAGCGAAATGACCGAGATCAACTGTTTTGGGTCAATCGGCATGTGTTGCATCGTCAGCTGATCGCTCGGAGTAGGTGAAACGGGTCTGTCGAAGCACGTACAATCGACTCGACGCCATGGACAGGTAACCATCGTTCGGAGGCGTCTTCAAAACCGTACTGATCGGCTCCTGGTTCATGCTGGAGGGAGGGAGGAATAAGCGGGTCAATCGTGGTTCGTCAAAGTCAAGACTCGCCGCTCGGACTTACGAGGATCGAGATGCAGACTTCACCATTCTTGTAGACTGTGCGCAGCCAGACGGTCGATTCAAAGTCAGCATCGACGTCTCGGCTGTATCTCTCGTAGCGAACGCACTGTTGGGGTGCCACATCTCGGTCAAGAACTTCATCTTGGGCGGTCGGAGCGGAAAGTCTTGCGGGAACGTCAACGTCGCTCGGAGGAAGGCACCTTCGTACAATGTGTCGGGAGGACTGGAAAGGGTGGTAGGACGATGAAGAAGATGGGGGGGTTAGTCGTGGATGGAGTTCGATGGTGGGTCAAGGGTCGTACGAACCCGAAGATGGTGATTTCCCACTCGTAGACGTTGTCATCATCGATCAGCCCGGCGGAGAAGCCCTCGACTGGGTATTTTGTCAGTTCTGTAGGGGGAGGATACGTGTTTTGGGATTGGCAGGCCGAGTGGCGGCAGGCCGAGTACAGGCGGTGATGGCGGGTGATCAGAGTGGGGGCAGGAGAGCGGGCAATTCGGAGCAGCGGTCGCGGAGATTGGGAAGCGGCCGATGCGAGACAAGAGCATGACAAGGGAGAGTAAGAGTCAGCGCGTGTGCACGTCAGACGTGGCACGATCAACAGCATGCTGTAGACGTGATGCAACGCGGTGCGACGACGACGTGTGTGGACCCCGTCGCGACGCGCGGCCCTTGGGCACGTTGCTGGGCGGTGACCACGCACGAGAGAAAAGGGAACGTACGGGTCAGTTGACGGGTCAGGGTCAGAGCCGAGCTGGACGCCATGGCGAGCGTGCGACGAGGGCGACTGTGCGGGTCGAGAAGGGGAACGTCGAGCGAGGAGGAGCGTGGCCACTCTGGGCTCGATCACGTCGTCGAATCGAATCGCGGTCGTCAACGTGCTCGGACCGCGTCAGAATCGGGCAGTCGGCGCTCGGGGCGGCGGCGGCGGTCGGTCGTACGCTTGGCCCATCGGTGCCTCGTGCTAGGTGCCCGCGTCGACGACTCAGGACGACTACACGCGCAACCCTCCATCGTGCGGAATTCTCATGTCTACAATCCGTAACGACGCCATATGGTTGACCATCTTAGAAACTCGGTGTTTTCCTGCTGGATTCCTTATAGTTTGCAAAACATGACAACATCAACTTGTCAGCAAATGTCATAGATGAAAAGGTTATACAAGACCTCAGAACATGTATCGGTCGTCTGTTGTGTTTCTCATGCACCCGGAATATGGGATTTGGGGAGAAGAGGGTTATAATTCCGGATTTCTTACGGATCCCTAGCCAGCAGATTTCCACATGGGCGGGGACTTTGGCTCTCGTTCTGCCTTCACCGCGACGAGAGTAGCGACGCGGCACAGGTGCTCCGATCAAAAATTCTGAATACCAGGAAGGTCAATGACAGGGCCATTCCGTTCAAACGTCCGATTCTATTCTGACTAATAACCCAACAGCAGAAGCCCGGTCTCAAGGCCAACAGCATGCAGCCCATGAAATACGATACCGCAGTGACCTCACCGACTACGGTCGAAAATCTGGCTGCTCGGACCCAGGCGGCCTCTTCTCAAGCCACTGCACGGTCGCAATCGTCTCAAGTGGGCTGCAACCCATGTGGCACCTTCTTAAAATGTCTTTTTTCTGATCCGATACCCAAGTCTTGTCTACAGGTATTCCACTTCGACCCAAGTGCTTGAGGGGCCCACCATCGGGGATGCGAACTTCGGCCCGTCAGTGCGTCAGAAAAAAAGGATAGGAAGCAACAATGAGCAGTAGTTAGATAGCAACTTGTAATAGAAGGAGAACTTTAACCGTTCAAGGAAAATCATTGAACTTTTTTGGGCGCACCGTGGGCCAGAAAAGGAGATTGCACCGCCCGTCGCCCCTGTTGCACCCGTCCTCAACCGTCAAGTGCCTCACGGGACTTGAACTTGAACGTTCTCGAAAGTTCCACTTCTCCTGTGGGTCTCCCTCTTGCCACGTCGCCCGCCACATCACCTCCAGCTGTCCAAGTACCAACATCGCAACCCTAGAATGGCCCAACTCCACAACAACGTAAGTAGTTTCCACGTTCCTCCAATTTTCGAATCCCGGTGAGATTGGTGCACAAGTCATCGATGCTGACTCGCTGGCCGTCGCGTCTGGCCACATCAGCAGCCACTTCCTCGCAAGCGCCCGTCATCCCCTACTCCTCGACGTAGCAGAAAAAGTGAAAAGCGTAGAACTTTGGCCCCATTGGTGAGTTGCCGCATGTATCATTCTCCCTCCATTGTGGCGGTCTACGGCACTGCAGGGGAAAAGCGCTAACCCCGGGCCTTCTTTGGTCCCGGACTCGCTCTGAGTTTCAGGGAGCTAATAAAGCTTCTCACCATCCTACGGCAGATCAACTCCCCATTGTTGCAAACCGGATCCGGTCCGTCTTTGGAGTTCAGAGACGAGTAACCCTTGCGACCGCCTATCCAGTCCGAAGGGGATGCCGACGTGTCATTAGCCCCTGTTCCCAGGGGGCTGTCCAATCAAGGCCCCCCCACGCCAAAACCTTCGTCCCACCGGTGACCACGGAAGACGACCACCAGAATTACAACCAAGAAAGGGACTTCAACGGGGATCTTTCTCGACGATTTCGGGACGAAGGTGATGAATTCGGCGATTCCAGTAGTTCGTCGAGCGACAATGAGAGCGGAAACGACGAGAACGCAGCCAGCTGTAACCCGAGCTCGCATCACCCAAACGACCTCACGCATACACGACTCGATGACGCCATCATGTTTGACAGCCCTGAATCCCACGACAGCGACGAGGACAGAGAGGAAGCCATAAGCATGGATCTGCTTAGTCGTGGCCTGGCCACGGATCCCGACATGATCCGGCTCGAAGTGAGTTAAAAACAGGACGCGTGTGACCTTTACTATAAATGACCAACCACAATTGAATCATCCCTAGGATTTGAGGAAGGCAGATGATCGCAAGAACCGCCGTCTGTGGAGAGGACTTCAAATCGTGCTTGCTCGTTCGACCCACCCCCTCAATCAACCCGGGCTGGATCCTTCCTTGGAACTACAGATAGATCTGAGCACAATGAAGGTGGGTCGGCATGTATGCTAGTGCCAAATGAAGTCCCATGTGCTGATTGCTACCATTATGATCCGCAGCATTCTCTTCGTCGATACGTTAAAGCGGTCGTCGCTCTCCCAAGGCTGTGCATTTTCTACAAAGATGCTCAGGATGCGGGGGCAAAGGTTCTTCGAGAAGATAGACTGATCAAGACCGAACTCGAAGAAACCTCTGCCATATATCGTCGAAACACTAGGAGGGCGCTCACTCTCGCCATGGCCGATGCAAGGTCAGACTATATCGGGCATGTGAGTCGAGGCAAGATAGCAGAAGCTATACAGTCAATGCGACTGAAACCCATGTTTTCGGTTCAGTTGAACAAGATTAGCGACCAAATCAAGAAGCAGCGCGATCCGCTCTCTTTGATGATCACCTTTCTCGACAACTCACTCGCTTTCTGTGACGAACATATTATGTTCTGGTGCCTCGGAGTAAGTAATTCACTACCACCGCGGTCTCCTGTGCTAAGCGCTGATTTGAAAAAGCCTCGCCTGTCTCCTACAGGTTACCTTTGTCAGGATCCGCAACGCGGAGCAGCGTGACGCCAAGGACAAGACTTGCAGAGCGTACGAACGACTTCTGAGCGGCGTTGCAGACAAAATTGTGCAGGGATATCTTGACAACCCCTTGGGCGGCACTTTTGACTGGCGAGCGTACGTTGCCTGGTGAACCGAATCGGAATTCGTCTGCTAACCCAAATTACGTGTATTGCATGCAGCTACATCTGGAACACTTACGTCAAGCCCCTCCGTAAGGAATCCTTGAGCCGTTTCCCGGCTTTGAGGAACACCATCACTTGGCACCAGCCCACCGGACATGCCTTTTTGAACCCAGCAAACAAGGACACCGACTCCAGATTGCTGAGCAAGATTGACAAAACCAGTGCGGACTTTCGCCAGGTTGTCGCAAACTCGGTCCTGTGATATTGCATGCACGTCACGGGCAAGCACGTGCCTTCATCTACGTCTCTCCCCAAGGGTCCAACTCTACAACTTAGGTACTCCCCGCAACAACCTGGCGAAAGTCCGCACTGGTTTTGTCAATCTTGCTCAGCAATCTGGAGTCGGTGTCCTTGTTTGCTGGGTTCAAAAAGGCATGTCCGGTGGGCTGGTGCCAAGTGATGGTGTTCCTCAAAGCCGGGAAACGGCTCAAGGATTCCTTACGGAGGGGCTTGACGTAAGTGTTCCAGATGTAGCTGCATGCAATACACGTAATTTGGGTTAGCAGACGAATTCCGATTCGGTTCACCAGGCAACGTACGCTCGCCAGTCAAAAGTGCCGCCCAAGGGGTTGTCAAGATATCCCTGCACAATTTTGTCTGCAACGCCGCTCAGAAGTCGTTCGTACGCTCTGCAAGTCTTGTCCTTGGCGTCACGCTGCTCCGCGTTGCGGATCCTGACAAAGGTAACCTGTAGGAGACAGGCGAGGCTTTTTCAAATCAGCGCTTAGCACAGGAGACCGCGGTGGTAGTGAATTACTTACTCCGAGGCACCAGAACATAATATGTTCGTCACAGAAAGCGAGTGAGTTGTCGAGAAAGGTGATCATCAAAGAGAGCGGATCGCGCTGCTTCTTGATTTGGTCGCTAATCTTGTTCAACTGAACCGAAAACATGGGTTTCAGTCGCATTGACTGTATAGCTTCTGCTATCTTGCCTCGACTCACATGCCCGATATAGTCTGACCTTGCATCGGCCATGGCGAGAGTGAGCGCCCTCCTAGTGTTTCGACGATATATGGCAGAGGTTTCTTCGAGTTCGGTCTTGATCAGTCTATCTTCTCGAAGAACCTTTGCCCCCGCATCCTGAGCATCTTTGTAGAAAATGCACAGCCTTGGGAGAGCGACGACCGCTTTAACGTATCGACGAAGAGAATGCTGCGGATCATAATGGTAGCAATCAGCACATGGGACTTCATTTGGCACTAGCATACATGCCGACCCACCTTCATTGTGCTCAGATCTATCTGTAGTTCCAAGGAAGGATCCAGCCCGGGTTGATTGAGGGGGTGGGTCGAACGAGCAAGCACGATTTGAAGTCCTCTCCACAGACGGCGGTTCTTGCGATCATCTGCCTTCCTCAAATCCTAGGGATGATTCAATTGTGGTTGGTCATTTATAGTAAAGGTCACACGCGTCCTGTTTTTAACTCACTTCGAGCCGGATCATGTCGGGATCCGTGGCCAGGCCACGACTAAGCAGATCCATGCTTATGGCTTCCTCTCTGTCCTCGTCGCTGTCGTGGGATTCAGGGCTGTCAAACATGATGGCGTCATCGAGTCGTGTATGCGTGAGGTCGTTTGGGTGATGCGAGCTCGGGTTACAGCTGGCTGCGTTCTCGTCGTTTCCGCTCTCATTGTCGCTCGACGAACTACTGGAATCGCCGAATTCATCACCTTCGTCCCGAAATCGTCGAGAAAGATCCCCGTTGAAGTCCCTTTCTTGGTTGTAATTCTGGTGGTCGTCTTCCGTGGTCACCGGTGGGACGAAGGTTTTGGCGTGGGGGGGCCTTGATTGGACAGCCCCCTGGGAACAGGGGCTAATGACACGTCGGCATCCCCTTCGGACTGGATAGGCGGTCGCAAGGGTTACTCGTCTCTGAACTCCAAAGACGGACCGGATCCGGTTTGCAACAATGGGGAGTTGATCTGCCGTAGGATGGTGAGAAGCTTTATTAGCTCCCTGAAACTCAGAGCGAGTCCGGGACCAAAGAAGGCCCGGGGTTAGCGCTTTTCCCCTGCAGTGCCGTAGACCGCCACAATGGAGGGAGAATGATACATGCGGCAACTCACCAATGGGGCCAAAGTTCTACGCTTTTCACTTTTTCTGCTACGTCGAGGAGTAGGGGATGACGGGCGCTTGCGAGGAAGTGGCTGCTGATGTGGCCAGACGCGACGGCCAGCGAGTCAGCATCGATGACTTGTGCACCAATCTCACCGGGATTCGAAAATTGGAGGAACGTGGAAACTACTTACGTTGTTGTGGAGTTGGGCCATTCTAGGGTTGCGATGTTGGTACTTGGACAGCTGGAGGTGATGTGGCGGGCGACGTGGCAAGAGGGAGACCCACAGGAGAAGTGGAACTTTCGAGAACGTTCAAGTTCAAGTCCCGTGAGGCACTTGACGGTTGAGGACGGGTGCAACAGGGGCGACGGGCGGTGCAATCTCCTTTTCTGGCCCACGGTGCGCCCAAAAAAGTTCAATGATTTTCCTTGAACGGTTAAAGTTCTCCTTCTATTACAAGTTGCTATCTAACTACTGCTCATTGTTGCTTCCTATCCTTTTTTTCTGACGCACTGACGGGCCGAAGTTCGCATCCCCGATGGTGGGCCCCTCAAGCACTTGGGTCGAAGTGGAATACCTGTAGACAAGACTTGGGTATCGGATCAGAAAAAAGACATTTTAAGAAGGTGCCACATGGGTTGCAGCCCACTTGAGACGATTGCGACCGTGCAGTGGCTTGAGAAGAGGCCGCCTGGGTCCGAGCAGCCAGATTTTCGACCGTAGTCGGTGAGGTCACTGCGGTATCGTATTTCATGGGCTGCATGCTGTTGGCCTTGAGACCGGGCTTCTGCTGTTGGGTTATTAGTCAGAATAGAATCGGACGTTTGAACGGAATGGCCCTGTCATTGACCTTCCTGGTATTCAGAATTTTTGATCGGAGCACCTGTGCCGCGTCGCTACTCTCGTCGCGGTGAAGGCAGAACGAGAGCCAAAGTCCCCGCCCATGTGGAAATCTGCTGGCTAGGGATCCGTAAGAAATCCGGAATTATAACCCTCTTCTCCCCAAATCCCATATTCCGGGTGCATGAGAAACACAACAGACGACCGATACATGTTCTGAGGTCTTGTATAACCTTTTCATCTATGACATTTGCTGACAAGTTGATGTTGTCATGTTTTGCAAACTATAAGGAATCCAGCAGGAAAACACCGAGTTTCTAAGATGGTCAACCATATGGCGTCGTTACGGATTGTAGACATGAGAATTCCGCACGATGGAGGGTTGCGCGTGTAACTCAGGCGCTCACCGTTGTCGAAGAACTGGCGTATCGCAAAGTCGGTTACAGCTACAGCGAGACAGTCTAATTACTTCTCACACTGGCCGGCGGTATCTTGGTCTCGTGACATGGCTTACAGCTCCTACCTTGAAGCCTCGATCGCTAGTACTGCCGCCGCCGCCGTCGAGCCTGACTGGGTGAAACCGCTGCAGCGATGCCAGGAGCCGTGTTCACCGGCAGACGACTTCAAAGGGACGACCTGTCCGACCACAACATCGAGATCGATCCTCTCTTACTGTCCGATGAAGACGACATTTACGAAGATGCTGCTGTTCACGATGACCTCGACGCAGACGATGACGGCGACGATGGTGTCCTCGAGTCGTGCCCAAGGTGAGTGCGCCCATCCACAACAACAATTGATTACAGTCGTATATCAATCCAATGCTAAGTGCTAGCCTCTGCTCGATACGTGAATTCAAATCGCGCAGAATTTCGAAAGGGACCACTTTCGAAAGGTTAGATGACCGTGCCCCCTGAGCTGGCTTTGGGGTTAGCAACAGATGCAGGTCTCCACCGCGTTCCCTCCCGCACAAGGCCACTCCATCTCGAGGACGCCCAAAGCGCGCGTCGTTCTTGGTGAGGAGGACAGCGTGTTTGCGGTCCACCCCTCACCTTCTCATCTCACCCCACGGGCGCCATCGCGAAGTCGACGCCATCGTCGACCCGGTCGCAATATCATGTGCACTACCCTCAGCTCACCCCGTGGACAGTTGCAAGCTCACCTACTGTTGCGACCAGCCCGGCTCCTTCATTGGACGGCGGTAAGCCCTTCGCCTCTGGCAAACTTTCCTCGCTCCGCCATTGGGTCGTCCGCCACAGAGCCGCCGAACCCGCGCGTTGGACAACATGACGCCAGATGAAGACAAGGTGGCCGGCATATGGTGCAAGCACGTGTTTGCGCAAAACCTCCGCCGCAGACCTGGACTGTGGATCATATCCCACTGAAGTCCGTCAACCGTTGGAACAAATTGCTACGAAGCTTCCGATCGCGTCCTTCACCGTCAGTGATGTCATCGTGTGGCCAGGGTAAGTCACATGTTTGCCCGGAGATTCAGAAACACCTGCTGCATCATCAGTTCATTCCAACGGGCAAGTTGCTTTACACGAACATGTGACTTGCCATGGCCACACGATGTCATCATTGACGGTGAAGGACGCGATCGGAAGCTTCGTAGCAATTTGTTCTAACGGTTGACGGACTTCAGTCGGATATGATCCACAGTCCATGGATCACTTCTATGATGGTTCGTATACCTCGATTACAGGTGTGTCATCGCAACGTGTGTGGACTAGCGTCGCGGCTTGGGTTGGGCACAAAGAGCTTTGTCGATTGACGGAGGCCAGGACTGGTGCTGCTGAGGCGGCTGAGGCCGCCGCTGAAGCGGGTTTGTTCGGATTTGCCTAATTTGTGCTCTTAGAGAACGTAGAGTCTAACCCCCTTCTCTGTAAATGCAATTGGAAATGTCTGGAAGCGCTCTGAACGCCTGAATTTCCAGACAAAATCTAGAGCAATCTAGCAGCGCACGGCTGAAAGCGCTTTACGCGCTTTACGCCCTGAATTGTTCTAGATGGGCTCTGAAAAGCTCTGGAGCGCGCGAGGTAGAGTTGCTGATTGGCACTGCGGCTGAGAACTATTCAGCTCGGGCTTTGTACCTTGGAATCGGAATAACATCCAGTGCTACATGTCACCCAAGCTGGAGAGTTGTACACCACTTTTCTCGGCGTCTGCCCTCCGGCACTGCAGTACCCGGGTCGTGCTGGGTGCGCCTCTACGCCGAGCACTATTACCGAGCAGAGCAGAGCAGAGCAGAGCAGAGCAGAGCAGAGCGCTTTAGAGCGCTTTCGCACCTCGACTCGACTGGCGCTGGCACGATCTGGTCTGGCTTTCGTTGGCTCTCGTTGCCCCGCTTTGTCCCTCCACCCGTCTGCCAACCTCGCACCAGGTCGACTGCGCCTTCTCGCGCGACTTCGACTCTTGCCGCGGAGTTGAGACCGGAGTAGATCGACTGATTTTCGATAGGCTGTGGCGAGCTGTGTAACGCACCGGTGCTCCACCCCTTGCGCTCACCGACGCACTCGACCACCGACCCACCTTCCATCTTCCATCTTCCGACCACCTTCCGACACTGTCCCCCTCTCATCGGTGAGCATCTCCCCTTCCACCCAAGCACTCGACAGACACTGATCTCGTACATCCCACTCCCACAGTCCTCTCCCATCACCCCTCACTCTGCAAAAGCAATGACGACCGCGCCCGGTACAGGACGATCCGAGTCGCGCGTCTATGCCGATGTCAACGACAAGTTCGGTCGCAGCTGGTGGGACTATGATGGGCTCATGGTCTCGTGGGGCGTGCAGGACAACTATGAGGTCATCAAAAAGGTCGGACGGGGAAAGGTGAGTCGAGCCGAGCGCAACTATCTCTCCTTCACCGCCGACAGAAAGGAGAGAGGCTCCTCCCCGCCGCAGAAAAGAGATGCACACTTTCGGTGCAACTGCGTGTGGGCGCCCACTCTATTCGGTGCAGCAGCACATCTTTCGAGGAGGCACGATGGGCTGCAGCGCGCACCATCCTGTCCCGCGGAAGGCACCGGTCGGTCTCCGCTCGCCGGACACCGACCGGGCGACCGGGAACACCACCTGCTTCTCGGCCTCCATCCCTGCGACCACTCGGACCATTCCCGGACCAGCTTTGCCATACACGAGCACTGATACTCGTCGCACACCCCCTTTCCGCACCTCCACAGTACTCTGAAGTGTTTCAGGGCGTGAACGTGATCAACAACGAGCAATGCGTCATCAAGGTGCTCAAGCCGGTCAAGAAGAAGAAGATCAAGCGCGAGATCAAGATCCTGCAGAACCTCTCCGGCGGGCCCAACATCGTCACACTCTTGGACGTCGTCAGGGATCCTCAGGTCAGTGTCCTCATTACCTTTGTCTACGGCGAGGGGGCCTTTGCTCCGGGCTCGGCTGCAAATCTGACTTGTTCATCGATGAGCGCAAGCAGTCAAAGACGCCGAGTATCATCTTTGAATACGTCAACAACACCGACTTCAAAGTACTCTACCCCAAATTCACCGATTACGACGTCGTAAGTGCTGCCCCTTCGCGCAACTTATCGTAATCCAAAGACGACACTGATCCCCCACCCCACCTCGATCCTTCAAAGCGGTACTACATCAACGAACTGCTTAAAGCGCTCGATTTCTGCCACTCGAGAGGCATCATGCATCGCGACGTCAAGCCGCATAACGTCATGATCGACCACGAGAAACGTCAACTGCGTCTCATCGACTGGGGGTTGGCCGAATTCTTCTTCCCCGCGACCGCTTACAACGTCCGCGTCGCGTCGAGGTACTTCAAAGGACCGGAGTTGTTGGTGGATTTTCAAGAGTATGACTACTCGTTGGATATGTGGTCCCTGGGGTGCATGTTCGCTTCGATGGTACGTTCGTCATGGGAACCGTGTTGGGCCTCCTGACAAGAGTGCTAATCGGACGGGTACGTGGAGACGTACAGATCTTCCGCAAGGAACCCTTCTTCCATGGTCATGACAATTATGACCAACTTGTCAAAATTACCAAAGTGCTTGGCACCGACCAATTGTACACATACCTTGGCAAGTTCCGGACGAGCACACAACCACCGCCACATCCCAAACGAGCTGACCATTCCTCCTCTTCTCGACACCACTTCCTCACCAAAAAAAACCCCTCAGAGAAGTACGACATCGAGCTCTCCAGCGAATTCGACGAAATTCTCGGCCGATACGCCAAGAAACCCTGGTCACGTTTCATCACCTCGGAGAACCAACGCTTCATCTCGAACGAGGCGATCGACTTCCTTGACAAGCTGCTGAGGTACGATCACCAGGAACGGTTGACGGCGCAGGAGGCGATGCAGCATGCATATTTCGAACCAGTTAGGATCGCGGCAAAACAGGCTGAATTGGAGAGGGCCGCGGCGGGAGGGGCACCACAAGGGCAGCATGCGGAGGCTTGAGGGATGTGGCTTGTTGAATGTGTATCTAGGATCCGGGGGACAGGGGCAGAAGGTCACAACATTCGCCCTCCTTCCCTCTCCATCCTCCATCTTTCCTAATTTTCTCCCACCCCTTCTTAATCCTCGTTTACCTCATCTCGAATCGAATTGTGTTCCTTCACTTCGTGTTCCTCTTTCTCTCTCGCTCTCACCTTGTGCCTAGAGTTTCGATCTGTGACTGTCTTTGCTTCTTTCCATGTGTCAAAAACTTGCCTTTGAAAACCGGCATACATCACTGTTGCATTACACTCTGGCTCTGGACCTCGGTTCGTTAACGATTCTTTTTTGCCCCGTCGGATCTCTTAACGATTGGAACCCTGCGACTGCGTTCGGCAACGGGGTCTAATCCTCATCAAAGGTCCGAGGATTACTGTTCTTCTAACTCAACGTCTTTTAATAGCAGAGGACACCATGAAGCAAAATAATACTTCAAGCCCCCCCCCCCCCCCACCCACCCAAAAATCAATTGAAAGCGGCCTTGATCCTCTCCAACTTGAGTTCCAATTCGCGGATCATCGTATCGCGTTCGCTCAACTCATCCCTCAACCTCGCGTTCTCCACTTTCAATTCTCGTAATTCTTCATCGTTGTTGTTGTTGTTGTTGTTGTTGTTCGTCGTGAGGGGAGAAGAAAAAGAGATGGGGGCACCACCGTTGGTCTTGGTCTTGTCGATGGCTTTCGATTCGACTGGGGTCGGGGCGGGGGCAGAGGGTACAGGTGTAGGAGGGGACACCGCTCGTTCGACAACGCGTTCAGGTACTTTGGCAGGGGTAGGAGCCGCAACAGGTGCCGTAACAGGCGTCGCGATCGGTGTCACTTTGACCGATTCAACCTGCTTAACCGGTGTCGCCGGCGAACTCGTCGCTGCATAAACCTTCTTCTCCCCTACTCCACCCTTCTGCTCCATCCCATTCTGTAAATCCACCAAATTCGGTTTACTCGTTTGCCCACCGAGCCATTCCTTGGCTGAAAGAGCGGCTTGATTCGATCTAGCGGGTGGGTAGAGGTCCGATTGGAACGCGTCCGATTTACGGGGTACGATAAACGAAATGGGTTCGATCATCGTTCCGGTCGCTTTGAACGCGCGCGCGATCTCGTGTTCGGCCGGGTTCAACGCGCGGGGAGGGAGGAAGGTCATGCCGCGTTGCGGTTGGGGTGAAGAGTATTCGGTACTGTTTGAAACAGTATAAGGAGATCTCCGTCAGCGAACCTATGTAAAAAAGTCCGCAATGGCGAGACGAGAAAGGGGCTCACAGGAAGAATAGGTCATCATTATCCCACTCGTAGTAGCGGACGTTTCCATCGCCTTTACCAGCCAAGAACAAGACACTGCTCGTCAAACAAAGAATCCTTATAAGCCACTACTCCTGGGCAACCTCAAAAACCCTCGCATTCGAACTCACTTGTTTCCTTCGCACCAGAAGGGCATGATCGTACCCGAGCTCTGATCAATGTTGATCGTCTTGACGGGGCCCTTGTTGAGGTCCCTCGAGTCCCACACGAACAGTTGTCGATCACTCGTTCGACTGAAGCCGGTCGTGACGATGCGGTCCAACGAACCCATCCAGCACACCCTCGAGCCTTTGATACCGGAGTGGGAATCGACGGTCGTGATCGCCTCTGCCCCGGCACGAGGGTCGAACAACCTCAACTTCTTATCCTTGCAGGTCGTCGCGAAGACCGTACCCTGATGGTCCCAGTCAATCGACTGCACCATATCGGAATGATTGACGCTCGTGTAGGCCGCCGTCTGGTGCTCGACGTCCCACACCTTGACGTCGGTCGAAGCACTGGCGAGGATTCCCTCCGCGGTAGGATGCCAGAGCACATGCCCGGCTTTTCGACCGTGGCCGACGAACTTGACGGTCGGTTCGAGGTCGTTGACGACGGGTTCGCCGGCGAGCGCATCGCGAAGGATCTGCTCGTCGACGTGGGTCAGGGCCAATCGTCCGTCCTCGCCGGCCGAGGCGACAAGCGAATCGTTGAAGGGGGACCAGTCGGTGTCGAGTACGGGTGCGGAGTGGGCACGGCACAGAGGGAACAGGTCGGGGAGCTGGTTTTGGAGTTCGAAAGGCGGGTTCGGTGTGGATGAGAGTCAGCTTGCGGCTTTGAGCACATTTACGGGGGACGGGACTGCGGCCCCACTAGGACGCTCGCTCTGGCAACTGACCTTGCCTGTCGCATCGAGTGGGGTCACGAGGAATGCACCTCCCCCACCACTTTGGTCTAAGTAGGTAAAATATTGGGACAATCAATGATTGAGGGTTGCGAAGAGCAGTGTCCACTGGCAGCACGACGCCGAGCTTGGTACAGACGCGCCGTAGAGCTCAGACGACTTACAGTTCACGGCGAGGTACTTGGCCGAAGCGCTGACGAGGTTGGTGTCCCATGCGCTCGCTATGTGGTGAGATCATGAGCGGGTGGGTGCGTCAGTACGACGGGATGATGGGATGATGGGAGCCGGCTGCCTCGGTGTCGTCGCTATCATCCCAGCTCGTCACACTTGGCAGTCGGCGGTCGCCGCGACTCTCGCCATGGACAGCTGGGACCGAGAGGATATCCGTGGGGACAAGACTGTGTGTATTCACCTGAAATCTGTGAGACGAAAGCCAAGGGTCAGTATCAGGGCAGCACACCCAGTGCATCCACGCCGACTCCTGAGGCTGAGCTCGGTGCGGTTGCCGTTGGAGGCTGGAACACACGGGATGGAGAGAGCATGTACTGACTTTGATGTTCTCGTGCGTCTGTTCACGCTTGGCGGGGGAGCCATAGACGTGCCTGTAGTTGCTGGCTCGGACGAAGCGATTCATCTTGCTCGGGTCAAATTCTGCGCGTGCTGGACCGGGAGCGCGGGAGACAGAGTCGACAGAGATGGCCGGCGCACAGCTGCAGCCAAGTCGTCCAGCTGCAGGCGGCCGGCGCAGTGACTTGGAGAGTGAACCGTGGGCCTGGGCAAGGACGACATGGCCGACGCGCAAATGGGGTGAAGGCCGCCCCCTTGCGGAGGGGTTTGTTTTTTGGCTCGAGGGTGCCCGACTGCCACTGAGCATGTTCAGGGAGTGGCCGGCGAAGCGAGCGGCCGGCGGAACCAGGGCGATCGAGATCGGGGAATCCAAGGCGGGAGAATGACCCCAAGCAGTTGCAGCCAAGCCGGGGATCAACTTATGATGAGCTTTCGGCGTTTGAAAATCCTGCCCATTTTCTCGAGCTTCACGACAGGATTACCCGAGTCGATCGACTTCTCTCCATCTGAGCGCCGAGCGCCGAGCTTCGGCACGCCGTTTCCCGCGCTGCTACTGGCGAGCGGCCCTTGTCCGAGCCGCCGGCCGAAGCCGTCGGTCCGGTTTGGCGCTCATCCCGTGCAGTCTCGTGCCGGGTTCGGACTCGATGCATCGTCGTTCGCGCTGGTGCACTTGTCCTTTCCTTCCCTCCCTCCCACCCCTCATCACCCTTCGCACCCCAAACGCCATCATGATCGCCAGAAGAGCATCTCGTCTTCTGCGACCTACCATCACGACCGCACGTGTCGCAACTCGTCAACTGCTCGCGCAGGAACAGCTATCCCTCCTCCCTCGTGTATCCTCAGCAGTTGTACCACCTCGATCATGGCGCAGCTTTGCATCCACCTCCATGAACCAGGCTGCAGTCAGCAAGCCATTCCTCTTAGCGGATATCGGAGAAGGCATCACCGAGGTCGAAATTGTCAAATGGTCAGTTCTTAGTCCTTCGCTCGAGTCGCTGTGCCCCACATCCCGCTTGCCGCTTGGGACGAAGTACTCACCATGTCTTTCTTATTTCATATTACAGGCTGATCGAAGACGGACAACAGATTGAAATGTTTGACCCTATCGTCGAAGTCATGTCAGTTCTGTCCCAACCTTTGCCCCAGGTTAAGCCTACCTCTTCCGAAAGGACAAACACTGAAAACTTTGATCGCCCTCATCTTGCATAGGTCCGACAAGGCGACCGTCGAAATCACCTCCCCTTACTCAGGTCGAGTCAAAGCCCTAAATGGAGCCGTAGGCGATGTCATCCGCGTCGGCAAGACGCTGTGCGAGGTCGAGATGGAAGCCGAGGAGGACGAAAAGGTCGAAACACCGTCGGCACCTACTGTCGAATCCCCCAACGCCGCACACCCATCCAACGCGGTGCCGGAAAAAGCTTCTTTTGTTTCTTCGACTTCAAAGACTGAGCCCTCGACGTTGCCGACGGAAGTTATCGATCGGGAAGTATGGGCGACGCCGGCAACTCGACGGATAGCTCGCGAGCACTCGGTCAACCTCAACCGGGTACCGGGGACAGGCAAGGACGGGCGGGTGACCAAGACGGATGTGCTCGACTTTATCGCCCAAGGCGCAGGCGCACCTTCTGCAGCGTCTTCTTCATCTCCCGTTGCTTCCACTTCTTCCGCCACTCCTACATCATCCGCCCAATCCTCATCGAGCGCAACGGGGTCATCAGCAGCAACCACGACTGTGGCTCTGACCGGCGTACGGAAAGCCATGTTCAAGGCCATGACCGCTTCCCTGTCGATCCCTCACTTCTCCTACTCGGAGACGCTCGACGTCACCCTCCTTGAGCGCCTGCGCATCTCTCTCAACTCTCACATACCCCTGACGCACCGAGCAACCCTAACACCAGCGGAGGAAGCTCAACTCTCCGCCATCCAAAACTTTTCGCCTTCGACAACACGGCTTCCCGAAGCAGAACGCATCCAAAAGCTCACCCTATTGCCACTGCTGATCAAGTGCCTCTCCCAAGCGCTCTACGACCACCCTCTGTTCCTCTCTCTTCTCGCCCCCACGCACGATGCTCTGATCCTCCGTAAATCGCACGACATCTCGATCGCCCTCTCTGCCCCTTTAGGAGGTGGGCTATACACGCCTCTACTCCCCAACGTCGACTCCAGCTCGCCTTACGACCTCGCTTCCCAAATCACCCTCTTGCAAAAAACGGTCCCTCGATTCCCCCCCAAGCATTCTGGGACGGGGAGCATCACTCTTTCCAATGTCGGTGTTGTAGGTGGGACAACGACGCACCCCATCATTCCTCCGACGGGTCAACTCGCCATCGGTGCGATGGGGAGGATTCGCGTCGAGCCGAGGTACACAAAAGGATCCCTCGGGGAAGCCAAGAAGATTGCGCAGGGCTTGCTGGACGAATCCGAGGTCGAGTTGTTGCGAGTCGAACCGAGGATGTTGATGGACGTTACGTTCTCCGCCGATCATCGCGTCGTTGAAGGCGTCGAGCTCGCCAAATTGGTCGAGAGTTGGAAGAGGATCGTCGAGGAACCTGGGCGAATGAGTGGGTTGGGTCGATAGGCCGTGTGAAGTGAAAGTGATGGAGGAATGTAATATTTTGGTTGTAGTGAAAATGCTCAGTGGCAACGAGTCATATCATACATTCGATATACGAGACGAAAGAAGACGGCTGTGAGACGCCCGGGAACGACCGGTGAGACAATCAAGCACGTGCGACCGGACCCCTCTCCTGTCGGGTCGGCGAGATATGATAAGCCCGAACGGCGGACTAGCCGCATGAGCTTCCTTTGCGTTCTTGGGCGTTCCTTTCGCCGTTCGTAATTCTTTGTCGCATCCGAACCAATACTCCTGATTCGACATGGACTCAACCAGCGCATCGGATCACGTACGTCATCTATCAGAGGAGGTGCTCCTATTGGGGACCCCTTCCGGCACAAACGACGACCAGACGCGCCGTGCGAATCGACGCCGCACAAGCGAGGATGCGAGCGAAGATAGCGACCAGCAGGAGGGTCACGCCACGGGAGATATTCTACCACGCCATCGGATGAGAGCGACTAGTCAGTCGTGAGCTGTGATGGTACGGCGACTCCGAGCACGGGTGGCGTTCGCTAAGCTTGCGCCCCACGTTTCGACTCCGCCCGGTAACAGGGTTACTATGGCGGTGGCGTCAGGACACGAATGAGAAAACATCATCATGGGAAAATAAATCCAATCTTAAGCCACGGTGGCTCAAGGTTGGCGTCTTCGCGTCGTTACTGCTCGCGCTCAAGCTCGCCCTCATGGTGATCGACTCGGCACTGGCGCTCCGGAAAGGCGGTTCGCTTCTCAATTTCAGCAAATCCATGAGAACAAACGATCCAGCTTCAGATACACGCCCAAATCGCAAGATGTTCCCTATACCCGCTACGGTTGTGATCCGTCCCCCTCTGCCCCCACTCGACCAATCGACGATCAATATTGACGAAATGCCCAATGCCCATCCCCCCGCTTGGCGACTTTCGGTCGACCCCAGTCGACTTCGGAAGTGCAACAAGATCATGATCTATAGGATCGGTGATTACATGGGTTGGGGAGCGGGGTTGCTTTTCGTGGTAAGCCTTAGCGTCGGTTTGGAATGAGCCGCCCGGAGAGAGCTGACCTTTCAACACCACGATGGCTTCACATTGCACCTCTTCAGGTTCGACTGCATCTACTTGCCGCTCGGGTTGGGGCGATCTTACTGGTCGACAACGGTGCATGGTACGTTCCCCTTTAACCTCCAAGAGCAAAGGAGACCAATCTAGCCAGAGACACGGCAGACATGAAAGTAAAATCGTTTCTCCACTGAAAGGACGTACGGACGCCTCGAGTACTATTTTGTGTAGCAGAAATGTTCTCGAGTGGTAACTGATGATGACCACGACTCAGTCCAATGAACAGGGACGAGAACAGAGTGGCCAGAGACTAAGGGACAGACTCGCGGAAGGCTAGAAAGTGAAGCGTAAAGCTAATAAAGAGAGAGAATAGAGACTAGTAAAGTAGGGAGATTGAGTGACTAAGGAGAGAATGACACGCCGCTAGGCTCAATCCCAAGTACCATAATAGGAACAACTAGGGCTCGGGGGGCGCTCCGCGCCCACCTCCCTGCGTAAATGAAGGTCGTTGCGAGCTCCGCCCGCACCTCCCGGACCGTGGGGGGGAGAAGAAAAGATCGGCGCGCGCGCGCGGCTGAGAACCTTATTTAGTCGTGCATTCTTTTATGTAGATGTAGATAATCAGATGAAGGACGGGACAACCCATATGACCATATACGAATGACATTTTGAACCGTACAAGATCGACTGCGTCCCTTCCGATGATTGGTACGACCAGAAGCCAGCGCAAAAAATTGGTTCGAGAGGGTGGGACAAGGCGGAGCGTAGCATCGCCGATTGGGAAGAAATCGCCGCTGTAGACGCCTACGAAGACAAGATCGCGCGCGCGGACCTCGATGTTGAGGGGATGCAACGACTGGATGATCTCGAGTTTGGTCCAGGACGCAGGCCTTCAGTGCTCCCTGCTCCAGAGACACTTCCTCCGCCGATGGTACCGGCTTTCGAGGCGCAAGCGACGGTGTTGAGACAGTACTGGAAGCCGCTGCCCGAGACGTTAGAGCAAGTGCAGGAGGTGAAGAAAATGACGGGGATAGGGGGACCGCAACCCACGGTGGGGGTGATGATACGATTGGGAGACAAGGGGTGGGAGTATCGTCACAGCCTTCGACCATCGAATGTCCACAACACATTGTTAGTGGATAGGAGCTTTGGCGACGGTGCGTCGGAGATCGCTGATCAAGCTCAACCACAAACAGTAAAAACCTGTCCGCCCATCTAGAGGTGATGCACAATCTCTATGACCGAATGATCCTTCCAACTTCGCTTGCAACAAACACATCAAAGCCCTGGTACCCACTCTCGTCCAGCGCGCGACTCTTCACACCCGCGCAACAACCCATCGCCATCGTGGTGACGGCCGAGGAAACGGCTCTGCTAAACATCAGTCTCGAGTCTACGGCCGCTCCGTTCCGATTTGATCGTACTCCAAGCTTGAAACCAGAGGAAGGAACGTACAGGAAGAACACTTTCACCAAATGGCCGATGAAGACGCGTGTAGCCCACACACGACAGCTTGTTCGCGATATTGAGATTATGGCCAAATACACCGACGCCACGGTCGTTACGATGTCGAGCAATATTGGGCGGATTGTGACCATGTGAGTTGGAGCTACCAACTACTTGCGTCGCGTGTATAAAAAAACTAATGGCTGCTAACTTGATGTACCTCCACTGAGACAGGCTTGCTGGGACCGAGGCTGCCTTGGGACCGACACATGCGCAGGGAAACCACGTCGGAGGGAGAATGCGAGTCTGCACGGATTGTTTCCTCATCTTCATGTCTGTTTCAACGTGCTGACAAAAATCCAGCCACACCTGGATCTTATAGACGAGCGCTGGATGTGTGGTGGTTCCCACAGGAGTGGCCATGGCTGGCTTTATCAGTCGTCGGCTGGAACGGCGAAACCCCACCACCCAAGAGGCCAGAACTATGAAAGCTGTTGAGGTGAATTATTCTCACCTAAATTCGCCTTACGTGCACTTCACTTTTGTTATAGTCACGCGCGCAATTCGCGTCTTTCTGTCTTTATCTCCTCTTCTTCACTTGATTACGAGCTCCTTGGTTCGTCCCTGCTGTCAGCTCGTTCAGCACATCGCTCCCCGTTTCCAAGAAAAGCGTCCACACAAACTCATACATCCTCCCGACTCGTGAAACAACTGTTTACGTGTCATTTTCTAGATCAAGTGCTGTGTTCCATGATTCGAAGTGCATAGAACTGTTGGCGTATCCTCAGTTTTTACTTTTACCCTTTTGGGAGTATTTTGGGTCGTGTTTGCTGCAAAGTTCTGTACATATATTTGCGCAGAGTTGGCGTTGTCGGAACAACGTAGTAGTGCTCTGTTTTTTGCGTGAATTGAAACTTATGTGTTTTCCTTTTGATGAACCCATAGCCCATCGCAGGCCTCTCCCAGAGTGCTCAGGTTTTGTCGCCTCGAGCTTGGCAATCGGAGTGATGACACCCATTGAGACGCAAACCTTCTCAAGTGTAGCGGCAGCGAGGAAACATTTTCTAAGGTGGTACATGTCTCAGTTAATATTAATCGGGCACCACGGTTGCCGCTGCAGAGGAGATTCTGCCCCGGACGACGATGCGGGGCTACGAAGGCGAAGACAGGGGTTCACCACGTGCCGGAACGGAAGGCATGCAGGCACTAGGTGAGACTATCAAGCCAGCATCTAGGATTCCGTTCTTCGTGCTCTTTGCACGAAGAAGTTCCTTCGTAAGCACCAACCTGTGCGCTGTGCTGCATAAAGCTCCCCAGGGCCGCGCCCCAAGCCTCCGCGGCGAAAGCAATGGCGCGCGCACGGCGGGCGAGCGGCGCAAGGGGCCGCCCGTGCACTGACCGGCCTGAGCATAGTGAATCCGTGTAAACAACTCCAGTGTACAAACTTGGCTCATCCAATTTCAAGCTCCGGCTAGTCAGCCACTGTCACGGTCTCCAGCGAAGATGTGTCCAAGAACTGAAAGCCCGCTCTCGGCCGTCGGCGACTCGCCCCTCCTAATTCGGAAAGGACCGACAAGATCGATCGCGAGCCTCGACCGAACTCCCCCGTTCACTCACTGGAGCACGACGGAGCTTGGTGCATCAAATGCTGAGGTAGCGTCATCGAGCTTTCGCTTTTCTCATCCGCTTCAACTGTCACAGCTTCTGATCTCTTGACTCGTACAAGCTCAATAACTTATCTGCTCTGCACCGTCTTGCACACCACCTCGACCGACAGCCCCCGGATCCTTCAGCACAGCCCGACGTTCTAAGTAGCGGCGCGCCACATCCGAGGAGTGAGTCGCCTCAAATTGCGCTCAAGAATCATGCTGCTCTTTTTTCTTTTGTAGATCTTGTTCATCATATTGCCCCCAGTTCTCCGCCTGATTAGCCTACGGAAAAACTAGATGGAAGTCGACGATGATAACACAAACCGCCCGCAAGATGCGAGAAACGGGCCGGTGTCCACCAATCCGATACTTGGGATTCAAGTGCCCCAGCCAAGCGGTTGCTCCCCCCCAGGAGACGAATGAGAGAGAAAGAAGGAGAGAAAGAGTAATAAAACGATTTACTAACGACAAGAGGCCCACCCCGCACCCACTTCCCAACTCGGTCGAGACAAAGACAGGAGAGCGACTGCGCAACTACCCTGACCCACGAAGCCCCAAGTCTATGCTCGGTCACAGCAAGACGCGGTGGAGGCCCCTCAAAACCTCCACCTCAGCAGTCCCTGGCCTCTCAAAGCCGACTTTCTGCCTGTGTCTGCTGATCCCTCCCTTGACTCAGAACCCCGAAGCCAAAGAGCGCGAGCCACCGTCGAGTCAATCCCAAATCGCGAGCCGGTCCATGAGCAACGAAAGCAGACCTGTAATAGATGAAAGATGAAAGCAAGATATTTAGTATACAGTTTTGGAAGAAGAAGTGTGATGTGGTGTGTGTGTGTGTGTGGGATGGTGCGGGGAAATCGAACCCAGCCTCTACTGCCCTCGCCCGCCCCTTGCTCCTCCCGCCCTCAACTTCATCCTCTCCTCCAGTACCACCCTCCTCCTCTCCACGCTTTCCATCCTCGTCCCGTGCTTCTGCATCCTCCATCTCCCACTGCTGATCATCTCCAAAACCATCCCCGTGAAGATCTCGATCGTCCTGCCCGCCCCTTCCTGTTCGCTGAGCTTGGCCTTGAGCTTGGGGAGGCCAAAGAGCCGTTGCAGTGTCGTGTACTGGGCGTCCTCGATCGTGTCGCACCCGAGTGCGTCGCAGAGCACGCCCCTTGCTGCGATCCAGACGTTCCGCGAGTCAACGCAGTCGAAAAAGTAGTGGTCGGTGTCGTCCACCGGCGCTTTGCAGACGAGGCACGCGGGAGAAGTGTCGTGGTTTTGTTGGTGTTGCAGCTTGCGCGTCGGGGTGAAGCGGAGAATCAGCTTGAACCAAACTTCCCTCTCCCTCGCCGTCAGTGCCTTCGAGTTGACCGCCTTCCAGAAGCTCCTGAGATCGTCCGGCTGCGGTGGTCCCTTGAGCCCGAGCGTGTTGGTAAAGGCCTTCGCGTTCAGGACCCGGCGGATGCGACGGATCGTGTAGGGTCGAGCCATGTTCAGCAGCTTGTACTGGCTCGCCTGTTGTGGAAGCACCGGGTCCGGAAGGCGCTGCTCCATTGCGAAGCGGGCCACGGGCTTGGGGAGGATCGCCTCGAGCAGTGCGCTGGTGCCGATCCGGGGAGGCACGTTGAGCCGTCCCGCCGCCACCGCCGCCGCCAAGGGCGTGTTCTTGTGTTGATCGACAGTGAACCGGTACCAGGCCGCGATTGCCAGTCGCTGTGGGAGCCCGCGTCGATCGTACTCGCTGTTGTCGCCGAGCACATCCGCCGGCGGCGTCCAGAGGTGAAACCCCCCACCCGCATACAACTCGCGCCGATAGAGATCCGCCACCTTCGGGTAGCCCTGGAGACGAAGGTAGTCAGGTACATGAACCGCGTCGATGGTCTGTTTCCCTCTGATGGGGGTGTGGAGGCTGCCGAGCAGGGTGGGCAGCGCGAGCAGGTTCGCGGTGGTCAAGGCCCTCGGGTTGACCTGCGCGTCGTGATGTTTCGGAACGCCCAGTGCGGCGTGCCATCGGGGATGAAGGCCGTTGGGGATGGGAGTGGATGGATGTGGCCAGAGATCGGTGGCCAGGTCGAGGTCGGGCTGAGCTCGCTGGAGTGCCGCGCGCGCAAGTCCTTGCCAGATCGCGCCAGAACCGCCGAGAAGAGCGTCCCAGATCCGTGCCGCAACCGCGTCCACGACGTCCTGCATCCTGATCACCCCCAGTCCCCCCTTGAGCTTGGCTGTGAACACGATGTCTCTGCCGTAGCTGGTCCTGCCCTTGCCCCCACGGACGAAATCGACGAGCATGTCATCGAGCTTCTTGACGACTTCGGGCGGCGGGATGTCGGCTGCAAGGAAGTGCAGGATCTTGGGGATGGCGTACCGATTGACGTAAAAGGCACGGGTGTGGTGCGTGAGCCAGCGATGCTGGACCGCCTCCAGCGTTGCCTCGAGGCGTTCGATGAGATTCGCGTAGGCGAGTTCGGTGTCGCCGCTGGGGTCGAAGGGGAGGCCGATCCACTCGAGCGACTCGCCTGCGGCCTTGACGACGAGCGGGCGTTCCCCCGGGTCCCAGCGGCGTCCGATCGGTAGGATGACCGTCTTATCCGTGTTGAGCCGGCCATTCGTTGCATGCCTCCAGTCGAGCGCCAGGTCATCGAGCAAGTTGAGTGACTCCAAGCCCGCGACGGCGACGACAACGTCATCGGCAAATGCAAGTGATGTAATGGCGCGGCTCTGTGGGTACGGATGAAGGGCAGGGATTGCAAGATTCAGCGCGATGTTTCGACGATGTAGAGCATCCAGGAACGGCTGAAACACGATGTCCCAGACCGATGACGACGCCGGGTCCCCTTGGCCGAGCCCACACGTCAGTCGCACCGGCGCCGTCAGGAACCCATTGATGATGTAGCGGGCCGAGGTCAAGTCACCCGAGTAGAGCATCCTCAGCACGCGAAGAAAGATGGCAGGAGCGCCCAGAGCGTCGAAGATGGCAAAGATCCAGTCATGCTCGACGAGGTCGTAGGCGGATGATTGGTCAAGAGACAAGAGCGCGGCCATGGGGAACTCGGTCCTGCGCGCACCAAGTTCCTCGACCAGGAGACGAAGGTGTAGCGCAGCGTCGGCCGATCGGCGGTCCTTGACGAATCCGTGCTGCTGCGGCGGGAGGAGATCGGGCAGAAGGTGGTTGAGTCGGGCGACGTAGACCTTGGTAAAGATCTTGTAATCGCACTCGCGCAGGGTGATAGGCCGGTACGACGAAAGGTCGGCGCGATCGGCGTTCTTCTTGTGTCGCTTGAAGATGAGGCGCACGAGTCCCTGACCCTGCTTGGGAGAGAGTGAACCGCGCTCAATCATCGCGTTGTAGGCCTTGGTCAGCAGCTTGGCCCACGCCTCGGGTGCGGTCTGGTAGAGTTCGTAGGGCACGCCCGACGGTCCCGGCGATCGCCCCGGGTGCGTCGTCCCGATCGCGGCCACGACCTCGTCCTCGGTGATCGGTCGCTGGAGTAAGTCGATCTGCGATTCCGAGAGTCGGCGCAGAAAGAGCGGATCCGAGCGCGGGTCGTCGCAAGTCCGCGCCGCCCTGATCGGCGCGAGGAATTCGTCCCGAAGTCGAGCGACGCGGTCCGGGTCGCGAGGCTCGATGTGGTAGAGGCGCTGAAAATGCGCCTGCGTGTGGTCAAGAGCAATATCAATGTCATGCGTTAGCTCTCCGTTGGCCAAGCGCAGTGCTGTGATCTTGGAATCCGAGTTCCGCGCCGCGAGCTTGGCGTGGACCGGCCGCGACAGTCGTTCCTCGGAAGCGATCTCGGGGACGTGGGCTCGGATCCGGAGTAGGCGCGCGCGCTCCTCGACCGCCCGCTTGAGTTCCTCCGACGTCCTCGTCCATTCTGCCGTGTCCTCGTCCCTCCATATCGGTAACGCCTCCAGATCCTGCACCCTCCCCACCAAATACTCCATCCGTTCCGACCGCTCCCGATGCAGCCTCCTCGCCAGCTCACCACCCCTATCCCTGCACGCCTCCAGAATGACCTCGAGCTCCCCCACCGGTTCCTCCCCGCTTGCCCCTTCCAACCATCCTTCCATCATCCGCTGAAATTCCACCGTCTTGAAGGTTGTGGTATTAATTCGATGTAGTTGGTTGGATGTGGTAGGTAGGCTGAGCTGTGGGAGAGTCGCATCAAGATCGTCTGAGAGAGCCAGCACAATCAAGACCGGTCGGTGATCGGAGAGATCCTTGGGGTAGTCGTAGATCGTCGAGGCCTGGTCGAGCCTTTTCTGGTGAGTTCGTTGTAGGAGAAAGTAATCAAGCCGGGAAAATGAGTTGGGTCGCTTGCGATTGGGGTTGGGTCGAGTGAAAGATGGGGTGATGGGGTGCTTGTAGCGGATGCAGTCCGTGTAGGCCGAGTCGAGCTTGCCTATCAAGATCGGCCAGTGGTGGCCGCGCCGACTTTGGTTCCGCCGATCGACTTCTGGGCGCGGGCAGTCGTTGAGATCTCCGCCAAGGAGTCGGAGGTGGGATTTCTGTGTTTTGTGAAATAAGAGTTTGTCAAAGAATTTTGCTCGTTGTTTTGGTTCAACGGGCGCGTAGATGTTGTTCATTTCGAAAATTTTAGTGTCGCCCCGCAGACGAAAGGAGGTGACCAGGATCCGTCCGTTGAGTGCCGAGTGGGTGCGCAAGAGCTCGGCGTCGATCAGGGGGGAGTCAGCCGGAATCAGAGTCAGACAATGTTGGTTGATGAAGAGCTTGCCCTCGTACTCGTCCTTGATGAGTTGCCAGAGGTGCGGTCTGATGAAGTGCTCTTGTACGAGAATGGCCGATGCTTTGAAAGTGGATAGGTAAGTGTAAATGTTGCGTCGTTTCTCCGGGACCCCCATGCCCCTCCTCACGTTCCAGGTGATGATGGTGTGCTTGATCATTAATGAGTAGTTGAGTTCGAGGGGCTCTTGGCGGTGGTGACGCCCTCAAAGAGGGGGAGGGCGGGCAGGACATCGTCCTCGGGCTCGTGGTCGGACCATCTTTTCTCCTCGGCTACCCCCTTTGCTTTCCCTCGGTCCACCTTCGTCACGCCAACCGGCATCGCCGCCGCCGCCGACATCGACCTCGTCACCCTCCGCCCCTCTATTCCATCCTGTGATCGCGCATCTCATCGCTCTACTTGGATCCCAGAGTACGCTTGTCTCTTTATGCTGTTGAAGGTGTTAGTAGACCTTGCACTGATATCAGGGGCCGGATAGCTTAGTTGGTCAAAGCTTTTCCAATGAATGGAAGCGACCCAGGTTCGACTCCTGGTCCAGCCGTTCTTCTTCTTTTGTTGATCATTTCGGGATCATCGTTGATTCCAACATATGCAACTATCGTGAACAAGTGGATCTTATCTCACAGTCGTCTTGATCCCCTTTGATCACAGAACTCGTCTCCGCAGCTCAGTCTGGCTCAGGAGGACTCGTTTCGCCTCACGCCGACGCGTTCGCCCTGCACCGGGTATTTCGACGAGCGAGCGATACTGATACAGAGGCGTCATATCTCCCTATCATTGTTGGATCTTCAACTGTGGCATGTCAGCCTGGATGCATGATGGTCAGTCGGGTGGTCGCCCAATGTAGGTCTTGAGGGAGATCACGTGCTACCCCGGCCCCTGAGGGAAAAGCTCAAGTTTTCGACTTAGGCCGTCTCCTACTGACCTCTGGAGGCTGTCACCCAGGTATCGCGAACCGAGGCGGTGATTTGGCTGGAGCAACTTGCGCTTGCTCTACTGGGACCTTGAACATCATCGGTTCGTCCAAATTCAGCCCTGCCCTAGGAGCTGGTGCCTGAAAAATTATTCCAATACTGTTCTGGACGGGCGTCTCACACGACTTTGTAGAATCATGCGCCTTGTGCACAATTTCGGACTCGACGAATCAACAAGGCAGTCTCCCGATGAGTGCTTACAATTGTGCGTAGCTGGACCGCGAGGCCCCAGTGGCGGTCTCCTTCTCCTTCACGTCTGACACTTCTCCTGACTAAACTTACCTCTCTCCTTCTTTCATTCCCACAGCCTTCGTGAATGAATGCATCACTTTAAACCTCACCACCTCGGCTTCCCTCTACAGCGGTCCCGGGTTCAATCCCACCGCCTCCAGCGTTCTCTCAAACGTCGACCCCTCAGCAACCCAATACGTCGAACAGGGGACCGCGTCAATCGCTTCAGAGAATCAACCTATCCTTACAACAGCTCCAGAAACGGGCATGAACTCGATTCAAACCTCAGCAGCGGTGACGACGACGAATGCAATGGAAAGCGGAACCACATCCATCGTTCCTTCTCCTTCGGTCTCGGCGAAGAATAACGTTTCCTCGAGCTCCGAGGGCGCGGAGGGCGTGCGTGCTGGGTTCGGTTTCCTCGCGGCGTTGGTTTCGGTGGCTTTTCTCGGCGTTGGATGAATTTTCGTCTCGGACATACCACTTTCTCTCGCGCTGTAGCTCACCTTCTGTATCTTTGCTTTGAACCCCCTTGTATCCCTAGCTTATGCAACTCGCTCCCCATTATGCCAACCTGAGGAGTGCGAGCGCAGACTCCATGTAATGAGTTCCCAACCCTTTTGCTTTTAATGCTATTCGATACAACAATGTAACAAGGTAGTAAGTAGTGAGTAAAAAAAAATGAGTGGTGTGCGAATTTCCGTTCCGAACCGAAAAACCGTGTGCATGTAATGTAAACTTTGTGAGACGGGGGCGACAGTTTTCGTTTTCGTTCTATTTTTTGAGTTGTTCGGCGCCCATAAAACGCATCGAGGTTTCCCAGACGAAGAGGGCCGAGGCGTTCTAGAAGAGAGGAGTATAAAAATGTTTTCAGTCGAAGAGGTTGGAAATGCCCGACTCGAAAATTCCAGACGGGGACTGACTGTAGGGAAAGCGCGCAACAGGCATGGGACGAAACCTCGATAAACGGCCTGATGAGTGAAACAAGGATTTCAGTAAGTCAAGCAGCCAGTGGACCTGGCGGTCAATTGACGTACCCTAACGCCTCCTTCGGCCCAAATCTGTCGAGCGGCGGCCATCCAGCTCGGGTACCTTGGGTTGGTAGGCGAATCCGTCATCAGGCGGCTGCGCGAACACACGCAAGAAGAACCGCGTCAGATCGCCCATTCGATACACCCTGCCCTGACCAGAGACCTCGATCCTATTCCGTAAACCTACTTCTTGACCGCATCAAAAGGGAATGCCCCGATCCAGAAGACGTTCGAGCTAAGTCCACCCGCGAGGAAATTCGCCGTCCCTTCCGAGACTCGATAGGGTGAATCGATGGGTACGTCTCGGAACTTGCGCATCAGGATTTCGTACGAGCAGAACCTAGAGAGCGGGCTGGAAGATCAGCTAACAGGCTCGAACGAGACGGGAAAAAGAGTCGAAAAGACCTGCAATGCTCCCATCCACGAACGGAAGAGTAATGTTCCACCAAACCCGCGCCATAGACCGGTGACGCCGTTGGCTCTGACTATTTGCCTTGCGCAATCGATCGGTCCGGTGTACTGTATCGCGTTCGAGTCGGAACCGGTCAGCAAAAGCAAGAGTCTGCGCCGAGCTTGCAGAACAGAGAACGAACCAGCTTCGGCCCTACGGTCTGCATCTGTAGTTTGGCTTTGAGATGTTCAAAGGGGGTGATGAAGGTGCATACGGTCCATCCAGCCATCGCTCCCGCAGCCTGTGTGTGCAACATGGTCAACCCCAAAGCTCTTTCTAGGCCTCGGACACCAATGTGGACCTACAGCATGACCTCCTAGACTCAGTCGTCCAATCTCTGATACGACAGACACATCTTCTCCTCGATTCCTCCCTTCAATACGTGCAAACATCAATCGATAGTCTGCCGAGTCGTAAGTGAGGTCATATCGGTTTCGGAGGACAGGGAGAAAAATGTGATTAGCCCGTGGTCGGTCGGATGAGGTCTCGTCAGGCTTCGAAGCTCGAATGTACTGACTATGCAACGACCCAAGTAAGATTGCATCGGAAGCTGCCCATCCAAAAGCGGGTGGTGTTGCGCCTGATCCCAGAAAAGAAGAAGAAGGAAATCAAGGGTCTCAGCTTGGGTCGGCATCAAGGCGATCGCCGAGTGATGGAAGTTCATCCGATGGGTAAAGTCATCCATCGCTCGAGGTCGAGTTGGGCCTCGATTGAAGCGCACCTTTGTAAAGCGCTCGCAAACCTTCGTACTTGACTGTTCGCTGGAGACAGTCGAGTGGACCTTTGTAGGTACCCAATTCGGAACATTGCACTGAGAGGGGGTGGGGCAGACGAGGAAATCAGACCCCGAAGACGTTCAGTGGAGGTGGAGCTCGCAGAAGTGACCTACTTCGGACCTTGATCGAGTCGAATGGATCTGTAGCAGCCCACACAAGCGAAAGCGTCAGACGCGATCGACCACAAACAAAAAATCAAGTCTACGACTCACGTCCGATGGTCAACTTTGTCAAGCCAGACATGATCCCTGCGACGAACCCTTTCCATCGCACGCCGGACGGCTGAGGCACCACCGATGCTGCCGCCGAGCTCGTATCGACCGCATCGGGGGGAGGTGGATCATTGCCATCAGCGAGAACGACTGGTGGTGAGCTCATCCTGGGCTCGGGCAAGTACGGTCGGTGGTTAGCGCTCGAGCTGAAGGCAAGGAGGGAGAGCCGATGCTGTTGACGAAAGCGGAGCTCAGCACCGCGAGGCACCGCTCGCAAGGCTCGATCACGGCAAGCGCGCGGTGGAGGCAGCCGGCAGAGGCGAGCGGAGGCGGAGCACGCGGAGCAAGACTTGGGGAGGTCCGTGCGCCAACAGTGCGATCAGCCCAGCCGATGACGAATCGGGCGATCGAGTCGGACCCCCACCTCCTTGCCGTTTCACACCACCCACCACGCACAAATAACACGCCCAGTCAAGATGATGCAATACCTTGGAAACTCGCTCAGGGCCCAAGCTGTGAGTGGTCATGGATCCGCCGTATTTCCCGCCTCTCGTACTGGAGAGTCGAATCAGATTAGCAAGGCGTCATCGATGGCAAACGCCCGACTCGTGGCCCGTCGCATCATCACCGGGACTCCGGGACTCCGGAACCATTCGGCGGCAAAGCCCAAGTTGTGAATGTTCGTCAACGTATTAATATTGCGCGTCTTCACTCGTTCACAGCGTTCGTCGATGCGTTCGTACGCAACGTCGGCCGGTCCTTCGGCTTCATCGCCGGTCCTCGCTCCCATCCTCCTCACCCTCGGCGTCGTCAGTGCCGGTGCCTACTACCAGAGCACCCTTGACGCAAGTCAAAAGGTCCAACAAGTCAAGCAAGCCGCTGTGGCCGGTCCCCCCGCCTTGACCAACAGCGATTTCAAGTGGGTTTTCCTCGAAACCTCCTTAAGAGCCGGAAGCCGACCCCTTACCCGCTTTGACTCGCAGGCCCCTCAAGTTGGTCAAGGTCACCCCCTACAACCACAACACATCCAAGTTCACGTTCGAGCTCCCCGAGGGCACCTCGTCCGGACTGACCGTAGCTTCGGCTCTCGTCGTCAAGGCGGCCAAGGAAGGCGAAGGCTTGGCTAAGAACGGCAAGCCCGCCGTTCGACCTTACACCCCTATTACCGAGCCTTCTACCCAAGGAAAGCTTGTAAGTGCTCATCTTGCACTAGTTCCTACACCTTGGTAACCCCAGATGATGCACTGCCCAAGTGCGGTTCGGGTCAAGAACTGACCCGAGGGGCACACGTTCATAGGATCTGTTGGTCAAGCACTACAAGGGTGGAGCCATGACGAAGCACATCTTTGGTCTCAAGGAGGGTGACGACCTCCTGTTCAAGGGACCCATCCCCAAGTTCCCCTACAAGGCCAACCAGTTCGAGGTGAGTTGATCGGCCACAGAGTTCTCAAGCCGCTTCGACGAGCTAATTCGTGTATGTCGGCCGTTTTCTCTCACAGTCGATTACTTTGATCGCTGGTGGGAGTGGGTTGACGCCTATGTGGCAAAGTAAGCAGACAGACAGATCAGCCAGCATCTCCGGTTGCATTGCTGCTCATCGCAAGGGTTCGCTTTCGTGATTTCACAGTCCTCCAACAAATCGCCAACGACCCCAACGATAAAACAAAAGCTACTTTGATCTACTCCAACGTCACCGAAGCCGATATTCTCTTGCGCAAGGAACTCGGTAGGTCAAATTATCCCACGCCAGCTCTCACTCGGCTCCTCAGCCTTCAACCCACTGACGCGCTCATCGTCGATAATTTTCTACAGAGGCCTTCGCCGCCAAGCGACCTGGTCAAATCAACGTCAAGTTTGTGCTCGATCAACCTCCCGCCGGGTGGACTGGTGCCAAGGGTTACGTTGACCAGAAGCTGTTGGCGCAAACTCTGCCCGGCCCGGCGTTCGGTGACAAGATCAAGGTTCGTGTGACGCATCGCCCTATTTCGCTTTCCCGTCACTCTGGCTGATCACTCCTGTTTCTTTTCTGAATAATTTCGACGTCGATAGATCTTCGTCTGCGGTCCCCCGGGCCAAGTCGCCGCCCTAGCCGGTCCCAAGGACAAGATGGAGCAAGGCCCCCTGAAAGGCATTTTGGCCGACCTGGGTTACACCGAATCGCAGACATACAAGTTCTAGAGACGCATAGAGTGGTGGTAGAAGTGTAACGCTTGGTTTAGAGCAATTTGAAATCCAAGAAGGCTTGGAAGAAGGATAAGTGGAGCGGAAATCGTGGGCTTGAGTCGTGGCTTTCCCGAGCGGCCCGAGCGGATGCAGTATGCTGGTGATCCGGGAACAACAGGTCGGACGGATCGTGGCTTTAGGCTTAGAGAGGAGAACTCTATGTCGTCTTATGCTCTTGCCTCTGTAGACTGGTACAGTAGACTCAAGGAGAGTGCCTATGACGTTTCTCAGCATCGCCGAGAAATCAAGGTGACACGCCGCCGACGCCGGGGCTCGATTTCGTCGGGTCAAATCGCCCGGGGTCACGAACTAGGTTGAAAACCGCGCGCAATGCCTCTTGGCTTCCGTCCTCTTCTCTCGCACCAACCGCTTCCCACCCGTACCCATCCACCGTACCCAAACCCGCACCTTTTACTCAACTTTTTAGGCCACTTGCTCAAAGTCAGTACCTGTACTACGCTGCATGAGCGTGAGCTTGGTTCGGACGTGAGAAAGTGATGGACTGACACGCGCTCTTGGGCTTTGCTCAACCAGGCGGCCTTGCCCTTCTGATCGTCAACACGTTTAGCAACCAGCTCGTAAGTATTCCCCACGAGCTCTGCTTGGGAGGTATCATCTTGCTGATGATTCTATTCACATCGTACAGTCGTCGAGTCATAACAGGCACCGCGGGTAAGTGATCGCAAACGGCGTCGTCACCTATCAGCAGCCAAGACCGACCCATCGCAGAGGCACGCGCGGGCTCGCGGTGTGCTCCAGTCCGTGAAATGCGCGCCGCCGCCGCCGAACGGTGTCGCCCGGGCGGAGCAACGCCGACACGCCGCCAGCCGCCAGCCGCTCGGCATCCCCAACCGCCGCCCGCCGCGCACTTGAGCACACCATCTCGGCATGCCAGAGGTAGAGCTGACACGACGATGCACACCCCTATACACACCTACAGCGCTCGCAAGATTACGGCACCCGGTGAAGATAAGCAATCCGCCTAATTTTCACAACACTTCCCACTATCTGTCCCTCTACACTACCCACTAAAGTCTCTGAACCCGATCGCAATGGCACCCATCGCGCTCGACCCCCCCGCCGCGGCGTCGACCCAGCCCGCGTCGCGCTACAACGCGCCGGCTTCGCACGGCAACTCGGCGGCGATCCCGATCGTTGACCCGACCGCCGCGCGCCGCCCCGTCGAAGGCGTCCAAGTCGAGTCCGAGAACCTCACCTACACCGATGAGGCGCTCATCTCAAAGTACTCGTTCCACTCGTCCGTCGTCAAGAAGGTCGGCGAGCGTTATCAAGTCAAGCCCGTCGTCAAGGAGCTCGAGCTCAAGACGTTGCGCAAGGTCCCCAAGACCGGTCTCATGCTCGTCGGCTGGGGCGGAAACAACGGCACGACGCTCTCCGCGACCTTGCTCGCCAACAAGAACAACATCTCGTGGAACACGCGCGATGGCACCCAGTCGCCCAACTACCTCGGCTCGCTCGTCCGTGCCTCGACCGTGCGCCTCGGTGAGGACGAAAACGGCCGCGACGTCTTCGTCCCCTTCTCGGATGTCTTGCCCATGGTCCACCCCAATGATCTAGTTGTTACCGGGTGGGACATCTCGGCGATGCCGCTCGACCGCGCCATGCGTCGCGCCAAGGTCATGGACTACGACCTCCAGCGCCAGCTCGCGCCCATGATGGCCGAGCTCAAGCCGATGCCGTCGATCTACTACCCGACCTTCATCAACGCGAACCAAGAGGAGCGTGCCGACAACGTCTTGCCCGGTAACAACAAGGCCGAGCACCTCGCCAAGATCCGCAGCGACATCCGCAACTTCAAGGCCAACAACAACCTTGACACCGTCATTGTGCTCTGGACCGCCAACACAGAGCGCTACTCAGAGTTGATCCCCGGCATCAACGACACCAAGGAGAACCTCCTCAAGGCGGTCGATGCCTCGCACCCCGAGGTCTCGCCCTCGACCATCTTTGCGATGGCTTCTATCCTTGAAGGCTGCCCCTACATCAACGGTGCTCCCCAGAACACCTTCGTCCCCGGTTGCATCGAGCTCGCCGAGCACCACAACACCCTCATCGGTGGTGACGACTTCAAGTCCGGCCAGACCAAGGTCAAGTCCGTCTTGGCCGAGTTCTTGGTCAACGCCGGTATCAAGCCCTTGTCGATCGCGTCCTACAACCACTTGGGCAACAACGACGGCCGCAACTTGTCCGCGCCCGAGCAGTTCCGCTCCAAGGAGATCTCCAAGTCGTCCGTGGTCGATGACATGGTCGAGGCAAACCACCTCTTGTACAAGCCTCTCCTCGAGGACCCCAAGGGCGAGAAGGAGGTTGCCAAGGGTGACAAGGTTCGCAAGACCGAGCACCCCGATCACTGCATCGTCATCAAGTACCTGCCCGCCGTCGGTGACGACAAGCGCGCGCTCGACGAGTACAACTCGGAGATCATGATGGGTGGCCGCAACACGCTCAACATCTTCAACGAGTGTCAGGACTCGCTCCTCGCGACCCCCTTGATCATCGACTTGGCCTTGCTCGCCGAGTTGTTGACCCGTGTCACCTACCGTCAGGCCGGTCAGGGCGAGTTCGAGTCGATGTACCAAGTCGCGTCGCTCTTGTCCTTCATGCTCAAGGCTCCCCTCGTCAAGCCCGGCAAGCAAGTGATCAACTCATTCTCACGTCAACGCAACGCGCTCGAGGCCTTCTTGCGCGCTTGCTTGTCGCTCCAGCCCACGTCGGACTTGATCAACTTTACCAACATGGCCTAAGCAAGATCACGTCTCTGCGTTTTTGCGCTTTGATTTGGCTTTTGTGACCTGTTTTTTTGCTCTGTTCAGCTTGCGCGTAATCCTTCAACCTATCAAATGAGCCTTCGCTCCGTTTATTTTGAAATCAAACATTTTCACGTTACTTTTACTCCTCCCTTCGGGCTTCTCAGTGGGTCCTAAAGTCGTACCATTTGAGAGTTCTCGTGTACTGCAGCACTAAATGACCCTACTCGAGCTTCATAATTATACACCAAAGGCGATCGTCTTGCATCCGTGATGACCCATCAGAGTGCTCGCTTTCCCGCCCTGCTTATCCGCGGCTCCGGCGGCGATCCAAATGGGCGCATAGTGCTCTTCCCTTTAAACAACCGCAAGTTCAATCGTCTTGTCAGGGGAATCTTCTCTGAATGTTTCATCACCGGCACCCGATCCAATGCACTGACCTGGGATGAGCCTTTCTGAAACCCGGATGCTGCGCGGTATCGAACAAAGCCTTCTTCCTCTTCTCTGGATCATCAATCGCCGCCGCATCGATGATACTTTTCTCAAACTCCTTGTAAATCTCCGGTGATTTCGATAACGAGAAGGCATTGAAGTCCTGGAAGGTATGGATCGTCAAACCCCCCGAAATGATCAAGACCCCTTCCGAGCGAAGAGGTTCCAAAGCCGCTCCCAAGTCGTATTCATCTTGAGGAAGGAGGGATTGGTTGATCGAAACTTGAACGATGGGCATCGGACAGTTGTCGGTAAACATGTGTTTGAAGGGGACAAAGACGCCATGGTCCAATCCTGTGCCGCGAAATCCTCGACCATCGTCACCGCGTTTTTCGGTAGGTCCGAGGAGACGAGCGGAGATGTTGGAGGAATTGAGGAGGTGCACTACTCGTTCGGAGAGGGCGTGGTCGGGGGAGGAATGGAATTTGACTTTGTACAAGGCCGGGTGGAAACCAAAATCTGTAAAAACGGAGGAGACGGTCAGTGGTCGCATGTCGGTGAAGGTGAAGTTTGGTACGTCTGACTGACAGTCAAAGAGAAGCGGGTTCTCGTCTTGCCAGTCACTGACGAGCGCACCCCCTCGGGATTCCCAATGTGCACTCAAGACAACGATGGCTTTGGGGTTGTACTTTTCGACCAATGCCGGTCCGAGGTCCTTGAGGAATTGCACGAGCTGTGAATTGTGGAAGGGAACATGATGAGTCAGAATTTCCCCCGAGAATTTTCTCCCCGAGATGAACGAGCATGAGTACTACGTCACGGGACCTACAGCACCATTAGGTCCCTGCACTTCGCCGAGTCCGGCTTTGCGTTCATCCGAGATGAGTTCAGGGGGAGTGATCAACATGGGTTGACCATGAGCGAGGAAGATGGCGGGGATGCGCTGCTCCGTCTCGGTCAGCGCCGGCAAGGCCGCGATCGCCTTGCGCCATTCCTCAGGCGTTGTGTTGACGAGATGCTGGTTCGTGGCCGATGCGGTCGACATAGTTGATACTTGAGTGCTCAGGTGTGATGCGTTTGATGATGGTGTGGTGGAGAAGACGCGACCTAGACGACGCAACATCCAAAGCAGCGGCGGGGTCGACAGGAACGACGGAGCCGATGTGGGGGCCGCGGTTGACGAGATGAGCTTTGGCTGCCAGAGGATCGCAAGGAGCAGGGGTGTAGAGACCGCTAAGGCGGCGTAGCGAAGGCGTGGAATGGCTGGTGTGGTAATGTGAGGCTGCTCAGCTCAAAGAGACTGGGAGCGAGAGGGAAGGGTTCGCGAGCTTCGTATTTGACCTCCGCTTGCCCGACGTGGTAAGGCCAACACAGGCGATGATTACACCATCACGACCCGGCGAGGGCAACTGCCAAATGAAGCGCGGGTCTTTGGGCCGATGACCAACGCTTAGTCATACCTCGCAATTCGACCTTACTCGGTGGGAAGTGGATCAACAGTGTTCCATCAGGACCGACATAATGCAGGAGCGGGACATTTGGCCCGAGTAGTGCCTCGGTATCGCTTACGGAGGGCACGAATAGAGGCAACTATTTCATCTCGGCCGAGTTCTAGGTGCAAAATCGGTCATCGTCAGGAGTTACTCTGGACTCCTTATGACAAGAGGCACCTGAGATTACATCACTTCAAGCATGGTGATGACAAGTCTGATTGTGACTTTGCAAAATGGTGGATCTAAATCAAGAAATTCAGGGATTTCTGGGTGTTCTGGGACGTGACTCGAGCTCAGAACCACGTGGTGAGAATGTGTGGGGGTGGGCCTGACTCGCGTTCCTATCGCTAGCCTTGACTGGGCTGGTCTCCGCCTAGAGCAACATGTTGGCTAGAGGAAGGTCAGTCTTCCAGAAGTACTCCCAGTCAGAATCTTGATCAGAACTTGAACGGTGACTCTTTCCCATCAGCCGCACGACTCCTTCGATCACAAGTGGCAGCACGACTCGGTCGCACCAGACCTGTTCAACAGCTCGGGAGAGCACACTCCAGCTAGATGGATGCCCAGATTACCTTCAACACACGGGTCAATGGTGATGCGTGGTGTGTTAACGACTCGACACCGCATTGGGATGGTCGTGAATTCTCTCGATGCTTCATGAGAAGGTGAGCAGCCCTCGAGCATTCTACACACCCGAGCCATTTTCGACCGCGGAGACGTCTGTTTCAAGACATCAAGATGGACAAGTGAAGGCACGGTGATTTGTCTCGGAAACGCGACGTGATGTATGACCTGTGGAATCACCTTGCGACCGCGTCATAGCGACAGCGTTGGTTTCGGAGCTGGCCTTCGGAGTGACCCCTCCACTCAACTTACAACCGATCGTATGGATTAAGCTCACTCAAGTTGTCGACCACTTCGAATGGGCGGGCTGTCAAACCTGAGACTCATCCGATCTACTAGCTGACCTTGCTCCCCCGTGACCCCTATCTTTTCCCAGGACGATCGACGGCCTGATCCCCCTAGCTTGTCTCTCGGTCTCGCTCCTATCGACCTTGCTCATCACGCTCTTCCACCTCTACCTTATCATTACGCGCCGTCGTGCCCGAAATAAGGAGGCCGTGTCGTCGAGCCGAGACCGGACCCCACATCGCCGACGAAGGTCCTCGATCGCCTCGCAGGAGATCAAGCGGGCCGGCTTGTCCGCGATCACCGAGGCCGAGAACGAGGTCATCCTCGCCGTCGTCCGAGACGAGTCGCCCGATCTGAGTGCGAAAGAACTCGAGACGCTAGCGGGCGAGACGGGATCCCCGTCGGCCATCGATGACGAGGACGAGGAGCTCGAACGAGCGACGCTCCAGCTGGGCGCGGGCACGGTCGTGTCGGCAATGTGGAGGAACAAAAAGGATGTACTTGGGCTGCTGGGCGCGGCGGGCGTGTTAGGCCTGTCTGTGGTCAAGATGCTGGCTGCGACGGACGCCGGCGCCAAGTGGCTTCTCTTTGGCGTCACGACGTGGGTGAGTAGGCTAGTCTTGGGTTCACCGTACCCTGGATCCAGGCCGCTGACTTCTCCTGAATCGCATCCTTTTCAGAGCTGGATGACGCTGCTGAGTCTGATCAAGCTCGCGATTTCGGTCTCGCGCAAGCTCGTGTCGCTGCAAGCCCCTAACCGACCGCATCGGGGCCTGCCGCGCGTCTATACTTTCCTCGAGCTCAACATCATCCCGTGGTTGCTCGTGTACCAGGTGATCGCCTTCCAGGATGTTTACGATGCGCTCACCTCGTCGAGGCCGTCGACGACGCATGAGATCAGGATTGAGGTCGCGCTTTTCGCTCTCACACTCGCCATGACGGCCGTCGAGATCTTCTCGCCGCGGCCAACGCGCTCCTCTTCGACCTTGAAAGGGGTGCGACATCCCCCGGCCCCACTTGAATACAATGTGTCACTATTCTCGCGCATAGTGCTTGGCTATCTGGATGGCTTCTTGTTGCGCCACACTCGGACCACGATAAAAGCCGAGGACATCCCAGACCTGGACCCCGACGATCGAACTGCAAGGCGGATGCTTCAGTACCGATGCGATTGCTCTCTTCTCTTGCGCATCTTGCCGCAGCGGGCGCGATCTTTCGGCATGGCGACCAAACTACTCTTCCATTTCCGCTACCCCTTGATCGTTCAGCAGGGCTGGGCACTGCTCACGGCTTTGTCTCGTGCGGTCCCTTCGCTATTCCTGCGTGGACTGTTGAATGAGATCGCCAAACGGAATCGCGGCGAGGAAGCTCCTCTCCACGTTGCCCTGCTCTTCGTCACTGGGATGTTCTTCAGCCAGTTCCTAGCGACCGTGGCAGCGAGCCAAGCGCAAGCCATCGGACGACGCGTCTGCGTTCGCGTACGATCGGTGCTGATCGGCGAGATCTTCACAAAAGCGCTTCGACGTAGGGATCTAGCCGGAGCCTCCGTCGCTCAATCTAGATCGGCCGAGTGGTCGGATCCACCGACCGCCGAAGACGGATACTCGCCAGACGCGAAAGAACTTGACCGGGCCTCGAACGGGAAATTTCTCAACCTCATCGCGGTCGACTCGTTCCACGTTTCCGAGGTGTCGGCCAATCTGCACTACGTTTTCCCAGATCTCAGCCTTACCATCATCATCGCCATCCTCCTTCTGATCAACCTCTTGGGGTGGGCCGCCGTGGCCGGAGTATCGGTCCTCATCGCCCTCATTCCGCTTCAAACATATCTTGGTCGTCGCTACAAGTACTTCCAAAGTGCCTTGCTCGCTGCCGCTGATTCTAGGATATCCCTGATAACCGAAGTGATTGCGTCGGTGCGCATCGTCAAATACTTCGCGTGGGAGGAGAAGTTCCTCCGGATGATGGACGTAACCCGCAGGAAAGAGCTTGACGCTCTTTGGTCGCGAGCTGTCATGATGGCGGTAGCAGACATCACCTTCAACGGTTCGCCGATAATTGTGTCGCTCGTCACCTTCTTGTTCCATACCAAGGTTTTGGGACGAGATCTTACAGCGTCCGACGCTTTCACCGCCCTCTCCCTCTTCAATCTCATTCGACAACCATTCGAGACAGTCCCTCACATTAGCAATCAAATACTTGAGGCGCTCGTGTCCTTGGGTCGTATCGATCAGTTCCTCAACGAACAAGAGACGGCCAAGTATGCGGTTGTCAAGGAGCCGCGCACGGGTTCGGACCCAATCGTAGGCTTCACCGATTCGGCGAGCTTCACCTGGGCCGACGAGGCTGAGGCGAGGGAGGATCTGTCCGTGTTCCGCATCCGCGACCTGAACCTCTCCTTCCCCGTTGGCAAGTTCTCCATCATCTTGGGGCCCGTTGGGAGCGGCAAGACCACGTTGCTCATGTCGCTGCTCGGCGAGACGAACCAGCTGTCGGGTAGCGCGTTCCTGCCTTCGCCCGTCGGGCGCTCGACGGGGGAGGATCCGGCGATCCTGACCGATACGACGGCGTATGCGGCGCAATCGCCGTGGCTGATGAGTGCGACGATCCGCGACAACATCCTGTTTGGCTCGCCGATGAACGAGCGGCGGTACAAGGACGTGCTCGAGGCGTGTGCGCTCAACCCGGATTTGAAGCAGTTCGAGCTCGGCGAGGACACCGAGGTGGGCGAGAAGGGCACCGTGCTGAGTGGCGGACAAAAGGCTCGACTGTAGGTCTTGCCACTTTGAAGACTGATCTCAAGATGAACGCGATTGATTGACAGGTCTTTCACTCCACACCTCCGCAGTGCCCTCGCGCGCGCAGTCTATTCGCCGGCTCGCACCATTCTGGGTGACGATGTGCTGAGTGCTGTCGATTCGCACACGGCGCAGCATCTTGTTAACAAGTGTTTCAAGGGGCCGCTTATGCGCCACCGTACGATCGTGCTGGTCACGCATGCCGTCGACTTGTGCCTCCCCGTGGCGTCGTATGTCGTATCGATGGACGCCGGTTCCGTCATCTCGGTAGGTTCGCCGGCCGAGATCTCACTCGGAGAGGACTTCATCGCCAACTTCGATTCGAACGCTTCAAATCACAATGTATCGCAAGTTTCGATCGAATCCATTGCGGAGGGCCAAACGGATGCAGCCGTTGCGGCAGAGCGCGACGATGAGTATCGACGGCGACAAGAAAGTCTGCGCCTCATCAAGGACGAGACCCAATCAGAAGGCGCAGTCGCACCGAAGACGTACTTGATGTACTTCCGCGCGATGGGCGGATTCGAGATCGCATGCGTGTCGCTCTCGCTGTTCGTCATAGCGCAGGCTGCCGAGGTCGGAGTCGCGTACGCTCTGCGGGAGTGGTCCTCAAGTTACGATCACCTTAATGACATCGAAACCAATCGTTGGAACCATGTAGCTCGATACAGCGAGCACAGTCCGATAAATCTACCCAGCGCTAAGAGTGGAGGAGTTGACTCTCAAGAAAGACGCTCAACAGATTACTGGATGAGATTGTACTGCACGATGGCGGTCATCAACCTCGTTTTCTCCGGTGCTCGCTTCGCCTTTTTTTCTTGGCGCAGCGTAATTGCTTCCCGCGTCATTTACCAATCGCTGGTTACAAGACTTCTTAGAGCCCCTATCCGCTTTTTCGACTCAACGCCACAAGGTCGCATTCTCAATAGGTTGAGCAAGGACGTGGAAGTCATCGATCAAGAGACAGCAAATTCGTTGATGTTTCTCCTTCTTGAGGTACTGGGCGTCTTTGGGGTCATCATCACGGTCACGGTCGTGCTCCCGGGCTTCCTTTTGGCGAGTTGCCTTATTTCCATTGTGAGTGGGAGATTGTTAGCGTTAGTCACGTAGAGCACTTGCTCACATCATGGCACTTGATCAGATTTTTGCTTTGGTCGGATGGCTCTACATCTGCTCATCGCGTGAGCTGAACCGATTCGATTCAGTGTCCAAGTCGCCGATCTTCTCCATCTTTGGCGAGTCGCTCGCCGGCGTGAGTACGATCCGCGCGTTCGGCGACAGCACGCGCTTCATGCGCGACATTTTCAAGCTCGTCGACCTCAACAACCGTCCCTTCCTCGCGATGTGGCAGGCCAACAGGTGGCTCTCGTTCCGCGTCGACGTCGCCGGCATTGGTATCACCGTCGCGGCTGCGGTGTTGATCTTGCTCACGCCTAGCATCGATGCCGGTGCGGCGGGCTTCATCTTGTCGTTCACGATGTCGTTCATGGATCGGATCCTGTGGGCAGTGCGCCTGTGGTCGATGGTCGAGATCAACGCCAACTCGATCGAACGAGTACAGGAGTACCTCGAGATCGATCAAGAGAAGCTGGATGGCGTGTCTCCGCCTGCGGTCTGGCCATCTCGCGATGGCACGATCACGGTCGAGAACCTCACGGCGACGTACTCGTCTGATTTGCCTCCAGTGCTCAAGAACGTCAGCTTTTCGGTCGCGCCCCGGGAGAAGATCGGTATCTGTGGCCGGACGGGTGAGTGTTGACGCTCACTGGAGATCCCAATCATCAACTTTGAACTGATTATTACTCTTTCACCCCCACTGTAGGCTCGGGCAAGTCGACGCTGGGCTTGTGCTTTTTCCGCTTCATCGAGGCGACCTCGGGCCGCATCGTCGTTGACGGTCTCGACATTGCCAAGCTCAACCTCTCGGATCTTCGATCGCGCCTGACGATCGTCGCGCAGGAGAGTGCGCTGTTCGCGGGCACGATCCGGTTCAACCTCGACCCGTTTGAGCAGTTCGAGGATAGTGACGTGTGGGACGCGTTGCGCCGTGTGCAGATGGCCGCACCGTTGACCCCGAAGCCGACCCCCGGTGCAACCCCCGCTGGCCCGAGTCGAGCGGCGAGTCCGACGGAGGATGGCTCCGGGGAGTCAGATGGATCTGACGATGCGACTGCGACCGTGACACCGGTGGAAGGGCTCGAACGCAACATCGTCAAGTCACTGGACATGCAAGTCAGTGAAGGCGGCAAGAACTTCAGCGCCGGCCAACGGCAACTGCTGGCTCTGGCCCGAGGTATCCTGAAGCTGCGCACGTCCAACATTCTCCTGTTGGACGAGTCGACGGCCTCACTCGACCAAGCGACGGATGAGCATATCCAGACGACGATCCGGGAGCAGATGTCGGATGCGACCATCTTGTGTATCGCGCATAGGCTCAAGGTAAGCGTTCCTTGCACGAGCCGGATTAGGATGATACGAGCAACCGACTGATGTTTTCATACTCATGCGCACAGACGATCATCGACTATGACAAGATCCTGGTTCTTGGAGCGGGTGAGGTGCTTGAGTTTGACACACCCGCAAATCTACTCAACGACAAGAAGTCGGTCTTTGCCGATCTGTGTCGCAGATCAGGTGACTTCGATGAGCTTAAGGCCATGGCGGAGGGCAAGGCGAAAAAATAGAGCCCGGCGAATGCAATATAATATTGGAGCTTCAATTATCAACTGGGAATATTGTGTCAGCATGCCCCGGTACTTTTACCGATAGGGCGGCGAGCCAGGGGATACAAGGCATCTTAAAACTCGGGCAGCGTGCGAAGCGTCTCGACGACTTTGACTGCCCGGGCCCTCTTATTTACCATTGTGGTAATCAGTGGTGAGCGCGCAGTTTCAACTCGGCCAGCTTTATTCAACGAATCCTAAATTTTGTGCTGGGAATTACTTTTGCCTCATCTTGCCCCTGGTCATCTGCCATGGAAGGAGGCTTATCTCGGCCGCCGTAAAATCGAGCAGAGATTCCGCCGAGCCCCACGCGGTGAACGGACGCGCCGACGGCCCTGACTCGCTCGTTCGCAGCCATCTAAAACCTAGTTCGGCAACTCCGACGGCAAGCGCGGAGAGGGATTATTGTACCCCTCTAGCTATCGTCTTGCTCTCCGCCAACATTTGCTCATAACCACCAGCGACCCTCTCTCTCGAATTCCGAAAAGTACTTTCCGTTGTACGATCTCCCCAAAGGCCAAGCCGACTCGATCCTAAAACACGTGGACCCCCACTTCGCGTGCGCTCGGACCTCAACTGGGTCGCGTATCGTAGGAGTCGTCCAGCTTCGTGCGAAGCTCAACCGTTACCGGCTCCGCCCCTCCGCTCCGCCGTCGCCGTGCAGCTGCTGAATGGATTCGCAACTCACGTTCAACTACCCCTCCTCAAGTGATGGGTGGTGCCAAAATGACTCGGCCCCGTATTGGAATGGTCGCGAGTTCTCCCTGTGCTTTCTGAGAAGGTGAGCTGCTCACCCAATGTTGCTTGCGAAAGCGTCGAACTCTCATCGCCCCTGAGCTCGGCCGGTGTTGAAGAGAGTCGGGATTGTGCATCAATACCAAACGGTTCGTAGCCAGCTTGAGCATTGGGTCCGGCGTTCGTGTCCAACGATGCGTGATACGAGACTTGCTCCATCGGCTCGTCGCCGCTGAGTCAAGTCATACCTCCGCTGCTATTTTTGTGGTTGCGACAAAAGCTTTGTTCCGAGTTGGTGGGAAACACATGTCTGCCACTCTTGACCAAACCACTGGAACTGATTTTGAAGAGCCGATCATCTCACTGACCTTGCTTGACCTTGCTCCCCCGTGACCCCTATCTTTCCCCAGGACGATCGACGGCCTGATCCCCCTAGCTTGTCTCTCGGTCTCGCTCCTATCGAGCTTGCTCATCACGCTCTTCCACCTCTACCTTATCATTACGCGCCGTCGTGCCCGAAATAAGGAGGCCGTGTCGTCGAGCCGAGACCGGACCCCACATCGCCGACGAAGGTCCTCGATCGCCTCGCAGGAGATCAAGCGGGCCGGCTTGTCCGCGATCACCGAGGCCGAGAACGAGGTCATCCTCGCCGTCGTCCGAGACGCGTCGCCCGATCTGAGTGCGAAAGAACTCGAGACGCTAGCGGGCGAGACGGGATCCCCGTCGGCCATCGATGACGAGGACGAGGAGCTCGAACGAGCGACGCTCCAGCTGGGCGCGGGCACGGTCGTGTCGGCAATGTGGAGGAACAAAAAGGATGTACTTGGGCTGCTGGGCGCGGCGGGCGTGTTAGGCCTGTCTGTGGTCAAGATGCTGGCTGCGACGGACGCCGGCGCCAAGTGGCTTCTCTTTGGCGTCACGACGTGGGTGAGTAGGCTAGTCTTGGGTTCACCGTACCCCGGATCCAGGCCGCTGACTTCTCCTGAATCGGATCCTTTTCAGAGCTGGATGACGCTGCTGAGTCTGATCAAGCTCGCGATTTCGGTCTCGCGCAAGCTCGTGTCGCTGCAAGCCCCTAACCGACCGCATCGGGGCCTGCCGCGCGTCTATACTTTCCTCGAGCTCAACATCATCCCGTGGTTGCTCGTGTACCAGGTGATCGCCTTCCAGGATGTTTACGATGCGCTCACCTCGTCGAGGCCGTCGACGACGCGTGAGATCAGGATTGAGGTCGCGCTTTTCGCTCTCACACTCGCCATGACGGCCGTCGAGATCTTCTCGCCGCGGCCCTCGCGCTTCACATCGAGGTCGACAAAATACAACCATTCTTCGGCAGAGTCGGGGAATCTCCCACCTTCGCACGAGCTCAATGCTTCACTTTATTCGTTTTTGACATTCTCCTACGTTGGGGGCTTTCTCTTTCGCCATGCTCGCACCACGATCCAGCGCGACGATATCCCGGACCTGCGACCGGACGACCGAACTGCACGTGTCGTTTTGAACTTCCGACGCGACTGCGGGTACCTTGGACGTAGTTTTCCTAAAAGAGCGCGTTCGCTTGGCATGACCTTCAAGCTGCTCTTCCACTTCCGGAAGCTGCTCATGGCCCAGCAGCTGTGGGCCTTGATAACGGCTCTTTCGCGCGCGATCCCCTCGCTCTTCCTGCGCGGGTTGCTCAACGAGATCGCCAAACGCAACCGCGGTGAGGAAGCACCCGTACATGTAGCTTTGCTCTTTGCCACTGGCATGTTTTTCAGCCAGCTTATATCGACCGTGGCGGGCAGCCAGGCGCTCTACATCGGGCGTCGTATCGGAATCCGACTCCGTTCGGTCCTCATTGGCGAAATCTTCACCAAGGCTTTGCGACGCAAGGACCTGGCCGGATCGTCTCAAGAAGATGCTTCCGAGGACAAGACCGGTGAAGCAAAGAATCATGGCGACGAGCCCGAGCTCAAAGAGATTGAAGAGGAACTCGAGCGTGCATCGTCGGGCAAGATTCTCAACCTGATTGCCATCGACACGTTCCGCATCTCCGAGGTGTCGTCATACCTGCACTTCATTTTCCCTGATCTCAGTCTCGAGATCATTATCATTGTGATCCTCCTCTTCCAGGTGCTGGGTTGGGCTGCCCTGGCCGGAGTCATCGTCCTCGTCACGTTGGTCCCGATCCAAGCCTACCTCGCTCGCCGTTTCAACCACTTCCAGACGAAGCTTCTTGCCGCAGCGGATGCTCGAATTAGTTTGGCGACCGAAGTGATCACTTCCGTACGGATCGTCAAGTACTTTGCGTGGGAAGAAAAGTTCCTCGCGATGATGCATCTCACCCGAATGAAGGAGCTTGAGGCCCTTTGGTCCCGGGCCATGGTCATGGTGTCGACAAGCGTGATCTTCAACGGAGCGCCCGTCATTGTCTCACTTGCCACTTTCGTGTGCCAGACCAAAGTCCTCAAACGGGAACTCACTGCTTCCGACGCCTTTACCGCCCTATCTTTGTTCAACGTGCTCCGAGGCCCTCTCGAGGGTTTTCCGGACATGGTGGTCTCCGTCCTTCAAGCTCATGTTTCGCTCAAGCGTATTGATGATTTCCTCAACGAACAAGAGACGGCCAAGTATGCGGTTGTCAAGGAGCCGCGCACGGGTTCGGACCCAATCGTAGGCTTCACCGATTCGGCGAGCTTCACCTGGGCCGACGAGGCTGAGGCGAGGGAGGATCTGACCGTGTTCCGCATCCGCGACCTGAACCTCTCCTTCCCCGTTGGCAAGTTCTCCATCATCTTGGGGCCCGTTGGGAGCGGCAAGACCACGTTGCTCATGTCGCTGCTCGGCGAGACGAACCAGCTGTCGGGTAGCGCGTTCCTGCCTTCGCCCGTCGGGCGCTCGACGGGGGAGGATCCGGCGATCCTGACCGATACGACGGCGTATGCGGCGCAATCGCCGTGGCTGATGAGTGCGACGATCCGCGACAACATCCTGTTTGGCTCGCCGATGAACGAGCGGCGGTACAAGGACGTGCTCGAGGCGTGTGCGCTCAACCCGGATTTGAAGCAGTTCGAGCTCGGCGAGGACACCGAGGTGGGCGAGAAGGGCACCGTGCTGAGTGGCGGACAAAAGGCTCGACTGTAGGTCTTGCCACTTTGAAGACTGATCTCAAGATGAACGCGATTGATTGACAGGTCTTTCACTCCACACCTCCGCAGTGCCCTCGCGCGCGCAGTCTATTCGCCGGCTCGCACCATTCTGGGTGACGATGTGCTGAGTGCTGTCGATTCGCACACGGCGCAGCATCTTGTTAACAAGTGTTTCAAGGGGCCGCTTATGCGCCACCGTACGATCGTGCTGGTCACGCATGCCGTCGACTTGTGCCTCCCCGTGGCGTCGTATGTCGTATCGATGGACGCCGGTTCCGTCATCTCGGTAGGTTCGCCGGCCGAGATCTCACTCGGAGAGGACTTCATCGCCAACCTCGATCCGAACGCGTCTCACATCAAGACCTCGAACCAGAACGAGTCCCATGTTCTGATCGAAGCCATTGCCGAGGGCGAGACCGACGCGGTAGTGCTTGCTGAGCAGGAAGAGGACCGCCGCAGGCGACAGGAAAAGCTTCGACTCATCAAGGACGAGACCAAGAGCGATGGCGCAGTCTCGGCAAAGGTGTACCTTATGTACCTCCGCGCGATGGGTGGTTTCAGGATCGCGTGCGTTTCGCTCTCGCTCTTCGTCCTTGCGCACTTGTCGGAAATTGCTGTGTCGCTGGCATTACGTTGGTGGTCGTCGAGCTACGACCACCATCGCGACGTTTCGACTTCGGCGCACATCATGTCGACGCTTGCAATGTCAGCCAATCGATGGGCATCCCTCATTCAGACGGTGAAGCACAGCCTTCTTTGGACACCGACATCGTCGTCTGGGATGAGTATCAGCTCGCTCGCACAAGAGCAGCACTCGACCGATTATTGGATGAAGGTCTACTGCGTTCTTGTCGCCATCAACCTCGTTCTGTATGGGGGGCGCGTTTTCTTCTTCTTGTGGCGCGGCATTATTGCGTCGCGTATCATCTACGAGACGCTGGTGATTCGAATCCTGCGTGCGCCTATCCGATTCTTCGACTCGACGCCGCAAGGTCGCATTCTCAACCGACTCAGTAAAGACGTCGAGACCATCGACCAGGACACCTCGAATTGCTTGATGTTCTTTTGCGTCGAAATTCTCGGAGTGTTTGGGATCATCATCACCATCTCGATTGTTCTTCCGGTCTTCCTGATCGCGGCCTTCTTTATTTCCATTGTAAGCAATCCACTACAGTCCCTCCGCACGACACGCACTAATGAATCTCGATTTGCCACCAGATTTACATGTTTATGGGATGGCTCTACATCTGCTCGTCGCGTGAGCTGAACCGATTCGATTCAGTGTCCAAGTCGCCGATCTTCTCCATCTTTGGCGAGTCGCTCGCCGGCGTGAGTACGATCCGCGCGTTCGGCGACAGCACGCGCTTCATGCGCGACATCTTCAAGCTCGTCGACCTCAACAACCGTCCCTTCCTCGCGATGTGGCAGGCCAACAGGTGGCTCTCGTTCCGCGTCGACGTCGCCGGCATTGGTATCACCGTCGCGGCTGCGGTGTTGATCTTGCTCACGCCTAGCATCGATGCCGGTGCGGCGGGCTTCATCTTGTCGTTCACGATGTCGTTCATGGATCGGATCCTGTGGGCAGTGCGCCTGTGGTCGATGGTCGAGATCAACGCCAACTCGATCGAACGAGTACAGGAGTACCTCGAGATCGATCAAGAGAAGCTGGATGGCGTGTCTCCGCCTGCGGTCTGGCCATCTCGCGATGGCACGATCACGGTCGAGAACCTCACGGCGACGTACTCGTCTGATTTGCCTCCAGTGCTCAAGAACGTCAGCTTTTCGGTCGCGCCCCGGGAGAAGATCGGTATCTGTGGCCGGACGGGTGAGTGTTGACGCTCACTGGAGATCCCAATCATCAACTTTGAACTGATTATTACTCTTTCACCCCCACTGTAGGCTCGGGCAAGTCGACGCTGGGCTTGTGCTTTTTCCGCTTCATCGAGGCGACCTCGGGCCGCATCGTCGTTGACGGTCTCGACATTGCCAAGCTCAACCTCTCGGATCTTCGATCGCGCCTGACGATCGTCGCGCAGGAGAGTGCGCTGTTCGCAGGCACGATCCGGTTCAACCTCGACCCGTTTGAGCAGTTCGAGGATAGTGACGTGTGGGACGCGTTGCGCCGTGTGCAGATGGCCGCACCGTTGACCCCGAAGCCGACCCCCGGTGCAACCCCCGCTGGCCCGAGTCGAGCGGCGAGTCCGACGGAGGATGGCTCCGGGGAGTCAGATGGATCTGACGATGCGACTGCGACCGTGACACCGGTGGAAGGGCTCGAACGCAACATCGTCAAGTCACTGGACATGCAAGTCAGTGAAGGCGGCAAGAACTTCAGCGCCGGCCAACGGCAACTGCTGGCTCTGGCCCGAGGTATCCTGAAGCTGCGCACGTCCAACATTCTCCTGTTGGACGAGTCGACGGCCTCACTCGACCAAGCGACGGATGAGCATATCCAGACGACGATCCGGGAGCAGATGTCGGATGCGACCATCTTATGTATCGCGCATAGGCTCAAGGTGAGCTCAAACCCCCTTGCCCGAGAGATGTATGCAATCGTTGAACTAACTTCTTCTTTCTTGTTGCATAGACCATCATCGACTATGACAAAATTCTTGTTCTCGGAGCGGGCGAGGTGCTCGAGTTTGACACGCCAGCAAACCTGATCAACAACGAGACGTCGGTCTTTGCCGATCTATGTCGCAAGTCCGGCGACTTTGATGAGCTGAAGGCCATGGCCGATGGCAAGGTGGTTCTGTAGTATTGTTTTCAATTGGAGATGTATAGTGAAATAATTCATTGTGGTTCTCCTTAAATTTGACTCGAGCCATCCTAATGAGACCTCATCTTTAGGAGGGTGCGTGCTAGAAGCTTAATTTCACGCCGAGAATCCGAGTCCGCTCACGCGAGTGAGCGGACTCCGATGCTTGACCCGCCCCCACATTCAACGTCCATTCCTGCCTGTGTCGCATCACTGTCACTGAGCGGCGATAAAACTCCAACCGATTGAAAAAAACGTCGAACTAGTAATCGGCGTCACTCGGTCCGTTCCGTCCCCTTTGGGAACCTCAGCTTCATTCATCGTTCAACCTGGCTCCTACTACGTCGAACGTCCGGCTGTTCGGGCTGGGCGTCGCCCTCGCCTTCGCCTCAGCCCTATACCCTCGACTACCCTATTATCTCCCGTCAGGTGTATCCTCTCTCCTCCCCTTCCTAGGTCCCGAACAACACCTCTCGAAATGGCACCAAGCGCAAACGTTCCAAAACCTCTTGCCCCATCCCGCGAACCATGACCCATTCGACGTCAAGGAGCCCGAGGCCGAACGACAGAGAAGGTTGTTGAGTGAGGATGGGGAGAATCAGAAGAGGAAGGAGGAGAAGAGGTTGCAGAGGGAGTGGGAGAAGAGGATCGAGATGGCGGGTGGGGAGAATCGCATTCATCCGGAGCTGCCGGCGTACTTTGTGCAGGGTAAGTCTGGATGATGTCCAAGCATGCATGCACACATCAGTGTTGATCGATCGTGTGTCCTTCATTGTTGCTTCGAATATTGATGGTATGCTTTGTTGTGCGCTTCGCACGCGACGCGATCTTATCAACAGCTCCTCCGATTCGAGGCCTTGATCGTCGGTCCTCGCTCGGCCAGACGTTGGGCAAGATCGGAGACGAGATCATCCATCAAGTCAAGCCGAACACCATCCTACTCCTTGTACCTGTCGAGTGAGTTCAACCTTTGAGAAAATTTGAGCCGACTTTTGCATTGGCTCGGAACTGAATCTGCAAAGCATTTCGCTTCCCTCAACTCGCGTAGAACAACCCAGCCTTTCCTGCAGGTCTCGACGCTCGAGTCGTTGACGTACGTCTCATCCTCGGGAGTCGAAGCTCAGATATCTGGAAATCCTTTACTGGCGCAGTCGTTGATTACGAGCCTAGCGTACGCCTCCCCCGCCGTCCCGGCCGTTTCGAGCCGACAGAATCTGCACGACAGTGTCGCCCCCGTGCTCGAAACGATGTTCGGCACCTTGTTGAACGTCAAGGTCGTTCAACTCAGCGTTCCTGTTCTGGATCAGGGGGCATGGGATAGCGATAAGTATTTTGATATTGGGCATGCGCTGTTGAAGACGAGGCAAGAAGAACAGGACGTTGTCGTTTTGGCGCTTGGAAAACTTGGCGCCGGCAAGGTCAGTGCTTTTCACCTCGATGAGCGGGCACTCGTGTCGTTTATTCAAGCTGACGCTTCATTCGTACCTGTCAGAACCTCCCTCTTCTCGACGACGCGCTCGCTCACCACACCCACCATCCACGATTCACTTCCCTCCTCTCACTGCTCCACGCCTCGTCAGGAAAGAAACCTTCGCGCGCCGTGCCCCGATCACTCGCAGCGATATATACTGCCGTGGGTGCAGCGGGCGAAGGGGAAGGAGCACGACTGGACGAACAAGGAAATTGTTGGCGTTTTGGGGCTGTCCCGATGGCTAAGAATCCGAGATATTTGAAGGGGCAGACATGATTCAGAGGCGCCATGGGCGTGATCGGCTTCTCCGTAACCGCGACCGTAGATAGTACCCTGCAATGTCCATGTGTCACTCTACTGGTCGCTTTTCAAATAGTAAAATATCAAGGAAAACGTGCCATAATTGACAGGAACAACAGCGGATCGATCATGACGCACTCCCGTCAGCACCGACCGTGGGACCGAGCGACCGAACTGCGACAGACTGCGATCGAGCGATCAATCCCTCGGCCTCCGACAGTTAGCTGGCGCGCTCTCTCTCTCTCCCTCTCCTTCCCCGGACCCTCGATCTATCGGCCTCCAATTCGGCTGTCATGTGTACTGCTTAAACTTACTCTACCCAAAGCCATCCCAAACGATATGGGAAAATCGCTCAACGTGGCCATTTGCCAATTCGCGTCGATCCCTCCTACGACGCCCAACAACGGTGAGCTAAACTTGGCTCGAGCGCACGACTTTGTGCGTCAGGCGGCTCAACAGGGGGCTCAATTGGTCGTCTTTCCCGAGTACTTCTTATCCGTGAGTGAGAAGAGGATCGTCTATTCGTCTAACGGGAACTGATTTGTTACTCTCGGTGCTATCGTAACCGCTCCGGCCGGCTTCAATGTGCGACACCTTTTTAAATCATGTGGGGCCCCCCCTTACCGCCATGCCTTTGGACCAATACCATACTGGATAGGGTATCATCGCCGATCCGCAACACCACTACCTTGCCCAACTGCCCCACCACGAACACGCGACCGTGGCCTCGTCCTCGTCCACGAAGGCCGAACAAGTAACGCACTGGCTCGAAACGTTCCGACTCCTCGCCGTCGAATTGAGAATCGACATCGTACCCGGAACCATCGTCGAACGAGGTTCGGATTCTGATCAGTTGCACAATGTCGCGCATTATATCTCTAGGGACGGAACGATTAAGGGTAGATATGTGAAGAGAAATTTGTGGCATCCCGAGAAGACGTATTTGACGCGGGGGGAGGAGGAGCATCAGGTGTTTGGGACCGAATGGGGTAAGGTCGGGATGCTGATTTGTAAGTGCGCGTTCCATCTTGGAAAAAGTGATGCGCACAAGGTCCTGGAATGTACTTTGCCTCTGACCACTTTTTGAGAGACCACTTCTGCTCAGGCTGGGATCTCGCTTGGCCTGAGGCTTTCCAAGCGCTCCTCCTTCAAGGCGTCGATATCATCATCATCCCTACATGCTGGTTGGTAAGTGTCATATCCCATCAACCGTGAACACATTCACACTAATTGCGACACCTTTTCCAACAAAAGGGCACCGACGGCGATGACATTGGCCTTCTGCACGACCCGCACTGCGAGGAAAAATTCCTCGACGCGACCATCATCTCTCGCGCGTTCGAGAACGAATGCGTGATCGTGTTCGTGAATGCAGGTGGTGAAGCATCCCAAGGCTGGATTGGAAGAAGTGGAGTGACGGTTCCTTTCAAGGGCAAGATTGGAGGGACGAAGGATGAGAAGGAGGAATTGGTGGTGGTGAAAGTCGATTTGGGGATCCTGGAGGTGGGTGCGATGTTGGTACGGGCACGTCGTGGTGCCGATGCTAAAATGCTTCATTGACTTCGCAGGACGCAAGAACGGTCTATGGGCTTCGAAAAGACTTGGTTGAGAAGGTGCGGCAGCGGAAGGAGGCAACCGAGACCGCGAATTGAACCCAATTCGAGTCGGATCGCCCCCGAAGTCGAGTAGCAGTACCACGTGTCCGACCAGATCCATTCTTCAACCCAACTACAACAACAACATCAAATTTTCATTCACATTCGTCCCCCCTCTATAAATCCCTCTTTCCTGCCCGCACCCTCAATCAACCCCTTTTGTCGCTTCTCTTCCCTCACGACCCATTCCAGCGCCTCCAACCATCTTTCCAACTTCAAACCCCTATCGTTCGAGCCAGCCCTGCCCTTCAAAACCTGCTTAGTCAAAAATTTCGAATGGGCCAAAATGGGCAACTTCCTCAACGTCCTCCCACTCATCCCTCGACATTCAGTTGCAAGGTCGAATAAGCGATGACTTGGAGTCGAGCGTGTTCCTTCGGGGGTGGAGGGGAGTCGTGTTTTGGAAAGTTGGTCGTAGGTGAACAGTGATTGGGGGCGTATCATTCGTTTGGACATGAGTTCGAGGAGCGAGCTGCGCAGGATCCAATAGATTGCGGGGGGTGGCGGTCTGGGCGAGGTGAATGAAGGGGTGGGTTGGTTAGTAGGGGCACATTGGAGTGGAGGTTCGAATTGACGTACAATCCGACGTATTGCTTGATATCCGCTCGGTCGATGAAGGCCGGATCTGTTACGTCGATGAGCAAACTCAGTCCGAGTACTTTGAATGGCCGTCCTAAAAAAAGTAAATGTCGAGGGTGTAGCTCACCAATCGCTTCGGACAAGTTGGACGTCGTGATGACGAGGCAATTCTTGCGCGTCTTGAGCTTGTCCAACTGGGTCAATAAAGCATTGACGACCTGTAAGAAGACGAGCGACTCTTTAGCGAGAGATACCGAAGCCTCGGCGCTTCAGTAGGATTTCGGCCACCTCACCCGTAAAGCGTCAGAGGGCTCTTTGCCCGACATGGCCCCCGCTCGAGCAGCGGTAAGACTCTCCACTTCATCTGTAGGGCTCACATGAGCTCAGCAGTACGTTCCGTTCTCCTCTGAGCGTGCAGACCGATTGGACCACCTACCAATCAGCACCACCGCAAAACCTTCCTCATCCTCGACCATCTCCGTCACGCTCGCGAAGAGCTTTTGCACCAATTTGCCCGATTCGGAGAACCATTTCGAAAAGAGGGAATGCGAGTTGATCTCGATGAGTCGACCGAAGCGATAGCTGTGGGTTCAAAGCCGAGTGAATGAGATCCAGTTGTTTCATGATGGTTGGTAGTCCCGATGGGCCTCACTCACGTTGTGGAGAGACGAATGGCGAGTTTTTGCGCTAGGGCACGACAGAGGGACGTTTTACCTGATCCTGGAGGACCATGCAAGAGGCATACCCTGAGGACCGAAACCTGATCTTCAGCTGCTGTCAGCTGCACGAACGCTCAGGCAATGACCCGCACCTGTTCCACGAAACGATATTGAAATCGACGTCGTGGTCCGAAAACTGCATCGACGAATGAATATAATTCAATAAATTCTCTTTGACCGGTTCCTCGTAGATCAGGTTATCCCAGATCCCTTCCAAAGAAAGGGAAGGTAGTTCAAGGACGGAAGCGGCGGGTCCATCGTCCTCGTTGGCTTGGTTCTCGTAGTCGTCGTCTGCGGTGGAGATGAAACAGTCCGAGGTGCGGGAAGAAAGGGCGGGTTGGTAGAGGTGGATTTCGAGTTCGACTTGGGAGAGGGGGACGGTCGTATGCGGGTAGTCTGGCTCGTGAACTGTCCGGTCAGCATCACCACGTGAAGAATCGGTCGCCAGAAGGGACTGACCTGATTCGGCGATCCATATCCTCTCGACGTACATATCCAGAACGGCGATTCTCGTCCAAGCCGAATCGAGCTCGCAGTTCTGTTCTACCGTGATCGTCGATGATTCGTCGGCCAGGAGGTATTGTCGTACGATGGTGCGCAGGGTGTCGGTCCGAACGGAGCCGGTTGGTTTGAGACGGACTTCGACTGGGGTGAGGAAAGTGGGTTGCTCAGTGGCTGGTGGTGCGGAAAGGCGAACTTTCTGACGAACCATGTAGTACGGGCGTGTACACTTGGTCCTGGTCATCATCGCTATCGTCCTGATTGGCGTCCAGGATCGTATCGGGTTTGAGATCGCCATCCTGATCGTGGTCCTGCTCCTGCTGCCAGTCGTGGTTTTCGAGATCAAGTTGCCCATCCTGTAACTGGTTACTGCGCTGACGGTCTTCGTCGTCGTCGTCGTCGTCGTCGTCGTCGACCATGGACATGTCACCCGCGCTCGTACTCCTAGAAAAGGACGACGGCTCGCCGAACGAAGTGGTGCGACCGAGGCCGTTGGTGCGGTTTGGCATGGGGTGAGCGACTGTGTGATCGTGCAGTATGCTCGTGCTCGAGCTGGGAGACCGAGGCGACGTCGATAGGTGCGTCAAGGGCGACGAAGATCGCTGCTGCGGCAGAGGCAGAAGCTTTGCCGGGGGGTTGAGTGAACCTTCGCGCAGGGGCGAGATCGCCGTCGTGGCTGCTGCTGCGGTGGTGGAGGCCGCACTCGACAGCTTCTTGGGTTGCTGACGAGGTCGTGGGGGTGTGATGGCTAGTTCAAAGACGCTGGACCCCATGCTTGCGGGTCAAGTGCTGCGTCGTCGATTCTCTTTTCGGGGAGATTTTGATTTGGGGTCAGGCGAGCGGGCTGAGCGCGAGACGGCTGAGCGCGAGACGCGAGACGCGTGAAAGCTGAACTTCAATTGTCAGACGCGTCGTGATGGATTTTCGGCTATAATCCAACCACAAGCAACGCTCGGAATATGAGAGACTCAGGCTGGAGCAGTTCCCGTGTAGCTTACACTGGTTGATTTTACATTTTACGCGATGACGTCGCGTCGGAGCGGGCGGGGACCTGCGCACGGACCTCTTTCAAGTGAGGCGCTCCGTCGACCTCACCGCGTTCAGCCTGCTCCCTTCCCGCTGCCCGACCGTCGACCACCTGACGCGCTCCTCGCCGGCCTCACCCCCATGACGACAATCGCAACGCCTGCCACCCTGTACGACCCCCCACCCTCCTTCGCCCTGGTCTCCCCCTTCCTCTACCGCAGCAGCGTACCCACCTCCTCCCACCTCCCCTATCTCCTCCCTCTGCACCTAAACACCCTCCTCTCCCTAGGCCCCGAGCTCCCCTCCAAAGCGCTGCAACAATGGTGCGAACTCCAAAACGTCCATCTGGTCCATCTGGGCCGAAAGAGGGACATCGTCGGCGAAGCAAGGACGTGGAAACCCGTTCAAGAGGAGTTGGTCAAGGAAGGCTTGCAGGTCCTGTTGAGCAGGGATAATGCACCGTGTTTGGTCGTCGATCCGTAAGTGGTGCAGGTTCGATAAAGCCTTTTTTTTTTTTTTCATTTTCCTCCCTAGGCCAGGTGGAGATAGCTGATCATTCTCTTCTGTTCGCAGCTCGGGCGTACACGAAGTCGGGATCCTGATCGGCTGTCTGAGAAAATTGCAGCGCTGGACCCTGTCCGCCATATTCGCAGAGGTGATCTTCGAAGCACCTCAACCTCCAAATAGCGTTTTCGCTCATCCGCCCGTCTTTGTGATTACAGTACGCCTCGTTGGCAGGCTCGCAATCTCGCGACATTGAAGAGGTTCGTCTCTTTGCCTAGCCGGCCCACGAAGAATCTTCTCTTCTCCATGTATACCCGCTAACCATTACCTTGCCCGTGTATTGTTTTCCGCTCCCTTGTTCGAAATAGCAATTCATCGAAGTAAGCCCTCTCATATCTCCTACTCCCCCCGCCACCTCTTTCCTTCAAACCCGGAACCCTCCACCGGCCGAAGAAGTCACCCCCCCCCCCGACCCTGATCCCTCCCCCCTGTCCTTCACACAGCTCTTCGATACGGACCTGGTCGTGATCCCACCCTTGGAAGACCGCATCGACGGCGTGAGGGACGTGGTGAATGATCCGCCTTTACTTGCTCCGCCTCAGTGGAACGCCCAGCTTCCCCCCGACCCGTCGAGCGAATCCCCGACCACGCAAGCGTGAACGGGGTACCCCGTTCGAGCTTTCTCGACGGTGCAGTCGGTTTTCAATTCTGTCTCGGTGGTCTTCTTTGCTTGTTGTAACAACGCCGTAACATGTAGTCCCTAATACGAGACCGGACTTCTCTTTCCTAATCCGAGAACGTAACCATTCACGAATCAAAAAAGCTTTTCGTTTTTCACAAAAGCACAATTTCAGGAAAGAGACTCCCAACCATACCCGTACGCTCGGTAGTGTAAGGTATACCTCTCACCACGTCCGTCTAATCAAGGCCAGGTACCCCCCGAAAAAAAGGCCAACGAAGGCTGACTAATCCAAAGATCACCTATCCCCGCCGACCTTTTCTCAATCGCTTTTCCTCCCACTTATCATTCGAGTACCCCTCCCTCTTCCATCACTGGCATCTTTCATCTCCTTCTCTTCCCCATCCCATGATCCATCTCCTTCTCCCTCAACTCCCTATTTCAAATCGCCTTACTCTTGACCAAAGCCTCCACATCGGCGACGGCGGCGACCAAGATATCCTTCTGCAACTTCTTATCGTTCAACGACTTTTGCACGTTCTCCAACACGGTCCGCACCAAATCGCGTTGTTCCTGTTCCCTGACTTGGGCCTCGTGGCGAACCCACGAATCGAGGACGGACTTGATGTCCGAAGTCAAAGCGGTTTGTTGCTTCAACGTAAACGTTTCGTGTTCGAGTTGGGCCGTTTGCTATCCGGACCGAGTTGAATGCGTGTGGGGGGGGGGGTCAGTTCATGTTTTTTTTTGATTAGCCCAAGCCACCAATCCATCCCTGGTGATCACCTTTGAGAGTTCAAACAACTGCTTGGTCAAGGCCTCGACGTCCTTCATCTCGCCGACCGAGTCGATGCGGCCTTGCACGGCCTGGGTGTGCGTCGCGCGGGCCGAGTTGAGGATTCCCCGGATCTTCTACTCGACGGGGTTGGCGCCCACGAACAAGCGAAAGGTGGTGTGAGTGACGTTTGATTTTGGTTCGTCGTCTGACACGACGCCGATCGGATCACTACTTACGTCGATCTGGCCGTTGGCCCATTCGGTGTAAGGACCTCGCACGGCGGACGCGACGTAACCGACAAAGATGACGAACGAGCCGAGGATCTGTGGTACGAGAACGCGCGCAAACAACAGATCAACACGGTCCCTTCCCAATTCGATCCCTCCCGCGCAAGGGTCACACCACTCACGACCACTTCCTCGTTGAGGACAAACAACTCGGAAGAGATACCGGCGGCGGCGACGGCGGTGGTGGCGGTGATGATGCCCGTCTTGGACACGAGCGAGTTACCGGGCAGGGCGTCGATCAGGGCGTTGGCCTTGACCGCGGGTGCGGGCTTCTCGGACGCGGAGGAAGCGAAGCGGAGACTGTGTCATGGGGTGGAGATGTCAGGGGGGAGGGTGGGCGTGGTGGTCGTTGAGGGGTCGAGTGTCGGCGTGGGTGCGGGTGCGGGTTGGGCGGTAGGCGTGTGTTAAGGCGCGCGAGGCGGAGGCGAAGGCGACGACAGACACAGACCAGCCAGACCAGCCAGACCAGCCAGACCAGCCAAACCGAGCCGAGCGAGACCCGACCGCAAGTGCGACAACCGTAGGAGCCAGGTACACACACGCACAGGGGATAAGACGGAAGCATTCAGTCAGTACAGCGTCCCCACGAGTACATCCACCCTCATCCACCCCCACGTCGATACCACCCTCCATCCCTCCCTCGGTCGTACAAGCCATCGGGCAAAGAAGGAACCCGTCCAGTACGAGCACACGCACACACTACCCTACACTGCATCTTCCTCCAATTAGCACCATCACACTCACGATGAAGGAGCCACAACAGCTGGTCGCAGGGCAGAGCGGGCGGCGGTACGGGCGAGCATCGTTTCCGGTCGGTGGGCTGCGGTGCGGGTGAGCGGGAGCGGGTGAGGGTCGAGGGCAGGGCGGAGAGGCGCGGACGGACCCGACTCCGGCGCGGCTCGCCCCAAAAAGACGCGGAAATCGAATTCCCTCATTACTAGTTTCGAGTTTCGAACGGAGCCCACAATAGCAATGCAGCAGTTCTACAGCGGCAACTCGGCCACGGCCATCACCCCACCGACCAAATGCAAACTCCCCGTCACCAACACATCCACATCCACATCCACCTTCCCCTCACCCTTACCCTTCCCAGCCAGAACTCTAATCATCCTCACCGCATCCTCGATCGATCCCAACACCTGCACCTGCGCCACCTGCGCGTGAACCTCCTTCCCCTCGGGTAAGCGCGTCAATTCTTTCCACGCGTCCTTCAACTCGTGTTGCACGGTCAGCTTCTCCAATTCTTTCTGATCGACCGCGTTAGAGGTCAAGTCCCCCGCCGAAGAACCCGAAGAGAACGTCGTATTGGTGCAAAACACGACCTGGTGAAAGGGTGGAGCGGCCTGACTGAATTTTCCCAGCGATCTGACCAAAGTCCCGAGGAGGGAAAGACCGGATCGACCGGAAGTGCAATTGAATACGAGCACGCGCTGATGATCCGGTGATGAGCCAACACCGACTTGACCAAACCATTCGCCACAACATTGTAGACTTTCGACCGTGTGCGCACCGTCGAGGTACCACCTCACCGACAAGGATTGCGTATCTCGTTCGATTTGACATCGCCCTGGCCAGCGAGTGGCTTCCAGACCCTTGACAATCCGAGACGGTAAAGGCTGCGGCGCGATCAAACAAGTGGGGAGAGACGTGGAGTTCGATCCGTCCAGAGCGGACGAGGAGTAGGCGGGTGGGAGTCGAGGGGAAGCGAGGAATGAGCGAACGAGCCCGATGGCGAGCGAGGCGTTGATGCGTTGATGGGCTCCAGCGAGACCTGGTCGATGAGGAGTCGAGGTGCTTGAATACCTCACGTCCGTATGTACTTCACCAGACGCCACTCACCCAGCTTTATTGTCTTGAGCTCTTCAATTTCAGGAACGATCGTAAACGACGAGGCGCCGAGCTCTTTCGCCCTCGAAGCCAACACGTCGAGCCCTTCCGCGGGTTGTTGGACGGCCAAGGCCGGTACTCCGGGCTATTGCAATAATTAAAACATGATCCAACAACTCGGTCAGCGTCCGCGGTCACATTCTCCCCCTGAGGAGGGTTTGCAATTTGCTCCGAAAAGCGTTTCGCCGCAAACAAACTTTACCTTGTAAATCCCACCCTTCTGCGTCGCGATCTCCGGGATCGTCTTTCCGAGTACAAAGACATGATCGATCCCCAAGGATGTGACACCCGTGACGATAGATTGAGGCACGACATTGGTCGAATCGTAAGTGCCTCCGACGCCGACTTCGAGGATCGTCGCGTCGACCTGGAGGGAAGAGGGGGAAGAGGCCAAGAAGATTTGTGTTTAACGACTAGTGCAGGGGGAACAGTGGGGGACTGGAGTATCGGACCTTTTCTCTTAAAAAGACGTGAAAGGCCATCAAGGTGAGATAGCGGAAGTAAGCCGGTTTCTCCGGCGTCGTTTCGCGATCTTTCCTCTGCTCTCAAACAACTCCAACATCAGCTCTCTTATACCCCCCCTCTCACTCCCGCACCACCACACCACTCACCTCTGGATTCTTCTCCAGTCTATCCCAAACTTCAAAGAAATACCTCGCAAACGTCTCCTCGTCCAAGGGTTTTCCGTTCAACCGAATCCTCTCCCTCACGGCGACCATATGAGGCGAGGTGTACAATCCCGTCTTTGCGGAGGGTTCGATGTGACGCAGGAGGGAATCGACAAAGGCGGATGTGGATCCTTTGCCTTTAGTTCCGGTGATGTGGAGCGCGTTGAGCGCGTTGAGGTCGGACGGCTAGGTCCGGTTGAGCCCACGTTATAGAAGAGTAGATCAGCTTTCTCGTCCATCCTTCCCTCTTTCACCACGAAAAGCTCTCCCAAAAAAACGAACCTTGTACCCCAACCTCTCCAAGTACTCGATTGTCTCGCCCATCTGCGCCTCGCCATTCTTCCCTCCCGTCTTGCGGATGTTGTCAATCACCGAAGCATTGGATTGGAGCGAGTTCAAGAGCGAGATCGCAGAGCCGTACGAACGGTCGCCTGTGGTGGTGGTGTTCGTGGACATGGCTCGATTGAGGGAGGGGAGGGGAAGGGTTTTTGGTTGGATGGGGGCCAGGCGATGTAGTAGGCTTGCGTACGGGCGCATTCACTCGCACATACGGTCGTCGATGCAGTTCGCAACGCGCGGAAGCAAACTGACCTGCAAAGTGGTCCTCCGGTGGGGGGGCGGCGCATTTATCCGAGAATTGATCTGCTCACAAAAGACACTCCAATCCATCATACGAACGAGCAAAAGACAAACTTGCAAAAATTGCACATGCTGAAAAATCTCACACCCAAAGCGCTACAACATCAACCCGCCTCGCAGAAGATTCAAGTCCTCCCCCTCTTTCTCAACCTCCCCGCCAAATTTTTAGCGTTCCTCGTCAACGAGCCCAACGCATCAGGTCCCGTACTATCGATGTCCATATCCCCCACAAACTCCCCGTCCCCTCCACCACCACCACCACCACCGACGGGACCAGCACTGACCGAGGAAGCTGCCCCACCCCGCCTCGTTCCAGCACCAGAAGAGGCCCCACCCCCACTTGGGTCCGAGGAGTGTACCTGCGATCCCACAACTCCTGCACCGCTTCTCCTCTCCCTCTCCTTCCCTTTACCGACCGTTCCAGCGGTATTCATCGTTGTTGAATCCTTACCATTCTCATCGATAACCTTTTGCACTGCCTTGTCGTGCTCTTGTTGCGCGCGTAAATCGTTGATCCCATCGGCGGTCAATTGCGCCAAATGACGATCGAGCGAGGTGAGCAGACTCGAAATCGTCACGAGCCAGGACGAGAGTGAGGTCGTCATCGAGGCAATCGAATGCGATGATTCGGGAATGAGAGACGTCGTATCGATTCGAGTAGAAGGGGTCGGGGCAGCAGCGGAAGGGTCAACTTCCATCTCGGTCATCGGGGCCGAAGCCGGGTGTTGAGTATCGCTGGTCACTTTGACGGGTTCAGTAATTGGGTCCGAACGAACATCTCGACCTATCGAAGAGGTGATCTCGATCCTGGCGCGATGTTGATCGAGTCGACCGTCGAAGACGCCGGCGTAGATGCCTTCGATGAGCAGATCTTCGAGCTTGGGGATCGAGTCGAGCCCGAGTGTGGAGAGCAAGGTCGAGTAGGCGATGACCTGTCACTCGGTATGTATCGTTCAGTCTTTTGTCCAATGTAGGATCGAGATTGGACTGACCCTAGTTTGCATGGCCAAGGAGACGATGGTGAGGTGCCTCAGCTTGACCTCCTGAACCGGACCAAGTTCGGGCAGACTCGAGCGGTTCTCTGACAATGTTCCATGGGAGAGAATGAGCGGGGGGAGGGGCTCGGGAATGACCCAAGGCAGTGATGAGCCTTACGGTGGTAGTCGGACCAAGTGCCATAGGCAAAAATCTTGAGCAATTCGAGACTGGAAGCATGGCCCTCGCTCGTCGCGAGCTGGATCCGAGTAGCCAACATCCCAACAAGGTCAGCTAGATTCACTTTGTGGCGTGCTCGAATTGACAAACTCACATCCTGTATGCTCGGCATGGCCAACAGCTCGCCAAAGACGTACACGCCTGGGGCTGCGGTCGCCTGGGCCACGAGCGCAGCTGCACCTGCTCCACGGGCTGACTTGGCGAGCAGACAAAAGGGCTGTGGATTGCAATTGGATGATTTCGAGTTAGTGAATGCTCCTGGCGTTGAGCCGGGAAAGGCTGAGCGGGTTGTGCGCGCGGTCTGACTGCTCGAGGTGGGGGGTCGGCCACGACACGCGCAGACTAGGCGTTTGCTGGGACAGCCCAATGCAGTCGACGAGCATCACACGAGGTGTTGGACGCGCTGAAGCAGGGATGATACAACCTACTTCGAGCTTGGGAGGCACGCCAAAGACCGGTGCTCGGGGTCCGGTGTTGGCTACACGAACGGCGTGCTGCGTCGGGGCAGCGACTCGTTCTCCAATCGTCGTCGTCGCAGCAAAGTCGTCGACCATGGACGCCATCTTGGGCTGAGGTCCTGCCAGCGTGAGGGGTTGGGGTGAGGCTGAGGGGGAAAGGAGGTGCACGCTGAGCGCTGAGCGTGGAATATTACGGCAGACCGCGGCAGACCGCGGCAGACCGGCCATTTCCCCCCTGCCTGCCTCAGCCAAGCGCGCCTGACCGGAGTGACGTCGAGCACGTTTGCCTTCTCAGCGATCTCAGCTCTCGGCCGTACCACCTCGCACCTCGCACCTCGCACCTCGCACCCACCCCCCATCCCTTTCCACTCCAGTCCACGCTCGTACCACCTCACTCTCCAACGCCAACCACAAGATGGCAGACGACGCCGCTGCCGAAGAACGACGAGCCAAAGCCGCCGCTCGTCAGGCCAAGCTGCTCGCCCAATCCAGCGAGCGACTGGCCAAGATCACCGGCGCCGCAAAGGGGGAAGGTCGAGTCATTTCAGATGGTCAGTACTGAGCAGTCTCTTTCAAAGAGTGGGTATACTCACTCCATCTGCCTGCCACAGCCGCCGTCGGAATCGCACCTCGAACTGCACCTTCTTCGTCCCCACCGCCACCGCGCTCGCTCGCACCACGAGACGACGACGATCCCGCCGAGGTCGATCTCGCCGCAGCGAGCATCAACGCCAGAGCGGATGCACTCGCCCAACGCAATCCTCAGCAACAGGCTCAGTTCGACCAAATGTTTGGCCGCCCAGGCGCAGCAACGGGAGCAGGTGTAGCACCCGCAGCGGATCCGTTCGCCCAAATGATGGCACAGATGATGGGCGGAGCCGGAGCAGCACCTGGCATCGGTGTCGATCCGAATGCAACCGCACCTTCACCCTTTGGTCCCGGAGGAGCCAACATGTTCGCCAACCTCATGAACGCACAACCCGGAGCCGCGGGAGGAGGAATACCAGCTCAATCGGGCCTGTCGGCTTTCCCTCCTACGCCCAAGACCTGGCTCGATCGAGTGTTCCCCCTCATTCACCTCGTGTCCATGATCGCCTTGTCCGTCTATGCGATCGTCTACGTCGAGCCCGCTAAAAAGTTTGGCCAGTACGGGTGGATGGGCATTGGGTCCAAGATCGATTGGGCTGCTTGGGCACGGCTGGGAGCGACGAAGCCGGTACAGGGCAGGATCGCAGGTCAGGTCGATCAACTTGCTGGAGTTGGGTTGTCGGTCGTGGTGAGTGCATGAGCAAAAGTTCAATCACTTTGTTTGGTGTCCTCGCTGATGTTTACTCTCTCGGGATAATAGCCTCTGCTGTGGATGTTTGTCAGCCTCGAACTGGTGCTGCAGACTTCGCGCTTGTTCCTATTGAGGGTATGTTCATTCTCACACCTACCCGAACATTGAGCTAAAACAATCCTTTCTCCTTCCGACAGAATCGAGCCCCCGCCCCCTCGATGCTTAACAGCATCCTCCCCCTCGTCTCTCAATTTTCCCCTCAACTCGGCCTCCTCATTTCCACCATCGTACGCTACATGACCCTCGTCACCGTCCTCTTGAACGACATCAGTGTCGTCGTATTCTGCATCGGTGCCGCGACCGTTTACGGGAAATACAAGACCGGCACCTTTGGTGCGGGAGGGGCGAACGTGTTGGATCGGTTGAGTCAGGTCGGGCATGAGGCTTTGGATCGGCTTAAAGGGGAATTGTGATCAACAATAAAAATAGGTGGCTTTTGTAAGGGTGTAATGATGAATCGATTGACGCCTAAATCGTTACTTAATGAGACTAAGTCAGGTTTATTCGCTCGAGAGCTAGCGTTCAGATGGGTGTATAAAAGTCCCTGCCGAGAGAAAGCCGCTGCGGAAGAACTTCCAGTCCGAGAAGTTGCAGCTTGTATGACTATCAAGTCGGCGTGAGACCCGCTTTGTTGCCATCGGATCCGGATTAGGGCAGCCGGCGGGCGGTCGAGCCTTAGCGGAGTCGGCGTGGCATCTCATTATAGGAGAGTGGCGCCAGGTAGATCCCGCTGCCACCGGTCTCCGAATCTCCGAGACAGATCTGCTCAGCCAGGGCCAACAAGGTCCTGCTTTTACACCCGAAGTCTGCCGCATAAGCCGTAACTATAACGGCTAGTGCTGTAGGCCTGAATTTGTAGTAGTAGGGACCTATGCCGCGACCATCCTGTGCCAGCCTTGACTCTGCGCCCATCAAATTCTTGGGCGCGATCTACTAATAGACGCGCCGGCTGGGTCGGCTTGTGCCGGCTTCCGCGCATGCCGGATCCATCCGCGGCGAGTGACGCGGTGGATTCCCGTAAGACCGCTCTCGTTCTCCGGCCCTTGCACCCCCCATCCAGCGCTCCTCCAAGAAAACTCCTCTTTTCAATAAGCTCCATCCATCTCGGTGCTTACATCAGCCACCCCACTGTACCCACTTTTCCTGCTTCAAGTCCCTCCTGTTTTCACCCGGCGACCCCCACCTTGTTCCCCACACACTGCACATTACCTTGCACCCCTGCCGTCATGACAATCTACACCTCGCCCTTCCCCGCCGTGGAAAAATGGTCCGACCAGGGCCTGTTCGACTTCATTTTTGAGAATAACGACAAGATCCAGCCCAACAATGTTGCGCTCGTCGACGCGGGCACGGGTACAGAGGTCACCTACAAGCAGCTCATCAGCGATTCGCTCAAGTTCGGCCACGGTCTCTCGCAGCGCTACAAGCCAGGTCAGACCATGCTCATCTTCTCTCCGAATTCCATCATCTACCCGAGTCTGCTCTTTGGAGCGCAGGCAGCGGCCATGGTCGCCACCACCGCCAACTCGTCCTACACCCCGAATGAGCTCGCGCACCAGATCAACGTCTCGGATGCCGACCTCTTGCTCGTCGGTTCCGATCTCGTCGACGTTGCTAAAAAAGCCGTTCAGGAGGCAGGGCTCAAGGAATCGCAGATCTTTGTCCTCCCCGGTGTCGACGGCAAAATCAACCTCCAAGGCCTCGAATCGTACGAGGTCCTCATCGGCTCCGGCAAAGGGTTCAAGCAGCTCAAGGTCCCCGACATCTACGCCCCCGCGTACCTCCCCTTCTCGTCCGGAACGACCGGTAGAGGCAAAGGTGTTGCGGTGTCGACTTTCAACATCACCAGTGTCTCGTTGCAGTTGCGACAGGTCAAGGGACTGTTTGATGGTCCCGAAGTGTGAGCAAATTTTCTCGACCTAGACTGCGCAAAACAGCCATAGCTGATTTGGCATCTTTTCGGTGATGGGAAAAAGTGTGATGGGTGTTTTGCCTCTCTATCATATCTACGGGCTCATCGTTCTCTTGCATCAAACGCTCCTCAACGGCGGAACGATCGTCCTGCTCACCAAGTTCGATCTGCCGCTCTTCCTCGAGTCCGTCCAGCGTTACAAGGCCACGGTCGCACTTCTAGTTCCTCCCATCGCGCTCGCACTAGCCAAGCACCCGATAGTCGACAACTTTGACCTATCGTCGTTACGTTGGATCATGTCTGGTGCGGCGCCTCTTTCGGCAGATTTGCAAACCGTGCTCGAACGTCGGTTGAAGAACAAGACGTTGATCCTTCAAGGTTACGGCATGTCCGAGACGACTTCGGTCGGCCTCTTGCCCGATATCAGCCAGGAAGTTAAAGCGGGCACGGTAGGTCGCTTACTCGCGTCGGTCGAAGCAAGGTTGGTCGACCCTCAAACCGGCAAGGATGCCAAGGCCGGGGAGCCGGGAGAGCTGTGGCTGCGAGGCAACAACATCATGAAGGGATACGTGAGTTGTGCATCCCCCTCTTCCTCTGTTGTTCCGTGCAGTCATCGTAAAGAGCTGAACCTTCCCGGAACCATAACTCTCTGGCAGCACAAGAACGAAAAGGCCACTGCCGAGACGATCAACGAGGACCGATGGCTCATGACGGGTGACGTCTGCATTCGGTCGGAAGATGGTGTATACACGATCGTGGATCGAACAAAGGAGTTGATCAAGGTTAGTCCGATCAAAAACAAGCTCAACTTCGCGCAATCGCCTTTTGCTCACAGCGGTTTGACACCTTACTTATCTACAGTACAAGGGCTTTCAAGTCCCCCCCGCCGAATTGGAAGGGCTCTTACTCGAATGTCCCCTTGTGGCCGACGCGGCCGTGATCGGCGTCTGGTCCGAGGCGGATGCGACCGAATTCCCTCGAGCTTACATCGTTCCCGATGCGGCCCAAAAGGACGATCAGGACCTGGCAAAGAAGGTACAAAAATTCGTCGCTGATCGCGTCGCACCGCACAAGAAACTTCGTGGCGGCGTCTTCTTGTTGGACGTCATCCCCAAAGTCAGTTTCTTTTTCCTACGCCATCAAATTCGTCCGGAGCATCGGTACTAAGATCCTCTTGTCTTTAATCCTTAGTCGCCGAGTGGAAAGATTCTCCGAAAAGATTTGCGTACCCTTGCGGCCAAGGAGGGTGAAGTGCAGAGCAAACTTTGAAAAGCTTACCCGAAACAGTTGGCTTTATACCTTTTATCTCCAATGGAGTAGGCCTTATACTTATTAAGGAACCCGAATATATCAACCATAACTTCTTCATAGGCATAGGGAAGCCTGACGAGGCAGAAGAGGAAACGCGAGAAGGCGAGAATGCAACGCGAGTCGTCAATGGGCGAACGAACCACTCGCCGAACAACGTGCCGACAGCCGGGTTTCCTTGGGCAAGGGCACATACACAGTCCGGGCTGCCCCTCTTTCCAGCTCCTGTCAAAGAACGCCCAGCAGACGTCTGAAAATAAATCTGTTCGGGTCACGGGCCGCGCGGGACGAAGCTAAAACCCGACCCCCTGACTCTATGTCAATCGGGGTGATCGCCAAAACGCGTGGGCGGAAACCCGTAGGATAAGACAGTGAGAGTCTACGGAGAAGGGATGGATAGAGTGCATCTCAAGGGAGCAGTGTAGGTTGCAGTATTGACCAGGGTAAGGGGAGCGGTTGGAAGTCGTAAGTCTGGTCAGAGGTGATAGCCCAGTTAATGTGGTCCAGCGCCCGATAAGGGTCGTCTCTTTGTAGACTAGCTGGAATTCTCATTCTCATTCTCATTCACCGACCATCTCTAAGCGCTCCGCCTCTCGGGCCGCGCCTGGGATGCCAACTCGGACCCGCCGACCGCATCAGAAGTACAGTTGAGGAATCGAAAACTCTTACGAGCGATCGCCGAGAAGTGCGAGTACGAGTAGTCACCCATTCCTTCTTTTCGAGCACCCCCGCAATGAGACCAAATCGTATACATTACATAAATCTCCACCATTTCCAGTACCCACATCGTACATCCCAATTTTGCACATTTCCTTTGGCTCGATACAACATCTTTCCCTTTAGCGTTTGGCAATCATCTCCTTGACCACGTCTCCAAGCGAGACGAGGCAGACCGTCTGATGGTAGAGAACCGCATCCACGAATGATTATCAGTCGGTGCGGGCTTCAGATCCTCACCTCACCACAAGCAGTATAGAGCGAACTCACCCTCCATACCCCCAGCCCAATCCTAGGCGTGACCCCTCTGAAGAAGCCCGAGATGCCAGCTTCTTGGTAAATCGTCTTGAACGTTGAAGCCATCGTCGTCGGTCGTGCCACCGCTGCCGAGGTCGTCTTCTTGAGGGATTGCATCTTAAGAAGAAGTGCTTCCCATTGATCAGTATTCTGAACGAAATTTTGTTACGGTGAATACCATCTTAAGTCATACCTCCACGCGGACGACTTCGATAGGATGGTTCCAGCACCCAAGCGCACCACCTGTCGAAGAGTTCATACGCACCCCGGTCAAAAGACTAGACCGAAGAGTTGAATCGCATCGCGCGTCAGAGCTTTTGACTGACCGATCGCACTGGCCAAGACCTTGTCCTTCGTATCCAAGGCTTTACCCTTCGGTAGTCCTCGTGCGTCTCGAATTAGAGTTTCAGCAACCCTGTTACCGGACAAGCTATCCCAGGATCAGTCACTTCTCCTGAACCTCCTGGAACCTTACGAGAGCTGAGAACTCACCTTGCGAATCCCATCCGACTACCCCAATTGGTCATCTGACGAATCGCGACCGCATTGACACCCTTGTTGATACCTTTGATACCACCCTCGCGGTACATTTGCATGAAGAGACCGAACGTCGACGCGGCGGGGAGGACGGCGGCAGGTTGGCCCGGGATCGCGGAGGGGATGACGACGGCTTTCGCGCGCGTCACTTCGGCGGTTTTCATCGTTGTGCAGACACCTTTCATCGAGAAGGTCAGGAGTGCGATACGACGCGGCGATGGAAGAAGAGCGGGAAAGCACGGGACCGTCGACGAATCAGTAATTTCGTCCGACCGGGGGCCGAACCACAGTCAGATACCAAGACTGACCCATCGCCAAATAAGCTTGTGCTGCTCCGCCCGCAATACCACCCAACATACCCGCCGCACCCTTGGAGACGCCCGCATTGGTCGCGACGGATTCGACGCCGGTCGCGGTGAAGAGGAGGATCGCCCCTGTCGTGCCGCTTTCGATCCAGGCCCAGGGGATCAGACCTTGGTAGAAACCTTTGAACCCTCCTCGGGTGTGCGTTTTTGCGATCGCTTGTCGGAGCTGGATCGTTTTGGTGGATGAAAAATCGTGAGTGAGTGTGCGGTAGCGGATGATTAGGAAGGATTTGGGCTGGGCATTGGTCGCTGGCGCAAGGCAAGTGGGAGTAGGCACTGACATTATCGGATCGATTGGCTGCCATGTGCGTCTTCAAAACTTCTAAAGGCTATTGAGGAATAAACAAGAATCAACGCGGCGGACGTAATGTACTTCACAAAGACCTCTTCACGGTCCGAGCAGAGCCGAATCGCGCGTAGTAGTCGAGGATGGCCACAATTTTGTGGGGAAACCTTCTCTCTTGGGCGGCGGAGGTGGGTCTTCTCCGGGAAGCAGTGTACATGCCCAAGCTAATCGACCCCGCAGGGACGTGTCATTCGGTCCAGTGTACGTACTTGACCGAAAGTTGTAACTAAGAACGTCCAAACGAATGCAGGAAACAGGTCAGCCTCGCACTGGGGTCTCGTCACGCGACCGACCCCACACCAATCGTGGGCCCATTGGGCGGGCAAACGGTGTGGGGCCCAAGTCGGATCAACGAAGATGAGCATCATCACTTACCCTCGAACAAGGACACGGAGGCGCCGACGGCGAGGTTGGTCCATGATAAAGGAGATGGCTTCTTGGTGGTCCCATTCATGTTGAGGGTCTATATGTCTATGCGCAGGCGGGACTGAGGGCACGGAATGCAGTGAAGGCGCACGGCGCACGAGAGGCGAGTCACGCGTTGGAAGCGGGTTGCAGGAGAGAGGGAGGGAGCCACGCGGGAGCGACGCCGGACCCTGGCAGAGCTCGAGATGACGATCAGCCTGCTTGGCCAAAGTATCTCACGGTTCAAGCCTTTGTGCTTTTCAGGAACCTATACCGCGAGGGAACTCCGAGAATGAGATAGAGCCATGACCACCTTGGTCTAGGTGAAAAGTGGAGTCCCCTGAGATTCCTGGCCCATCAAAGCTGGCTTCGATCCTTCTCGCCGAGAAGAGCAAATCAGGCTTCTCGCGCTCACTAGACTGATGAGCCCGTCATGGCCTCATTCCAGACACCTGGTCACTCTTCGATATACTTTAGTCTTGATATAGTACATTACACGTTTCTGCATACGTTTCTGCATACGTCTCGTGCCGGCCCTCCTGACCTCTAACTCGTTTACCGAGCCTTTTGAGCGTTGGAAGATTCTGCGATAGCGGACGCGACAAGTGAGCACAACATCGTTAGTTGGATCATACAGATAGGCGAGAAACGACATGAGCCCATCGCTGAGGATTCTGTCCTGACCCAGCGACAAAGACACCAGACCTAAGCCATTCAACTATCGACTGACCTCGTCTTGTGGCGTCCTCCAGCAGTTGCGTATCGACGGCCTCTTTGGGCAGTTGCACGTATCGTACGACACTGCCACGGATGAAGCAATTCCTCACTGCCATCTGTAGAGCGAGAGGAGCATACGGTCAAGCCCAGCTCAGCTCGACAAGGTTCCTCATCCACGAGTCGCCCTTGCCCTGCCCACGTTGCCGGACGAACCATATGAGGATGCTTGTCCTCTTCCAGAACACGAATGTTGTCGAGCTTGATGTTGAGGAACTGATCGACGGACTTGAGCGTGCCGACAATCGAGAGGTCGTTCTTGAGCTCAACCGTCACTTCTTGGTCCGTCAGCGTCTTGAACACGGAGAAGATCAGCTGCAGGGGTGGTAGGATGGGTAAGTGATGGCGCTTGGAATGCAGAAGCTCGTATGGACTGACCATGGTGGGCCGATTGAGGGGAGTGGGATAGGGAAAGCGAGTCGAGTCGAGTGAAGCTGAGCACGACGCTTCGCCGCGCTCAAGTCTTCTCATGCCATCTTTCCACCGCCAGTCGCAGTCTTTCTTTTTTGTCTTTATCAATGTCGAGCCCGTCAAATCATCTTCATCTTAGATCATCTCAGTAATTGATCTAGTATTTACTGGAGCAACGTTGCACCACTTCAATACATCGTCGTACCCCTCTCAGCGATCCTCACTACGTTTTTTCCAATCTCCCTCTTGCCCGAATCCCACAGATACCCATCCAGATCCACCTCCAACATACCCCTCATCCAATCGTTCTCGGACCCGTTCTCGGACAAGACTTGCGCTCGTTCGACTATTCGATGACAGGCCGAGATGGAAGCTGCTCGGAGTCGGGTTGCTTCTTTGGTCGAGAGAAGGGGTGGGGTTGGCAATGTCCTCAAGGTGGGGAGCACAATAATGCGGTGGTGCATCAAAATGGCTGTACAAAACACTCGTGAGATCAGTCCAAGCACCATCTCTAGCAGCCTGATTACCCCGTCGGAGAAACCTTTTGAGACTGACAAGGTATGACGTTGTCGGCAAAAATGGGGAAGCGAGTCGTGTTCGTCGGTAAAGGGAACGTCGGGGCATGGTCAGGGCTCCCAGAGGCGGAGAAGCGTAATGTGATCGCATTGAGGAGGTACAACGCTTTCTTGAGAATGTATACGGCTGCGGGTGTCAAGGGACGGAATGGGGTCAATGTCTCCCCAGCGAAAGATTTGAGATGAAGAAGGAAGCAAGACTCGCATCCACCGTCAACGGTGTACGCATCTTGGAAATCCGGGAATGTGTCGTAAATCTGCATAGAGCAAATCGAGTGAGAATGCATGAGCTATCATGATAGAGCCGACGGCCGAACCCTCAAAATTCTTCTTCGCTTCCGTTGCTCACCTTGCGTAGCATCTGCTCACTATCGCCCTCGACCTCCAACAAAGCCTGTTGGACCCAATGCCCTAGATCCTCCTTGCCTTCTTTCTTCAAAACCTCCCCCGTCCGATTCAACACCCTCACAATCAATTCGAGAATCTCGAATGCGTCGTCATCCTTCTCGCCGACTTTGACGACCGGCCCCAGAGTTGGATGGGGTTTCTCCTGATGGGTTTGGATCTGCGCCATGCTACTTATTTGGGTCAAGGTGGCGTTGCGCATTCCTTTGGCTGATAAGAGTGAGGAAGACGACGAGTCGCCTGCGGAGAGATGGGCCGAGAGCACGAGCGAGAGGATGTTCGAGAAGGCGCCGCGTTGAGTTAGGCGGTGTAAGGGTTCGCGGTAGCCCGAGAGAAAGTTGAGCAGGGATAGCACACTGTATTCGGGTCGATGAAATAGAGCGTAGTTTAGCTGCTGAAGTCTAGGCAGTGATACTATCCTGTAACAGAGCCACGTACGCGATGAGGTTGAGCTCTTCGTGAGCCGAGTCGAATCGCAGTGGTAGCCTCAGTCCATGATGGTTGTTTTGCAAGTGCTGGATCCATGCTTCCGCTCCGATTCCGTGCAAGAAAGTGTCGATGGCCTCGTCATCGATCTGTGGAATGCGAGGTGTGATCAGCTGGGTGCGGAGGCGCGAACGTGAACTTGGAAAAAGGAGCGCTACCGTGATGTCTGATCGTGCAGTGAGCGCTCGACAGGATGATCGGATCGAGTCGAGAATCAATTCAGAATTTGGAGGGAGTGAAGGGGCCATTTTGGAGGCTGGCGATGTGGGCAGAAGCAGAGCTGAAGCTGGGGAAGGTTGCGGATGGGTTGCAAGACCGAGTATTCTCGATCAACCCCCACATGCTCGATCGCCTCGGCCCTTCCCGCGGCTTCCCGCGGAGGCCAATACAGTAGTCAATAGTCGTCTTTCGGCCCCCACATGCACCCTCGCTCGCCTCCTGTCTCCACTTTTCGTGTCGTCGATCCAATGACAAGCACGAGCAATACTGCCGAGCATCCATTGCGCCTCGTCGACACGCTCAGCAAGCTCCGCACTGTACCCCCCCACTTCGCTCATTTCGCCGTTGACTCGACCAAGCTCGAGCCGTCTTCCCTACCCTACAATTACGCCGGAACTCCACGCGACTATCACCTCTCCCAACCGTCTTCTTCCCACGCAGGTCCCATCATCGCCGCTTCACCTTGGGTCCCCCCACCCCTGATCCCGCATCTGATGCGGAACAAGCGTGACTCGGCGATCGCGACCAAGTATCTCCCTGGCACGGCCCTGACCAATATGGAAGCCATGTTGCATACTTTTGTGACCGCGATCCTACCCATCAAGATGTTTGGTGATTATCAATACGATCCCCAGGGGATAGGGCACGACGTCCCCTACTTTGAAACCATGCCGTCGAGTCAATCGCCTGCGCCGGCAAATCGGGGAAGGCTGACTCGAAAGGTCTTGCTCTCGTCCGTCACAAATTCTAGGACTGAGCTCGGACTGAAGCTGATTTAAACCCAACCTTTCAGAACCCAGATCCACCTTGACTTCGAAGATTCTGCTGTTGCGCTCGAATTCTTCGCTTCACCGCAAGGATCCGAGTCGGCAGCTCTCCTCGGTCAATCTCTCGACCTCGACTGGAGCGTGCTAACGAGCGATGAAAAGGCAGACAATGCTGCACGAGCGTTGTACGATCAGACAATACGACGGCACGCTATCCAACACCTTCTTGAAAATGGCAAGTTGATTCCCGACTGTGAAGAGACATGGAGATCGATCGGTCATCCGTGGTCCGTGGCGGACACGATCTCCAACCTTGAAGGCATTCTTCGAAGCTGGACAATCCCTCCTCCTACCCTCATCAACCACTACGTCGTGGTCTCAGTTTCTCCCTCAGGGAGGCGAGCACTCTCACTCGAGCTTTTGCTCAACACCTACATCTCGACCCTTGTCAACGAACTCTCCGTCCTCGAGGCTTGCGGATCCGCCTATGCCTACACCTACGATCCACCTTCGATTTTCGCTCGACAACTCGGTCTACCCGATGGACCGAGATTGCTCAACTTGGTTTGGGCATTGGCGTTGCTTCATGTGATCGTACGGAATCAAGATGAAGGACCAGGTCTAAAGAAGATGAAGGTACTAGCGTTCAACGATTATGCGCATCTCGGGATCGTCGAGATGCTCGACCAAGCGGTTCGGGGCGCCGGTAAAGTTACTCCCAAAGTCGTCAAACGATCCCAGCTCTTTGGAAGCGATCGAGGACGACTTGATACCCATTTTTTGGCCGAAACTGTTCCTCCACTAATTGGTCAAGTACTGCGTCTGGCTTTGGTCATTCACAACAACAGCGATGCATTTGGTCAGAATATCGAGACCGAATCCCGAGGGGGAAGTTTGGATGGGGCGATTGGCGAGAGATCTAGTGCTGCAGCTGGATTGAGGAAGGATAGGAAGGATTTGTTTCAATCGGTGGTTTGAAAGTGCGGTGTCTAGCAGTTCGAGTAGTTACTTTGCACTCGACCAGGCGGCGAGGGAACGGTGCGCAGCGAGATTTTGACCGCATTTACGCCAAGCAGAGACTTTGCACGGGTGAGAATGAGAAGAAAAAAAGAAAAAAAAAAAAAAAGCAGTTACGCTGCCGCAGCTACCTGAGGTACCTGTCGACCTAGGTCTCGGAACACGTATATGGACCATACGCTTTGGTAGGTAAGAATGTCCCTGTCATTACAACATTGTTACTCCGAAAAATTACTGGAATCACGCAGTCGGCAGAAAACGAGTGTCTCCCCTACTCGATCACAAACCCGCTTAGGTCCACCTCTCTCAGTCGTACTTGGCCTTCCAAATCCAGCTCAGGCCAAAGCTTTCCGCGCCTTGCTTGACGGCCAATCGATAGTAATGAGCGGCCATGCGGAGGTCCTTCTTGCACCCTTTACCGTTAGCGTAGCAAAACGCGAGGTCGGTCTGCGCATCGACGTCGCCGAGATCGGCGGCGAGGGTGAAGTACGCCACGGCCTGTGTGGACAAAGAAGACCTTGCGCTGTGTCAGCTCTGGCAAGTGACAATGGGTCGCAACGCGGCGTCGGACTGACCATCTTCTTATCTCTAGGCACGCCCCATCCAAATCGGAATGAAACGCCAATCTCGTGCAAGGCTAGCACCAGCTCGTTCTGCACAAGTCGTTCCAAAGTATCCTCGTTCAACACACCGCTTTCACTATTGCCGACTCGCAATCACAGGGTAGCACCGACCTTGGAGGCCTTGGTATCGAGCAGGCTATGGTCGCCTGCTTTCTCGTGATCGATGTCTTCGACGACGGATTCAGCAGCCGCTTGGAGGTACTTGAATCCGAGTTGAGTATTCACTTGGCATCCCTGTGAAATAGAAAATAAGTGTGAATGCCGCGTATCTCGAACTGCATGCCAGGCTAGGATGTATTGAAGGGACGAACCCAGCCATGTCGGAGTGTGAGTCTGCACGGAGGGGTTGATTATCGAGACGGGCTCAGTAAGGCTGCCACACTTCCACGCAAAAGCGAAGATGCTAGTGCGTACGCATGCATGAGCATCCCAGCCGGGCATCCGCCGTCCTGTTTTGCGCTTTGCTCAAAGTACCACGCCGCCCGAGGCAGCTCGCCGTTCTCGTGATAATGAATGCCGAGAACTGTCGAGAACCCTAAGTCAGCTCCCCCAAATTTCGGCCTACGACCATGTTATTCCAGCCGAGCTCACTGAGATAATCCTCGCACGTCTGCGGCTCGTTGCGTGGCACCACCTCCCCCTCCGGCGTGGTCGTCATCTCGACCTTCCTCCCAGCTTTGGCTTTTTCGAACGTCGGGTGTGAGATGGACATAGAACTCGGCGCGCGCGGCGAAGAAGGCGACTGCTCGGCCTCGGTAGGTGAGCGGATCGAACCGGGTTTGGACCCACCGAAGACCGACGCCCCCATCGTGGTCGGCAAAGAATAAAACGAGTAGTTGGAGTAGAGCGAATTTGCCGTTCCAGGTCGAGCGTGGGATACCAAGACGGAGAGCCCATTCTCCTCCTCCAATGCATCGCTGTACAATCTCTGGGGTCCTTGATCCGAGACGCTTCGCTCTTTGGGACTTATCCCTGGTGGTCGAATGGCGGACTTGACCGCAAGCGATTCCATCTCGTCCTCAGGATCCCCATCACCTTCCTTCTGCACCCAACCAGGGGCCAGATCCCTCCCATCGCCCCGCTGCACGATGCCCGCCGCCGCACTCTTTGCGACACTCGGCTTCAGAGACAGGGCCTCGAGCGCATGCCGTTGTTCGCTCAGTTGTTTGGCACGCAGAGCCAAGTCTCGCAAGTCGCCTGTCGGTCGACTCGGAGGGTCAAAGGTGATGTGGGGCACCGAGGCCGAATCGGCTTCCCTCTCGTACTCGGCCGCCGTGTCCGCTTCGGGCCCGTACGAGGGACGGATCTTGGATTTACTCGAATGCGAGCGCGAGCGAAACTTGGCCCATCGACCGGACTGGCCTTCAGAAGCCGCGAACGGGTCTTCTCGGAGCGCAACTTCGATCGCCAGAGCCGTGGATTGTGGAAAAGACGGCATCGTCCCCTCCGGTGGAGGAGTGATACCATCTTTGGCTCGAGCCGACGCATCCGAAGGCCGACGCTTGCGCAGGACGTTGCGTTGCCGAGGCGGACTTGCGGTAGGGGACGGCATTTGCGCTGACCGGGCTTCGACCGGACTCGAGGACTGGCTGTCAAGACCACTGTGATACGAAGACGACGCGGGGCTGTTTAAGAGGTGGAGCGGGGGAGCAGGTGGGGCGCGGGGATTCTCAAGAAGCGAAACTCTAGGGTCCGCGCTGGAACCGGGTGGATTGAGACAGGGAGACAGATGGGGCGAGGATGGAGACTGGCCTTGCGACGGAGCAATTGGCAGAGTTCGAGGCGATGGGGAGGTTGGCGAGGCGTCTCGGTCGAACGCGCGTTGGTGAGAATGCGGCGATTGGTCGATCGGTGAGTCATGACGGGTCGAGGAGGATCGCTCAGGGTACATACTTCCAGAATTCTCCGTTGTTGAGAGCGAAATTGCCGGTAGCTGTCTCGCCATGGCGGGACTGGCAGCGGGGGTGGGAAGATGCGGCTTACTCTCCGGAGACGACTCTCTGCTCGACCCTGAGTATCGACCCCTTCGCTCCGTTGATTGATCCCTCTCCTCCTCCTGCAGTCGTTCCATCGCTCCCGAGTGACTCTTGAGCAACATCTCGCGCTTGGCAAGCTCGACTCCTCTCAGGCCCATCAGCCTTCTCTCCTCCCACGAGCTCGACAAAGAATGCCCGCCCTGGCTCGACGCCCCGTGCCCCATGGAACTCTCGTGTCCACTCGTCGAGTGCCCGATGCTGGAGGAATGCCCAAGAGAGCTCTGTCGAGCCAGTTGGTCGATCGAGTCGGACGAATCGGATCGCGAGACCTGGTTGCGGCCGTATTGTGGAGGCAGCGGAGGCACGGCCAATTCGTTTTGCGTAGTTGGCTCCTCCACCGCGACGAAGGGGCGAGAAAAGTTGCGCGCACTCGTTCTCGAGGCCACCCGGCCAGTCTGTGCGACCGCAACCGACCATGTTGGAGAGCTGGAGCCTGACAAGGTTGGCGGGGACGCGCCATGCGGCGGTACTGTGATGAGATCCGGTCGGATCGCGCGACTCGATTCCTCCGGCCCGAAAGATGTTTCTCGTGTCGGTGTCGAGGCAAGTAGTGCTCTTGGATCGGAAAGGAACGCTTCGGTTGATGGGGAGTTGTCGCCTATCCGTAATGGACCCGAAGAAGGAGCGAGTGCCCCATGCTGCGACTCGGCGCCGGCGCCGTCTCGAGGTGGTATCAGCTTCAGCGGCGATGGTCGGTGGTTGTCTGCTGTGGACGCGATAGGGAAAGAGGCCAGTATTTCATGTTCGATCGAGTCGTCGTAGAGCGGCATCCCATCATAGGCCTGGATTGCCAGTCGCGAGCCCAATATCAAGTGTGTCAGTGGCGATGCTGCTCCGGGCCCCCTGTCCGTCTCGAGAACTCACCGAGTAAGGGAACGGATCGCCTCCGTCAACGGTGACGACGCTGGTCGAACTGTTCCTCGGGAACCCAGCACCACTTCTGGTAGTGTACCCCTGGCCCAAGCTACGATGCTCCGCTTCGTCAACTTCAAAACTGCTGCGGTTCGGGTCACGGTCGATCACGGATTCGCGCCAGTCGCTGGCCCAGGTGCCGCGATCGGGCGCTATCGACTCGGCGTCGTCGGGATCGAGCTGGGCCATCAGTCGCCTCGTCGAATTGAGTCTGTCCAATGCTGATGTGCTTGTCCCTACTCCGTAGTAGTTGTTCTGGGGGTGATGGTGGGGGTAGATGTGGTGGTGCTCGACGGCGTTCTTGCTCGACTCGCGTGATCGCGGCTGCGGGGCTAGGCTGATCGAGGCGGTCGACTGCTGGGAAGACGACGGTGCCGACGAGGTGCTGGCGCCGAAGTGCCCTCGATTGTGGCTACCGGAGGGCATCGCATCGCGGTACGAAGGCGAGGCCGGCCTTGATGATGTCCTCGGGGTGTGTTCTTGCGGCGAGGTAGGCGAGCACGATGGCCCATGACGCGCGTTCGCGGTGGTCGGTTCGCGCGTGTCTTGGCGCACTCGGCGTGGATGTTGAACCGGAGTCTGATTCGCCGCCGCCGTTGCATTCATCGAATATGATGTCGAGCGCTGAGGATCGTGGGGCCCGTTGTGTCGGCCGTCGTGGCGGATGTACTCGTCGTATTCATCGTCGTTGTTCGAGTAGGGCGTGGGCGAGTACCCCTGTGCAGCCTGGGCGTAGGCGTGGGGCAGCCGTCGCGCTGATTCAGGCCCGAGCATGATGATGACAACGCACGAACGCGAACGCACGCGGCCCTATCGCGAGCGGTGACCACGGCGGGCAGCTGCCAGCTTGTACGACGAACGGCGATTGGGGAGACCCTACCACAACAATTCACGCGGAGAGTTTGGTCGACGATGGAGGCGGAGACAACGGGACACGTATATGCTGTAGGTGCGACAGAGGAAAGGCCCAGCGAAGCCCGCCTTTGTCGCACCGAACGCCGGCCAGCGCGTCGCGACGAGGTGCGTGCGCTTGGCGTGCGTGCGCGAGCAAGCGACGGCGACGCGCCTGTGCCATTGCGCGTGTGAATTTGATTCAGACCAAGGCGCGCCGTCAGCCTCTTCGAAAGTTGGGTTTCGCGCTTTACTTGTTCTCCGACCATCTGGTATGATCCTAAATTTAATTGTAAGCGACGCAACAAGCAGACGATATTACCTAAGGGAAAAGTCTCGAATCGATATGATATGACATCCCGCCAAAAGCCCTAGAAAGCAAACGACTCGCGCGTCACATCGACCTCCTTGACCCCGTTCCGATCCAGCGCGAGCAAAGCCGCCGATTCGAACGAAGGAGGACCACACAGGTACACCTTGCGATCGGCCAGTTTCTCCATGTGTTGAAGAACCTGTCCGTCGAGTCGGCCTGGGTGCTGTTCGAGCTTGACGGTCAAGGGGAGGTGTGCAGAGGCCGCGTCGATCGTTTCACCAGAGTCCGAAGTGCAGAGAAGCACGCGCAGTCGAAGCGAGGTGGTCGATGCGCTAACTGGCATGGCTTCTCTGATCAGATCCAGCATGATCTTGGGTTCACGAGTCGAGACGACCAAATCGACATCCCACACCCCGGCCGATAACTCTTGATTTTTGCGCCTGCTCAACTCGCCGAGGAAAGCCAGGAAAGGGGTCACGCCTACGCCACCCGCGAGTAGAAGCAACGGCGTCGGCTTCGAAGGCAACACGAACGTTCCTCCCACACCCAAAAGAGGGAGCTTGAGACCGGGAACAATGGCACCCTTGTTATCACGCTTCTTTCTGTCCCAGTAGGCGCCAAATGAGAAGAAGCGCGACGACACTCGGCCCGTCGCCACTCGTCGCATCGTGATTGAGAAGCGCCGCGGGTTCTCCGGCGTGGGCGGGTGAGAGATTGTCCTATGAGAGCATGGAAAGATCTCACATAATGAGTATTCTGATCGCGATTGTGGACGATCTGCACTGCGAACTCACCAAGTCCTGACTCCATCTTCGTTCGGGGCCCCCTCATTTCCTCTGCTCATATGCCTGTACGCGATCGTGCCAATGAAAGGGGTGTTGTCTAACACGGCATATTGACCAGCTTGTACTCTAAGTGTACTCGAAGTCTCAAAGGTGAATGTTGCCAGATCGGCATCCCGATTGTCGACTTCGACCCCATCGTCATTGTTGCTGTTGTAGAACTGAATCGCCGTAAGCTTGGCCGTGAGGTCGCTCGCAGCGGAGAACTCTTGTTCTTCCACGAGGTAGCGGATCGGCGGGTTGTACGGACTCGGTTCCATGACACTCCTGCTGGACTGGCGGAACGGCAGGGCATCGCGCACGAGCGTGTAACCCGTGACCTTGAACAAGGACACGATCGGTCGCGCGCGGGGCATGACCGCCTTGGCTTCGTCGCCCACGACCGTGCGGCCTTCGGTGGTCAAGTACAGCACGTCCCCGGTCTCGAAGCACGGCAAGACGATTCCGGCATGTTTATCCGTCGAGAGGTTGCCCAACGAAGTCAGGTGTCGGTTGCCTGAGAAATCTGGCAGGACGATCGTTCGCTGATCGGCCCGAACACGGATGAAGCCTGGTCGACCACCTCGGATATTGCATCCCATGTGAGGAAGCGTTCGATCAGTCGTGCCCGTGGGAATGTAGTTGGTGCCTAGGAACGCTTGGTCGCGGGACTTGATAAAGTCGATGACCGCTTGAGGAAGCACGTCCGTCGGTGACATGTCAAGATTCTCGAGTTGGACCGACGGTTTGGCACGCGGGTAGGATTCCAGGTTGCGAGCTGTGACGTACTTGGGGCAGTTCCTGATTATCAAAGAGACCATTCAACTCGTCAGTGGGACTTTTGCAGCTTCAACGTCTGCAATCCGCCCGGGGCCGATGTTAGAACTTACCCCATGGCTTCCATCACTCGAATATCAATGATCACTTCCTTGTCATTCCACCTCACGTTCTTGGCCATCCCAGCAAGCTTGTTGCGCCTTCGTGACCAAAGCTCGATGCCAACACCAGCAACCAAGGCTTCGACGGATTTGACGGCGGAAGAAGTTTCCAGCTCCGAGCCAAGCGTACGAGCGATCGGTTCGCCTGGCCACGTCTGCGCCTTGATCTCGATCCAACGTGGATCATCGGAGGTGATGAAACCTGGTACTCCGTCTTGTCCGGCGAGTAGACTGGTCCATACCCTTCCGTCGGCGGCTTTGGTCGTCAGAGGGAGGAAGCTGATGTTGCTCGTGTGGAACAGGCGCTGTTAGAGATGTCAGCTGCCTCGCAGCTCTATAGGCACTGGCACACCGAAGGGCTCACATGTTGTTCAGGAAGATAAGGCGCAATATAGTCGACATCGCCGGCGATTTCGTCCAACTCGATCTCGGCCAGCCTCTGCATGCGTTGCACGGCTTGAGGCCACCCGAGGTACACAGCCTGGTCGATTTGCGAGCCGTGGTCCATCGCTGCTTGGACTCCGATCATGTTGGACTCGGGTTGACCGGGATAGCTGGACCAGTTATGGAAGTGTGTGTGAGAGAGAGAGAGGAAGGAAGGAGACGGTTGTCCGTGGTCAGAACGAACACCGCTCAAATTGAATGTGGGGCTCCTCTGAGCGCGTGTTCGGAACCAGAGGCGCGTCCGCTGACCAAGCTTTGTCCGCATTCGGCACTCAGGTCGTTCCACCGAGTGGCACCGAGAGCCGGGGGTCGCGAGCGGCCTCGCTTCCACGTTTTGGCTGGAAAGACCGAAGAAAGCTGGGGTAAAGCAATTATTACCTGAAGTAAAGTGGCTCCCATCCGTGTCGAGTCTCACGGTGAGCCCCACCTTCCCGGCCCTTCCGCCGCCGCGCGCGTGGTTCGAGCTCTTTAGCTGCCCCTTATCCCGAGCGACAACGTCACGGGGCCCCACCTGGCTAGACTTCAAGCACAAACTGTTTCCTCTTCGCGATCAGCAACAAGCCACCCACAAGCGTGAGCTCAGGCCCTCATAGTTCAGGGGTGGGCTACGACAAAAACAGGAAACAATCCCAAGGGGGTACTTGCTTCGGGCCGTTGCCGGTCGGGGACCCGGACTCGTTCCGAATCCCGAGCGCACTAGATGATCGTCGCCCGTGTGGCACGAACCTCCAGCACCGCCCATCTCAGTGGATCGCGATTTGATCATGACACGACAGGTCGATGTAGAGGTGATGTGATGCAGGGATGAAGGGGCATGGGTTGTATAAGAGCTGGAAGAACTGAGTTTGCTCTCTTGACTTTCTCCTCCATACTTTCCTCATCTTGTCACTTGTTCCTCACCGTTATTATCATGCTCGCTTGCACCTCCACTCTTTTCTCGGGTGAGACTGTTCCTGCACTATACCGAGCTTTTTCGAAGGCTCGAACTGACTTTTCCCCTCACTTCACAGTCTCCCTTATCTCATTGACCAACCTCGTCACTGCTCTGCCCACCTTCGGAAATGACTATCTCCTGGGCCCTCGCGAGCTCCTAGTCTCTTCTCACGCCGACCTCCGCGTGCGAACCACCTCGGCTACCTCCAACGGTTCCGTCTCAACCTTCGCCAAGTCCGCGATCAACAGCGTTGCGGGGATTTATGTCTGCGCTCTGGATTGCGCGGATCTTTGGACGGTTTGTGAGTGGTCTCTCATGTGTGAATAGGGGCTTACGGCTGCTGTCAGTCCAGTCGTTGCTAACGAGGATCTTGATCTACGGTGGCTCTGCGGATGATGTAGACACGAAATGTGATCTCACCAACTCGACGTTAGTCGACAGCTGCTTGTGCAACGTCGATGATGTGAGAGCCCTTCCCCTGAGGACCGGCCGAGGTGAACGGTAGACGAACGAGCTGCTGACGCCTGTCGGCTCTTCACTTCTCTCCCAGAACGACGCTTGGGCAATATGCACCTCGTGCATTGCGGTTCGTCAAGGGAACATCACCGCTCAACTGAACTATACTGGCACCGCGCAAAATGTCTATGCTTCCGGATGTGGGAGGGCGTAAGTCTGCAGCTCAGAACATCGATGAGAGCTTTTTCCGACGCATCTGATGACGTTGATCGATATACCTCATTATTATTGCCAGTATCAACTATACCACGAGCGGCTTGGTAGCAACCTACACCAGCTCCAATTCGAGTTCGACGCCCACCTCGTCCAAGTCTGCCTCGTCAACCTCAATGGGAAAGACTTCGTCCGCAGCGGCTAGTTCGGTCTACATGACCGAGGGCGGCAAATTATTTTCTATCTTGTCGATGGTGGTCGTTGGAATTTTTGTGTTGTGAGAATGTTCGAAAAGTGTTAGCTGAATCGCCTGCCCTGCGACGTGCAGCGAGCTAATACTGTATGCTACGTAGCTCCGGCGCACTCGCGCCCACTCGGAAGTCCGACCTCCTGAACGTCAGAGCCATCATATGTCTTTTTAGCCTTTTATACTTGTATCAGACAAGCACAGACTGTCCCTTGATTCTGGAATGAACACAGCGCCCCTACTACGATTTGAACGGAATTGCGAAGTTTCCCTCCAGTCTGAAAGAAACCCCGCGCCATCGATCACTCGGCGCCGCTCCGGGCCAGAATGTTGAGGGGGGTCCGAGCTCAAAAACTGGCTGCCTTCGCAATCTGGCTTCGCACTTGGAGTTGATCACCTCGTCGGCTAGACCTCTCTCCCCCCTCTCCAAACACGTCGGCACGCGATCCACCGCCTCCAGCATGGCGAAACGAACGGCCAGCTCCCACGGTAGTAACAAGAAGGCTTCCTCCTCAGGCAACAAGAAGCCACGAACGGACACTTCGCGCGCTCCCTTGGGCTCATTCTTGACGACTCGTCACAACCCGGCTCGGTCGGGAAAGAAGGGCAAGGTCGTCTTGGAGAAGGATGAGGACGAGTACGATCTTGAGGAGGCCGTGTTTGGAAGATCGACGAGGGGGAGGGATGAGGAGGGGGAGGGGAGGGGACGACGAGGGGGAGGGGGAGGGGGAGAGGATGGTGCGGAGGATGATGAGGATCAGGATGGGACGGAGACGGGCTTGGAGAGACTGCAGGATGAGAGCGTACGTGCACATTGCATTGGGATGTGCAGTCATACGGAACACTGACACTCGATGACTGTGCTTCGACAGCTCTTCTTCTTTGATGCACCACCCATCATTGCGAGCACTTCGAAAGCAACGCAGCCTCAGCGCAGCGACGACGAGGATGATGAAGCCGATCAGGAGAACGACGATGACGACGGAGAGATTGACTGGGAAGCAGAAGATCAACAAGACGCCGACGAAGCATCAGGCGAGGGCTCGGACTCGGACGTTGCACCTCGCAAACCGACCACGCCGAGTATCGTCAAGCTGCCCCGATCGCGCAACCTTCGACAGGCGGTCTGGTTCGATCCCGCCGACGTCGACCTCACTATCTCGTTGACCAGTGTGGCTCGATTGAGAAAGCTGAGGCAGACCAAGGATGAGAATGTCGTCAGTGGGTTGGAGTATGAGACAAGGTTGAGGAGACAGTAAGCCTATCGGGTTATTTATCGCTTCTCGCCGCTAGCAAGTTCTGACAACCTCATTCCTCCGATCCCCCATAGATTCGAAAAGATGCATCCACCACCTGCTTGGGCCGTCGAGGCACGGCGAAAAGTGCTCAAACGAAAGGAGAAAGCTGCTCAACAAGGTGCAAGTGGTCTGGCCAGTGATGACGATGATGACGGTGCCGAGGTCGACAGCGATGCTGCCGCTGAAGAAGTCGACGACCTCTTCCGCACAACGGGCACGATCAAACGAAAAAGGACACGGGGCATCCTCGCTTCGGGTGACATTGACATTGATCGTGTCAGGGATGCTAATCAGGCCGAGACATCGGGCAAGAAGATCGTCACGTTGGGCTTCCACCCCCGCGCTCAAGTATTGTTCTCCGCGACCGATGACCGAAGGTTACGGCTCTTCCAAATCGACGGCATCGAGAACCCTTTGCTGCAAACCCTGCACGTCCCCGAGCTACCCATCACAACCGTTGCGTATCACCCTTCGGGCTCCTCGTTATTGATGACCGGCCCACGACCGTACTTTGTCTCGTACGATCTCCAAACGGGTCAGACGGTCAAACGAACGTTGTTGACCGGTGGGCTTGGAGGATCCGATCGAGCGAGCTCGGGAGGACATGGTGGAATGGAGCGATTCGAATTCTCGCCTGATGGGGACATCCTGGCTGTAGGCGGAAGGAGAGGATACGTCCACCTTGTCGATTGGGGCAAAGAAGGCGTCGGGAAAGGTGGGCAGGTGTTTGGCGAGGTCAAGATGAACGTCGCGGTCAAGGGGATTGCGTGGCATAAGGAAGGAAAGGAGTTGATGACGCTCGGGGAGGACTCGGAGGTCTATGTCTGGGACGTTGGGACGAGGAAATGTATCACGCGATGGAGGGACGATGGTGGATTCGGGGCGTGTGGGTTGGTTGCGGACGCGTCGAGCAAGTACACCGCAGTCGCGTGAGTGCCCATGCATTCTCGATGATTGATACACCGACCACACCTACTGACTGAAAAATACTCGTAGATCGACAACGGGAATCGTGAACTTGTACGACTCTGCGACCTCAAGCCTCCCCGCCTCGGGTTCGGAACGGAAGGCGACCAAAGCGATCGGCAACCTCGTCACATCCGTCACATCGATGAAGTTCAACCACGACGCCCAGATACTCGCTCTCGCCTCCGCGACGAACAAGGACCAACTCAAACTCGTCCATACCGCTTCGGCGACGGTGTTTTCGAATTGGCCTACGCAACAGACTCCGTTGCATCATGTGACGGCGATGGATTTCAGTAAGGGCAGCGAGTGGCTCGCGGTCGGGAACAAGAGGGGCAAGGTTCTATTGTATACGCTCAAATCGTTCATTTGAGAAGCCGGCATTGCCGGGCCTTGAACGGGTTGGGAATTGCAACCTGAGTGCTTTCACGATACATTCTGGGGGTGTGAGGAGACACTACCTATGCTCGAGACCACGACAGACAGAGAAGTAGGGCGTGCGTGCCCCATCATTCCGAGGGCTATGGCTAGCCTCACATCTGCGAAGCCTTGGGTCCGAAGTCGTGAGTTGCGCGCACCCGACCGCTGCGCATTCTCGTCCGACGTTGAACACAATCGCAATCCAGGTGCGTACCTACCTACTTAGGAGATTTTGCGTCCTTCGTTTGCTGAATTACTCGACAGGTAAGTAGTTGGGTCAGGGGGCAGGTACTCGACGGTGTGTACCTGAAAAAGCGTGCAGCCAGTTCTTCCTGCCAAGGCTTTCGTTCACGCAACCAGCTCGGACCTTCATGTAGCCGTCGACAGCACTGTCTCCGCGGCGTTTTGCGACAATGCAAATGGAAGGAAAGGGGCTGCAGGCGGAGTGCACGACCCCTTGGTTGTCCAGCTGAAATGCCGCACCGTTGGAACCCAGTCTCGGAAGGTTTCGGTAGGTACGTACGTACCCGGGCGACAGCTTACTGTTTCTGTCGTACCTGTTCAAGTGGCTCTTTAAACAGCACGAGCCCTAATTTCCGAAGCGCGAGTCCCGTCTCTAGCTGTTACCCCGCCCACCCGCTCAACTGGACCGCGACTCAAGCCTCGAACGTTTCTGCGCACGCAAGTCTTGCTCGCCGAAAGAAATCCTGCTCCCGGGCGGTCTCCACGTCTGACATGATGTAGACCCAGTTGAGGTAATTTGATGAGTCACAGACAAGGGTTTCATGAGGTTGGGAGGTCTGACGAGGGTCGGTTCCATATTCTAGTGCAAGGGTACGGGAGTTGCCCGAGAGTGACGCTGCCGTCACGTGCTGAGGATCGAACGACTTGGGGTGAAATATCTTCGGAGCTGACGTGCCCGCCGCTCAAGGAGGTGGATACGGAGCCTTTTGGTGCCGTGGAGCCTCCTGTGAGTCCACACGAGTGACTACGATATTAGGCTTCCTACCATAGGGGCGTCCACAGTTCAACGTGGCTGTCAGGTTGCGCACCTCGAACGTGTCGGGCTCGGGTCGCTCGACTCCGATCACTCGACGAGGTTGCCACTGCCGGCTCAAGCGCACCGTTTGGTCAAAAATCAGCACAGGCATTAAGGAGGTTCATGTTGATCGGATACCTTCCTCTACCCCTGAGCGCCCAGAGTGTTTCCTGACCTTCGGTTGACACACCCCTAAATGGCAAAGCTTTCAGAGTCACCGCAAAGCCTTGTTGACGAGGCCTTCTGCAACGGACCAACAACCTGTGGCATCCGGGACCCAGGGTGATAATGATGCTGATGGCTGAGTAGACTACCTAGGTAGGTAGGTGGCTAGATGGCTCCCTATTGCTAGTTAGGTACTCGTCACAACAAATCAGGTGTGGGTAATTTAGGCAGCAGGTGTCTGGTCTTTGGTGATTCATGTGGGGGAGGAGTTCAACTGCCACCAACGGCCACCGATTTGATAGCTGTTGATGTTGAACACTGGAGACACTTTTTCGAGAGGTTGCCCCAAATTCCTACCTCTTTGAATAACTACATCTACTCAGATAGATGTCTATCAAATCAACATCTACTTATAATCGTGCACCACAAAACACCGCCATCAAATAAGCATTTCTCGCGCCGATCCTTCATTTTCCCCCACGGTCGGGAGGTGCGGGCGGAGCTCGCAACGACCTTAAAAACCCCAGGAAGGTCGGTGGGCGCATCGCGCCCCCGAGCCCTCGTTCACATTTCGGTCAAGCACGTTCAAACCTCTATAATAAAACGTGCGAGAAGTTTGAACTGTGCTCTGTGTCTAGCGCGCCGCTAGTGAGCCTTCGACTCCTTCCCGCGCACATGGCATAAAATTGTGATCGGGCACTTTCATTCGACCGCCGCACCGACGGCGGAGGTGTTTGACCCCAGCCCTATCTTATTTCGTGAACCCGCTTTCGTACTTTGGCACCTACGACTGCTGATTTCAATGTCGAGTGTTTTGCTGGACGTTGTGCCTTCTGTGATGTACCGACATCTGGCCGAAGGTCAATAAAGTTTGTCGTCATCTGTAATGGGTCAATTTTCGGCCTGGATCCATCCCAGGAAGTCACGTCTCACATTTGGGCCCGACGCGCGGGGCAGGTTGAACCCAATGTTTCAGATGGGATTGGCGCCTGTAGACCAAGCAGCGACGCTAGTGGGCCCGCTTTACTTTAGCACTGGTGGAATGATGATGGGCCGCTGGGGCCGAATCATACCACGGCCACAAGGCTGGTGGTTGCAACGTGTCGACTCGTAAATTTAGCTGAAAAAAGTCGTAGGTTAGGGGCTCGCCTGTGGGCGCAAAGACCGAGAGTGGATGTACTGCACGCGAGTGACGACTCACAACATCCATCGTACCGCCGGAACATTGTCAGATCTTTTTTGATCTCGAAATGTTTCGGGAGACTCGCCGTCGGCCGACGGACACCGAAGCCAGATGAACGCCGCGGCGCACACCGTAGCCGTCGATTTACCTGGTCAGTGTTTATCAAGTCTGGGAGGCTTCATAGGATTTGTGAGACGCCACCGACACAGTCTTCGGTATCCGTTAACTCGTAAATTGAACAGGCAGTCGCAGCGCCGATCTAACAAATCGTTGAGATTGCGAAGTATCCCCACAGTGTTTGCAATCCTTTCAGAGGCAACACGTTTTACGAGTTGCTGTTTAGGCAACACTTTTTACGAGTTGCTGTTTACTCAATTTGTATGTGATACGATAGATATACCTCGATGAGGGGATGTACGTGATCTGACAACTTTTAGTGCTCAGGCGACCCGCCCGTTTCACGATCGAGGCCAGTGCTGGCCCGGAGAAGCTTGCCCTCGAAACATTGCTCCATTCAGTCCACCGCCAATTGCCATTCTAGGCGCGATAGATACCTTCGTTTGATCCACTTCATCAGATTGTCAATCCTGGACTGAATTCACTCCTCAAAAGTGATTTCAATTTGGTCACTGACGCTGCAGCGGACATCCGAGGTCGCAGCTCACCGACGGTGCAGCGATCGCTCACCCGCTCACCGAATTCAAAGTAAACGACTACCTGAAGCTGTACAGTGAACCTGGGTGTTGCCATGCCCTCATAGTGAGTTGCTCCCTCTGTTCGTCATCTACGGCGACATGATGGTGGTGATGGCAAGGTGTGGGTGTATGCGCATCCACTGGCCGTGCAGATGATTGAATGGTTCACGCTCGATTGGACGAAGCCCGTGGATGTCGCGTCAGATGCGCCTGCCGTTTATCTTCCAGCTTCGGCTTTCTGGGGAAAGCAGGGATTTGGCCCACGATGGTGCCTCCCGCCTTGCCGACGCCGCTGGCTGCAGGTGCTCGGACCTACCATTATTGGCGACTCACGGACGATCCTTCTGTCTACGCTCCGTCCGGCCATCGTGCACGACCCCGTTTGTCGAATTTTAGATTTCTCCACGGCACATTTCCTCAATCGGTGCTCCCAATCTTGACTGTCCGACCACCAAGCGCGTCGGCAATGCGGCATGATCAGCTGCATGACCGCTGGCCACGAGGCAATCGGCGCCAATAGCCTGAGCGGGCGTGCTTATCCACGGAAGCAGCACGGGCGCGCGTAACGTTGGCTGGCGTTCGGGCCTAGCTCTGCCTCTGCCACTCCGTCTTGCTTTCGGTACCTACTATAAAGCCTCGACCTCTCCTCTCGTGCATACACCGAGCATGTGCATCTGAACCCGCCACTCATTACCGCACGAGCTGACCGTACCCATTGCACCCTCACCTTAACCCGCCGGCCTGCCTGGCTGACCGACCGACCTGCCCCTGCACCTCGCCCCTGCCCGCCTGTGGGTGACGTCTGAAACCGCTCGCTCTCCAAGCAGCTCGAGCACGACCACGACCACGATGCCCGCCGCGCTCCCGGTCCCTATCGGCCACTCGGCAGTGCATGTGCACCCATCTGACCAGCATCCGCATACCGGTGGTCACCAGGCTTCGGTCGGGTCCAACCACCACAACCATCACCCGGTCGGCGGCGCGCCCGCGTCAACCTCGGCAACGTCCATCTCGTACGAATCGGTCTGCACCGACGAGGAGGAGAAGCTCAGCGATTACGAGCCCGGGGGATACCATCCCGTGAGGATCGGCGACGTCTATGGACCCAAGAACCGTTATGTGATCGTGCGCAAGCTCGGTTGGGGTCACTTCTCGACCGTATGGTACGTTTCACGTCACCGCACCTCGGGTCCGGCCGCAGCGAGCCCGCCAACCCGCCTGGCTCTAATCTCTATCGGCGGATGATGATAGCGCACCCAAGTCTGCAACCGTAGCTGATACCCTGGGCATTCCTCTTGTCCGTGTACATCACAGGTTAGCAAGAGATACACAGTAAGCTTCTACTTTCATTCGTATCATGTACTGCCCCGGCGTGGTAGGCTGTGGCAAGTATTCCGGTTGTGATATTCCTGGACGAGTCGGCCCGCCCGCGCTATCGTGTGGCGGCCTCCGGCATCCCGACGAAGCGATGTGACGTCGTTCTTATCGACCGCTGCGCACCACCGCCCCTCTGTTGCCTCCATTCCAAAGGACTTTGGGCTGGAACCACACTGGTGACAGGTCATAGCCAGGCTGTGGTCCGGGCGGAGAGGAGCCGACGGTGGCCGCAAGGAGCCTATCGCACTCTCCATTATCTTGCTTCGGATTGGCTGACATGAGCCTGTCTGCACCCCTACTGCACCCCTCACCGCATTGCCCATCTGTGCAGAGCCAACAAGCACGTCGCACTCAAGGTCGTCAAGTCGGCCCAACACTACACCGAGACCGCGTTTGACGAAATCAGGCTGCTACAGCGCGTCGTCGAGTCGAACCCGAATCACCCCGGGCGGCGGCATGTCGTCTCTCTGCTCGACCATTTCACCCACGAGGGGCCCAACGGCGCCCATGTCTGCATGGTGTTTGAGGTCTTGGGCGAGAACTTGCTCGGTCTGATCAAGCGGTATCACCACCGAGGCGTGCCGGATCATATCTGCAAGCAGATCGCAAAGCAGGTCCTGCTCGGCCTTGACTACATCCACCGCGAATGCGGCATCATCCACACCGATCTCAAACCCGAGAACGTACTCATCTGTATCGACGACGTGGAGGCCGTTGTACGAGCCGAACTCGAGACGAGCCCTGCCGCGGTGCCGACCAAGCTCGTCGGCGTACCCCCGAGTCAAGGGCGAGGAGGCACGCAGACACCACGTGCGGAAGGCATCTTCATCACGGGTAGTCAACCATTACCGAGTCCTAGTTCATCGTACGGCACGAGTCCGGTGATCGAGAAGTTGGCGTTTCAGATGTCCAAGATCTCGGACAGCGGCGCATCACCTTCCTCGAGCGTCAAGGGGAAAGCACCGTCGATGAGTGCGGTTGATCAGCAGATGGCGGATGTCAAGATTGGTGATATTGGAGTCAAGAAGTCGACGACAACAAACCCTCCGAAAGGACCGTCTCTGCTTTCACAGCAGGCCGCCGCGGCCGCAAGCACGAGCGGGTTCAACCTTACTCCGCCAGATCCGTCGGAAGTGGGTGAATCAGACGTGACGATGCGCTCCGGATCGGCCTCTTCGGCCTCTCCCGAGGACTCAAACGTCGTCCAACCTTCCAATTCGCCCTCACCTCCCGCGCAGTTGCCCTTCAATCCCCTTCAACCCGCACCGGCGGCGGGTGACCCGACCGTCTTACCCCCTCCTGCTCCTTACGATCCCTCGACGCTCGAGCGCATCACGGTCAAGATCGCCGATCTTGGAAATGCGAGTTGGACAGATCTCCACTTTACCAACGACATTCAGACACGTCAGTACCGATCTCCGGAAGCGATCATTGGCGCGAAATGGGGGACCTCAGTCGATATCTGGTCGGCCTCAGCTATGGTGAGTCATGTCCAAGCGGTGTCAGAAGGAACGAGAGACTGACTCGTACTTCCTATCGTCTAGTTCTTTGAGCTTTTGACCGGCGATTACCTCTTCGACCCTCATCCGGGAACAAAATACAACAAGGACGACGACCACATCGCGCAGATCATCGAACTGATCGGGCCCTTCCCGCGCTCGATCGCACTGAGCGGCAAGTTCAGTTCCGAGATTTTCACACGAAAGGGCGAATTGAAGCACATACACAAGCTCAAGTTCTGGCCGTTGCATTCGGTCTTGCAAGACAAGTACCTAATTTCCGAGGCCGAGGCGAGAGCACTGGAATCGTTCCTCGAGCCGATGTTGAACCTCAACCCGGATAAGCGAGCATCGGCGCAAGAGATGCTGGGGCATGAGTGGTTACAAGGCGTGATCGTGCAGGGCGAGATTGATGTGCATTTGGCGCAGGAAGCCAAAGAGGAGGAACGGGCCAAGATCGAGACGGGGAAGGCGACCGCGCGAGCAATCGGGATGAGCGTCGATAGTCCAGGCGTGACGAACGCGTCCATCGTCGATCCTCAACTCGTGCATGCGCTGCGACCCATCGACGCGACACTGGACGTGCACCATACGGTCCCTCCGCAACACCCGCATCTCTCGTCGTCGCTCGCTGGTGCGTCCTCACAACCTACTCGCGCTTAAGGAGCATGGTCCCATAGTCTCCTACCTACACCTGGTCGTTCCCTGTACACACTCCCGCCGCTACCGTGCTCACGCAAGTCTGTGACTCCCGAGCTCCAATCTTAATGGCCCTTCCAGAATCGCTCTCTACCCTTGTCGCCACCAGCCCAAGGCCCCGAATCACCACCCACCACCCCATTTCCTAATCATTTCCTAATCATACCCTAACCACTCTTCTGTTCTATTCTTCACCAAGCTTCACCCTACAAGTTTTCATCATTACTTTTTCTCCCTTTGCACTTTCATTCTTCTTCTCTTTTCTCTCTTCTCCTTTTCTTCGTTTTGTGTTTCTTCGCGTCTTTTCCTTTTTTTTGCCCCCACTTTTCCTCTTTGTGAATCCCATCGAGCTACAATCCTAGACGTTGGGGGCGTTTCAGGTTCATTCTCACGGAACGGAACGACTCTGTTCTGGGACAGCCGTTTCGGGAAATGGTCCCGCTGGTTTTCATTTTTAAAAGGAAAGAATGCACAAAGACACAAAAGCACACGCACGAGCAAGAAAAGAAAGGGCAAGCGAGACGGGAGCGTGAGCGTATAGGGAGAGGATGGGGGGTGCTTCGAGGTCAAGGGATGGGAAATAGGAGAGTAAAGGGAGTATTAAACAAAGCGGTGGATAGGTGGGCGGGGAGGAAGGAGAGGCATGAGTAGAGAATCAAGTAGAGTAGAGATGAAGAACGATCATAATTTGGCGGATTCGAACGGAGTCCGGTTGTACGATACCTCCCTGTGCAATTCAATGATCCAGTGATCAGTGAGATAACCCAACAAGAAGAAGCGAAGAACAGAGAGAGACTGACTTCAACGCCGCTTCGTCCGAGAACCAGTACACCTGGCCGGGGTTCTTGACCTTGACCCTCGAGCATGGCAGCCCCTCTTCCGGCTTGTCCAACGCACGGTGGAGGATGTCCTGTTTCCCCGCACCGGAGGCGACGAAGGCGACTCGGTGCGCATGATTCAGAACGGGGAAGGTGAGGGTGATGCGCGAGGCCGGGGGCTTGGGCGAGTCGACGAGGTACGCGACCCAGCCGTCGACTTCCTCGAGCAGTTCGTGTCCCGGGAAGAGCGAGCACGTGTGTCCGTCGGGGCTGTTCGAGCGAGAAGATGATGCCAGTTAAATCGTCAGTTACGTCCTTTCATGACGAGCTTGACTCTCCTCTCTCGTCGCGCCTCTACGCACCCAATTCCGAGCAAGATGAGATCAAAGCGCGGGAAGGCGATCGAGTTGGACCCCTCAACAAAGGTCTTGATCATCTGCTTCTCGTACTCGTCCGCGACGTGTTCGGGATCGTCGAGGTGGTTGGTGTCGATAACGTGGATGTTCTCGCGCGGGATAGGCACTTTGGAGAAGAGCTCCTCGTCGTTGGCGCGGAAGTTGGAGTCTTCGTGGTCGAGTGGAACCAGTCGCTCGTCGGCGAAGAAGACTTCCCTGATCGGATTGAAGTTGTAGAGAGAGAGACGGGCGTCAGTAGCTGCTGCTGCATTGAACGGGCTCCCTCTCCCCGAGCGATAACGAGGTCCCGACCAGAGTGCCCGACTTGACTGACCACTTGTCCCACTTTACGCCATCGCGACCAAACAAGTCCTGGCCGAGCACCTTGGGCAACGAACCACCCGAGATGGCGATCTTGAAGGTGTTCTGCTTTTTGAGGGCTTCGTCCTGGGCCGCGAGCACGAAGGAGGCGAGTGCTTTGGAGAGCTCGTCCGGGTTCTTGAACTCGTACAGCACCGGTGGGGGCGCGGCTTTCGAAGGGGCTTGAGCTGCAGGGTTGGAGTGCGTGAGTTGGTGGTAGTGCGGGTAGTGCGAGGTACAGGAAGGCAGGGCAGCGGCGCGGACGATACGACGTCAGTTGAGTCACAGTATCATCAGCATCAATCAGCATTCGGCATTCGGCATTCGGCACACTGGGGCTTACCTTCGGGCATTTGTGAATCTATGGGGGTGTGGGAGTGTGGATGCGGGGGTAAGTAGGGGATGCGAGGCGACCGAGGTGGGGGATCTGATTGCGGTGAGCCAGCGTGGCGCGAAGGAGAAAGAGGGGGTGTTGCAGCGGATGGCCGGCGGCAGGGGAGCGAGGGGAGCGAGGGGGAGCGTGCGGGAGAATGAGCGCAGGCAAAGCAGGCAGGCAGTGGAATTCCGTCGAAGCAAGCGCCAGTTCCAAGCCGAGCCGATCACGGCCATTAGTAACGGCCGACGACAACGACCAACGACCAGCGCATCCAGATTCCAGCGATTAGAGACCGCGGGCGGCGGGCGGGCAATGGCATTGAACAACAGCGTGATTTAGAGCACACGAGCATCAGCAACGGGCGAATGTTCTTTTCATGAGCAGCGTCTGTGACCTGGAAGACTCACCACCGTCTCTGGGGCTGAGCGCAGATGACTCGGATGAGCGAGTCGTGGTGATCACCATACGCCAAGGCAACCTTTCACCGAGGCTGAGAAACCTCGGTCTAACTCGGCAACGCGCACGGACCGGACCTCTCTGATGTCACCGCCTGGCCGCGAGCTTCTCAAGCGACCACAAGCGAGACCTCGCGTCAATTCGCGGACGAAGAGCACATTCAAAGGACCAGGAACTGATTTACAATCGTACAAAAAGACTGGGCAATATACACACACAAACAAATCCTGAAGTCTCGCTTCATGGACTTCGCTTCCCCTCCACCTGACGCAGAAGCCGCATCAGTACTGAGCAGCCGCCCCGCCTCCGATCATCTCGCGGTATTTGATGTCAAACACTTGCTGTAAACGAGAAGAATGTGAAGAGGTTCAGTAAATGTGCAAGTCGGGGACAAGAGTGCGGACTCTCTCGACTGACCTTGAGCATCCGGGCGTCGTGGTACACGACCTGTAGAGTTGTCAAATACGAGAAGTCTTATCAGCTTCCCGAACATCATTCTCCACTCACACACGAGCACCCAACACTCACACTCCCGTCGTCGTTGTACGTCATGGCGTTGCGCAACATGAGATGCACGTCTGCCTCGAAAGCGCTCAATGTCGCGTACCTGCCCGTGTTGATCTTTTTCTTGATCTCCTTCAAGCTCTGTGGGCGCCGATGAGGGCAACATGAGTACACGATTAAGGCACGGAATGAGAACCACCGAGAACGCACGATGGGGTCACGAATGATGGTGTAGTAGTCGGGGTAGTCGCGTTTACTCGGCAATTGGTTGAACAGACCCGTGCATTGATGGTGCATGGTTGGCTGAAAAGTGCGCCAAGATGGAATAAGCACCATCACCTTCACAGCAATCTCAGACGAAAACGTACATTATCGAGGGCCTCCATCTTGGCGAGGCACTGATCGGCGATCCCCTTGAGACCCTCCTGCTCCGGTGTGAGATGCACTTTACGCCTTTTGGCGTTGCCCGAATCGCTATCCGATCCCGAATCCGAATCATCCGACGTGACGACGCTCGACGACACGGCGCGGGCGGGACGACCCCTCTTGAGTCCTCTCGGTGTCGAAGGGTCGGGCATCCCTCGCCCCCCTCGGTTCCTCCCACTGTTCGTCGAGTCGCTATCGAACCCACCGGCCAACAAGTTCTTGTTCTTCGGTGGTCGACCCCTCCTCTTGGGTTGCGGCATTTCGTCGTCGTCCTCGACGCGCATTGATCGATCCCATTGTTCTTCCGACATCCCATCGTCGTACTGCACATTCGTACGAGCGCGTCGCTGCCCATCAACGATCTCGTCATCGACAACTTCGCGCTTGTGTTCCATGCGGTACACCGCGGGCAACTCCCATTCCGCAATCAGGCGCTCGGGAAGTTTGCCCGTTTGACCCGAAGCGTGCCAGGCGGCCTCTTCTGCCCGTCGACGATCCTTGTCCATCTGCGAGAACAAGGCGCGTTCCTCTTCGGATCGAGCGATCGCCTCGTTCAACGCCTCGGCTTCATCGACGTCGTCCTCTTGATCCTCGTCCTCTTCGTCCCCACCCTCAAGCAACGCACGAAGATACTCGTCTCGTTCCTCGGCCGTTGACTTGTTGTCGTATCGACCGGCCTGAATGACCTTTTTGTCCATCTCGATCTTGCGCGAAGCCCCGGCCATGACATGTTCTTCGATCGACCTTTCGGTCACGAGTCGCAAGATGCGCACCTCCTTCTTTTGTCCGATACGATGCGCACGATCCTGCGCCTGCAAATCCTGGTGAGGGTTCCAATCCGAATCAAAGATGATGACCGTATCGGCCGTTTGCAAATTCAAACCGAGACCACCGGCACGGGTCGAGAGGATGAAGATGGGGTACTGCGAGTTGGGGTCGTTGAACGCCTTGAGCAACGACGAACGATCCTCGTGCTTGGTCGTACCGTCGAGGCGCAAGTGCGCGATACGGCGGAAGTTGAGGTAGTCCTCAAAAATTGTCATGACCGTCGTCATTTGGAAGAACATGAGCACGCGATGGCCCGAGGCGAACAGTTTGGGCAAGATGCGATCCAAGACTTCAAACTTGCCCGCCACACGGTACAAGGTGGCGTCCGAGATTTGCGTCGGGTTGATCGACGATTCGACAGCGTCGAACACGAAAGGGTGATTGCAAATCTTGCGCAGTTGCATGATCTGGTTTTGCAGACCGCGGATACCCGTCGCCTTGGAGTTGCCCTCGGTCGGTCCATCGGTGAAGATCATACCGTGCTCCTTGATCTGCTTCGTCAGCTTGAGTTGCAGTGAGCTCATCTTGCACTTGATCACGCGTTCGACCTTGTCGGGCAAATCAGACTCGACGTCCTTCTTCAAGCGACGCAGCAGGAACGGTCGCAACACCTTGTGCAGACGTCGGATAACGAGAAGCGATTCTTCTTCGTTGATCTCGATCTTGTCCTGACCACCCGTGTTGGCGAAGGGGGCGTTGAACCATTCGTCGAACGATTTGACCGACCCGAAGATCTTGGGCAGGACGAAGTTGAGTAAGGCCCAGAGCTCGGGCAAGTTGTTCTACGGAAAAGAAAATGGTGAAATCAGAAGCGCTGTCACGGATAAGAGACGTTTTGGCTACTAACCTGCAACGGAGTACCGGTCAGAATGAGTCGATACCTCGACGAGTAGTACGTCGTCAGCGTCATCGAGAGCCTCGATTGCGCATTCTTCATACGATGACCTTCGTCGATAATCATGTGCAACCACTTGATCTTGGCCAACAACGGTCGATCCTTGATGATGTACTCGTATGTCGTCAACAAGACTTGGAAATTGCCAGCACGAATCTCGTTCTGCGCGTTCTTGCGTTGTGCTGGCGTACCCTTGTACGAGATCATGCGCACCGAAGGGGCCCATTTCTCAAACTCGGATATCCAGTTCGGCATCGTCGAGAGTGGCACGATGACGAGGTACGGCCCGTTCTGTTTTTTGACCTCGATGAGGAACGTAATGAGACTGAGCGTTTGAATCGTTTTGCCGAGACCCATTTCGTCGGCGAGGATACCGTTGACGTGGTTGTTGTAGAGCGACACCATCCATTCGAGACCTTTGATCTGGTAGGCTTTGAGTTCACCACCGATGAGGTTTGAAGGCTGCTTCGTGATCGTTTCTTTGATCCGATGCGCGACATTGTAGTAGTCGACCTTGTCCTTCTTCTCGTCCTCGAACACGGGTGCCGCACCAAAGCGTGACTCGTCAACTGCCTCCGTGTTTTCCTGGACTTCTTCGATGACAGCCCCGTCGGCTGTTGCGACACGCGCCTCGTTCTGCTGGTCGACGACGGCAGCCGCGAGCGACTCAAGGAAAGCATCGGTCTGGCGCAGCAAATGGGTGATACGTGTATCCTTGGCCGTGTCGATGAGTTTGAGGTACCCTTCTTCATCGTCGGCTCGCAGGGCCTTCAAACGTTCCTTCGAGACCCTCTCAACACGACGCGCCTCTTCCTTCTCGGCATCGGCATGGAACTTGAGCACGGCTTTGCCCAGTCGACCAAACTTGGCCTGATGACCTCGATGGGCGATGAGCATATCGCGACCATGGTTCGCAATCTCGGTCAACGAGTCGAGATGCTTCTGCTTGGCACGCCTCTCGCGTTCGATCTTTTGTTTGCGTTCGAGGTGCTCGGTCACTCGGGCGTCGCGCAGGCTCTGCTTCTTGGATCGTCGGAAGGCGGCTCGATCGGCCGGTAGCGACAACGAGCTCGCCTGGTTCAGGCCTCGGATGATGTTCTCCCTCAGCGCCTTTTGCTTCGACAAGAGCGTCAGCGACTTGAGCTCGATCAGAGCCTTGAGCTTTTGCTTGGCCAGTCGATTGTTGCGCTCGAAGTCATCAGTGTCATCGTGTGCGACGGGACCAAGAGTGACGGGCTCCTGCGAGAGATCCGAGGGAAAGCTTTCGAGCTCTCGGATGCGGAACTGGATCCTAGCATCGATGAACCGATCGCGCTCTTCCATCAGTACGAGCGGGTCGAGGCCTTCAGGCAGCAGAGTCGGGATGAGCACGTTCATACGCTGTGTCGGGCCCGTCATCGACGCCTCGAACGCTTCTCTCGGCGTCGCATACGCGTTGTGTGGGTAGACGAGGCTGTTGGGGTTCTCGACCTGTTCGAGCGGTGCTTCATCGGTGTAAGCCTTGTCTCTCGCGGCTCGGACTTCGGCGACGGTGAAGCCGTTCGCATCGAAGGTGTCGGGTTGGAGGTCGGCGCCTTCGGGAATACGAGCGACGAGTTTGGCCGCCTCGGCGGGAGAGAAGATGGCCTGCTGTAGGGGAAGTGGGACGGGGAGGTTGCGTGACAAGAGCTTGAAGGCCCAGACCTGACATCTGAGCGAGGCGACCTGCTCAGGGGTGAAGGGCACGACGGGTGGTGAACGCGACGGCTCGGGAGGGGCGAGCACGGACGTTGACGTATCGAGTGCACCATTCGGCGCCGTGGCAGAGTTGAGGGGAAGTGCAGCGGGTGGCGCAGAGGTGTTCGGCGCGGTATGAAGTCCATTGGCTGCGGCGCGAGGTGTCAAGTCAGCTCAGACGCGATGCGACGAGGCGTGCTCGACGCGGGGGAACCTACGTTGGGGTGCAGGTGGTGGTGCCACAGCCGTGGATTGGGCGAGTCCGTTGGGTGCGGCATTGCTGCGAGCGAGCTGCTGTTGCTTCTGGTGCGCCTGGGAGAGCGCCTTGACCAGGTTGGACAAGCTGACCAGTTCGGGCGAGTTCTGCGCGTTTGCGCCCTCGTTCTTGAGCTGCTGGATGCGGCCTATCACGAGCCCAATGGAGCGAGGTAGCGTTAGTAGATGGCGCACGTCAACAAGCCCAGCGAATGCATGGGGAGGAGAGGACGGAAGGCACGCAGGCGGCGGTGCGGCGAAGTGGCGGCCAACGCGTCGGAGGTCGTCCGTCGCCCGTGTGTTGACACGAGAGCGTGGTGGGATCGGACGCGGGAGAGGAGGGGAGGGGGAGGGGCAGGCGAGAACGGGAGAAGGGGAGGGGGGAAGCAGGTGCACCACGTACCGAGGATCCCCTTGAGCCTCTCGGCCGTTAGCGGTTGTCCATTCAGCGAAAAGCTCGACATCGCGTTCTACGACCGTCCTTCACAAATCGGGCCCGACGAGGCTGCAGCACTCCTACCCGGTCGGTCGTACGCGGGAAGGGGGACGGAGGAGGTCCAACCGTGACTGACAACGCGCGGTGTCTCCAGCCGAGTCAGAGGCAGCTCGCCGCTCGAGCCCTTTTGGCCTGGGAAAAGGGCGCGTATTATTGGTCAGCGAAAGGTGCGATCTCCGGCGCATCGTTGCGCAAGATAAATTCAGGACACATTTAAAATGAGTTTCTTCGTTGTCTGCTCTCTACATTCGGCCCGACGAGCGCGTTGTGCGTAGCAAATTGTCACGGAGTTCGTGTGAAATCCGCGGCGCCGTTGCCGGCGGAGATCCGCACTTGCTCCTGGATATTGGATAGCGGCGAGGTCGATGGATATGTGAGCAATGATAAAGAGCCGCACTTTCGCTCACCCTAGCAAATGTAATTTTCTGAATAGCTGCTGGCGGAGAAGGCGCGGTACAAAAATACTTGGCCCCCGAGTTCGAACTCGAGCCCGGCAGAGGCATGGACGGCGCTCAGAGGCGCTCAGAGGCGCTCAGGCTCGCTCAGGCTCGCTCAGGCTCGCTCAGGCTGACGGAGGCGAGTCCAGCGTGGAGCGAGCACATCAGCTGCTAGTTGCCCTCTTGCATCCTCCGGACCCGCATCCCCTGCATCGACGGTACTACCCAGTACAACACCAGCACGACCAATTGGTGACAGTATTCAAAGACCCACCGTCCGAGCCGAACCCACTTGTCATCTCCCACCCTCTGCGTACCGCCTCGACCGCCGAGCCGTCGCTGGGACTACTTGCTTCATAAGCACGCCTCGCTGCCGACCACAGCCCACCCACAGCGCACCACACCCGCTCGTCCTCGCCGCCTCGCCGCCCCGACGCCTCCAGCACCGACCCGTGAAGAATCATGTCTACGATCGATTGGTCCAACCTCAATCTCACTGCGGGCAACCTTCCCCTCGGCGATGACCAGGACAACTGTGCGTCGCGACCCTCCACTGTCCAGACGCCCAGCTCGGCGCTTCGCTTTCGATGCCTCTTCTCTAGCGCATCCTTCCTCTCTCCCCGGCCCTGACTCGGCGTGCGTGTGCGTGCGCGTACGGCCTCGTGCACGTCGACCCCGGCCTGCCGCGACTGCGCCGCGCCTGGTCAGCTGGCGCGCAGAGGGCGATGCCCGAGTTCCCGCGCGCCGCCGATTCAGGAGCGTGCAGGCGGGGGCCGGGGGCGGCGATGCCTCTTTCCCAGGAGGGGGGCAAAGAGTGAAAGCGATGAGCGCACATGTGACGCTAGTTCTCTTTGTTGTACGGTGCTGACCTGTGCTCCCTGTGCTTTGATCAAACCAAAGACATCGCCAAATTGCTCTCGCTCGATCCCAACTTGCCTTACTCGGGCCAAAACCTAGGCATGCTCTCCTCACCCGAAGCCTCAGAGTCGGCTTCGCCCGAATCGGATGCGGCGCCCTCGTCGCGCCAATCCTCGACGGGCGCTCCCTCCTTCGAGACCAGCAAGGCCACAGCAGCCCCCGTCAAGATGAGTCCGACGCGCGCCACGGCCCTGGCTCAGCACGAGAAGCGCAAGGCCTCCGATAGCAAGAGCTCAACCGCAGCCCTCAAGGATCGTCGTGCCTCGACCACAGGCTCGGGCACTATTTCGACCCGTGGCGCAGAGGAGTCGCACCACACTCACCCCGATGACGATGACAACGACAACGACAGTGATGGTCAGTCTGCTGCGCTGTCAGTTGAGCCGTGCATTCTTTTCTGACAGCGTTGTGAATGGGCAATGTCGTACGCAGATGACGGCAAGGGCGGCAAGGGTCACAAGACCACCGACAAGCGCAAGGATCAGAACAGGAAGGCCCAGAGGGCGTTCCGCGAGCGCAAGGAGAAGGTGAGAGATGAGAGCAAGACCCCTAGTATGCAGTCGTCCACTCGGACAAGTGCTGACCCTCGGGCGTGCTCGTTGGACAGCACCTGAAAGATCTCGAAGATCGCGTGTCGAGCCTCGAGCAAGAATCGTCCGAGAAGGCGGCCGAAAACGCTGCGTTGAAGCAGCTCATGGAGAGGCTACAGGACGAGAACGAGCGCCTCAAAGTCTACGAGACGGCCTTCTCTTTCAGCTACGCCAAGGACGTCTCGAACTCGGCGACCATGTCGAGCGCCCCCCGGTTCAAGCCGCCTACGCCCCCAACCGACCAAGACGACCTCACGAGGACATCGGCCTTCGCGAGCCCAGCGTCGACCTCGAGTGTACCTCTGTCAGAGACCTCGAACCCTTTCGACGCGAACGGCTTCCTTACGTCGAACTTGCCAACCTCGGCTCCTATCTTTAACACGAGCCCGTCCGCGTTCGCCTTGCCGCAGCAGAGCTCGTACCCCCAACACCCGTCTGGTTCGTCGTCCGCCTCGCCCCTCGGCTTCTCGCCCCCGACGTACGATGCCACAAATCGACAGCCTTCTTTGGACGAGCAGATCTTCCTCGGCTCGCTGTCGTCGGGTGCGTCGCCCGCCTCGACGCTTGCAGGCTCGTCTTCAGCATCCGGAGCATCGATGCGCATGTCGTCGCCTCCCGGCATGTCAACGACTGATCTGTTCACGGCGTACCGTGATTCGTTCGGCACGACGGATCTGACATCACTTGCCGAATTCGATGCCTTGTTCAACACCTCGGGTCTTTCGACTGGCCTTTCCCCCGCGCCCGGGGCGCCAGGCACAACGTCGACCCCCGATGACCTCTTGGCCGCATTCGTCAAGAGCCCGAGTCCGGTCGTGTCGGCAAGCTTATCGACGGCGGAGACATCACTGTCAGAGGGACCAACCACATCAGAATGCCCTTTCATCACACCAGGGGCCAAGTACGAGTTCGACGTCGACGGTTTGTGCGCGGAAATGAAGCTTAAGGCGACATGCCAAGAGAAGGCGAGGGAGGCACTACGATCGGCGATGGCGGCGGATGCGAATGCGGTTGCAAAGGCATATCCGCAGCAACAGTAAATTGCCGTTGCCAGAAGCTACAAAGCGAACGCAGGAACAACGAGCTACCTTTCTTGATGTGGCCGGTGTTGCTGATCGCTCTGCTTCGTGGTGTCCCGCCCCCTCGTTCATCTTCGTTCCTCCTCGTTCATCCTCGTTCATCGCAGCAGCTGTTTGTATCTTCGTTTTTCGAACCCACGACACTCGATCCGCCTTTTTGTTGTATATCTATCCCTCGGTCATGCCCCCCGTTTATGCGTTTTTCGCTCTTCAAGTTTCTAGACCCTTTTCTCTTTCGTGTGCACTCGTGCAATACAGTGATACCGAACGCAGTGTTGGATCGGATCGATCGATTCTTGACTCGTGATCGTTCCCGCGCCACGGGCGCATGTGCTCTCAGATGATCGCACCACGTGACTGTAGTCCTTTGATGCGCCGGGGCGGACGCCGTAGATCTAGGATCAAGACCCTCAACCCACGTGGATCAGCCGTGTGGGGATGACGAGGCCGAGCCGCGGGATCGAGTCTCCTAAAAACCGTTCGCGGAGACGGCACGTGCCCTCAAGTCGGCCCGAGTCCTCACATCTCTTGAATCCCGTGATTGACCGCATCGTCAGCCTTGTTCGGTGTTTGTAACTCCAGTCAAACTCGCGTCGGGAAACCCATTGCTTTCGCTGGGTCCTCCAATGCGCTTGGGTAGATTGTTCAGCCAAGAGGATTATTATTTCGCCACGTATATGTGCGAGTTGGCTCAACAACGGCCTGAGGGAGATGCGATCCGACCTCCCTCACTCTCAATCATCACTTCCTCTTACCCTCTTCATTCGATGATGAGGCCTCTCGTTCTGGCCCTTCCATCGACCGTGGTCATGAGAATACGAGCGGATCGCATCGACCAGCTGGAGTATGTGTTCCAACCTTCCAGGATGTTGATGGGGACAGCTCGGAGTAAACGATCAGTTACAAGCCCCGATGGATTTGACAGAGGCGTCACGGGCGAGCAGCTGTATACATCTTGTCTCGGGACTTCACAAGCCGAAAGAGATGGGTGACTCGGAGTGGCAAACTTCAAGCTGGTGCCCAAAACATCGATGACTCAGTTCACGTTCCGTCGGCGCTGTGCTATCTTGCAGCAGCTACACAGAGTTGTTCTTCAAATAGCGTTTATGGCGAGGCTACGGTATGTGTCCGTTGAGTAATACTCGTCAAAGAGGAGCCGATTGCGGGTCCCAGCCAAGAGACGTTCGGTGATATCGTTCGGCTTGGAGCACGCCCAAAACGGTTCAGAGGCATCCCCCGACGGGTCCCCTTGGCTTCCTAAATATCGTGTCAGATACAAATCCCAAATTCTACATCGCACTTTCATTGGATCATAGAATATTCGTGAAGCTGTGGTCCGTGCTGGCAAGCATACTCCCTGCTTTTGTCTCAGGCATGTGCGCGCCGAATGCCGTAGACTCGTCAGGTCAGTCTCCTTTTGATGATCACGGGTCGCATGGAGCAGCGCGCGACCGTTCACTCCAGGCGAGTTCCTACCTCCAGCCATTACTACGATTGCAGGAACGTAAGCGTCATCAGCTTGGATCGACTGGGAGGCTGACGACTCTTAGTACCAAGTCGATGATCCTGCGTAGGTGATGTGGGATGGAGTCCGCCCCGGTCTGAGCGAACGAAAACGCCTTCGGCTGATTTCTTCAGCCGTCCCAGTTCGGTTGCTCCCGCAGTCCGTCCGGCGTTTCGCGTGGTGGTGCTACAGCTTCTGCGAGATATCGAGGGGTTAGATACCACATGGGATTTCCACGGGGGTAGGGATAGAGTGGTCAAGCCTTGCCGCACACTATATGCGGGATCGAAGGCATGTGAGTCCGAGGGTTGCGTTCGGCCAAACGAATTGGGAACTCGCCCTGCCTTTCGTCATTGCGCAGATTAACGTTCAACTGCGTGGAACGCTGGCTAAATATCTCTACATATGTAACAGCTATACGCTTCGGATGTACGTACGCCGACTCCAGTACAATTGCGCTATCTTGTGGCAACAGTTCAACTCGAACAACGAACAATTGAGCGCAAGTAGGATCGTCTCGATCCGAGGGGCCCCTCTCCCTCTCGATCGGTCGAGCGTGAACCGTCGGTGAAATTTGTGGAGCTAGCGGCTTCTTCCCTTTGACTTTGAAATGAAATTTTCAACAAATCATTCAACTCCGAGCTGTTGAAGACACCGCTGAGAGTACCGAGGGTTTTGGGGGTGACTGTATTAGTCGAACAGAGGAGTCGAATGCGGGACCTCGCCGACTTGGCAAGCGCGGCTCGGGTAATAGAATTGCGACTTCGAGTCGAGATCATCCCCTTTCCTTCCTGCCTTCAGGTCAACCAATCCAACGGGTCCCTGTTGCTACGTGAACCCTTGCCATCTCTTCGTCTTTGGTGTGGCGAGACTCGGAGTCCACGCCTTTTGCGGCATGACTGGGCCGGTAAGTCCATACTCGGTGTGGTCGCGCTGATGTGAGACGGGTACTTGCGCTCGCCGTTGCCGATGCGAATACGTGGGGCCGAAAGCAGTTTCAATAAACGTAAGAAGAAGCCGTGTGCTCTACTGTGGCAGACAGAGTTGCCCCAGTCGAAGTCCGGGTCACGAAAATGCTTCGCCTCTACTTGACGAGCCAAGGAGTTCCCTCGCGGAGGTGAGTTTTAAAGGAATCCGGTTAAATCAGGCATTAAATTTTATGACAGCGGTCACAAAGCTCATCTATGCTGTTGTTGCGTTCTTCTCTTCCCAGGCTTGATTGCAGGACTTATTCCTTTGTCTACGCCTGGTTGACGGCTTCGGCGATCGTCCCATCTTTCGTTGAGCAGACTCGGAGCTTTCTGAGACGCATCCCTGTTTTCCTCTTCTTCGCTTGCAATCGGAAACGACCCAACCACGATTGAGCATCTGGAGGAACATTCGAATTTCTGAAGTTCGGCCCACGGTGTGCCGGAGCCAGCATCGATTAGCCGTACCGCCGACGGACTCTCATCGCGCGCACGCCTCCGTATCGTCGGCTGGTGTCGGGGGAGCGGCACGCCACGTCTCTCCCTTGAGCCCGACGTGCCGAACTGATCGCGGTCAACGATCACCCTGCAACAGACGCGATGACGACCCCCGCAGCGGCCTACTCGAGACCGCTGCCGGTTCCACCTTCTCTGCCGAGCCAGACGTCGACGCCTGCACTCGGTGGTGGCCACCATCGTGGAGCGAGTGCTTCGTCGATGTCGCACGAGCCGAGTGGTGGTGCTGCCGGTGGAGGTGGAGGTGGTGGCGCGTCGACGTCGTCCATGTCGTACGACACCTCGTTCGCCCCGGACAGGACCCCATCTTCACCAACCAGTCCATTCCTTCCAGACCGTCAGACGAGTTGCAACTGTAAGTCGACTTGCAGGCATCGCATTCACCCGGGTCGCGCGGGTGTCAGCAGCAGCCACCGGCTCCCTCGCGACACAATCATGCACGTTCTCGTGGCCGATGGCTTACCCGATCTGACCCGTAACGGTTTCCATCATGATCATAGCTTGCAAGTTGGGTCTCGAACAAACGCTCGACTCCACCGTCGTGACCTGTGGCAAATATCTTTACCAGTCAGTCCTCAACGCGCGTCGTCGTCGGACGTTGCCTCCTCCCGACAGGGGCTACAGCCTTTGTATCTGGGCTCCCTTGACGTTGCGGATCCGCTGACCCCACTATGGACACCCTTCTCCAACGTGCAGCGTCGACTGGTGAGTCTCGGTTCGGCTGCGCACGCCTCTGTGATAGCCTTTGCTGATCCGCAGTGCGCTCCTCGGTCCCTGCCTCACCCGCTCCTCCCCCACACGCGCAGCTTGTGAGTCCCACCCCATTCTTCCGCGGCATCTTCCAAGCAACGCTATGCTAACGAGTCTATTCAAACGGCCGCTCATCCAGCCGATGCGCAAAATGCAACAACCTTGTCGAACACGACACGAACCTCCTCTTGCTCTCGGACGGCCTGCCCGTATGCCAAAACTGCTCCTACATCTGTAGCACCTGTCACAAGTCGATTGACAACTCGGCGGTCGTCACAGGTACGCAATTGCAAAGACGTCTACTAGCTTTCAGTGTCTTCCCTTTAATCGGCCAATTTCCTCCCTCATCATACCCAGGTGAACATAGCTATCACACCGAATGCTTTCGATGCTGTCATTGCGCCGAACGCATCGAGGGACTGACCTATGCAAAGACGCAACTCGGCATCTGGTGTATGGCCTGTCACAACGAGCGCATCGCGCAAGGGCGGAAAAAGACAGAAGCCAAAAAGGCCGCCCGAGCGGGGAGGAAGAAGGAGAAGGAAGCTGGGCGGACCAAAGCCGAACGCGACAAAGATCGCAGTGAGCGCGCCCATGCGGTGGCGATTGCAGCCATCAATGGTAGTCAGGTCCCTACCTCCTCTGGCTCTGGCTCAGGAGGACATGCCAAGTCGGCGTCTTCGTCGTCGAACTTTGCCCTTCGAAAAAGTGGTGATTACGAACAAGGTAGCTACGACACCTCCCCTTCGCCCAAGGACAAGGAGTTTTCGACACAGCAATATCACTCCCACGATACGTCGCGCCCCAACTCGTCACCACAAACGCTGCATTGGCGGCCCCAGCATACACCTTTGCCCACGTCCGCCACGACAACGGCCATCTCTTCCCTGGGAGGTCGCTTGAGCTCAGACACAAAAGACCGTCCTCCACGGCCAACTCTCCCCATTCCGCCACAAGAACGGTCCCCTGCGATCTCGGTCGGGACCAACGATGATGCCGGTGGCGCCAGTCCAACCTTTTCGGCGTACATGGTGCGACGCGAATCTGAGTCGAGCACCCTGCAGCCCATCAACGCCGAGCAGAAGCAGATGAACCGACGCTCTGGGTTCTATGGCTTCGCCCAGCGACCTTCGATTGATGATGGTGCACCAGTCGCGACAGATGACTTGGACGTCACGTACGAACGTGTTGGGAACGAGGAAGAGCCCGTTGAGGACGATAATCGATCTCCCGCCAAGGAGAATTACGTTGATGAAGATCCGACAGAGGCGCTGCAATACTCGGCTCCACAGCATGAGCCTCCAGCCGCAGCGCATCCACCGAGCTCGACTTATTTACCCGACCTGCATAACTCGATGTCCTTCTACGACCCCGATACCCTCCTCTTCCTCAACCACGTCGCCTCGCCTCGCAATCATTCAGCATCGAACTCGTTGAGTCATGGTCCCACACCTCCACGGAAATCGCTGGACGAGGAGAAGACGCATTCACAACGACGTGGACCTTCGGAAGCCTCGACAGCTTCGGACGCGATCGAGCATCTCAGTCCTGATCTACCAGGGGCCGAATTTAACAGTTCTCGCGACGTCGCGACCGCGGGTGGGCGAAGCGTCGCGCGCAAAGTGAGGGAATCGATCCGGTTGTCGAGAGATGGGATGGAGGGCAAGACTGGCGGCGCGTCGCTGGATGTCGAGCTCGTCGAGTTGCTTCTGAATGAATTGGAAGAGACCAAGAAAGAGATGCAGGAATGGCAGTCGCGGTATGATGCGTTCAGAGTGAGTGCAGTCTGTCACCAGGTGTTGGGGCGGCAAGATCTGATGAACCCGCATTATGTTTCTGGATCGCAGAGAGCGTCGAGGACGGCTTTCGAAGGGTTCAGCATGGCGCGCGAAGAATACGATCGCGAGGTCGCTACTCGACGCGAGGTCGAATCCCGCCTCGAGGAACTTCGAACCAGGTTTGTCGAGCAGGCACGTCGGCTGGCCGACGTCGATCAAGACCAGAAGACGCGGGAGAGCTTGCGCAGTCAGACGCAGGAATTACGGTCCTCTGTGGTGGCTACGGAACGACAACTTTCGTCCTTGCGAGCCGAGGTCGAGCTTTCAACGGCCCAGGCGGCTGAGTTGAAGGGAACCGAATCTCCTACGAAGACCGCCAACGATCGGATCGTCGAAGCCCTCAACGAGCGATTGGAAGAGGTCAAGGATCGACACCGTGCTGAGATCACGGCCTTGGTCGAGCAGCGCGATGCGTTGACGCGGGAAGTCGACGCGCTGCAGGACGCTCGATCGTTCCTCATCGACGAGTCGGCGACTCTGCAGGCTCGCCACGTTTCTCTCGAAGGGCAGACAGTCGAAGCCTCGAAGCAGCTCGAATCGCTCCGAGATCAGATGAGCAAGCTGCGCGTGTCCCCCAGCCCTGGCCCCAGTGGTCACCATGCATCGGCCAGTATCTCGAGCATGGGCAAGCTGGCCCTGCCTCGACCATCCATGTCTCCGAGCATTGGCGATCTCGAGTCGGTTGCGCGCTTGGAAGCCCCAATAGTCAAGAAATTCAAATGGGGCAAGGCCAAAGCCGTCACGACCGCATCGATCAGTGGTCCTCAACTTCAAGCCGGTAGCAACGACCCGCACGATCGCAAGGGATCGGTCATGGGTCTCAACATGGGTTCGGGCGCTGCCGCCGCTGGGTTGAGTCGATCACCGCAAATTTCTCGTTCGGCTTCGGTCTCGATCGATCATGGCATGCGGTCACACGCATTCCAGCCGACGAGTATCTTGCGGCCCATCCGATGCGAATACTGTGGTGACAAGATGTGGGGGCTGAACGAAGTACGATGTACTGGATGTGGTTGCTACTCGCACACCAAGTGCATCCCCTACCTGTCAACGCCGTGCTCACACGGTTCCACCGCTCTCGCTTCGGATGACACGATGACGCTTCTGTCGCAGTCTTCGGGGATGTTTGGCAATCATCTTGTCAGTTATTTGATCGACCGAATTGACCTAACATGAAGCTGACTGGACTCTTGCGTCCTCTTCCTTCATTTAGACCGCGCAAGCACGATCCGAGAATCGCGAGGTTCCTTTGGTCGTCTCGAAATGCATCGCAGCCGTCGAAGTTTTTGGTATGTACCAAGAAGGCATCTACCGCAAGTCGGGTGGGATGGGGCAAACGAAGCGCATCACGCAATTGTTCGAGAGCGGTCAAGACTTCAACCTCGAGGACGGGAACCAGTTCAACGACCCGGCCGCCATCACCTCCTGCCTCAAGAACTACTTCCGATGCTTGCCCGACCCGCTCTTCACCTTTGACTTGCACGAAGAGTTCGTCTCGTGCACCGAGATTCTCTCGCCCGAGGATCGATTGACCAAGATTGAAGCGACGTTGGCCAAGATGCCCGAAGTCCACTACAAGACCGCGAGGTGCCTGATCCAACACTTGCATCGGGTGCACTCGCGCAGCACCGAGAACAAAATGACACCTGTCAATCTGGGCGTCGTCTTTGGGCCGACGGTCATGCGTTCTCGAGTCGTCGAAAGGGAATGGTCTGACATGGGCGCCAAGGCCAAGATGATCGAGTTGCTCGTAGAGAACTCGCCACGCTTCTTCGGGGTAGCGTAAGAAGCTGGGCACAACACCGCCTTAGACTCTTGGACACTGATCGTCAGTATCATTCGGATTAGTCGCTCACTCGAAGCAGCGTGAGGTGATGATGAGCGTGACGTTTGCTTCCCTTTTCTTGACCGGTCCCTTTAACGGCTGGTGCCACCTCCAGAAGTCTGGTCTTCTTTCTGTTCCCATACCCCCTTCACCGTTTATGCATTGCAAGCTCTCAGTACAGCACTGTCCACTCAAGAATTCATCAAGAACTTTGGGGTTTGATTGCATCGCTAGCCGACCGTAAGCGCGTACGCTGTTGAAGAGCAATCCACGTCCTCCTTCTAAGCTCCCTCTCTCCGACGGCACCAAACACTAAAGAGTGCCGTCAATTGTAAGACCTCAAACCACGTTCTCCTCCGACCCTCTTTCCACCCTCCTTTTTTTTCACAAGAAAAAAAGACAATTGCTAACTTGAGTGCCTCAATGTCTCCGCCTTCTCCCTCTTCTCCCTCCTCCGCTCCTTCTCGTCAAACCTGGCCACTTTCTCCCGATCGATCCGCCCAATAAAGTATTTGCCTCCTTCCTCTTTCCAACTCACGCTCTGTCGCCCGTACGTCAAAGGTTGTCCTTGGTCGAGAATAGCTAGAGGGGAATGACGGTTGTGGGCTGAGAGATTGAATGAGTGGGCGAAGGCTTTGAGAGATACGATGCGGGTGCCGGAGGCGAGGTCGAGGAAGAGGAGGGAGAGGCGCTGGTTCAAGAGTGAGGAGAATCTGTACAAGTGGGCCGAGCGGGTCAGTCTGAACAGCACGCCCAAGCAGAAAGATTTCGTCGATGCAAAGCTCACACTTCGTTATTGACGAGGATCACGTCAGCCCTTTTGAGAACCTGGCCTACCAAGGGATGTTCACAGAAATCGGCCTCGATAACTTCCATCTTGCCCGCGCTGACGCCCCACAACCTGTGCCTCGTTTCAGCTTCGACCACTTGAGCCCGAGCGAGCGATGACGCATGTGTCATGTTCTCGAAGCCCCAAGCTTCGCAGCCAGTTGCGAGAGCGGCTTGGACAACGCAGTTGCCGACGCCGGAACCGAGGTCGACAAAGACGGATCCGGGGCCGAGTTTGGTCTTTTGAAAGCTGCAAGATCATAGAATCACCAATCAGTTCAGAGTACAGCCGCAGGCATGCGCATCCGACCTACATCTCGCTCATAAATTTAGGCAACAGCTCGCCGTAAACGTTATCGGAGAAGGCCTCGTACTTGCTCAATTCGTCCAACCCAGGCCCGACAGCTCGATCATACGACTGCGCCGCGATCTTGGTCCAGGTCTTCTCCTTGAGACCCTTCAGTCCCTGAATATTTTGTTTCATGATTGAATTAGCCTTCAACTCCTTGATCCCGGCGTTGTAGCGCTCGATCGCGGCAATGAACGCGGGTCCATCCCGTTTCGCTTTGGCTTTCTCAAGCTGTCGCATCAAGGGAGGTAAGGTCGAGGTGGGAAATGTAGCAGAAGACGGTGTGCCCGTATCGGTGGGTGTTCCGGGTGTCGCTGAGCGAGAAGGAGGCGCTGAAAGGAAAGCTGAGAACGAATTGAGACCGGGGGTGTAGCCGAAGAGGGCGAGGGATTGGGGCGGGGTTAGGAAGACGTCCAAGACGGTTCGAATGACGGACATGACGTCCTCGATGGGATCGTATTCGTTGTCATTTTGGGGTGCCAGCAAATAAAATCTGTGCAGAAGATAATCCGGTCTTGTAAGTTCCTGTGTCACTGTTGCTTAGTTGTGGCGCGCGCAACTCTGACCGACTTTTCGCTACCGTTTCCCGGGTATTCTAAATCGATTGTGGGTATATCGTTCCCCGACCATTGTACATTCGACTTTTCTGGATCAATAGGATCGATAAAATCTGTCATGCCGTTCAATGATAAGAGAAGGTGAGCCAAGTGAGCGAAGCTCTTCAAAGGTCGAGGGAGAACGTACAATCTCTGTAAGCGCTCCGACTAAGCATAACTAATTTGGACGCATCGATCCTCTTCGAGGTGCCCTTGTTTTCCGCCTCTGTTGGCGTTTCCGATCCATCATATACGTCTCGCTCGACGACCGGGGTCGACTGGCGTCGATTTCTGGGCGTCCCCGAATCCGACGAGTCCGAATCGTCCTCCTCCTCGCTGGGTGACGCGGCAGAAGAGGACGAATCGACGTCCGAGGAGAACCGAGTGAGAGCTGAGGATGTAGCCCTCTTCTTGGTTTTGTTTGCGGCCTGAGATCGGGCCGGGGAAGTGGATGCGGATTTGATGCGCTTGTTTGCCTCGGCCGAAACGACGGCCTCGACGCCGGCCTTCCTTTTGATTGGAGATGCCGATTGCGCACTGCCACCGTTGAGCTTCTTGGGGCTGGAAGCAGATGTGGTTGCTCTTGCTGACTTGTCGCTCGATAAGGATGGTCCGGCTGACGAGTTGTAGTTCTTGGCTTTGCTGCTGCTGCTGCTCGATGTCGTCGTCGTGGCCACAGCTGAGGCACCGTTCGAGGCCCTGTGCTTGAGCGACGAAGCCGCCGTCTTGACGGCTACTTTGGATGAAGACGGACTACCATTCACAGCCTTGACGGTGGGTCGGTTCGTCGAGGTGAGTGTCGAAGGCACGAGCACCGTCTTGCGCGTCGTGAGCACTTGAACCAACTTCTTGGGCGGCCCTGGGACAGTGCTCGCTCCTGAGCTTGTCGAACCCGTGGGCGCCGAGGAGGAAGCCGAGGGCCTAGATTGGAACGACTTGCGGCGTTGGAACATGCTAGCACCTGCCCCAAAGTTGATGTTCGGAAGGGATGCGTGCGAGGGAAGGGAGCGGGCAGAAAATCCACGCGGCGCAGGTCGCGTGAGATGCCCGCGATGGGAGATGGGCATGAGAATGAGAATTTGAACTCCAGTATTATTAGTCTACAAACGGCGCACGAAGGCGCATGTACTCAGCTTCGCCGCCCGCCCCAGCCCGCCGCCCCGACGCCCAGCTTTGCATGACAAATGCAAGGTTCAGCTGCTGCCGTCAATGCGGCACGTGCCGAGCAGGCGCCGGCCAATCTCAACTAGTAGCAAGCGCATACACTCAGCTCGGAGCTCGATAAAGCTCCCAGTGCAGTGGCTCCACTGAAAGTTGCCTACGACAGAAATTGATTTCATCGCACAGCACGCCAAATAGTAGATCACCCCATCGCTTCCGACGTTTTGAAACGCATTTATGATTGTCGCGAGCGATCTGAAACCTCACATCTGAAACGAGGAGCATTTTGCGCGCATCCGATTTTTGGGGGGGCTTATTTGCTATGCGCAAAAGGAGAGTGTAAGGAGCTCAGATTACTCAGCGGTAGGCGTAAGCAATGGCGGGTTCCTCGGTTGTACTCTCGAAGGTTCTTGACGGTGACGGATAGATAGTCCCGACCCCAGTCGATTGTCAAGTGTAGAGTGGAGGTCCAGGGAAGGATGAGAAAAGAGGAAAGAAAGAAGAGAGCTACAGATCGCTATTAAAGGGGTTCTGGAGATAAAAATGGTAGATAGATGGTTTGTGAGAAGAGACAGAGGACAAATAGGAGCGGTGACAAAGGGATGCACAATGGATGTCAGTCAAAGGCAGGTAAATGAAAGGGAGGTCAGGCAAGTCGGTCCGAAGTTGAGCTTGGACGCACTGGACGGCTGCCGAACCTTACAGAGGGGCCCGTACGTGCGTAGTCACCTCCACTTCTTTCCTCACTGCCCTCAGGCTGGCGTCCCCGCTTCCTCGCTTCATCCGCCCGGTCGTGCGTCGTGATTTTCGACCAAAGATGGCATGTCATCGTAGTTCCCCGAGACATCGAAGACATGCAGTAGCTGTAAGCGCCTTTCGAGACGATGTCGCCGCTGCCGCCTCCGTGCGATAATCACTGCAAGACCTTCGCCGAAGCTGCCGCCGTCGACCTCGCCGAACGTGGCCTCGTCAAACGCCGGAACATAGTCAGAAACGGGTGCCAAATCCCTGAAGCTCGTTAGAGCTGAAGGTTTCGTTTCGAAAAATGGGGGGGTCCCAGCCTCGAAAATGGTGCACTTCTGAGATTTTATTGGACGAAATGGCCGAAATACCCCGCACGCGCGTGGCTGTTTAAGCCCCAATAGGCGAGCCCGATTTCAGCGCCCATCGGTTCGAACGCAATAGGGGAGCCCGATTTCAACAATGCTCCCCCGGATAGGAGGACCCCGGCTAAGCGCGCCGATCATTAATTCTCAATGGCCAGTGGCCACCAGCCCGGTTGCTAACCTGCCGAGTTGGCGCACTCAGCGCCACCTCAGGCATACCCAAAGTACACGCCCGGTAACGGCGCGAAGCGCGCTTGCCAAACCTCGCTTCTTAGCGGGTTTCCCGGCGGTTTTGGGTCCAGTACCATAGTTGGGAGCTCCCAGTCTCGAGCATCAAGAGTGACTTCAGTGCGTATTGTTGGAATGGGTTGGTGCAACAGAAGACGATCTCGTCTGTGAGCACAGGGGGAGCCAACTGGGTTGAGGCGGTGATCGCGAGTGAGAGCGAGGCCAGGGATTCTTGGGCTCAGTATTCATTAGAAAGTGTCCAATTGGGTATTGCTTAGACGTTGGTAGGCTCCGCGCGCAGAAGCGGCTTAGTTTCTCCCCATCCGCTTCTCAATGTGCTTTCGCTGATCAGGGAGTCGATTTCCTCAACGTCTCTAAGAACACTACACGTATTAAGTCCTGCCACATAACTCCCAGAAAACTGTCTGGAGTTAGTTTGAACAGCCCAAGTCGTCTTGTCATGTGCTGCCACATCCTTATCACGTCCTCTAATTTCACGTTGACAGCTAGCTCTTGAGCGTCGACTATCGAATCACGCCGACGCGGTCACGTAGGCATGGCCAGTGGAGTGCCGTCGCGCTCGCGTCAGACGTCAGCGCGTCAGTCACGAGTCGGTCCCGCGCGGCGTTGCAAGCAGTGTTTGTTGCGGACTCACACCCTCTTGACCTCGCCGCCAGCTTTCTGTCCCCTCTACAAACGAATACCGAAATGTTCGGCCGTCGTCGTCGCGCTGGACAGATCAGGCTGCCCAAGTTGAGGCCCCAAGACATGGAAGATCACCCTAGTGCGCGCCGGGCTCCCGGCCACGTGAAGATCAAAATCTACGGAGGCGGTCAAGTCGAGATTGCCAAGAACCCACCCCGACGCACAGCAGCAACAGTAGCAGCATCGGCATCAGCATCAGTATCAACTCCGAATCCTCCTCAGCTGGCGGCACCCTTCATCGACTCGGCATTGGCATTCGCTGGCGACGCGTCGGATCCTGGTGATGACTTCGGGCTAGGTGAAGAAGACGGAGAAACATATCAATATGAACCAGACGGTGGGGCTATGTCCGAGGATGATGGTGGATTCGAGCAAAATTTTCATCATGTCACTTCTCCTTTCCTTGAACCCTGCCCACTCGAGATCTACGAGTCGCAAGACGTCGGGCAGATGACGCTCGACCAGCTCAGAACCGAACTCGCCCCTTCCTTCACCCCCGCACACACACGCGAAAGGGTGAAAACGACATATCTCTCTTTCCTTACGCGTGAGGCAAGACTGCGCAAGCTCGAACGCCCTCGACTCTTCGTACAATATCAGTCATTTGTGATGGGCAGCAAGTGGCGACTCAATCCGCGCATCATCGAGGCCGAGGATGTGGAGAGCGGCAGCCCCGTGTTCACGATCGCTGACAGGGTGGACCCGCGGCCGTGTGAGTGTGACCATACCAAAAACCGACACATTCTGGTACATGGCGCCACCAGTCGTGAGTACATCCGAATCTGCTGCCCCCTTGTATTTCTATGGAATGCTGATAGCTCAATTAGTTTATATCGTCATCGCCACCCCTTGTCAAAGGCTTTCTCCTCGAGGTATCCTTCTGTCCGCTATCCGACACCGCCAACCCCTGCATCACATACGCCGAACGACTGGCCAACATAGGCCTCATGGGTGCAACTGCCTCGAATCCATTGTCTGCATTCACATTTCAGGTCTTACAGCTTGTCGAATCTGGCTGGGCTGCTGATTCTTCATCAGTTGATGGGATGGCCCAAGGAATGGATGATTACTACGAAAGATGCGGGTGGAGAGATTCGGGAGCGCTTTCATCTCATCCCTTTGTTAGTCAAAAGCGAAAGCGGACTCCAGCGCGTAACATGATTCCTATCCTCGTGGAGTGGACCTGTACTCATCTTGCCTGTGTGCAAATATTTCATAGGATCGCGAACCTAGAAAACAATGGCAACGAGCACTCGACGAGTTCCGAGCACTAGCCGCCTACGAGGCCGATTTCACCGATCGCCTGCTCAACATTAAGGATGCATACGCCTACAAGTGCCCTGCCTGCTTCGGACCAACGCATTTGAACCAGCGCAACCAGGCGGCCAAGCACGACCCGCAAGCCACCCTACCGCGTCCTTCATCTCGGAGAATTCTAAGTAGAGGTTTTTCGGCGTGTTCTTGGCTTATCGTAGTTGACCCTCATCGAGTCCGCTGACACGTGCCTCACCATTTCCTCGCACGGGGCCCACAGCAAGGGTTCTCATAGGATCAGATCACCGGAGGATCGGATCCGATCCGATCTTTTTTTTTCCCAATCCGCGTTGATCTATCCTTTCTTGATCCTATCCAGAAGGATCAATTTGATCTGAGACATTTAACTGCCTTATATGGCAACAGATGACTACATCTCACTAGTTGTCGCTATCGGTGTTGAGCGCATCATTCTCACTACTACCACCACTATTGTGCCCATCATAACTATCTTCCTCATCCTTGTCGGAATCATTATCATCATCATCATCCGAAATGACCACCTCACTGATTCGCCTTTTTTTGAGCTCCGATTGCGCGCGTTGCCCTCGCCGGTGTAGGTGGGTTTCGCATGACATCTACAAAATGCGAACATAATTTTATAGTCAGTTTAGACTTGTGTAACAAAGGTCATGTCGGATAGTGGTACATACCCTGTAGCGCGCTCTTGTGAACGGCAGGCATCAGTTAAAGGGTTATCTACCAAGTAACGACGCTACATCGCCTCCCCCCCACCTTTTTTTTTTTTCTTTTTCTCCGAGGCTTGATCTATCTTATCTTGATCCTGCTAGGATCAGGATCAGATCTGATCTGATCCTATGAGAATCCTTGGCCCACAGATGACAGTGTGGTGATGGCGTCGGGACTTGTCGCATGTAGGATAAACAGCTTTGGCTCGGAGCCCAAAAGTGAGCAAGATGTAGGCAGCGACCACCTGCACACCTCGTACCGACTTGCCCGGATCATGGCACGTGATGGTGGCGGTGCTGTACTGTGATTGGCGGCCGCGGCCTGGCTGGTTCAGCGAAAGTTTGTGAGCGGCCAGCCCGGGAGAGGACCCCCGAAAGCCCAGCCATAGGCGGCTCTCTAAAAACGGCATTTTTCGAGGCAAAATGTCCAAATTTTTTCCCGGATTCTGACTGAAAATGTCCAAGTATGAGGGCCGCCTAGTGTTGAAAAATTTCTCAAAACTACTCTACAAGCTGTACAATGCTAAGAAAATTTTCTGCGCTACGCGCGGGCGGGAAAGGTTGCGCGCGCGCACCAAGCACCAAGAGCGCCGCCAGCGCGACCGCCAACGAGCCTTTTTCAAAATGAAAGGGACTCGAATAGGATCTCATCTTTGTTTATTCATTTGTCATTTGATGGATTTAAATGACACTATAATCTACATCTACCTAAAAGAATGCACGACAAAATAAGGTTCACAGCCGCGCGCTATATCCTAAGAGCTAGAAATCTCTGGAAAAGTCGGAGGAGATGCAGTTGAGCACACTGGCTAGGCCAGTAGTGTAGGACTCATTGACCCTGAATCAGAATCAATCATGCCCACCAAATCCCCCTTGGGTGATTTACAGAGACACAAGGCGAGCCTTGGACTCCTGAATTGACGCCCGGAGCTCTTCGAGTGCCATTTCGGTGATCGGTTCCAAAGAATCCGACGAGAATCGGCACCGGCGAACCCTGTGAATCTATCGACCGACTAGGAAAAGAAAGATATTACTCGGCGAGAGAGCTTCCAGATCGAAAGGAAGAAGAGGAGACGTAGCTCGACAAGTTGGCGTTCCGAGCGAGAGACGATCAAAAAACGATAAACGATCGCAAATGTAAGGGGATGCCTTACAGGAACAGCCCCATAAGTAGCCTCTGAGTAGCTAGAACTATCAAGTTCTAGTTACGACTTGCTTTTAGCCTAGCGTTCAAGAACGACAGATTGTATTTTATGCACATCAGAGGCGCATACCTTACAGCAAATGCAGACACTAACGCGCTCCAAACGCAAACAGCGCGCCGCTGGGCCGGCTATGCCCTGCGCCTCCAGCCTCCCGCTACCCTGTTCTGCGCTTCAAAGTTCGACCGGAGGGAGGAAACTGTCCAAAAATGAGGTGAGCCTCGACCCATTTTGAGCCAAAAATGTCCAAATTTGCGGGCTGCCTAGCCGATTTTCCGGTCCCCAGAATGTCCAAATTTGCGGGCCGCCTCTGGCTGGGCTTTCGGGGGTCCTCCCGGGAACTCCACTATAGGCCGCCGAGGCCCCCGCGCGCGCAGAGCCATTTGTTGCCCAAACGGCGGCCCATACTCCACACCCCGCGTAAGCCGGCGCGCCTGGAAATCGCTTGCGGTTGGCTCTGGATCTGCTTCAAGTTGCCCTATCCCCGCTCCGCTTCCTTCCGCCACCTGCTTGGTTTCGATCTGCGCCGATCCAAATCGAGCCGTCATGTCATCACTACTTATCAAGAGACGTTCACCGCCATCGCTCGCCGTTCCTCTGTCGGCGTCGTCGCGGGGTTCCGGCGAGCAGCAGCAGCAGCAGCAGCAGTTGCCGTCATACACCCGCACGGCCGCCACTTTCGACACCCACGGCGGAGACACGGATCGGGAGCTTCCCCCACCCTTCTCTGACTTCCCCGAATCCTATCTGATCAAGAACGATGTCGTTGATAGGCTCGTCTCCCCAGACTCTCTCGCCTCGCACCTGCGTGTGCTCGGTGCGTTCCACAAGCTGCGCCAAGTCGTTGAGGCGTGTGATATCGGCATTGTCGCCCCACTTGTGCCCGAAGCGCGCTACGGCGTCTTTGTTGCCATCGCCGTACACCGCCTCGAGCTCTTTGTCGAGAAAGTAATCGCTCATCCCGACGTCGGCTATGGAGTCCCTCCCCTTGATGTGGCCCTCGTCTTGCACTCGTACAGCCTCAACCCAAGGTGAGCCCCACCCTGGGACCCAGATCACGTGATAGCCGACCTCTTTACTTACGTTCACGTGTGCTGTCTCAACCGCTTGCCTGGACTGAACCAAACAGATGCTTCCAAGAGGACATGTATCGCCTTCACCCCCAGTTGGAAAAGCTGGAACCTGCCTTCTGGGACCGATACGTGAGCCCACCTTCAGAGCGCGGGCACGTTCTCCACGTTGGAGCGAGTCTCGAGTTGAGCTTCTCCTCTCGCGCCACCCACAGGCTCTGACGATCGAGGACGATTCGTTGACGCTCAACGCAACAAGCGAAGAGAAGGAGCAATGGGTGACCCTCACCGGTACCCCCTTTGATCCCTTCGAGGCCTTGTACACCGCCCAAGGTCGCTACGTCCGGGACCCATGGAAGCCGGAGAAGCCCGTCTTCGCGCCTTGGGTGACGGACGACGGAAAAGGCTACGCCCAGCAAGGGTTCACGATTCGAGGATCACGCAAGGAGATAACACACGAAGTCCTCGGAGTCGCTCGCTTGGCTGAGGACCTCGCCAAGATTTTCAGTGGGGACGAAGGGTCGTACATCGCCAGCACCGTCTTCTCGTCGGCCGAACGAGGTTTGCACGAACCTGATCTCACTCGCGCCCATCGGTTCGTGTACTTGCTTCGCACTCGACTGCTGATGAGGAAGGTCGTCCCCGATCCGACCCCACTCGGTGTCGGCGAGCTGTTCAAGCACTCCTTCACCACCGCACGGGCAACGCTTAGGTACCACCTCACTCGTATGCAGCCCAAAGGGTGAGTTTTATGAAGGCCTTAACCATAACCCTTGGTTACCCAGTTCTGACTTCTACCTTTCTGTATCAGCGCCAAGATGATCACGCTCGCCTACGCGCGGGGTGAAAATTTCTCGCTCGATCTGACCTCCGCAGTCTTGCGTCAAGGCACGTTTGTAACCAAGATGCACGACCTCGGTTGGACTCAAGCCGCGTTCCCCAGTAGTCACCAAGTCGTATTGCAACGCTGCGTCGCGCGCTACCACGCTTTCTTGGACTTGATGGCTTCTTCGCCGTCTAGCTTCTTCGTGCCGACCTTGGATATCGATCTAGCTTGGCACACCCATCAGCTGTCGCCTACTCGTAAGTTGATAGCATCACTGGGGTCATACTCGGCCTAATTGCCCTTCTCTTCATCGCGGCAGACTACCGACGCGACACGATCAGCCATGTTGGACGCTTCATCGACCACGACGACAAGGTCGAAGAGAACACCCTTTCGAACGCCTTCGACCTCACCGCAAACGCTTGGCAAGCTCGATTCGGTGTGCCCTACTCTATTTGCGGATGCCCTCTACCCTCCGAGGGAACACTCCAGAAGCTCAATACCAAAGTGTTCGGTTCGACCGGGAAGAAGAGGAAGGGCTACACGTCGACGGTCATTCTCGGATTGACCTCGTCAACCCTCGACACAGATGCAACTCACCCTTCGGAACACAACTCGATTCACATCGTCGGTCACCATAGAGCCGAAAAGCTCCGATCCAAGCGCAAGAAGGAGCTCGAAACTCGTAAAGAGAGGGACGTGCGACGCGGGATCAAAGGCAAGATGGACCCTTATGTTCTCGAACGACAGAGGGCCCATAACGCGGCTTATCTCGCCCCTGTTACTTTCATGCCTTATTATGGATTCTATGGATACCCAGTCGGAGCAGGCGCTTGTGCGGCAACTACGGGTGGGGTGATCTTGGGAGGTCCGGGAACTGCAGGGGGCGGTACGGCATGCGCTGCTGGCGGTGGTGGGATCGGAGCGGCGTGCGGCGGTGGCGCAGGTATGGGTGCAAGTTGTGGTGGTGGAACGGGGGCCTGCGGTGGAGGAGGGGGTGGTGGCGGGTGTGGCGGCGGCGGCGGAGGAGGAGGTTGTGGTGGAGGTGGTGGAGGTGGTGGAGGTGGTGGCTGCGGGGGTGGAGGCGGTGGCAACTGATGAGCTCTGTTCTGGATCTTACTTCCTCTTAACTCGTCTACATCTTGACTCCTTTGAGCGATCGAATGCCGTGCATGGCCCTGTGTGGTAGATACGCTTCTTGCTGTACCACTATGACTTAAGGTGTCGAAATTAAACAAAAAGCGTGGTGAAATGTTGTATGGGGATCCGAGGTCCTCTCGCCGATACATCAGGACCAAACCCGACGAACGGGGGGTCCAGGATCCAAAATTTCACCTCGAGCTACCAGGGTCTAAGTCTTCGTCTGCCCAGCCTTGGTACTCAACCATTTCCTGATTGCCGTACTACCCATCTTGCTCTCCACCTCGACTTTTGGGCCCTTGCTCACGTTTTCCGAAGCTTCTGACTCATCCGCCATCAACCCGATAACCCAGATGTCCAACTCGTTGAAGGAGGCTTCGAGGCGTTTCTTGTTGACTGTGTTGAATTAAGGTAAAATTAGTGTGCCGGTCGGGGCTCGAGAGCGTTGTTTTTGGACGAACCTGCTTGCCCGCCTGCTCTGGTTTCTTCCGAGACGACGATGGCTTGAATGTCGGCTTCGGTCGCGGTGGGACCGTAGGGATCCTATTCCCACGACCGGCGTTCGAACCTTGCGTCAGCAGTCATGTTGCCTTTCCACATCCAAATTCAACATGTGACTCACTTGGATCGGTACGATGTGATGCTCGATCCCGGGACGGACCCATTCCAAAAAATCTCGGGTTGTTTGGATCCTTTGCTCAATCGGTTCGAGACACTGATGGTATTTCTTGGTCGTGAGGAGTTGCGTGTCTGCGCGAGTGTGGCACAATTCTGAATGAGCACTACTTCCTTTTCGAGCAGCAAGATGTTCAAGAAGAAAGCCTACCGGTTACGCCCACGATCAGTTTGCGCAAAGCCAAACTCGCGGCCAAGGTCAACAAGATCTTGTGCCCCGCATGGAGATGATCGAACGTGCCTCCCAACGCGACGACGGGGTAATAGTCCTCCTTTTCAGCGTGATCCGAGCCGAGGTCATCACGTAGATCTTGCTCCATGGGTGTGGGTTCGATATCACACTTGTCAACCCAATTCGGCTCGGATCCGTCGTCTTGGGATGGGTTGGGCAAGCAGACGGGAATGCCCCTCATCTCCTCCACGACGACATGCACGCGTCTCGTGCATTGTTCATGGTCGATAAAGACGCGCGTCGCGGTCGAATAGCAGACGGAGAGCAAAGGTTGGAGGATCGACCAGCCATAGGACGAGGGACGGGGCGAGGATGCAGATGCGGATGCGGATGCAGATGACGACGAGCACGAGGTTGATGGCTGAGATGTGTTACCTGTGGTGGTAGTCGACCAAGGTAATCGAGTGTCTTTCGTCTTCGTTCTAATGACGATCACCAACAACGTGTCCTCCGAAGAGCTCGAGCTAGTACATGATCGCGTCGCCGCTCGTCGAATGTGGGGCACGTAGCTTTGCGGCGACGTCACCGAAGGGTGCAGAGCATCGAAAGATGCAAAGGTGAGGACGAGATACCGTGTCGCTGAGCGTGTCATGCGGGACTATCTATCGGAGCGTACGTGTAGTGGGTCACGGATTATATCAGAATAAGTCGCCGTATGGGGAGAGCAGAACTCATCGCCGGCGGCCCCGGAGCGCGCCAGTCTGCTCAGCTCTTGTCAGAGGGGAGATTACGCGGTCACGTGCGTGTAGTTGGTGTGTTGGGAATGAGGGTTAGGAATGGTGCGTTCATTGGTAATCTGTTTAGAAGCGCTCGTCTGTTTAGTGAAGCCTGGCGATGCGCACCAACCGTTGTCTTCTCTCCACGGTTGGATTACACGCTCGTCAGGTACGCATATTTAGCTTCACAGCCACTTTCGTTGCAATTAACTGACGGTTGGATTACACGCTCGTCAGTCTCTTATTTGGTAGCGTCTGTATTGCCGCAAGGCACAGATCCGCACGCAGAAAAGACGCAGCGCGTATCCAAGATGGCTACGACCTCGGTGGATTCCGGGTCCGTCACTCATCGCGGCCTTATGGGCGACCTGTATGGCAATGTCGACGCCACAAATTGGGGAACGGCCAAGGATCGACTCCAACGGGTGTTGGAGGGCGATGGCCGGTTCAAGCACGTCACGACCGAACTCAGCGTTGGCCCCGAGCCCGAACAGTCCGAGTTCACCCGTACGCTGGGTGGCTCCACAGTGGCCGACGTAGCCACGTTCCGTACACAACATCGGAACTACCGTCATGACGTCGACGACCTCGATCAAGCCTTGGCGCAGGCCCGCAACATCTTGTTCGTGTGCCTGGGGGAGGCCACGTTCGCGCGCATCGCAGACCAGCCAACGCACGAGCTGTGGGCGGCCCTCGATAAGGATCTCGGCGCCGCATCCCACGACTTCGCGCGGTCGGAGAAACTCGATGCTCTTTTCCAATACCAAGCCTACGTCGATGGAGACCCTCTCGACCCTTGGTTGTCGCGCTTCAACCGGCTGTTCGTCGATCTCAACGCCGCGCACGTTTCCCGCGACAAGGCCTACCAGCGCGCCAAGATCGACGGGGTCAAGTACACGCAAGCTGAGTTTGACAAGTGGGTTCCGCCGCCTGCGTTGTCGGAAGGCATCCGCATGGACCTCTTGAAGGCGAGGATGCCACGGCCTGTTGTCACGGTTATCGACGCCCTCGGCCCTATCCCGTCGCTCAGTGATGTGGAGGGCGCGATTCGTCGCGCGGCGATGTCTCGCTCTTCCGGCACCGACGTCGCCGAAGCCCTCGCGGCGAAGACTCAGGGTCGTCGCAGGCGCCCCGCTCGTTCGTCAGGCAAACCGAAGTCCAGTTTTCTCTCGGCTTCGAAGGTACCGGGTCTCGTGGACAAGTGGCCGCACGGGGTTGCGCAGAACGGTCGCCTGAGGCTGGGCCCGTCGCAGTGTCGGAAATGCTACGAGCAGGGTCATCTTGGCGACCAATGTACCGTTCCCTCGACCGAACTGCCCCGTCGTCGGGTTGCCGTCTTAGCCAAGCACAACATCTCCATCGGCGCGGCCGACGCGATGGCGCTCGTGGCTGAGTACGGTCCCGACCCATCGGTTGAAGACGACTCTTACGATAACTATTTCGCCGACGTCGCCCTTGACACCGAAGTCTCTGCGCTGTACTTGCACGACGGTCCCCGCTACCTCCTCGACTCGGGGGCGACGCGCCACATGACCACTCGTCGGGATCTCTTGGTCGACTTCCAGCCTTTCACGACGGAGCGGGTGCGCGTAGTCGGCGCATTCAAGTCCAGCGCCATGGCTGTCGGCAAGGGCACCCTTCGCTTTGACGCCAATGGCGCGCCTCTCGAGCTCCGCGACGTCCTTCTCGTCCCGGGTCTGTCCGCCGAGCTCGTCTCTCTTGCCAGTCTCATGAAGGATGGGTACCAGCTGTCTGGGATTTGCGACGCCGCGGGCGCACACTCTGGTCTCACCGTCTCGGGTCCGGCTTCGAGTCTCACCTTCGCTCTCGATCGCAACCACTACGTTCTCCAGGCGAGTCCGGCCTCACCTCCTCTGGCGGATCACCACGCGCTGACAGCCACCTCCTTGCCTACAGATGTAGTGCTTTGGCATCAGCGTTTGGGTCATCTGTCCTGGGGTCGTTTGGTAGAACTTGCTAAGTCGGGCGACATTTCCCTCGACATCTCTGCTGTAACCCGGGATCAACTTCGTCTCCTTGATCAGTGCGATGCCTGCTGCTCCGGCAAGGCCGTGTCTGCCCCCAGTCGTGAGGCTGCCCACCACCCCGCCGACGCACCTTTCGCTCGGGTCTTCGCCGACGTGTGGGGGCCTTCCCCTGTCCCTGCTCTCTCCGGCGTCCGATATCTGTGCGGTGTCACGGATGAATACTCGCGTTTCCGCTGGGCTCGCGGCATTCGGCTCAAGAGCGAGGCTTCGTCCGTACTCAAGGGCTTCGTTGCGATGTCGAAAATCCAGTATGCTGGCCCGGGAGTGGCGACCTTGCGCACGGATAGGGGGGGTGAGTTCGTCAACAACGACCTCCGGGATTGGCTTGCTGAGCGGGGCATTTTTCACGAGCTATCCACGGCATACGAGCACGGTCAGATGGGCATACAGGAGCGGAGTTGGCGTACGATTTTCAACTCTGTTCGGGCGTGGCTTCATCGTTCGGGACTGCCGTCATCGCTGTGGGAAGAGGCTGCGCAGGCGGCCATCTACGTTATCAACCTCCTCCCGTCGTCGCCTCTGCAGCAGCGCACCCCTGATGCCGTTCTTCACGCCGCTGCGAGTCCCGTTACGTCCACCCGTCGTCCCCGCATCGATCGTGTCAAAACCTGGGGCTGCGCCGCCCAGGTACCGTTCGCTCCCGAGCAACGTTCCAACAAGTTGGCTCCGCGTTCGCGCCTGTGCTACTTTGTCGGGTACTCTTTGCGCTCTAAGGCCTGGCGCTTCTACGACCCGGTTGGCAACAAGGTCTTCGAGTCGTCTCAGGCCAAGTTCTTCGAAGATCGCTTCTTCCCCGCCGCGGCAAACCCTGTACCTACTGTTGTTGCGCCCGCCGTTCTGTCCTATCCGTCCGTCCCGCGCAGAGTTCCTCCGCCCGACCTTCCCCCTGACGACGACGATACTGTCAATCCTGCGGGCGTCGCACCCGCCGTCGCGGCCGCTCCCGCTGTTGCCCCCGCCGTTGCTGTCCCGCCCGCGGCTGGTCCGGTCGACGTTGTGGCCCCACCTGTCCCGCCCTCCCTCGTGTTCTCCAATCCGGGTCCGGCGAACGCCCCTCCTGTAGGTGATCGTTCCACTCGTGCTCGTCGCCCCCCTGACTACCTGGGTTTCGCCCGCGCGGCTCACGACTTGGAGTTCGCCGCGCACGCCTCCGTCTCGATCGAGGACTTTGACGAGGACGATCCCGACGTCCAGCTGTACTCGTACGAGGAAGCGACTGCCTTTCTTGCCAAAGTCGACAAGGACGACGCCCCTTCCGTTCGCGCGGCACTCGCTGGTTCGTTCCGCGACTACTGGCTGGCGGCCATGGCGACCGAGGAGGGCGCACTGGCGGCGAAGCAAACATTTTCCAAGCCGCTTCGTCCCCCTCGCGGGGCTATCATAATCGGCAGTATGTGGGTCCTCATGGTGAAGCGCGACGCCGAGGGCAAAATCGTAAAGTACAAAGCTCGCCTCGTTGCGCGTGGGGACATGCAGAGGCGTCGGGGTGAGCAAATTGACTCGTTCTCGCCTACTGGCCGCGCCGCCTCCCATCGCCTGCTGCTCGCCCTTGCCGTTGAGAACGAGTGGGAGACCCGGCAATTCGACGTCTCGTCGTCATACCTCAACGGCAATCTCGATGGGACGGAGATCTACATGCGTCTGCCCAGTGGGCAAGTCGTGCGCCTTCAGCGCGCGCTGTACGGACTCGTCCAGGCGGGTAGGGAGTGGTACAAGGTCTTCACCGAGTGGATTTTGTCGATTGGCTTCACGCGTACCGACAGCGATCATGCCGTCTTCATTCGCAGGGAAGGGGATAAGCGCTGTTTCCTTTCCATTCATGTCGACGACGGACTGCTCACGGGTGACGGCGACCTCGACGGCGTTCTCACTCAGCTCAAGGCGCGTTTTGAGGCCCGCAGCACGGACGAGGCGTCTTTCTTCCTGGGTCAGAGTATAACCCGTGAGGGCAAAACGGGCGCGGCCATCGTTACTCAATCTCATTTTGTGGATGCGATTCTCGAGGAATACAACATGGCCAACGCCTCCCCGCGTCCCACCCCGCTTGCGGCACCGTCGACGCTGAGGAACCGTGTGAGCTCTGATTTCGACCCCGCTTCCATACCGTACCGTGCCATTGTCGGCAAACTTCTGTATCTGTCCGGCACTACTCGGCCCGACATCGCTTTCGCCGTGTCCAAGGCTGCTCGTTTCTGTAACAACTTCGAGGCGGAACATTGGGAGGCGCTCAAGCACATTCTCCGGTACCTCGTCGGCACTCGTAACTTTGGCATTCGATACCAGAAAACCCATCAGCCGATGTCGGCCATTTTGGAGGGTTTTGTCGACGCGGACCATGGTGCCGACCCTGTGACCCGCCGCAGCGTCTCGGGTTACGTCTTCACGTGCGCTGGCGGGGCAATCTCCTGGATCGCCAAACGTCAGACTCTTGTCACTCTGTCGAGCACCGAGGCCGAATATGTGGCCATGTCGTACGCCGCTCGTGAGGGGATCTGGTTGCGTCGGCTGCTGGCCGATCTTGGTTTTGAGCAGACATCGCCGACTCGTCTGAGGGGTGACAACCAATCGGCGATCACTCTGGCCAAACACCCGGCTTTCCATGCTCGCACCAAACACATCGGGATCCATTTCCACTTCATCCGAGATCACATTGCGGAGGGCACAATCGAGATGGTCTGGGTGCCCACGGGCACCATGGCTGCGGACGTCCTCACCAAAGGGCTCGGAACTCAGAAGCACTATCAGTTTGTACACGCGATGGGGCTTATCGATTCATCGCGTGAAGGGGCAAGTTGGTGTGTTGGGAATGAGGGTTAGGAATGGCGCGTTCATTGGTAATCTGTTTAGAAGCGCTCGTCTGTTTAGTGAAGCCTGGCGATGCGCACCAACCGTTGTCTTCTCTCCACGGTTGGATTACACGCTCGTCAGGTACGCATGTTTAGCTTCACAGCCACTTTCGTTGCAATTAACTGACGGTTGGATTACACGCTCGTCAGTCTCTTATTGTACGAAACCAGTTCGCTACGCTTGCACGTCTGGTGAGTCGCGTGAGTTGGCGATTTTGCCGGGTGCCTGACTTCGAGCGTGGGGTAAATTTCACTTCACAATATAACGCGTTGGCAAGACGTCTCGAAACGCGGGGGGGGGGGGGGGGGGGGGGCAGTCGGAATCCGCGGCCCAGGCCGGAGACTATAAACGAACCAGGTTCGATTGCTCTCTCTGGCCTCTCTGTCTCTGAAAGCTCTTCCACGCGCGTCGGCCCTCGGGTGCATGGCAAAACCTTCGTTAGCGCGCTCTCTCCGCAACGCCGCGGCAGCGACTCGATGAAATCCATGGACCAAAAGTTCGAAACGTCCGGATCCATTTAGGGCCATTAGCACTAGCGTCGATTCGTGGTGCAACACCCCTAGCACTTTCGGATTCCACTTCGCTTCATTAAGGAAGCGACTTGGCATGCGTAGCTTGTCAGGGGGGTTCTGCTGCTCAGAGCTCGAGGACCTTTTTTTCCTGCCCCTCCGTAGTTTTTTTGCTTCTTCCCCTGGGAATCGACCTTGACCTACCAGGGCTACTAGGATTTGCTCAATCTCCGGTGCCTGCTACATTTGAGTTTGAAGCCGGATCTGAGACAAGGAATTCGCAACGCGCACTGGGCAGAGCCGAGATGAGCAGCGCGCGGGGATTGGGTGTTGGGCCCTTTTGAAACTCAAAACGACATCGCAGTTGGCAGCAGCCGAGCTGATTTGCTGGGGAAGGACCCATCGGGGTCCGTTGGCGAAAGGATCTTCAGAGCACCAGGCGCGCGCGCGCGCGCAATGACTCAGATCAACGTCCTGCCTTCCTAAACGAGCACTCTACGTAAATGATGTCCGCTTCTCTCGAAAGCCAAGGCTCAGAGACATCTTGCAGGGTACGTTCACTTTACGATCTCGGTACAGTAGGCATGAAGACACAGATAATGCCCCTCCTCAACACGGCTACTGCACCACTTCTCCGATCCTCCGCCCCCATCTTCTGGGCACATGGATCCGGGTTGGTTCTGTGCAAAACGTTAATGAGTTTCACGTGGGGGGTCCACAACATAATGGAAGGCACCACGCGCGTAGAGTGTTCTTCGGACGCCCGACCATAGAAGGTGATCGATGACGAGGAGTCGTTGACGATCTCTTCCTTCCCGAGAGCCTCTCTGGCACTTCTGGTTCGGTCGGGTTGGCTCGGTCGGGAGGTACCCTCTCTTGCTCAATTTTGAAAGTTGTTTTGCACTTCAAAATTTGGCAAGCCTGCAAATACCAAGCGACATGTCGTGCTTGCATAAAGCGAAAGCGCCGCGCCGCCGGTTGTCGCCCCGGAAATAACCGAGGTTCTCGTCTGTCAAATTGCTTGAATTGCTTGGACCTCTTGCCCCATCACTTTGGGCCTCGGAACCAAGAGACCTGCAAAATGTAATAACAGTAAGGCAAGAAGGGACGTGGTAGGTTATATGTAAGGTGCCTAACGGCGAATGTCAAGCACGATCCGGAACTCCGAGGAGTCCAAGAGCAGCGGAGATGACTCTTTTTGGGCGAGTGCCAGCGACGCATTTCACTGCTATTCTTTACAAGTGCAAAGGAGAGGCAGGGTGCTGGTACGAACAGGTAGATGGGTACCTTCTCTGTTCGAGAAGGCAAAAATGGGAAATGTCCGAGAAGAAGATTCAGAGCACTCGCAACCCCATGCAGAGGCCGACGTCGATCAATTGGCGGGGTGCCTTGCTGAAGTCTGACTCTGCACGCAGAGGACGTGGGGTAATCAAACGGCTGATCATGGACCCCAGGACTGCGTCTGCGGCGCGGCGCCGCCCAGGGCAGGCCTGCCAGCACGGAGCAAGCTGCCCCCGGCCAAGTTCCCAATAGAGTTCTGATCGGACGCCCTGATCAGGGAAGTTTGTACCCACAGCACCGACCCGCGCATCATCATTATCCGACGGTTAATCCAAAACCTCCGCTCCGCTGCGAGGAACTGGCTTCTCCTCAATTGAACCCTCAACTCAAAATCGCTTGTCTCACCCCGCTCTCATCCTTCCGTCCGAACGTAACTTTACGACGTCGACATCATCGGCCTCCCACTGCGCACTTAAGCTCTTTGACCGCTCTTTCCCTCCCGTGATCTCCGCAGCGGCCGTTACATCGGACCCCTTCGTGTCCTTTCTCCTTCCACCAACCACTGCATCGACGTACTACTCCACCCACAGCACGGGAGATCGCCAGCGCAATCCGACATCCACGTGACTCCCGCAAAGCCTCGAGTTTGGGACTTCGCCGATCCTATTTCAGGGGCAAGAAGCTCCTCTTGATCGAGTCGGCGCCCATTGATCGCCCCGAGCGCGGTCGCACGCCCCCGACGTCGTTCGTGCGCACCCCCATCGCCCGTCGCTCACCGGTCACCTTCGCGCCCCCGTCTCTCTCGCGCGTGCGCAGCCTCACGCGCCTCGTCCGAATCGCGACCTCTGCATATCTACCCGAGTCCGACGTTGGCCGCGTGCCGACTTCCTAGCTTCACGGACAGCTGCGATCTCAGGTTGATCCCGACTGCTACAAGACCATCACCGTCAACGAAGTTCGTCTCCTTATCGCACACACACACCACCGTAGGTCGGTACAGACCATCTCGAACGAACCGACCGACAACCTCCCTGAGACGGAGCGCCAGTTCATTCGCAACGCCAGAGCCGGGCCTCCCTCTCTCTCGGCAATCACTCGACGCGCACCTCTCCCTCGAACTCTCCTCGTCATTTCTGATCGCGGAAAGGACCATTCTCGACGGAGAGCCTCGACCATACCACCGGCCACGTCACCTGATTTCCTTCGAGCTCCTTTTTCAATTTCATCGACCCACCCTGTACTTCCAGTCATCATCATGATCGATCCTCAACTTTTGGATCGGCATCGCCAGCTGCCGTCGCCGACATCCTCGGCTCGGACTCTTTATGTCTCGGGTTCGGAGTCTCGGGGCGAGCTCGATCAACCGTCCGCCGACGCCCCGTCCGCGGCATACGCTCGACTCGATGGTCCCTTGCCCATGTCCGATGCGGCAAGATCCTACACCCAGGAACGACAGAGGTACCACGATATGCAACAACAGCAACAACAACAGCACCAGCAGCTGCAATCGACGTCGACCCGCCAGCCTTCCTCCGGCGCCGCGCACCGCTCCGACGCCACGCCGGTCACTGCTGGCGCGAGCTCGGCGAACAGACGATCGGCGCAAGAGTCGGCGTCGGCGTCATCGGCTTCGACCTCGAACTCTCCCAGCAGTCGAACCTCAGGGTCGGGTTACTCTGCTCCTATACATCGAGTCTATGTGCTCAACTGTGCAACATGCGATCTCTTCCTTTCTGATCGAGGCATGAGGGTTAGTCCTTCTTGGCCTTGGGTGGGAACGGCGCGGCGGCCCCTGACTCTTCAAAGCCGCCGCGTATCCTTGGCGCCTTCTGCGCAACAAATCTCACAAAATTGATCAAATATTGTTCTACTTGCCTCAGGCCGTTCTTCTCCTCAAACCAAATATTGTCCTATTCTCGACCGACGCGAGCCCCCTCAATGCTAGCCCCGTATGGCCGCTGGGAACAGACGACCCGACTGCGGAGCGGACTTGCGATTGTCTGGTGAGTTCGCGGCTTTGACCGCAGCGGAACGAGCTTCTCGAAGAACGTACTAAATTTGAGCTATCGTGCACAGACCTCTTCGCTCGCGTGTCATGGTTGCGGAAGCACGATCGGTTACCATATCGTACAGCCGTGTGCACGGTGCTCGGTACGTCCGCGAGCAGGCTGTGAAAGCCATCGTTGGGTTCTTAGGCTGAGCTGTGTTGGCGTCCCACTGGCGATCTTCCTCACAGGCTTCCGTGGCCAAGCACCAACGGTCCGCGAATCACCATCGCTACGTCTTTCACCACAACGAAGTCAGTGCGCGTGAACGACGCTACTTTGCGAGCGAGCCGGGCGTCGTGAACCTTGGCGTCCCTGCATCGCGCGTCGGTTCGCCAGCCCCTTCACGAGGGAGCTCCCCCGCTCCTCCTTCGCCGATCGCAACCGAAGTCAACAAAGATGCACCGGCCAACAACACCCGATTTGCCCCGTCAAGTCCACCACAAGGTGGGCTTTCTCCAGCCCATGCTTTGTCACTTCGATCAGCGTCGGTTCAACCTGTCGATCGACACGGGAGGAATATGGGCCTCCGTCCCGGCGACGTCGTTTACTGGCACAACCTCGTCTCGGGAGGCGAAAAGGCCGAGCCGATCGATCCCGCAACCCGACCTTTTGTCGCGAAAGAGATCGCTGGCAGGTAGAGAGTTGAGAGGGAACTTTTTCACGCGACCACGACACTATACCATCGTCCCTCGTCGCTCAATTATTTCTTCGTGCCGTCTTTTTCGCACTCGCACTCGCACTCGCAATCCGCATTCAGACTGCATCGCATTCTTCTCCAATGTTCTTGTGCTTCCTGCGCAGCACATCTCATCACCTTTGTGATCCGACATTCTCTTTTCGTTTTCTCATTCGCATCTTCGAGGCCGCTGGTACTCTTCGTTCATTCTTTCGTTCCATTCTTCCTCCTTGGGTCACCTTGGCTTCATACGGAACTTTTCCCTCCTTGGTTGTCAACCCTTGCTGTTTTATTTATCGTTGCCCGCTTTGTTTATTATTACTGCAATCCTTGTTACCCTCTCATTTCTCCCCAAACTCCAGAGCTTTCATATTTGATTCGGCCAGATGGAGAGGTCCAAGCTCAAAAGCAAGCTCACGCGCTCGCGCCTCTCTCACTAGCGGCCGTCTGGCCTCCTCTCTTGGCCAGCCTACACACACTCGGACCTCAAAACGATCCACCGACCGACGACGGGGCCTCCTCGTGACTTTGTTTCGGGGTTCTACGCCACCGCGCTGACGGTGCCAAAGAAAGATATGGAGATGCGAGGTCGATGGCTGCCCGCTCAACAAGTCTCGTTCGGATGTGTGACGTCGTCGTTTGAGCCCCTTGCGAGCGCTGATGGGAAGGGGGAAGCTGGTGGGAGCCTCGTCGTTGACGGTGCCAGTGGGAGAACGAACGGCGTGGCAGTCGCACCTCATGAGCAGGTCTCGGAGGAGGCACAGGGGAGAGGGAGAGGAGAACGGGGTGTGATCAATCCACATCAGGTCAGTACTGAGATGGGTGTGTTGTGGGGCCGTGCAGTGGAGCGATGAGCTGGCAAGCGGCGAGGGTAGATTGTTGATTGCACTACCCCCGCGAGCCTGGGGGAGGTGGGGGGGCAGCCGGGGGGCTGGGCGTGTCGCGAAACGAACGCCGCGATCGAGGTGTGCTGAGGGGAGATCAAGGGGTGCAGTGGGCGAAGAAATACATGGATTAAAATTCGAGGCACTAGGTGGAGGTGTGATGTTGGATGGAGCGGCGTGCCACGCGTGGTATCCGTCGCAGCACCCCCGGGGACGACCCTGACAGCTCATCATTCAGCCGCTTCCAAATCGCGCGCTCCGTTGCTCAATATTTCTAGGCATCTCAGCAGCGTGTACAAGAACTAACATGCCATCCGGTTGTTCTGGTACAGGTTGCACTAGAAGTAGGCGACGAGGTGTACGTCTTTGAGGTCTTCAAGCCGGACGACGCCGACGATCCGGTGTGGTATCGAGGCTACGCCGTGTCGACTTCGCCTCGGCCGAGGTTGCCGACGAGCATATCACTCGACCAACAGGCCTTTCCTTCGACGACACCCGCTTCACCTGGGTTGAGCCTCACTGAGGAGCCTCAAGGTGCGTTTGGGCTCTGGGCCGAGCGCCGACCGCTCCCCTGAGCTAGAGCTCACGTGATCTTGCCGGCGCTGAGCGACGTTTCCTTTCCTGCGCAACAGTCTCGGTCGGCATCTTCCCAGCGTCGCATGTACAGATCCGGGATTCGATCGACAGTAGTGAACACTCAGAACCGACACAACGAATAGCAGCTGATGCAGCCTCCGCCTCCGCTAACGGGGGAGGAGCACCTCGACCACCGACCCATCGTGATCTAATGGCAGGGCGTATGGAGCCCTTGCAGGAAGAGAATGAGGATGAAGCGACCGACGAGATCGGCAACACCTTCGTAACGTCGACAAGAGAGCAGTCGAGGCAGAAGAACCGAGCGTCCGTCATTTCCATCTCTTCGTTCGTCGGATCGCTCGCGACCGAATTGCAGACCTCGTTCAAGCAGTCTCGTTCGTTGCAATCCCCGGACGGGTTCCTCGGGAGAATGTTCGATCCTCGGCCTGCTCCGCCACTACCGAACCTCAAGTGCGGCGACGAAACCGCGAGTGGATTCGAAGAACCGCTGGTTGACGAGATCGCGTGTGCGCTGAGAGAGTGGGCGTCCCTGCTGTACACCCATCTCTACCGACGCGACTACGCCCTCTTCGACTCGGTCAAACAACACATCGAGGTGCTACACAGTGGGAGGAAGCAGCTTTTGGCCAAAGGTCTGAGTCGAGCCGAGACGGACAAGTTGAGAAGGGAACTCGTATCTCGGCTCGTGCAGGGGAATGTCGAGCAAGGGCTTGACGTCATTGTGCGACACCCTCAGTACGGCGGGTTCGTTGACGTAGGTGTGGAAGGCGATATTGAAAGGAAGGCTTGGGTCTCGGTCGTCAAAATGTGTAAGGACGGGTTTGGCCCCCAACGTCGAGGGCTGCGCTCGCTAACCTATGCTTTGACATCCGTAGACGCAATGCAGGTTGCGCTGGCTTATTCTGGGGCCGACACAAAATCATCGACGGCATCGGTCCTACCTCCTACCGCTCCGGCGCTATCCGATGAACCCTCCTTCTCACCCATCACTTCCAGTACCAGTCGATTTGCCGAGCCCAACTTGTTCCAGATGACGCCAGACAAAACCCAGGCCGCGGCACCGGCTGTTCCGCCGAAACCCCTGGCCAAGTTTCACCACGTCTTTGTCGACGCGCGCTCGTTCAACGCATCACCTTGCCTACCGGGTGAACTTGTAGAGCTCTACTTTGCCCTCTTCAACAAGACCGACTCGAGATACATCACCGAGGAGTGGTGCGTCGTCTTGAACCACCTCGGGCAACACGTCAACGATGCCGAGTCGAAGCAAGGTCGCATGCGCACGCTCTTTCTCGATCTATCCCAGAGTGATGTGCAAGATCAACTCTTCCTGGTTTGTCGCATCGTCAAGAATGCCTCGAACAAGAACGCCCATGGGAGCCCCGAGCTGGGCTCGACATCGACCTTGGGAGGATCATTGAGGAGGCCCTCCTTCTTTCCGACCCCTGGCTCACCTCAATCGACCACGACTGACGATGCTTCGACAATTCCTGGCTTCTCAATGTCGGCGACCGACCTCAGCCTAGCTGAGCATGGTGGGATGCTGCTGAGTGATGCGAGCGGTCGTCAGACCTCGCGCAGGCCGTTCGGGTGCGCCGTACTCGAGATCAGTCAGTTCGCCAAAGCGAGCGAGACTTCGGCCGAACACTCGATGCCGATCTTCGTTCCCGTTCACGAATCGAATTTCTCTCTGCTCCACGAGGACATCATCGCGAGTCGAATTAAAGAGATCGAGCGTAGCCCATGCGCTGATTCGCTTTCGGTCAACGTGCGGATCCTGTATGGTGAAGCCAACGCGTTGCGCAAGAGTATGCCGCAGCTCCTCGATGGAGTGCCATTGACGAATCGGTTGGGCTTCCCTGACGTCGTCTTCCCCGGGGATCAGCGCAACGAGATCTACCTCAAGATCTGGAACGGGACCTTCTCAAGCGTCAGTGGGATGACTGGGACGACGAGGGGTTTGGCTCAACTGACGGCAGTCGCTGGAGGAGGGGCGAAGAATATCGAGGTTACGGCTGAAGTCAGGACAAGGGATGGTCGAGCGGTCGAAAGGGCCATCTCGCGCGGGACCGGGGAACCGAATGTGACGCAGTTCCAGTCCATCACGTACAAGTCCAACAACTCGCCTAGTAAGTGCATATGGTCGACGACACTGTGAGCAGACGCTGTGAGCTGACGCATACGCTACCTTTCTCGCTGCAGCTTGGGCCGAATTGCTCAAGCTCGAGATCCCGGTCGAGCTGATGGAGAGCTGTCACGTCTTCTTCACCGTTCGATCGCGTGGGTCGAAAGAACGTGGCCCACCCGGGGCAACAACAACCGAGCGACCATTCGCATTTGGCTACATGCCCCTCTTGCTCAACAATTCCGCATTCCAATCCGATGGATCTCATGTGCTGACGATGTACAAGTATGACGTCAACGCTGCGATCCCCTCCGTCTACCTTAAGGCGCCGTCACTGCGCACGGCGGACAGCAAGGAGGCGCTGGAGGCGTTGCCGGCTTACACAAACAAGACGCTGGTCCTTTTGAAGGACACCTTGACGGTGCGATCGTTCCTCGTCTCGACGACCTATACGCAGAACGAAACACTGCTCAAGCTGCTGCGGTGGGAAACGGAGCTCATGCAGGACAGCGAGGCGCTCAAGGACACGCTCACCAAGCTACGCTTCTGCAGCGAAGTCGAGGTGTGCAAGTTCCTACGACCCATCTTTGACGCCTTGTTCGGGATTCTTGCAAGGCATCCTACCGGCGACGTCGACGATCTCGTCTTTCACGCGCTCGTCACGATCCTGGGCTTTGTCTCGGATCGACGATTCCACAATTTCCGACCCGTCTTGAATGTCTACATCGACCAGCACTTTTCCAACTCGAGCGCTTCCTCGCATATCATTAGTTCCCTACACAAGCTGCTACGTGACCCCTCTAGTCCCGAGGCGGGCACGACATTGCGTGCGAGCATCAAAGTGTGGCACTACCTGTTCAAGTTCGTCGTCACCTCTCGCGAGATCCAACGCGCCAAGGACGTCGGCTCCGGCGTCACGTCCGATCACCTCGAAATGACATTCAAGCGTGACTTGTCGGCCCTGTTGACCCAAATCAATTTCCTCATGCGTATGTCAACGCCTTCATCCATCATTGGGACGCAGACGTTGGCGGTGCAACACTTCGCGAGCATCCTCCCCGATTTGGCCAAATGTTTTGATCCGCAAGAACTTGCCGACCTGGCGATCTCGTTCTGCGATTCCATCACTCCCAAAGGCAAGATTGCGATCTGGAAGATTCTTCTGCAGAGTCAACTCGTCAACGGGGTGCTCTTTACGCCTTCCGTCGGTCGAGCTGCGCTGGTACCGAACCTCGTCCGCTGGCTCAAGTCGGCGCTGGGCAAATTCGACGAGCATGCCATGTGCTCGCCCAAAGACACGGAGGCGATGCGTGACAATGCTCGAGTTGCATGGGTCGAAGGAATACGGCTCGCGAATGGTGTCGTCGCGGCCATGCTCGACTCGATTCACACCGCACTGGTCAGCCCCGAGGTTCAAGCAAGTCGGGGCCAGCTCGCACAAGAGCAGGACAACATCGAGTACTTGTTGGCGCTGGCCCCCAAGTTGCTCGAGTCGTATCGCGAGCTCGAGAATATCGCGAACCTCGAATCGATCGCTCGACAGCGGTCGACGGCTTCCGTCATTGCCGCGGTCCCGACTGTCTTCCCCTCGAGCTACCCGTTCTCGCTCATCGCGCTTCCGCCTAACCACTTGCATCGCGAGAAGGCGAGACAGCGCGCCAAAGCCCGGTCGCATGTACCTGATGCGCAGTCGGAGGAGGATGAAGGCACGCCTGTGTCACTTCAGGGTGGTGTTGGAGAAGTCGCTTGCGTCTTTATTGCTATCTTGCATCTTGCCCCCTGCAAGATCTTCACCAACTGGCTCGAGTCGATCTCCGAAGTCGAAAGCAAGGACAAGTTCGGCCAAATGCTCGCGCAAATCTTTCGCGTCTCAAAGTCGATCCTCTCCGACGATGGGACCTCCGCGGCCTTCCCTTCGGAATGGCTCAGTATCTCGATCCTCGCGCATCAGGTGATCGTCAAGATCCTCGATCCGATCGCCGACATTCTCGAACGCGATTTCATCCCTGCCTCATCGGCATCGTATACATTCAACACGTCGCTCTGGCGGGACTTCTTCAGCATGCTGCTGCGACTGTTGGGGAGCCCGCAATTGCTCATCGAAGACTTTTCGCCTCAAAAACGAAGAGCCGTATGGAGACTCGCTGGGGATCTCCGAGGCGAAGGGGCCAAAGTGCTCGGCCGACTGTGGAACGCCATCGGCGGGCCTGAGCAGCGATCGACGGCAAGAACCGGCGGCTATCAGGTCCAATTCGTTCCAGGTCTTGTCGGGGACGTCCTAACGCTATGCCTTTCGCACCACGACGAGCTGCGCAAAACGGCCGTCCAAGTCCTGTTCTCCATGATCGTGAGCGAATACTCCCTCAATGACGACTTCAGGGCCATCGAAGCCGAAGTGATCGATCGCCTCGACAAGCTCTTCATGTCCCAAACGAAGAACCACGAGATCTCGCGCGCCTTCTTCGTCAGTCAACTCAAGACCTTGTTCGACGAGGCCAAGATCGAGACCAAATTGAGGGAACAGGTCGAGACGTTCATCGCTTCGGTTAATTCGTTCTTGGATTTGTTGTTGGCTGTGAGGAATCTGCCGGACGGGGAAGAGTATCAAGAGGATCGGATTATTAGTACGCTCAAATTGATGTCGTTCATTCGAGGGATTGGGAGGAGTGAGATATTTGTGCGCTACGTCGATCGACTTGTTTCCTGTGAGTGGGAATTGTTTCCGGTGGATCTCGAATGTCCCATAACTGACCTGACGTATCCCCATAGATCACATTGCTCTCGGGAACGAAACGGAAGCGGGTCTGACGTTGATGCTTCACGCCGACCTGCACACTTGGGATCTCAAGACCTACGTCGACGCACTTCCGGATCTCGGCTTCCCCCGACAGACTGCGTTCGCACGGAAAGAGTGCGTGCAGATCACGTCTTTTTGCGACATAAAAGACTCCTCAATTGACTTGCCCCCCCACTCTTCACAGATCGCTCTACATGCGTATCCTCGAGCACATGACCAAAGGCAAAGCCTGGGAGACGGCTCTCGCTTTGTGCAAGGAATTGCAACAGCAGTACGAGACGCAGAATTTCAACTACGCGCGTCTATCGGAGCTATTGATTCTCCAGTCGGAGCTGTACGCGAGCATCATCAAGGGCGATCGTCAATTCGGGTATGTAGTGAACCGAGACCGAGATCACCAGGAAATCAGGGACTGATTGGCTGGATCTTTGACTGCATACAGCGACTTTTTCCGCGTGGCGTTCTACGGCAATCGATTCCCCTCTTCTGTTTCGGGCAAGCAATTCATTTATCGGGCGGCGCCGAACGAGAGATTGGAAACGTTCACGGAGAGAATGCTTAACAAGCATCCGAACGCGACTTTGCTCAAGTCGTCAATGATCCCACCCGACGACGTACAATACTCCGACGGTCAACTGCTTCAAATCACCGCTGCTACGCCCGAACCGGATGCGACGACACCCATGTTGACCAATCCCGATGTACCACCCTCGATCAAGGCCTACTACCAGCAGAACGAGACGCACATGTTCAGCTTCTCACGTCCTTTCATACGAGAAGGAGGAGATAAAGCTAGCGCGGAGAGCGAATTCATGAACGAATGGGTTGAGAAGACAGTCTTGATCTGCGAGGATTCGTTCCCTACCGTTTTGAGGCGGTCCGAAGTTGTCGAGATTCGCATCATCGAGATCTCCCCGATCGAGATGGCGATTGTCGACGTCGAATTGCAACGCCAAGGACTGAACGAGTTGCAACAACAGTATACAACATTGGGCCTTCAAGGTGCGTCGTACGAGTCGGCTTCGCTAGAGAGGATCAACACGCAGGCCTTGTCACTGGCTTTGAACGCGGCCGTCGATCCGCCACCCCAACAAGGGGTGCCGATGTATCGTCGCGCCTTCTTTGGGGTAGAATATGCCGTGATGAATCCGGGCAAGACGTCGTTGATCCAGAAGTTGCAAGAGGAGATTGATCAGCTCGTGAGTCCGGACAGAGTATCCAAGATTGCTCGAGTCTCAGTCCTAACCGAGTATCGTTTGGCTTTGATCAGGTGCTCGTGATAGGTAGATGCCTCAAACTGCACGCCGTTCTATGTTCCCCGGACATGGTCCCCTTCCACGCGACCTTGGAGAATTTGTACGCCAAGACGTTCGCGAACGAATTGAGTCGCCTTCCCGAAGAGACGTTCGACGCGACTGAATTCGCCATCTTGGAATCCGACGGCGCTGCTCCCAACCCCATGACCTCTTCACGATTCCCTACGAGGGCCAATGGCGGATCGTCGTCCCGCATCATGGGAGGTTCGAACGTGCAGCCCGTGCTGCGAACGCAAGGGAGTGTCTTGGTTTCAGTTGGGAAGGATCCGACGTTCGCTCGAGCAGACGTTGCTACGCCGACGAGTACGCCGGGCGGGTCGTCGAGATCCAACAGCGTCAGTACGTTGACGCCTTTGAAAGGAAGGGAATCGACGTCAACGACGGTCGCTGTGGGCGTCCATGGATCGCCTTCCTACGCCGGGTATTCCATGACGAGTGGAACATCCTCCCTCCAGAGAACAGGATCGATGCTTTCGATCGCTTCGACGGCGACGACGGCGACGACGCACCAAGGACCGAACGCCAGTCGAACGACGTTGGATTCCCTTCAAGCACGACGCCCTTCTTCACCCGCTACGTTCTCCATCAGTTCGAATTCGACGGCAACGAAGAGGAAACCTTCTTTGGCGGGGGATGTGTTGTCCAAGCAGACGTTGGCGAATTTGGCAGCACCTTTCAATGGCAAGAATGGCGGTGGGTCAAGGACCAAGGAGAATGGAGGAAGGAATAGCGTGTTTGGAAACTTGTGGAAGAGGAAGGGGTCGACGCTGCCGACGGGGCAGGAGTCCTCGGATCAGTTCTGAGTGCGGGTCGAGGGTTCGTCTCCTCTATATACATAACAACTCCTTTTATTTTCCATATTACTTTGTTTGGTGCCCTCGTGTTTGTCTGTACAGCTTCTTCATCTTCCTTCTTGATATACCAAAGTGAATATTTGTGGGATCCAACTGGGATGATTACTGATTAGTAATCGACGCGGGGGTTAATGAGAGCATAGTATCGGCGGCCGGCTTGGGGTTGCTTCGCGCCCGAGTTGGGCTCGCCGCTGCGATCGGCTTTCGCTTGCTCAGCGCTCAACGTTCAACGCTCAGCTCTCGCGCCCACGACAGACGCACACCCACCCACCTACACCGCACCCCATGGTCAGTTGAACCTGCTATAATTTTGATGATTTCTAGGCTGACTCTCCTGTCCCCGCAACGTGCAGTCCGCGCCGCGTATCCTGGCCCAAGTGGTCGTGTTGGGTTCGCAGATTCTCGGCAAGGCGTTCGTCGAAGCATGGCGACAAGCCGCACGAAGTACGTCTCTCACAAACACACACACACACACCACTCTGACCGCCTCCGCGTATCCCAACTCATCTCAACCGCTTCCTCCCCCCCAGACGCCCAGGGAACAGGTCGAGCCGGTTCGTCGTCGATGAACGGAGGGGGTAAAGGCTCTTCCGCGCTCGACGGTTTGACGAGGACCCATCGCATGAGTTTGGACGAAGCGACCGATATCCTGAACCTCAAGAGGAATGCCGATTTGGGGAGCGAGACCGAGTTGCAAAAGATGCTCAAGGTCAGTCGGTCGCGATCGGTCCCGAAGGGCGCACGGGAGAGGGTGTCGCCATCATGAGCTGGTTCCAGTCGAATGCACAAGTTGAGAATCAACACTTAAATCTTCGTTCTATCCCCCTACCCGACAGAACTTTGACCACCTCTTCAAAGCCAATATGCCGACTACGGCCGAGGGCAAACCCCATTCGTCGCACTACCTCCAATCCAAGATCGTACGCGCCAAAGAGCGGATAGAGGCTGAAGTAGGAGTCAAGAAGGGTGATGGGGGCGCCACAACGGCCGAGACAGCAGCTGCGACGGCGGCAGAAGGGACACCGGGGAGCTCGACGGCGGGGCGTACACCACCGCCGAGTTAAAGCCGATGGGGCACAGCATTTCGTGTGGAAGAAGAAGAGCAAGTAGAAGGACGGAGGCGTGTCGTTTGTCGTCGTTGACTGTAGTTCTAAATCATCCTGTACCGATCCCCACCCTCCTCCCCATCCCCCACTCTGGCAATTCTAAACTAATCTTCGCAACCCGTCTCGGGAGATTTCCTCGGTGCGACAGATCTCATGCTCCTCGTCGTACCTAACTTGCACTGTCCAATGACTCTGGGTCAAAACCTTGTAATGCATCAACTCGATGCAACCCGTTAGAACGACCACCTCGACCGCGCAACTACAACTTATCAACCTTCCACAAATCATCGCCCAAATACGTCACATTCTCTACCCCCATGTTCTTATTGATGGATCTGATATCATCCGTCGACATGGCCGTTAAGCCAATGGCCAGTGCTTCTTCTTTTCCATAGGCGTGCACTGCGATGGGGTGGCCGACGGGTATGTTGGCTTCCGAGGGAGGGAGAAAGGCTGTCGGGGAGGTGAGGCCGGGGCTGTCGGGGAGGGGAGAGGGAGGAGGGAGGAAAGAGTGGGGAGGGGGGTGAGTATACGCCGGGGTTTTTGACTGCGAATACTTTGTGGAGGACGTACCACATGATGTTGGCACCGGAGAGAACGAATTTGATCGCTCCTCGGTCGACGCCGACTTTGGGGAGCATCTTGGGATCTACAGGAAGGGGTCCCGAGAGTGAGTACAGGATTGTAATTGATGGTGAGCACGTAACGGACATTTGTGCAAGACCTTCAAGGTCGGGTAATACGGCCCGTCAAAGTGTTGGAAGAAGAGCGGTTCGCCGTTCAGCGCGAGGATCGAGATGTGTTCACGGCTGTAGCGCGGTTGCAGAAGGATGAGTTCAGATGTTGGGGCTATGGACAATGAACTGAGCGTGAGCTGCACTGACCACTTGACGAGTGTGATCTGGCTCTTCTTGGGCCAGAGCACGTCCAGGACGGTCAGCACCTCCCCACCGTCCTGCTGCGTGCCCGTCGCCCCCTCCTCCGCTGCGGGCTGTTCATCTTCCTGTACGGCCTTGCCTCCCCTGCCTCCCTTGCCACCCTTCCCTTTGCCACCCCCACTCGCACTCGCACTCGCCTGCGCCTCCGCCGCTTTCCTCTTGTCCTTCGCGGCGCCCTTATTCCTCCCCTTCGCACTGCTCAGCAACTGTTCCTCCATTTCCGAATCATCGTCCGAGTCCAAGCTCGTCGATGCGGACGGTGCTAAGGCGGGTAAGGAGAGGTACGTGATTTGGGAGAGTAGTTTGGCGCGGTGTTGGCGTTGGATCGAGGATTTGATCGCTGTCGAGGAGGCGACGTCTTCTTTGGGGTGAAATCTGGGGCAGGGGAAGAAAGAGAGGGCGTGCTTAGGAGGAACCGTGTAAGGTTCATGAAAGAATAAAAGGAACCTACTTTTTGAACATGGTCGGTGTGAAGGGGGGCGGGGAAGGGAGAGCAAACCGGCCGGCCAGCGGGGACGTCGTGCGCTCCCTTCAGCTTCCCCTCCGCTCGCAGTCACGTGCGAATCGCCGCAGAAGGCCCATCCGCCCGGCCAGCACGTTCAACTCTTGGACTGCCTTGAACCCCACCGGCGACGTATCGCGCACTATCGAACCACGGATTGCCGAGTTGGAGGATAGAGCGGTTACCTTTGACCAAAGTCGAAGGACGCGCAGTTCCGTTGGACGCAGTAGCCGATGACTCGCGTTGAGGTGACGGGTTTTCCGCTCGCCTCTGCGCATGGGAGTTGGCAAAGAGATCGAGAGACTTTTGGGTGCAGGCACGGCGGCGAGGTTAGACCAGTCTCATTTCATTATACAGAAAGGTGCTCACAGAAGAAAATCAAAAAAAACACCACTTACGATATGGGCGCGCATTTCCCCTTCGATTTGACAAAGTCCGACTTCAAGCACGTAGAGTCATACGTTCCAGTGCTCGAACTGAGATGCTAGCCGATTTGATGACGACAACGCATTCGGAGGCATCGACGTTGACTCTCTCCTGACCCTTTGTTGCACGCGAAGTCGCTGGATCAGAATGCCGGGGGTTGTGCACACCAAGAAATCTTTGACGATCGTCGCACATTGGGTCGCAAGTAAGGTCACACGTTCAGACCGAAGTGCAGGTGCTCGGCAAGTTTGCAAAGGAGGGACACTGCATTACGTCACCTTCTTGATTTCGGCGTTGTACGTGAATTCGCAAGTGCCGGAAGCGGTACAGATGCTGGCGGCGTTGATGACCGGTGACCGTCGGGCATTGCGCAGCATCCCACACTGGACGCACGCACCATTGGCGTTTTTGAACCCGGCGTTGAAGGTAAAGTCACAGGCGCCGAAAGCAGTGCAGACTCTGACGTATTCGTCACGAGTAGACACTGTGCAACGTGGCAGACGCATGCGCAGTCGACGTTTTTGAACCCAACATTGGAGGCAGAGTCGCAAGTGCTGGCATCCGTACAGGTGCTCTCCGCGTTGGCGAAGATACGGCATTGCTTTGCATCGCACATGCACGGGTCCTTCAGCCTCTTGAAACCGACACTGTCAGAAAAATCGCAGGTTTGCGCCGTCGTACAAAGAAGAACTTGGGAAACGGGAAAACACTAGGTAGCGTCGCATGCGCTAATGCTGTTGATCCGGGGTGAACTCCTCGGAGTTGCAGGTAAAGTCGCACGCCTCAGCAGGCCGTGCAGACTAGTGAGGCATTGGTGACGATAGGACTTTGCGTGGGATCATAAATGAAGTCTTACTTGGGGGAACGACCGGCCACAAAATCAGTGTAAGGCTTGAACCCTACCGGCACCAAGGTACCTACTCCTATCTCAAGGCAAGTCCCTACATTGCTATATATTTGACTACTCTCTTGTGCTGGTGAACTCGTTTGCTTCAAAGGGTCCACTGTAGTCAAACAAAAAGAAATGTTAAAGGAAGAATAATCGGTAGCGGCCCCAGTTGCATGGACTCGCCGTCGCGAGGACTATCGATCGCTACTCACGCCGAGCGCCGGACGGGACACGAATAAGAGACTGACGAGCGTGTAATCCAACCGTCAGTTAATTGCAACGAAAGTGGCTGTGAAGCTAAACATGCGTACCTGACGAGCGTGTAATCCAACCGTGGAGAGAAGACAACGGTTGGTGCGCATCGCCAGGCTTCACTAAACAGACGAGCGCTTCTAAACAGATTACCAATGAACGCGCCATTCCTAACCCTCATTCCCAACACACCAACTCGCCCCTTCACGCGATGAATCGATAAGCCCCATCGCGTGTACAAACTGATAGTGCTTCTGAGTTCCGAGCCCTTTGGTGAGGACGTCCGCAGCCATGGTGCCCGTGGGCACCCAGACCATCTCGATTGTGCCCTCCGCAATGTGATCTCGGATGAAGTGGAAATGGATCCCGATGTGTTTGGTGCGAGCATGGAAAGCCGGGTGTTTGGCCAGAGTGATCGCCGATTGGTTGTCACCCCTCAGACGAGTCGGCGATGTCTGCTCAAAACCAAGATCGGCCAGCAGCCGACGCAACCAGATCCCCTCACGAGCGGCGTACGACATGGCCACATATTCGGCCTCGGTGCTCGACAGAGTGACAAGAGTCTGACGTTTGGCGATCCAGGAGATTGCCCCGCCAGCGCACGTGAAGACGTAACCCGAGACGCTGCGGCGGGTCACAGGGTCGGCACCATGGTCCGCGTCGACAAAACCCTCCAAAATGGCCGACATCGGCTGATGGGTTTTCTGGTATCGAATGCCAAAGTTACGAGTGCCGACGAGGTACCGGAGAATGTGCTTGAGCGCCTCCCAATGTTCCGCCTCGAAGTTGTTACAGAAACGAGCAGCCTTGGACACGGCGAAAGCGATGTCGGGCCGAGTAGTGCCGGACAGATACAGAAGTTTGCCGACAATGGCACGGTACGGTATGGAAGCGGGGTCGAAATCAGAGCTCACACGGTTCCTCAGCGTCGACGGTGCCGCAAGCGGGGTGGGACGCGGGGAGGCGTTGGCCATGTTGTATTCCTCGAGAATCGCATCCACAAAATGAGATTGAGTAACGATGGCCGCGCCCGTTTTGCCCTCACGGGTTATACTCTGACCCAGGAAGAAAGACGCCTCGTCCGTGCTGCGGGCCTCAAAACGCGCCTTGAGCTGAGTGAGAACGCCGTCGAGGTCGCCGTCACCCGTGAGCAGTCCGTCGTCGACATGAATGGAAAGGAAACAGCGCTTATCCCCTTCCCTGCGAATGAAGACGGCATGATCGCTGTCGGTACGCGTGAAGCCAATCGACAAAATCCACTCGGTGAAGACCTTGTACCACTCCCTACCCGCCTGGACGAGTCCGTACAGCGCGCGCTGAAGGCGCACGACTTGCCCACTGGGCAGACGCATGTAGATCTCCGTCCCATCGAGATTGCCGTTGAGGTATGACGACGAGACGTCGAATTGCCGGGTCTCCCACTCGTTCTCAACGGCAAGGGCGAGCAGCAGGCGATGGGAGGCGGCGCGGCCAGTAGGCGAGAACGAGTCAATTTGCTCACCCCGACGCCTCTGCATGTCCCCACGCGCAACGAGGCGAGCTTTGTACTTTACGATTTTGCCCTCGGCGTCGCGCTTCACCATGAGGACCCACATACTGCCGATTATGATAGCCCCGCGAGGGGGACGAAGCGGCTTGGAAAATGTTTGCTTCGCCGCCAGTGCGCCCTCCTCGGTCGCCATGGCCGCCAGCCAGTAGTCGCGGAACGAACCAGCGAGTGCCGCGCGAACGGAAGGGGCGTCGTCCTTGTCGACTTTGGCAAGAAAGGCAGTCGCTTCCTCGTACGAGTACAGCTGGACGTCGGGATCGTCCTCGTCAAAGTCCTCGATCGAGACGGAGGCGTGCGCGGCGAACTCCAAGTCGTGAGCCGCGCGGGCGAAACCCAGGTAGTCAGGGGGGCGACGAGCACGAGTGGAACGATCACCTACAGGAGGGGCGTTCGCCGGACCCGGATTGGAGAACACGAGGGAGGGCGGGACAGGTGGGGCCACAACGTCGACCGGACCAGCCGCGGGCGGGACAGCAACGGCGGGGGCAACAGCGGGAGCGGCCGCGACGGCGGGTGCGACGCCCGCAGGATTGACAGTATCGTCGTCGTCAGGGGGAAGGTCGGGCGGAGGAACTCTGCGCGGGACGGACGGATAGGACAGAACGGCGGGCGCAACAACAGTAGGTACAGGGTTTGCCGCGGCGGGGAAGAAGCGATCTTCGAAGAACTTGGCCTGAGACGACTCGAAGACCTTGTTGCCAACCGGGTCGTAGAAGCGCCAGGCCTTAGAGCGCAAAGAGTACCCGACAAAGTAGCACAGGCGCGAACGCGGAGCCAACTTGTTGGAACGTTGCTCGGGAGCGAACGGTACCTGGGCGGCGCAGCCCCAGGTTTTGACACGATCGATGCGGGGACGACGGGTGGACGTAACGGGACTCGCAGCGGCGTGAAGAACGGCATCAGGGGTGCGCTGCTGCAGAGGCGACGACGGGAGGAGGTTGATAACGTAGATGGCCGCCTGCGCAGCCTCTTCCCACAGCGATGACGGCAGTCCCGAACGATGAAGCCACGCCCGAACAGAGTTGAAAATCGTACGCCAACTCCGCTCCTGTATGCCCATCTGACCGTGCTCGTATGCCGTGGATAGCTCGTGAAAAATGCCCCGCTCAGCAAGCCAATCCCGGAGGTCGTTGTTGACGAACTCACCCCCCCTATCCGTGCGCAAGGTCGCCACTCCCGGGCCAGCATACTGGATTTTCGACATCGCAACGAAGCCCTTGAGTACGGACGAAGCCTCGCTCTTGAGCCGAATGCCGCGAGCCCAGCGGAAACGCGAGTATTCATCCGTGACACCGCACAGATATCGGACGCCGGAGAGAGCAGGGACAGGGGAAGGCCCCCACACGTCGGCGAAGACCCGAGCGAAAGGTGCGTCGGCGGGGTGGTGGGCAGCCTCACGACTGGGGGCAGACACGGCCTTGCCGGAGCAGCAGGCATCGCACTGATCAAGGAGACGAAGTTGATCCCGGGTTACAGCAGAGATGTCGAGGGAAATGTCGCCCGACTTAGCAAGTTCTACCAAACGACCCCAGGACAGATGACCCAAACGCTGATGCCAAAGCACTACATCTGTAGGCAAGGAGGTGGCTGTCAGCGCGTGGTGATCCGCCAGAGGAGGTGAGGCCGGACTCGCCTGGAGAACGTAGTGGTTGCGATCGAGAGCGAAGGTGAGACTCGAAGCCGGACCCGAGACGGTGAGACCAGAGTGTGCGCCCGCGGCGTCGCAAATCCCAGACAGCTGGTACCCATCCTTCATGAGACTGGCAAGAGAGACGAGCTCGGCGGACAGACCCGGGACGAGAAGGACGTCGCGGAGCTCGAGAGGCGCGCCATTGGCGTCAAAGCGAAGGGTGCCCTTGCCGACAGCCATGGCGCTGGACTTGAATGCGCCGACTACGCGCACCCGCTCCGTCGTGAAAGGCTGGAAGTCGACCAAGAGATCCCGACGAGTGGTCATGTGGCGCGTCGCCCCCGAGTCGAGGAGGTAGCGGGGACCGTCGTGCAAGTACAGCGCAGAGACTTCGGTGTCAAGGGCGACGTCGGCGAAATAGTTATCGTAAGAGTCGTCTTCAACCGATGGGTCGGGACCGTACTCAGCCACGAGCGCCATCGCGTCGGCCGCGCCGATGGAGATGTTGTGCTTGGCTAAGACGGCAACCCGACGACGGGGCAGTTCGGTCGAGGGAACGGTACATTGGTCGCCAAGATGACCCTGCTCGTAGCATTTCCGACACTGCGACGGGCCCAGCCTCAGGCGACCGTTCTGCGCAACCCCGTGCGGCCACTTGTCCACGAGACCCGGTACCTTCGAAGCCGAGAGAAAACTGGACTTCGGTTTGCCTGACGAACGAGCGGGGCGCCTGCGACGACCCTGAGTCTTCGCCGCGAGGGCTTCGGCGACGTCGGTGCCGGAAGAGCGAGACATCGCCGCGCGACGAATCGCGCCCTCCACATCACTGAGCGACGGGATAGGGCCGAGGGCGTCGATAACCGTGACAACAGGCCGTGGCATCCTCGCCTTCAAGAGGTCCATGCGGATGCCTTCCGACAACGCAGGCGGCGGAACCCACTTGTCAAACTCAGCTTGCGTGTACTTGACCCCGTCGATCTTGGCGCGCTGGTAGGCCTTGTCGCGGGAAACGTGCGCGGCGTTGAGATCGACGAACAGCCGGTTGAAGCGCGACAACCAAGGGTCGAGAGGGTCTCCATCGACGTAGGCTTGGTATTGGAAAAGAGCATCGAGTTTCTCCGACCGCGCGAAGTCGTGGGATGCGGCGCCGAGATCCTTATCGAGGGCCGCCCACAGCTCGTGCGTTGGCTGGTCTGCGATGCGCGCGAACGTGGCCTCCCCCAGGCACACGAACAAGATGTTGCGGGCCTGCGCCAAGGCTTGATCGAGGTCGTCGACGTCATGACGGTAGTTCCGATGTTGTGTACGGAACGTGGCTACGTCGGCCACTGTGGAGCCACCCAGCGTACGGGTGAACTCGGACTGTTCGGGCTCGGGGCCAACGCTGAGTTCGGTCGTGACGTGCTTGAACCGGCCATCGCCCTCCAACACCCGTTGGAGTCGATCCTTGGCCGTTCCCCAATTTGTGGCGTCGACATTGCCATACAGGTCGCCCATAAGGCCGCGATGAGTGACGGACCCGGAATCCACCGAGGTCGTAGCCATCTTGGATACGCGCTGCGTCTTTTCTGCGTGCGGATCTGTGCCTTGCGGCAATACAGACGCTACCAAATAAGAGACTGACGAGCGTGTAATCCAACCGTCAGTTAATTGCAACGAAAGTGGCTGTGAAGCTAAATATGCGTACCTGACGAGCGTGTAATCCAACCGTGGAGAGAAGACAACGGTTGGTGCGCATCGCCAGGCTTCACTAAACAGACGAGCGCTTCTAAACAGATTACCAATGAACGCACCATTCCTAACCCTCATTCCCAACACACCAACTCGTACCACCAGATGAAGTCATCGGACCCCCGAAGTTCGAACACCAAACCAGCGCTTCGCCGACCGCGCGGCGCAACACACACAGCGCCCATTTCGGGACCTAACCGTCAGGGAAGTCATCAAGCCGTGCTGATCTGCATCGCTGTCGTCGGGGATCTCCCTACCCCCATCCTCCGAAAGATGTGCCTCCTTCCGTGCTGTGCCCCCAAAATTACTTTTTCGCTCCTCGCTGCTACGGTAGGAATTTGTTTCCTGCCTTTGCCTCGCACCAGCGAAATTCGTGCAGTGCCCCAACTTCTCAATCCGTTACCCCTTTCTTCTTTCCCCTGTAGATGTCTCCACCCAATTCAGCATTTTCCCTCGCTCCATCCTGGCAAGAGATCGTAATGCGAAACCGTCGCCTTATACCACCCACCTCGAAAGCCATTTGAAACCCGCTTTGGTGCTTCCCCAAGTTGAACAACTCCTTTCGCCAAGAAGCGATGTCCGAAAGCACCCCTTTCAAACTGTTAAGTCCCTTGCGAATCGTTGCTATTCATTGGACAGAGTTGAACTGTATGGGAGGTATGGTACGTGGCGCCGCAAAAGTCCGATCAGTATCAGTTAGCCTTTTCGACTTTTCAAAAGCCGCTTTAATCCCCTCGTCGCCCCGGTATGGTGCCGAGTTGCCAGTTCCTCCCCACGCTCGGGAACTGCCAAACGCTTGTACATGTGCCGAAAGAGTCCGAGTGCATTTTCTTATCGCAACAAACACAAAAAACGACTTCAAGCTTCCAGGTGAATCTGTTTGAGAGGATTGGACCTACCTACGTTGCTTTACTGTAGCCGTGAAGCTTCTTTACAAAAATAATTTGCCTTCCCTATTCGACGTCACATCATGTGACTTGGCCCGTCGAAATTGACTCGAGTCCGATCCGACCCCTTTTGTGTCCAACCCCCCTCAAAGCTAGAAACCTAGGTACCTCGGGCCCTTCACAACTCGTTCAATCTCCGGGTCATACGCATTCCTCGCCTTTCGAAAAGATGGAGGGTTTCGATGCTTGTAGATTACCTAATTCGTGAGAGAAGCCCGAGTGCAATCACGAGAATTTTACTGACCCACATCCGGGAGGAGTGATGTCCACGTCAGAAGCACCTTTTCTGATTTTCATAGATTCCAATAACAACTAATGCTTAGAGACCTTCGGAAAAAGGTCGGAACAGATTCAAGTTAGGCACACTAATTAGTGCAGGACTCATTGACCTTGCAGCAGGCCTGCAACGACCAGATCACACTGAAAACCCCCCTGGGTCGTGTTACAGAGATACGAGACGACCCCCTGGAGATCCTCGAGATTCGTTTCGGTGACCGGTTCTAAAGGTTCTGACCAGAATTCGCCGCGGCGAGAAAGCTTTCAGATCGAATGTAAGAAGAGAATGCGCACATTGAAAGTCGGGAAAGGCGATGTGTAATAGGGCCGGAGAAAGAGCAACCCAAATACGGTGGGCGAAACGGCAGCCATCGAAAAATTTGCGGTACTCGGGTGCGCGTTCGTGAGACACATCACGCAAGATTGGGACCCGATTGTGGGCGTGGACGTTGGTCGGAGACGCGAGTGGTATACCTCGATGGAGCGATCCCAAGGACCCAAGGAGAGACGGTGAGGTCCCTCACAGAAGTAAGTCGCCAAGCGGAAATGAACTCGAGAGACCTGCAAGGTTTCGTGCGAATTACATCATAAACTGCGCCAAAAGCGTAAGACCGCCTACAATAGACAATACGATCCCCCCAAGCTCAACCCTGCCCGCACCTGACCTCGGCGTCGAATTAGGTGTTGGAGAAGTCCCATCCGCACCCGTCGTCGTCGTAGGGGTCGTACCCGTCGTGGACGCCGGCCCCTTCGTCGTCGTCGTCGTTGAAGCGGCAGGTACTACACTTCCTATCGTTGCGACGATGGGGGAGGTGTTCTCGAAAGTTTGGTTCGAGGTGATGACGGCCACGAGGAATTGGACAGGCTGGGACGAGTTCGACGATACGAGGGGGGAGGAGGGTCCTGTCAATTCAGCTAGGGCGGTCGAGTTGAAGGTTTGGTAGGCATCGGCGATGTAGCTGTTGGGAAAAGGAGGGGAGAGAGGTCAACTACTGCTCGTTCGCTGCATGCGAGGGCTCCGATCGTGTTCTGGGTCGGTGAAGCTCACTTGTATTGCTGCAACAACATGTTTGTCGAGGCTTGTGAAGGAAGAGAGTAGACCGGCAGTGCTAGAGTCGAGTTGTTCGTCACGTTGAGAATGCAAGACTGTGTTATGGTCGGTCCCTCAAATAAATTAGCTTTACGATCGAAGGATACCTAATACTACATCCACTTTTGTTGCACGAACCTGGCTCGAGCTCGAGTAGAGAATGACGGCTTGGGCCCCAAGATTTGCTGCAGCGTCAAAGATGGACATGCTCGCGTTGGGGTTCAAGGTGGAAGAATCTGTCGATGCCGTGGTCGTCTCGGGTTGATCACACGACACGAGCGCGACAAAGGGGATGTCGGAGGTCGAATTTGTATCAATGTATGAGCTTGCATCGAGGCGTAACAGCGCGCCCTGTGTTGAGATATGTGGTTGTGGTCAGCGCAATGCTGGTCGAGGATGTTGCGAATGGGAAAAGATCAGTGGGGGCGAGAGGAGGTACTGGTAACTGACGTAGAGCGTGGCGCCCGACACCTCGCCCGCGAGCAACTTGAGCCCGTCCTGTTGAAAGCAAAGCGCGGAGAAGTGAATCAAAAGCAATGATTTGTGTAGGGAATGTGTTTCACGCACATTGAACACCCCCTGAGACTGGTTGCGGGTCCATACGGCCTTGAGCGTGGTCGTCAGATTCGCTCCCGTATCGAGGTTGATCGCGCTCGGGTTGTAGGGAGTGTTCAGGTTCGAGAAGGTGATGTTGGTGGTTGACTGTGCGCAGGTTGAAGGGAGGAAGGATGTTGCGACCACTGCAGCGAGTGCGGTCGAGGCTAAGCAGAGGCGCATCGCTGATGGCTTGCACCGTAGACAGAAGACGGTGACGTGGGGGCTCGGCCTAGGGAGGAGACTGGCCGGGACCGATGCTACTGAACCTGTTGCGGTCTTGGTATGGAGGGTGAGACAGTGGGGGCTCTGGCTGCAGTGATTCCGGGTGCCGTGGTGGGTCGCGGTCGTGGCTTGGAGGCGTGTGGTAGCCGTGTGGCAGAGGTTGCAAGCTCGATCTCGACTCGCGAATTTAAGCTCGGGTCGAGAGCTCTACTAATTAAGCTTTAATACTTGGCCCTTGGAGCTTGGAGCTTGGAGCTTGGCGGCCGTAATAGTCTTTTGCGCGTCATAAATCGTCGCACACTTCAGTTGTCGCGGCCGGCCAGTCCTTGAAGGGCCAGAGGTGGAAAGGCCGTACAAGAAGCAGGTGAATAATTTTCGCATCCGCGTACGATAGCTGACCTATTTTTTTTTCGTGCGAATTGACTTGGCGACTTTTCGCTGGGTTCACACTGTGACTCGCATAAAAGTCGCACCACCTGGCACCGTGTGGGGCTGCTGCTCAGCGCTAATGAAATGAGCCGGTGGGAGGCGCGCTTGCTCTTGCTCTTGCTCTGACCCGTGTCCCTTGCTCTGGGTTGCACAGGTCAGCCTCAGGTCACACAGCAACGCACCGTGCAACTTGCAAGCTCATCACATTCTTCACTCCTCCCACAGTAACCTACCTCCAACCATGTCGTCGTCCCAAATGACCTACATCTGCGCCGAACCCGAGGGCGACGCTTTGCCAGCCAACTTGCAAAACATCATCGACCAGGGTCGGTATTCAGATCGACTGCTGTTCAAAAAGTGCTGTCTGCTGACTCGTTCCTCCTTGAACAGAATCACTCAAGTCAGTGGGGGTGTGACCGAGCTGATCAGCGCCGCCGGCAGAGCCAACCGGAGCTGCTGGCGTGGCGTGTCGGGACTGCATTGGCCGCACAGACCTTTACTGACCTCGATCCATCTGTTCTTTACGTGGCCAGGTGGATTTTTGTGGGTGGTAAAGGTGCGTGGAGAAAGCCGGAGCAGCTCGAGCGCACACGTCGCCGCTTGGACCACGACAAACTGACCTGGAATCGGCTTCACCACATGCGCAGGTGGTGTCGGAAAGACGACAACTTCGTGTTCATTGGCAATACAACTCGCCCAGCACCGAGAATCAGTGCTCCTCATGTACGCTGCACCAGCCCCCCCTCCCCTCGCTACCCCTCAACTCGGGCGATCGTCTGTTCCCCCCCCCCCCTTCCTCCCTCACTTGCTCACCCTCGTGGATGTCCCTTCACAACAGCTCGACCGACCCCGCCCACAACTTGTCGGATGCCTTCTCCCAAAAATTTGGCAAGGAGGCGACTCGTGTCAATGGCTTCACTAACCTCAGCGCTATGGAGATCGACCCCTCCGCTTCGATGCAGGACATGGTCGAGGCAGGTCAGTACATTACATTAGGCTTGGATGTGGCATCGGGGAGAAGCTGAGCTGAATTGGAATCTGTTGGGTCCACAGGCGAAACGGATTCGAGCGGTATGCAAGGCATGATGCAGGATCTGGCGTTCGCGATCCCCGGTATCGACGAGGCCATGGGTTTCGCCGAAGTGATGAAGTAAGAGCTTGCTTTCCCCCTGACACCGCGAACCTCATTCTCCTCAGATACTGATCCCCAGTCTCACGATAGGCACGTCAAATCGATGGAGTTCTCCGTCATCGTCTTCGACACGGCCCCGACCGGTCACACCTTGCGCTTCTTGTCGTTCCCTTCCGTCTTGGAGAAAGCCTTGGCCAAGCTGTCGACGCTTTCGGGTCGATTCGGGCCCATGCTCAACCAGGTTCGTTGATCATTTTGAGATCGTGAAAGAAGGGAGTGGAAGACGGGGGGTGAGAATGTAGGATGTGGGCGCTGAGGTGGGGGAGGGTTTAGGGTGTAAGAAAACGAAAGAGTATCCGGCTGACCAGACCCCGCATCTCTTGTAGGTCTCGTCGATGATGGGCGCAGGTGTCAACACGGGCGAGATGTTTGAGAAGCTCGAGTCGATGCGCCTCGTCGTTACCGAGGTCAACCAGCAGTTCAAGAACCCCGATCTGACCACCTTTGTCCCCGTCATGAGTTGAGTTCGAAGGCGGGTGCCTTCGAGCATAGAACAGGATTGGTATTGGACGCTGACGGGGTAGTCTCTATGATTTCTTGCTACAGTCTCCGAGTTCTTGTCGCTGTACGAGACTGAGCGATTGATCCAGGTAGGTCGTCTCAAAGTGGAAGCACCGGCAAAGAAAGCCACTGATCTTTCATCCTTTCCTCGTGAGCTGTCTAGGAACTGACGACCTATCAAATCGATGTCCACGCCATCGTCGTGAACCAACTGCTGTGGCCCGATGCCGGTACGTTGCGCTGATTGGTGTACAGCTTTCCCAGGCGAATTGACCACGCGTGAGGGCGTACAGGCTCGACGTGCAAGCACTGCAACATCCGGTGGAAGCAGCAGCAGAAGTACCTCAAGGAAGCGTACGAGCTTTATGGCGAGGTACGTTGGACTCTCTGCGACTTCAGATTGCAAAGTTTCAAAGCTGACGATGGGGCGTATTGGTTTTATTGACCCTGCAGGACTTCCACATCGTCAAGATGCCCCTCTTGTCCGAGGAAGTACGAGGGACCGATTCGCTCAAGCAGTACGTCTTGTATAAAAAGGGCACTCTGCTCACCGTTCAGGGAACTTAACCTTGACTTTTTTTTATCTCCTCGTCTACCCTCAGGTTCAGCAACATGCTCATCACGCCTTATGTACCGACCAACAACAAGTGAATGTTCGGGGCGGATAGGGCTGAGACGGTTTGGACGGTACCGAACGAGGTGATCTCGCAAAGGAAAGACTTTCCAGACTTGAGGTAGACGAGGATGACAATCGAAAGAAGATTCGAAATACACTTCACGATCCCCTAGGGGTGATTTCTACTCTAAACCAAAGCCTTCCTCGTCACAACCAAACCGAGTTCTTTCTTCCAGCTCGCTCACAGAAGTTCGGAGCAGCGAACACGTGGTCGGGCCTGCAGTGTTCAAGATATGTCGGGCTTCGAGTCGAGAGAGATGTTGGCGCATTGCCACTTCCTCTTCTTCTTGCAGCCCGAACGACGGATGCTGGAGAAAACGTCCGGGGTTTACCAGCTCAGGAAGAAGGATCAAGTTGGTTCGTCGACCCATCCCTAAGCCTCTGCAACCCCTTGCAGCTTGACGCGCTACATAACCACCTCAAAAATACATCACTCCGCCCACGCCGTGATTCTCGTTACACTGACAAAATGGATGAGCGGCTTATTGCGTGTTCCGTCTCTCCTGAGCATTTAGCATTTGGTACGGGAGCGTACGGCGGCGAGTAGTTACTTCCTCAGTGGCGTTGCGAATGGCACGAAAGAGTGCCAGGTGGAAGGATCGGTACAAGTTCGGTCCTGCGGGGCGAGCCGAACGGCGGCAAGATGTCTCCAAAAAAGTTGAGTAAGCGGTAAGTAATGTTGGACGAGAAGGGCCCGAAGGAGGGAAGCGAGTCCGCGCGCCCATGCGGCCTCGGGTAGCTCGGCACAATTGCCAGGCGTGGCCACGAAAGTGCAGCAGTTACGCCACGAAAAGTCAAGCTCGATTTTAGTGCGAGTCGCTCAGGGGACCTTGAAAGAATAGCGGAGTGAGGATGGTGATGGTGACAACATGTGTAAGTTCTACAAGCAGGCCCTACTAGCTTCTTCTATTGCTAGTATTCGCCGTTGAGCGCGTTTCTTCATCCGGGATTTGTCACCGCGCGTTGCCGAGCCATTCCTTGACCTTGTCGACCGAGGAATCGTCGTAGACATTTCTGAATCACAAACAAGGGATAAATCAGTAACCACTAAATTGGGGTCCCAGTGGAAAAGTTGCAACACCGCGTGTGAACCGAACCGACTTTCTAGCCTCCCACACGTCCTCCGAGTTCTTCTCCATCCTCCTCCGGGCCCACATTTCACTCCTCCGCTGCACCCAAATCGCATCCCTTTCCTCGGTAGTTTGTGCCTTCAAGGATAGACAGAATTTGAACTCTTTGAATTGGGGGGAGCAATCCTTGACCGTTCCGTGGCGGTAGAGGGATCGAGTTTGGGAATTGATGGCTGCACATACGAAAGGAAGAGGGTTCAAGCACGGGGACAATGACCCGAAGTATAGTTTCCGGAGCTCACAGTAGCAACTGAGGTAATGATCGAACAGCTTGATACAACTCGGCATGCCACCTTCCATCGCCACCGATGCAGCTTGAAGCGGTCGCTCCTCCTCGACGAGCGAAGCGAATGTCCTGGAGGAGGAGGAGGAGGAGGATGCGGTGGGTGACGTTGGGGACAAAGCAGAGCTGGAGGGTGATGCCATGGTGTTTCGCGGTCGACGGAAGGCGTTAGAGGGCCAAGATGATGCGCGAGAACGGTCAGGAAAGCATGTGGAGCGCTCGCCTTGCTTCGCAGGACCTCCGATCAGTTGGCAGTGGCAGCACTTGGCTCGATCCTGTTCGATCATCTTTGGCTTTCCCCCGTGATTCCGAGCACCCACTGTAGTCGAGCCGCAACGTAGAGGAGTACGCCTCAGCCCGTAGCTGCCGGTTACCCCAAAACATGTCGTCATCAGCCTCTAATCGACCTGGAAAGAAAGTGAGCGTCCATCATCTCCCCCCCACTCTGCCTCCGCTCGACTCACTCCACTGACCAACCATCTTCCATATTCCGCTCCCAGGCCAGGCGCAACCATCCGCATCAACCCTCTCAATCGTCTTCACATGTCACCTCCGCCACATCAGCAGGTGCCTCGTCGTTCATCGCGATGCACCACCCCGAGAAGCCTTCCGCCAGAGCGCAAGGTCACGAGGGGAAGAGTCGCACTTGGACCATTTCAATCGCATTGCCGAGTAGCATCGTACTGAATGCTCAGACTATCGAGTTGAGGGCTTGGCTGGTCGGGCAGGTCAGTACTTCGCATCGTGGTGTGGGACACCTCGCGTCGGGCGAAAGAACTGACCGGACCGGGAGAGAATCCTTCTCGTTCGACAGATCGCAAGGACGTGTGCCATCTTTTGCGTCACCGAGATCGTCGTCTACAACGACAATTTGCCCTCCACAACAACGAATACGAATCCCATGGCTTCGGGGTCCCAAAATGCTAGCTACAAACCGAGAGGGAAATATAGGGATCCGACAGAAGGGGCCGAAAACTCGACTTCGGGTGGGGCACAACAGGAGGGGGAGGATGATCCGGCGACGTTCTTGGCGAGGATATTGGAGTATCTCGAGACACCTCAGTGCGTCCTATTCGGACTTTCATCCTCTCGTCGGGTCTGAATGCTAACGCCCTGATTCGGCTTCCTTAGATACCTCCGACGAGCGCTCTTCCCCCTCCACCCTTCCTTACGCCTCGCAGGTCTCCTCCCTCCTCTCGACCTCCCCCACCATCTCAGGCGCGATGACAAATCACCTTACCGAGAAGGCGTCATCGTCCAAACACCTTCTTCGACACAAGGTTCTTCGTCGAACCACAAACGAAGAAACGGCTTCGATGCGTCCGCCTTGTTAGTTGATGTTGGGTTATGGGATCCGGTTCATGTCGATGCGACCAAGTTGGATGTCATTCCTGAATTGAACAGTCGGGTAACGGTACGGATGCCCAAGGACGAGCAATCGTATGGTACGTCCATCTTGCTCTTTCTTCAAATCCAGATCAAAGCACTGATATCCCTGAACTCCTTCATTCCAAAGCCGATCTGATCTCCCCTTCCACCCCAACGCTCGAACAAGGTCTCTACTGGGGATACTCAGTCCGAGTCGCACCTTCTCTCGCCCACGTATTCTCCTCGGGCCCTTACGCCTCGGAAGGAGGCTACGACCTCTCGATCGGGACTAGTGAAAGGGGTGTCAGTGTCCAGGATGTGTTGGACGAGATCCCGGAGTTCCAGTGCGTTCGAGCATCATTTTATCGCTTTGCAGAACACACACACACACACTAATCGAAACACTCTCCCTATTGACGAAATTTAGACACATGATCCTCACCCTCGGTCCTCTATCCGGACTCGAACTCGTCATCGCCTCGGACCCACGCATAAACCTCGGCGCCGAGGAAGCCGGGGATTTGTTCGATCATTGGATCAATGTCATTGAGGGACAGGGGAGTAGGACCGTTAGAACGGAGGAGGCGTTGCCGATTGCGTTGGCGAGGTTGAAACATGTGCTGGAGAGGAAGGGGATATGAGGATAAAGCTGGAGACCAAAGCATACGTCCTGCAATTCAGTGTGGCTCGAGCGTTGTGTCCTCTAGTCTCAACTTTGGGGTTTCTCCAGACGCCTTCGGGGATCTATATCTCATCAAGCCGGGTAGACAGGTTAGTTGACATGTCTGCTCTATTTTATCGATTCCATGTCCTCAGTAATTGCACGCATTTTGATTCTTCAAAAACCGGGAGTCCGGGCACAAAATAATGGGCAAGCCATTCCAGTGAAATTTCGGTGCGAGGCGATCTTTGGTCGAGGGTGCGAGAACACTACTTTCAGTCAACGGTCGATAACAGATTCAATGGTTGGTATATTACACACCATTGGTCCAGGGAGCGAGAACACTAAGATCAGTCAACGGTCGGTAGCAGAGTCAATGATTCGTGAGGAACCAATCAGTCGGACTCGGCACCGCCGTCGACGCAGTCGCCGCCTCCCTGGCCAAACTGGCTAAAACTACCCAAAACTCCACAGACGTTCCTATAGCCATCACTGCTCGCGCATTCCTTTCCAATCACTCCCACCCCATTCCCGCCGCACCCACGGCTTCTCAGCTTTGTAGAGTCATCGCTCGCAGCGGTCTCCGCGAACTTGAACAGTCGGACTAAAGCCCCTATAATCTCTCTGATGTCGTAGTCGTGGTGTACATGCTGCATCAATAGTGCGGTGTCCTCGGCCCAAAGCTCAACACAAGTAGCTGACGCAGAAATCGTAGAACTGTCAAAAGTCATTTGCGAAACGGGAAAGGAGCGCAGCGATCGCCATTCCAGGTATCATCTTGGTCACAGACTTCATTTCAACCGTACAAATCGCTCTGAAGAGTCTTCCCCGCCCCGTATTCTCACTGCCCCTGTTCCCCCTGTTCCCTCTGTTGTCGCTCTTGATCCGCCTGCGCCACCGCAGCAAAGTAAGGGTGTTGCATCGCCTCCTTGGCCGTCAACCTCTCCTGATGATCGTAGCGCACCAACTTGTCGAGGAGGTCGATGGCTTCGTTCGAGATGAAGCGTTGGTTTTCTATTTGAAAGAGAATCAGTTCCAGAGGTCCTACGTGTGTTGGGAAGAGTTTCGGGGTTTCGTTTCAGAGCTGTTCTGAGCAAACGTACCACTGGTGAGGTACTTGAGCCAAGGTTTGCGCGAGTGGGTGCCGATCAAGGCGTCGAGATTGGCATCGATCTCGATTTGGTATTTCTGGTCAACCCTCGAAAAACCAACAATCAGTATATGTCCCTTGTACGAATTCTCCGAACGAATCGACTATCGCTGACAAGCTTACATCGAGATAGGCCCAAAAGTCAGTCGTGCCGAGCACCCGGGTGATTTTGCATAACTGATCGTTGTTGTCGTGGCCATGGAACAAGGGGTCTCGGCGGAAGATCTGGGGTCCCAGTTATGCATAACACCGTTCAGCTTGTAACCCAGTCGACGTGTTGTCGCTTCAATGACTCACCATGGACCCGAACGTGCAGCCGACGGACCACATATCAAGTGAGTAGTCGTAGTAACCGAATTCGACAAGCAGTTCCGGACCTTTGTAGTACCGAGAGCTGCGTAATGATTTGTGTCGGTGAGCTTCCGCACACTCTTTTCCGCTCCATTTGCAGAATGCGATTGGGACTTACGCTACCCGAACATTCAGTTCGACGCCTGCCATACATTGTCAGGGGACGGTGAGCACCCATCGGCGCGGATAATGCACGGCAGGAGGCGTTCGCACTCACCTTTGATGTAAAACTCGGCCAATCCAAAATCCACAAGCCTCAGTTTCTTCTGCTGATGATCTATGAGAATATTGAGCGGCTTCACGTCCCTGTTCGGCCAGACAAGGGCGGTCAGCACCTCCTCTGTCGCAAATTCTCATTTCCCACCTAACACAGACCTGTGGATGATTCCGTGGGAATGACAGTAATCCAACGCCTTGAGCAACTCGTAGATGTAGTACCGCACATCATAGTCGCTGAAGGTCGGGTAGAGCAGTTTCGAGTCCATGTTGTTGACGAATTCAGTGATCAAGGCTGGGGTGTTGCTGCGCGCGTCACGGACGACGTCGAGCAGTTCGATGCAGTTTGGACCACCTCGGAGATTCTGAGGGATGGCGAGCTTGTACTTAGATGGAGATTCGAGCCAGTCACGGGCCCTGAACACTGACCATGAGGATCTTGAGTTCGCGCTTGACCTTCTTCTTCTTGATCGGCTTCAAGACCTTGATACAGATCTTTCGATACCCATGACAAACGTCGACGCCACCAAACACCTCGGAGTATTTCCCTCGACTGTGTGTTCGTCGGGGAAACAGCATGCGGGTCAATGGGTCGTCTCGGTGCGCACGGCGATTGGCAGGCCGACAAACCCTAATCGATTGACGATCTCGTACTGCTCTTGGTTTCCCCTGTAGCAATCCACACCCACCGAACAGTCATTAGTACCTGTCGAGCTCCCCCCAATCATCTTTCGTCCCTGCTTGACCACCGCTGAGTCCGAGTTGGACTTCGGCTGCGTTCGGGGTGTGCTCGGGGATGAAGGCATACTGACCACGAGATCGCCAACTGATCATAGTCATACCACGTCGCACCCCGTTCGGTATTGGCATCGGCATACTGTGCGACCATTCGAAGCTTGCCGCACGCGTCAGTGACTCGTCGAGTGCGGGTGCGACCGAGTGAGTGACAGCCGATAGGGGACGATCCTGGCTCGGTGAGAGCAGCGGGTGACTCACGACTCGACTAATCGATGGCGCCTCGGTCGAGTCCATCCTGTCCACGTCCAACTCGTTCTCGTGATCGTCAAGTGGGGACAGCAACAGTCCGGTTGGAGAGCGAGAGGGAGGGTCATCATTGACCCATGTTGATCGTTTGGAGAGGGTGTCTTAACGTACGACGCAGACTAGGAAAGGAGACCCCCAAGCGCGCGCGCTATTCTCGCGAGAGGAGACAGTGGGTGATTCACATGCTGATCGGCGCGAAACGGAACGGAACACGTCAGCACGACGATCTTTTTTGACTTTAAAGGTACGTCCGGTTGATCGAAACAAGACCAGCTTGTTGATTCGAAATATTAAAACCCACCAAAAGATACCATGCAAAGCTAAACACAAATGAAGGAAACATGGGTGACTAGCCCGCGTACACTCAGAGTTCACCGGATCATAGCGCCACATCTCGCCCACGGCCACGACCGGTTCGAGCTCGAGTGGATCGCGCGAATTACCTCGTCCACCTCGTCCAGCTTGACCGCCTTGACGACCTTGGTGATGACGTGATCCTTGGTTCTGAACTCCTCCAGTAATGTTTGATTCCCGTGGAGCAATCGCGTTCCCGTTCGCTGCACCTCCAGCAGCTGCTCCACTTTCACCACCAGCTCCACCTCCTGCCCCTGCCCTTGAACCGGCTCCACCACCAGTGGCTGCGGCAGCTCCTCCTCCCGCCGGCTTGACCATCAGCAATGGCAGTCTTTGCGTCTCGAGGGAATCCCCAAGGTAAGCTCCTAATCTACGTCTGCTCAGCCTTGATCGTCGCCATGTTCAGAGGGTTGACGAACTTGCACGCCGGAATTTTGGTTTGCGCAGCGATCATGCCGTCGGAACGGCGCTGCAGGAACCAATCTTGACTTGAGTCCCTTGATAAGGGGCTGAGAAGGGCAAGTTGAGCAAGTACGTCTTCAGTGTTGTGCAGCATAGAACGGAGGGGAGATTTATCACAGCTTACAAGATCGTTGCGGGCGAGACGAAAGTTTTTGCGACGCCGAGCGGCGGCGGCGCGGGCTGGTGTCATCGACACCGATCAAGAGAACTGGAGAGCTCGCTTGACTTGACTCGCTTGATGTGCTCCCGGCCTCAGCGCCGCTGGCCTCTCACCTCTCTCTCGCCTTCCTTCCTCTCTCCTTACTTCTTTTTCGTTGCCGCGTACTTCTCCCATCGTTCCCCCACCACTGGGCCGGTGAACGACTAGCGCCTCGACGTAGCGCCGACGTGCTAGGTGGTGGAAATCAGCAGTACTGTACCTCCAGCCACCGTGAGCTGCTCCCTCTCCCACTCGTCCGAGTAAAAGCAGGCGGCTCAAACTAAGGCTGAAGCCGAGTCGTTCTAGATTGCGAACGGAAAAGTCGATTGAGGAGTAAAACAGTGTCTATCAAAAAAGTGGGGAGCTACAGCGGGAGATCGTAAAGTTCGAAGCAAAAGCAGAATATTGTGTATAAGCAAAATATGCAGAGGGCAGCACGCCGCACGGATGATGTGGGAATAAACAGAGGGTCTCAGGCCAAGGTACAAGATGGAATACAGGTCAAAGGAGTGGCGTCATGAGCCAACACCCGATACTGTAGGAGAAGAAAACATCGAAACAAGCAAGGCCCGAGACAATAAGGCTTTATGCAGTGTCCAAAAACGTGAGGAGAGACCAAAGACGAGATCCCGAACAACGACGAAGAGCGAGGCGATCAAGCTCGAGGCACGGCCCGACCATTCATGACTTCTTCCAGTCGTTCCCGCGGTGCTTGATATCCCTCGATTTCGGCGACACTCCCACTTCGTCCTCCTGAGCTACCAGTTCCACTACCACTCGCCGAACTGATCTCGACGTCCGTCCCACTTCGTCTCGCTTGTTGCGCGATGCGTTGTTGTAGCTTTTCAAGCGGCGACGAGGGGTCTGACGAAAGTGGGAAAGGTGAAGCTGCGGCGGCCGACGTGGAGAGCGGTGCAGGTGCCCTTGCGTTTGACGAAGGTGCCCCACGCGTCGAGAGTCCGGTCGAGGACGAGTTGGCCGAAGCGTTCTCCGAGGACGAGGTGCTGCTGGCGATGAACCGCGGATCCTGGAATGGACTGACGGTAGAGGGACCGGAGCCCAGGGAAGAACGTGTTCGATGATGAGGTACGGGCGCAACCGATCGAGGCTCGGTGTAGGACGACCGGCCCGAAACGCTGCTGTACGCCCTCGATGACGTCCCCTGTTGGTATGTCGAGAACCGCGAGTCGTACGTCGGTGTAGGTACGGGGCGGTCCAGGGTGAATCGGTTGACATCGATGAGCGTTTCCGACTCGGTTTCGCCGCCAGAGCCACCGCCGATGCCGGAAGAAGGTGCGAAATCGAGCGTCGCCTTGTCCATAGCGATGACCGATCCTGGAGGGGGAGCAAGTGGCGTGGGAGGGACGATGTCGATCCTAGAATGAAGGGCATGCGGTGCGCCCGATAGCCGAGACGAGGAAGGCTGCGTTCGCATCTGGTGAGGCGCATTGACGACCGAGTTGGCGCCAAACATCAGATGCCGGCGCGTACCCGACGCCGAGGAGAAGCTGGCGCGGCTGGCGGAGCTAGGTAACACGGTTCCATCGGGCGAGGGCATGCCGAAGGGACTCGGTGATCGGCTCGTCAGAGCTGAATGAGGCTGCATGCTCGTCGGGGTCCCTGGACTCGTGGGCCCCGGACTGTTGTTCATCCCTGGCGAAGGCGTCCATGCCTCACTAAGCCCACCCTCGGTCGCCCAACTCGACTCTCGTACCCGGCCCAACGACGCCGCTCCAGGCATCAAGCCATATGTACTACTCGCTCGTGGTACTCCTCCGCCAAGTGCTCCGCCCGGTTCGAGCGAGGTCATCGTCGGCCCCATGCGAGGCGAGGACGGTGCGGCAAAAGGTCGAACGTCGGGCAAGGGGACGACGTAACGATGCTTCTTCCTGTACCACCATACGTAAATCTTGTAGGCAACCAAGATTCCCACCAAGGTACACAGGATGACGACGACGACGACAGCCGCAGTCGGAAAGTTGGTTCCACCAGCATCGGTTTTGGTCCTGGAGGTCCCCGGCGGCGTCGATGGGACGACTTGTGCAGCCGGCGCAGTGAAGGTCGAGTTTGGAATCAATGCCGAGGTGACGCTCGCAACTGCGGACGCTGTTGTGACTCGGCCTGTTTAGGGAGTAAGACAATCAAGGAAGAGAATTCGTTGGTCGTTTCGGGCAATGAACGCAAGTCATGGAGAAAGAGTGGTACATGGTCAGCCAACAGCATCAGTCAGCAGCCTGCATTCGGTGTAATTTCGACTCTTTCTTCTGCGCTGTGCGAGCCCTAGCCAACTATCTCACTTGTCGCTGCAGCGAGGCCATACGCCAAGGCATGACGACGAAGGGCCGCCCGCTGCACCCTCCGTATCGGACTAGCAGTGCCGCGATCAAGCGGAGACGCGGACAGCTGCACCACGGGATACTCCAACGCGAGACGAACGAGCGTATTGAAGATAGTGCCACACCACAGCAAACTGGCGCAGGACATCCCAGACCCAGACGATGGTCCACGCCGGTCAGGATGGTGTGATGAGAGGCGAATGCGAGGCGATGCGATCGCCCCCCGGGTGCGCCGGACGCCGTGCGTTGCAGCAGCGCCGTGCAGCGCCTTGTGTGTGTGCACGACTCGGTTTCGCACGGCTAGCAACACACGCAAGTAAGGGCCCACAACATGTTACAACGAAAGAGGAACTTACCTGCCATGTTGGTGAATCTCGTAGCTTGCGATCGCTCGTCCTAATGTGGTGCGTGGCGGTGTGAGCCTCGTTCGTCCTTGGTCACGTAGGAGAGACCGGTCTGGTCTGGGATCGACGACCCACGAGCGACGCTGGTGACGGCCGCGAGCGGGGGCAAGAGACAACGAGACCAGACGGACGGCGTTGACCCAACAGAGAACTCCTTTTGGGACACGTTCACGAGCAGCCGGCACTGAGAACCACTCTCCGAAAGAGATCGACACTGAACGAGAAACACGCGGAACCTTGAGTCAGGGGTCCTTCAAATATTCAAGGCGTCGAGGGAGTGTCGAGTGATGACGGAACGCAACAAGTCGAGCGCGAGCCGAACAGGTGTCGCTTTTTGACGCCAAATTTATCACACCGCGCCAACCTCGCCTCCGGTGCTTTGGTCGAAAATAGGTAAGTGCAAAGATATGTCGTTACAGATACTGTTCTGTTGTCATATTATTTAGAGAGAGCTATCGAACAACAAGTTTTACCAACTTAGCCAGGGGTTAGTCGCCGTCCGAGCTGCAGGGTTTTTTGGCATCTTCATCTGAACTCGAGGTTGATGCATGGCGTACGCCTTCATGACGCAGCCAGAGCCTAGACATTAGATGGTATAATTAGTAGGAAAATAATAGGACTCCATGCCAGGTTGCCGTGACAGCCTCCGGTTAACCCGATCGCCAACGACTGGAACGCCGAGCACCTGCCGAAAAAGCTTATCCGCTGGTCACTTGCCAAATACGTCGTAATATGCACAAGCAACTCGCCCTGATTCAACAGGATCAGCCATAGTCGTTAATAGTACACGTGAAAGCGGTCATCTGAGTCCTCTCTGAACTGAATGAAGTTGAATGGGAAAAGTCGAGCGGTAGGTAGTAGGTGTGCCAGCTACTCAGCGGGACAGAACCCTCGTTGAGCACTACTAGCTGCCGCCGCGTCGAGAGTCGAGAGCTCCCTCGATCAAATATACGGATCGAAAGCAGGTAGGGCTCTGTGGATCAGGAACCCCAAGATCACCACAGCTAACTCATCGAAAGGGAGGCGGTCACGCGGAAACAATATTGGACGGCTTTAGCCGATTTCACACAGATCGCGAGCCGTCAACGGTGATCGGGCTTTTTGACGCTGAAGCCTCTTCACTCGAAGCCCCTTTTCCCAGTAACTGACCTAAGACCTAATCTCAGTCGAGCCCCGATTAGTTGCATTGCCGAGCTTTTCAGAAATTTGTCTCGCTTGCACGACGTACGTAAAGCGAATGGTGACCTCGCTTCTGCAGTGTTTCTTGACCCTCATCGTGGCGGATCTCGACAACATCGGCGAGTCTCGGTTCTACAAGCTCACAGCAGGGTCTAGGCCCTTCTCCGCCAAGGCCTGGAGCTGCGCGCCCGTCCTGGAGAGCAATTTAAAACCGGTGAAGCCTGACTGCGCCGACTCTGCCGACGACCGCAAAGAATCCACAAGACCTTGAGTTTCAAGAGGAGCCTTTTCACACGGGTTAGAGGGGATCTCCTTGGTTAGCGTAAATCTGAATGGCATCGGGGTCGAGCAAATCTCAGGAAACAGTTCCGAGTCGATGTCAAGGGATGGCTCTTCGCTTCGCACCTATCCCCGAAGTGTTCTCCCACTGCAAAGGTGCCGAGGATCGACGTGCCTCCTGACTTCCCATCATTTTCGGCATGTCTCTCCAGCTGCCGCCTCATGACTTCAAGTGTGATGAGCCTGATACCGGTCGGGAGGTTCTCGCTGCTATTCCAGTGGAAACTTACCAGGCGTAGTATTAAGAACCCGAGCTTAACCTTCGGCACTTCGTGGACTGCAGAAAATACTAGTTGCATGCATTTGCTCCGATTTTGAAGGAAGCTCGGGGAATCTCATCGGCTGTCCGACAATCTGAGACAAGCTTCCGGTACCACGGGCGCAAATGTTTCGCTGATAAAAACCTGAGTTTTAGCGCTTCAATGATCAGGTAAATGTACCTCGTTGATTCCTGTGAGATGCGAATGCTGCGAAAGAGTTCGGTGTTCGTACTCCGCACCACGTCCGAGAGGGTCCGAGCGGCTGCAGATAGTAGCGGTTTCGCAGCGCGTGTGGGCGTTGCTCCATCCTCGAAGCACGCTCCTACGCTTGAACCAACCGCAAATCCCATACAGTACCGCCAGTCCTACTCCCGACGTCAACGTAGCGACTTGTCGATCCACCGGAACTCGCCTTTGAGATACCAGGCTACACATTGAAAAGGCTACAGCGACCTCACACCACGCCCACCCATACTCGCCTTGCTTCATCACGTGCCTACGACACCAACAGACTACACCTGAGCGTGCCTTCTCCCTTCTGTACCCGTTCATCTACACCAACTTTTCGCACCAATCATGTCGGATGAACACGAGCGGGAGACGGCACGGTTGTATCGCGTATCGCGGACGATCCACGAGCTCGTTCGCGACCGGGTGAGCTGTCCCATCCTCTCTATTGTGTTAGCTTACGTACCTCATGCTGATCATTGTTCTGTGCAACGCGACTAGGGCTTTGAGATTGGTGACGAGGAAATCACCATGTCGTTGGGCCAGTTCAAGGGGCAATACGGCACCGCCGTCGAGTCAGTGATCCACTCTACCCCCGCTCCTCAGCTCAGTGATCAGCAGTAGCATGCGTCTAACCTCGAAACTGGACTGTCATTTGATGACAAACACTGCAGCAAAGCAAAGCTCAACTTTACCGCTGCGCTGGCTTCGGATCCGTCGATCAAGATCTACGTCTTTTACGCCGACGAGCCGAGCGTAGGGATAAAGACGATGCGAAAGTCAGTTGTTGCAGAGAAGGTGGGATATGTTGATGCAAGCTAGAGAATCCAGGCTGATTGCTCCATGGTTGGGGGCGTTGACAGGTTCATCGGCATTCTGGAGGAGCAGGCGATCGGGAAGGGCATCATCATTTACAAGACCAACATGACCCCTTCCGCCAACAAGGTGCGAAACCAGAGACGATACCGAGAATGTACCTGAAAGCGAGTCTGAAGTCTGATGGTTCTTGTGTGATTTCGCTACTTGCAGGTCATCTCGGCGATGGTATCGCAGTTCACGATCGAGGCATTCCAGGAATCCGAACTGCTCGTCAACATCACCCACCACACCCTCGTGCCTAAACACGAGGTGCTATCAACCGAAGAGAAGAAGGAATTGTTGTTGAAGTAGTCAGTCCATTCGGGAAACTTCGGGTCGTGGCCCTTTTATTCGGACCGACTGATCATCGCTCCGCGCCGACTTTTTCCAACGACACCAGCCGATTAAAAGACACGCAACTGCCTCGCATCCAACTCTCGGACCCGGTCAGCCGTTACTACGGTCTCCGAAGGGGTCAAGTCGTCAAGATCACACGACCTTCCGAGACCGCGGGGAGGTACGTCAGTTATCGGTTGTGCCTGTAAGCCGTCGGTAATCCGGTGCCGGACCGAGCTGGGACGGGACCGACGCGGGAGGGTATTTGGGAAAGCCAGTCCTTATGTCTGAGGTTTGTGTAGAAACAAGAAGGTGTATGATACTTGAAAAATGACAAGGTTGCTTCGACGAAACCTCGGGACCTTTGACCGCAATGTCCGTCTTGCGCTATTTCCGATCGTCGCCGTTCGTCTCCGCTTGCTTGCTCCTGCTCCGCTTAGCCCGCCCTGCCCGCGCACAGTCAACTCGGGCCCGTTACGGCTCTCTTTTGGCCTGATCTGTCAACTCGCGAGTCGCGATCGGCGCAGACACCCGCACAGGGAGAGACGATGCCGCCCCCATCCGCCTCGACAACAACCTCTCACTCCTCATCCCACTCAACAGGCGTGTCGATCCGCCTCGCCGAACCGTACGTGTTACTCGTTGGTGGTCCCGAACTCGAACGAGCTCGAGCCAGACGTCGACGCGCGCTTCGACAAGCCCCGACCTCGGCTCAAGCATCACCTTCTCCATCGAGGACGCCATCGAGGGCGGCCTCCCCTTCTCATGAACTGGGGGCTGTCCCTGGTCCTGGTCCAAGTTCGACAAGGGGAAGGACGGGCGGACCGAGGAATGGCGATCCGGATTTCATCGCCCCCAATGCGAGGGGCAGAAGTCCGACGAGGACACGTAGTCCTTCCGTTGCGAGGGAAGCCAGCCTATCCAGAGCTCTAGCGCAGGCAAGGGTAGCTTCGACGTCCCGACCACCGCCGGCAGTGGCTGTCAATGGCCAAGAAGGCGAGGCAGCAGCCGCAGAGCACGACGATGAACCGGCTCCGGCGATGCTTAGGGGACTGTTGGTGTTGCATCTCGCCAAGGCGACGAGGATACGAGAGATCTCGGTCAGACTTAGGGGGTTGGCGAGGACGGACTGGCCCGAAGGTGAGTTTGCCCTCCTTTTCTGCCTCCTGGATGCAGGTCTGCTCGCCCGCCGGTCGCCCCCACTCGTGCATTCGCTCGCTTCGGCGCCAGCAACTACCCCGCTTTATCGCGTCCTTTATCGCGCTCCGATTGCTCGTGCGCGCCAAGAGACAGATCCGCCGTAGAACTCACCGAGCTGACCGGCTCAAACATTTCGCACCCTGTTCTTTCGACACAGGAATTGGCCCTCGAAGGATGGACATTATGGAAGAATCCACTTTGACCAACATCACCTCGACCTTCTTCTCGGCCAACGAGACCTCGATGGAACGACGCGCCGCCTCGATCGGCCCCGGTACAGGCGATTACGGATCCGACACGAGGTTCTTCGAAGCCGGTCGCGACAGAAGTTCGAGAAGGACTGCGAGTGTTCGTCCTTCGAGGGATCTCAGTCAGGGAAGACCGTATGGGACTCGCGATGGATCGACCGGATCGAACCATGCCGATTCGGCAGCTACGGCGGGGCTAGGCAACCTCGAAGAAGAGACGACCGTCGGCATACCCGTGTCGACGCTGTCCCGCATCGCATCCTCCGAAGACCTCGAATCGCGAGATCGCCATGACATACCTCCCATCTTGCCGGGTGAACAAGCACCGGCTTATGAACTCGTCCCTTCGCTGCCCAACTCGCCTGCTCTTCGGCCCACTCGGTCGCTCGGTCGAGATTCCCCCACACCCGATTCACGACGGCTTCTCGGGGAAAGTCAAAGACCGGATCGATCGCCGACACCCTCACGCAACTCTTTAGGGATGACATCACATACGAACGATACGCCAGACGTGCGACCCTCTTTGGATCGCGCCAGCACGTCCTCTTCAGCCTTGTCGCAAGAGTCCATCCTCGCGGCAGAGCAAAGCCATTCCCCACACTTATACGACACGGGGATGACGAGCTCACACTCTGCGAGCTCGTGCGATGTTTCTTCCGCTTCGGCAGTCGATACGATCCATGGACCGGATGGATGGAGCAGTGCCCCCGTGTTGGGATCGGTCCACTCGATTGGTGAGCGCGGCCGACCGACGACTCGATCCGGTGGGCAAAGCGAGGATGAGGCGGCTTTGGCGTCCGAGATCACCTTACCTGGTGTTCCGTCGGAAAGGTCCGATTCGGGAGGGACCGCTCGATCGGGTTCGGTCGGTCCGACGTTCCAATCACGAGCTAGTACACGACAATCCCCACCTACGATCGCTGGGGCTGCGCGGAGTCGGACCCGAAGTGGGAGTGTGTCGGGCAACTCGATTCGAAGCACCATCTCGGGTGCTTCGGCAGCGACGTCGAACACGCTTACTCACTCGTCATTACCTCCACCACCTTCGGGCATCGCTTCGGCCTTCCGGAACCTCTCTGTAGGAGGCGCACCGCGATCTTCGTCGAGGGGAGGTGCGCCACCAAGGTCTTCATCCCGCGGGGGAAGGTTCAGTCTCGCTGGGATCGGCGAGGCTCTACGAGGGAAGAGTACCTCGAGGGTTCGAGATTCCAGCAATGTCCGCAATGAGATGGGTGTGCGTGGAGAGTCCATGTCATCGTCAAGACGTGAAACAAGTCCCGATTCAAGCCAACCCGCGACGGGGATCATCACGCGCGATCAAAGTCGAGGTCGAAAGACGGCGTTGAAAGTCCTTCGCGCAGCTCTCACCGCCGGAGGAGGAGGAGGCTTCCATGAGGGCGATGGCGGCGTCGAAGGGGATAATGACAACAGCGATGACGAGGTCCAAGCTACAGGATGGAAAGAATTCCGCGCAGGGACTTATACCTACCCCATTTCGATCGCGATCCCCGTTAGGCTACCCCCTACGATCTCGGCTAGTTTCGGCCACGTCACCTATGTGCTCAAAGCGACCGTTCATCGAGCAGGTGCGTTAACGTCGAATTTGACGACTTCGACGGAGATTGTGCTCGTTTCGGCTCCAAGTCAGGATGATACGGAGGAGAATGAGAGCATTGTTGTGGAGAGGTTTTGGGAGACGCAAATGAAGTATAACGTCGCACTCAGTGGGAAGGTGAGACCCTTTCTTCAGGATTTTGGATCGTCGATGCACTGGAGCAAAGGCTGATCCATATATTGATGGGTTTTCGCAGAGCTTTGCGATTGGGAGTCAGATCCCCGTTTCGATTAGGCTCGACCCGATGGCGAAGATCAAGGTGTATCGCATCACGGCCGTATTGGAGCAAAAAACCAACTACTTTGCATCGGGTGGGTGCGGGTCTGTTCTACTTGTCGCTGGAGCGATGTGCTGACCAAGCTTGCTGCCCCTGCGAAACAGGCCGCAAATTGACTCGACACGAAACACCGAAAAAGTTCCCCCTCCTGCGGATCGAGCACAAGGATCCGAAAGAGCCTCTCTTGCCGATCTTGTCCGACGACCCAAAGGCTATTACCGATCACCCTTTGGCGGACTTTTTCATCAACCCCGACACCTCGGACGACACGACCCCTGCCTTGCTAGACCCACTCGGACCCTGGCACATCGAGTCCTATCTCCAACTCCCCACCTGCGCCTCCAAGATCGCCTTCTCGACCCACCACGAACAATCCAACATCGCGACAAGCCACATCATCAAAGTCATGCTCCGCGTCGAACGCGGCGACGACGACTACCTCGATTCGAAAGGGAATCGGAAACTCTGGGACGTAATTATCGAATCGCCCATACACATCTTGGCGTGTCAATGCGCGCAGAACGCTCTTCCCGCTTATTCAGCTGCTTCAGGTGGAGGGACGAGGGGTCAGAACGGAGGGCCGGTGGTGGGGGGTACGGTCCAACCTTGTGAGGTGCATTCACCCCCTTCGACGATTGGAGGACCTTTTTCCTCGAGCGGTCGACGACCGCCATCGACAACAAGGACAGATCGATCCCGATCTCGGGTCCGGACCGTCGCGATCGTCGCGGCTGCTGCTGTAGCAGCCGCTGCGTCGCCGTATCCTCATCGATCCGAATCACCTCATCCTTCGATTCCAGCAAGCGAATTGGAACAGACGAATGCATTGTTTGCTCGATTAGTGGCGGGGGAGGAGATGCCTTCCGGGGAGGTACCGCCTACTTATGGTGCGACGATGGGGGGTGAGGAGGAGGGGGAGGAGCAGGAGGAAGGGAGGGGTAGGACCCCTGTGGGTCGGGGAAGGACGAGGACGAGGGATCATAGTGTGGAGGCTTGAAGGGGGTAGTGTGAACAAGGAAATAGAATGGAGTGCACGTAGTGTTGTGCTGTGTGCAATGACGGACGCTTAGGGGACTTTTGCAACTCTCGTCTCGTCGCCTGGAGTTCAGAAGGGAGAACCCCACTCTTTTCTATGGTGAAGTACAGGAATAAAGATCTAAGATGCGAAAGGATAACTATGAAGTGACCTAAGGCGCCCGAATATAAAAAACATACACTATCGCTCTGAACCTCCGATAATGCTCAGACCCCATTCTCGACCATCGGCGCCTCCCACCTCTTGCCATCTTTTAACGAAGGGGGTACCGCCAACGTGTCTTGACTTGATCGGGCGCTAGCGTGGGAATAAGGAAGGACTACCTGGGTTGTAGACGTTGATTGTTGTGTTGCTTCTGTAGAAGTATCGAAAGTATGAGGTCAGGAAACGGATCTCAGACAATACTTTAAAACTTCGGCACACTCACCTCGCTTCGCCGAAACCCTCTGCTTCCAGAATCGCCGATAAATGACCGCCGTCCCCACGACAGCCAAGAGCATCACCAGCAACGTCGATGCTAAAACAGCGGTGATGATCTTTCTCGTATGTACCGAGATATGGACGGGGGATGAATGTGTTGAAAGGGTGGTTGAAGTCTTCGGTGGAGTGGAGACGTCGAGAGGGGCCGTAGGAGAGGATCCGGCGTTGAGGGGCATTGCTCTGTCAAATAGGACGGCAGGCATTTTGGATTGAGAGAGGCTACTGTAGGATTGTATTTGGGTTGTTGTAGTTGAGTGGATGAAGATCAGAAGAGAGAAAGCAACACAACTTTGAAACCGGAAGTCGACAACCTCGTTGCAATGTCCATAAAACCGAGTCATTCCCTTTCTTGCGAGAGAGCATCCGAGCTCGGAAACGGACGCGGGCGGTATGACTCGTCTTTCGCCGGTGCTCCTCGGCAAGACGAGAAAAGAGGGGTTCTATTTTTGGTCCATGCGCGCGCGTGGGAACCCGGATTTTTAGACAGGAGTGGCTTCGGGTCTCTTTAGATTTGGTGCTAGTCACTTTAAAGAGAAGGGGATGACTCGAGGCATTGGTTTTGAAAGATACAACAATCTGTTTGCACACATCCTCGTAGGTAACTAAGGCAGGCAATACGGATCAAAGCACTCTCCCCTCCGTCAAAGCCCTCCAGCCCTCTCCCAGTCCCTCCCTAACCCTATACCCATTATCGCCCAACCACCCCTCAACTCTTTTGCGGTCCGTCGCCTCATCAGCCAAAGCATCCAACACCGTCATGTCTCCCTTTCCCTCCGTCCCTTCAAGGCACATCACCCCCCACCCAATGACCAACATCCCCGGCGGTCGATGCGGACTCAACCTCTTCAACACGTCCGAAAGACTCTCGATCGTCGCACAAACGACGCGTTGATCCGGTGAACTTGCTCGTTCAATCAACGCGATAGGGAGGTAAGGTGGGTAGGCGGCTTCCTTACGGGTGAGTAGAGCTTCGACGAGCGAGTCCAATCGTGCAACTCCCATGAGTACGACGAGCGTCTTGGCCCTTTCATAAGGTTCGACACCGAGTTCCCTTCCGCCCCTCCCAACACCCGTGGAAACTACCATCGTCTCCGCGACGCCTCGTTGCGTCACAGGGATTCCGTTGATCGTCGGTCCGGCCAAACATGACGAAAGGCCCGGCACAACAACGGGTTCGAACCCCGCATGACGGAAATGTAAGACTTCTTCCCCTCCTCGACCATACAAAAAGGGATCACCTTGCTTGAGGCGGAGGACAGTCTTGCCTGCTTTGGCACCTTCGACTGCGAGACGCATGAGTTCATCTTGGGCATGTTCGGCGTTCCCGGGGTATTTACGAGCGATGACCACGCCTTCTCGTGCCGGGGAAGGAATCAGGGCTAGGATTTCCGACGGAACGAGCTTGTCGGAGAGGAAGACGTCGACGTGGTATGGCGAACCAGGTGGGGAAGTGAGAAGGAGGTGCGCGAGACGAGTGAGGAGTAGAGGGGAGCCGGGGCCCGTGCCGAGGAGGATGATGCGGCCTTTGCCTCGCGTCGGGGGTTCGAGCAATAGCGAGTGCTGGGAAGGGTTTGCTAGTAACGTCTCGGGTTCAGGTGGGGTCGATGCGAGAGGTGTCGAGGGCGAGGACAGGGACGAGAGCGTGACTGTAGCAAGACGATCGAGTGGCCAGTATTCGCTCAGTTGAGCGACAAAGCGCATTCGTGTCCTCTGGGCCTCTGCAGCGGTCCATGCTTGTGTAGATAAGATGGTCGATGTAGCGGCTGTCGAGGCTGTCGAAACGGAAGATTTGCTGCAGATTACGAAGTCTAGTAAGCCAACTGAACCCATGAACTCGACTGAACACACACTGGACGTACCTCCTGCTCGTTGTGCTCTCTTCTTCGGCCTTGGACTCCCTCCTCGTTCGTCCTCTGCACTGACTGATGGATCTCAATTGCGGTTCCAACGCCGCCGCCTCAACTCCCTGCGTCGAATCGACCAACGAAAGCCGATCCAATTCTTTACTCTCCTCCCTCGTGAGTTGAGCGACAGGTCGATTGAACCTCACACCCGCGAGTTCGACTTCCTCGCTATCCCCTTTCTCCCAAGCGACTTCACTCCCTCCCATCGAACTGGCCAAAGACACCCTCAACTTGGAGATGGCTCGAACGCCCGCTCCAACATTGCTTGGTAACGTCGCGACGACCTCTCTTCTCAACCTCGTCGCCAAGCGACAGGCCGAAGAATTAGTCGTCAAAGCGAGTTGTAGAGGCGACTTGTCCGACGATGGCGCGGCACTATCAAGAGGGAATCGATGCGTTGTCGGCCAGGTAAAGTCGGAAAGGGTAGGTGCATCGGCGATGTTGACGAGGTAACGTCGTTCGTTCGCGATTCGTTTGAACGCTCGGGCCGAGGAGAAACTTCGTCGTCGGGACGATGAAGATTGAGCTGCCGAAATGGTGGTCATTGTGTCGCCGAGGACGACGAGGAGGCATTGGGAAGAGATGGACGTCGGTAATACTTGATCGAACCAATGACTCCAGGCAGATTCACCAGCATCAAATGGTATGTTCCATTCGATCGTCTCAATCTGTCCTTGGTCCTTGCGCCAAGCGAGTTCGGCATCCCATTGATGAGTGGCCGAAGCACCGACAACGATACGGTAGCCTGCTTCCAAAGCCGCGAAGGCTCTCAGGGCCGAGATGCGCGAAGGGGAGAGGAGGAGGAGCGTGTCGTGCGAAGGCGTGGGGGTGGTGCTTGAGCTTGAGCTGGAGCTGGAGGCGATAGGGGCTGACAGGGCCAGGAGGAGGGAAGCTCCCGGTTGAGGGTCCGGGTATGCGACCATATTGGATTGTAGTTTTAGGTTGTTTCTGTAGATGTTCGAGCGTTGAGGTCAGTCTCGCTTGATCTGGAGTGCATTGCCATGTCCGCGCGACCTTTCCGAATCGGACTCGCGACTAGAAGCCAACGACGAGCCTCAATGGCGGTGGAGCGGCTACAGTAGGTCGCTTGGTTGGGTGTCCTTTCCTTCCTGGTATCCCGTAAAGTATGAATCCGGAAGGACGTACACTGAGATGGAGCAAGGCACTCGGAGTCACTGCGTAAATGCAGACTGGAGGCTGACTGATGTGGCTGAGGTCCGTCTCGGTCGCGACGAGCGATGGCGTTATCTGCGAAGTCGAGTTCGGGCCGAGTCGTCCCAGAGCTGCTCAGCACTGCGTAGAGGGGGCGGAGAGCTGCAGCCGTAAAGATGAGGATGTAGTTGGATCCAAACAGGGAACGATGATTATTCTCCGGCGAAGATGGGGTCGAGGACGATCCTGGAACGCGATGATAAGCACTTGAAAGAGGACACTGAGCGACTAGTCCGCGAGCCGAAGCGGATACGCCCGTGGCGGAGACTTGGAATCGAGGCGCCTCGATTGGCCCGCGCTTATCACCGCCGGCTCGGAGGACTGGATCGGAGACCGTTTGCGATTGCAAGGTACTTGTGTTGCATGCTAATTTACTAGGAAATGACATGCTCAAACCGGATTATTAGTTAACTTCCACCGCTTGGCACTTGGCACTGATTATGTTGACCACTGCACTGCAGCTGGCCGGCCGGCGGCGAGCACCAAATATACCGGCATCACGTGACCAACTCGCCGCCAAGCGAGTCTGCTCCGCGACCCGGAGTAAGTCATTGATTTGTTGAAAATCAAATTTCGCTATTAGTGACGTCCTACGATTGCGTTCTACCTGTTTCTAGGAGGGGACATTGCTTCAATTTGCTTGGCAGGCCCTAGAATCGGGCCGTGGCAGGCACTTGGCTGATTCTGTCCTGGCCAGTGCAAACCTCACGTCTATCACGAACCCAATAGCATTATTAAAAAAACACTGTCGATTAGAACGTGCGAGGACGCTGCTATTGTGCTGGCGGGCCTTGGGATTGGGACGGTTGAGCCGAGAGGACCGTGCGCCTCGGGCTTTCGCATGCGATCGCTTTCGCAAGCACACGAATACGCGCGTGAACACCGCCCCACTCCACGTCGCTCCACGTCGCTCCGCTCTTCCCAACGCCCGCGATAGAATCATGACGACCTCAACCTACAAGGGCAAGAACAAAATACCTCCCTCTACGGAACCCATCATGACCCGACTCCACATCAGTGGCTTGGCGCCGTCCGTGCAGGCCAAAGACATTGTCGATCGATTCGCTACGTTTGGGCAGGTCGAGGGGGGCGTCGAGGGCGTAGATGGGTTGAAGGTCGATGCTAATGGTAGGCTGGAGTGTGGAGATTAGTTTCGATGAGTGGAGCTGATGATGGGTGTGGGTGTCGAACAGGTGATCGCAAGGGCTACGCTTTCGTCAACTTGCACACGACGACTCATCAGCTCAACAAGTGTACGCACCCACAGCTTGTCATGCGAGTTTAGTCTTGACCTGACCTCTCATCATCTCCTCTGCAGGCATCTCATTGCTTTCGGGCTCACTATGGAAAGGTCACAAGCTGCGCATCGCACCCGCCAAAGCCGACTACATGAAGAGGTAACTCGACCATCTCAACTCAGGTTTCAATTTTACTAACACTCTCCTATTTTCCCCTCTACTCAGACTTGAATCCGAACGAGCCATCGCAGCCGACGTTGCAGCAGGCCTAATCCCGGACCCTTACCTCAAGAAGAAGAAGAAGAAGCGTCGCAATCCCGACCCCAACGTCGGATTCGAAGCGACCCACTTCGAATTGGTCAGCCCTGAGAATATTGATCAACATAGGGTAGGCAACGGCTCAGATCGTAAAAATTAAATCTAACGGCGATGCTGACTTCAACCATCTGTTGTCTATACCAGGGCTGGACCCTCGACACGACCATTCCCTCCGCGCCCATCGCCCTCTTTCCCCTCATCGTCCGTCCCTCGCACCCGATATTCCCCCCCGCCAAACCCGCGCCGACCTCCTGGACGCGCGAAACGCCCAAAGCGCGCCAAGCACGTGAATTGCGCATTAAAGCTGCGCTCGAAAGGCCCGTGTTGAAATCCAAGAGGATGAGGATCGATCCTCGGAAATGGGGGAGACGAAGGGTCGTCTTCGATCGCGATCAGGAAGAAGGGCAAGGGTTTGGGGTTGGAGTCGGGACGGGAATGATGAGGGGGTATTGGGAGTGTGAGGAGGTGGAAGGGAGGGGAATGGGAGAGGAGGTGGCGTGGATTTATAAGGCGCCTGATGGGACGGTGAGAAGGAGGGAAGTGATTAGTTTGGGGCCGGCGAGGTTTGGGGAGAGGACGGATCGGTTCACGGCGCTTTTGGAGGGGTTGAATAGGCCTGAAGGTGGGGCGAAGGTTGAGGCTGTTCATGAGGAGGACAAGGAGGTTCAAGAGGATGCTGACTCGAACCCAGAGCCAAACGATGAGGATAACCTCGCCGGATCGCCCGAAAGGCCGACAAAGAGGCTCAAATCACTCTCTCCACCACCTTACGTCCCCGTCGCACCTCGATCCTTGCTCTACAACGAGGAAGATGCCTTCGCGCTGCTGTCGACTACGAGAGAAGAGGCCGAGTTAAAAGAGGCAAGGAGGATGGAGAAGGAGGCGCAGTTGAAGGTCTTGATGAGGTTAGTCGAGGTCGAGGCGGAGATGGATAGGGAGGACGAGGATAGGGAGAAGGCGGAGGTCCAGGGGATAGAAGGGAGGAAGCTGCCGAAGGTCGAGGGGTTCGCGAATGATGATGATGATGATTGGGGTGAGGTGCTGCGTTTGAGAGGCGGAGCAAAGACTTCGTCGGATGAAGAGGAAGACTCGAGCGACGACGATACGAGCGATGATGAGGACGAGGATGAAAGCAGTGACGAGGAAGAAGAAGATGTGGCTGCTCCTCCTGTGGCTTCGATGTCAACTAAGCCGGCGGTAGAGGAAACGAGCACCTTGAAGCGTGGGATGCTCAAGGAAATGTTCAAGCCCAAAGCAGGTGAAGGTACGTCGAATTACAACTAAATGATCCCCATCCCGCGGGTACTGATCACCTTTGGCGGAATCGCACAGCCTCCTTCTCCATGCTCGACGGCCTCGATCTCGAGCTTGAAGAATTGGAACGCACACCATCCCCACCGCCCCAGTCGCACTTCAACGCCGGACCCTCAACGTCTTCAGCCCCTTACCAACACCGCAACACCTTCGTCGCCCCTCCAACCTTGGGTCGATCCAGCCGCGCATGGGTAGGAACTGCCCTTACGACCCCTTTCTTCTCCTTTCCCAGCGGGGCTTTCGAAGTTCGCGGGACCGGTGAGATCAATGAGGAGGAGGTCAAGAAGATGGGTATGACGATGGAAAAGGCCGAGGAGTTGAAGAGGGAGAGTGAGCGAAATTTGGCGGAGGGGGTGAACAAGTTTTGGGCTTATGAATCGCCGTAAGTCTCCCCCATGGCCTTGTCTCGTTATTGTGGGGACGAGAAACTAAGTCATCGGCCCTTTTCGTGACACAGTGAGGAGTTTGAGAAGCTCCATCAAGAGTTGAGGGACAAGTTGCGCGGGCATGCGCGCAAGAGGCATCGCGAGGCGGTCAAGAAGCAGAGCAAGTCGGGTAAGAAAGGGGCGACGACGATTTTGTAGTATCGTCGCGCTGCAAGTTTCGATTGCCGTATATTTGGTCACTTGAGCGTCTCAGAAACCGCGAATGAAGCGTGGAGTAGTGAGTCCAGGGAGTGGAATGCCTCAAAGTACAATAAGTTGGTGCAGGCGTGGAGTGCGCGATCTTTGGCCCAGCTCCAGACTCAGCCGAGGGAGCCAAACCCACGCCCTGGTCGGAATCACGTTTCCAAGATCGGCCCAGTTCATAGAGGGTGTAACTGAGTGTGCGACTTGATGACTCGGCGCTTACATAAGCTTATCTGATAAGAAAGAACCTCTCCGGTAGCAATTACGGACTGAGACCTCAAGTCACCAAGGAGAAATCGCCAGAAAGACATGCTCGGAGAGCTGACAAACGCGAAGTCAACCTGGGATGAGCTTTTTCAGACCTCGGAGATGAGACCCGTACGGACTTGCTCCAAGCACGCTATTCCGAAAATTTCGTGGGTACCTACCTACCTGCCTACATTTGATAGAGCCCAGTAGAACACATCTCGGAGATGCAAGACTTGGCGCACTAAGCAGGAAAGAGCGCCTCCACACTTCCTCGCCATCTCCGAGTCGCTCGTAAGCCGCTTGGCGCGCTGGCGGGTGGAGGCCCCGGCCCAGTGCGGCGCCCGCGGCGTGCTTGCGCTAGATTGCCCTGATGACGAATCGAGCAAAATCGGTTGATTACGTATGCTCACAAAAGCCTGACTCACCCGCACGTCGAGGACCAAACCACCAGTGCAGATCAAAACCGTCGTCCTGCAAGACGACTTGGGTTTGTCTCCCTTTCTCGTCATTCCATCACTTGCTTTGGCATCGACTGCTTCGATCTCTGCAACTCGTCTGCCGCCTTGAACAGCTCTCGCCGTCCGCCTGTCAATTTACAAGTTCGCCGATCGGTTGTCACGCCTCAACGTCCTCAACCTCCACTTATCTGGTTCGCAGGCATCGCCGCCCAAGTCAACCACTGCAGCCCGGCGCCCTCCACTTGTCACTTGAGTGCGTTCCACTTTCATCCAGGTGAGTTTGTTTCTTCCTTCCTCCTCAACACTTGTACCCTGCCTTTGTCAGAGACTCCGACACGTTCGCTTGCCTTCGTCCTCGCCGAGTGCTAACGCTTGAATTTTCGCGAACGCCTTCACACTCCTCTCCGGTCTGTAGGCCTACGCAACCCGTCGGACCCCGGAAAGCCTCACGCTCCTATCCGCCGTCGTCCTTCAATTTGCTTTAAACCGTCACATTCGCCAAATAATGACGCCTGACATCATCCGCGACTCGACCGTCGGTCAATTGATCAACCGCTTCACCCACGGGCGTGTCTTACCTTACGCGGAACAGCGACCCGACTACGTTCTCCCCGCTCGCTACCGCGCCGCTTTGGATGGTTCGACCATTAAAGATTCTACCTCTACTGCCGCAGCTTCGGTCACCACAAGTAGGACTGCGACCGCCGCTCCCTCATTGAAGGAAGGCGCCGAAGGGGACAAAATTTCTGCCAGCGGCAATGCCCAAGCCGCGCGCACGTTCTTGGACCTCGCGAAATCCGACCTGCACCACGGAACCGCCCCACATGAACCTACAACGGCTCTCAAGGACCTCGAGAAAGCCGACCTGCATCACGAAGCTACCCCACACGGCTCTGCACCGGTGGCCAAGGATCCCTTCCTCGTCGAGTTCGAGGAGAATGACCCTGATCGCCCGTTGAATTGGTCCAGGAGAAAGAGGCTCTTTGTCGCTACATTGATCTCATACTTAACTTTCAGCATTTACATCGGTTCCGCAATCTACACGCCCTCCATTCCTGGTCTGATGCGGAGCTTTGGAGTCTCCCAAGTCGTGGCGACGCTCGGTCTGTCCTTGTTCGGTAAGCACGTTTTTGGCGGAGCCACCCTCAGCGCAGTGTGTTCTCGGAGCTGACACGTTGGCTTTTTCCCGATTTCAGTGCTCGCTTACGGCATTGGCCCCATGATCCTCGCTCCGCTCCAAGAGATGCCGCGACAAGGGCGAACCCCGGTTTATATCATCGGCCTCTTCCTCTTCTTCATCTTCCAGTTCCCCATCGTCTTTGCCCCCAACGTCGCGACGATCCTCGTCTTCCGCTTCTTCTCTGGCTTCGTGGGGTCTCCCGCCTTGGCAACAGGGGGTGCCAGCATGATCGATATTTTCGAACCTCGCCACGCTCCGATCGCCATCGCCGTCTGGAGCATCGGCGCTGTCTCCGGCCCCGTTCTTGGTCCCGTCATCGGTTCTTTCGCTGCGCAAGCCAATGGATGGCAGTGGCCCAACTGGGAGTTGCTGTGGATCTCTGGATTCGCCTTCCTCGTCTTGTCATTATTTCTTCCCGAGACGTTCGAACCGACGGTCCTCATCCGCCGCGCCGAGCGCATCCGCCGACTCACGGGTGACAACCGCTTCCGCACTCAAGCCGAGATTGATGCCGTCGAGGGCGAGTCGTTCCTCGAACTGCTTTGGACCAACTTCAAGCGCGCATTCCAACTCGCTGCCGAGCCCGCAGTGCTCTTCGCCAACTCATACATCGCCTTGCTCTACGCCTGCTTCTACCTCTGGTTCGAAGCCTTCCCGATCCTCTACGTCGAGACGTACCACTTCTCGCTTGGCATCTCGGGTCTACCTTACCTCGCCTTCATCGTCTCGGGTCTCACGACCTTCTCGTTTTATATTCTCTACTTGCTCTACCACCTCAACCCGCGCATGGAAAAACCCGACTTCCAACCCGAAGCACGCCTTGAACTCGGCCTCGTTGCGGGCCTCTTCATCCCCGTCTCGCTCCTCATCTTCGGATGGTCCGGCCAGAACCAAACGCATTGGATCGTACCGACAATCGGGGCTGGATTGTACCTTCCCGGAATTTTCCTCATCTTCCAATGCATCCTCATGTACATCTCGAGCTCGTACCCCCCCGCCTTGGCGGCCTCGATCCTCGCGGGCAATGATCTTTTCCGTTCGAGTTTCGCCAGCGTGTTCCCGCTCTTTGGTACGCGCTTCTTCAAGGTCCTCGGTTTGGGAGGTGGATCGTCCCTTTTGGCAGGCGTCAACTTGCTCATGGTCCCTTTGTTGTTCATGTTGATGAAGTTTGGACCTAGGCTTCGTGCGAGGTCCAAGTGGATTCAGTAAGCTTCTGCTGCTCCTAGCAGGTTCGACTTTGCCACTCTTTTCAAGGCTACTCCTCTTGCCACCTTGTTGTATGACTATCGATTCAAATCGCGCTTTTTGATATCATATAATTTCTGTAGTAGTTCTTTAGAGCTTCCTTTCCCAATATCAAATCACGAGCTTCCACGACCCAAAGCCGGTTCGTAGTACTAGTGAGACGCCGGGCCCCTGTCTTGAATGTGTCCGAGGTGCGCGGTAGAGGATTGCCGGGCCTTGGCTTCTCTCCTTGTGTCGGCATGTTCCCTCGGTTCGAGGGTACGGTTTACGTGAGAGGCTCGCACTCGCACTGGCACAGGCAGCTGCAGCGTAGACGAGTTTTGACATGACCAAAAGTCACGTGGACATCACGTGATCGAGCGACGTGGATCCGACGTCGAGACTGTAGCAAAGAGTCAATATTTACTGTGCGCTTCAGAATTTCCAAAAAGATCCCTGACTCCATTTAAAATGTGAAAGATGGGTGAAGTCGTTGATCGTAGGAAAAAGAGGAGGCGGTCACGGGCCTCTCGTTTTTGGCTCGGCTGAAAGGGGGGGGGGCGGTTTTTTGGGCAGCAAGCACGGGAGTTAGTAGTGCGTGCGCGCGCTTGAACTCATTGGCTTGATTCGTTCCACCACTTTCATCGCCATCGTCACGTTGTGTCTCGGTTCGTCTCTCGGAGCGAGGTCGACAAGGCCTTCAAAGGACACGCTCGTACTCGACAGTGTTGGCCTGCAACAACTGATCGATCAGTGTCTACGCCGGCGTCGACTTGAACACGTCGGATCCGAGCCTGAACCGCTGCTGGCTGTTGTGAGCAAGCGTGTGGGCGCGTGGAGGTCTCACTCAACATCTCGGTCTGAGGCTATACTAGGAGAGAGGTGAGTTTTCTTCTGGTGTGAATTGGGGGTTGTAGGAGTTGTGAAAGGATGCATAGTGTTTGGGTGGATGTGCACCTCGTTGTAGTCGACTACACCGCCGGCGTTCACGGAAGGCTCGATTGAGCTCACCAACTCGACGGCGCGCGCGGAGCCACGCATCGACCCGTTCAACATGGCCACATTCGCATCCCGCATCACACCGCGTCTAAAAGGCAGGATTACGCTCGCGCGTACTCACTATGCTTCTGTAATATCACAGTCTTCTTTGATCTCCATCAACACCACACACAAGTCAGGATGGCACACGCCGCTGCTTCGCACTCGCTCGCCTCAGCGCCTGCGCTGGCGACCATCTCCGAACAAGCACAAGCACAGCCGCTGCACGTGACTCGAGGCGCCGCACGCAGGGCAGGCTTCCGCGTCACCACACCCAAATCCATCTCGACCATGTCCCGGAGTTCGAGTTCACGGTCCAGCATCTCAAGTTCCGGTTCCTCTGATCTGAGCAAGCCGACCCTGTCCAGCTTGTCTCGCCAGCGCGCGGCCAACAACAGCACCGCTAACGCCGCAGCCGCCGCCACCGTCAAAGCCGGAGCCACGAGCTTGTCGTCGAGAAGAAAATCCGTCTTGGGCGAGTCCAAAAACGTCGCCATCTCGTCGTCGTCGTCGTCGCGCTCGTTGGCCTCGTTGTCGACACCTCATCGAAAAGTTGGACGAGTCGAGGCTGGCCAAATGATGGGCATGGGCGTTATCCGCGTCGGTCCCGCCGTGCAAGCACAACGGTCACCCAAAAAGCTTGCGACACATTACGACAGTGGTTCGGCGTCGGATCCTTACTCGGTCGCGTTCATCGCCCCTCAGTTCGACCGATCACCTCACCCCGCCGCAGGGGACGAGAATGCGCAGCCGCGCCAATACTTTGGCCTACCCTCTTCGAGTAGCCCGCGGTCGCTGTACCCTGTGTCCCCTGAGAAGCGGGTCATTTCTCAGCTGCCGAGTAGCTGGAACCTATCAGAGACCGAGGCTACGGCTGGCTTACCGGCTCGGTTAGAGCCCTCACCTGCGCCTTCTGTGAACCGGACAACGCCGCTCAAGATTGGCACCATGTCGCCGAACAAGGAGCTTGCCCAGTCGCCGGCCCGTCGTCGTCTCTTTGAGAGCTTCGAAGGCAACAACTCGGCCTTGCCTCTGGAACTGTCACCGCCTGTGCGACAGACCACCGTGAAAGCGTCATCCGCACCCGTCCCGCCATCGTCACCCTTGCAAACACCACGAGCACTAACCGAGTCGTCGAACCGGAAGCACTCGGCCGCCAGTGACGAATCGGACGACGAGATCGACTGGCTCAGTCCTCGCAAGAAGCCGCGACCATCGTTCCCGACATCAGCGACGCGTGCCGAGTCGTTGCCTAGCGTCTTGCAACTTCCCCCACCTCCTTCTCCGGGCCAGCTTCGTAGTCCACCGAAGAAAGCGTCGAGCTCGTCCAAGAGCACCGTCACTTCGGCTTCGACGCCACGGGCGATGCCTTCACCTTCTGTGCTATCTCGCCCGACTTTGCCAACATCGGTATCTATGCCCATGCTCGCCACGCCGAGATCCACGGCGACCTCCGTGCCGATGGTGCGCAGTCCCGGTATCCGTTTCCCCCCTTCCCCTTTTTCGACGAGGCTACCTCCAACTGCGATCAAAGTCAACACCCCCGCTTTGACGGCAACGATGACGCCGGCCCGACCAGCGCAGCCCGCGACACCCAGCGTCTTGCCGACTCCTTCAATCATGCTGTCTATGTCCGAGGCCCTCGATCCTCAAGTATTGGAACCCATCGCATCGAACGCTCCTCTGATGCCACCCCCTAGGTCTCCGTCTTCCTTGTCCCTTGTACCCCAAGCCGGTCCATCAAGGCCACCCATGCCGTCGCCGGCCCATACGCGATCGTACAAGCAGCGCAAGCTGAATCTCCTAACGACGCAGGCACAACCGCACGGGCAATCCTTCCTCGTATCGTCCGGGATCCCTCGCTTTGTACCTTCGCCTAGCAAGCCGTCGATCACCTTCAACGCTCCCATTGCCCCCCCTTCACCTCTTTTTGAGCCCCTCGACATCCCCACCACCATCGACCCGGCGTGCTTGCTCACTCAACCATGCGACGTCGACACCGCAGAAGGCGACCTCTCGAACAGCTCAACCTCCACCCTCGCATCTGCAGGCGATACGAGTTCGCTCAGCAGTTCGGGAAATTGGTCCATGTCGGAAGAGACATCGAAACGACTCGCCAACTTGCAAAGCATGCTCTCACGATTGAGCATGCCGCGACCTCCCGCTGCATCAAGCGACGAAGCGTCGACTCGTGCAATGGGAAGTGGTGCGCGTGCACCCCCTAGCAACCTGGCGGATCTGCAGGCGAGACGAGAGAGGACCAAGGCTTTGACGGCGCATTATCGGGAGGAGTACACGGTCCCGATCGCGCCGCCTGCTGAGGAGCCGAGTACGAGTTCGAGACGGACGAAACCTGGTCCACCGCCCGTCAAGGAGCAGCAAGCTGGTGGAATCGGGATGGGTGCCCCACCTGTTCGTCGTGGCAATGCAACAGCGATGCGAGGCGCGAACGGCATCATCGATACTTCTTCGCGCGGTGGTCGACTGCAAAGTACTTCGAGCGCACCGAGCGTCATGGAAGGTCCTACGACGACTGTCAAGCAGAGTCGACGGGTGTCGGGAGGTCCGATCGCTTCGTCCACTTCGACGGCGACGATCGCTGCTGCCGCTGTAGGGGATGGTGAGATGTGCGCAAAACCCAAAAACAATGTGTTGCGGGGCGTTGTCGCGTTTGTGGATGTTCGAACACTTGAAGGTGACGATGCGGGCATGATCTTTACCGATATGCTCAAGTCGATGGGAGCCAGGGTTAGTCGACCATCTCGGGCGTTTGTTTCGAAGGGGTTCAAGATAACTAAGATGTTTGGTAACAAATTTGTCACACAGGTAACAACACGCCCGACGCTTTCATTGACGCACATCGTCTACAAATCCGGTCGTCCGGGAACACTACAACGCTACCGCACCCACGCTGACCCCAAACCCCACCTCGTCGGTATCTCCTGGGTCGTCCGTTGCGCCGAACTGAACCAACACGTCGAAGAGAAGACCTTCCTCATCGAAGCTGGGAAAGAGGATCTGTTCCAGAAGAAACGACGTTCTATGGAACCAAAGGCTTTGAGCGCTTTGAATGCCCCCCCTGGTGCGCTGTTGACGGCTTCGACAAACCCGGGGTTGAAGGCGACGATTGCGGCTAGTTTGGAGAGGGCGAGAAGACAGAGTATGCAATTCGCTCCGAAAGGTTAGTCCTTTGTCTGTCGGGCGGTGTTCGCTGTGTGGGGGATGAAACTGATTTGATTCCGTTCGATCTACAGTTGGTTCGCCACTCGCCAAGCGGGTCTTCGTCATGCAGTTCGAGGAAAGTACCGAGGAAGATGCGGAAGGCACGGACGAGGCTTGAGGGGGCCCGCAAGTGGAAGACTTTGTTCAGTTCCGTATTCTATCTTCTCGGCACGAGTTCCATGATATATATATATGCTTTGTTTTGTGTCATCTTACGCAGTTCAGTCATCTCTTGAGGATGTTTCCCACACCCTTCAAACCAAGCTCTTTTTTCCGTGACCATGAATCAGACAAATGTGAGTTACAAAACTTATAATATCAAGAGGGAATGCGGTAAGAATGTAATAATGGGGTAACGTGATCATGATACTTCAATAAACGGAGCTGACACGAGGAAGCAAGGGGTTCGTCGATCTGACGAGGAGCCTTGCAGTCGTCGACACTTTGGGGGACGTTATTCCTGGACAACCAGGGGATCAGCTGCTTACTTACCTCCGAGGAACTGCCTCAACCACATGGGAAAGAAAGCAGGGAGGTAGTTGCCATGGCCATCACCGGCGAACCAAATGAAGCCATTAATGGGACCAAGCAAACCGAAAACCTTGAAATCCTCGAAGAAGCCAGCCCGCAAGAAGGGAGCGCAGAAGAGGGGGGCCATCCCAAAGGTGAAGAGGTTGACGAAAGCTACCGCGAGCGGGTAAGGGATGGATCGGAGTAAGCCAGGGGCCGTGCGTTTGAGGTAGGAATAAGCAATCGTTCCGACGGCTTGGGTGAAGAAGAAGGCGAGGGTCTCGCCCGATGCGCCGTTGAAGGCGAGGTGGTTCATGTATTCGTGGAAGAGACCCGACGCTGCGAAGGTGACGGTCGCGGCGACGGCTTTAGGGAAGAAGGGACTCGGCTTCTTCTTTTGGGCAGGGCTGTCGACCTTGCGCTTAAATCTCTTCTTTTCGAGGGTGCGGTCGGGCGAAGGCTCGCGAGAGGCGGCGTTGTCCGAAGCTTCGGTCTCGTCAAGCTGCGATCAGAAGAGCATGTCGAAATCAGTGTATGTAATTTGGTATAATGATTGGCGTCAGACCTACATAGTCGGGCTTGGAAACGGGACGACCGCGCGAGCGAAGCTCATGGCCATTTTTGGCGCTGACAGCGGACGAGGAGGCACTCGGCTTGCCGTTGTTGGCGCTCGACTTGGAGTTGCGCTTCGGAGGGGCCTTGAAGTGGAAGAAGACTCGAGATAAACCGTCCTTGATCGCCATGTTCCCTAATTTACGTTCGCCCCACCTCATGCTCAGTCAAGCGTGCAGTGTACGCCTGCAAACGGAGGAAAGTTCAACTTACAGCGAGCCCAGAATTCACGGATGTTGGCGGCGGCGGTGGGGTTGTTGAACATGGGCGACATCTCAACTCCGAGCAGAATGCTAAACGTGCGAAAGTCACAGGATCAGTTGTCATTCCTCACGGCGAGGTATGGTTTGACGACAAACCCAAGCGTGCGAAGAATCGCCTCGATCAAGAAACCAAGAGTACCGAGAATAAGCAGGGCAACGACACCGGCATATAGGAAGTAGGCAGGCGTTAGGGGCTTGATGCGAACCCAAATTTCGGGAGAAGGGGCGAAGTCTTATTGACCAGCGCATTCGAGAACGATCGTCAGCCATTTGTGCCGGGTGAAGCGCGCAGGCAGCTACGTCGTTGGTCGTCGGGCAACTCTCCCCAGGCGAAGCCGGGCTCGGGCAGCGGACTCACAGAGCAAAAAGTTGACCATCACATACTTGAGGGCGCAGAGGCCGAGCGCCTTGACGTTCTCGAGGCGAGGGTTAGGCGATGTCGCATGTTCGTTGGGGTAGGCAAACATTTGGGCGATGGTGCGAGCTGTTGTGGCCCCATTGCAACAGAGATCGATGGCACGGGGAAGATGAAGCGAGTGTGCGCGCGTGTCAGCCCAGCGCGCTTGCAGTTCGCCGTCGGCCCTCGGCCAATTATCCGATGACGACCTCCGAGGTCTCCGCGGTTCGGCGAAGGAGCCCGCGTCCACGATGATGAACTTACGTAGTCCCCAGCTGTGCACCTCGGCGGTCGAGCGCAAGAAAAAGACGTCGACGATGTTCAAGAAAGTGAGCATTCCCTGATCATGCATGTTGATGGTGTGCCGCAATTGAGAGTCAGCAAAGTATGACCAGATCTTTGCACGCTACGGACGAGGACTTACCCAGGCGGGCAATCCGAAATCCACAATGCCCTGCAAGCAATCAAGTTTCGATGTTAGATAGATCCCTCGTTTGAACCTTGCTACAAGCCAGATCATGCGCTTACAAGACCGGTTCGACCATAACCGAGGCTCGAGGGCCACACGAGGATCGAGGTGATGCCAGCAATCGCACCGAGTGTGCGGATCGGGCCCTTGGAGAGACGCGTAAAGAGGTACAATGAGACGGCAACCGCCTGATTCGATTAAACGAGGGTCATTCTTGGTTCAGTGAAGCCGATCCCGGTGAATAAATTAAGTACAGGCCCAATGAAAGCTTACGGCGACAAAGGCGCCGTTGTGGAGTCCGACGACGACGAGCTGGTTCCAAGGTGTGTGTCGGGGCTTATAGAGGTGCACCTCATAGCCAGCATTGCTAGCAGCGGTGAAAGGGGTCATTGAAGAAACCATCGCTCCAATATGGGGGGCGGGCGAGAGGACGTGGATGGGCGGGCAAGAGTCAAACGTGAGAAGGTGCGAGTCGCCGAACCGTTCGCTGGGCAGCGAGCGCTCTGGCGCTCTCGCACTTGAAGCACCCCTCTCCCGACCAATGACGCTGGTGCTGCCGACGGCCGACGACGAGAGACGGGCGGCCGGGAGCTCAGCATTTTTCCGGTCCGCAACACGACTTTCACGAGGCTCGCGCGACCATATAAGAGTTTAGACTGTGAATTTTGCCAACCATCGCCATAGGAACTTGTTCAATCATGCTTCCGTCCGTCGTCTTTTTGTCTTCTTCGCGGCAATGCTTTGCGCCGACTCGGACGAGCGGGATAAAGTTCGCCGGTCGCCGAAGGGGAAAGCGAGGCCGTGTGCGGCCGCCTGTCACCGTGGTCAGTGACCGGCGTTGGAAACACTCGTGTTACAAGGGCGAAAGCTGGGTATGGTTTGGGGGCGTTGCTAGAAAGCTTGAGACATACCCATACGCAACCCTGTTCTTTGCATCAATCTTTCTTTTCTTCTCTTGGACGTCGAAAAGGTATAGGCGCACGCCGCGTACGGTTTATGGCTCGCGCGGGCGGGCGGGCGGCGTATCGGTGGAGTCGATTGGACTTGAAGCCGATTGACGCCCCTGTTGCGTGCGCGTGGGCCCCCAGATTGCTGAGGGCCGCGAGATAATTAGATGACTAGCGCAGTGCGCGCTCACGTCGTAGGCTGCCTTCCTGCGCACGCCAACTCGTCAGCCATGTCCGACTTCGTCGACTACTCACGCAAAGCCAAAGCCGGCGCGACAAACGAGAGTCCGTTCGATGACGAACCACCTCGACCATTATCGCGGGGGAGTCGGTGAGTTTAAACCCAGGCTACATCATGCGCTGCTGCGAGCCAGGACTCCGCCGACGCAGAGCGCGGGGAGCGGCAATCCCCCGGCCATTGACCCACTGGCTGCCGTTCGCCGGGGAAGGCGTCCGACGTCAGACCTGTCGCGAACTAGCGGCAGCGGTGGAGGCAATGCTGCAACGCACGGTCGTACACGAGTGCAGTGATTCAAACTGTGATAACAAGAACAAAAAAAACCCTGATCCGTACTTCGCATGCATGCCCTCAGTAGTTCAGGCAAGAGCTCGGCGAGTCAGAGGCGCAGGGTCAACTACGGCGACATGAGCAGGGCTGATCTCGAGGCCGAAGCACGCGACGAACGCCAGCATCCCGTCGGTGACTTTATGTCTCACCAACAGGTGATATCCAAGGAAGGGGATGAAGAAGCCGTGAGTCTCGTTTGCATCTATGTTAGCTGGTCGTGGTCCGATCTGGCTCGAATTGGCCGCTGCGTCCGCGCGAACTTGGCCGTAGCTGGCTCGGACAGCTCGCCGCGCCGTTGGCCCGCCAGCTCATAAATCGGCGCTAACCCGCATTCGGTCGTTTACCAACTCCCGTCGACGGCGACAGTACATCGGAGGGACCAGCGCTTTCGGTGTCTCAGGTGCTGGGAGACCTGGCCAGAACGACTACAACGAAAAGGACGGCGTCGCGTACGGCAACTACCCTCAGCAGCAAGATGCTGCGAGCTACTAGTCAGTCGCCGGGCCTGGTGAGCCCTGCCTGTCCGAGTTCGCTCGAGTCTGACAGTATTCGCGCCCGGCGACGAATTTCTTTAATTCCTACAGCGGAGCGGTGCAGCAACCGGGGTTCTTCAGTGAAAAGAGTCAGCAACAACGACAATACGCGGACCCGAGACAGCAGTAAGTCGACGGTCTAGTAGTTCTTCCTGAGCCGGTGGGGCTTCTGCGGCGAACCAAAGCTGGATCCGCGGACTGGCTGGCCGGCGCGCCAGCCAGCATTTGCCTACCGCACCTACGTGGCATGCTGACTTAAACATACTTCTGGCGCCTCCCAAAAGCATCGATGCACGCCCCCAGCGAAATCAGCCCGAAGATCTTGGGTACGATCCCGAGGACCACCACTTCCTCAACGACCACATCGTCCCCGACTACCCGACACAGACTTTCTTCCGCAAATGCGTACGTCCGGAGCGGAACAAAGACCTTGTCGAAGAACTTGGCGTCGTCTGATCTCTCCCTTCGTATGACCTTTTGTGATACAGGTCTTGACTGGATTCCAGATCGGGTCTTTCATTGGCACCACCGCTGGATTCAACCTGATCGCCGTCATGGCCATCGCCACTTACGTCTTCAAGTTCATCAACCCCTTCTACAAGTTCAAGAAGCGCAAAGACGTCGACAAGGAGTGGGAGCTCCGCATCACCGGCGAACGCTTCTCGTCTCGCGCCGAATACTACGCCGAATTCTTCGGGCACGAATGCGAGGCCCTCGATGTTGAGACCGAGGATGGCTTCGTGTTGCGTGTGCATCACCTTATTCACAAAAAGTTCAAGGGCCGCGGTCATCCTGTCATATTGCAGCACGGCATTCTGTCCAACTCGGTCACCTTCATGGTCAACGAAGAGAAGTCGCTCGCGTTCTGGCTGCTCGACCAGGGCTATGACGTTTACGTGAGCAACATTCGCACCAATTTCAAGATGCCGCACCGACACTTCAAGCGCTCCGATCCCCGCTATTGGGCATGGTCGATCAAGGAGATCGGCATGTACGACCTGCCCGCCATCGTCGACTTTGTTGTAGGTCGCACCGGTGTCAAGCCCGCTTACATCGGTCACAGTCAGGGTACCGGTACCATGTTCTTGGCCCTCTCGCGCGGTATCCGTCCCGACATTGGTAACAAACTCTCGTCTTTCATCGCCCTCGGGCCCTCCGTCTACGCCGGCCCTGTGCTTCGCACCTTTCCTTTCTCGGTTATGCGCAAATTCAAGAGCAGGGGTCTGTGGAGCCTTGTGTTCGGAGGTGAGCTCGTCGACGATACCGCGTCAGCCCAGCTTGAATCTGAGAGCCCGCATGCTGATCTGACCTCCATACTTTTGCGACGCCTGCAAAGTTCGCGAGTTCCTACCCTTCTTATCGATCCTGCAAAACGTATTGCCCAGTTGGCTCTTTGGTCACGTCGCCGTTCCTGTCTTTCAGTTCCTCTTCGGATTCGGCACCCAACAATGGCTCTGGCGACAAGTGCCCAAGTTCTTCCGCACCGTCGGCCTACCCAACTCGTCCGAGCTGCTCTACTATTACATGTCCAACTTTTCGTACACCAATTGCATCTTCAACACGCACTCGGCCGAGCCGTGGTTCCCGCGCTCGTTCCCGCCCCTTGCCATCTTCTACGGTACCGCGGACACGCTCGTGCTCGGCAAACCTTTGGTCGAGCGTATTCGCGAGTACGAGCCCAACGTCCGCCTCGTCAAGGTCGTGGCCCTCGATGATTACGAGCACATGGACATGATTTGGGGTGTTAATGCCGTCCCCGAGTGCTTCCTGGGCATCCGCGATATGATCGAGGAAACCAAGAACGGTTATACGCCCGTACGACGTCCCCAGCGATCCAACTCAAAGCGATCGCGACGATCGTCGAGTCAGAACCGAGTGACCCGCGATTACTAGGCAGTAGATGCACATCGCGCTCAGAACGCTTTCACGACTGTTAACATGTTGCAGCAACGCCATCGATGAGATCCTTAGGATCGACTTCATAAGTTTGACTTATTCCATGGACCGTCTTAATACTCCCCGTCTTCTTTTCGTTTCATCGGATCTTGGTTCCCTTCGATTTGAGACCTCACCTCACAAACTTTGGATACCTTCCTAACTTGGGCCTTGTCGTAGCTATCTTGTATTATACTCGCCGCGTTTCAACCGAATTCGTGATTCCGTAACCGAGTTTTCAGGGAAGAGAGAGAGCTCTGCAGGTCTGGCGATGGGAGCGCGATCATAGATCACCTGATCACTATCAACGATCATCCCCTCGGCGGTTGATGATCGTTAAAGAATTGGTGTAACCAGAGATCACCGGCAATTTAGGAGACTGGCCGCGTGGAGCATCGTTCTGCCGCTGGAAATCTGACAGAGGATTCGGCGCGAGCCTCACACGCGGGTCAGGTTGCTCATACCCCTGCTTCCACTGTTCATAGCGGGCTTCGGGCACGATCGAACGTTTTCTCGCTTGCCCATCGCTTCTGCTACTAGTGGTTCCTTTTCGTCTCAAGCTTCAGCCTTCGAGCGATAGTTGGTGGCAGGTTGTCAGGAGGTTTGAGCACGGTGCTGCCGAATAATGCGATCGCTAATCGCTGAATGGGGAGGAGCTCACCGAGTTACCTGTTAGCGGCGGTGCGGAATCCTTTGAATTAATTCTCCACCAATAATTGACTCTGCTATCGACCGCTGACTGTAGTTCGTGTTCTCGTCTCCCTGGGTCAAAGATGGCGAAGCACCAAATTCAACTCTCGTAAACTACCATTTTCAGGTTGTCACTCTACAGAACTGACTTCCTGTCTGGTGATGTTCTCGAAGCCGAGGCCTTTTTTATTTCAGTTTTAAACACAAGATGAACGAATTGACGTGCAAAAAAGCGCAAGCTTGCGTTACCACCTATGGAGTCCATGACGTCGCCCACGATTACGCCAATTCTCCATTCCCCGCCTACTTCAAGGGAGGAAAGAAGCAGTGCTCCGTCCAGAGATGCAAGGAACTACTCAATCAGGCGTGCTTTGCGGTCTACGATAAAACCTGACATCGAAAGACCGTGTGAAGGTACTACTAGGCGCTGAGGAAGCTTCGTCAAATCGACAAGGACTCGGCTGCGCAACCCCCCATCCTCAAGAGCCGGCGCAGCGAGGCGACCGACTCGGTCGGAGATCAGCATATGGGTCACCAGCTTGACCACTGATTTTGCGACTGGAGCTGCAATCAAACCTCAACGTCCGTCGATCCGCAGGGTGCCCGCGCTTCGAGACGGCTCCGGCGATCAGTAGCTGGACCCCTGAAATATTCGAGTGGGTGAAGAGCCTCAATTGCGCAATATCCAGTCGGCTCTAGGAGAATGCGTCTAATGCAAGCTCAAGGGGATGACAAATACCTGAAAGTCACATCGAGGTACCTTCCTCTCTCTGTGGTGCTAGATATACGTTGCCTAGTGCGGGCTGAGGTAGGGACCGGCGCAACTTATGGAGCACATGCAAGGATCGGACCGACTCGGAGTCGCGGGCAGATCGCGAGCAAGTTGGGTGACCCACCCGCAAGCCATCGAGATTGGCAAAATTGTCGTCTAGCTAATCCTTGCCAACGTTCGGTTCAAGCTCCAGGCTCTTTCAAAGGAAGAGAGCCACTCCACCTGTACCCCACTGACGGCTTGAACGTCGTGATTATTGAACGATAGTGCGCGAACGCCGAGCACATTGTCCCGCTTCCACCTCTGGCACTGGCTCGAGCTTCAAGAAAATGATTTTGCGGAGGCGGGAAAACGAACTCGGAGGTGGGAGAGAATCTGAGGATTCAAACATGTCTTGCAGAACGTGAACGGGATTGTTTCAATTCGTTGTAAGCATTGCTACACCCGACAGCTCGACATTAACACAGTGATGAAGACGCCCCGGCCATTGACTGGAACGTCGGCGCCGGGTCCCATGTGAAACTCGATCACGTTCATTGTGCCTGCCTAGGGTTGAGCGCTGCCTTATCGGTCGGCTTCTGCGACTCGCCCAGCCATGGCGTCGACGTCGACCGCGACATCACAATCATGGTCAAGAATTCATGACGACGATGGTACTCGGTTACCTCACGCTGCGACACCTCCGGACGAGTCTGAGCCGTGGTGCTCGAGCACGAGTTGGCGCATGAGCCCCTCGCACGGTGCTGAAGCTCCGAGTCAGGGTGGGCCAGCCAGCTCGCATGCATCATCTTCAGCTGTTTCGACCCACACTGCCTACTCTACATCTCTATTCCCGACGACTGAACGCAGTCGCCCATCCCTGCAAGGTTCTGCAGCGATTGCAACGCCCGCGTCCATCTCGTCGGGTCACGCCCCTCGGGTGGCTCTCTCGCACCAAGTCCAACGTGAAAGCGACGCTCGCGATGCGGCCGCCGCGCCGATTACTCATTCGACGCCGTCCAAGCCGCGCGCACCGCCGCCGACGACTCCGAGTCGGCGACACTCAACCCGCTCCGCTGCTACTGGTACTTCGCACACCTCCAAACTCAGCGTGGACGGGTTCGTTGCCCCAGTCTCAACCATGACGACTTCGATGACTCGCGGTGGTGCATCTCCGAAATCCTCGGCTGCCTCTGCGGCATCTTTAAACTCGCGACGGAGACGGAAGCCCGACGCCCGGACCGCCGTGGCGACACCAGGCGCCGTCGACTGGACTAAAGGTGGGCAAGGCAGGTCACAGCAAGACGAGCATGAACGAATTTCGGTCGAGTATGAGGCGCTTCAGAAACGCTACAACCTCAACTCGACCTCGCCCATCCTGCCCAAGGTCAAGCTCGCATTTCCCTTGATCACTTCGGACGAGGAAGACGGCTGGTCTACGCGCCCGTCCATCTACGCGGCATCGTCAGCGACGTCCCCCTCTGCTGCCGCCGCAGCATCACGCGCTGTTTCGTCCGAGCGCAACTATTCTTCAACGACGACGACCACGACCACGACTCGTCGCACCGAGCATCGCACGTGGACCTATTCGATGCCGCCGACTTTGGAACGAAGCATGTTGGACCCCACAGAAGAAGATTCTGACGTGCCAGACCGCCGAAAGCCACCCACATGCGCAATTTCGAGCTCGACTCGCAGACAGCGCGCAACTTCCGCGACTTCGGCACCGCCGATCTCACCCACGTTCGGGTCTGGCCGCAAAACCGGTGCGACTACGGTCCACCCTCCGGCTTCGCCGACCCCGGCCCGCTTTAGGAGCCTCGTCGGGCATTCGTCACCCCTAAGTGCATCGCCCAAAGCCCACCGCTCTCGGTCATCATCGACGTCATCAATGAGGCAATCTGCACATTCGCTGGACCAGAGGTCTGGCTCGAGATCTTCACCCTCAGTGCGCAAGTCTTCTACGACGCGTCGATCGTCCTCTCTGTGAGTCATCGCTTCAACTATGCCAGCCTCTTTGTTTGAAGCGCAGAGTCTGACCTTGTCGCGGTTACCCTCACAGTCGCAACGCTTCGGCATTTGCTGCGTCCACGTCGTCCTCGACTTTTGCCAAGTACGGGTCTCGAGCTCTCACGACGAGCCCCCACTTCGCCGGACCCGTCTTGAATGCTTTGACGTTCTTGCTCATCAGCGCGATGGCGTGTCTGGCGATCGGCTCCGTCCTCGTCTCGTCGATTGCTCTGACGTTTTACGACGACTGCGGCGAGCGCATCGTCGTTGTCAGGAAGGGGATCGAAGGAAGTCGCCGACGGGTGCGAGGCAGCATCGAAGACGTGCGCGCTGGCGTGGGCCGAGTCGTCGGTGGTGCTCGAGGTGCCGTCGAGCTTGTTGTCTGGGCCACGAGTGCCCGAATGCCTAACACCTCTGTGCTTGATAACGTTGAACTCGACCTGGACTATGAGCCCTTTGCCGAGATTCGGGACGCTGTTACCTTCTCTTCGTCCTCGTCAACAGCGGCACCCCAGCCTGGAACCACGCCCGAAGGAGGACCTACACTGCGCAACTGCCAATCGTCTACAACGCCCGCTTCAAGACCTCCTCGCGACCGACAAAGCTCGTCGACCTCAAACCGCGACTCTGGTATTTGGACCGAACACGAGGAGGACAATCTGCCTTTCACCGCGCCGTTCACCACACCGCATCCTTCGCGATCTGCATCCCCGACTCTCGGCGCACGAGGTGGAAACGATCAAGCACGTCTACAATTACCTCCCCGACCGCCTTTGAGCATCCTCGTGCCGTCGATCATATTCGCTCTCACTTACACCATCTGGACGGTGCTCTCCAATTTCTGGCGCATGCAGACTGCCGACAAGCGAAAAGCTTGATCCACATTCATCAGCCTTCCTGTTCCTGTTCCACAACAGATCAGACCCTCATCACTCAGTGTTGTCCTTCACCCCCTGCTTTCCTCTCTCATGTTGTTTTACGGTAGAGTAGTCACGTTGTTCAGTACACTTAGACCCGGCCTTGTTCGGACTTGCACTCGCATTCGTATATTTTGCAAAGTATAGATTCGATTTGTTGTCTACTCGACCGTGTATCTTCATAGTGTACAAAGCGTGGAGCTGATGCCAGCTTGGGGTGGCTTCGGAAGCATACCACCTCTGTGGCGAAAATTACGACACCACTGGTGCTTCCTCCAAGATGACGGTCATTTCTTTTTTTGGTCCATCTAGCCTGGAAAGTCACGACCTTACTTGAAGCAGTCGTACGTTGCTCAATGCTGTAGCCACCCTTTCCATCGCGCCTTCTCGATCACCTCAGCCCACGGCTGTCTCCCCTCATCGCCGCGCGCCAACTCCCGGAAGCTGTCGATGTATTCGCCTTCGAGGTTGACCGCATACAAATGCGGGTACTCTGTCGGGAGCCAAAGTGATAATATCAGTCCAATACCAAGGACGTTACATCAAAGGATAAACAAGTTCTTGAAGGTAAAACTTACCTTGGCCATTCGACGCCTTCTCCCATTTGACAACCTTGAACCCGGCCAATCTCCCAAAGTCGACTTTGAGCAATGTCACGATCTGGTCTTGAGGGAAGAACCTTTCCAATGTGCCTTGAACTTGGTCGGCCGTTGAGAGATGGATGAAGCCGTCCTGTATCGCAGAATACAACCCATGAGCGGAGCGATGACGTCGTTGACCGCGTCGGCCTATCGCTCATGCAGATCCGGTCGATGTTAGCAATCACACCACTCGCCTTGGCATCCAATTCAGAGATAGCAAACTCGTGAGAAGCTGGAATTGGGATCGGGAATGCATAGCGTTGATTCACGGTCGGATGCGTGACGAGCTTGTAGACGTAAGTCGGTGGGGCACTGCTGCTGGCGCCGGCCGATGAGGAAACTTTCGAGAACAGTCCCATCAGATTCTTGAGCATTCAGCAGGTGGAATTGGGAGAAGGTTGGTCGAAGGTTGGTGTGGCGATGAGATAGTGGTGTGTAGCGCGAGGATGTGGGGCCTCGCAGAGCCACGAAGCACGGGGGGGCCTTCGCGCGCGCGTCAATTTCAGCCGCTCATTAATATCCAGCACGTGCGAATAAGCATCAGCGATCGTGACGAACACACACCGATCCCCACTCAGCGGTGAAAGGTTACAGTCGATCGAGTGCCAGCATGACACCCAGATATTGGAGCACGAGTCGATTGGGGGTGGTAAGCAGCAGTAGATCGACCCGACTAAACCCCATTATGAGTCGCCGGTCGGACGGTGGCCGCGGCGACGGCGAAAACTTGAATCTGCGATTGGAAGACTCTGTTCCAATGGCTTGCAGAGGTGAAAGGGTTCTGCAGGTTCGCTGATGACAGGTACCGACTCGAGGGTGTGAGATCCAGGGACCGATCCCGGGACTCATAAAACCTGTCGTGAATTATGACGGCGCTTCAAAGTCTTGGACTTGACTCTCTTCAATATTCCTCAGACTGGGCCGCTGGGCCATACAAGGCTGGGGCAGGACGGCGGGCGCTGCGGGCGCGGCGGGCGCCCAGGCGCGGCCGGTCATTTTGTCTTGGCGATGCTCGGCGGGCGGTCCCCAGGAGATCTTCTTGTAATCCTCCCCCTCACAAGAGTTTGCCCGGTCCGGGGTAGCACCTCGACTAGAGGTCCGGTACATGACGCTTCGTCTCCTCACCCATCCCCATCATCCCGAACCGAGCTCCGCGTCTCGACCGTTCTCCCATTACTGCTGTGGCCCTTTTTTCAGACGGTGGTGCTCTGAGCCACAGATCAAATATGGCAGCAACCCAAGGACTCCTCTCCCAGCTGCTGCTGCTGCTCGTGACGACGACGTTCGCGCCGCCGCTCCTCCTCCGAATGACTTCGACCGGCGCGCGGGCTTCCCCTCTACCACTGGCGCGCGCCCGGGCCAACATGCGACCTCGTCAACTCCAACCGACGGCTTCGAGCACCCTCAGCATCATCGTCATCCCTACGCAGGACTCTTCGTCGTACACAACCTCGCTTCCCACGGGCTCGGGCACCTGGACAACCTCGGCGACTGCGGCGACCGCGGACGCGACGACGACCCCATCGCAAGCGCGAGGGCCTTGGCGCGGTGAATCGACGCTCGACCAGAGTGAGATTCGGCTCGCCCGAGAGAGAGCAAGAGGTGGCGGCTCACTGGTCACAACCATCATCGTCGTCTTGATCGGGTCACTCGTACTCGGTCTCTTCTTTCTGCGGTGAGTCTTCTTCGACCCGCTTCAGCTCGCCCTCGCTAGTGGCGTCGGCCGGGGTAGAACCGCAGTTTAACCGCGCAACAACTACGTGGCCCCTATTTCACGAACCGGCTTGCCTTCGGTTCAGCGCCCTAGTCGGCTGTCAACCGAACGGGTCAGGGGGTCACGAACATCGCTTTCATGGGTTTATCCGTCTCGGACCGGGCCTCTCTGCAGAAGATAAGCTGATCTTCGCATGTCCATTCTCTTCATGTATCTTCTTCGTCCCCGCGAAACAGGCTATGGCGCGTGCAACGCAGCTATCCACTCTCATTCCGCTCCTTCTTCATCCCTAGCTCCGGGCTCAAGATTCGCTATCTCAACATCGACATTGCACCGGCCACTCCTCGAGCCCCCACCGGACCCCCACCAGGCTATTCGCGCGGCTTCCACGCGGTCTTCCGACCGCCACGACGAGGGCACGACACGAACGGCGTCGCGATCGAGGAAGGTGGTCAGCGTGTGGGTTCCAGGGATGAGGATGACATCTGGGATGGCGAATCGCTCGACGAAGTGCGAGAAGAGAAGGAAGGGCTGCCGAGATACGCCGTCGATGTCGATCTACCTGGCTACTCGCACGGCCTGGCACCTGGGGTGGCGCGCGCAAACGGCCTCGAACGACAAGCATACGTTGGCTCGTCGGGTTCTGAAGCATCGACTGTGGACGATTCAAGCAGAACGGAAGCCATCATGAGCTCTATAGAGTACGAACAAGCCATCAGGAACGCGCCCCAGGCCCCCGAACGGGCCATCACTCGGGAGATATCACAGATCCACAACGACTCTTGGCCACGGGCGGCCGGGAATCACGCTTCGTGGGTTGTGCCGGCGACATCATTGCGAGTGCGTGAAGAGCGACCCTCGTCAAATCGCGCCGGCGCAAACTCGTGATCCGTGCTAGGATGAACGTGACGTTTTAGCAAAACCGTATACTCGGCTGTGGGCGGCGTTGGCTTGATCGAATCGCAGTCCACACCACGCCCAAAACTCGAACCTGGATCACTGGAACGCTGCAGGGGGCTTTCGCATTGTTCTTTTCATTCGATGATCAAACCTGGTCTCCCTGTTGATGTAGCAATATTTACACTGTTGGATAGCACACTATACTACCATCGTGACGTTCTCGGAGCTCTCGTTCTCGACGGGTGGAGCCCCACCATCGTCTTCGGTTCGCTGAGAAGGGATTAGAAGGCTTTACGAGCAGCTGGGATTCGAGTGGTCTACGATTCCCCACTCGTTGTATTTCTGGACGTGATTGACATTTGAACTTACGTCGAATTTCGAGCAGTAGACAAGTAGGATCCCGTAGAGGAATTGCTGCGGTGGAATCGGAACCGCAATCGGCCTCCGCTGTGGGGGAGGCTGCAAGCAGTGCGTGGCCTCCTGCCTTTTACGGGCAATGCCAAAGCCCTCAATTGAAGCTGAGGGAGAGGATCTCTAGTAACCGCCGGGGATTTATGAACGCCTCTCAGGGTGCTAATGCTTCGAGGTAGACTTATTGCTCTAGGTGTATTAACTTTCATCAAAGTAAGCGCCCACTCCTGGTTTGGTCATCGGCGCACGTAATGTACAGCGCATCCGAGCGATTTCCGGCACATCCGCGCCGAAGCGCTGATCGGCGAGCTGGAGTCCAAATCGGGCAGAATCTGCACCGCCGATTGTGTAATGGTTCCCATTCGTAGAAACCGCCATTGAGCTATGCAGAACATGTAACCTATCAAACCAGATGACTTGTTCATCGACATCGTACGTACTAAAATAGGCAAGTACCGCCGAGTCATCGCTCGAGGAATTGGGTTTGGCCCGGGATTGCAGATTGCAGGGCTGCTTATTGTCCGAGGACGGCCTCGCGAGTTTGGCCCGGATGGGTTTTCCTGAAATCTTACACCGACTCGCCGATAGTTCCTGCGACTAGGCGAGAACTCGACACTTGCCGATGCAATCAATGCTGGTTCTTCCTCCTCTCGCTCCCTGTACCGTCAGACTCATCGCGAGCTTGTTGGTGTACTCGACCTCTCCTGCTTTCTAGTCGCAGCTTCATTCGCCTTTCCGAGCACCGCCGCCCAGGAATTTGTCCCCTTGCGCGAGCCGAATCGCTCAACTATGTCTCTCGCCAGCACGCGCTCCAATTCCTCCTGCTCGTCACCGTTGCAGCTCCACTCTTTGTGCTCCAAGTGGGGGCGCAAGTCACTCCAGTCGCGGAGAAAGCTCTCCGATTTCGCCAGCGACACAATCTGACCGACGTTGCGGCAGACTCGACGTCCACCAACGGCACGAACACCACAACAGGGGACGACTTACCACTGAACATTGGTCTAAGCGGGCCGTCTCTCTCACTGATGACTATTATACTCCCCACCGTGGTGGGTTGCTTCATTGTTGTTCTGTTGATCGTCAAGTGAGTTGACTCGTTTGAGATCAGGGTGAACCCGATGTGGGCCCCCGTCCCATGCCAAGAATGGGGCGAGACCTGCCTGCGAGCTCATGTAGCATTACACTCCGGAGCGTACATGACTGACCAAAATCGGTCTCCCCTTCGTTGTTTACTCCACCAGAGGCTACTTCTTCGTGCGAAGAGACCCCGGGGCAGTCCGAGACCTCTTCCTCCCTCGCGCCGGTCTCAAGGTCCGATGGCTCGGCATCAACATCGCCCCAATAGCGGAACGACCTCCAAGCGGGCCCCCGCCACGATACTCGCGAGGTTTGCTCTCTGTGTTCCGAAATCGTCGCCAAGGTCACGATACGAACGGCGCAGCGATCGAGGAAGGGGGCCGGCGCGCGGGATCGAGGGACGAGGATGATGTGTCGGACGGCGAGTCCCGCCCTGGAGCACAAGAAGAAAAGGACGGCCTGCCAAGTTACGCCATCGACATTGAACTACCTGGATATGGCCACGTGTTGAGATCAGATGCTCGTCAAGCCGATGCTACCGTCCTCCTCGGGTCGTCAGACATCTCGGTGCAGTCGGATCAGAACGGCGCGTCGACGGTCGCTGAGGAGCGCTTCGCCGATTCCGCCGATTACGAGCGAGCCAGCCGCAACAACCTGGTCATGACTCCCGAGCCGGTCGTCTTGAGGGATATGGCGCAACTTCGTCGATAGACGGCGCTGCAGTCGGCGACTTGGAAGTATGCGTCGTTGAGGTGATCGGAGCGGAATTGCGACTCGGGTGGGGGCCGCTGGTGGCGAAACCACGTTCAAGTTGTTCACACCCACGGTTGCATGTTGCCACAGTACCGCTACAGGTTTACATCGTCGTTTCCTTCCCGATATACGAATTCCATTTCTTCTGCACGCACATATATTTCAACTAGTCTCCAGGGTACAGAGGTACCCGGCACTTAAGCTCTTTCCCCTTGTAGCATAGTGAAATGCACAGGCCTGCATTTAAGTTCGATTAGGCTGAGAATGGGGATCGGAATTTGGACTACAACGAAACGAGTTTAGGTTCCCTCCTAGCTACAATTTAGCGCTGAGTGCGCAGGAAACACACGATCTCAACAAAACGCCTGTCTTTCCCGTTTGTTTACAGCAAGTGCCGCGAGTCCCGGACCTTCGTATCAATAGGCGCGATTGGCGACATCTGACCGAACGGGGTCTGAGCGCGGGCGCGCCTCGTTACGTATTAATGCTTCCAATCGAGCATACCATTTTCTTTCAGACGCATACATGAAAAAGGTGGTTGGTACATATCTTGAAACGGTGTTGTGCATCACTAGTCACCGATCTCACTCATCAAGTAGGGTGGCAGCTGTCTGAACGGAATCTTCGAATAGGCGGCCTCGTCGGCATCAAATTCAAATATACCCTACGGAATCTGCGCCGCGAGGACTTCCATACCCATGCCCGGAGGTATACACTACGTCGAGGCCGATCGTAACCTGGTGCATGGAGGGTCTTATGACGTGCCTTGAAGCTATCCCGGGATCGTAGGTTAGAAGTGTACTCGAGGACAGGTAGGCACCCACTGCCTCGGTACTACCGTAGGACATCGGCACCGTAGGCAGCGATAGCGGGCACCAGCAGCAAAGCCTGCGGAATTTTCATTGTGCTAAAGGATTGGAAAGGTTAACGCTTGGTGTGAGACCTCGGCAGCTCTGCCTCCGAGGCTCGGCTCGTCCCGGCCACAGTTTTGCGAGGTCGACCGTCAAATTATTTTCGGACTGAGCGAGATGGGCCTCTTTGGACATGTACCGATGACACCCAACTTGCAGCTGTTTCACCTCTTTCTTCTACCTCCTTCTCTACTAACCTTCATCGGGATATCCTGCCGCCCTACTCCGGGTTAACTACCCCTCGAGTCGTTCAGACCCCCAATTCGCTCCACCATGTCGCAACAGAATCTTCTCCGAGGTTTCCCACTCGTGTCAACGGCTAGCCCACTCCTTGGACCAAGTAGGCTAGTCGAGGCGAGTGCACTTATAGAAAACGCTCTCTCGTACAGTCAGCAATACAAACGCCGCCACACTACTGCGAACTCGACCCTCCGAGTCGTCAACGGCGGCATCACCACAACCTCGGTGCGCCATGATGCCAGCTCAGGGAGAGCGGCCGCTTTCCCTCTGAAATGTAGCTGACAAGTCCTCTCCTTCCTCATCGAATGAATATCTCGACTAGGCTTTACGTGCTCTTCCGTAATAACCCAGAGTATTTCCTCCCTCGAGCCGGTCTCAAGATTCGTCGGCTCGAAATCAACATACCCGCCGCCGCCGAACTCCCTCCGACCGGTGGCCGACGTGTGCCTCACCGGGGTGGTATTCGCGTGGTAACCGTTCCCGCTCTTTCTCAAGATTGATAAGAATGGTGTTGCTATCGAAGAAGATGGTCAGCGTGCTGGATCGAGGGACGAGGACGACACGCGAGGGTTCTTTGCCTTTGCGGCGCAATGCATTGTCAATTCTAGGTTGTATGGAGCGATTACGGAGGGGGTACAGAAGACAAGGCAGAAAAGAAGAGAGTGGATCGAGAGAAGGTGACGAACGATCAGCAGCGCTGATGTAAGCTACTGGGCTACGGAGTCGGTACTGAGGATGTGCAAATTGCGAGCGGGAGGGACGTGTACATGCAGGACGGAGGGGAAATGTCCACCAAGTCGGGAAGAGGAGGACTACTGATTGCGTTGTGCTCAATGTCAAGCCCTTAGCATTTGACGACTTTGCTCTCCTCCTCGTCCCTCTCCGCCGGGTCGGCCTGGAAGCTCCTCCTCCTCGGGGTCGAAGCGCGAGGCAAAGTTATCGTATCATCCCTTCGAGAAGTGCCCTCGTCGGCGCCTCGGATCGCGCCTCCATCAATGACGATCGAAGGTGCCTTGGTCGCAACATTGAGCGCCCCTGGATTCCTGTACGAGTACTTTGCTCGTGGGGGACTCGCACCGCGTCGACCGAGGCCGAATAGCGCTTGGGGCCATGAACGACCTTCCCTTGCGCGGGTGAAGACGAGACGTACGAGCGAACCGAGGTAGAGCGTCAGGAAGATGATGAGGAATACGACCGCGAGGACGGTGTAGGTGAAGCTTAGACGAGCGCTGGAGTAGAGCTTGAGACCGAGTTGGACTTGGATGATGGCGATGAGCATGGTGAAGCAACCCAGTAGGATGTGGGCGGCTCGACTGGGCGAACGGGTCGTGGTACGCTCATCTCCCAGAGATGTGAGGGATCCTACGCCCGGAGTTCGATGGGCAAGGTGACCGAGTGTGGCCTGGGCCAATACAGCGATGAGCAGAATGATGCCAAAGGCCTGATGAGGGTGGAGCGAACAAGGATGAGCCAGGGACTTGAAGGACATATACTCGGTGTGCGCTCGACTCACCTCGTGGGCCGTGAAGACGGGCCTTCCATCTCCGCCTTGAGATGCGTAGAACCCGAATGAGAAAATCAAGATCGTGGCCGGGACGACGACGTATCCCTGTGAAGACGTGATGGTTAAAGAGCCTCGGTTGGCACCCTGTCGCAGACACCGTCGGCAGCAGATGGCCGGAGTTGCCTACCTGGATTGTCGAATGCCACAGATACCAAGAAGGATTGGCTCGACAGTAGCGACCAATCAGGACCCCCATCGGGGCCAATAACATCCAGACCACGACGCCGAGGGCCGCATGCGCCATGATGATCTTGCTCTTCTGTTGGAACCACAAGAGCTTACGCGTCAGACAACGGATTGTTCCACCCTGATCTTCAAGAACGCTTGCTCGCACGCACCATATCCGAGCTGGCCGAACCAGACGCTGGCGCAGACGACGACAAGGAGACGTAGGGCTTGGTCATGTCGAGCGTGAACGATCCAAACATGCCCATGCTATGTTTCTGTGAGAACAGGATGACCGCGAAGTAAGCCAAAAGCTCCAGACCTGGTCTATCCCGCCCCTGACCCACATCGATCTGCGAGGCAGGATCATCCGAATCAGGTCGATCCGATGCGTAGGCCCAAATAAAAGGTTGCTTTGTGTTTGATCTCGACACGCTAAGGTGCTTCGCTTGAGCAGCGGGATAGATGGTTTGATCGGAAGGGAATTCGAGGGGCCGGATAAAGGTCGCCGTGCAACTCGTTCGGATTTCCAGGGCATCGTAGGACCTCGCTTGCGAATAGATGTCGGTCCAGTTCGCACTTGAGGCGAGCGGCATCATGTGGCCTGTCACGCTGCGAGCCGAGAGTTGCCACGCGGTGTAGGCCTCGTTCGGCCAAAGGATGACCATCGCCGAATCAGCCATGACTGTGCCGAATCCCTACAGGAAGAGCCCCCCCCCCCCCCAAAACAGCAGAGGCAAACGCGTTGGTCGCTTCTTGTGTCAGCAAAGGGATGTTCCGGCCGATCGGGAGTCGCGTCTCGCACAGGAGCGCTTCGCAACTCACCAGGGAGATCCATCCGATCGCATCCCTGCCTTTAGGGACGGTGAACGCAAAGAGCGCGTGAGATGAGTTGGTCAAGACATCGAGCGTGAAGCCGGGGACGGTCGTGGAGGTGCCTTGGATTGTCGAGGGGTCCGCGGGTGCCAGAAGAGAGACGAGTTGCTCGATCTGGGCGTCCCTCGCGGCGATGACGGATCCGAATAGGAGGCCCAAGACGAGGAGAGGATGAAAGACTAGGCGCATGACGAGTCAGGTAATGTGGAATCTGTCAAGAATGAAACAGATAATGAGGTGAGCTTGGAATCCAACGGGTTGCGAGGTCTAGTGCTCCTTGGCGACGACGACTATTCGGAGGTGCTTCGTTCGTCTGTCGCACTCGCGCAAAGAGGGGGCCCGTTCGAGCGAGCCTGCGACTGCCGGTTGACGATCAGGTCACGTGCCGTTGGCTGATACCCAGCCAAATGCCGCGATGTAGTGACCTGAGACTTGGCACTGGGGGGTTCAACTTACGGTACAGTGGATGAACAAAGAGGCAAAGGGTGATCGATGGGGTGCGCCTCGTAGAGGTGAGGTTGAGAGAAAGAGGAGGTAGCGTCTGACAGCAGCGTCTCAAACCGGCGGACGAGCACGTCCGAGAATCGGTGATTTGGCGGGCGACGAGCGGCCACGCGGGAGGCGAAACGGTCAGTGCACCTCCTCGGAGACGACTTGGGCCGACGCGCTTGAAAAGGAGAAGTCGAACCAGTTGCGCGTGAACTTGCGATGCCTAGACGGAGCGCGTTGATCGACCAGCGAGCGAAAAGTAAAGTGAGGACCAGGAGAGGAGAGGCATCCGACACCCCCGAGCAAAGTTGAAACGAACGACCAACTGCCGGATCGCCAGAGAAGGAGCTACTAAGCACGGGTCTCCTCGCCGAGCTGCAACGCGCGCCTGAGCGGTCGGTGTCTGGCGGAGAGTTCCGACGGGCCGGCAGGGCTCCGGGCCTTGCAGTGTCGAAACTTGGGAGCGCCTAAGTGCAGTCCAATATAACTCAGGCGAGACTCCGATCTACGAAGTCTGTGCCGTTCGTGAAGGTTCCAGAGGGAAGGGGGATGGTGCAGAAAGGAAGCCGCGACCTTTAGACTCGGAACGCGGTAGTCGCGTCCGATTCGATTCGGTGGTCGGTGTCTGTCGGTGTTGGGCTCGCGGCGCCAAGGCCACGCGCCTCACAATTGGCATGATGCTGCCAAGCGGAGGAGCCTATGGTTGAGTCTGCGAAGCGGAGGTAAAGGGTTTTCCCTACTCTGACCACTTGCACCGAGTTCAATAGGTTCATGAACTAACATCAGGAGAATACCTACTAGCGAGTACATCAAGTTGCAGAAACACAGAGAAGAATCGGGAAAAGCCAGGGTCACGTGACCGGTTATCCGAGAGAGGAGCGTTGCTAGAAGTCAACGGGACCGGGGCCGTTTCCGACGGATCGCGAGCAGCGGAGTCGAAAGCGCCATGACGGACGAATGGGGTTGTTCAGATCTGAGGTGGGCGGGAAGTCGAAGCACGTCCGAGACCAAAGATGGAGTCGAACCATGAACGACCGGCGGCATTGCGCTCGACGACAAGGGCGGCTAGGCCGTAGGCATAAACCAGCAAGAATCCTCCAACGAAGCTTTGAAGACGGTAAACAAAAGAACGGAATCAGTCAAACGTGCCCCAACTGGGTGATCTCGCTAAATCATTGTGTGCTGGACCTACACGATGTTGAGTACGTCGAGCAGACGGCTGTGGTAGCCGTTCTGGTTCACGCCGAGACGGATCTGCATCCACGAGATGAGAGCGGTGACCACACCCAAGATGGGGTGGAGGATGCGAATCGCCGGGCGAGCGTTGACGTCAGGGCGGCGGCGGATGGGCGCCTTCTCGGCTATGTATCCGCCCAGCGCTTGACCGAGCACAAGGAAGAGGAGGACGATGCCGACGATCTAGGAGGTCCCAGAACGAAGGCAGAGCGAGATGACAGTGGCGCGTTGCGTTAGCTCGAACCACTTGTACTCTGAAGCTCTTTGTCCCCAAGTTCTCACATGGTGTACATCCCCGGCCTTGAAGATGCTACCGTTGATACCAGCCGCAGTGAGTCCGAGGATAGCTAAAGTCGTTCGGAACGAAGATTTGTCAGCGAATTGTGGCTCGAATTACTAGCTGCGCTTTCAAGTGGCGGCACTCACCGATCGCAATCGTGGCGGGAACAGTCCAGAACCCCTACAAACCAATGAAATATCAGGTTGATTAGTATCGATCAGCAACCCTAGTCGTAGCTGGCTTGATCCCTCAGTGCGGAACGCCACCTCCGAGACTCGCCCGGGCTTGCTCCCCTGACCTACCTGAAGCCTACGATGGTACTTGATCCACCCAGGCGTATCACGACCGAAACGAGCGACGAGTGCCGCGGCGGGGACAGCGATCCAAAACGTGATCATTGCGAGTAGAGCATGAGCCGTGATGAGATGATCTACGTCGTACGAGGCGATACTAGGCGGTGGTCAGCGCGACTGCGGGGCGAGGGAGGTAAGTCGATCGGTGGTGGGACGTACCATACTTGGACCATTGACCAGGCTTGGCAATCGGAGACATGCTAGCATCGTCCCCACCTTTCAAGATCGGTGCGGAATGACCTTGATCATGTTTATGTTGGGCAAGGGCAACTGAGGCCGCGATCGTGATGAAGGTGCTCATGAAGGCGAACATGTTCGGGTGACGGAGGGAGATCTTCGGCCTGTTGGAGGTGGGGAAGGATTGCATACTTGTTGGTGTGGGGTGGTGATGGGGGGTAGGGGAGAGAGGCAGAGGGTGTCATTAGTTAGATCGAGCCTGAAGATGGGGTCCGACGCGGCCGAAGGTGGATGAACCGAGACCGAGGAGCTCGGTTCACTCCACTGCTTGAAGACCTGTGACGGTGTGGAATATCCAAACAAACATGATCACCTACTTACGAGTGTTCGAGGCTTGCGGTAGTGTTGCACTTTGAAGCGATGGGAAGGAGCGCGATATTCGATCCGGATGAGCTCCTTGCGCAGGTAGCGACTGCGTCATAGTGTCAGGAGAGGGTGAGGGGTCTCCTGTCCCGAACCGGGCGAAGGGGTCGCGCAATCTCGGCAGGCCGAGATTTGAGCAGAGGAATCCATACATCGGGAGCGCTGTCATCATCAATTCCAACGAAGACCCACCAGATGTGAAGTTGGGAATTCTGCTGCAACCTCTACGTCGAACCAGCTGCCGACCCTGATGATCGAGCGATAGCGCCTTCGTTCGAAAAGATAGAATCGTCACATTTTTTTTCATCAATCCTGCACAGAAAGTAGCGTACAACACATCAAATCGCCATCTCACTCCACTCCTTATTTCCTTTCCTCATCAGTCAACGCATTCCTCAACAGTCTAAACGCCTCACTCGACGACGTATCGACCCCCAACGTCCTCGCGTCTTGCGCCAAGGCCTCAATATCCATCTGCATCTGTTGTTTGACGCGATCGTCATCAGGGGAAGGGTCGTCCGTCGTTGAAGAGGTGGTTGTAGAGCCTCGTCCGAATAAGGATAGACCGGCCGAGCGCCCTTTTTTGTACCAGCGTAGGGACTCGTCGGTCTTCTTTTGGGCCGAGAGTACGGTCGCGTACCTAAGGTCCCCCCCAAGTCAGAGCATGTCAGTCAAAGCAGCACAAGTGCGATCGATTCCCGCTTTCGTTCCTCACCTTTGAGCAATCTCCTCCACGACCATCGTAGCCCACCTCTTCCTCAGTTCCTCGTCAACGACCTTCGCCGGCCCCGCAACATAATTCCTCAAATCCTTCAATATATTGCCCACGAAATAACTCGGTTCCAAAGGACCTCTCTTCGTCGATGCGCGAACTTGGGAAACCGTCGTTCGGACGAGTTTGAGGTGTTCGGAACAGCGCTTGACGAGTATAGTGATAATTTGCGAAGAGAGGGGGGGTACCAGCGAGGTCGTTTGGGAGAGGGAATCGCGCAGGACTGAGAGGGGGGAGTCGGAGGGATCTTCTTCGTTTAGGCTTGGGTTGGTGGTGGCAGGTTGTAACAAGTCCTGCGGTAGTCGAGGTGCGATGCTTTGATGGTACAGTTCGAGCACTTTGCGTTCCATCAACGTCGAGTCGGCGATCAGCACCGTCAATTGACGCAAGGTCGCTTCCTCCGTCGCTTCGTCCGAGGGCGTCCCTGGTCGAGGGCTTGGAGCAGCCGAAAACGAGGACTACGAGGCGAGAGAAGCCACCATCAGCTTCAGATTGGTCGAAGATTGAGAGAAGCGGAAGCCAAACCTACCCTAGCACGTTCGGTCCCCTCGAACTGACTTGGACCGGCATTGGGTGTCGCCGAGCCAGTGACGGAGAGGTTCATTGCATTCGAAGGCATGACATACCGAGGCACGACGGTGTTTAACCATGTCCTGTACCGACTCACGAGCTGTGCACACAGATCAAAGCATCATAATCAGCACTTCTGAAACTCAGCCACTTCACCGAACCGCCCGTACTGACCTGCAGCGTCAACTTCCAAAACCTCCCATTCAACTCTTCCAGCCACACCTCCTCAGCCCAACACATCCTCAACGCCCTCCAAATCGCCTCACTCTCACTCATCACGAACATATCCCCCCCACCACTCGCGGAGCCCACATCCAGAGCCCTCTCGACGCTGGTGACGATCTCCTTGAACCTCAATTGGAGATAAACGGGGAGTTGGAAGCGACGGAGGAAATCGACGTAGGTTGGACTGGTTCTCAATGCCGAGAGATGAGGTATAGAAGAGCAGTAGCCTTCGATGCGCGAGATGAAGGCCGAGGTGAGGACGTAGTTTTGATGAAAGACGCTCGGACGACCGGCGGCGAAAATGACGTTCCCCAATTCGGAAATGAGGCGGTTTCCTACTTCATCCCAAATGACGTTCGAGAGGATGTCGTATTGGAATCTTCGTCCTGTTGATCGGTCGTTGAGTCCGTCGTCGGTTGAAGAGGTTTTGATCATCAGTCCGCCACCGGCGAGCGGCATCGGTGTCGGGGCCGCGATCGTCCGCTCGGCGACGTCGAGGATCAGCCCGCACTCTTTCGAGATCGTCGCCAGGATACGATTGTATAGAGTCAACAATGGGTCCGCCGAAGCAACATCCGTCGTTTCGCTGCTCGTGCCGCCGCTCGGGGACCGTATCGGCTCGTAGACATACGCAGCCGGGATCGCGCGTTGATCGTCCGAGGGGATTAATTGAACAGCCGGGGCCAATTGGTTCGAAGCACCTGTTGAACCAGTGACATTCTCCAGGCTCGTCGAGAACGAAGGCAGTACAGGCGATTGGACCGAGGTCAATACGTTGCGATGGATGATGCGGGTGACCCAAGGCCGAACGACAATCTTGCGGATCGTTTCCTCGGCTTCGGCGATGGCGTCGAGCGAGGCGTATATCTTCAGCAGCGATGTCAACTCTTCACGCGTGATGCTTGGGGAGGGAGCGTTGGTGGCGGATGGGGAAGCAGCGACGAGTACGGAAGTGAGTAGGTGCGAGAGGTCGGATTTGAGCGTGTTCGTGATTCGAGTGACTCGCTGGTGGGGATGTCGACACAAAATGTCAGGTTGGGGGCGAGATTTGCGTTTAGAAAAAGCAGTCCCAGTGACGCCGTTAGCTCACCGGTTCCAAAGATCTGACAAAGGGAAGATCCCCTGCCTTGTTGATGAGGTAGAGCATGTGGTTGTACTCGCCGGCGATCCTCTCGAGTCGTTTCGCCGGAGAATCGACCAGAGCAGCCCTGTGAAATCAGCCCGGAATCAGCATCACCTCTTCCACTGCACAATGAGCCTTCTGGAAACGTACCCCTCCCATCCTGTTCGCTCACTATCCACCCCTTCCTCCGCCCCTCTCTCCCCACCTTGCCCAAAGACGGGCAGCCTCAGCCTCATCTCCACCTTATCGACCCACTCATCCATCTCCAGCAACCTCCTCAACAAGGCCTTGTCCTCCCTCACCTTCTTCCGCTTCTCCAAAACACCGCCCATATCCTGCTGCATGTTTTGTAAATCCTCTTTGACTTGGGCGACTTCGTTGCGGATCGAGAGGACGGGGCGACGGATGGAGGTGACGGAGGAGGCGACGGAGGCGTGGCGCAGGCCGAGGGAAAGACCGATGAAGGCCTCGTATTCCGTGTTGATCACTTCGACCAAGGAGCTACGGAGGGTGGCTAGGTAAGTTCGGAGCTGAGGAGAGACGAACACTCCTCGATCAGCCACAAGGTACAAGCAGCGAGGACGATGGCAGAGCTCACCTCGGACCGCAGTTCATCCAACGCGGTGTGGCGTCTCCCCAACAAGAACTCGGACGTATCCCACTCCTCATCCGGTGAGCTCGTCTGGAAAGACTCGTGACCCAATGGGGCATTCGTAGGGAGGTCGACCTGCTCATGCTGGCCATCGTCATCGTCATCGGCGCCTTCTCCGTTGAGGCCCGTCCTCCTCGATGACAATTGGTGCAAGTCGACGCTCGAGATCAAGGTCGTCAAGGTAGGCTTATGCTTGGAGAATTGAGGTGAGGTCTCGAGACGAGACGAGGTCGAGAAAGGGTCGTCCATCCTCGACAAAAGAAGCTGCGTCTCCCCAGTCGCGCCGAAGCAGTACTTCGTCGTCGCGTCGAGTCTCCCTCGAGGCGATGATGTGGAAGGATAACGCGCTGAGGCGAGGTCACGCGCAATCTCGCGCAACACATCCAGCGTGGAAAATGCCTGCAATGCAGCCAAAAATCAAAAAAGACACTTTCAAGGTAGTAATCCGATACAGACAACAAGCAGAAAGAGAAAAAAAACATGCAAGTGAAACCCCCAAGACTGTCCCTCTACATAGCACCAATAACCTCATCCCCCTCCTCAACCTTACTAGGGAAATACGAAAATACCGCCCCGAACGTCTGTGCCCTCGGTAAAGGTCTATCCTCGACGAACCTCGCTTCGTTCATCCTCATGGCGTACATGGAGCGGTATTTGTGTTCAAAGGTGGTCATGGAATCAATTTGCGCGAGGAGGTTGAAGCCTTGGCCCTGTGTGAGAACAAGGTGCTCAGAAATGGGATCTGATGCGGAGGAAGGGGCTCGAATTGACTCACTTTAGACCGTTCCCTCTTTTCCCTTTCCCTGATCCTTCTCTCGGCCATCTCCTTATGCTTCTCCTCCGTAGCCGGTTCGTATCTGTACACAAACAAAGGATCCCGTCAAGACGGGAAATCCGCTAGAGCTTCCCCCTCCTACTCATTCAGGCACTCACCCATTCCCATACCGCGACCGCTTCCCCTTCTCCTCATCCCCCTTCTCCCCCTTCCCAGCCATCATCGCAGAAGCCTTCTTCCCCGATCCCGGTGGCCCTCCACCAGGCGCATTCTTCGGCGCCAAGAACTGCGCCAACGGGTTCGCCACCGTATTCGGTTTCTTCTTCGCTTGAGGATGGAAGACCGAACTCTTGATCTTGTTCATCTTGGAGAGATCGTTCCCACTCGAGCTCGACGAAGAAGGCAGGGGTCGACCCGAACTCCCCACCCCAGCCGCGGAGGGTGTTCCACCGCCACCACCGTTCCCCGTCGTCGTCGTTGTGGGACCAGGTGTTGAGGCTGTCGCTAAGGGAGTGGAAGCTTTTGAGGATGTGGAAGTGACGAGTTTCTTGGACGACGGTCCGGGGACGGAAGGTTCGGGGTGCGAACGTTTCTTGGGTGAAGGGTCGGGTTTATCCTTTTCTTTGCCCTTCGCTTTGTCCTTTTCCTTCTCCTTCTCCTTCTCCTTCTCCTTCCTAGTTTGCTTCCCCATCCCTGGACCCTTGTTCGTCGTCGTCGCGTTTGAAAGCGGCGTTGAACCTTTAACCTCTTTGGGCGCCTTGTTCCCTTTATCACCCAACTTGAGCTTCAACTTTGGCAGACCTTCCTCCCCCTCCACCTCCATCTCCATTTGCCCATCCTTCTCCCCCTCCCCATTCACTTCACCCACCTGCTTGACCCCCACTTTAGGTCCGATCACCTGTTCGAATTCGTCCCCCGAATCATCATTGAAGATATCCTCGACGTTGTCAGTTTTCGTAGGGAGGAAAACCACGCCTGTAATGGGTTCGGGGACGGACGAGTCCGCGGGTGTGGTGGGTACGGCTACGAGTACGGGCTCGAATGGGCTTGGCTCGATGTGATTTGATTGCGCTTCCGGTTCCGGAGCGGGTATGGTTTCGACGGCCTTGGTGTTCGTTTTGGCGTTCCCTTTAACCTTGGTTTGGTAAGTTCGTTTAGGCCTGACCGACGAAATCAAGACTTGCTCCTTCCCTCCTGTTGAATCAAGGTCCATAGCGTTCGAAGAATCCAACGAAACCGACGTCTCGCCTACTACCGATCCAGGAGCGTTACCCCGCCCCACCTCTCGTTGCTCCCCGTCCTCAACTCCCGAACGGTCCGACTCGACCGGTACATCAACGACCCTCTTGAAACTCAAACCGCCTTGCGCCGTCTTCCTGATCATAGACTGAGCGGGGAGCATCACTTTCAAATTACTCGGTGGTGGGTTCGTCGTCTTGGGTGGGAGAGGTGAAGGTTCGACTTGGACTTTGGCTTCGACGGCTGATGGGGTTTGAGGTGGGGGTGGTGTGGGTGGTTCGGGTGGGGGTGGTCGTTCGGTTGTTGGGGAGACGGGGAGGGAGGCAACGATGGGCGGTCGAACGGGGTTGAGTAAACGTTGAAGAGGTCCTGCCGCTGGGGGAGCCGGGGTAGGGATGGGACCGGGCAAAGGTTCCGGTATTCTAGTGTCCACGATCTTAGGTTGTTCTGGCGTAGGTAAAGGCTCAGGTGGTGGTGGTGGCGGTGATGTAAGTAAACGGTCCACTGCCCGCGGAGCCTCAACCTCTGGCTCAGTGAGCGATTCGGCCATCTCCTCCACCTCGGTGATCGTTTTGGTCGCCACTTTCCGAGGTGAGGGCGAAGGCGAGGGGGTTCGAGCTGGGGTACTTTCTCGATCGGACAAAGGGGACGAGTCCGGATCCAAAGCTGTGAAGGGGGTTTTGAAGCCTTGTTCTGTAACGGTGGGTGTAGGGTATGGAGGGGAAGTGAGTGGGGGTGGAGGAGCAGAGGTAAAAGTCGAGGCGAGGGGGAGGGGGAGGGACGGTTCGGCCGAAGTTGCGGTTGCGGTTGCGGTTGCCACTTTAGGCGAGGTTGACGTCACGGCTTCGACTGCAGGAGGAAGAGGATATTTCGATGGGGTCATATCCTCCTCTTGCCCGTGCGTATTCTTGAGTTGCTCCGCAGTATCGACGTCCATCTCGATCGGTTCTTCCACCATCCCCGCCTTCGCCTTGGGGTGCTTCTCAAAAGCCATCGATCCCAAGACAACATCCCTCGTCGCGACCGAAGACCTCGCCGATCTCCTTGGTGCGATCCTCGTCGAGGTGGGTGTCTCGACGATGGGAACAGGGACGGGGTCGTGAGCTGGAGCTGATACCGAGTCGGGACGGAAGCTCGACGCCAGGTCTTTATTGCGGGTTGATGAGGATCGTGTAGGGGACCTAGTCGCAACTTGTTCGGGTGAGACTGGTTCCACACTCGTCAACGTCAAAGTCGACGCCACAGGCTCATGCTCAGGCTCAGGCTCAGGCTCAGGCTCAGGCTCAGGCTCAGGCTCAGGCTCAGGCTCAGGTTCGACGAGGTCTTGTCCGGGACTCTGCGCCGGCGAACTCAACGGCGATGAGGCTGCACTCGACGCATAATCGACCAAAGCGAACACGGTCGAAGGAGTTGGTGCAGCCGCATTATCCTGCTGGTTGGGAGGTCGGGTCGGTGTCGGCGTGGAGCGTTTTTTGGGGTTGACGAGGGAGGCGATCCTGTTCGATCGAGCGCTTCGTCGGGGTGCCACTGGTGCCACTGTGGGGGGGAAACACCGTAGTCAGTCAGTTGGGGTGTCGAGTATGGTGAAGGATAGCGCACTGCACTGACTGGTCCTCGACGGGTCGGTCAGGGGAGAGACGGAGCCAGTGATGAGGAAGAGGGAGAGACAAAGCTATAGGTAGCTTGACGGAGCACTCTGGACAGAAGAAACGCGGCGCCGAGCTACTGCCGAGCTCGCACCCACGCCTCAACACTCCTCAACACGCTGACCTCCTCTGACCTCCTCTGACCTCGTTCCTCACCGCCGTTGGCACCAACCACCATGCACCCGCCTTTGGCAGAACACCAGCACCAAGGCAAGCGCCCAACCCCCAACGCACTCGACTCCGCATATACTGACTCGGCACCCGACCCCCCACTCCACTCCCTCCCGCAGGCTGCGCCGAGTTCATCGAAGCGATCAAACACTGCCACGACCAACACTCGATCCTCAAATTCATCGGCTATTGCAACGATCACAAGACCGCCTTGAACCTTTGTCTCCGGAAGGAGGTCCGTCTGGGGTCATCTCATGAGATGGGGGATGCCAAGAGGCCCTGGTCCCAACTAACCCTGCTGCCGCTCACCGGGCTCATCGTACGATGTGTATCTGTTGCAGAGGACGGACCGAGCAATCGAGAATCGACAACAAGCCAAAGCGAAACGACAGCTCATACAAGCCCGATGGGACCAGATCGAACGAGAGTCATCACCCTGACGAACGACCCCAACGATCCGACGACGAAAAATCTGTATATCACACCCCCTTTTTCTCGTTCGCATCTGCAAACACCTCGTGTATCCATCAACATATACCACCCTACAGCATCTCCTGCTTGTGCCGACTGCAGAACCCGAAAAGACAGTTCCTGCCTTTCGCGAGCTACTCCTCTCTACAAAGCACCCCGAGCCTCAGAACCCGACGACCCCTTCGTCTCCCCTCACATTCCCAATCGTGATCGCATAATGCCCCAACACGAGGTTTAGCTCCTCCACCTCGTCAATCTGCTCCAACTTGTTGACCCTGCACCGCACGATCCCACTCCTCAGCTTCGTCTGCAAACCCGAAATTTTCGATCCCAATCTCTCCCCCCGACTGACCGTTGTATCTCTTCCTGCGGAATGACCTCTTTCCGAATCTGCTCAATTGTCCGACTCTCGGCTTGCGCAAAACCGTTCTCTGTCAATCGGGTGTTGAGCGATTCTAATGTTGGTGTAGACGATGCAGCGCGCAGGACGAGGTTCCTTGTCTAGTTGAAAAGAGACGACTCCCAGAAAGAAGATCAGATCTCTCGATCCAGTCGAGGGACGTTCGGGGTCGAAAACCCTGCCCCGTCTACGAAAAGGAACCTCTCGAGTGGCCCAAACTGACCGCTAGATTCCTAATCATCACCTTGCCAAATGCACCCTCAAAGTTGAACGGATCATAACTGATGCACGAACCACCCGCTTGCCTGAACGTACTCGAGAACCAACGCAGTAGATCCGTCGTCGTTTCGGCGGGCAGGTAGACGAGCACACATTCCGCCAGGAGGAGCGTAGGGAGAGTTGGATCGAGCAGCGGTTCAGAGCGGGTTGGGAACGGGTCGGACGAAAGAAGGTAAGGTCCCAAGCTTGTGGTGAGGTTGCGTAGGTCTCCCGGTATGAGCTTGTACGCTTTGGACGAGAGCGCTAGACCACCTTTCTCTAAGAGACGAATGGGGCGGAGTCATTAGCCTCCCCCCACATCCGATACAACTGCCGACCCGACTGACCAATCTTGAGACTGCCCCCCAATCCATCCTTGAGCTCCTTTTTGGTAGCCACGATCTTCGCCTTCGCACTGGTCGCTTCCTCGAAATCGACCTCGACCCAATTGACCACCTCCTCCCAACCTTCCTGAGTCCTGCTCCCCTCCGTTGCCGCTGAAATCCACTTGTCCCTCATCCTCCAATACCTCGTATCCGTTCCGGCACCCATACTCAACACCTGTCGCTTTCCCCGTCTGCCCAACTTGCTCCGCGCGACTTGCTCCCCCCCACTTCCACTTTTTCCACTTCTTCCCCTTCCACTTCCTTCCCGACCCTCCCCCTCCGTACCACCACCACCACCACCAAACAAAAACCTCTCCACCACCCTATCGACCCCCCAAGTCCTAGCATGCGTACCTAAATGAATCAACACCGGTCTCCTCCACCCACTAGGCCCTGCGCGTCGGATAGAGGGGGGTAGGAAATAGGTCGTGTAAGGGTCGGAGAGGTAGGAGAGCTTAGAAGCGGAGTGGCGCGAGAGGAGCGCGTCAAGGTCCGTCGATTGGACGGGCTCGTTAGGATTCGTGGTGCGAGATGAGAGCGTGCTCGAATGGGAAGGGGTGGGGCGCATGGTGGAGTTCTTCGGGAGGGGAGCGAAGAATGGAGGTGGGGAGAGGACGAGAGGGGAACGAGCGCGCTCTGGGCCAAGTGGGGGCTCGTAGGGGGGGCTCTCATAACGATCAAATCCAACGAGGCAGTGTCTAAATAAAGTATTCGCCACTCTGTTCAAGCAAATGAACCCCTTCCTCTCCAAATAACATGGCCAGGTTCGTCCATTGGGTCTCGGAATGCTCCCCGCTCGAGAGCTCGGGGAAACTTCGTCTCCAATTTTGCTCATAGAATACAACAACTCCATACATCCCCCACACAACCCCCACACACCATCCCTCTTGTACTTTCACTCACCCCTCCACCGTATCCTCTCCCTTGTCCCTCCCACTCCCCAGCTCCATCTTAGCCGTCCTCGCCCCAAAATGAATCGCCCTCTTCTTCAAACCGGCCGCGTCCCCCAAACCCAACTTGCCCGCAACCAATCTCAACAACCTCTTATCCCCTTTCCCCTCTCCCAATCTCGGATCACACTTGATCCAAATAGGTAGCTTCGTACAGAGGTCGATCACGTGTGCAGCAAGGAAAGGGTACCGAGCTTCTTTGCCATGATGGGAGATGATCCGATCGTCACGACCTAGGTTACGAATCGGTAGGCGATCGAGATCCATTTGCATTTCTTGAATCAGGCGAGACCAGGACCCATCGGAGGGGTCCGACGTAGGCAACGGTCTTCCACCTGTGGCGGTATAGAAGGCTTTTCGGTGACGGGCGTAGCCGCCGAGAAGTTCGTCCGCGCCTAGACCCGAGAGGAGCACTCGGGCTGAGGAGTGGTACGGTTGGGGTGGAGTTGGAGTCGTCGTTGAGCTGGGGTTGGGATCGGAGGAGGCGAGGTGGCCTTGACCTCGGGCGGCAAAGTAGAAGGCGAGCGAGATACTCAGATCCATGATGGTGCAGTGGGGTCTGCAGAAAAAGGTGAAGGGAGTCAGCCTCGACGTGGGTTGGAATTAATGGTAGGAGCGCACCTCATCAGCTCCATCACAGCGGACCGATGCTCCATCATTTCTTGATAAGGGACGTCGACCTCTGTAAATACGCACAATCTGTCAGTTCGAGTCGCAAGGTGGTACCTGCTCCGAGTAATAAGACTCGCCAACGAGGTTCCACCTCCTCTTCGGTCTCAATCTCCTCAATTCCCTCCAACTCGCTATCCCCGTCAACCGATCCGGCACATCATAAATCGACACCTCCTTATTCCCCAAATCAACCCCCCCTTCTTCCACTTTCAATTCCTCCCCATCTTTACGTCGATCCTTGTTCTTCTTCTTCCCACTCCCCTGCCGCTCCTTCAACTTAGCAATCGACTGAATCGTCCTCGGGTTCTCAAAAGCGACATTGATCAAATCGATCCCCTCCTCCTCATCCAAAACCCGATCGACCAAACAAGCCAAAGTCGTACAATCCAAACCACCCGAAAACAGAACGGCGATACGGGCTTGTGGGGAAGGTGAGGAAGGGTCGGGATGGGGTCGTAGATTGAGGATTCGTTGACGGATCGAGAGTTCGAGAGCGGCTTCGAGGGCGAGAATCGCGCTTTGGAGCTCAAGCTGGACCGGTTGGGTTTCGTGTGAGGAGGGGTCGAAAACTTGGTCGGGGGTTGGGACGATCGTGAGGAGACGGTCGTAAGGGTAGAACTGGGCAAGTACGTTTCAGGCAGGGTCGGTCGACGTCAGATTGGAGAGGGGTCGGACAAAGAAACCTACCGAAGAGTCTTTTGGAGCTTGAGCGTCCGACCTAAACGACCGAGGGGTAGGCACAAAGGTCTGCACGCATAGGAGAGGTCAACGATCAGTTTGACCTCCCCATGAGGAATTAACATCGCCGCTCACAGGAACACCGCTTTGCAACACTTCATTCAAGTCGAAAGAGAACAAGGCATCGCACGCCACTTCCTCCCACTCGCCAAAATCAGAATTGGGTCCGGCCAACGGTGCGCATGAAGCCAAGATCAAGCGAGGCATGGACGGCGTAGGACGATGCAACAAGAGCGACCGTCTTCCAAGATGATCTCGTCCGAACCAGAGCGTGTTTTGTGCTTTATCGAAGTAGAAGAAAGCGTAAGGTCCTTCTATGCCTTGAAGGACGGCGGGGAGCGCTCGAGGTCCTGCTTGTTGAATCTCGTGAAAGAGTCTTGAGCCGTCATTGTCGTGCGGACCGACCTGTAGGGCAGACGGTGACGAATAATATGAGCCAATTGGCCGTCCTCATACTGAGCAGTTCCTAGGCTCAAGCTCGGGTACCCACCGTCAGTCCATCAAAAACTTCACCGTTCCAGAGCAAGACATCTCCCCTGTCGGCTTCAACGAAGGGTTGCGGGGTAACAACGTCTCCTCTCATATGCAACACCGATGTATGGAACCTCATGTCGATGTTCAACCTTTCCTTGATGGCTTCCAGCTTGACATGATGAGCTCCCGACGCATCCGGCCCTGAGTCGTCGAGATGTGAACAAACGTCGCATGGTGTTGCATCGGGACAGTAAGTGCACGTACATACCTCTCGTGATCTATCGGTAAGCTTTTGACTCACCTCGTGGCTGGACAGCTCCACTGACAGCTCTCCACCATGCTGCACTGTCGTCTTCCACCTCGGACTCGACCTCGTCTCGAGAGTCTAGCGACGGTACTGAAACCGATGTTGCGTTCTCGTCACGCACAGCATGTCCATTCTTAACTTGGTTATCAGAATCGTGTTCGATCAAGGGTGCAGTCGGTGTACTGCAAGATCGATGCAGGACGAGCTCAGCTTGCGAAGCCCCACTGAGCGCCCATCGAGTTTCAGCGTTCTTTACTGACCTGTAGCTCAAAACGAACGCTATCCCACACATCACTCGAGCACCAAGACCAGCCAAGAACGGTTTCCCCTTCTAAATCCAAGACGACAAGATGCGATGGGGGCGGCTATCAAGAGCCGACGTTGCACGCCTTGTGGCGCCCGGCGGTGAAAGTCTGCGCTCGGACCGCTCCTTGCTGCCGCTTCCTTTTACATAAGTCTAACCAACCTTCTCAGTCGACACTGAAATTGCGTAATAGAATATAAAATAAAGTGAGTAGAATACAATAAAATCGATAATCGTTCATGCGCGGCAAAGCCCGAAAGCCGCCGCGCTCGATCGCGTGGGCGTGGGTCCTGTCCGATCGGAGAGGTCCGTGTTCCCATGGAAACGATGGCAATCTTCAAACATAGATCAAAGGACAGAAACGCCTCGTACCAATCGTGGCCTCTCATGTCTTCATGCTCGACGGAGCAAAGCGCGATCGTCACTGTGATCGGGCCTCCTTTCCGTTAGCTCGGCCTCTCCTGTCTCGCGTTCGTACTACTGACCCTTCATGTGCGACCAACCCACCGACCCCGACGACCGTCTGACCCATCCAAAGCGTCAAACTAGGTTAGCCTGTCTCGTCTTCGGGCTACCAAATAGTCTGCACGGTTTCTTCGCGCTTCTGTCCTCGCCTGCTGATCTCATACATTTCCCGCCTGGTCGCCCGCCACGAACGCGCTTCTGCACTGGCGTTCGGACCCACGTCGCCGCCTTCGCCTGAGAGGGGTTTCTGTTGTCGGCCGCGCTCACTTGTCTCGCCCGAGGTGCGTTGCACGACTTGACGTCTCGTGGCATGTGAGGATGACCTGTCTACTGAGGATACGTCTCATTCCGCTCATTGACTCTTCCCGAACAACTACCGCCGAAACAGCCCAAATCATACAGCATTCGAGCGCCATGCGCCTCCCACTCCTCACTAGCGTCCTTCCGTTCGCATCCCTCGCCCGAGCGGCCCTCAAAGTAAACGTGCCCTCCCTTGCACTCGCCAACCTCTTACAGCCCGCAGCTCCCGCAACAATTCGAGGACAGACCGTCGTCTGGGACACCTTTGCGCTCACGATCCTCGCCAACACGAGCCATGCGGTCGTGTCATTCGAGATACCGGTGGGGGTCAAATTAGGCTGGATCGCCGTGGTGAGGTTGGAACACAGCTTCGAATCAAGGAGCATAGTTACTGACTAGTGGCTCCGATCCCGTCACAATTCGAGTTCACAGGGCTTTGGCAGCGCCATGAAAAACTCGGCCATGGTCGTGCTGTGGCCCAGTCAGGACAGGTCACGCTTCGTCCTCTCTCCTCGCGCCTCCCCAGATGGGTGGGCACTCCCCGTGGCCTATACCACGGACTTTTCCGCTTACTTTGAACAGGTCGACGCCTTCGACCTCATCTCCACCGACGCGGGATACCGCGCTTCGTTTATTCGACCCCTGACGTTCCCACCTTCTCAGAACGTGTTCCCCGCGACCGCAATCACAGCTCTCGCCTTGGACACACCGAATCCCAACCAGCCGATCATCGTCGCTTCATCCGCTGTTCCTCCTACCGCCGACGACCCCCGCTCTCCTTTCACGGTGAGACAAAAGCTGCTTAACCCGCGGAAAGTTCGACATCCCACGTGGCAGAAGCAGCTCACACAAATCCTATCACCATTGGGATCCGGACCGCGCAGATGCATGACCACAAATCCATTTTGACGATGAACCTCGCGAACCCTTACCTCAATAAAAAACAATTGTCGTCGGAGTCTCCGAACGCCGGCGGAAATAATTCGGGTCCGAGCATCCCGGTAAATGTTTCGGACGACGAGGATAAATTCCCCTCGGACACGCTGGTCAGTCCTTATTCGAGGCATGGCAGACTAGCACGTGAGACAGAAACCCGAGTTTGCACGGTCGTCTGAACCCGAAACCATCTTGTGCACCGATACAGCGACAGATCTTGATCATGGGTACGTCCGATTGCCTCTTGATCGTGCTTGAACAACAGGTATACCCCCTGACCAGGCTCGTGCTGACCCGTCGAACTTGTGGTGTCTGTACCCATAGCCCACGCAAATTTGGCGATCGTCGTTTGGACACTCGTTGCGCCTATTGGTATTCTTGTTCCACGGTTCTGCCGCGCCCATCCGAAATGGTTTGGATACGTGAGTTGACTGGGCATCCTACGCGCCTAGGCACCTAACCGTGGCTGAATCTCTAGTCTTGGTACGAAATCCTCTTGACAGCATGCCACTTTTCAGGTTCGTACCAGCCTTACCCTGTGATGTTTCTCGGCGTGTATCCTGACTCTTTCCCTGTCCAATCGGGTGTTAAGGGATGGATCGTCTTCCCTTCCACTATCGTTATCGTGGTTTTCGGCATGCTCGCAGGCCATCCACCTACTGACACGATGACTCGCACTCATCAGGTTCGTTGACTCTGACGAAAAACACCTCAGAAGTATACTCTCTGATCAACCCAACACTTCTTGCTCGCAGTTAATGGGCCTCACTCTCGGCGCGCTCCTACTTTTGCAAGTCACGTTAGGCTTACTGGCGCGTCGAACTCTGCCGCCGGTCGAGACGAGTGCTGCGCATTATGGTGGCACCAAGGTCTTCACCCGCTCGCTCCCGCAAGTCATCCATATGGTCATGGGTGTTTCCATATTGTTGCTGGGCTTTGCTCAGACTCAAGTCGGCCTTGCGCTGTACGCACACGGGACTTTGGCGATGCTGTACCTCTCCGGTGAGTCCTCTGGCTTTGGCTAGCCCTTTTCCGTGCTCGGTGGACTGACTGCAAAGACCTTCTCACAGTGACGCTGGGGTTTGTTTATCAATAGAATGACTCGGTGTGACAAGGTCCATAGCTGACTTGATGGCTTTTCGTTTACGGATCCCACCACAGTTGTGCCGGCATCTTCCTGCTGCTCTTTTTCTCCTCTTTGGTCCAGCTTGTCAGAACGCGACATCGAGAAGGCAGATCCTGGTCCAAGAGTATATTCGGTCTCGGTCGTACCTCGGCCTCAAAACCTCGCCTCCGCATCAATTTGCGACCCATGAACGACTCGCGACCTTCGTTTGTCATGGAGGGAGGACCCAACGCCCCCCCGGCGACCCAACAAGAGAGACGACCAGCCTCGCTTCAGTCAGGTCAAAGCATCCACTTTGGCTCGCTTCACGATCGTTCACATTCAGCGACGGACTACGACAACGATAGTAAAGCGCTTGTGTCGAGGGCTAGCTGATCCTCTCCTCGGTCGGTCGGTGACCTGGAGTAGGGACAGGTTGTGATTTGTCGTGTGCAGTGTGTGCTTGAGCCAAGAACAAGCCTTGACCGTATTTAAGTATTTCAAACTGAAAAGAACATAATTGATCGATGCCTGAGACACCCGTAGAATCTAATCCGTGACGCCCTTGTAGGCCAGAAAACGCAAAGTCATTGCAGAGAGGGGTTGCTCGTCGTCAGTGACGCGTGGAGCTGAGCGAGAAGCTCCCGCACACACACACCCTGGAGCACGCTGCAACATGTATGACTTTCAGTTTGCAGTCTATTTCTTAGTCCTTTTCAGTGTTCTGAATGTTGCGCAAGCTCGGGGCGGGATCCTGTTCATTCGAGAGCTCCAGCGGTACGAGTGCAGCTATTTCCAGCATCTTCCTTCCGCCGCGAGGAACCAAAACTACTCTATCGGACACGACCCACTGGGAACCACACGCGCCATTCTTCTTCTGCCTCTTCCTGTGCCCGGGCTGATGTTTAGGGCACGATCATAGACAGAAATGGATAAAATCGTCCCCAAGATCCGAAACAAACGACTCGCGGTGGGAGCTAGGCATGGGTGATTAGCACCGTCGGCGAATGGGCTCGCTCTTTCAGATGACCCCACGCCGAGGTGGTCCAGAAAATGAATGGGATAAATAATACTTCTGGATTAAAGCTCTGCATGTGAGAAAAAGTGTATATGTATGTATATGCGAGATACAGTCGGTGTGGGCCAGACTCAAGTCACACCCGACGTTTCTTCGTTTCGTCACCCCTGTCGTCACCGTGTCCTGCGGTCAACGATCGCGGTCTCCCCACTCCTCCTGTCGGAGAGGCTCCCGCCAAGAGCGATGCAAGGGAGGGTAAAGTCTCCGCCGAACGCATCTGCCCCGTCGGAACGGGGTAAGCGGGACGACTCGGCGGGTGAGGACCACCTGGAAAGCTCGTGTTTGCTGAATTGATACCCGCCCTGTAGGTTGGTGGGTGGGTAAGGACGGTGATGCCAGGAGGGGCAGACGAGACCGCTTCATAAGGAGAGCCGCATGACGATGCAGCGGGAGTTGTTCGACCATAGCTCTGGGGTATGTCGGATTCGGGACGAGGGAATGGATCAGAGCCGAAGGGTCGTCTGAGGGAGGTGGTCCGCGAGTGCCGCTCGTTCGCCGGTGGGCGGGGCTGACCATAAGTGACAGGTGTGTTGGAGGACGAAGAGGCGCGAGGCGCACGAGGAGCGTACGCGGAAGCAGTTTGCCAGTTTGACCCCCAAGGTGGGGGGGAAGGTGAATGTGCAAGTGCGGGCAGTACCACTGAGGGATCGACTTCGCCGCCGTAAAGGAGCGACGAGCAGCGCTCGACTGTGTAGAGAAAGTTCGCCTCGTTTCGCTCGGTCAGAGCGGGGTCTTTTGCAGACAAGTGCAAAACTTTTGCAATTGAATCTGGACTCACGTTGATTGCGCTGGTCGCGTGTGAGATCAAACCCCTCCAACACGCCCAGAAACAGTCGCATCGAGGTGTGCGCATTGGACCACGTCGAGGAAGCGATGGCGTTCGAATCTGCAAGGGCGGTGGTCAAAATTTGCACACGCGCCTCAAGTGAAGCGACCTGTCTTGCGAGCGGAGAGCTGTCGGCACTACCGGCCGTAACAGGCCGCGGTGAGTGCGAAGGCGTCGGGAACGGCGGCCTCGATGGCTGATTCGTTGGTGGGAGTGTCGCCCATGGGAACGAAAGCGCGGGAGAGCGATTCGAGGACACACATGATCCACTGTTTGTGCGACGGAGGTCGGGTATGGGCCCTTGTGGTGATTCTTCGTCTTCGCGGCGACTTATCGCGCGCGGCTCTGCGCAGATGGGCGGCGGCTTGATGTTAGCTCAGTCTCACTTCAAACAGAGGCCCAAACATAGCCGAATGGGCACGCACCTCCCACATTGAGTTTGCATTGGTGTAGTTGACCTTCCTTCTTCCATTTGACGCCTGATCCCTGAGATTGATCGATAGAGAATTCATTATCACAAGGAGGGCGATCCCCGTCGTCGCGTCCCGCTGGGTAATGAACATCGAGCTGCTCCTTTGCATCTTGGGGGGTATGAAATACGGTGCGAGATCCACAGGTCACCACTGAGGAAGACGCAACGCTTGATCGTGTAACGGTAAGCTGAGCTCCAGATGCGGCGGCGGGCCGAACCGATTTGCGTTTGATTCGCGAAAGAAGTTCCGGTTCATCGCGGCGGAAGAACGGATGCTGGAACTCCCACGCGAGGCTCACATCCATAGTCGTTGGGGTTTGCGAGATGCTTGGTAGAAGATCGTTGACTTTGCTGCCAGATGGGGTTTGCCAATGGTCAAGATCGTCAGCGGTGGCAAAGACGTAGCAGCCGGGCTCCCACGGCCAGAGCTCTCGAATCGACAGGATCCCGCCCCGAGCTTGCGCAACATTGTAGAACGCTGAAAAGAACAAAGAAAAGACTGCTTACTGAAAGCCATACATGTTGCACTGACGTACGAATGAAGCGAAATTAGAGTGCTTGAACTGAGGTGAATACTCGTACAGAGAGTCAGCTGGCGCAGAAACCAATCGCGGAGGCGGGAGACCTCTCATTGCTTCCTATAGCTCGCGGATCTCTGAGGCGAGCCGCTATTGCTTCTTCTGGGCAGTGGCCCGCTTGTGCACCGCAACAGTACAGATCCAGGTAATGAGCTTCCTCACTTACGTATTGTGGCAGCACCACTTTGGCGAACTCGTTCGGCCGGGAGACCCCGAATGCCTTACCGTCCTTCGTCCAGTCTATGAGGGAGTCGAAGTTGCTTCGTCCGAGCGAGGCCATGCTGAGAACGAGATTGTGAACGATCAATCGAGAGGTGTCCCAGACATGACATGAGCAAAATACGCGTCAGCAACCGTTCGTCAGCGCCAGTTCAGATCACCCTCTGGACGAGTCTCCATCTATAGCCGGCCTGACTTGCCCGCCGGCGACTCGGGCGGGGGAAGGGCGCCAAGTTTTGCGGGTCTGACTCACGAGTAGAGCTTGTGTATGAAAGCAGCCTGCGTTTTCTGGGATGTGGCACTTGTCGATTTTTTTGCCGCTCGCGGCACCGCACCCTCACCGCCAAAGGTCTCTAATTCATCGACGTCCTCTTCGGCGCCTCTCACCATCCCGCTTGCCATCTCGGCTCCGTCGTCATAATCGTCGTCGAGCAGCTCGTCACCGGCGTCGCCATCGAGTTGACCATCCGGGCTCAAGGATTCGGGAAGCCGGGAAGTCGATGCAACCGGGGGTGAAGAGTCCGGTGGTAGGTCACGAGCCGGTCGATGAATCATAAGTTTGTCAACTCAGGCCCTGGTTTGAGCAACCCGTCACTGCACCCCGAGCGCGAGTTCGGCGCTGCGTCGAAAGCGCGATCGTGCAGGGCCAGTACGACCTGACCGACCTGGGCGGACACAGCCTCGGCCTGCTACCAACTACTGACCGTGCTGCTCGGCGCACGCGAACGGTAGGTAAGCAAGTGCAGCAGCTGACAAAGGTGCAAGGTGGATGAGGGATGGGGGGAGGGGATGGGAGGGAGGGAGGGAGGTAGAGTACGCAGGTACCTGTGTGAGATGCCTTATTTTGTGAAAAGCCGCGATCATGCTGATCAAAAACCGGCCCCGCGATCAGGCTGGCGAAAGAGGAGATCGATGCGCTAAGCACACCTACCAATCCCTAATCCCTGGACCCTCAAGCTCGAGGAGCTTGTCGCAATTTTGTTTTGTTTTTAGTACTCGTCGTACGCGCAGTAGCAACTTAACAAACCAACCGAGTATGCAAACACTAAGTCCGATGTAGGCGTATTGCCCTGCTCCGTCGCCTTTCTTCTTCTCCGTGTTCACCGCGGTCCTCTCGTTTATCACCGAAAGTAGGAAAAGCGTGAGCGTCGGACGTCCTCGGTGCTGCTAGCGCGATCCACAACGACGTCAGGCACCTCGCCTGCTTAAATGCTGATCAGATCCTCGTGGCCCTCGCTGCGAGTCCACTTTCGACCCTGCGAGCACCGGCTGTCCGCCTCGAATGCGGGAGAGTGGTAAGGAAATGTCGGTATCGGTGCCTGTCTACAGTCTCGCAGCGGGGCTTCGAAATCGGCTTCGTGGGCCTACTAAGCGGACACTTTAAGCGCGGCGTCAGAAGGCGACCCCGAACTTCAATTGATTCCGAGCACGTGAGCGAGAACTTTGGTCCATCGATACCCAAATCCCCGAATTTAGGGGCTGATAGCTGAACTCTAGTGGAACTCCCCTGTCGCGTGGCTCAGCCCGTTAGGAGAGACCACCCACCACCACGTGAGTTGCGTCGGCGGCTTGTGCGTGCCTCCTAATCGCCAAGTCGCCGAAACATGGCCGGTCGCGCGGCCCTTGCGTTGAGCTTGGGCTTTCCGATTACTTCCAGCAATCTAAAAAACGCTAATGATGTGTCTGAATAATCCCCAGCATTTTTGCTGTCAGTTCAAACATTCAATCAGGAGGTGGTGGCCCGTGGGTGAGGCTATGCGGGGAGGCTACGAGGTGTCCTGGGTGGGCCTTGGAAAGCGGTACCGGCGACCGGTGCCTGCTTGCATTGATCGACCCGGCAAAGAATCCAAACTTTGAAACTCTCGCGAACGACGTCCCAACTCTAATCACCGCCAATCATCGTGCGCGCTCCCCGCGCGCGAAGGCTTTCCGCGGGCGAGTGGGCAAAACTTGGCACCTCGGGCAGACATAAAAAGTACGCCTCAACAGGCGCGCGCGCAGCGCCCTCCCACGCGCCTTCCAAGCCACAATTTCGGCGGGTTGCAACCTTGCTACCCCAGGTAGCAGATTAGGCCCAGGTCAGGTATGCCCTCCTCGATGTCGAGTTGCCGAGACGTTCACTCCCACTACAACTCCATGGAAAACCTGGAAACAAAGGCGCAGTCGGCGAAAAATAGTGTATTCGGATTTTTGGATATTTTTCGAGAGTTATTGTTGTCCTCTGCAAGCTGTACAGGCGCTCTACCTCGAACACGTGATTCGGCACGGGTCGCGCGGAACAATTGGGGCCGGGACTGGCCCGGACGTCGACGCGTCACGACTCCGGAGACGCTGGAGATGGCGGCGACGCGTCGCGCTCGCGCATACCGCCCATTCTTCTGCTTTACCCAATCGCCCCCTACTACGTATACGAAGTAACGAACTATACAATGAGCATCCGTCACCTTGCGACAGTCTGAAACGAACGCCCACTTCGAAACACCGGATCAGTCATACTTCTGCTGCTCCTATCTCGATGAGTCAATCCAATCAACTTAACCACCTCCCGAATCGCAGCCAACGTTTGGCGCTCCGGCGATGAACAGCAGTATGTTTGCCGCCGATCGACACGGGTGCACTGACTGGACTACCGGCTCACGATCACATCTGACACATAGGTTCATATGCTGCCTCTGGGTACGAGTCGCGCACCTCGCCTTGGACTCCCAACCAGTCCGCATATAACGACTATTCGGGTCCGTGGGTGGCCGTCGCGTCGATCGCGTACAGCATCGGTCTGTTCTGACGTTACACCGTCGTGCACCCGATTCAGCGTCCACTTCCGCTGGCGTAACGGCCATCTCGAATCCTGCGTCGTACACCTATCAATCGTCTCCGGGATCTGCTTCGTCCAACCAACCAGTTTACCGTCCCACGTTCCCCGATCCTGGACGCATCGATGGCCCGTATCTAGCTCCGCCAGCAAGCAACAATCTCGCAAGCATCGCAAGCATGGTCGAACAAGGAGGGAACAATCCTGACGGCACGGGTATTGTCTTTGACGCGGCAGGTTTGCCAAATACTGCACCTTCCGCTCGCGATCGCCAACAGTCGCGGGCCGCACAAGTTTCCCAAGACGAGGAGGGAGGCCGCGCATCAGGAGGGAGGGATGTATCAGCGAATATCTGCGCACAGCTTGGAACGCACCCGTGGCCGACAAGAACGATGAGACCAAATGCCAATGGTACAGCATCATCCTCAAGGAACTGTTCCGTGAGTACAAGAAGTGCAGCCTGCCTACTCTTCCATACACGGTGCCTAATTTTGACCCGGCTCGCTGTCTTCAGAGTCCGCGCTGCGCCGACGCTCCGTGCTGGACGGCGAGAAGATCCAATCGCCCAAGACCGTCTATGACGTAAAGGCCCTCAGGGACAACGCCAGAATCATTGTTCAGCGCGGCGCGCTCCTTCGCAAAGCGGATTTCCGAAGCCCGAGTGGCAAGCTTAAGTTGTTGGATCCCATTGCTGCGTGCAGGCGAGCTGAGCTTCAGGCTGGAGGAAGAGGTAATCGGGTCAAGTGCAGGCCAGGAAATGGCCGACGGCGATGAAGGCGGCGACAGCGATGCTGACCGGCGGACTCGGAACACGAGCTCCGACGAGGACAGCGAGTGAGGTGACGATGGCCGAGCTCTCAGCGCCAGCCAGACTCGTCGACGCGCATGCGGTGCGGAGATCTTGGCTGTTGAAGGGCCAGAATTCGTTGGACAACACAGGCCACCACAATAGTTATTTCATAGTTATGCTTCATATGCATCCGGCTCTTGGTGACTAGAGGCGGAGAGGGCGATTGTTCGTTGCCCTTCGTGCCTCCCTGGGCCGCTCGAGACCGCCGACCTCTCCTTGTTGACGTGGGATGTGCCAGTGACGTAATCCTGCTCACAAACATTATCCTTCTTGTTCTGGGTTGTTTTCGAAGTATTATGTAGAGTTGAATTGCCCAGTGAGATTGGAGTGCTCCGGAGCGTCTGCTTTCCGGAAGTGACTCTTTGAGCAAAGAATGAATGAACAGAATTCGCAACGCGCTTCCACTGATTGCAGTGTATGTTAGCATCTTTTTATTATCTATTAGCACTAAAGTGAACGGGCAAGGGTTGCATCTGGCCGGGCTCGGTCTTCGCCAAAGTGCCAATCAGAGCTACTGGGCCACGGTGACGACCCCGGGCCGGCTGACTTCAAGCGGCGCGCGCTCCCAGAAGAAGGCGAACTGATCTGAGCCCCTGAACGCGCAAGCGGAGCGGAACACGTAGGTAATCAGTCGTAAGTAGCGAAGTAGCGACAAAGTACGTGCTTGATGAGAGGTGGGTCGAACTCGATAGTAGGTTCGGTAAAAACATGGAAGGCTTAGGCTTGTAACAGGCTCATGGAGCGAAAACCTCAATTGACTCCGAGACATGATCGATGGCCGCTCATACCTACCTTTTACTTGATAAACATTCCCTCTCATCAATGAGGTAGGCCGCCAATCCTCAGGCCACATGGTGAGTGCTCAAAGCAGAGAGAATTCTTGCATTCGCCGCACTAAAATGAATTGTCAGCACTTCTGCCCCCGTCGAGCATAGACTAGACTTGATCTTGAGATCTTGACACCAAGCTCTTCTTAAAACAGGCGCAAGTCTCAGTAGCAGGGATCGAGATCGGTGCAAAGGGTCTTTGGCCGCACCATGGCAGGAAGTCGAATCCTTCGAGCGGGAATCCTCAGAGAGAGAGCCGCCGAGCCATCTTGTTCGGAAGAAGGGCTTGCACGCACATGCCAACTTTGCTATTCAACCCTGTCCGAGGGTAGGAGATACATTCTCTATATTGATCAAACCCACTCACCCATTTTCACGTGGTAGACATTCTAGGTACTCGAGCAGTTGCATGCGCTTTGATTGAAAAGTCACCCGGCAAGTCACCCGGCAGGAGTAAGGCAGGCGCAGCCCAGGGATTAGGTCTGACAATATTTCTCTTTATGAGACGGTGATATCACTCTCACCCACCGCAATTGAGACAACTTTAGTTTGCAAACACCATGTCCATTGTTTCAACATTAAGTTGCTCCACTAATTCATCTAAATCAGAAGCTGGTCTAAACGCCCGAGAAGTATTCGTCTTCCTGACCAGCAAAGTCATCGCCGTAGCTTTCATCCGAAGAGCTGCCCATCTCACCGTCCTGCTCGAGGAGTTATGCGGAGAAAGGCCCCACCTCCTTTGCGAGTTGAGCCTCGTCGCTCATTTCCATCTGCGCCTGAATGACCCGCACTTGCTGAACGTCACGGGCCAGCGGTGGAGGCCGCGCCGAGTCGTCGAGGCCAGATGTCTCCATAGGACCGCGTGTTCCCGATCGATTATGTGCAGGTAGCTGGTGATGTTTCGCCTTCTTGACACTTCTTCCCGTCGCGTTCAATCGTTGATGTAAACCACGAAATTCTGACAGTGCAAGAGGCATGGGCTCGGAATCGCCCTCTGACTGCCCGCGAGTGTCGAGCCAAACATCGAAGAAATGGTCGTTCTGGGACCAAGAACATTCGCGCAGCTGAAGAGGCTCCATCCGGCGATCCAGTATAACGAGCGCGCGGTCTCGGATCTCTTCAACATCTTCAGTGCCGAATATGAACTTGGCATCAGCTGGGTCGATCAATTCAGGAAGGGTATCTGTTGGGATGGTTTGAAAGATGTCAGGGCGACATAAGAGGTGATATGGAGCACGCTGTATCGAAAACTTACCCGACACGTTAGTCCAAAGTGTTTGGCAACTAGTGATACGAGTCTTTTCATCTTCGATCCAAGCCAAAGCTTGCCGCACCTCGGCGCCGATCCGCGCTTTCTCCTCACCGACTCGATCCTTGGCGCGCACAGCTGCTACTCCTCGCGGAATGAGCGACCGTAGCCCGCTCCACAATCGAAGTTTGGAATGAGGCGGGGGTTGAACTCGACTTGGCAGGACCAGATATGGGCGTATACATGGAAGACGCTCGTGGCGAACTCCAGTCGCTTGAAAAGCTTTGGCAGGAGCTGCCTCTGGTGACAAATGATAGGAAAGTATAGGCGCATTTACTACTCGTGACGAGGTTGAGCCAGCTCCGTCGTCGGCAGCCTTCCACGACTCTGTGCACGCCTACGAGGGTGGGTGGGTGTAGAGGTAAGCGATCCCATTAAGGCAAATACAGCGGCATTACTCACCTTTTTGGTCGGCCGCACCGAAGCTTCCACCTCGGCCTTCATCGCCTGAACCTCTTCCTCAGCCAAGATATTGTCCGGAACGATTCCCTGGACGTCGTGCTTCGAATTTTTCTCACGCGTTTGCTGAAAGTTGCCGTCGCAAGCACGCAATCCAATGTGACGTCGTGACAAGGTTGATTAAGTCACGTTGGCCCGAAGCACGCGGGTCACTTGTTTGAACGAATCGACGGTGCCTACGAGAAGGTCTCCGCTGTCCTTCTCGCATGTTTCGAGAGCGCGGTACTCGTCGATCGCGTTGCTTCCGAAGGTCTTTGTCCTGCATGCGCGGAAGGCAGGCTTTAAGCATGTGCCCCTGAAACGATGGCGGCGTCCAAACTCACCCAAGGATGTCCCGTATAGTGACCCCGACCCCACCCACAACGGGGGTAATACTCTTTGAGGCCGTCCGCATAGCCGGTGAGAGCGCGGGGGCTGACCTTCCAGCTCGCGTGGGCCTGCTCGACCAGTCGAAATGAGAAGGCGGTCATCGGCATTACAGCGGTCGAAGAGATGAACCCTAGTTGGGCCAAGCGTTCGACGTCCGTAGCACACCGCGACTCGGAGGCACAGAAGGTGACCTGCAATTTGTAGACCGACGGTTTGGACTTGTATCTTCTCTTCGGCCGCATGGCGACGCCGAGTCAGGTGCATGAGCAAGAGGACGAACGCGAGCCGTGGGGCCTGTACAGTCGATGGCGACGCTACAATGAGCTGTAGCGGAAGCAACGAGCTGAGGCGGCAAGTCAAGTGGAAGGTCCCTCGCGTGGCCGACTGCCGCCAACGCGTGTGCTCGGACCCTTCGATCTCGGGACCGAAATCCCGCGCGACCGCTTCGGACATGTGACTCTGACGGCACCCGAAAGATGCGAGAAAAAGATGAAGGAAGGAATGCATCTACTACGCACTTTCCTTATCAATCTAGCAGCTGTGAGAGTGTTGTGTGTACACAGAATCGACTCGAAGCAGAGAGTTGGGCGCAACCTGGGCCTAATCTGCTACCTGGGGTAGCAAGGTTGCAACCCGCCGAGATTGTGGCTTGGAAGGCGCGTGGGAGGGCGCTGCGCGCGCGCCTGTTGAGGCGTACTTTTTATGTCTGCCCGAGGTGCAGGAATTGGCCTCTCCTTCGGCGTTCTTGTTGACGAGCCGCCTGCTGGAAGGGTCCGAAATGCCCCGAAACAGCCGAGAAGCGAGCACAGGAGAGCAAAGGCGGCGGTTGACACGTTGACAGGCTAGTCGCGACGTGCTTCTCTCTCCTCTTCCGCCGACAACGACGCCGAAATGAACATCTTCACAATCCGAGACGCCCTCATCACGACGCTGAAGGAGGCAATCTCAGCGCTTGATGATTTCCTTAGGTTTGCTATGAATGGGTAATCAGGTCCAACGGATTTGATTTCTTTTGAGGACGAGGCTAGGAGGATTCGCAGGACTCTTGTTGCCGAGCAGGATGCCGCGAGGATTCAGACGACAATGACTCGTATTTCCAGCGTCAGTAGGTCAAGATATTTTTTCTTGGAGCTTTCAAAACTTGTTAGATGTCATCTTGCCTCAGTAGAGGCCGTACATTGGCTGCAATTCAGTAATTCGGGCCTTCTGAATTTCCTCCCCCTCAAAAGTCAATGTATCGACTCAAACGATGCACGAAAATTCTTGATTTGATGTAGGAAGCTCAAAAACGGAGTTTCAGGTCATAATGTATCTCCAAGCTTATACCTGTCTTAATTTATGGGAAAATCCGTCCACCGAAAATATAAATTTTCTCAGGTCTGACTGTACATAAAATACGACCAAATAAGCTTAAGGTTCTCAGCCGCGCGCGCGCACACGCCGATCTTTTTTTCTCCCCCCCCCCCCCCCCGGTCCGGGAGGTGCGGGCGGAGCTCGCAACGACCTTCATTTATTAATTTACGCAGGGAGCGCCCCCCGAGCCCTAGTCTACATAAAATAATGCACGACTAAATAAGGTTTTCAGCCTCGCGCGCCGATCTTTCCCCCCACCACGGTCCGGGAGGTGCGGGCGGAGCTTGCAATGTCCTTCATTTACGCAGGGAGGTGGGCGCTCCGCGCCCCCCCGAGCCCTAGTTTAGCATATCTCTCTGCGTATAGAGTACCCAGCGAGGAAGACTTAACGTAGACAGCTAACTTTACTAACTTTTAAAGTAGCGCTGATCTAGTTCAAGTCCAGCAATCCGCTCCGCCGCGTCAATTTGATGATCCCTGGAGACCGAACGAGTAGGCTCGGACTTCCGAGAAACTCCGAGGTGGATTATGGCCTGAGCTGGGGATGTCTACCATTCCCCGCCCTTGGCCGGGGGGTTGTAGATACCTGGGTAGTCAGGGATTTGATATACTTTGAGTTGAACAATTGACTGATCCGATGCAGAGCCAAACGTCAGAGTTAATCATTAGACACATTGGGACATGAATACGCGAAGTACACACCTGATCCGATGCAGAGCCAAACGTGAGGAAAAGACCCAGTTTGGATAGAGTGCATCTCAAAGGAGCAGTGTAGGTTGCAGTATTGAACAGGGTAAGGGGAGCAGTTGGAAGTCGTAGGTCAGGTCAGAGGCGATAGCCCAGTTAATATGGTTCAGCGCCCGATAAGGGTCGTCTCTTTGTAGACTAGCTGGAATTCAAATTCTCAGTCTCATTGTCACGCGCGGGATCAAGCCTATCAAATTCTATTCAGGCATTCTTGTACTCGCGCGTACGCCGCACAGACCTCCTCGACTGCTCGCCGCTCCTTCCAACCTTCTCGCCCACCGGTCGTGCCGCTTCACCCCGGCTCCTGCTCGGTTTGGCTGTCGAAAACGAGTGGGAAACCCGCCAATTCAACGTCTCTTCTGCGTACCTCAATGGGGAGATGGGCGATGTTGTCGTTCACATGGAGCTCCCGGACAAGTCGGTTGTTCGCCTCCGCAAAACCCTCTACGGCTTGTGCCAAGCAGGTCGGGAGTGGTACAAGGTCTTCGCGGGCTGGATTGAGTCAATCGGTTTTGTCCGCACCGAAAGCGACCACGCTGTATTTGTCAAGACCGAAGGGGCGCGCAAGCTATTCCTTTCCATTCACGTCGATGACGGCCTGCTTACCGGTGATGGCGACCTCGATGGCTTCATCCAACAACTCAAATCTCGTTTCGAGGCGAAAAGCTCCGACGAGGCGACCTTCTTCCTCGGTCAACGCATTCTCCGGGATGGCAAGACGGGTGCAGCGATCGTTCATCAGCCCCACTTCATCTCATCAATCCTGGAAGACCACGACATGGCGGGATGCAGTTCGAGGCCGACACCGGTGTCGCTCTACAAGTCACGCCCGCGTAAGGACGTCACTTTCGACGCTTCGACGAAGCCGTACCGCACAATCGTCGGCAAACACCTCTTTCTCAGCGGAACCACTCGGCCCGACATTGCCTTCGCGGTATCAAAGGTCGCATCACATTGCAACACTTTCTCGCAACAGGATTGGGAAGCTTTGATGCACATCCTCCGATACCTCAAGGGAATCCGAGACGTCGGACTTCTGTTCCGCAAGTCGGAGGGTGCTCCTCTCCTCAAGGGCTTCGTCGACGCCGATCACGGCGCGGACCCGGAGACTCGTCGAAGTGTCACAGGTTTCGTGTTCCTTTGCGCGGGTGGCGCGGTCTCGTGAATGTACAAGCGACAGGCTCTCGTCACCGTATCCAGCACCGAGGCCGAGTACGTTGCTATGTCTTTCGCTGCGCGCGAGGGCATCTGGCTTCGTCGCCTCCTTGCCGAGCTCGGCTTTGCTCAGACCGAACCGACAAAACTTCATGGCGACAACCAGTCGGCAATCCAGCTCGCAAAACACCCTGCCTTCCATGCTCGTACTAAGCACATTGGCATTCACTTTCACTTCATCCGTGACCACATTGCCGAGGGTACGATCGAAATGGTCTGGATTCTGACGTTTGGCTCTGCATCGGATCAGTCAATTGTTCAACTCTTTGGCATGGACCTACGGGAGTTGGAGATGAAGTTAATGCGTTACTCTTACTGGGTATTTTCCATGGCGATACAGAGCAAGTTTAAGGCGATATAGACTCCATGCTTGCTCGGGAGTTTTGGTGGGAGCGCCGACACGGCGCTGCCGGATCCATCAACCCCGCAGTCTCGGACACCAACCCTCTTCAGTCCAGGAAATCACTTTCCCTGTATTTTTATCTACCACACCTCAAGACCCTTCAAACGTATGGTATAGATAAAGCCTACAGTCACGTTTCCGAGACCGGGGGAGCTGCCCGAAGCCGACGCGGCGGCTCGTCGCCGGCTTGATACAGCCCTCCGGCCCCTGATGAACCCTTTCATGACACACGACTCAATGTATCAAGTCTTGAAGGCCACAAGAAGCCCTTAACACCTCCTGTATCAGCCGTTCCTGGGCACAAGGAAGGCCATTGAACCCCGCTCAGCTCCCCTTCTTTCCGGCTTGAAGTCGCAGTGGAGTGAGGTGTCGTGGGGCACCTCAGACCTGCACCTTGCTAAGAGCCATACGGAGTCTTTGAGGTGTGTGGGGATTGGCTTTCGCATACTCAACACGAGCTTTCCTGTTGCCCCTCTCCCGCCGAGTCGTCCCGCTTGCCCCCTTCCGACGAGGCAAATGCGTTTGTCCGGGACTTTGGCCTCTCAGGCTAGCATCGCTCTTGGCAGGAGCCTCTCCGACGGGAGCACTGGGGAGACCGCGATCGTTGGCCGCAGGGCGCGGTGACAGGGGTGACGAAACGCAGAAACGTCGGGTCTGACTTGACTCTGGCCCACACCGTCGGTATCTCATACCATAGACTCTTGTTCGTACGTGCAGAGCTTTGATTTAGACGCATTATTCTTAGCTAAGCAAGGGCACCACTTGCCTTCTTTCAGGGGGGAACAGCCTACACCGCGATAGACACCTCGAACGCGCCAAGGGCTGCTGTCCCCGTTGGAATCAACAATGATTCCGAAAATGATCAACAAAAGATGAGAATGGCTGGACCAGGAGTCGAACCTGGGTCGCTTCCATTAATTGGAAAAGCTTTGACCTACTAAGCTATCCGGCCCCCGATATCAGGTCTACTAACACCATCAACAGTCCCCTGTTTCGGTTCTTGCTAATTGCCTTGTTCGCCTGATGTGCGGCCAATTTAGGTAGGTCTGTGAAACAATCGGGTTGGGATGTGATCAGTCGATCGAGTCGGGTTAGGGGGCGGGGTTTGCTACGCATCCAAACCGGGTTGACTGCGTTCAGAGGCTGGGGAAGCTTCCATGTGACAACATTTGTCAGGAAAATATGGTTGTATCGTCCTTCACCTGATTATCGTTCCTATTATGGTACTTGGGATTGAGCCTAGCGGCGTGTCATTCACTCCTTAGTCACTCTTTTTTTATTTGATATATTTCAATAGCAGTATAATTATATTAATACCTAGAAACCTTTGGAAAAGTCGGAGGGAATGCAGTTAAGCACACTGGCTAGGCCAGATCGCATTTGAAACGCATTTGAAACGCATTTGAAATCGGCGCAGCGATTCCCAATGTGTTTCAAATCGCTGTGGGATCGCGCGCCGCGATTTCAAACGCATCTGGAATTGCATTTGGATCGCTTCGCCGATTTGAAATGCATTTCAAATGCAGCCCGGGAGTTCAAATGCGATGTGGGATTTCAAATCGGGGGCCCGATCCCGGGATCATCCCGTTTCAGGGGAGGGGATGGGGGGGGGGGGGGGGGGGGTTGCTATGCAGCTTCGCGCCAACGCCACCGACCACTTCGCCGCTCTTGACCGGCACTTTACAGCTCGCTACGTCATTATGATGCAAGCTCAGCTACAGCCTGCTCCCCTAGGCTATTGCGGGATCACGTGGGTCCTCATTAGTCAGTGGATGGGCCTTGACGTTGGTCAGTGCTGAATTTGATGGCGCAATCGGCGCCGAGATCGCTGTTTTTGCATTGCGCATCGCGCCGCCGCCAATGTTAGCGCGTTTTGTGAATGTCTGAGTCTGCAACTTTGCGCTCGAGGTGAGACAAAAACGTTTCTATGTTTCTTTCTTGCAAGTCAATCTGCACCAAATTGCTACACGGTGAAGTGACCGATTCAAAAAAAGCTATCTCAGGAAAATGGTCGACGTCATCGGTACCACCGAAGCTGGTACACGGCATACGCACAGACTCGGTTGCCCGACACTTGTTACGCCCCGATTCGCCAGGTGTCAGAGAAGGGTGTCTCCAGCAAGTTGCCAGCCTCGGTCCGAAGCAGCTCGCAGGTCACGTACGCTGGTGACGTGCTGCAGGATGAGCCAGGGGGGATAAATGCGACAACTCACATCGGGGAAATGATGTTCGACCGAGGAGAGTAGGCTCCTTCAGAAAATAACCCCTTTTGACGCATAGACCGACCTTTCGGGTTCCGCGAACCGAGACCGAGAAATGGCGAGCGCACAGACCCCGGAGAGTGCAATTTATCTCGGCTAAAGCACACTGATAGCGTCGACGACTACAAGTCGGTAAGCCAAGCTAGGTGAGCTAAACGTTTTAGGTTCGTTTTTCATAAAATAAAAAGGTAGTACTGGCAGTCGCCGAAGCCGACTGGGTCGACGGTGGTTCGTTGGCCCGGGAAGGTGACACAACCGTCTCAACGCGCGTGGCAAACACGCTTGCGGGAGGGAGGTTAATAAGAGACTGACGAGCGTGTAATCCAACCGTCGAGAGAAGACAACGGTTGGTGCGCATCGCCAGGCTTCACTAAACAGACGAGCGCTTCTAAACAGATTACCAATGAACGCGCCATTCCTAACCCTCATTCCCAACACACCAACTCGCCCCTTCACGCGATGAATCGATAAGCCCCATCGCGTGTACAAACTGATAGTGCTTCTGAGTTCCGAGCCCTTTGGTGAGGACGTCCGCAGCCATGGTGCCCGTGGGCACCCAGACCATCTCGATTGTGCCCTCCGCAATGTGATCTCGGATGAAGTGGAAATGGATCCCGATGTGTTTGGTGCGAGCATGGAAAGCCGGGTGTTTGGCCAGAGTGATCGCCGATTGGTTGTCACCCCTCAGACGAGTCGGCGATGTCTGCTCAAAACCAAGATCGGCCAGCAGCCGACGCAACCAGATCCCCTCACGAGCGGCGTACGACATGGCCACATATTCGGCCTCGGTGCTCGACAGAGTGACAAGAGTCTGACGTTTGGCGATCCAGGAGATTGCCCCGCCAGCGCACGTGAAGACGTAACCCGAGACGCTGCGGCGGGTCACAGGGTCGGCACCATGGTCCGCGTCGACAAAACCCTCCAAAATGGCCGACATCGGCTGATGGGTTTTCTGGTATCGAATGCCAAAGTTACGAGTGCCGACGAGGTACCGGAGAATGTGCTTGAGCGCCTCCCAATGTTCCGCCTCGAAGTTGTTACAGAAACGAGCAGCCTTGGACACGGCGAAAGCGATGTCGGGCCGAGTAGTGCCGGACAGATACAGAAGTTTGCCGACAATGGCACGGTACGGTATGGAAGCGGGGTCGAAATCAGAGCTCACACGGTTCCTCAGCGTCGACGGTGCCGCAAGCGGGGTGGGACGCGGGGAGGCGTTGGCCATGTTGTATTCCTCGAGAATCGCATCCACAAAATGAGATTGAGTAACGATGGCCGCGCCCGTTTTGCCCTCACGGGTTATACTCTGACCCAGGAAGAAAGACGCCTCGTCCGTGCTGCGGGCCTCAAAACGCGCCTTGAGCTGAGTGAGAACGCCGTCGAGGTCGCCGTCACCCGTGAGCAGTCCGTCGTCGACATGAATGGAAAGGAAACAGCGCTTATCCCCTTCCCTGCGAATGAAGACGGCATGATCGCTGTCGGTACGCGTGAAGCCAATCGACAAAATCCACTCGGTGAAGACCTTGTACCACTCCCTACCCGCCTGGACGAGTCCGTACAGCGCGCGCTGAAGGCGCACGACTTGCCCACTGGGCAGACGCATGTAGATCTCCGTCCCATCGAGATTGCCGTTGAGGTATGACGACGAGACGTCGAATTGCCGGGTCTCCCACTCGTTCTCAACGGCAAGGGCGAGCAGCAGGCGATGGGAGGCGGCGCGGCCAGTAGGCGAGAACGAGTCAATTTGCTCACCCCGACGCCTCTGCATGTCCCCACGCGCAACGAGGCGAGCTTTGTACTTTACGATTTTGCCCTCGGCGTCGCGCTTCACCATGAGGACCCACATACTGCCGATTATGATAGCCCCGCGAGGGGGACGAAGCGGCTTGGAAAATGTTTGCTTCGCCGCCAGTGCGCCCTCCTCGGTCGCCATGGCCGCCAGCCAGTAGTCGCGGAACGAACCAGCGAGTGCCGCGCGAACGGAAGGGGCGTCGTCCTTGTCGACTTTGGCAAGAAAGGCAGTCGCTTCCTCGTACGAGTACAGCTGGACGTCGGGATCGTCCTCGTCAAAGTCCTCGATCGAGACGGAGGCGTGCGCGGCGAACTCCAAGTCGTGAGCCGCGCGGGCGAAACCCAGGTAGTCAGGGGGGCGACGAGCACGAGTGGAACGATCACCTACAGGAGGGGCGTTCGCCGGACCCGGATTGGAGAACACGAGGGAGGGCGGGACAGGTGGGGCCACAACGTCGACCGGACCAGCCGCGGGCGGGACAGCAACGGCGGGGGCAACAGCGGGAGCGGCCGCGACGGCGGGGGCAACAGCGGGAGCGGCCGCGACGGCGGGTGCGACGCCCGCAGGATTGACAGTATCGTCGTCGTCAGGGGGAAGGTCGGGCGGAGGAACTCTGCGCGGGACGGACGGATAGGACAGAACGGCGGGCGCAACAACAGTAGGTACAGGGTTTGCCGCGGCGGGGAAGAAGCGATCTTCGAAGAACTTGGCCTGAGACGACTCGAAGACCTTGTTGCCAACCGGGTCGTAGAAGCGCCAGGCCTTAGAGCGCAAAGAGTACCCGACAAAGTAGCACAGGCGCGAACGCGGAGCCAACTTGTTGGAACGTTGCTCGGGAGCGAACGGTACCTGGGCGGCGCAGCCCCAGGTTTTGACACGATCGATGCGGGGACGACGGGTGGACGTAACGGGACTCGCAGCGGCGTGAAGAACGGCATCAGGGGTGCGCTGCTGCAGAGGCGACGACGGGAGGAGGTTGATAACGTAGATGGCCGCCTGCGCAGCCTCTTCCCACAGCGATGACGGCAGTCCCGAACGATGAAGCCACGCCCGAACAGAGTTGAAAATCGTACGCCAACTCCGTTCCTGTATGCCCATCTGACCGTGCTCGTATGCCGTGGATAGCTCGTGAAAAATGCCCCGCTCAGCAAGCCAATCCCGGAGGTCGTTGTTGACGAACTCACCCCCCCTATCCGTGCGCAAGGTCGCCACTCCCGGGCCAGCATACTGGATTTTCGACATCGCAACGAAGCCCTTGAGTACGGACGAAGCCTCGCTCTTGAGCCGAATGCCGCGAGCCCAGCGGAAACGCGAGTATTCATCCGTGACACCGCACAGATATCGGACGCCGGAGAGAGCAGGGACAGGGGAAGGCCCCCACACGTCGGCGAAGACCCGAGCGAAAGGTGCGTCGGCGGGGTGGTGGGCAGCCTCACGACTGGGGGCAGACACGGCCTTGCCGGAGCAGCAGGCATCGCACTGATCGAGGAGACGAAGTTGATCCCGGGTTACAGCAGAGATGTCGAGGGAAATGTCGCCCGACTTAGCAACTTCTACCAAACGACCCCAGGACAGATGACCCAAACGCTGATGCCAAAGCACTACATCTGTAGGCAAGGAGGTGGCTGTCAGCGCGTGGTGATCCGCCAGAGGAGGTGAGGCCGGACTCGCCTGGAGAACGTAGTGGTTGCGATCGAGAGCGAAGGTGAGACTCGAAGCCGGACCCGAGACGGTGAGACCAGAGTGTGCGCCCGCGGCGTCGCAAATCCCAGACAGCTGGTACCCATCCTTCATGAGACTGGCAAGAGAGACGAGCTCGGCGGACAGACCCGGGACGAGAAGGACGTCGCGGAGCTCGAGAGGCGCGCCATTGGCGTCAAAGCGAAGGGTGCCCTTGCCGACAGCCATGGCGCTGGACTTGAATGCGCCGACTACGCGCACCCGCTCCGTCGTGAAAGGCTGGAAGTCGACCAAGAGATCCCGACGAGTGGTCATGTGGCGCGTCGCCCCCGAGTCGAGGAGGTAGCGGGGACCGTCGTGCAAGTACAGCGCAGAGACTTCGGTGTCAAGGGCGACCTCGGCAAAATAGTTCACGTAAGAGTCGTCGTCAACCGATGGGTCGGGACCGTACTCAGCCACGAGCGCCATCGCGTCGGCCGCGCCGATGGAGATGTTGTGCTTGGCTAAGACGGCAACCCGACGACGGCACAGTTCGGTCGAGGGGACGGTACATTCGTCGCCAAGATGACCCTGCTCGTAGCATTTCCGACACTGCGACGGGCCCAGCCTCAGGCGACCGTTCTGCGCAACCCCGTGCGGCCACTTGTCCACGAGACCCGGTACCTTCGAAGCCGAGAGAAAACTGGACTTCGGTTTGCCTGACGAACGAGCGGGGCGCCTGCGACGACCCTGAGTCTTCGCCGCGAGGGCTTCGGCGACGTCGGTGCCGGAAGAGCGAGACATCGCCGCGCGACGAATCGCGCCCTCCACATCACTGAGCGACGGGATAGGGCCGAGGGCGTCGATAACCGTGACAACAGGCCGTGGCATCCTCGCCTTCAAGAGGTCCATGCGGATGCCTTCCGACAACGCAGGCGGCGGAACCCACTTGTCAAACTCAGCTTGCGTGTACTTGACCCCGTCGATCTTGGCGCGCTGGTAGGCCTTGTCGCGGGAAACATGCGCGGCGTTGAGATCGACGAACAGCCGGTTGAAGCGCGACAACCAAGGGTCGAGAGGGTCTCCATCGACGTAGGCTTGGTATTGGAAAAGAGCATCAAGTTTCTCCGACCGCGCGAAGTCGTGGGATGCGGCGCCGAGATCCTTATCGAGGGCCGCCCACAGCTCGTGCGTTGGCTGGTCTGCGATGCGCGCGAACGTGGCCTCCCCCAGGCACACGAACAAGATGTTGCGGGCCTGCGCCAAGGCTTGATCGAGGTCGTCGACGTCATGACGGTAGTTCCGATGTTGTGTACGGAACGTGGCTACGTCGGCCACAGTGGAGCCACCCAGCGTACGGGTGAACTCGGACTGTTCGGGCTCGGGGCCAACGCCGAGTTCGGTCGTGACGTGCTTGAACCGGCCATCGCCCTCCAACACCCGTTGGAGTCGATCCTTGGCCGTTCCCCAATTTGTGGCGTCGACATTGCCATACAGGTCGCCCATAAGGCCGCGATGAGTGGCGGACCCGGAATCCACCGAGGTCGTAGCCATCTTGGATACGCGCTGCGTCTTTTCTGCGTGCGGATCTGTGCCTTGCGGCAATACAGACGCTACCAAATAAGAGACTGACGAGCGTGTAATCCAACCGTCGAGAGAAGACAACGGTTGGTGCGCATCGCCAGGCTTCACTAAACAGACGAGCGCTTCTAAACAGATTACCAATGAACGCGCCATTCCTAACCCTCATTCCCAACACACCAACTAGGTTGAGGATCTGCCTATGAAAAGGAAGGAACGTATAGGCGTAATATTCGGGCTCCGCACCTTCGAGTTCGGTACGCGTTTTTTTCGGCTCGGCGAATCGGAGCAGACGCCCAACACGTTTCCTGTACTAAAGGTGATACCACGACTGTTGTAGAGTGAGAGGTTGTTGATCGTAGCTCTCGCCAATAACTATGCGAGTGTGAGTCAGTCACAAGTTTGAACGGTCGAGCCGGTGCTCCAGCTCGAGTGCTCGAGCTCGTCACATTCTTCATCATTGCAAGGTTCCAAAAAACGGCATGGCAGAAAGTGGCGAATAATCAGAGGAGACTATTCTGTAGCCACCAAGACCGTGACGTGTGTCACCTATGTACCTACTGCAAATTGACGGGGATATTCGAACATTATCACACGACGACTGCTAGCCGGAACCGGCTGCGAGCTACCGAGGAGTGGTAGTCGTGGCAGAACACGCCGCGGTTCTGAATCATCGGCGACGTGGAAATTAAACTAATTGCGAGCCGGGCAGTTGAAACGTTGTCGAGGCCTGCTGTTGAGCGAGCGAAAACTGATCGAGCCGTGGGTTTCGAACGTTCAGAGTCGTTTCTGTGGCGCGGTTCGGAGCAGTTGACGGGTCGTCTTCCAATTTCTTTGTCTTAGCTTGGGCGGCGCGGTTTCGCCTCCCCGTGGCCTTGTGCGTGCCGGAAAGTGGTGCCTCGCTCGATCCAAGTCAGTTTGAGACTTGCCCATTAGCCACCTCCTTTCACCTCTTTTCACCTCTATCGTTGAGTGGTGATCCATCTCTTCGTGAGCTTTCACAGCACATCATCACAAGGACATCGACACTTGCTCCAAGCTTCGACAACAGTGCGTGCGTCCCCGCTGCAGCCTCACTCAGCCCGTGCGATTGCCCGAGTGCTTCAGGTCGGCCCCGACACGGCTCGCGGTGCGCTCGACTCTGGATACGCTCCAGGACGGCCTCAGTTCGGTCGCTCATGATCGGTGCGATCGACCGGAGAAGGACGCGCAACATCCACCCTCTGGCTTCCATTCAAGTCCTCACTGGACCCAAGACCCCGGGCCATCTCAAGGCGAAACGACACCGCTTCCACTATCCGAGTGACCGTCGCTGTCGCCGGCTCGGACGCTGTCGCTACGAGCGCGTGCCGCCGTTGTCGCCGTTGACGTTGACAGCTCGGCACCACCGTCCCGCCAAGACTCGGCCCTGGCCATGACCGACTACGACCGATCGCTCCTGTCGTTGGGCCCGTCTATCTCGAGTTCGATGCAACATGATCCGATCAAATCTTCTGTCTCGATCCGAGACCCTCGATCGCTGCATACTACTCAACCATGGGCTTACCCTAGTCGCGAATTTTCGGGTCAGCCGAATCTTCCACCGTCAACGGCCGTGTCGCCATCGCCTTCGTCGTCGTCGACCTCGCCCCGGTTGCTCGAGATCAGCTCCTTGTCAACGTTTGCAGCCGAGTACTTCGTCTACTTGTGGTTCGCTCCGCCGGTACCAAACCCGGGGAAGCCCGCGTCGCTCAATTTCTCAAAACAACAGAGTGCGCCGACGGATCGCTTTCTCAGGTTCTGTCACGAGCTATTAGCAACCAGTTGAGTCCGGCATGGCCGCATGCTTTCTATGGATCATGTACGGTGTCTTGGAATCCCGAAAACTTGCTGACAACGAGCGTCGTCTTGACTTTCCTGCTCTTGCAGCCCAAGTTAGCCACTCCGTCGTCATCTTAGCCTTGTTGCTCGTATCTCGACTCAAGGCCCGCAACCAGATTACGGGGTCACCAGGGTCCGAGTTTCGTGCGCTCATCATTAGTCTCATGATTGCCAACAAGGTAGTGGATGATAACAGTGAGTGCATGTCGATCACTCGCGGTAGCAAAAGCTCGGACCGCACAAGTGTGACCAAGCTGAGGGGCTCTATCGGCTCTATCTGTGTCTCCCAAACAGCCTACACCGCAAAGACCTGGGCCGACGTCTCGTCTCTAGAGCTTGTGAGTATCTCCGTTATAGAAATCTGGGTCAACCCATCGTCGTCAGGATCTCGCTTGGCGTGCGGGCCTCTGCTTCAAGACTGACTCCCCCGATCTTGCCCCATGCAGAAACCACTCGTTGCTGGCGAAGCAGAGTTCCTCCAGGGACTCGAGTGGTCAGTCCACGTCACAGAACGCGATTTCAACGCTTGGGTCAAGCTTCTGCAAGGGCACATCTCGACGAGAAAATCCCAACACGCTGCGCACTCCAGACCGCGCCTCCAACTGGAGCAAGGCTACTACAGAACGAAGCCGACGAGGAGTCCTCCTCCGTCGCACCAGAGCCGCATCGAGCTCCACGGACTTGGCCTGGATACAACTGTCCTGACAGAATCAGACCACGGCCCATCGAAGCGACTTCGGCTGGTCACCGACGATTCCGTCCATTCGGCTCGCAGGCTGTCTACTGGGACGGAGCATGCCGCCGCTCAAGACGGGCCCCTCCTCACACCGACCGAGACTACTGCTCGCGGTGACACCACTGGATCGTCACCGACTTTCTCATTCGGCGCCGGATCGACATGGAGCCAGGCTTTGACACAGTCGGCCCCACGATTGCGCCCTTCGTCGTCACACTCAATGGCCGCGATGGCGCTCTCGCCGTTGGCGGGCCACCAGCGGGATCCGCCAGCAATCTCTCATGCCCATGCTTTATCGCCGTCTGGCCGCATTCGACATCACCATTCGAGGTCGATCCCACCTCACATCACCAGTACTATCTCACCGACTGGGCCCTCGTCGTCATCGATGCAGTCCCTGTCCTCGGATCAGACGTATCCGCTGCTGGCGGCGTCGTCACAAGCTGGGAAGCGACGCGTCGATGACGCTTTCGGCCACTCGACAACTCAACAGTCCGAACCCGAAGCGGTCTGGCTAAAGCGTTCGATCAGCGTTGGATGCTCGCCTGCCCCACCGCGAGCCTTCTATGTGCACCCTGCTCACATGTATCCTTCGCCCGCCTACTCGTCACCCGGAGCACGGTTGCTCTTCCCGACATCGCCACAGGCACAGCCTTACGAGCCCAACGGGCTACCGTCGGCTCGACGACATAGCCACGAGTTAATGATGCCCGCCGAAGGCCCCTTCGGAATACTCGCGCACGCGTACTCGCCTCACCCGGACACGGGCTCGCGTCGCTTCAGACCCGAGCAACTCGATTACTACTCGTTGGCAGCCGGCCAACGACATGGACACCTGCATGAAGGAAGCCAGGCCCCACCCGAGGTTCCGTATTCACGACAGCACCGCTCGTATGCGCCCACCACACCGTCCCATCTCGGTCTTTCCCCCTCGTCGCCGCGTCACGTTTCGCCGCAGTCTTACCTAAACTCGGCTTTAACCCAGGCCTCCCCTCCGCACGGGTCCCAGCCAAACTCTGCGGTCGGCTTCGCATACTCCCCCGGTGATGGTCTAACTCCGACGATGCACCGCTCAGCGAGTCGAGACCTGCCATTTTTGCTCCAACGCTGCCGTCCACAATTCGCCAACTCGGGCCCTTCCGGTATCATCTGGACCCAGAATGTCGCCTCCAACATCTCGCCCTAAAGGGTCTGCACATTGCTTCCTCGTACCCACTGGCTAATTCCTCAGCTTTGCATATATACGTTCTGACAGTCTTACGCGACCGACTACCTTGTTGTACCTGCCTAGTTCACTTAAGTCTTGTAGCCACTTTTCATCGTCGCATTGCGCCCCGCCAGCCTACTTTACTTGTTTAATCACTTTTCGTTTCAGCTCTTCGAGAGTAATTCAGGTGGGATCTCAAGCAGTCCGTTGGCCCAAAGATGTTGACCTGGTCAAGATATCTAGGACCAGAGTAGGCATCGCTAGTTTAGCTGTGCCTGTGTAACAGCATGCTGATCGTGCGAGCCTACCGCTGGAAAACTCCGGAGGCGTCGCCGAGCACCTGACGGCGAACCGAGACCAATGACTCAGTTGTGGAACGCCTTGAGGGAGCCGAGGGCGCAATACCGAGTGGTCGAGCAAGTGGCAGCTGTGCACTGCTCGCGCAATTTATATATGCGTAATCCTGACCTACGCTTGCGATAAAAGTCCGCGGAAGCATACTGAGTGGCCGAGCAACTGGCAGCCGTGCACTGATCGCGCAATTTATGTAATCCTGACCTACGCTTGCGAGAAGTCGTGCACTGCTCGCGCAATTTATATACGTATTTCAGAATGTACCGTAAAATAGCCTGTACCCCATGTTCATCATTCTGCTCTCAATCTTGGTCTGGTCAAGGCGGCGGCCATCGAGGTCGAATCGGGGTCGTCCCAACTCGGACCAAGCTACTGGAGCGACAACCGCTGTATCGATCGCGGCGATCTCAACTCTGGGGTGATCCCTGGAGCTCAACCTACTTGCTGAGACTTGACTGAGCTTGATCGACAAGATATTCGGTCTTTCCGAGGGGTGGATCGCGGGCCTCGATGTGGGGTGCACGGTCCCCTCTCCGTTCAGATCTTCGGCGCTCTCGGCCGCGCTCGGCAGAGGTGGAGAAGATCGAAAGCTTAAAGTCACAGCGTGGCGTCATATCGATGAGATGACTCATTCTGCCAAGCGCACGCCCCGCACCCAAGTCGGCGACCACCTCGAGCTCGTCGCCTCTCTCTCTTTCTCCTTCCTTCTCCTCGTCGACGCGCTCTGCACTTCTCGCACCACTTAGTCTTGCCGACATCGCCCCCCTTTTCAGGAGGATACGAAACGGTGGCCTTTGTGGTGTGATAGAGTCTGTCGTTCGATCATCCCCCCTTCCCACCCTCTCTACGTGTGGGTTGATGCCTGGTGCGACTCGACGAGCTTGTTTGTGCCTCGAGCGGTGAATGCTGACTCGATCGTGGCGACCTCCCCCTCACCTCTCCCCTTCACCTCATTTCAACCTCATTCCAACCTCATTCGACACTCCTCTCCCCTCCCCTCACCTCTCGCCTCACCTGACCCTCGTTTCACCCCACCTTGATTCCACCTTCACCTTGACCTTAACCTCCCCTCACCCGATCCCACCCTATCTCATCCCACCTCGCATCTCGTTTACCGCGTCTTATCGTCGTCGTCTCACCTCACTCGTCTTTGACCCCTCCCAATTTGCCTTCCCCAGCCTCCCTCCCCCTCCTTCCTTCCCTCGTCGACGCGCTCTACACTTTGTGCACCACTTAATCTTGCCGACATCGCCCCCCTTTTCAGGAGGATACGAAACGGTGGCCTTTGTGGTGTGGTAGAGTCTGTCGTTCGATCCCTCCCACCGTCAAAAGTGTGAGTAACCACCTAGCTGTGATCGTGTTCGTGTGGCGTAGGGTCGGACTGACTCGTCTCGTGTTTACCCGCCTCGCGTCCATCTTTCACCACACCACCTCCATCATCTTACCCCACCCCAACTCTCCCCTCTCCCCTCTCCCCTCTCCCCTCTCACTGCGATCTCTCGCTTCCCACGCCACTGCCTCCGACCTTACCGTCTCTCGCTGCGTCACGGCTTGCCATCAGCCTATCCACTCGTCGACGAGTGTTGAATGGCGCCTACGGCATGTCGCTGAGGCTGTGTATGGTCCACAAGACCGCTTGCATTTGATCGTACCCCGTGAGTCTTTGCTTTGACCCTTGATCGATCGATGGATCGATCGTGCTCGCCGGCCCTTGATGACGGGCGAGACGGGGCTGACGATTCGATCCTCGCCTACACTCTCCACACAGTAGCCTCCACTGCGTCACCGAGTGGACCGATCTCACCTGCTCGGATCAAAGGAGGTTCACGGTACCCCTAACATCAGTGAGTAGCATGTACCCTAATCCTATGGTACCAGGTAGCTTACTTCTAGTGTACGCATCAACCTCCTGCTGCACACGGTCTTCAAGCCATCTCCACCTCGGTCGACAAGGTCCTCTTTTCTTTTTCTGTTGCTTTTGAATTGGTTACACCTCGGAACTCTATGTTGGCGGTGCTAAGTCGCAGGCGACTTGTCCTTGTTTAGCCTAGCCAGATCTAACTCCTACATTGAGCCTCCCTCGTGAACCCTTTTCGTTTTTTAGTAGTTTTTGAGTGCACGTATCGAGATGCGCATGCACCACGGATTTGAAATTCGAGGAAGCGCGGCACTTTCCCGAGGTAGCTCGTGCACCTAGGTCGGTGAGCAGATTGGATGCGTGTAATTACCCCTATGATGGGGGCCACTTGGACATTATGGACAGGTGCTTTGAACTCGCGGAGGGCCACGTTCAATCGTCGACGAGCTCGAATCTTCGCGAATTTCACGAGCAGGAAAGTACCTTCTAAACTAGTTCTAAATACCTCCTAAAGATGGCTGTCACTGAACCGCAAGGAGTCACAAGGAATCTACATCTACATAAATCTATCTACATCTACATAAAAGAATGCACGACAAAATAAGGTTCTCAGCGCGCGCGCGTGCGCGCCCCGATCTTTCCCCCCCCCCCCCCCACGGTCCGGGAGGTGGGGGCGGAGCTCGCAACGACCTTCATCTACGCAGTGGGCGCTTCGCGCCCCCCCCCCGAGCCCTAGTCACAGAGATCATCTCTAGGTAGTGTTAAGAACCCGGAGGCAAATTCAAGGCACACATCTACTACGTGCATAAAGTAAGCCCAGCTTGAGCTCTCAGCAAGTCAGAGGTCTCGGTTGGCTCCCGCGAAGCTTCGGGGCTGCCGAACATCCGGCCCCTGCCCTTCTACCCGCCCAGGTTCCTGGGTGCGGCCGAACGGGGTGCCGTCACTGCCGTGCTTGACGGCCGTCTCGGACTCAGATCGACGTCCAAGTTGCATACAGCGATCGGCGACCCAGGTCCCGCTAGGCCGGCCGAGAGGCAGCAGCAACAATGGGCGGTTGCAAGGGGTCGTCGCATTTATCAACGGTCGGGATCCGCTATGGCGGCGCGCGCGCTCGTCAAATCCGATGTGTTCCAAGACATCCTGTCGCAGCAGCACAGCACACAGCCCACACGAAAACCTTCTCGTTGATTTAGCGAGTTACCCTTGATGCTAGGCGGGATTTCTAAGTCCGGCCCTCCAGGGCACAAAGTTTACAAAGTGTAAAAGTAAGGAAGGCAGGGTAATCCATCGGTACCTATCGCGGTCAGTACCTACCTAGCAAGGCCAATCGCCATAAAAGGTGGGGCTAGCTCGGTAAAATGCTGTCGACGGCCTAACGCCCTGGCGCTCCTAATAGAACCCATCGCGGCGGCCAGCGCGCGCCGCTCCCATCGTCCTACCTATCTGACGGCGGTGACGGCGCCGTTTCTCTCGTCGGGAGAACGTGATCCTGAAACCTATTTGTCAAAAGCATCCGCATACTCTATCTTCCTGTCGCGCGGGGAGCAGCAGGTGCCGAGTTGAGTCAGGAAAGGACCCGCAGCTTATTCATTATCGGCAGCGAGCTCGGAAAACCATCGTGACGTCCGCCCGGCGGCGCACGCAGGTGCACAATTGCGCAGCTTGTTCGGCAACGTCTCGTTTCTAAACGACCTTTGGCTGGAGCCAGCGTGGGCTCGGAACGATTTACTGCGGGTTTCCATTCCACGGTAGATTGATGCATTGTGTTCTTATTTGTAGCCTTGCAACCACCTTGTTGAACCCTCGAACGGACCCGCGTGAGTACGCGTTGAGCAATTGATCGAGGCGCCAAATTAGAAGGAAGCCGAGGCCGACCATTGCAGGCTTCCAACCAACGGGCTTGCACGTTTACAGATGGTGGCTGGACATCCAGTAAGCCTCGGAGTAGGGAATCCCGGTTCATTACCGGATGTCCATGGAATGACCTGCAAGCTCGACTTAGGGACGCTTGTTGCTCTTGCTCGAAAGGGACCAGCAGACGTTCTAATGGTGTGGGGGGTGCCTGAATTCGCACGAGTTGGAGAACCGCGTCGTTCCGAATTGGACACCTAAATCCGCGGCAACCCCGAGATTCGTCGAGGGCCTAGATCTGGTCCGGATCGCGGGGTCAACAGGTGGTATATAGGTGTCCCATGTCGCCTAGGTATCCACCTGCTTCTTTCTAGGCACATAGGTAGCTGCTACCTTAGTGGGTGTCAAATTGCAATAGCTAATTTTCAGAGCTGTAATCGACGGTCGTACCCGCTCGGCTTCGGCTCCGAATTCACCGCCGCCGGGCCCACGCTCGGTCACATCCGCCAGAACTTGAACCTTCGTCGAGGATCCCGCCGCAGTCGAAGAAGAGGAACTGTGGGACGCAGGTCTTCAAGCAGAATATCTCGCGAGCTACCGTAGCTGGTAAGAAGAGTTTGCATTACAATTAGTTGTCTAATTCGCCGGCTCAGGGTGGCGCCAACGTTTGATCGAAGTTAGGTTTTCTCCACGCTCGCAGACTTTGATGCCGAGACTGGTCCCCAATCACGCGCTCCAGGCCAGATCTGTGTGGCTATCATTAACGGGTAGGGGGACTAGCAGCGGTGGTGTCCGTTCCACGCGGTACGACGGTCGGGTCGATCTTACGTGTACCGTCCATGAACGAGCGGCAAATGTCGTCCGTGACAGCTGCTTTGCGCTATGTGATGCAACACGAACACAGTCCCACTCGGTGTCAGTCCCCAGGCTCTTAGGGTTTGGCTCAATGCTGGGACAGTGCGGTCTTACGTCTTGGAATCCCTTGACAAAGTCTTGCAGTAACTTGATCGTCATCGCCTTGAGCTCACCCGTCAGCAACTTGCCCGAACGATAATCCTGCGATGAAGCGGGCATTGAACGACGGTGTAAGGGGATGGAGTGCACATAGGAGCCGAACCGTTCAGTCACTTACAGCGGAGATACGAGCTAGCTCCTCGTCATCGTCCAAGAAGAACGTCAAGTACTGGTACGAGACGTCGACGTCGGGATCCCCACCGATCCGACGATGTTCCTCCACCGAAGTCTGTCCACCCGAGAATGCGTACTTGTTGATCTTATCCTTGATCTGCTTCGCGGTGTCGGTCATGAAGATACTGGTTGAATCGATCGAGGCCGACATCTTGCTCTGCGCGCCGAGTAAAGAAGGGATGAACTTGGCGTGAATCAAGGCCGGCTTCTTGTACTTGAGACGAGGGGCGGCCTCGCGCGTCAAGCGGAAGTAAGGGTCTTGGTCGATCGCACAGGGGATCAGGCAAGGAACGTCGGTTCTGGTGCCAAAGATTTGGGGGAACGAGCTTGAGAAGGATGGCGCGGCCTGAACCGAAACAAAGTGCCACTTTCCAACGTTGTCCCTGAACACCCGCCGAGGCAAAGATTGACCTTAGTACGCCTCATCTGAAGAGAGCCTCCCTGTCTCATTGCTACTTACTCGAGCTTGAACCCGAAGGTTTGTTGCGACTGCCTTGCCGTAATCAACCTCGAAATACGGACAACGTTGCGATAGAAAGCACCTCTGCAGGCCGAAAAAGTTGTGGGCATCCAGCAAAAGTCAGTATGGGCACTTCTGCCCTTCTCCCACACCGTTGCGGCACTGACCCCACGTAGTCGAGGTCGGAGAAGATGAAGGTCTTTTCGAGCTTGAAACCACACGCAATGACATCCTTGGCGTTCTGGAAGGCGAACTGTTCCACCTGCTCAAGCTTGAGGTCGGGCTTGAACAAGAACTTCTCGTCGTCTGATTGGACTCAAGAGCGTCGACTGAGCATACTGAGAAAGCGTCCCAAGGACCTCCAGACGGGACCTACCCGTCAATTGTACGACCAAAGGAACGTCAAAGACCTCTTGAAGCCATTGGGTGAAGACAAAGGGGATCATGTGGCCGAGATGCAAGCTGTCTGAACTCGGGCCTCGGCCGGTGTAGAGGTAGAAAGGCAGTCCTTTTTCGTATTGATCGAGGATAAGATTGAGTTCTCTGTGGTTTCGATTCAATGCGATATGAGTCTGGAAGATTTTGATCGAGGGATGCAAACGAGTAAACTTGCCGATGGGAAAAGAAGGTGCCACGTCGCAGCAGCATGTGGGGTTTCCTCCCCGTGAGCTTCTCGAATCGCTTCAGCAGTTCGTCGTCGATCTTTCGGGTCCCAAAGTCTTTGATGAGATGGTCGTAGTCGATAGCGACCTAGAAAAGGAAAGGAAAGGGGACGGTGAAGAGTCTGCATGAGAAAAGGGCTGTCCAAATAACGGAGCGCAAAATTGTGTAGGCGTCCCGAGGCACTTTGTGAATCCGAAGAGTGCGATGCCCGCGGGGCTCCCGGTACATTCAAAAAAAAGGGCAAGGGTGTGCGTTTGTGCAGGAAGATGGCATAATGATGAACGTGTCGTAAAGTCGTGAAAGAGGCAGAAGAAACGGTCGAGAAATGGAGAAGAGGAGGAGCTCTAGTCTACTTTACGCACTTGCTTGCCTTCGACGGTCGCGCCTTGGACGTCCCAGGGGGTGACGACTTGAGCAGCCGGGGTCTCGGACGATGCACCGCCTGCTGCTTGTGCGTCGAGGTCGGCTTGGGCGGCAGCGGCGAAGGGGTTGTTCGAGTCTGAGTATTCGAGCGTCGGGGAGGAGACCTCGATAGCCACGGCTTCGGTGCGTTGACTGCGAGGATTTGTGGGCGAACAGGCGTGAGACATCTTCTGAGCCCGAATTGACGACAACAACTCACGGTGGGATCGGCGTCTTGGCTCCGTCGGCGCGAGCACTGGCACGAGCGATTCGTTCGGGGATGCCCAACTCGAGCGAGGCCATGGCTTGTGCGACTGCGTCCTGGGTAGCCTCGTCGATTCGTCGACGCGAGGCCATACTCAGTGCTAGAGTCACACGGGATGATGGAGCATGTCAGTGTGGATGTTCCGGGTCGTCAGGGACCAAGGACCAAGGACCGCGTGACTAGCTCCTCTCTCGTCTGCCTTCCTTGGTTCGCCTTCCCGCAGCTCCTAGTCCGGGACAACACATTACCTCGGACTTGGAGTGCTGCGTCATGACTGTGGTAACATTCACACAGAGTGAAACGATGCTCATCGCTCGCTCGCCTTCCGATGATGACTGTCAAGCGTTGACTCATGGCCCCCCTTCTCTCCGTAGCCGGCCTCCCAAGACGCAACTCGCCCCACCCACACCGACTAACCTTCAGGTTCATCGAGGTCCAGCTCGTCCAGCTCCTTCTCGACCGTATTGCGACGTTGCGAGTTTTTGCTCTGGCTCTCGGCCGCGGTGATCGCCGAGGGTGGGGGCAAGTCGACCGAAGCGAGGTCCCTCGACAGATCCGAAGGCGTGCGCTTGATCGACCCCGTGCGAGCATGCAGACCCGTGTTGAAGGAGCGCGAGCTGGAGCTACCTGCGTTCGTGGAGGACGACATGGTGTGGCTTTCAGCTCGTGCGAGGCGGTGGGAGGGCGAGGCGAGCGAGCGAGCGAGCGTGGTGTGACCCTGGTGTGACAAGGCAAAAGTGGGTCGCCGCACGCGTGGTAGAAGGCCTCATTTTGAACTCAAGCCGAGTCAGAGTGATCGCTAATCTAATAATTTCGATTCGATCTAATCAGCCTCCGACTTGGCTTATCGCGCGGCCGACGGTAACATCCACAGTTTAGTACATTCGCTTGAACATAACATAGTTCTAAAAGTAATTTGAAGACGACGACAGACGTCCAGACATGCAACCGCTACAGCTCAAGAGCATGGCCCCAGATTGATTCAGGAGGCGATTCACCTTTCACGGCTCCGAAGGCTACAAAGGCCGGCCGAGCCTCTAGCCTTTTCGACCACCACCTCCTTGCTTAGACCTCGTGCACGATCGCGACCGTCTGACCGAATTGCTTAATCTCGCAGTCAATCTCAGGAACACCCGTCTCATGAACGATGCACGCAAAATCAGTCGTCTGGCAAGATGGGAACCAATTCCGAAAGAAGCAGCGCACGTGTCAGCGAGCGCAGATCGTAGCAGAGCGCAAGGAGAGGTTCAAGGCAAAACTCACCGCATCCAGAGCGACGATCGGGTGGTGCCAAACATTGGGGTGGTACGAGATGCCTTGCGAGTGGGTCGCCATAAACGCCCTCAGCGTCTTGAGGTCAGGCTGTCCATCCGTCTCGTTCGGCAAGCACACCAACACGAGGTACCGACCGCCTCCACCTCCCATCGGTACGAAAGCCTGACTTGAGAACTCGTGGCGTTCGAGCACAGTCACGGGCCATTCTTCCTTGCCCGTCTGGGCCGACTTGACCCCGTTCTGCGCGTCGCAACGGAAGACACAGAAATTGACTTGGCCTTTGACGTCCGGTCGAGAAGAGGGTTGCACCCACGTCACGGGCGACAAGTGGTTAAACTTGAACGCCGTGCCAAAGTTGACGGGCTTGATCACGACGTCCTTGCGCGCCGATCGATGGTCGGGGTACGATTGGATCACCGAGCCGTACTTGGCGAACGCATCACCGGTCAAAGGAACGGCGGGGACCTGCGGGACTCGGTGACTCGACTTGGCCGGGACGGCTGGCGGCAGACCGTTCGGTCCGGATCCGTTGGTATCGTTCAAAAGGTTGGTTGCCGGCGAGGGGAGCGGGCTGAGCCCCTTGTAGGAAGGGAATCGGGATGCCCTTCGGCCAAAAAGGCGAACACGTTTGACACCGCCATCTGTAGGGACCCAGAACCTCGGCCTCGTTCAGATGGATTCCCAGTCTTGATCAAACGGCGCTCTCGACCCACCAGGATAAATGCTGAGTCGAACATGTGTCCACGGCTTTTCGGGGTGCTCGAGCTGGAAGAAATGCTGACGGTGGGGCCCAAGTCGTGTTTGACCCAAAATCAAGGTCCAGTCGGCATCTTGTGCGGGCAGTTTCTGTGTCAAAGCGAGAATCATGATCTTAGTCAGTCGACGAATTTTGAAGGACGGTGTCTGCGATGATGGAGAAATCTCACCTCGTCCGAAACGATTCCGTACAGTTCAGCAGATTGAGGGAAATTGCCAACAAAGTGGTTCGTGTCGAGATCGGCCCATTCCAAGTAGCCAGGCTCGGCGCTGGTAAAATCGTATGCGACGAGTCAGAAACAGGAATTTGCGTATCCCCTTTGTGGAACGGAGACCGGACTCACAGCTGAATAACAACCCAATCGCCTTTGCCTGTCCCGAGACGCCCGCGACTCCTCTTGGTTTCCCAGCCATCACCCATATCCTTCCCTCGTCCGGGCAAGATCAAGTTGCCACCGCGACCGAAATGTTGATCGCTCTCACCCGTGACCATACCGCCGTTGAGGACGTGGGCCAAATCGACGGCCTCCTCTGCGGGTCCCGAAGGCGCGGGTACGACGAAGCCGTACGCTCGGAAACGACCGATCCCGCCGTCCGGGTGCATGGTCAGCTTGACGTGGGTCGTCGGGGCCGAGACCTCGTCAAAGCGGAACAGATGTCGTTGTGCTGGTCCAAGGGGCGTGATGGGTAGCAGAGGAGTCCACTGCTCGGCAGAGGGATCCGAGATTGAGGTTAGCTTCTGGTCGCTGCATTGGATAATCAAATAATGTAACATACAAGTGGGCTGCTCTCGGTGATGGTCTCACCCTCGGGGATACAGGCGCCCCATACTCCGCTAGCCGGAGATCTGTTCAAGTCGAGCAACCACGTGGGGGGGATTCCGACGTTATCAGCTGATCCGTGCTCCGTGAGCTCGTCCGGTCCGATTGCGGGCCGCGGAGGGACTCAACTCGTTCCCTGAAAAGTGTCCGGTATCGATATCGCATCCCTGAAGTGTCCCCAATGCACCGAGCTTAATGATGACCCAGTCGTATGTCTCACAATGCCTCCTCGATTCCCAGCCTGTGTGTTCTCGCAGTATACCGAGGCCAATTAGTCTTCCAGATCCTGCACAAGGCACCCTTCTTCCGATATACAGAGGATAACTGACCATCGAACAAGGCTCCGTTGGGACCGAATTGGCCCTTCAGACTCTCACTCGGCTGTGTGAGCGATAAGCAGGCGGTTGTAGCTGGATTCTGTCAGTGAGTGAGCTCGGGTCGGCCGAGCTTCGGCTTTACGGTTGGAGACGACTTACAGGCACTCGCAGCAAGCATTCTGCCGGAGCAAAGAACTCGTCCGATACGGCGACGATCGAGCCTCCCAGGGCTTCCGAGGAGAGCTCTACAGCGCCATCACGGGCAGCGGGCCATCGAGCGGAAACAGCGGAAACAGCGGACGAAGCATGGGAGGAAGATCAACCGAGGGTCAGCCGGTGATCAAGTACCCGCGTCGTTCGCAGGGGCACTTTATAGACAACATATCCGCCATTCACGACTTACCGATACAAGTGCCAAAGGTCTGGTCAAATTGGTCGAGTGGAACCCAAGTCATGTCGAATGCAGCAACGGTTGCGGAAGAGAGCGGAGGTGGGAAGGAGACGAACCCGGAGTCGAAGCGGCGGCGGCGTCTCATCTTGACCCAGCCCCGGAGAAGGCGGACGACAGCGGCGCACGGTGATCGCGGAGCGACGGGCTGATTCCGCCGGTGCGCCTCGGAGGCGTGAAGGGAGGCTCCTATCCACTCATCCCGTCGAAATCGCATGGCTTACAGCAGCGCCATTTGTGTAATCACTTTCAAAGGGGCGCTTTTCACCACGAGGTCAGGCGAATCAAAAGCGTGAATCCCATCAAGCGATCGGCACGAAATGAAAGCCAGCGACTCGGATGCAGTATGATAAAAGCCGAGACGAAGCTACCGACGTTGATTGAAGTAAGTAAAAGCCTTTTCAAAGAATGAGATCAATGTAGAGGCCAGAACTTTAGCCCGAAAAACATCACTATGCGACGAAGCCGCCGACACCATGGCGCTTCGAGTGATAATGTCCGCCATGGGCTGCAGTGGTGAAGAAGGCCGGGGCTGCCGGGAGCTTAGGAGAGGAGGGCGCTAACGTAGGGGTCCATGTGGACGTTCAGAAGCTTGCCAGGCGAGCGGCCGCTGACTTGGAAACTGCCAAACGCCCAGTCGCCCCAACAGGTCTTGTGACCACACGCGGTCACGCACCGTCGGGAATTCGAAGGTCCGGGGGACCAGGAGCCCAGCAGCTCCGCCAAAGCAAGGAGACCCCGAATTGAAGCCGGAGCACCACCGACTGCTGCTTATGGTCACCTACTGAGTCTTTCGAATTCGCAGGGCGGCCACGTCTCTGAAATGGAACGTAGCACGTGGGTAACCGTCGGTGGAGGCTCGAACGGAATCGCAGGGAACTCCCTCCCTCCGAGTGAGTGTGATTGAGCAACGGGCAGTTCGACGATGTCTAAGAGATCAAACCCTCGGAAAGACAGATCAAGCAGACCACCACTGAGATCGCTCCGACGGATAACAACCTGCTTTGGTGACGACTCCATGTTGATAGCGCTAAGCCCGCTTCGGCCGAGCAGGCGGGAAAGGGGTGAATCTGACGCTAGAGAATACCTTTCGACGTTGATAAGGGACGTCGCATCGGCACCACCCCGTATCCCATCTCGATGTTGGACAAGATGTGTCTATCGAGGTCTCAGCAGTCGTCACTTCACCTAGTAAGGCGTCTCCACAGCACTGGATCAGCCGGTGATGCAGTCGAGAAAAGGTCTACTCCGCCTTTGAATGCCCGCCACATCGCGCCCAAAAGTGTCTCACCTCGACCCCTCAGTGGTCCGAGTGATACTCGTTGCAAACTGGTATACCAACAAGGCAGGCGGGGTGCACAAATTTGATGTCTTACACAGAATTGAATCGGTGTAATAAAAAATCGATATTGCACGAAACGCATCAAGCGCCGTATCAAACGTGACAAAGACAAATCTTAAAGATGAAAGTAGCGGAAGACGGTCTGGACAAATCTCACTCCTGGCAGAGACAATGCCCAAGACTCGGGAGGTTCTGAAAGAGTGGCGAAGGCCAGTCCAACCGGGGGTGCCAATAATGAACAACGTAAACTGGGCGGGATGGAGCAGGGACTATGTGGCCTGGTAAGCAATGTCTTCGAGACGACGCTTAGCGAGGCGCAGGGATCTGTGTGTGTGTGTGTGCGAACCGTGACCTTGGTGGTGACCGTGATGCTTGGACTTGGGTCGGTGTGACTGCGAAGACTTGGGGTCTTGGTGAGTCTTCGGGAGGGGAGTCGCGAGAAGAGGAGTCGAGCCAGTGTCGGGATCAGCCGGAGAACCAGCGGTGCTGTTACCGGACGTGTCGTGCGAAGAAGGATCCAGACTTTTCGAAGAGTCGGTGGAATCGTCTCCTGGGGCAGGATGACGAGGAGTCGGTTTTGACCCTTCAGAACCGGAAGAGCTATGGCTGACAAAGGAGTCGACAGGGGTATTACGAAGCTTGCCCGGAAGGCCACCGTTGATCATGAGGGATTCGAAGTTCCAGTCGTTGCACTTCCCGGGTGCACAGACCGCGCCAACGCGCCATGCCCCGGGGCTGACTTCGATGTGGGTGTTCATGCCCGTGAATTTGATGTCGTTGATTTGCATCTCGGTCGAAGGAACTTGGCCGAGACTTGCCTTCGTATCGACCTTCGCATGTTCCTGGTAGTCTGAAATAACATGTTAAATGGTTGATTAGGGTTGATAGACGCTCAGACAGCACCAATAAATTATTTTGAGGATTTGTACTTGCTCTGGTTGAACAGCACCCCGAATTTCCGCGCACCGGTGCACTACATTTTCACCCACAGGCTCAATCTTTTGTGAATCTCGGAGTGGACAGATCGCGAGCGCAAGTGAGAAGCCATAAGACTCACAGTGTTGTTCGAGTATGTAACATCCTGAACCAGTGAGTTCTTCAAGTTGGGGAAAGCCTTGACTCGGAAGCACTGCTCTGAATTCACGATTCTGGAGTCTTCTACTCGCACGTTGGTGACCTGCTGATCGCTACAGGGCTGACGGAACACTGTTTCAGGGAGGTACAGCGGACACAAGAGCGGAAAGGGCCGGCCCACCTCTGCATGGACCCGATCGAAATACCGTGACCATTGTGGCAGTTGACGTTACTGATGACGGTGTTCTTCGCACTGTTGAGGGCGATGCAGTCCTGAAGCCGAGCGGAGAGGAAAGGTCAGGTTGAGTGCTAGAACCAGAAGTGGATACCCACTTGGGAGCGCGCTCACATCTTGATTGTACACGGTGCAATTGTCGATGGTGAGGCCGGTCGATGAGGAGACACCAAACCCGTCGGTACTGGATGTTTTACCAAAGACCGCATCGTCAGATACGATCTTCTGCAATGGCTTCCTTCGTGGAACCTGGAAGACGCCTCAGTGGGAGAGCAACTCACTTGCGCCCTTGGGCATCCCCAGCACGGTCATCGATGAAAACGTTCCTCACCAACAAAGGCTCGGGATTCTGGATGGAGACGGCTTGGGCGGGGGTGTTTAGGATGACGAGATCTTGGAATACACCGCTCCCAATTATGTGGAGCGTAGGGGAAGGCTTCTGTTCTGCTCAAACAGGGGTGTTTTGTTCAACAATATCGAGCTTTATCAGCTCATGGCTGGGTGGGTCAACCAGGGCCATTGGGAAAGCTCCTTACTACCGCTCTGTTGTCATTCCGTACAATGGGCCACACCAGGGGTCGTCAGTGACGGGTCAATTAACGCCACCTGTGCTCACCGAGCTCACGCTTGATCCTCCGCGGTCCCTGGGATCGATCACGGTCCGTCAGCGAACCTTGCCGATCAGGCCGAGAGCAAATCCTCTCCGCGTGGCCGCAGCATGAACCCGAACCTACCAGTATGCCACTCCATTTGCGTTGACGGTGTAACCACCACCGTTGAATTGGAATTTTTTCCCGCCCACTGTGCAGGTTCGCATACCGGACGCGTCAGCTTCATGACCAAGTCGAGTAACAATCTCGGCCACCCCGAGTAGACATAGGAAGGGGGGGGGGGGGGGGGGGATCCTTGACCCCTCTTTGTTGATGACACAAAGACTGAGCTCACCGATCATAAGATTCCCTCGCCAGTATTCTACCTCGAATTCAAGGTCGCCCACTGTTGAGATTCCCCCAATGAAGACCATGAGTCATTACCCAGTGATGCGGAATAAAGCCCGAAGCCGTAGAGGACCGTCAGCGGATGCTTACGGAGATTTATGACAACATTGTCCAACGGGGACTTAAGGTTGAGGGTCTTGCCACCGGGGATTTTGAAAGAATTGATGTTAATGGTTTGGCATTTGAGAGCTGCGCTCACGTCGTCGAGGGACGAGATGGTCCCCGTGCAGCCGGCACCTGGGGCAGACTTGGAACGGGAGGATTTTGAGGCGAGCGCGAGAGTGGGGAGGAGCAAAAGTAAGGTGGAAGGCATGCACAACATGGCTCCAGTATACCCTACGGGGACAGAAATGAGATGTGGGAAGCGGATGAGAGGGAGAGAGGGAGAACGCAACTTGGCCACTAGGTCAAGTAAGTACTGTCTCACTCAACGGTACACCGACGGGTGGCCTAACGCCGCTTGTTTCGAGGCTCAGGGGGTTGGAGGTACATGCAGTGCGTCACCTCACGAGGGCCGAGAGCCAGCAGGAGAGAAGTGCCCTTGTTGAACCACGTGGGGATCGGAGACAGCCGTGAATATTAATGGAAACCAGACCAGAGGAAATCATGATCGTACCGTCACTAGCCCTGATTTATCTTTCGAGGGAAACACCCTTGATATGAGAGCACCTACGCTTGAGCCAGCTTGACGTTATACAGTGGTAGTGGTTTCAAGTGCAGTGGGTACTACCTACTGAATTAGTAAGGCGATTGGGCCAATTTATCCCGGACTCGTCCCATGTCTCACGTAGCCTCCGTCAGGAGCCAAAGGCTCGGCGCTGTGGACCTGAGACATCCGAAGGAGCGCCTTCACGAATCGGCGTTCGGCCGTAGATGCGTCGCGAACCGACGGCAAGCCACCACCTTGCACCAAACGACCAACGTACATCTGCCATGATTCAATATGAGACAACTGATCCCCGTCGCGCCGTTAGATCACGAGGGCCCGGCAAGGGCACCCTTACAGCGCCGCGCCCTGGCCGTTCGATCTTTACATTTTAGCGCCGATCTCGCCACGTTTAGGCGCAGGAGCCTGCAATGCGGGGTGCAGAGCGCTCTCTGAGGTGTTCAAGAGTCCACTCGGACAGCTTTCCAACCGGCAGTTTCGGAACTGCCACGCGTGGGACCTGCAACGTCATTCGAAGTTATCTATTCCTACGACGTGGTGTGCTCGATCCTCTACTCGGTAAAGGACTGCGCAGCACACTAATAAGCTCCAGGGACTCTCTGTACCCCTCCCGTAAGACTTTTCCGGCTATTTCAGATTGATCTCTCGGAAGTTGAGCGAGATGCATAGTCTAGTGAGTTGCCTAGCTTCGATACAGTCCATTTCAAATCCTTCCCTCCAACGCACAGTCCCCCCTCATCAACTTCTCAACGTCGCCCTCTTCCTCTTCTTTAGACCCATCTCAATCTTCTCCCTCACCTTAGCCTCATCCAAAACCCCTTCGACATCCTTCTCGAAGAAATCCGCCGTCTTGTTCGCGTCGTGTTGGCGTTGGATATATTTCAATGCCGCGAGGTTGTAGCCGATGGCGTCTTTTTGTCGGTTGAGAGCGGCGCGGAGGTGGGCTCGGAGGGACATCATCGTTTGCCGGAGGGCTCGGGTCGCGACGATTTGGAAGTGGTGCGTGCGCAGAAGGAAGAAGAGTACGCGTGAGGTAAGAGTGATTTGCCATTCCTGTTTTGGAACGTGAAGGTGATTTACCTCATCAGTTCCCAGCTCTTTCGACTAGAGTCGCGCAGCGCAACCTGCGACTGACCTTATGAGCCCACACATCGAGATGCTCAATCAATTGCGTCACCCTCGTGAACGGCAACACTAACAGCGCATCATGCAAACTTGCCGCCGGGATCTTCCTTACAACCTTGAGCACATACTCGTGCGGACCGACGCCATCATACATCTGGAAGACCGCATTCCTGGAGGGTACGGGAACCTTGCCTTTTTGTTGCTCGGACATCCCCGCGACTTCCTCTTCGTACGCTGCGGTCTGTTGTTGATCCAAGATGGACAGCTCGAGCGCCTCGATGATCCTCTCACCAGCCATCAACGTCTCCGTCGTCGATTTCGAGACGTCCGTCGCTTCAGGTCCCACAACCTCTTCCCCATTCGGAAGCACACGCATCTCATCCCTATCCCCTCGACCGTTGAGGTTGGAATCGTACATCTCTTCAATCTCACGTTCACGTTCTTCTTCGAGGAAGAGGGGTTCGTCCGTCTTTTCCCAGATGCGAATGGATTTGTCGTGCGATCCGGTGATGACGAAGTTGGCGCGGTGGGAAACGGCCAGGGCCCAGATCTCCCCAGAGTGGCCGGACAGTTTTTGAATGCATTCAAACTGTGGAGAGCAGGAGAGCGAGAGATATAAATGACCATTCAAAATCTCACATCGGGATTGACAGTGAACTGACCTTATCCCCATCCCAATACTTGACCATCTTGTCCTTCCCGACACTCCAAAAGTAATGCGACCCCCTTTCAAAAGCGACCTGCATGATACTCTCATCATGCCCAAACAATGACCGATGACAATCGCCGAAATCCAACCCCCAAATTTTGATATTCTTATCCGCCGAACACGTGACGATCAACTTGGAATCCGACGAGATATCCAATGCCAAGACGGGCAGTTTGTGGCCGTAAAGAGATAGGAAGAATTTGAGCGTATCGGCGTAGAATACTTTGACGGTCGAATCGAGCAACGAAACGGCCAATAATCTGCCGTCGGGGCTGTACTTGATCGCGAGGATGTCGTCCGTCATTTTGAGTGTGCGCGAATGCACCATCGTCAAGACTCGAGTCACGGGTCCATCGGCGACTTCGGAGGGGATCTCGCGTACTTCAAAGTCCCAGAATTTGACGTCCTTGTCCCCGCTCCCTGTGACGAGACCTCGTCCATCGGGTCGGACGTGCAGGGACCATACGGGACCGGTGTGCGCACTGAAGGTCTCGAGCAAGGTCGAAGAACCCAAATCGTAGAGAAGCACTTCGCCCGCTTTAGTCCCCACAACGACATGTCGATCGCCGGGCAAGAAGGTTGAACAGATGGCATAGCTGCATTCCAAGGTTCGGATACACTTGGTCGTCTTGAGGTTCCAGATCTTGAGCGAGCCTTGACTGGCCGAAGCGATGAGAGCGTCGTCGGAAGACACGCACAAGGTTCTGACGTCCGATCGATGGCCGGGGATATCGAGCGAATGCATCTTGACGGGTTCGACGGCGGGTGCTTTTGACGAGGCCGGTTTGGGCAGGTTGTACACCTCGAGCGAGTTGTTGGAGAGAGCGGCGAGGATCTGTACTTCGCATTTCGTCTTGGCCGTCTCGGGAGCAAAAGCGAAACTCCTCACTTTACCTCCCGCACGAATGACGGACCAAACGGCCAATCGATCCCTCCATTCGATCTCGCCCTCGGCATTCTCGACGATCCCATCGTCCTGATCATCGTCCGCCGCGTCGTCATTGATTTGCTTCTCCTTGCCTTTGCCTTTTTTACTCGACTTTTCCCTCTCCCTCCTCCGTCGTCGTGCGAGTTTCTTTCTCAGTTCCTCCTCCGTGCGGAGTCGGAAGACGTCGATCGTCTTCTCGCCCGAATGGACGGCGAGGACGGGTAGGGTTGGGTGGAGGGTGATTTGGGTGATGTTGTGGGCGTGGGAGGTGTTGGGGAGATGAAGGGCGGCCAAAGGTCGAATAGCGCGTTTGAGTTTGGACGCTATTGTCCGCGGGGCTTGTGAGGATGTCGTGGTGGTATCGAGTTCGGCAGTGATGCCTCGTTCAAGCACGGGTGCATCGACTTTCCAGCATTTGACTTGGCCCTCTCCACCTCCTGAAACGAGGACGGCCGAGTGGGTGTCGTATGCGATGGACCACACTTCCCCTTGGTGGCCTACGACGGTTTCGATGCAGTGCTGGGTCGAAAGATCGAAGAGCTTGATGAACGTGTCCTTGGACGAGGTCAGAAGGTGGGTCGAAGGGGGTGGTCGGGCCGAGGAAGGATCTTCGGCGCTTGGTTGCGCAGCTTCTTCTTGGTCCGAGGAAGAGGATCGGGGTGGTGCAGCGACAAAAATCAAACCGGTGATCTGATCCCTATGTCCTCGTAGCCTGAACAGACCGACTTCGGCGACGACGTCCCAAAGAATGACATCGGTATCCTTGCTCCCACTGGCCAACCTCGCGCCATCGCGATCCCACGCCAATGCACTGACGGCACTCTTGTGACCGTTCAGCGTGACGCTGACCGAAGCGGTCGAAGCGGACCATATCCGAATTGAACCATCGGCGTACCCGACGGCGAATTGGTCCCAGTCGACGGGCGAACGCGCGATCGAAGTGACGAGTGCTTTCAGGCCCGTTTCATGCCACATGGAGTGCTGTGCGCGGGACACGGGCGGGGGGCATCAGGTCTGGTTACAAGTGGAACAGGCGAGAGAAACTATCTCACCTGCTCGCCCTTTTTGAGGTCCCATACGAGCACATCCTCGAGCGCGGGTACGTAGGCTCGTTTGCCGTCGCAGACGCTGTTGGACGACGACGACGCGATCACACCGAATGACTCGGTCGGACCATGTCGCAAGTAGGAGCGAACCATGTCCCCTTTTGAGCCGGGTAGTTGGAGGCGATTCGATAGGCCGGACGAATGAGCGAATGAGCGAGCGAGTGGAGCTGTGCCGACCCCGAGTGCGAAGGCGCGGTGTCGTTGCGGACTTCGCAGGGGTGAAATTTGCGCTCGGACCGCTTCCATCTGCGGCTGCCAGGTGGTCCGTGCGCGCGAGAAAGGTGCGTTGGCGGCCCGTCGGCCGAAACGGTCTGGCTTCGGTTTGGCTGAACGTTCTCAACCTCCCTCTAACCCCCTGTGCGTTGTGGCGCGCCTCCGGTACGACCGAGTTTCACAGTGACTGTACTCTCCTGTTCAGACCAACCCAAGCCGCAGTAGATGCTCGTACTCAAGACAAGGACCAACTAGCTCCTTCGCCATGTCTGCTGTGTCGGTGCCATGGTCTAGCACCGATCCCGATCCCGATCCCGATCCTGACCACGACGGCCTCGACCGCCCCACTTTGAGCTCCAAGACCCCATCAGCATCCACCCCAGCCGCTTCCACCTCCCAAGTCGCGCCCCACTCGGTCCCCAGCGCCAGCTCATCCTCGGGAAGACGGCTATCCACACCACCGCAATCGTCAATGTCTGAGGATGGACACTCGGATGCTGCAGTCGATCGGCCGGCGGCTGGACGACCCGAGCAAGCACGCCCCTCGACCTCGACCTCGACCTCGATCTCGTCAACTACCTCGCACCCACCCGCACCACCAACAACCTCAACCTCGGCTTCGACCTCCCAACAAGCTTCCTCGTGCGCCGCATCGACCTCCTCAAACACCACCTCGACTTCAGCCTCGAAGCGCAGGGATCGCTCCACGTCACGCTCGCGTCAACCAGCTTACGTGTACGCGGTCCTGCTCGTCGCCTTTGACCATCTCCAAGGTCCCATCATCGAGTTCGGCTACCCACAACCCTTCGCCGACGACGCTTACCTCAACAGCAACCTCCCCTTTCTCGCACTACCCGATGGCGCCCATGCCGTACGTACGCTGAACCAGACCTCGACCTCCCACCAACTCGCGTTCCCTTCCTTTCTTCAAAACTCCACCGAGATCATGGGGCTGACACCCTCACAAACCACGATCACACAGAGAGAAGAGGACTACTCGTACTTCCACATGCTCAACCCTTTGATCGCGCCCGAGACCCTCTTCGGCATCTCGTGCAACCGCCAGATACAGGCCGACGAACTGCTCAAGAAGGGCAAGGACGTCACCCGCTCGACCGTACAAAAGGCCATCGTCGTCCTCGCCAACAAGGTGGGCTCGAACGACCACATTTTTGCTGGCTGTAGGACGGGATACTCGCTGATGCTTATGTATTGGATCGTGCATCACAGCCCATCTTTGGACCGTTGAGGGACAAGCTAGGTGTCATCACCCGTACCTTCTTCGCCCAGCGTAACTTTGAGGACAAGTCCATACTTGTCGATCTCTATTCGTCGTTCGAGATTCAGCAACCTTCATCCACCTCGTCGCCTAAACTGAGCGAGGGGGAGGCCCAAGAGAGGGAGGATGCGGGCATGTACATGGGTAAGTCCACCCGTCCGTCTTGCACCTTGCTTACCGGTCGCCTCGTTGCTGAAAATTTGAGCCTTGCACAGGCACCTCGTTGAGGGAACTCGTATACCGGTTCAGGAGCAAGACGTTGATGTTGGTTAAACTGCTGATGCTGCAGAAGAAGGTGAACCTAGCCCGTCATAGCATTGGAACTGTCAGTAGACTGACACGATCGACGCTGTGCAGGTCATGTTCTACGCTGCGCACTCACCGGTCGAGACGCTGTGCACGATGCAGTATTCCCTCGTCGCTCTCATACCCTGTCAGTGAATTCGATCATCGCTACCTGTAGGGTGCCCGTCTCAACAGCTGACCCACGCGCTTCTTCATAAAAGCTCTCCTCACCCATCTCGACGACGCTTCATCACCCGACCTCGATGCCTTGGCGCAAACGCTCACCAAGCCCACATCACTAAAGACTTCAGATCGGTCAAGTCTGGTGCGCTATCTTGGATTACCCCTCAACATATTCGGCAAGGTGAGTGCCTCGTCGTGTTGATTTATCAGTCCGCGCGTCGACTGACGGAAGTGGACGCACGCAGGGCTCCTTCTTCCAACCTTACCTCCCACTGCAACAAATTGACCTCTTACAAGCCCGTTCCTTCCTGGTTGGTACGACCAACTCGATATTTCAACAACAACGCGACTGCCTTATCGATGTACTCGTCCGCCTCGAGTCCGCAACTCTCGAAGTGCTCGATCCTAAACTATCGTATCTGATCTCGTTGACCGCGGCGGATCGGAAATGGATGGACGAGATTGTCTCGACGGTGGATAATTCCTATGATCCTACCGATCCTTCAAGACCCGTAGGGATGAACTTTATTGGGAGTGAGGACTTTTTGAGGGCAAAGTTCGAGGTGCGTTCCTGGTAGAGACCGATGAACATGATGCAGATTTGCTGACCAGGCATTGTGATCCATACAGGAGTACATTTGCTCTTTGCTGGCGTGCATCAAGTTTACAGAGTTCCTGAAGCAAGGCGATAAAGGACAGACTCTGTTGTCTGGAAATGGTGAGTCGATGTACAGCAGAATGGATTTTGAGTGGATTAGGGCCTGAGACGAACACTCTCCACAGAAATGGCTTCTTACAACGTCGAATCGTTCAACGATCTCTTTGTCCGCGCCTTCAAAGCCACACCCGCCTTTGCCGTATGGAACCGCACAACGGACGACGCCATCTTTGATCTCGTCGAGCCCAAACACCCCATGGAGGGGAAAACGAACCCCATCGAAGACGTCGGTATCCGGCTAGCCCACGGTTTGCACGACCTCCACCTCCCCGAGAACCTCGCGCCTACGAAAGAGATGATCTCACGCGGCGTTCAACAAGGGAGCGAATCAATTTGGGGCGCTTATTCGTTCCTCAAGTCCGATATTACGAAACGACAAAAAGAATACAATGAACGACGGACCAATTCGATCAGTGGGTCGATCCCCGCCTCACCGCCTGTGTTGGATATGGCGGGAAATACTTTACTGGCTGGTGTGGACGTCGCCAAGACGGGTGTCGCGACCGTCGCAACGGGGATAGGATCCTTTTTGGCTTCGAGGAGAGTTTCGGGCTTGTTCTCCGGTCCCAAGAGCCCGACAACAACGATGAATGAATCGAACTCTCGTTCATTAACCGGAACACTGAGGCTAGCGACCCAACCCCCTTCCCCCCTGGATCTCAGAAAAACGACCGATAGCCCGTCGAACTTGCCTCCTTTTCTCGGGTCAGGAGCAAGCCCAGCACCACCTGGGTCGGGCACGGGATTGTTACCTTCCCCTGGAATCTCGGGGTATTTGAGACCTTTATCCACGGCTTCGTCGGCCACTACACCACCACTTACACCTCCGATCGCAGGTGGTTCGAACAACGCCACTCCTGCTGCCGGAGGAGGAACAGGAGGTTTTTTCTCCTCCGTCAACCCCTTATCCCTCTTATCCCGCGCACGATCTCCCGAAATCACCAGCTCCACATCCACATCCTCCACCTTCCCTCCCACACCATCCGACCGCCCCACCCCACTCAAGGAGCTCGAACTAGGCCAAGAACTCATGCCGCGCGACCTCGACAAAGAATACGCCGCCAAACAAGCCCGATCCGAACGTCGTCAATCGGCGAAGATCGTACCTGTACAATTGGAATTCGATGAGGGTGCGATGGATGAAGAGAGGTTGAAGGAGTTGGAACAGATGACCGACGAGGAATTGACAAGGGCTGGAGTGCCCGGTGCTGCGGGAGCTGGGATAGAGGGTAGTGCGAAGGTCAAGGGGGTCGAGGTTCCTACGGCACCCAAGTTGGGGGGAGGGGAATGGGAATGAAAACGATCAAAGATAGTTGACGCATTTTCGCAAAACCATCAAAAATCACACGGCCCTGAGCGTCAAATTGCGTGTGCTTCAAATGTTCATTTCTTCAGGTCGTGTCGAGAAGCAGAAGACGGAAAACTTTGCAAATGCATCAAGTATTAAGAAAAAGCTGGTATAAACATCTATTCGGACCTATCAGATCTATCACAGCAATGAATCAGAAAGCCAGCCCGAACCGCCTACGAATCTCCCGGCTGACCGCACGACGTTCCTCCTTCGCTCCACCACGTCCACTCGTCGGATCAGATTGCAAGATGGATTGGTTCTCGTTCGCTCTTCTGATGAGGTAAGGCAAGGCTTCGTCGATGGAGGAGTAAGGGGTCCATTTGACGACCAACGGTAGCGAGCCGCTGGGCTCGCCGACAGGAGCCATTCCCGAGGGGGATAGAACGCGCGAGATAGCCGAGGTGAGGTTGTCGGACATACCTGGAAGGACGGGAGAATGTAGGTAAATAAGTTTCGGTCGTTCCCTTGCAATGCTTGAAGAGTAATCAGATTCGACTCACCCATCAGTTGACCGAATACGAGCCTGCCCCTCAACTTGTCATCAATCTCTGCCGAGCCATCCTCTTTAAACTTGATGAGCCCCTCGTCCCTCAGACCGCGAATGACCTTCTGCACACTCGTTCCATTGTGCGTCGCAGCGAAGAGACCGACACCACCCGTTCCAGGCGTCATCGTACTAGCATCCTTCGCCATCTGTTCGATTATAACCGCCGCGCATTGATCGTAGCACGCGTCCGTCTCTGCCTTGGACGACCAGATGCAGCACTCCCCCTCGGCTCGACCTTGCTCGAACAACTTGGCATGCCTCGTTCGTTCGTACTCGACGTAAGCTCCTCGAACAAGTTTGGCACCGAAGCTGAGGTTGTGGGCGCGTGCAAAGGCCATGTCCGCCGCTAGTCGTTCGGGTGTCGAGCGACGATAGCATTGGTAGGTGTTGTAAACGATCGGACTTGAAGGACCGAGCACTGACTCGGCGGTGGTCGAAGGAGCGGCGTTGAATTCGAGCGCGAGCAAGGTCGCTAAATGGTCGATCGCATCCTGGTACCAGCTTTGTTCGGCGTCGATGAGTAAGCGCACACCTTGCTCGCGAGCAGTCGCCGAAATCTGGCGCAGGCCTGCGTAGAGTTGACCGAGCTGACAGTGGTCTTCATCCGAGAGAGCTGGTGAGGCGGGGAAGGGGGACACGCCGTGTTCGGGGACAACGGTTGAGGGAGAGAAGAGCTGCATGGGGGAGGAAGATCCGACAAGCGCGGTCGTCGCACGGGCCAGGAGGGACGGGTCGAAGATAAAGCCGGTCAACTTGATGGCAAGGAGTGTAGGTCGAATGTGAGACGCAGCTGTCGCCACGATGGGGGTTGCCTCCGAGCTGGAGCTGGAGGATGCCACGGTGGACGGAGGCTTGGGTCCAAAGACGGCCGCTGCCTTGAGTGCCTCGACGGCCTCTCGAATGTGCTTCTTGTTGACACCGACAGCTTGAGCGGATCCATCGACAGAAGCCTCGACCGAGTAGCTGAGCGATATGCCGATCTGAGGAGACCAAACGAGTGACGTCAGTCAGTGGAAAACCCATCTAAGATCTCATCAGCTTCAGAAGCAGGCACTTACCCCTCGGTTGAGATACTCTTCGATGAGAGGGCCGCATTCAGTGACGGTCGCTCCACCTACAAAAACATCGTAGAACGTGTTGTTCATGGTCTGTGTGCCGTGTATGCGCAATCGCGTGAGTGTGAGCGATGCCTTCTAACCACTCTGAAGGTCGACATCAAGACCAAGCGGGACTCACGAAACGGAAGATGCTCCACACCATCGGACCCACGAGAGGGACATTGTCACGCAATGCTTCTAGCTGCTCCAGGATCCATGGCCCGGCTTGAACTAGCGCGGCTTGCTCGAACCCCAAATAGACGACGTATTGGCGCAGCAGCTGCTTGAGCGAGGCCTCATAGAGGTGCGAGGTCGAGGCGTGCAACTCGGCGGGACTGAGGAGGCTGAGCGGATCACGAGATGAGTTGGCAAAAAGCGAGGAGTTGTGGGCGGCATCGGAGTACCCTTTGACTTGTCGGTAAGCTGTGGCGAGCGCTACGGCGGCGAGCACACCCGAGGTGGCGAGGACCCCCACACGTGACCGTCCCGACTTGGACTTGCCACCGCTGCTCGCCGAACCAGAGGCCCCGGAGGACGAGGACGATGCATGTGGGTGAGACGAGGATACGTTCGAGTCGCTCGAGTAAATCGTAGTCGAAGTCTTGGGTGCCGACGAGGTGTGCATGGACGAGTGCTGCACGAACCACGTGATCGACGACGGTGGTCGCGGCCGCGCGCATCGGGCCGCTCGTGTGCTCGCCCGACCGCTTATCGACGACGAGGCCGAGGTCGATGCGATGGCTCGTTCGCTCACGAAGCTGATGGGGCGCTTGAGGGACAACATGTCGAAGCGAATGGTGTAAGCAGTCGGACTTCGGTCCAGGGCAGTAGAACAGGGAAGAAGAAGAAAGAAGCGATGTTCGCTACGGCGAGAAGGGGAAAAAAAGGTCCAGTGTGAACCTTGTGCTCGCTGTGCGGATCGAAGCCGGCCGGCGGGCCCAGAGCGCGCGTTGGGCAGCTCGGCACCCTTCGCGAATCGTCGGAAGCGGCAGTGTGGACGGCGACCGCCATTGGCGATGCCGATACTTGCCGAACTCGTGTCGATAGAGCACTATCCGCGTTTCCGGGGGCTTCGATAGCGACTGATGCCGAACATCCGACATTGGTCGTATCGGCTGATTGCAGGCAAAACCCATCTCAGCCTCTTGGCCCCCTGTCTAGCGGATGGCATTGCCCCTCAAGGACCCGCGCCGATACCCGGCATTCTGCTCTGCTCTGAGACCGTTGTCTCAGCTCGGAAGAGATGTTCAAGCTCGCCAAAAACGAAAGACTGGGTAAGATGACAGCAAACACACCAAAAGAGCACCCTAGGCCAAGTCCGTGAAAAGCATCCTTTCCGTAAGATCAGTATTCGCCTTGACCGTTCGACGGCGCGTAGATTGCGGCCTGCTGTTGCGCCATCGCCTGCGCTTGAGCGAGCCGACTCTCGAGGTTGCGCAGCGACTCCTCCTTGGCGAGCAGCTCTTGACGCTTCTCGCTGATCTCGCGTTGCGACTTGAGCTCGATCTCGCGCAGCTTCTCCTCTGCCATCACATGGGTGAGCACACACCATCGCGGTCAGCTGATATGTAGCCGGCACCGAGTCGGGGTGGCACACTGACCTTCTCGTCGAAGCTGCTCTTCCTTGAGACGAACCGACTGGGTGGCGAGATCTTCGGGGAGGATCGAGCTGTCGGGATCATGATACTCCACTCCGCCCTCCACGCTTCGAGAGAGCTTCTCGGTACGATCTACACAAGAAGATATGTCAGTTTTCATCGAAACGGGATCGATGGCACCCGGAACCTGCACTCACAGTTCTCGTAAAGGAAGTCCTCGGTGATCTCCTTGAGGTCCGTGAGGTGGGTTCCGAGCAAAGCCGAGCGAAGGGCAGCAAAGTCGGAGTGTTCGGGATTGTCGATCTCGACGATACCCCACGGGTAGCGACGCGCACGAATAACTTCACCGTCCATCTCGATGGCCTCTTCCGAACCGATGACGGCGAAGGGCAAGAGAGCCTGGTACGAAGAAGAGAAGACGGGACTCGTCAACGCCTGACGAAACTTCGGAGTCCACCTACGCCTCCACTGCTCACGCGAAGGTCACGGTTATCCGCAATGGTCTCCTCGTCATCCTCCTCGGGGTCGTAAGGAAAATTATAGATGGGGATATTGTAGTGGTCGATGTCTTGCATGACGCGCTTCTTGAATGCACGAATTTCCGAAGGCGTCAAAGTGTCCGCCTTGCCAATCACGGGTATCACATTGACGCGGGGGGAGAGGCGCCTCATCAATTCGATGTCGAGCTCTCGGAGACTGTGATCGGCGAGTGATCGACGCGAACATAAGTGGTGTACCCAACATTACTCCTGTACAGCGGCCTTCTCGCTCGACTCACGAGTGGCCGGTCGGGGTGATGAAGTAGAGCAACGCGTGGACTCGATTGTCCCTGAAACGAGGATTGCGCTTGATACGACTTTGCTCGGCCAGAATGTCGTCGTACTGGCGTTCGAGATAGCCGGCAATCTCTTGGAACCTAGAGATTAGCGATGATGGGATCAGGGGAGAGTCAACATGTGATGTGTCCTCGACTTCACAACCGCTGTGGCATTGACGCCCCCCAAAAGTACTCACGCGAACTCATTGTTAATCTGATCTCCGAATCCGGGGGTATCAACGATCGTCAAAGAGATCCTCACTCCGTCCTCTTCAAGTTCTATATACTCCGCAAAAAAAAAAACAGCGCATGGATCCCCGATCAGCGAACTAGCGCTTTTCCCATGCCGAGGCCCCTGCTTTCCACGAGCTCACCAACGCTGACAGGCTTGATCCTGATACCGTCCTCTTGATGAGCCAACTCGGGACTGGGCAAATCCTTATGCACGAGGACTTCGGATTCGCAGAGGGTGTTGACGAACGTTGTTCGTCCGGTGCCGGATTGGCCTGCGTGTTGCAGTGGGAACAACACGGTGACGCGTGACATTTCCGATCAGCCCGGCCAGCGTCACGAGGGGCACACCACGGAACTTTCGAATCTTACGTACCACATACGGCGACGGTGAACTGAAGTCCCTTCTTGACGGACTTGCGTCGAGGTGCCATCTTCTGTTCAGGTAGTGCGTAATTCCGGTCGGATCGCAGTGGGGTTGACACGAAAACAGGGGCCGAGCGAGGAGGCGCAAGGCCGAGGTTGGGCGATGATCGACATGTTGGCGATTAAGTTTATGTTCGACCCAGAAAGGTATATTCCAGGTGATGGAGTGAAGAGGACCAAACAATTGCGAGTGGGAGGTATGTGGGGTTGACGTCCGGGCGTGGTGCGATAGGGGCATGTGAAGAGCAGCGAAACTAATCCATCAATTCATGAACGAGCTTTGTACACACCAAGACCAAGACGCAGCGACATACCTGAGCTGTATATGGAGAAAGAGAGAGACGAGTCGGCGAAGCAGAGCACAGGGCGAAGAACGAAAGCGGAGCGTGCACTAGAACCACGCAGGACAGGGGAGGCCTGTGCGCACTGCGCTTGAGCTTGGACCCCCGGTACGATGACCGCTAGCTGGACCCCGGTCACAGTTCTAACAACGCAAGAAGATAACAGCTGATGTTCCCGCAATCTTCCGGTCACTTCTCGAGAGAAAAGCCTGTACGCCAGAAGAAGTTGCTCATCCTGCACAGCCAGGCAAAACGCCTCAGATCACTTCCACAGCCGCCTCTCAGACGTGGGCTGTAGAATAGCCAACAAAGTATGAAATGGCAAGAAGGCATCTCAACAGAGAAGAAAGGGGGAAAAGAAGATGAGATGTAGTAGGCTGAAAGTCGCCAACACAGGCAGGGCGAGGAATAACAAACAAGCGAGCCTTCGAAAAGTTGTCGTGTAGACCGAGTCAGGGTGGTAGCTCAAGAGGGAGTGGAAAGAAAAGGTCAATCATAAAGTCGTTAATAGAACAGGGAATGAGAAACACCTTTTTTGAAGGGGGGCCTTGGCGGAAATGTCTCGTCGGAAAGGTGTCGCGCGTCGTACATAGGGTTCAAGAACGACTAGTGACCGTTCTGAGTCGACGGTTCGGGTGACATGGCCTGCGCTTGGGCGAGCCGTGATTCGAGGTTGCGCAACGACTCTTCCTTGGCCAACAGCTCTTGTCGCTTTTCGCTGATCTCGCGTTGAGATTTGATCTCGGTCTCGCGCAACTTCTCCTCTGGGCAGGCGATGCAAGCATGGTCAGTGGTGATCCTTGCGCACAAGCGAAGAAAGGATCATACTGACCTTCGCGACGGAGCTGCTCCTCCTTCAGGCGCACGGATTGGTTGGCCATGTCTTCCGGAAGGATCGAGCTGTCGGCGGCGTAGCCCTCGGAGCCCTGGACGCTTCTCGACAGCTTCTCGGATCGGTCTGTCACGAACGCAGGTGGGACGCCAACTTCAGGAAAACCAAACACGACGTTCATACACCACCAACTTGGGGTAAAACTCACAGTTCTCGTAGAGGAAGTCCTCGGTGATCTCCTTGAGGTCGGTCAAGTGGGTGTTCAGCAGAGCCGAGCGCAGGCGGCCAAAGTCGCTGTGCTTCGGGTCGTCGACCTCGACCACACCCCACGGGTACCGGCGCGCTCGTACCATCTGGCCGTTGATTTCAATCTCCTCCTCGGCACCGACAATGGCAAAGGGCAAAAGGGCCTGAAGGATGGAGGTTGCACGTGCTCGAATCAGTATCCCGCAAGATGAGTGTAGAGAGGTAGTTGACGCACTCGCAGCTCGCTGTTGTCAGCGATCGTCTCCTCATCATCTTCTTCGGGGTCGTAAGGGAAGTTGTAGATAGCGATGTTGTAGTGCTCAATGTCCTCCATGACGCGCTTCTTGAAGGCCAACAGCTCTGTCGGCGTAAGCGAGTCGGATTTGCCGATCACGGGAATGACGTTGACTCGCGGCGAGAGGCGTCGCATCAGCTCAATGTCGAGCTCTCGGAGACTGTGAACAAAGGTGCACTCTTCCACAAGTTATTACACCATTCGTCGTAGGCGTGTGTACGACAGCTCTCATCTGACTCACGAGTGACCGGTCGGGGTGATGAAGTAGAGCAGCGCGTGGACTCGGTGGTCGCGGAAGCGCGGGTTACGCTTGATGCGACTCTCCTCGGCCAAGATGTCATCGTACTGGCGTTCGAGGTAGCCGACAATCTCTTGAAATCTGTGGAACGGTGAATAAAGAGGAGAGATGAGCATTTCCCCCAGATCTCTCTTGCGTTGGTCGGTGCGTGCTCGTTGACGATGTGATGTGATAACTGACGTAAACTCGTTGTTGATCTGGTCACCGAAGCCGGGGGTGTCGACGATGGTCAAGAAGATACGAAGTCCGTCCTCCTCAAGCTCTGTCAGGGTCAGGTTCGCAGGACGGCCCGACCAGCAAGTGTCAGCGGAGGCAGAAGGGAGAGTGTGACCGGTGGGGAGGAGCGGTGGACGACAACTCGGACTGACCAACATTGAAAGGCTTGATTCGGATACCGTCCTCCTGGTGGGCCAACTCGGGACTGAGTTCTTCCTTGTGCGCAAGGACAGCTGATTCACACAGGGTGTTGACGAAGGTGGTGCGGCCGGTGCCCGATTGTCCTGCAGCAGCACGTCCAGTCGGGCGCAGGTCGGAGAACGAGTCGAGCGAGAGCGAGCGGGGCACGAGGGGAGGAAAAGATGACATGCATCAGTACATCATTTCTTCAAACCGATAGGTCCCAGGTCCATAGAGTGAGTTCTCCTCCCGCCCAGATTGGACGCAGCCTCAAGCACGGTGCAAGTGGGTCGAGCTCGACCGAGGACGTGGCCAGCGAGCAACACGGCGCGTGTCGTCCACGCCATCGATCAACCGTGTCCGGCCTAGTACTGGGTCTGGACTCACCGCATACGGCAACGGTAAAGTGTAGACCCTTCTTAACTACGTTGCGTCGAGGTGCCATGTTGTAGTCGCTGTGGAGAGCGTGACGGAGGAAGCGCGAGACGGGTCTGTTTCGGCCTGGCAGTCGAGAGAGACAGATCTCACAGCTTCTTACAGATGCTGGCTAGCGCTATGACCCCATCGGGAGACGGTGGCTCGGATTGGGTGTCCCCGCCGACTCCGAGTTTGGTCAGTTCAGAGCGAATCCGTCATATAACGTGTCATCACATGCGCAATCTAATGATTTAAAAATTACCGTGCAAAAATCTAAGCCGTACATCTAACAACAAAGCAATCCTCTCGTTACAGGACAACAACACCCCGAACCAAAAACCAGGTTGAACCCATCACACCGTATCCAAGCCCGTCTCACTTGGCGTCGACGGCTCGACCTTCTCCTCGCTCACACCCCAGTTCTCATCCGTCTCAGTCGTCAAGGGAACGTCCTCAATGAACCAAGAGAGGATGAACGCGATTCCGGAGAGGCCGATCATCACGATCCAGACCATCCTCAAGCTCTGCGCGAACCCACGACGGACGTGCAGTTGAACGGGCTCCGGCCTGTAATGGGATGGGAAAAGAAACAGCGTGAGCACTCCAAGTTGGTCCATTATTCGACGATTAAACACTCCCCAAAAAGAGTACTGACAGGAGATGAATGTTAGGAATGGCCGAATAGACGTACTTGGCATTGGCAAAGTGCGACAACACCACCTCGGGCGGGAGATGACGACTGAGCTCGTTCTGCAAGAGCGACGCACCAAGCGAGATGCCGAGCACCTGCCCGAACGAGTGCGTGAAGCCAAAGAAGGCCATCTGAGAAGATATTTCCCTGGTGATTAGCGACAGGCTCCAGCGGGTAAGCGTTCCGAGGTGATCGTGACCAAGCGTACGGCGTGAGGTTGCTGGGAAGGCTTCAAAGGGGCCAACACGGGAAAGTCGAGGCACCCGTAGAGGATACCCAAGCCGACACCCATGACGATCGGGCTGTTTTGATAAAGAGATGTCAGCATGCTGTAGCCAGAAAGGTCTTTTTACGAGGTTCAGTCTTCGACTCACTATCCCGTCCATGCGGCTTTTGACGAATGCACGCGGAGCAAGGTGGTCAAGCCGAAGCCAATGACCGTAAGCGCCCAGCCGACGATGTTCTGCAGGCGATATTTGCCCAAAACGACGAAAGAAATACCCGCGATGATAGCCATTGGCGCGATCGTGCTGCAAAGGGAGAATGGTCAGGTCAGCACAGGTAGCATCCCTTCGGAGACGGCCGCAGCGGATTAGTAGCGCGCAGGCACCTACAAGCTCAGAGAGAACGTGTGCACTCCAGCATCGGCAGCGGTCGCCATCTTCACGGCTTGGAAATAAACGGTGAGGTAGTAAATAGCCGCCAGGGCCACGATACCATGCAAAAAGTTGGTCAAGAGGCCGAGCAAGCTCGATCGATGACGAAGAATATCGAAGGGAATCGTCGGGTGTTCCAACCCCTTTTCGAGCCACAAGAAGAGGCCCATGGCGAGGAAGTTGGTGTGTTGGGAATGAGGGTTAGGAATGGCGCGTTCATTGGTAATCTGTTTAGAAGCGCTCGTCTGTTTAGTGAAGCCTGGCGATGCGCACCAACCGTTGTCTTCTCTCCACGGTTGGATTACACGCTCGTCAGTCTCTTATTTGGTAGCGTCTGTATTGCCGCAAGGCACAGATCCGCACGCAGAAAAGACGCAGCGCGTATCCAAGATGGCTACGACCTCGGTGGATTCCGGGTCCGCCACTCATCGCGGCCTTATGGGCGACCTGTATGGCAATGTCGACGCCACAAATTGGGGAACGGCCAAGGATCGACTCCAACGGGTGTTGGAGGGCGATGGCCGGTTCAAGCACGTCACGACCGAACTCAGCGTTGGCCCCGAGCCCGAACAGTCCGAGTTCACCCGTACGCTGGGTGGCTCCACTGTGGCCGACGTAGCCACGTTCCGTACACAACATCGGAACTACCGTCATGACGTCGACGACCTCGATCAAGCCTTGGCGCAGGCCCGCAACATCTTGTTCGTGTGCCTGGGGGAGGCCACGTTCGCGCGCATCGCAGACCAGCCAACGCACGAGCTGTGGACGGCCCTCGATAAGGATCTCGGCGCCGCATCCCACGACTTCGCGCGGTCGGAGAAACTTGATGCTCTTTTCCAATACCAAGCCTACGTCGATGGAGACCCTCTCGACCCTTGGTTGTCGCGCTTCAACCGGCTGTTCGTCGATCTCAACGCCGCGCATGTTTCCCGCGACAAGGCCTACCAGCGCGCCAAGATCGACGGGGTCAAGTACACGCAAGCTGAGTTTGACAAGTGGGTTCCGCCGCCTGCGTTGTCGGAAGGCATCCGCATGGACCTCTTGAAGGCGAGGATGCCACGGCCTATTGTCACGGTTATCGACGCCCTCGGCCCTATCCCGTCGCTCAGTGATGTGGAGGGCGCGATTCGTCGCGCGGCGATGTCTCGCTCTTCCGGCACCGACGTCGCCGAAGCCCTCGCGGCGAAGACTCAGGGTCGTCGCAGGCGCCCCGCTCGTTCGTCAGGCAAACCGAAGTCCAGTTTTCTCTCGGCTTCGAAGGTACCGGGTCTCGTGGACAAGTGGCCGCACGGGGTTGCGCAGAACGGTCGCCTGAGGCTGGGCCCGTCGCAGTGTCGGAAATGCTACGAGCAGGGTCATCTTGGCGACGAATGTACCGTCCCCTCGACCGAACTGTGCCGTCGTCGGGTTGCCGTCTTAGCCAAGCACAACATCTCCATCGGCGCGGCCGACGCGATGGCGCTCGTGGCTGAGTACGGTCCCGACCCATCGGTTGACGACGACTCTTACGTGAACTATTTTGCCGAGGTCGCCCTTGACACCGAAGTCTCTGCGCTGTACTTGCACGACGGTCCCCGCTACCTCCTCGACTCGGGGGCGACGCGCCACATGACCACTCGTCGGGATCTCTTGGTCGACTTCCAGCCTTTCACGACGGAGCGGGTGCGCGTAGTCGGCGCATTCAAGTCCAGCGCCATGGCTGTCGGCAAGGGCACCCTTCGCTTTGACGCCAATGGCGCGCCTCTCGAGCTCCGCGACGTCCTTCTCGTCCCGGGTCTGTCCGCCGAGCTCGTCTCTCTTGCCAGTCTCATGAAGGATGGGTACCAGCTGTCTGGGATTTGCGACGCCGCGGGCGCACACTCTGGTCTCACCGTCTCGGGTCCGGCTTCGAGTCTCACCTTCGCTCTCGATCGCAACCACTACGTTCTCCAGGCGAGTCCGGCCTCACCTCCTCTGGCGGATCACCACGCGCTGACAGCCACCTCCTTGCCTACAGATGTAGTGCTTTGGCATCAGCGTTTGGGTCATCTGTCCTGGGGTCGTTTGGTAGAAGTTGCTAAGTCGGGCGACATTTCCCTCGACATCTCTGCTGTAACCCGGGATCAACTTCGTCTCCTCGATCAGTGCGATGCCTGCTGCTCCGGCAAGGCCGTGTCTGCCCCCAGTCGTGAGGCTGCCCACCACCCCGCCGACGCACCTTTCGCTCGGGTCTTCGCCGACGTGTGGGGGCCTTCCCCTGTCCCTGCTCTCTCCGGCGTCCGATATCTGTGCGGTGTCACGGATGAATACTCGCGTTTCCGCTGGGCTCGCGGCATTCGGCTCAAGAGCGAGGCTTCGTCCGTACTCAAGGGCTTCGTTGCGATGTCGAAAATCCAGTATGCTGGCCCGGGAGTGGCGACCTTGCGCACGGATAGGGGGGGTGAGTTCGTCAACAACGACCTCCGGGATTGGCTTGCTGAGCGGGGCATTTTTCACGAGCTATCCACGGCATACGAGCACGGTCAGATGGGCATACAGGAACGGAGTTGGCGTACGATTTTCAACTCTGTTCGGGCGTGGCTTCATCGTTCGGGACTGCCGTCATCGCTGTGGGAAGAGGCTGCGCAGGCGGCCATCTACGTTATCAACCTCCTCCCGTCGTCGCCTCTGCAGCAGCGCACCCCTGATGCCGTTCTTCACGCCGCTGCGAGTCCCGTTACGTCCACCCGTCGTCCCCGCATCGATCGTGTCAAAACCTGGGGCTGCGCCGCCCAGGTACCGTTCGCTCCCGAGCAACGTTCCAACAAGTTGGCTCCGCGTTCGCGCCTGTGCTACTTTGTCGGGTACTCTTTGCGCTCTAAGGCCTGGCGCTTCTACGACCCGGTTGGCAACAAGGTCTTCGAGTCGTCTCAGGCCAAGTTCTTCGAAGATCGCTTCTTCCCCGCCGCGGCAAACCCTGTACCTACTGTTGTTGCGCCCGCCGTTCTGTCCTATCCGTCCGTCCCGCGCAGAGTTCCTCCGCCCGACCTTCCCCCTGACGACGACGATACTGTCAATCCTGCGGGCGTCGCACCCGCCGTCGCGGCCGCTCCCGCTGTTGCCCCCGCCGTCGCGGCCGCTCCCGCTGTTGCCCCCGCCGTTGCTGTCCCGCCCGCGGCTGGTCCGGTCGACGTTGTGGCCCCACCTGTCCCGCCCTCCCTCGTGTTCTCCAATCCGGGTCCGGCGAACGCCCCTCCTGTAGGTGATCGTTCCACTCGTGCTCGTCGCCCCCCTGACTACCTGGGTTTCGCCCGCGCGGCTCACGACTTGGAGTTCGCCGCGCACGCCTCCGTCTCGATCGAGGACTTTGACGAGGACGATCCCGACGTCCAGCTGTACTCATACGAGGAAGCGACTGCCTTTCTTGCCAAAGTCGACAAGGACGACGCCCCTTCCGTTCGCGCGGCACTCGCTGGTTCGTTCCGCGACTACTGGCTGGCGGCCATGGCGACCGAGGAGGGCGCACTGGCGGCGAAGCAAACATTTTCCAAGCCGCTTCGTCCCCCTCGCGGGGCTATCATAATCGGCAGTATGTGGGTCCTCATGGTGAAGCGCGACGCCGAGGGCAAAATCGTAAAGTACAAAGCTCGCCTCGTTGCGCGTGGGGACATGCAGAGGCGTCGGGGTGAGCAAATTGACTCGTTCTCGCCTACTGGCCGCGCCGCCTCCCATCGCCTGCTGCTCGCCCTTGCCGTTGAGAACGAGTGGGAGACCCGGCAATTCGACGTCTCGTCGGCATACCTCAACGGCAATCTCGGTGGGACGGAGATCTACATGTGTCTGCCCAGTGGGCAAGTCGTGCGCCTTCAGCGCGCGCTGTACGGACTCGTCCAGGCGGGTAGGGAGTGGTACAAGGTCTTCACCGAGTGGATTTTGTCGATTGGCTTCACGCGTACCGACAGCGATCATGCCGTCTTCATTCGCAGGGAAGGGGATAAGCGCTGTTTCCTTTCCATTCATGTCGACGACGGACTGCTCACGGGTGACGGCGACCTCGACGGCGTTCTCACTCAGCTCAAGGCGCGTTTTGAGGCCCGCAGCACGGACGAGGCGTCCTTCTTCCTGGGTCAGAGTATAACCCGTGAGGGCAAAACGGGCGCGGCCATCGTTACTCAATCTCATTTTGTGGATGCGATTCTCGAGGAATACAACATGGCCAACGCCTCCCCGCGTCCCACCCCGCTTGCGGCACCGTCGACGCTGAGGAACCGTGTGAGCTCTGATTTCGACCCCGCTTCCATACCGTACCGTGCCATTGTCGGCAAACTTCTGTATCTGTCCGGCACTACTCGGCCCGACATCGCTTTCGCCGTGTCCAAGGCTGCTCGTTTCTGTAACAACTTCGAGGCGGAACATTGGGAGGCGCTCAAGCACATTCTCCGGTACCTCGTCGGCACTCGTAACTTTGGCATTCGATACCAGAAAACCCATCAGCCGATGTCGGCCATTTTGGAGGGTTTTGTCGACGCGGACCATGGTGCCGACCCTGTGACCCGCCGCAGCGTCTCGGGTTACGTCTTCACGTGCGCTGGCGGGGCAATCTCCTGGATCGCCAAACGTCAGACTCTTGTCACTCTGTCGAGCACCGAGGCCGAATATGTGGCCATGTCGTACGCCGCTCGTGAGGGGATCTGGTTGCGTCGGCTGCTGGCCGATCTTGGTTTTGAGCAGACATCGCCGACTCGTCTGAGGGGTGACAACCAATCGGCTATCACTCTGGCCAAACACCCGGCTTTCCATGCTCGCACCAAACACACCGGGATCCATTTCCACTTCATCCGAGATCACATTGCGGAGGGCACAATCGAGATGGTCTGGGTGCCCACGGGCACCATGGCTGCGGACGTCCTCACCAAAGGGCTCGGAACTCAGAAGCACTATCAGTTTGTACACGCGATGGGGCTTATCGATTCATCGCGTGAAGGGGCGAGTTGGTGTGTTGGGAATGAGGGTTAGGAATGGCGCGTTCATTGGTAATCTGTTTAGAAGCGCTCGTCTGTTTAGTGAAGCCTGGCGATGCGCACCAACCGTTGTCTTCTCTCCACGGTTGGATTACACGCTCGTCAGTCTCTTATTGAGGACACCTCCGATCAAAGGGACGAGGACCTTGTAGGAAGCCCATGGGTAGGTCTCACCACCCCAAGTGAGACCAAGGATCGCTGCTGTCGCGCCGGCGACAAAGACGATGCTGTAGTAGTCGATCAGAGCGATTTTGCTCTTGAACGTCGTCTTCGGGGCTTTAACGCCGAGGAAAAGCATGACCAGAAGGGAGACGATACCCGTCAAGGGGATGTTGAGGTAGAACAGCCTGTTGAGCAAACGTGAGGTACGGGAAGATGTGGTGTCAACCCTGGGCTCTGAATGGATTTGAGTCGGTGCCTCCATTGATAGGGCTACTCACCATCGCCACGCTCCGGCCGAAGCAAGAGCACCACCGATGGGAGGACCAATCGCACTCGCAAGGGCCCAGACTGTTTGAAGAATTGTATGTATTGAGTTTGGAATCAAGCAGAGTGAGTATGACCATAAAGGCACTGACCTGCGCCAATAATCGCGAAGAAAGCGCCTCGATCGGCGAGGGGCACTAGGTCGACAACGAGAACCTCACTCTGGGAGACGACAAAGTCTCTCGATCAGCTCTGCCATCATTCAAAGGAAGTTATTAATCAAAAAGACGACAGACCATCGTCAAAATACCTCCACCTCCAGCTCCTTGGACCGAGCGACCCAGGATCACCACCTCCATCGACCTGGCCGATCCCACCACTGCGGAACCCGTGGCGAACAGGAGCAACGACCCGAACAGGGTCGCTCTCCGCCCAAAGATGGACGAGAGATTCGCCGTCCACGGAATCAAAGCCGTCGAAGTCAGAGTATATGCCGACCCAACCCAGGAGAATTTTGCGGATTGAAAATCAGCAGCCACTTTGGTGGAGACGTAGGTGCGACAAAGCTTACCGTCAGCTCGACTCCCTAACTTGTACCTGAACTCGGACGAATTGCACCGTCGGCCCAAGTTCATGCCTCTTTCTTACTCACTAGCAGGAAGTGCCGTCGACACGGCCGTCAAATCGAGTGCTGCCAAGAAACACGACACGCAAAGGGCAAGGAAAACAAGCCAGAAGCGACCGCCTCGATTCGCAAACGGGTTTGGCTGCGCTGCTGGCGCACCGTCGGTGCCCGCGTCGAGAACGTCGACGTGCGAAAGCGTTGAACAATCGACGAGAGAGCCATCTTTAAATTCGGCCATGTCCGTTTGGGACGGTTTGAGTGATAAAGGATCTAGCATGGTGGTATGCATGGGAGACAAGAGCAGTTGCGGGTGAAACCGAGTGGGCCAGAGGCGATGGGATCGACGGTCGGACCGGAACTTCCAACCAGGGCGCGCGATGTCGGGGACGGGACGGCGCCTCCTTGTCGGACGATGGCGAAATGGAAGGGAGAGCGTAAAGCCATCGTGTCTTCAAACAGGACCAACTAGGACTTGGCGTCGAGCAAAGTGCAGTTCCCAGCTCGTGCAGTGCCTCCCAGGGCTCTTACTTAACGGGCCAACAAATCAAGCTTCGGTCTAGGCGGATAGGGTTGCCCATTTCCGTTCACTGGGCTGTCCAAGCGAGGCACGTTGCAGCTGAAGCGCTGAATGGCGCCCCCCGCGTCCCGCGCCACTGTCCACAAAGCACCGCTTTCACCGCTTTCGCGCCTGCTTTCGCCTGGCGCGCCTCGCCCCCGCTTTCGCGCCTCTGGCGGACGAGACTTGCCGTATTTAGCCCGAGAAGAGTACGAGCCCGTCTCAGACCTTGCCTCGCAGGCTTGGGCGGGGTAAGACCCGGTACGGCGGTGACTCGGAGTTATGCACAAAGACATGAAACACTGTAACATTGCCCCAGTGATATTAAGATTTGCAACAGATGGAAAACGACACGTGACCCCTGACAGCGAGAACAAACTTAAACAGCCCCCCTAAATCGCCCTCATCAAACCCTTTGATACGCCCGGCGCAAATCGGTATTCCTCGCCATCACCGAATCAGACTCTTCATCCGAGGTATCGATCGCACTACTCGACACGAGTGCACGGCATTTCGACTGAATCTTCTTCCGTACACCCAAGCACGCCCCACCCATCGCTCGTAACTTCCACAAGATCCATCCGGAGCTGAACCATCTCCCCGGCGCCGAGCCGAATCTCACTTCGACCTCACTCTTGATGCGTTCTTTGGTATCGCCCGAGGCATTCGAAGTTGGTCTCGTTCGACTGGGTAGAGCGTTCGCGTTGGTCCGCGGATCCTCGGCTTCCCCTTCGTCGCTCGAGCCATGATCGCCAGCGACGCTCGAAGAGATGGACAACGAGCTCCTGTTCCTCTTGACGCGCCTTGACCCATCCGTCGTCAGAGGCGTAGTTCCGGTCGTTCCATATTCCGGAGGTGTCGGTGTAGCACCCAACAATGCACCCGAAGAAGTCCGACCGACGCCCGACCTGCCATTCCCGTTGCCCAACACCCCCCACACCCGATTCCAAAAACCTCGCGACGCCGTGGGGTCTTGACCCAGGTCCCCGATCGACACAGACGAGGCGCGACCTGTATGCTGCTTCTTCCTCTTATCCAACCTCTCCTTCCGTCTACGTTGCTGCTCGACAAGTTCGCGATAGCCTCGCTCGGCCATCGATTCCTCATCCTCCGCTCCTGCCCCATCGGCATCACCCGACCTCGACAATCCGTTGAGGCGCAAGAACTCGCGAAAACTAAGCCCGCTCACGGAAGTTCGTGGTGGGGAACGCACTCGTTTCGCAGGTGGTTTGACCGACATGGGGTTCGGACATGTCTCTGACGGTCTCTTGAGAGGTGCGTAAATCGACGAACACGGCGACGAGGAGCGGGACGGGACCGAGGACGAGTAGATCGACGAAGCTCCACCATTCAGGATCGCCGCTTCGCGGTAGCTGTTGTGGATTCCCAGTGATGAAGATGAAGAGACGGTGCGGATAATTGAGATTCCGGCGGTTGTGGCCCCACGAGACGGGGAGTTGGTGCGTGACGAGCTGCGTGATTGGTTCAACGAGGCATTGCGAGGCAGCGGGTGAGCCATGCAGCCCATCCGCGCCACGTCTTCCGCCGTCAGAGCAGACGAGGTCAATGGGGCCGGACTAAACAGGTCACTCGGGATCGCAGGTCGTTGGCGCGTACGCGACGAGCGACCTTTCGACCGAATACCGCCCGAGATGCGGACCGATGACGAAAAGCTGATGCGTCGAGGCTGTTCAGACGAGTCCTCTGAAGGGTAGTGGGCCGAATTTGGATCGTTGTCAAGGGTCGAGGGTCGTCGATTGAACTCGAGGGGCGGCATCTCCTCGTCGTCCTGCCCGTCTCCGTTCTCTTCATCGGGGTCATCCGTGACCGTTTCGGCCGAATGCTCGCGTTGCCGAGCCTCCTCCGCATCCTCGTGGGACGGTGTCGGTGGAATGACAAAGATGTTATCGTTCTTCCTCGGTGAAGCTGAGGGCGTCTCTTCCTCCCCTGGTGTTGTCTCGCCAGGAGAAGGCTCGGGTCGCCTGAGACCATCGGTAACCCCGGGCTTGGCGGCACGTGACAGGAGGCTCCTCCCTTGAATCGTCTCCTCGTCATCCTCATCCTCGTCATCCTCATCAGTGGACCCTTCAGGTTGTTCAGACGTCGTAGCAAGCACGGGTTGATTAATGTCGATATCGTCGAGAAGATCGTCGTGCATCAAGAGTAGTCGATCGAGCCCGACTTGGGGAGACGTGTGTGAACCGCCGTAGCCCGAGTCGGTCTTGGACGTGCCTAGTTTGGCCGGTTGAGCCAGCTTGGTCAGCTTGATCTCTGTCATTGTAGCAGGGTAGATTGTAGATTATAGCATGTCAAAGTCAGGTGCTGTGCTGGAAGAGATTACCACACTGCGAGAGCACGAGGAGATGAACTTACCCAAGGCCTCGAGGTATTGCTCCCTATCCGTCTTGAGCTTCCACGCGATCACCGCCTCACGATCACGCGATCGATGCGAGCCGGTCAGAACCTCACTCGAAACCGATGCAGTAATTTCGGTCGGCCAAGTTACGGGGACGACGGCGGGGTCTGCGCCAGTGGATGCTGCGACGACGTGGCCAAGATCGTCGTCGGTCGCCTGGAAGCGCGTAGGGAACGTCGGTCGTGGTGGTGCAGGCAGCAGCGCCATCCTCCTAGCTACCACAGCAGCCTCTGGGGTAGAGTTGGCGATGAATGTGTAGACCAACAAGCTCGGTTGATGACGTCGGCCGGTTGAAGTTGGGCCTGTGGGGGTTCAAGCGTGGTGTAGTGCGAACGGAGAGAGGGGGAACTGGCCGGCCAGCCAACAAGGCCGGTGGGGTCTCGACCGATCGACCCCGCTTTTGTTGAAGCCGGGGCCGACGCTGTCACGCGACAGAACGATTCGAGTGACCCCCTGTGCAAAGAACAGGCAGAAAAAACACCCGGAGAAAGTGACATACTCTACGAAGAAGTTCGTGGAAGCCGTCACGTCTCCTCACATCCTTCTTCGATTGCCAAGCTCGCACAAACTATACGAGTCGACCGAGCAAAGTGAGGTCTGAAGTGGGAGGGGCTTTTATTGATCAAAACACAGACACTCACACACACACGGTCAAGCTATCGTACAATGAAATGGCTTACTCCATGGAGGAGCAGAAGGGCAATAAGAACAAGATCGTGACATCGTCTTTCCTACCCAGGCTTTTTCATTTCGGTTTTCGGGGTATCGCATCAACTCGCAAGAGTGAGCAATCGTCTACCACCCCTCATCGCGGCCGGACATGCCTCGCCTGCCCTGGTAGCTCGATTGGCGGTCGCCGTACCTGTCGTTCCTGTCACCTCGCGAGCCGTACGACGAGCGACCACCGGACTCGCCACCACCGCGCCTGTTGAATCCACCTCGGTTACCTTCGCCGTTGGCCCTTGAGAAGGGTGCCTGACGGGTAGCAAAGTTGGCTCGGAGGTACCTGCCGTTGATCTCAAGGTTCTGCGCCGCGGCAATGGCGTCCTCAGCTTGGGACACGTCGGCATAGTCGATGTAGGCGATACCACGCGATCGTTGCGTCACTCGGTCGAGGGGCATGTGCACGCGCCCGATCTCGCCGAACTGGTCAAACGCTTCGCGCAAGTCGGCCTCGGTCGTCGACCACTCGAGGTTGCCCAACCACACCGAATTCGAGGGGGGGTTCTCCTGTTGACCAAAGGAGGAGGTACTGGATTGGTTCTGGTCGGACGAGCGTCGCTCGCGGGCGGGACGCTCCTTCCTGGTGGAAGGGTCCGAGATCTCGAAGCGGGTCTCGCGTTCGTCGATGACGGGGCTAACCTCGACCAACTTTTGCGCATATTCGGCCGTGGTCAACTCGATGAAACCGAAGCTAATAATTAGGAAATAAGGGAGAGTCAGCCTGGAAGGGGTGCGGCGGGCTTTTGAAAGGAAAAGTTGAGAGAGACTGACCCCTTGGATCGACCGGTAGGGTCCCTCGCGACTCGGCAGCTGACGATACCCTCCGTCGAACCGATGGCGGTGGCGACTTCGTCCCTCAACCAGTCGACGTCGACGTTCCAGCTCAGCCCACCGGCAAAGACGGTCCTGGACGCGACTTCGACGGGGTCAGGGGTCTGAGCGGGCGCATCAGCCGCGGCGGCGCCGTCGTTGGCGGTCGCATCGGCCTGGGCCTGCAGAGGGTCGATGTAGACCTCGCCGGAAGACGACGACGAAGGGGTCGCATCGCTGGACTCGGTCGAGGCCAAAGGATCAACAGATGAGTGGTCGGCCTTGACTTCCTCCTCGGCGCTCGTCGGCGCGGTGGTGGCCTCGAGCCTGTCGTTCAGTCGCAGCGACGACGAGTTGAAGAGGCGGATCGAGCTGTTGCGAAGCGCGGAGGGGCGGTGACGCAGGTCGGGGAAAAACCGAGTGAGGCGATCGGCGCAGGAGCGGAGGCAAGACCGAGAAAGAAACGAAAAATCAGTCGTGATGTTCAACAAATGGGTTGCGACGTGGAGAAGAAAAGTAATCCGACGCCATGGCCCGTCTGGACGACGAGGATGGCATTCGCAGCCACCGGGGGAGGACGGGGGGGGGGGGGGGGTGGGAGGACGGGGGGCATCTTCGCGCCTTCGCACCTCCCGGGAGCGTGCGCCAGCATCCCACCCCGTATGAGCCAACGGGACAACAACCCAGATGTCACAGAACATACTCCAGAACCAACAAGGAGAATCAAAATGAACTCACTTGGTGTAACGGCTCTGCACGGCGGGAATGAGCAGTGCGTTTTTCTTGAGCGAGAGCGTGCGAGGAGCGGTCGATGAGGCACGCAACGCCACACGGGCGACTGAAGAGATGCGGGCAGTGAACATAATGAGGTGGTGAAAGACGGTGGGTGGGTAGGTTGTGTGATTCTTTGAACTGTCGAGCGACGCGTCAAGAAGAACCGGATGTGGAGCGGGAGCAAGCCAGTCTCGTCGGAACTTGGCGGTGGCACTCCGACTGGGAAAGCCGCGATCGGACCCACGAAGCGAAAAAATTAGAGAATCTCCGAATCGAAAATTCGAGTAAATGATCCCACGTGGAAAGGCAGTCATCAAAAATTGCCTTCAACCGTGCTAAAATATGCGCACCATGTTATTACAACACGACAATCCCCTGGCTCTGAAAACTCATCATCCTCATCGTCCAACTCGTCCCTGAAAGCACCAACGACGCACGATCCTCGCCCTCTTCTCACAACTTCCTATACAATCTCAAAACAACCCTCGAGTTCTCCAAAGCTAAAGGATAACAATCGCTCGCCCCGATCGGCATCCGGTACCAGACCGAGTCCTCCGATCGCACGATCTCCCACTTTGGCCCTTCCTTCGCCTCGCCTTCTTTACGACCCTTGGATGAGACTCGAGGTGGGGCCAAGGCATGGTCCAACAGTGTACCTAGTGGGTAGGTCCGCCCTGAGCTTCCGATTGGGATCTGCGCCAATGCGGCGGATTCGACGATTAGGAGCAACGTTCCTTTTTGACATGCTTGCGTGAGGTGGGCGAGCAAGGACAGTGTCGTCGAGCGTGCTTGCAAGAGTAGTTCCGAGATTGCGAAGAGGATGGTGACGAGCTTGGCTTCAGCATAGGGGATATCTGGAGTGGGAAAGGCGGTGAGCACATCGGCTTGTAAGAATTTGATGGCCAGGCGCTCGGGGGAAAGGGTTTCGGGGTACGACGAGAACAGGGCTTGGGATTGTTGTTTGATGATCTCGGACCAATCCGAGTTGTCGATTGCTGTGATCTCGACTTTGTTCGACCAGTCCGTCACGCGTTCCAATAACGAGACCAAGGCGATCACTTCGGATCCGGCGCCTCCACCGAGCATCAAGACCTTGACTGGCTTGGACTTGTCCTCCTCGGCATTCGACGTCGACACGGGTGCCCTCAGCGTCTCCTTAATATCAGGCGACTCTCTGTAAATCCTTCGGTAGATGATGGCCCTTGAAGGTACCCATCGGGCGGTATAAACGAGTCGATTGAGGTCCGACCCAAACGCCCGAGCATAATCTTTCTCGTACAACGCCGACTTGACCGTCTGTAGTTGCGTCTTGAAATCCGGAGAGCTGATGATTGGCTTGGCGAGGTCGGAAAGATAAGCCAGGAGGGATTGTTCGGCGGCGGTGATGAGCTGAGGTGACGAAGAGGACCCCGTCTCGTTCGAAGAGCTCGAAGTCGACGTCGTTGTCGAGGCTGAACCGGTGGTGGCTGCCTTGATGCGGCTTGTCGGACTGGGTCCAGTCTTGGCGAGCGGGTTTTGACGTATTGGCTTTCTTTGTACTTCTCTTGGAGAGTTCAGGCTGTCAAGAATGTGCGCAAAGATCAGCGACTGGACGTGGCCGACTATCCGGTTCCTGCTGACTGCGAAGGTCGGAGATGGGTGCGCGGTCACACTTCGGGTGCACTTACGATGAAGCCGATGCGAAGGTCTCGTTCAATTGAACCCTGTCAGAGAGCACCCGGTCAGTGTCGTTGCACACTCAAGCGTTCGACTTGCCTCTCGACTCACATCTTGTAGCTTCGGGCCGGAAGCTGATGTCAGGCGGAGGCAGAAACGTGACTTCGGAGAACGTGAGTTATGCGGGCGGACCGGTCCGTTGCGACGGCAACGTCAGGCAACGTCTGACAATGTTCAACAGCCGCCAACGATGAACTCAGGACGCTGCAGCAATCCATGAGAATGTTGAATCCACATTACATACTTCCTGACCATACCACGGGGCTACACACGGAGAATCCTTCATCTGTTGAAGGTGTTAGTAGACCTTGCACTGATATCAGGGGCCGGATAGCTTAGTTGGTCAAAGCTTTTCCAATGAATGGAAGCGACCCAGGTTCGACTCCTGGTCCAGCCGTTCTTCTTCTTTTGTTGATCATTTCGGGATCATCGTTGATTCCAACATCACCATACAATAAACGAGGAAAATCTTCTCTCACACCAAATCGGTGGGAGCTTCGGCGCCGAGACCATCGCCTTCCCAGGTTCGGATGCCACCTTTCCCTCCGCCTGTCTTGACCCCTTTGGCATTTCGCAACGACTGGAAGGATACAAACAGGCGACATTAGCGGAGTGTCGGGATTGCAATAGTGAACGAGGTGCTCGAAAGACCCACCTTGTAGTACGCCCTCATTTCATTTTTGTCCGCGAATTGGGAATCATTCGCTTCATTCTCTTCCGCCCACCTGAGTTCGCGTTCTTCCTGCATCGTCAGACCGTTCTCGTCCGTATCCGAAACCAGCGGCTTTTCGAGATCATCTCGACGGTTGATGGAAGCGAACCGTTCGGCCCAATTGATTTTGGAGTCTCCACGGCGCCAGGTTGGCAAGCCGTCCGATTCCGAATATGCTGGTGCCCGTGATGCTGGGTCGACGTAAGTCAAGCGTTGTAGTAGAAGGTACCAGGTGTAGTCTGAAGATATCAGGAGGGTTGCTTCAGCATCTACTCCGCCGATGCTCCGTTGCCCGTTCGGAGAGGGTTCTGACACACTCATGGTCTGCGAATTGCGCCACCTCTTGCAGACCAGTCCGCAGCTCAACAGATCGAACATGTCCAGCTCGCCAAAGATCCTCCCATTGATGACGTTGGGGAACCTGACCATGGGGTCCATGGCATTGTTCATCGCTTCGGCCTTCTCCTTCTCCTTGGTCTTGTCCCTTCGAGGCTTGCCCGCTCCGCCTCGACGTTTGGCTCCGGAAGGGGAGGACGATCGAGAGGGGTTCCTCGACGTGGCCGGTGTCGATGCGGCTGAACCAGGTGTCGAGGGCATAGGGGTTTGGACCGAGATGAGTTCGTCATCGCCTTCGCCCGAAGCGGACCCTTGAGGGCCGTCCTCGTGAAGGTAGAGCGCCTGCATGGCGCGGGGCGAGAGTTGCGCCTGCGAGGCATGACGAGTCAGCGCATCGTGAAGAAGATCCGACATGGTGAAAGACTATTCGCGGTAAAGATGCGTTCGTGTGGTTCGGGAGCGAGAAGTGCGCCGCGAGTGGGTGCGGAGGGTGCTGACTTGGGGTGGATGTGGGGCAAGGCCAAAGTCGGGTCCGGCGCTGGGCAGCGGTGGCGAGAGGCTGTTCGGTCGAGCTGGGGCTGGGGCTGAGCAGCAGTAGAGAGTGGCGGCACGTTGCCACGGTAAAATTGCTGGTGTCTGACCTCCGTACAGTGTATGAGCAACAGTGACGGACAGAGCGTCGTGTGAAAAGGAAGGGTAGAAGGGCAAGCGCCGGTTGGTCGCCCAAGGCTGGCCGGCAGGATTGGCGCGCCCGTACATGCACGCATGGGAAGGTTGGTGGCAGTTTTCGCCCGCGCCAAAATCGTTTTCAGGAATAGTAATGGCCATTATGGGTGGGTCTCCCATGCCGGTCTCCCCAAAGTCACTTACCGCTGCCAGTGCCTGGACTTGGCGTGATACTCGAGTCATCGACCCAAGGAATCATCGATCAAAGTGATCATTGCAATTGACTACATCTTCGCCTCTGAACCCAGTTGATGGATCCTCCCCTTGCTTCATAATCATTCAGCAAGCACGCCTACGCCTCACTTGACTCTGGCAGCCCCCACCCCCACTCAAACGCGAGACTGGATCAGATGGCAGATCAACTCGCCGTCGCTGTCAGCCGTCCGCCCCCCGTCACGCCTGCATACGAGTGCATGACCATGCAACCTCCTCTCTGGCCTATATCCTCTTTGCACAACATTGCACAGCTAGTATGGACCCTCGTGCAGGTTTGGACTGGATCGACCTCCCGCTACCTGCTCTGCTGCCAGTGAAACCCCTTCCTTCGCCCACCGCCGAGTGCACGTCCAACCGTGATGGAGAAGGAGCAGGGCGAGAACCACAATCCTCGAGAGGTAACCAACGGGATGTCATGCGGTATGATGAGCCAGTAAAGGAGAGAGATTTCTATGGGACACAGCGCAGGAACGTGCAAGGGGTCCGAAGTGAATTGAACGGCCCGTGAGGCTCAGGCTCCGACCTGGTGACACTGCCACATGTTCGATACGCTGCACTAGGTCGAGGGGAACGCCAGTATTTTTGACTAGCTGGAGTTTATATGCTCACTTTCATATGAATCTTCTTGTCCAGCCTGGCAGAACCAACTAGCGCGCTTGCCACTTTTTTCGGCGTAAGTCTATCGTAGGCTGTAGGTGACCCCACCCGGGGCAGGTTTGGCCCTCGAGCAGCGTTCCGTAGGGGCTTGTGATCACTCCAGGTATCGCGCAGGTGACCTCATCGGGCCAGAGCAAGTCCTCGCTGCATATATTCAGCTCCCCCTCAGCGCGCCCGGAGTGTCAGCTACGAGTCAACACCTCAAAAGCGCCTGGACCTTGAATGGAATCTGCGTAACATGAGCGTTTAGATTTGGAGAACTGGCTACACAAAAGAACACATCAAAGCCACTGCTTTCTACTCGATCTCGATACTTGATATGTCACTAAATGCAAGCAAAGTGGTGGTGAAAACCAAAGCGAGGCCCCTTCCTGAAAATCTCGTCCCACTCTGGAGGTCACCATGACTGCGAGGGTGCTCAAGCGGTGGGAACGGTCCAGTGCTGAACGGAGGGCGGGGGAGTTCCGATTGAATGCTTTTGAGGCGGTAGCGTTTCCGTCCCCGACGTCGTGGGAGCGCCAACGACGGAGGGCTCCGTGCGAGCCGTCGTGGGTGGCCCCTGAGCGGTCTGGCTCGCGACTTGAGCAGCTTGAGGGGTGGCGTACTGCGTCATCGTCGGAGGCTGGACCGCCGTTGGAGGGGGAGGAGAAACAAGCTGGCGCTCTTGCTCGGTACTGGCTGAGGTCCGTCGCCACACGTGGTCCGAGTCAGATTGAGCGGGAACATTGCGATCGAGCGTCTCAGGGTGAGTGCTACCCGTGGCGCCGCTGTCACGGTTGCGTCGAGCCCACCACGCTTTTCCCGTCGGCGACGCAGGCATGAGTTGGGATTCGGACGTCCTGTCTACCCCGTCTACACCACAATTGAGGTCCTCGTGACGGCTGACGATGAACTTGAACTTGCGGTAGTCTTCGCGACGAGTGCAGAGCATGATCGAGGCGATCGTCGTAAGAATGAGCGAGGTCAGGACGAGCCAGATCGAGTTGCCGATATGGGCGCGTACGATCCCGGGAGTATCCCAGAGACGATTTCGGAGGGAGGTACTGAAGCCCAAGTGGATCTGTTGGGCAGATTGTCAGAGTGTGAGGCGAGTGCTACCGCCGGGAGGTGCTCGGGTTCAGCCACCCTGGGGACTTACACCGAACCCGACAAAAGTCGCGACCCAGGCCCAGAAAGAAAGCAGAGCCGTTGCAAGCATGGACAAGGGCAACAGAACGGCCATCACAAACGCGGCAAACGTCAAACCACAAGCGACGGGGAGGACGACCAGTGCCTTGGACATGCGGCCGAGCGAAGTGGAGCTGATCGGAGAATTGGGCCAGCCACGAGCGTAGCCGAGCGTGGACTTGGTGCAGCCGTAAAGGCCGTTGCAGTAGCCCCACAAACCGTATCTCACTTGACGACCAGCGACGTTGGGGTCGGCTATTGAGGTACATCAGGAATGGGGGAGGTCAGCCCCTTTAGCCGAAGTGCCTTGGCGCGCTAATACTAGTAGGACTGGCACTGGGTCGAGCAGGCACTCACTCCAGAGCGAGGACCAGTAGCCTCGCGCCAACACGATGTTGTTCCACACGGGGGAACCGACCGAGACGATGAGCAGAAGCGCGAACGACACAAACAGCAAGAACGCTGTGGTCAATCGAGTCGCACGCGTTGCTGGATTGACCATCATGGGTGTAAGCTCGCGCCGAGAACTATGTCGTACCAACGACCAGGCGAGGTGGTGGCCGAATGGGAAGAGTCTTCAGAGGTAGGCTTGACCTGGAACGCTGCAGTAACAGTCTTACGAGTCGTAAGAAAGCTCAGTGTATGTGGTATCTTGATTGAGGAGGCGAGATGGTGAAGGGCAGGCGACAGGCGGGCAGTCACTCGGAAGGACGAGCTCCTCTCCGCTCGGGGCTCCGACGGTCCGCAGGGTGCCATGACGTCAATCTAGGGTGAGCGATCGAAAGAGCTACCGAAATACCACGAGAAAATGAGACTCAATTTTCCACATAAACGTAAGACGCTCTTCAGGGGTGTATCATCTTTCTAGGTCTCTTCGAAGTAACCTAGAAATTTAATGAATATCAACCCGGTCTAGCCCACCGGCGCACTACCGGCGCTGAGCGCTGAGTACTGACTGACGAAGTCACGGCGAGTTGTGCCTGACCCTCTTTGCCGCCGCCCCACCACCACCACCACCTGTCCAGACCACCAAACTCCAACATGTCTACTCGCGCCCTCTTCCGACCCATCTTGACGCAGCTTCCTCGTGCCACCCGACGTGGCGTCATTCCCACCGCTCACCCTCTCCTCGCACGATCTCAATGGAGCCCCGTTCAGTCGGCGCTACGCTCCTTCACATCGTCGTCGATCCAGTGGCGACTTCAGGACATCAAAAAGTTCTCCAAGGGCGTGCCCGTTACGTACGAGGAACTCAAGCCCATCACCGAGGCACCGAACGATGTGAGTGTGCCCCTTGAGCTTGACGCGGTTGCTCTTGCCGCCCCACTTGGGCTTGTTCGAGCTTGACGACTTGCCTGCTGATGCATCGATTGCGCTTTGTAATAACCTGTTCATCAAATCCAGGATATTTTGCTAATTGGTGAGTGATTTGCTATACCTTGTGTCGATATGGCGCCCAATCTCGCTCGTCGCTACGTCTGCTGATGCTGATTCCGTCGTCTTCCATGCTCCTGGGACTCGTACAGATGTGCGTGAGCCCAACGAGGTCGTCCAAGGCACAATTCCTTCGGCCGTACCTTTGCCATTGTCCTCGTTCGAAAAGTCACTTTCCATGGACGAAGGTCAGCTTTGCCACTGCTTCAGACCGGAGGCTTTCTTGAGGGGCTCAGCTTGGGACATGTTGTGCTCACCGACTCGACTTTGGCTTTGATCCGCGACCAGGTGACTTTGTCAAGGAACATGGCTTCAAGAAACCAACCAAGTCGCAACCCATCATCTTCTTCTGCAAGGCCGGCGTTAGGGCTCAGACTGCGATCGACCTTGCCAAGAAGGCCGGCTATAAGCAGTCAGTCCTACCCACCGCATGTGTTTGAGTGCTACGGTACCCGAGAGGCTGACATAGCCGTGACCACCGGGTTCAGGTTGAGAAACTACGAGGGCAGCTACGCCGACTGGATCGCAAAGGACCAGGCCAACGCTCATGATGATGACTGAACCCGTGCTATGACCAACGTTTGGAATATCGGAACCCGAAGGATATACGGCAGAAGTGGCTGGAATTGACATCCTGAGATATATCGTCATGACGGCTCGTCAATTTTGTTGAAGTACCGGCTCTTACGTAAATCGACGCCCCGAACGATGGCGGAAACGACTGAGAGGGTCCTCACGAAAACTCGACTATGTGCGACCGGCCTCTCCAAAAATCCCCAGGACCCGGCATAACTTGGGATGTGCCTTATCGGTGACGAAGGAAAGAGTCACTTTGAAACACCGGGGAGAAAGAGACCGACCTTTCACCGCCGCACGGAGCCTGCGACACACTGCACCCTCGAATATGCCGGTGCGCCGATCAGCTTTCGAGATCAACCGAGCGGGCCCGAGCCCTCCCGAGCCTTCGCGCGCGACTCGGCTGCCACAGACCGGAGCAGTGAGCTCCCTCTTGTTCTCTAGCATCAGCGTCGATGCCTGATTATCCACCTGCGTAAGTCGATCATCATTGGCCGTGACTGCAGCTGTGGATACAAGCCGTGCATCACGGTTGAACTGACTCGAGCCTGCACATTGCCATGTTCCATACTCGTTCGGTCCACGTCCGTGGCCGCTCTTCAGCACCCCGGCGCTCCACGTCACCGAGCCTAGTTTAGCAGTCCAGAGCTCTGGCGGTATGCCTACGGTGGTCGAAGACGACAAGAAGGACGTCCCTTGGAACGTCGAGGAGGAGATCACGTACGAGCAAGTCAAAAGATGGAGCGAGGATACCGAATCGGTGAGTCGAGTTCCTGTTTGCGGAGGCACCACGAGGGAATGATTGCGAACACCGCCGAGCTTCGGGGTAGGAGGGCATCCTTTTTCGAGGAAATCCATGGGTAGCTGATCCCGGTTCTATTGCTCTTGATAGGGAGTCATTCTCATTGGTTAGTCGATTGACTCCGGCTCGTCCCGCCTCAGCTCGCTCTTATCGTGTTATCATCAACCCCCTCGGCATCAAAGTTAGGAGGCCGACCTTTCCCCGGATCCCCGAGACTGACCGAGGAGTCTTGTCTTCACCCATGGACAGACGTTCGAGAAGCACCCGATTTTGAGATCGGGCACATCCCCAATTCCAAGAACCTCCCTTTATCCATCTTCGAACAAGCCCTTTCCAAAGATCAAGGTCCGTTTGAGGGTGCCTTACTCGTCCACGATCGATGCGCGATGAGACCGACCTCACCGAACCTCGGGCTGTGTCATCCTTGCAGTTGATTTTATGCGGACCTATGGATTCCCCAAACCTGGCATCGAGGAAAAGATTGTTCTGTATTGTCGTTCGGGCAGAAGGAGTACGATCGCGGCTGATTTGGCTAGTGGTGCAGGCTTTTCGAGGTGAGGTGGCCGGTCCGGTGACAGCACGGAGGGAGTCGCTGATGATATTGAACGACCTGGATCGACATCCATAGAGTAAGGAACTACAAAGGATCTTGGCTCGAATACGAAGCCAAGTCGGGTGCTCACGCCGGTGCTGCCAAATCGGCATGATCTAGGGTTGGCACAAGCGTGCTCGAGCACGTGCTCTTCGGCCCACGACGCTCGGACCCCCTCGAGTTAGGATCGGGTGCACCGTTCTTCTTGTACAACTTGCTTTCATTTTGAAGGGTATTCACCGGTTTTTTTTTGTGTTTTTTTGCTGTTCTACATATCCCCTTGCTTTTTTCTTGGACTTGTCCGCTGTCTTTTAGGGCGTCCTGAAACTTCACGACACGGACCGGATTCCAAAAGACTCACGGTCCAGTTCGGCCGAGTTCACCGTTCGGGCGAGATTGCGATCGGGCGGACGAGGTCACGGCCCCCACCGCCGGCCCTTCCCCTCTTGACTCTCCGCTACGAATCAAGCAGTCCACGTGATCCAAGACTCACCCGAAGCCTAGCTCCACTCTCCAGAAGCCATGCCACTGCACGTTGTCTCACATCCGATTCTATCGCACAAGCTGACCCAATTGAGGGACGCAAAGACGACTTCGGCCGACTTTCGTCGGTTGGTGTCGGAGCTATCGACCATGATGGCGATCGAGGCGTCGAGGGACTTGGAGACGCGCGTCGTACCTAATGTGAGCCCAGAGAGGACTTTAGATTTGTGAACAATGGCTTGCCATGTTTTTGGATGCTGATGGGTTCCTACGTTGTGTCGTGCATTGACCGTGGTAGCTGTCATCACCTGTCGCTCGGTTCGAAGGCCACGAGATTGCCGCTAAGATTGGGATCTCCCCCATCCTGAGGGCCGGGATAGGCATGACTGATGGTACGTGCATGCATGAGCCACTGGATCTCATCCATGAGATCAGACATTGCAATCGTCAATCGTCTCTGAGACCTGAGAGCTAACCTCTCGGACCTCCTGCCTTTTGCCCTGCCCGCCCGCCGAACACCAAACGTTCCCCCCTGCCACCCCCACATGCCACACCACCCCGGCCCCCACACTCTCACCGCCACCGGCCTCGGTTCAACTCCCAAACGTTCGGCTTCCCAGCACTCCTCTCCCTTTTCCCAACGGCTCAGGTCTTCTACCTTGGCTTATTCCGCGAGAAAATATCTCTACAACCCATCGAGTACTACCAGAAACTGCCCCCTCAACCCACGATTGACCGGCTCTTCATCCTCGATCCTCTCATCGCGACTGGAGGGACAGCGATCGCGGCGGTGGAGATGCTTTTGGAGTGGGGGATGAAGGTCGAGGACCTCAAGTTGATCGGGTTGGTCGCGAGTCAGGTGGGGGCTGATAACGTCTTGAAGGCTTTTCCGGGGTTGAACTTGTGGGTTGGCCAGGTCGATCAAGAGGTAAGTCCAAAAGTCCAAACAGCCGAACTCACGAATCAGAGCAGGCTTGGGCTCATTCTTCGACTCCTGGCTTTCGCCGATCGGCCCTCCTGAACTCTTCTTCTTTTGATTTTTTCCGGCAGTTGACTGTGGACGGCATGATTCTCCCCGGTTTGGGCGACAGTGGTGACCGGCTTTTCAACACTGTGAGTCTGCTAAAACGAAAATGTCAAAAGTGCCTTGATCGACCGACCTCGCTGATGATGCTCACCTTTACGCTTACGCTCTGTTGGCAGCTGAATCATTGAGCCTGAGACCGTCTTAGTATGAGCAGTGCAATACCAGCAGTAATGCCATCATTATGTGCTGTGTTCCACGTTCGATATCGTGGCGGCGGTGCAAGGTTTTCTTTCCATCGCCCCACGAGTCTTGTTCATTTTGAGCTGTTTGGACTGCCTAGATTCCGATGCTCTCTGCCAGTATCCTCTTCTACTGGTCGTGCTATCCAAGTGAGCCCTATCCGACGTTTTCGACTACATTTTTGTTCAAATCCATCGGCAGCCAAGCAACAATCTTTCGAGCCTTTCACCAATTTCACACCCCAAGTTACAGCCCGCTTTAGCTGCACGGGTCGATCGCGTCAAGGCTGGGGGGGGGGCAAATGAATGCTTACTAGTGCTCGCCCTCTCGTCGCGATCCAAGCCTTCAACGCCGAGGTGATGCTCAAACTGTTCCCGCTCCAACTATACAAACAACTCCATTTCGTTGACGTCAACGCTTTGCCCAACCTAAGTTCATTTGACCCGCAGAATTACCAGTGAAGGGCGCTTTTGGGGAGCCTCTACTATTAGTAGGGTGGCAGTTGGGGCTTTATTTTCTTGCTCGCGGGAGCAAACAAGCACGTTCTCATAGTAGCTGCTCTTTTCTCCTCACACCATGTACCTCATATCTTGAAGGGCTTACACCCTATCGGCGTCTCCGCCTTTCAGTCTATCAACGCTAGAAGAGTAGCAGAGAGAAGAGAGCACAATGTCCATTTCACGAGCGACGGAACGTAAGAGGAGAGAAAAGGAAAGGGTAAACGAGATAAAAGACTATGCAAAGAGAAAGACGAGTGATGTATGTAGGGGTGTGTATGTGCGCAGAGAAGAAAAAGAGCAAGAGGTTGGTAAGGTGGGGCGATGGAGAACGTGGATCAGAGAATGATGCGGTTGAGGAGGGGAATCGCAACAAAACAAGTCGTGGGATGATGCGAAAATGAGAATCTGTCGCAAATATCTCTATCCTTACTTCCTCAACACGCTCGGTGCATTCCCACCCGCCGGTCGAGCGGCTCCACTCGAACCCGAAGCACCGGTCGAAGGCCCCCGACGTCCACCCAAAACGGGTCTCTGTTCCTGCTCAACCTCGATGCTGTCCAACCTCATCAAGGACGAGGGGGTACCGTCGTTGCCGAAACGCATCCTGTTCCTCTGTTGTCGTCGTCGGATGATGAAGAAGCTGAGGTAGATCAACCCGAGGCCGAGAATACCGACGACGATGCCGGCGATCGCTCCGGCCGAAAGCGAGTCCTGGACCGTGGCTCGGTTGCCCGAAACAAAGGCCGTCGCGGTCGGCTTGGGGGATCGGGTCGAGCTCGAGACAACGGGCGCGACATAAGGAGGGGGCGAGGTGCGCGTCGCGTTTTGGAGGTGTTGTCGCGTGACGCTGTGAAAACTCTCGGTTTGGTCAGATCCAGCGCTCAACTTTAGTCGGGTAAGCGGCACGTGAAAGAGGCTGACCAAGAGCTGTCGGTGCCATTGTATATGTACATGGTCTTGAAGAAGGCTTGCTGCGAGTTGACGTAGCTCCCAGGGGCGACCGTCATCAAGAGTGTGACACCTGTCAAACCGATCAAAAAAGGATCAACCTCCACACCCTTGCCCCGTGCACAAAAGTATCCTTGACGGGACGAGTTTTGCAACGCACCTCCGGGGTAGGTCGGTGCCCAGGTGTAGGTCGGTGAGTTGGTGGTGAAAGTGTCGACCATGCCGGCCGAGTCGAGGGCAATGACTGCGGAAGTACAAGGGCATCTGTAAGTGAGGACGGCCAAAAGTGAACCATCGAGAGGAAAGTGAAGTACAAGTGACGGTGTAAGGGGCGGATCCACCTGTCCACGCCCAAGTGGCCGACGTGCAGGACGAGAGGTTCGTCGGCACGGTCGTGAAAGTGATCTTGAGTGCCGCGGAGAGGGGTCTGAGGTCAGCTCTGGCTCCAAAATATGGGAGATGGGTAGCTATCGCTTGCTCGGGGGTCGCTTACAGGACTGCAGAAGAGGAGCACAATCAGATCAGCACAAGAACTCGGGCTTCGAGGAGCCCCGCGTCGGACGTGAACTCACTTGGTGAGGGTGGCGGAGGTGGAGAGGTTTTGGTGCGACGCAGGGACGCTGTAAGACGGTCGAGATAGAGTATCAGTAAGCGCGTGTTCCCACTGCGAGGGTAGCGGAGGAGGGACCAACCAAGAGTTATCTATGCCCGCTTGCACGATCATGCTACCGGAATAGGAATAAGCGGGTGCATAGGCCTGTTCGAATTCAAAAACCAGAGTCAGGACCGGTCGACAGATGGAGCTGAGATGGAGCCAGATGAAGGAAATGGACTGACGGCGCCCGAGTCGAGTCGGACGTTGACGATGGTCCCGGCGGGGTAGTCGACTTGCCAGTCATAGGCTTTGGTGGTGAGGGTGTATTGTTCGAGGTTGGTGTTGCCCTGGGGACCCACTGTGACAGAAAGGTAGGCAGGAAGAAGGATTGTCAATGTCCTGCGTGCGTCGCCCATAGCCTCGGTGAGTTGGCTCGGGCGGCAGTCGGAGTCCGGACGACTGACCGTTGAGGGTGTAATAGGGCAGTCCGCCTGTCCAGTTGAAAGAAGCTGGTTGGCATGTGGTCAAAGTGGCGGGCGCTTGCAGTGTCAGGGCGGCCTGGAAGGTGTGCAGAGTGGTGTGGTGTGGGTGTGGTGTGGTGTAATGTGCGTGACGGTGGTGGTGCGGGCGGAGGTGTGGGCGTTGTTGGGGCGTGTATGTGGTAGGCGTGGCGCGGCGCGTGCGGAGGGCGAGGCGGCGGCGTGTGGTGGACGGGACGGGCGAGGTGAGTGGGAGCACACGCAGCGATTCGATCGGACACACACACAGATCACGGGTGATGCAGCGTCAGCCAACCCGATCTCCCTCTCCTTCAGAAGAAGAGACGCACCTCGACTACGGATGCACAGGCCAACGAGAGACACAAGAGCGGCGACGTTCTCGGTCGGGGGCGTTGATGTTGCGAGACCATCGTGATCAAGCGACCGGGGATCGTTCGTGCGACGGCGGCGGCGGGGCGATTGGCGACTGGCGACTGGTGTACGGGCCAAGGGAACGGAGAGCGATGCGCGGCAAACGAACGACTTGACTTGGCGCGTAGAGGAGAGAGGACCAGGTGGTGTAGCTTCTACAACGGGTAGAGCGTGGCGATGGGGTCGAATGCAAGGGGGTGACGAAAGGGTATTGGCGGAGGTAGCAAGTACCTGGTGTCGGTCGGTGTGGTGTGTCGAACCCAGACCCGGAATGCAGGCCGCCCAGCGAAGCGCGTCTGCTCGCACGCCCCCAAACCAACACGCCGGACACCGCGAACCGCTCGCCACAGCACTCAGCTGGGCAGACCGAGCCGGCCGGCACGACATCTGCATTGGGTCAGAAGAGTCTTGCAAAGAGGAGACCGTAGGTATTAAAATTACAACACGAGTTCTTTTCTTTGGGAGCGACCATGCAATGTTCAACTCTGATCGCCCTGCACTGCTACAAACTCGATCACCGCCCCGATCACGACACCCGAAAATTCTGGAGATCACCAACCTACTACTCGCGTCATACGCTCGACAAGACCTTCCTCCGCCTAGCGGGCTTTTGTTTGTATGCCTATGATATGACTCCTGCTTAGTTCCACCCCCTTAGCCTATGCTTGGTCCCCATACGTCTGAACTCGCTCCCGCGTAAGGCCGCTCACGTGATCCAAAACCAAAATTCCGACACGCCCTCAGCTCCGGAACGCAGTAATATCTCCCCTGCGATCGCAACGCTCACTTCTCCCAAGGTTTCTTGACCGCACTGAGGTCGACCTGACTCGGAGTGGGTTCCCCTTCGTTCAAGCGATCGGGAATGTCCTTGATGCCCGGGATCGGGGCGCCGGACGCGATCAGTGACGCGAGTTGGGTGAATGAGATGGGGTAAGGGGGGTTGTCGGGGGTGGGAGAGCAAGTGCTGGAGGTAGGCAGTGTTGACTCATTCGACTGTGTAGAAGGTGTAGATGTGGATGCGGGTGCGGGTGCGGGTGTTGCGGAGGCGGAGGCGAAGGTGGGGTCGTTGGACGAGAAAGACACATCTGAAGCGATGACTTGATCCGAGGAGCTGCAAAGGTCGAGGAAACGGTCAGTCGAACGAACACACCGTATGGCATGCATACCACTGACCCTGCTGCACTGCGCTCCTGCTGGGCCTTGCGCTGAGCGAACTCGGCTGCGGAGGATGACTGTTGTGGTTGCCGTTGGTAAAATTCGAATGCCCTCTGCGAGAGTTGTTGTATCTCGTGCTCTGATGCGCCGTTGGCTCTGTAAGGTGCCAAGATGGACTCGAGGCCTTGCTGTGGAGATGGAGAGTGTGTGGGGGGGGGGAGAGGGGGAGAGGGGGTCAGCTCGGGGCGTAGTGGGACATACCGTGAAGAGGGCATGAGGGTGACCGACCACGAAGGCTGGGTCTGAACTGAGTGTCGAGCGGTCCATGGTGCGCTGGGGATGGTGTTACGGGAGAGAAGGAAGCTGACAGGCTGAGGGCCAAAGAAGTCGGTCGTTCGTTCGTTCGTTGATCCGGGCGCGCTTCTTGCTGCTTCTTGTCTCTGGTCCGCACTTACGTCTCGACTGGACAGAGTGGACAAGGCTCAGTATCGCTCGTGAGATTGGCTACGCACGATCAGCAAAGTTGTGAGTCTGTATGCTATACTACACTTGCACTGTTCCCACTGCCTCCGTGCCGCTGCGGCCTCAGCTGATCCTCATCGCGATCGGCCTTCGCGATCATCCTCCGTCTACGGGCCACGGCGCACGTCGGCGTTCGGTGTTCGGCGTTCGGCCGGTGTTTCGTGTCGAGTCAGCTACTGAGCCCACTCTCCTTCATCCTCGCAGTCACCTGCATCATAAGCTCGACCTCAAAGACCCGCGTCTACATGCTCCACCTCAACTGAGCCCCAACTCAAAACGACGCGCAAGGCCCCGGTTCTCGTCCACCGCCACATCGGCCATAACGCGGTCCTGCCATGTCATCCAAGACCGCCGCCGATCGTACCCAGCGTCAACTGCTCGAACTGCTCCATGAACCGGGCAATCAGGAGTGTGCGGATTGTAGAGCTAGTAATCCGAGATGGGCATCGTGGGATCATGGTTAGTGTGCTGAATGCTACTGCCGGTGAAGCCGAGACCGAGCTGACTTTTTTTTGTTTTTGGAATTCGTCAACTTCGCATCTTGGGCGCCAACACTTCATCTCTGCACCCCACGACCTCGTACGATCATCTTCAGGCGTCTTTCTCTGCGTACAATGTGCAGGCCTGCATCGCAAGATGGGCACCCACATCAGCCGAGTCAAATCCCTCACCCTCGACGTGTGGTCCAAGGAACAGGTCGCCCACATGCGAGCCAGGGGCAACATCAAGTCCAACACTTTGCTCAATCCGGACCCGAATATGAATTCGTACGTTCCATCAAGATGGATCCTGGTCGTGTGGGCGTAGAGTGCAGAATCCGCGGTGCTGAGACAAGTGCTTTTTGGCTCTGAAACAGTCCACCGTCATCACTCGATTCGAATGAACGCGAATCAGCTTTGGAACGCTACATTAGGGCCAAGTACGAGTACAAAGAGTTCATGCGACCATCGACACCGCAAGCAACACCTGCTCCACCACCACCACCGGCTGTCGCTCCGACTTCGACTCCCGCTCGGCCCAGGACGACACCCGATGTCTCTGCAGTGGACAGGCCCACTCTGAATCCGCCACCTCCGTCATCTGGCCCATCTCCAACAACGTTATCAGTACCAAACTCGATGTCGCGCCCAAAATCATCGACGGGTTCTCCCCCCGTCGTCAGGGTGTCGACCCCTCCCGGACCCTCCAAGCCAGCGGGAGGTCGAACGGCCCCTTCGCCCGATCACGCATCCAAGCGCGTACGGTTCCGTTCCGAATCCCTCTCCATACCTTACCTCGACGACGATAAACCCCTCACAAGAACCCCTTCACCTGCACGCGACCGGAAAGCTCCTGCAAAGGGGATCTTACGGGCTCGTCGTGGGCTCAGTAATGGGAACGAATACGGGGGTGCTTCATCGACCAGCGCGTTGTCGGTTTCCAACGTCAATGGGACGACGACAAATCGGTTCGGGTCGAGTTTCTTCAGCTATATGCCACCCGATGAGGACGATGATGACGAGGACGACCCTCCCATGACGGCGTTTCCTATAGCCCAACGATTGGTGCCGATGCATACGGGCAGTGCGATCGCGTACAATTCGCAACGAGGACCAGGTGTGATGGGGTATGGTCAACCCAATGAAGCTGCTTATCAGATGCCGCCGCCACAACACTCATTATCGAATCAAATGACCGGCAATACCAATCCGTTTGGTCAGATGTGGAATCCGCATCAGCAGCAGCCGCAGCAATCTTATCCCCAACAGCAACCCCAGCGGCAGCAACCTCAGCAACAGCCCCAGCAGCAGCAAGCATACAACCCATTTAACGGATCCTCGACCTATCCATCACCCTTTCGGCATGGTCCTCAACCCAGTCAGCAATCGGCTTCTTATACTCAAACCCAAGTCGCCCCTTCACAGGGTTCGATCTGGGACGATCTTGGCATGCTCGGCTCGATCGGATCCAACAACGTCGGTCCTACGAACAATATGAACGGCTACCATCCTCAACCCCCGCCACAAGCCCCGCCTTCATCCAACCCCTATACTTTCCAGCCGAGTCTGACCCTCCAGACAGGGTCCAATACCTCGAACACCTTCCCTACCTCACAGCCCACGACTCCTGCGACACTCACCCCTCTACGCCCTCAACTGACGGGTTTCATTCCCTCCTCCGATTTTGGCAAACAACTCCTCGTCGAGGGTTCTGCGAAGCAAAACATCTCGCGGGCATCGACCCCAACGACGTTTCAACCCACTTTCCTATCGACTCCGACGTCAAGTTTCGGTCCTCCTTCCCCTGCGGGAGGGCCTTCGATCGCGCCTCTTCGTCCTCAGTTGACGGGATTTGTGCCTTCGTCCAAATTCGGCTTGGAACTCGCTCAGGAGAATTCTCAAAAACTGGGTGGATCGGGATCCTCTCCCAGCGGCGGGTTCAATCCCTCGAATGGGAATGGGAACATCAATGGACATGGTCTTCAACCTCCCCAACCTCATTTCGCGGCCTACAGCAACGGTAACGGAGGAGGATCAGGACCTCCTTCTCCCGCTCCGATGGTTTCACCCGCTCATTCATCAACCGTACAAGGCTTCTCGATCTCGTCGATATCGAGCCCTTTCCAACACTCTTCAATGTCCGTGAACGGGAAGGGGAATTCGAATTCGAATGGGCAGACTTATTCGACGACGAATCCTCAAGACCCTTACACGATGACGAGCTTGCAAACGGCTCTACCTGCGCCGACGTATCAACAACAACAACAACAATCACCGCAAAATCCGCAACAGTACTTGCACCCAAACTCGGGCTTCAATCCTTTCTTCGCCCAGCAACAGCAACAACCACTTGGGATGGGAGGCTTGACCCCTCAAAGAACGGGTGCGAACCCTTTCCTGATGATGAATGGACAGTATCCTCAACAGCAACAGCAACAGCAACAGCAACAGCAACAGCAGCAGGGGACTTCGATGATGAATGGGGGTCAGTGGAGGTAGTCGAGTGGAGTGATCAGGGCGATGAGTCGTCGCTCGTTAGGTTTTCGTGTTTCACGCATCTTTCTTTATATCTCCAATGTATAGTTCTGATATCTTGTTTTGCACCTTTCATTTGTTGTGTTTATTTTTTGTTGTATACTCACTTTTTGTCATTACTATGCTACTCTGCATTCGAAAGAAAGACGAGCTCGGGCCAGTGCGGGCGTAGCACGCCACACATCCATCTATCGAACGCAGAGATCGTATCACGTACTATTGAATTAGACGACGTGAAAAGTATTGACCTCCCGCAATGCGCGTATCTTCTAAAATTTTACTTCCCAAACAAGCCACCAGCAAAAACTCCTAACCTAACGCTCCAGCAGCGCAAAAGGAAACCTCAGCCCAGGTCAGAATCCGTGGAGGCGAACGCGCGCATCCTCGTTCGAAGTTGTTCCAATGATCGCGAGAGCTGTTTATATGAAAAGGATCCATGACAACGTCAATTCGGTGAGGACTGCGAGCGGGTTGCCCGAACTCACCATAGCAGTCTGATTCTCGTCGATACACTGCGCAAGTTCGACAGCGAGTTGGCACCACTCCTCCGCAGGCTCGGGGTCTCGCACCGAAAACAAATCCAAACCTGCACCAGAAAATGATTAGCGAGGTCCTGGGTAGAGTGTGCTGGCGAGAGTCTCGGATGACTGACCCCTATCCCACGTCGTAGCCACTAGCCATTGAACCTCGTCGCGCGGATAGCCCGTCTGAGCGAATTCGTCGGTGATCAGCCATCTGGATCGCGGTGAGCTCACACTAGTAATGACTCACCAATGTTTTCACGAATGTGAGCGCGTGCTTGACGTAAGTCAATGCTTCTCCAGGAGCGCTTGCGAGGAGCGACGAAATCATCACCCGCAGCCAAGCCCCTAGAGTCGTGCTGCAAGATTAGAGAGCGAGAGGTTATTCATTGCTGATAATCAAGTTGAATTCGGAGTGCAACCCACCTGTCAAGATCCTTTCTGTAGAAGAGCGTATGAAGCGTCTTCTCGAGAATTGAGCCGAGCACATCCGGTGCGCAGTCGTCGCTGCCGATTGCTCGAGCTGTGATCAATTTGATAGCGCTCAGAGACACGGTGGGCTCTTTAGCTGACGCCAATCGCTGTTGGCGTATTAAGCTAAATTAGTTGAGTCAAGTCTTCGCCGCCCATCTGGACTTACAGAAAAGAGCGCTTCGACGTTCCCCCAATCGCCTAGGCCGCTCCTCGCTTCGACTTCGAAAGCGAGCAATGCCGAGGTCGCCACATCGTCGCTCCTTTCGCTGAGCGAAGGTACTGATTGGGCAAGCTCCTGCGTATCTCGCAGTAGCTTGGAGTATAACTTGGACTAGAGACGACAAGTCAAGGTCAGTAACGCGCTTCGTCGTCGATCTCACGTAGCCCTCACCTGATCGGAGGCGCTCGTCGCTGATCGGGCTTGAGCGAGCAAGCCAGAAAGAGTAGCAACGCGACAAAACACGATCGACCTTTTCAGCTTGGGGTCGTCTACACTCGCGCTCTCGAGCTTGAGATCCCCAAGACGGGCGACTGCTTCGTACATCGGTGTGATCACCTCGGCTGGCCAACGAGAGCTGTAGGTGGCGCAGAGATTGTACCCTGATGAAATCATACAACAAAGCCTCAGCTCGACATGTTTTGTAGAATGCTAGAGGGTAAGGATAGTACCGGTTTTGAGGAGCCATGTTATGTCTTTGTCGACAGTGGACAAATCTTTTCCGAACGACTCCCGGACAATGTCAGCCGCCGCCACGAACTCTGATGTGATCAATCGCGCCAGCGAAAGCCTTAGATTGGAGGTATTTCATAAGCTTCACCTTCTGGATTCGCACGAGCTTCAATCCGTGACGTACCCCGAGTCGGGCTCAGACGCTAACCGTGAAGCGAGCAATCGAATGAGGCTCCTATCTCAACAGAGAAGAGTGGTGGCGTGTCAGTCAGTGATGCAGTAGGAACCTCATTACACCCCTTCACCCGACATACCGTACGGTAGTCAACATTTCGTTCTGGGTACTCTCTCCTTCTCCTCGTCTATAGACATCTAGCAAAGCTTGGAGTACGGCAGTGGAGAGGGCAGTGATCCCCGATTCATTGGCGACTTTGGATGCCCAAAGCAGAAGAGCGTATCGAAAGTCCGGCGCTTTGATCATTTTATCGAGGGCTTGCTTTGCTGAGTGGTGAACGAGGTAGGCGCGTGAATCCGGGTCTCGTTTCGCTCCTCACTTGCAGTGACTGACCTTGGTCGACATCCCGTCTTAGCGTGGCATGAAAGAAGCGAATGAAACAATCTTTGGCGTCCGGAGGGCGATCCGGGCGCAGGTTCATAGTTTGCTCGGCCCGAACAAAGTCCCGGATCTCCAGATAACACAATACCGCTTTCCTGATAATGAACAGGGCGTTGCGAGTATAAGCAACTCAGCGCACCACTCGCTGCTCCGCAAGCCCACAGTCTTCAATGGACCGACCTCATTGACTTGGCATCGACCACTCCTCCAATGTCCTTCAACAATGGATGCAAGCTCAGTCTGTACCATTCCGCTGCTTCGAAGAAAGCTCCCTTTGCCCGCTCGTGGTCCCCATGACGCCAGAAATAAGTTGTGGCCACGAACGCAGAGTCGGCGGAGAGGGTGAATGCTTCGCCGAGATCTGTGAGCATCAGTGCAAAACGTTTAGCGCGCTTCTCGCAACACCCGTTCAGTGGAAGACAGAGGGGCAGCTTACGAGTCGAGATGTCCTGGAAAAGACTTGTCACTAAGGTTCGATCGTCGCTCCGCGAGTGCACCGTCACCGTCATTGCAATTTGCCGGATGATCCGGGACGTCGCTTCATCAGCAGGCGAGCGCAAGTTCGTGACTATTTTCTTGAACATGGCGAAGTCTGGTCTGTGACTGTGTGATTTTACAAACGGAAGATAAGTCATAATCTCTTTTAATTACAGTATAGAAGGAGGAGATGTTCTCACTGCATATCATGATATCTCTGAGCGGCCGCTGATAGTCTGCCCCAAACCCCGAAACCTCGTCAGTGAAACGTTTACGCGATTGTGCGTTTCACAACCCCTGAGACTGACCGAACACTGTTCTTCTCCAAGTCTCCCTCGTTCCACCAAGTGACTATTGCAGTTGTGGCTTGTCCGAATGCTAGGAAACGCACGGGATGGTCAGTCAGCTATATATCCGGCGAGTATCGTGCCTACTGGCGCGAGCTTGCTCACCCTGGCCCAATTCCCCCTCGCCAGCGTCACGTTCCAACATCAACCGGATCTTACGAAGCCACATGGATGGGGTCGCCTCGATAGTCTTCACAACGAAGAAGAGGTGTCAACCATCGCCCAAAACTGGGAACCCATGCTGCAGGTGCAGTCCTCACCAACAACTGAGCTACCGCCTCTTCCGCTTCGCGCCATGACTGGGTACGGGTGTGGATCTGGGTAAGCAGACTCAGGCTCGCGATCTATGTAAGTTTCTTTTCATTAGCGTCATTCTGGAACAAAACTGCTGCCATCGTATGCCGACCTTGATCGCTCGCGCCGACTCGCTGCGCATGCCCTCCGCAAGCTCTATCGACCATAGGAGCCATTCCTTTGCTTTATCTTGCAACGCAGCGGAAGAGGAGTTTTCGATAGCGAGCACTTCACAGGCGGAATCTAAACCGCCGTGGGCGATCTTCTCGACCTGCTGGTACACACATCGTGCTCGTTAGATCATCAAACTCGAGCGGGGGCAGGGCAACTGCAGCGTGCAATCTGGCTTGCCTCGCGAGGGCCACAACTCGGAATCAATGACTCCAAGCGATGTTTGATAAAGTCCGCGACGCCCAATGCAGATCGCCGCGACTCGAAAATGATCCGCTGAACGTAGTGACCACTGAGAGCTCGCACGTCGTCTGGCGTCGTGTCAGGTCTGGATGGGGGTGCAACGGCGGGGGCATGTATTTCTTGCGCGTAGGTGGCGGCCGCATCGAAAAGGCGGGATAGTTGGATTTGCTCTCCTTTCGTGAATAGAGACTCGGCAATGGTTTTGTTAAGAAGGGACAGAAGGAGCACTCGCCCTGTGGAGGAAGGTCGAGATGCTAAGCGATCAGTTCGCTGTCATGACGCGCTCTGGCCCGCCAGCGCTGACGCGCAAACCGACCTTCACTTGATATCGGTTCTGGAGTTCCAAGTTGAATCAGGAGGTATGCTAGATGACGAGCTATGATGCTCAAGTTGGTTTCAGCTATGTTCTGTTCGCACCATGCGTGAAGAACGAACATACCTCTGGCGATCATGCTGAGCCATGGCAGCGGAAGCGAGTCACTGCTGACGTCTGGCTTGATTTGAAGCGCTATCCGCGGTGAGATATTTGGAGTATACTGAGTGCCCGAGGCTGTAATTGTTTTAATCTCGGTCACTTTGTTCCACAGCATCACTCCGAGCGCGTCGATTCGATCCTGCCATGAGGCTAGGGTGCCGCGTTCCGCTTGCGCCTCGGGCCTCGTGTCCCCCTCTGAATTGACATCGCGTGCGCGTTGTTGGGCAGGAGCGAGTCGGAGCTGCAGTGTGTGCAGCAAGCACTCTGCTTGTTCTAGCTGCTGACCCACGACGTCCGAGAGAGCTTGAGACGATTGAAGTGATCGAACTCCTTGCTCGTCATTGCTCTGCTGTCGAACGTCGTGGTCTCGGCCGAGAGAGTCAACGCCAGGAGCGATGCCAGCGAAGTGTCGAACCAGACGGTTGAGTTCATTCAGCTCGGGCGCTGTATCGGCGCACGCGTGAAACCACTGTTCGATCTTGTCGGGTCGATCGTGATCAGTTCGCGCTTTTTTGGTTTTGGACGGTCCCATGTGAGGTAGTTACTGCAGACGTGCGAGTGATCAAGAGTTTGAAGAACCTCCCTCGAACTTCTGAGTTGCCAGTCGCAGACGGAAAGCCGTCGCTGCCGCTTGAGGCCTTGAGGCTTGAGCGCATCCAGCTCCGAGCTGCTCCGAGCTTTCGGATGACTATAGTGACTGGCCAAAAATTCACTCCGATCGATCATGAACGCAACATTGCATTCGCTATCACTGGGCTTGCATACGAGCTTCTCCCACTCGCACAAGTTGGAGGAGTACTACTCTTTTTTGTGACTGCAAATCGCTTGGGCATACTAGTGACTCTATGGCGCGACTGACTGCATCGGCGTTCTTCTTTATCGCGAATCGCCGCCGCCGCGAGCCGAGACCGGCCGACGGCGGGGCTTCTCAGGTCTCGGCTCGCGGCGGGGCTTCTCACTACTATGTTGGCTGTCCTTAGGTGTAACGTGAAACGTGAAACGTGATTATTCGCAGACTCGAACAGATAAATTCAGGCTCGAGTAGACGTCTGGTCATGCAAAACATTGGCCATGTGCGGCATGTGTGGGCCGAAGCTACATGGCATCACGTGTAGCGAGTACCCGTACTAGTACTCCCCGAAGTCATGATCACGTCGGCCCGGGCCCCAGGTCGGTCCTTGACATGGGACCGCGAGATCGTCGGCTTGCGCGTGACCATACTATTACGCCTATCAACTACTAGCAGCGGCATTGCGCAGTGGAGACAAAGCTGACTCCAACCTAACTAAAACGCCGCAGATAATAGAGAGGTACGACAGGGTGAAGCAACCGCGCGATGGTCCGGAGCTGTATTACCCGTCTACCTTTCAACTTGGTTGCTCTTTTACAGCAGGAAGGAGAGGCGCCCCGAGATCAAATGCGCACGGTCGGGCCGCACAGACAGCGACGGCTCAATCCGTAGCCATTCTTGCGATCGGCGAGAGGGTGAACTCCTTCTTCTCAGGGGTGATTGGCTGCTAAAACTCTATATCAGCCGATTCATTACTCAGATGGGCACTGTTAATGAACACCGGGGTCGGCCTTCCGATGCTCACGAAGAGAGAGGCGCGGCTGCATCAGCAAAATGGGCACTCGGCGCGCACCGCTTAAAGGCGCTTAAGTTTGCTGATGTGAGCGGCGTTGATCGAGCCGATTTGGTATGCACCCAAACGAGCCTTAATTAGTGCACCTAAATTTCAACCCCGCCGTACCTACCTACTGCTCGAAACAATTCGGGCTTAAGCGCCTTTAAGCGGTGCGCGCCGAGTGCCCATTTTGCTGATGTGAGCGGCGTTGATCGAGCCGATTTGGTATGCACCCAAACGAGCCTTAATTAGTGCACCTAAATTTCAACCCCGCCGTACCTACCTACTGCTCGAAACAATTCGGTCACCGAACAATCGTGCCTTGCGTACGACGAATACTGAGCTCTGTCTACCTAGTAGGTAGATCACCCGGTCCTCGGCAACTGTGGTGCCCAAAAGCGAAACCCGAAGACGATCTTTCCGAAAAGACATCTCCTCGGATCCGCGCACCCTTTACTAGGTAGGTACGTAGTCACGGAGCGCTGTATTTAGTATACGGTTACAGAGCGCAAGCTCACTACCATTGTCAGCGACAAAGTTTCTGCCGACCTCGGACCGCGGTGACCAACGCTAGCTTGTGGGTACGCCCGGATATATGTATAATTCCGGCCGGAGGATTTCTTGTCTCGTGTCCCAGGCGCCGGTCATCAAAAATCCTTTGTCCAACCTCTCAGCCGTTAAACCACTAAGCTGAATCTGACTTCCTAATAGATCGAGAATCGCTTATCAGTGCATCCTCCGGCCGGAATTATACATATATCCGGGCGTACCCACAGAGAAGCAACGTCTCGGCTGCCTGGGTGGGTAGCGCGCGTAGCAGCCCGATAGCGAAGACAGCCAATGGCTTCTTGAACCAAAAATGGGGACAATGATGTTCCCGTAGCCGCCTGCACGTTCAGTCCGCATCGGGTGAAACCAGTCTTCGGAGTCGGCACCGCTCAGCCTGGTGAGCTTGAGTCCATCACCGACAACGACAACTGTGTTCCCTCCTTCTACTCATCCGCGTGTAGCCGACAGCGTAATTTCGCGCATGGATGCCCCTCTGCTCAATCTCGATATGCCTCGACTCAATCCCCTATCCTCGGTGCGTGCTCCAGCTTCCATCCGCGCTCGAGCCGCTCGCGCTGAGCAGCTCGCCGATGGACCATACACGAGAAGGTCAGTCGGAAGCACCACTTCACAAGGGCCGCACTCTTTGTTAGTAGCGTTTGAGTCTACTAACACGACTTTGTTTTGATGCGCACGACCCGCTTCTGAAAATGCTTACCCATCGTTGCCCTTTTCAGACGGCGAGGGGCTAGCAGCGGGACCGCGACGACCCAGAGCCGACCGACCCTCCACGATTTCAGCCAACGCCCGCCCTCCGTCACCACTCGCCGACCGCAACACAACCAACTTGAATCGAAATACATCAGGCAAGAACACGATTCGCCATTCAATCGAGTCGACACACCGCATCTGACCAGTTGTCAGCAAGAGGAGGTGTTCCGACCTGCGGATGCTCGTCGTCGGTTCTCGGCGTCGCAGACTCCAAATCGGGACTCAAGCTCGCTGTCTTCATCCAGTGGCAGTGCGCCTGAAACTGCCCAATTGGACCGAGAATCGTATCCATCTCGAACATCAGGTTTGACCTCCTCTCCTTCACACCCCATTGTCGGCGATTTTTCGTCGCTCGACCCGATGCTGTCCAGTACACCGCCGCGCTGTTCGCCATCGCTTTCGCCGTTCGCCAATTCGCCGATGGCATCACCTCCCCTTGCCACGATTAGCCTTGACGCCCTCATTAACCCCGTATCGATCACTCCCAGCAAAAAACACATGCTTGGATTACTCCCGCGACCTATTGTCGACTCCTCATCGTTGGAGCTACTGCGACGTTCCAGCCCCGCGAAGAGAAGATCGAGGTCCAAAAGAAACGCTCTGTCTAGCGGTAAAGAGACCTTATCTTCGCTCCTCACCAAGCTCGAACGAAACGGGGTTGAAAAAATTAATCTGTTGATGGAGAGCTCAAAACCATATCAACTCGAGCATTCACACGTGTCACCGCGCGCTTCGCCGGCCCCTCCCCACACCGAAGTGGAGAAGAACATAATCAACCATGATTGGGTGTCTGAATCATCGAATGCCCGTGTTGCACCCGAATCGACTGAAATCGCACTTCTAATGCAACCTTTGAAGAAACAGGGTGGCAAGAATCGGCGCAATCAGCCCCCTCGCCCACCGAACCCTTGGATCCTGTACCGTTCTGCTCAGATCCAGAGGCTGCGAGCCGATCCCCGATTTGTCAAGACATCACAATGTGAAGTTTGTGAGTTGCCGTTGCACAGGATGACAAAAATTATGTCTGAGGGCGGTAGCTGACCTTAACTGTGGGCCTGCAGCAAGACTCATCTCTTACATGTGGAGGGACGAAACGCCGGAGAGTCGGCTTAAATACGAACAACTCGCAGCCGAAGCCAAGGCGGCTCATGCCCTCGCGTACCCTGGTAAGCCATGTGTCGCAGCATCAGGAACCCCATCTGGGACTTGTAAAGGCCCTGACTAATCGAGGAAAATATTGTGCTGCAGACTACACGTATCGTCCGGCAAAGAGACCCCGACGAAATGTAGAGCCAACCCAACCGGAGGCCACGACTCTTGAGTCATCCGACTGCACCTCCTCGACGCCCATCGACTCCGACCTCCTGAGCTGCACTTCTTCTTCCCTGCCCTCTTTGAAAACCTTGAACGAGTGGGGTTCCAGTGGGCCCAGGCCAGACTCTCAATGGGCAACTGGCCAGTGCAGCGAAGCGAGCTGGCTTCCTGCGGCGCCTTCAACGGTCGAATCGCTCGACTCCAGTATTGAACATCTGCTCGCCTCGCTCGACTACCCAACCAGGTTCAATAACTCACTCGAACTGGACACGATGTGCGACAATACCAACCCGCTCTGGAGCTCAACGATGAATCACTCGCCCGATGTGAACGCCAGCCGGGGATGGGGAATCTCTGCTTCCCCCTTCCTAGACATGCATCACGCGCAGATGGTACCCTTCTCCGCCCCTGCCGCTTTTTCGGCCTTTGAATTTGGTTCCGTCCCGTCCTCAGTCGAAGGGAGCTTCTTCGACGGGGACTTTTCTTTGCGGAGCGCTCCACTTTCTCCCTCTTGCCTCGCCTCGAGCCCTCTTTCCTACGACCCTTCCCCGTTCGAGTTGTCGTCCTCAACTTCGTCAACTTCGTCGATCGCGAGCGCAGATGACGTGGAGGACACATTTTCATCCCCGGGGACAATCGCCTCCTCCGTCACGAGTGCCTCTGCAGCGCCCTCGCCCGCCAACAGCATCGAGTCCCCGTTGTGGCTGGACCGCCGCACGCCCTTCACGAGCGCAAGCCACACTCCCATCATGCTTGCAAGTTCGACTTTCGAGAAAGCTTTCATCTCTGACCCACCGGCTGGCCCGATAAAGGATCTGACACGATTTGATGCCGATCACGACATCTTGGTGGATCAGAACTGGTTTTCGCCTGTATCAAGCCTCTCTCAAAACCTCGTCGCTCTTGATACTATTCTCGTCTACTAGACCCGTCTTGTCATTCGTTATCGTCCAAATGGAATCTGTACATATATTGGTTCACGTGTAATCGATTACTTCAATGTTGCACGTGGAGTTGCGTCTGTTTGCTTGTGAGCGTTGGGTGTTGAATGCCGTAGGGGTGTTTAGGGGCTTAGATGCGGGAAGGTCAGACCCAACTGGCAGCAGTATCGAAGGGAAAGGGACGAGGCAAGCTGGGCTAGACGGTGAGGCAGAGTCGGAAGCGGCGTGGTGCTGGCCTCTTCCTTGGAGGTTTTACTTTTGGCCCCATTCTGGGTGCTTGTGGGGATCCGATTTTGCCACAATGCCCCATTGACTGCTCATCATCGTGGACTGGAGATAGTGCATGCGCCTCTGACAGGAGATCGGGGGCTTGACGACGAGTCGACTCGCGCGACTTGACTCGCGGATGCGAGCGCAGGTATCGTGGGCAGGAGCCTTGTCGAGGATTGTGATGTTGGTGTCTCAGGTGATTATGAGACGCTGATGATTGGATTGAGGCGGTGCGTCGGGTGTGTCGTGCAGACTGAGGGGCGGAGCGCGGTCGCGAGGGTTTTGGGAACCTGAAGCCGAGGCACGAGATACGTAAGTACGAGAGCCGAAGATGATAGTAAAGATAGTTGGAGAAAGAAGAGAAGCGCTAAGGGAGCGCGCGCGAGGCAGGCACGAGCCGCGCGAGGCGACTAATATCAACAACTAGTAACTAATCATAATCAGGAAGACAAGTGGGATGACACAGCAATATACACTCTGACACCCCCCCGTGCTGTCATACCACTGCACCTCGTAAACCCAAATTCGCCCGATGGAAGATGAACGGCTTGGGACCCAAGGCTTTGGTGAAGATATCGGCGAACATGTCACCGGTGGCGATGTAGCGGACCTCGATCTCCTTCTCAGCAACCCTTTCGCGGACGTAGTGTTCCGAGATGCGAACATGACGAGACCCCTGATGGTTGGTCGGGTGCTGCGCAAGAGCCAGCGAACCTTGGTTGTCACCATAGAGCACGACTGGGCCAGAGACCGGAGCGCCAAGTTCAGCCAGGAGTTCGCTCAGGTGGATGGCATCACCGCTTGTGTACGAAAGAGAGAGGTACTCCGCGTCGATAGTAGACTTGGCGACCCTGTGCTCGCGTTTGGAGCACCAAGCGATCGCGGCTCCAGACAAGATGAACGCGTAGCCCATGGTCGATCGCGAGGTCGTTAGACAGGCTCCCCAGTTCGCGTCCGAGTAGCCATGGAGTGGTTGGCTGGTATTGCGATAGGTGAGCCCCAAGTCCAGCGTGCCTTTGATGTAGCGGAGGACCTGCTTGATGGCTGTCCAATGCTCCGGGCCGGGCTGCTGCGAGAAGCGAGCGAGGTAGCTGACCACGAAGGCAAGGTCCGGACGAGTTCCTACGGCGGCGTACATCAACGAACCGATGGCCTGCAAGTAGCGCGTACGATCCTGAGGAGTGGCCGACAAGTCCTCGAAGTCAAGGACGACACCTGGCTGCATTGGAATACTCGCCGGCTTGGCATCGGTGAACTGGAACCTGGCCAGGATGTCCCGAAGGTAGCGCTCTTGCGAGAGCGTGATAGATCCGTCTTGTCCACGCTTGACTTGGATGCCTAGGATGTATTCGGCAGGTCCGAGACATTTGATGCCATACGCGAGTTCCAACGCGTCGAGCACCCGGTCGATCTCGGCGGTAGAGGGGCCAACCAAAAGCAAGTCGTCGACGTACAAGGCAATGTAATGAGAGTGCCCGTCGTGTTCGCGGCGGTAGATGCAGATGTCGGACCGGGTGGGCACGTATCCGAGGGACCGCAGAGTCAAGTCAATCTCAGCGTTCCAGATGGTGCCGGCCTGGCGAAGGCCGTAGATGGATTTGGACAGCTTGAGGATCTTGCCGGGCAGGTCAATGCCCTGAGGGACGCGCATGTACAGAGGCTTGTCAAGTTTGCCGTGGAGGTACGCTTTGTTGACGTCGGCCTGATGGACGTGATAGCCGTTGGCCGCGGCGAGTGCGATGAGGGCTCGAATGGACGTGAATTTAACGACTGGGGCGTAGTTCTTCTCGAAGTCAAGGCCAGGACGTTGGGCACATCCTTGAGCGACGAGACGCGCCTTGTAATCGGTGATGTCGCCATGCTGGTTGCGTTTAGTCCGGAACACCCAGCCCGATCGCAGGAGGATCTCACCCGCGGGGAGCTCATCGGATTCGATGATTTCGAAGACCTCGTAATCGTTAAGAAGCGAATCGAATTCATCCTGTGCCGGTGCGCCCCAAATATCCTCTTGTCCCGATCGGATGAAGTCGCCCCAATTGGCCGGATCGCGAACAACTGTCAAGTCGTGATCTGCGAAGCCGGCTTTGGTGGATGCGAAGGCGAGGAGCAGGCTCTTGAAGGAGGCGGTGGGTCCGTCGGGGCCGTCGACGAGCTGTTCCCGCGTGATCATGGTGGGAACGAGCTGGCGGCGTGTCCGGGATCGCGCAAGCGAGCCAAGTACCTCGAGCTCAAGAACGCCATGAAGGAACTCCAAGGCTCATCATCGCCTGCGTCCACGTTCGTGGCCACCGAGGAAGCATCCAAGGATCAACACCTGTCCGTCTTTTCTTCTGCTAGTTGTTCGCGATCGGGCCAATTGGGGCGACGTCATCCGATCGGGACAAGAGGATATTTGGGGCGCACCGGCACAGGATGAATTCGATTCGCTTCTTAACGATTACGAGGTCTTCGAAATCATCGAATCCGGTGAGCTCCCCGCGGGTGAGATCCTCCTGCGATCGGGCTGGGTGTTCCGGACTAAACGCAACCAGCATGGCGACATCACCGATTACATTATCGGAGACGAGCTTGACCGAGCCGATTCCCGAGGCCTTCACCGTTCCCCCTAGACCTTGCAGGACTTGCGGGGTAGGCGAAAGGGGGCCGTCAAAGAAGGACGCATCGTTGACGACGTGGCACGCCGACGCCGAGTCTAGCAGAAGGATTTCCGCCGGTGGCCCGATGTTGATAAACGTAGCAGAAGAAAAGACGGACAGGTGTTGATCCTTGGATGCTTCCTCGGTGGCCACGAACGTGGACGCAGGCGATGATGAGCCTTGGAGTTCCTTCATGGCGTTCTTGAGCTCGAGGTACTTGGCTCGCTTGCGCGATTCCGGACACTTGTCGAGCCAGTGTTTGCCTTGACCACAAGCTGGGCAGTTGCTCGGGGCAGGACCAGAACGATCCCATTTTGAGCGTTTGGTCGGTACGACCGCCTTCGCAACGAGGACCGTCGCTCGATTCGTCCGAGCGTTGAATCCAGCCCAAGAGGGCGGGCATGGCGGCATCGTGAGGACCCAGTCAACGTAATTGTCCTCCGTAAGCTTCGAGTCGTGTGGGAAGACCGGGGGGTTGACTGGGGGGAGTAGCTGACGCATGGAGAGTGCGTCGTCGTCCTGTGCGGGTGCGGGGCGCTGGTTCCTAATCAGCTCGTCGAATTGCTCTTTGGTGAGCGTGACGGAGGTAGCGGAGGCGACGTCGATGGTGTGGATCGACGTTGATGACGGTGGTAGAGGAGGCGTAGATGCCATGTCACCGTGATCGTCGGGGTCGCCCGCCGCTGGTAGGTTCGGTGGGCTCATAACCTTTTGGGAACCTGAAGCCGAGGCACGAGATACGTAAGTACGAGAGCCGAAGATGATAGTAAAGATAGTTGGAGAAAGAAGAGAAGCGCTAAGGGAGCGCGCGCGAGGCGACTAATATCAACAACTAGTAACTAATCATAATCAGGAAGACAAGTGGGATGACACAGCAATATACACTCTGACAGAGGGTGCCTCCAACGTTGCAAACTCGTTGGCTATACACGTAGGCTGTTCAGGTCCTCGATAGCCTATCAGCTTTCCACAACCAGTGTTATAATCCCTTTTTTCAAGCTGGGCGCGACTTACCAACTCGGCCATGGGGACTTCGCACAGCACGCGCTAGGCGGGGTGTGGTCGTTGAAAGCGTCATGGAACATTGAATAATCAACAGCATCCATTCCGATGGATTTTGAGGTGGCTGGATGTGCGATGGATCCGGTGGAATTGGATACAAATATGAGCAGGTCGAATATTCGTCGCCGCTACCCTGATTCGGTTCGGAGCCAGGGCGAAGGTGTTGTGACGCCGTGGACGGAGTGGAACTCCTCGTTCGGCGCAAGCGAGTTGTGCCACTGCTGGGCCAACGTTCCCGGTTGCCCATCAAAGCCATGCAGGAGACCTCCGCCCAATACTGGTAATATTGACAGATCGAGCATGGTCGACTCTTTGTCGGCGGTGAGTGAGGATGATGAAGACTGCGCAGCGGCTCCGAAGGGCGGAGGCCTGTCGCAGGCGCAAGCTGGACGCGAAGACTCGGCAGCTGAGCTGATGTTGGCATGTCGTCGATTTTGCTTCGTGCAGAGAGTTGCCGGTAGGGGGACAAGTTAGGAGGAAGGAAATCTACAAGAACTTTCTCAAACTATATGTCAAGCAGAACAATGGTAGATAGGTCATGGAAGCTGTGCCGACGGGTTCGGTCGTGGTGACCTTTTCCGAGTACCATGTAAAGGCCCACCACTAGTTCTATGATCCCCTTACCAAAGGTAGAGCTCAGGTAGACGTGCTATGCTCTAGATACTGAGAAGTCCCGTAAGTTCGTTGCAGCCCTGCCAGATAGCTCGGCAGATCCGGGCACCGCGATCACTCTGCGATCCGCTGCCGTGCGCAGATCTTGGACCAGCCTCGGCTTCCTGATCAGCTGCTTATCTACGATTGAGTTATAGGTGCTGCAAGTGGGAGGAGATGAGAAGTAGGTACATACCTAGGTAGACACCGACGCTTGGGAACTTTCTTTGTTTAGCGCATAACAGGTAAGACGCGCGAGCGGAAAATGTTGCGATCAGAGTGGATCCCGAATCTCTGACTCCCGATCGAACCCACCACTTCGGATACTCTTCTGAGTCTTCTCTCTGTTCCGGCGATGCTTCGAACTTAGCGCAATACACACACGTCCACATGCGCAGGATTTGACCTACTGGCGTACCTGGATGCAGGGGACCTGCTCGCCGTGCTCGGACAAGATAGGGGAGTGAGGCAAAGTCCGTACATTCCTTGTAGAAAATTACGAGAATAATAATTACAGACTTAAGAAAAAAAGAAAAAAAAAGGGATGACACGTGCAGAGGAGCAGATGAACCTGGCAGTAATCGAATCTGCTCCGGCACCTCATTTCCTGACCGAGGCAGCACGCTATGAGAAGAGGCGCTTCTCGAACGAGTGCAGACCGTGAACCCCACCCTCGACCTGGGCACTCGCAGTGCGCAGCTCGAACCTCAACTCGCCCGAATAAGCACGATCTTGCATCTCGGCGATCGATCGCGTACCCATGTCTTGCAACGAGTGCTGCAATCCGGCGTGCAGGTAAGGGATGAACTTGCGCAGCGAGCCCTTGTCTTGCACGGCACCGGCGACTCCTTGCGCGACGCGGACGGCGTCTCCTTCGGAGAAGTAACGGGACGTCGCGGCGTTGTCGATGTCGGCGGTCACCTGGGCTCGCTTGTCCTTGACCGTTCCGGCATCCATGGCGTCGATCGAGCCCATACCGCGGTACTTCTTCAACCGCTTGCCCTCATTATAAAAGAACTCTCCGGGTGACTCGGTCGTACCGGCCAAAAGACCGCCCATCATGACGGCCGAGGCGCCGAGTGCGAGCGCCTTGGCGATGTGACCTACGTTGCTGATACCTCCATCGGCGATGACGGGGACGCCAAACTTGCGCGCGAACTCGGCGACGGCGAAAACAGCCGTTCCTTGGGGTCGACCGACGGCCGTCACTTCTTGCGTGATGCAGATGGATCCGGAGCCCATGCCAACTCGCAAACCATCGGCACCGGCGTCGATGAGGGCCGCAGCCTGTTCACGTGTGACTACGTTGCCGGCCACGACCTCGAGGTCGGGGAACTCGCCCTTGATCCATCGGATCATCTCGATCTGGTACGACGAGTTGCCCTGTGACGAGTCGAGCACGACGACGTCCAACCCGGCCTCGACAAGCAAGCGCAGGCGCTCGCGGTCGGGGCCACGGGTGCCGATGGCGGCGGCGCAGATGAGCTGCTTGGACTCGGGCTTCTTGGACGCCAAAGGGTAGTCCTTGTTTTTGAGCAGGTCGGATCGCGCGAGCAGAGCGACGAGTCGGCCCTCGGTGTCGACGATGGGCAACTTGCCCTTCTTAGAGTCGCGCAAGATGGTGTTGGCTTGCTCGAGGGTGACGCCGGACTTGGCGACGACGAGCTCTTCACCAGTGGTCATGACCGTCGACAGCTTTGCCGAGTTGGGTCGGAACTGGATGTCGCGAGCAGTGACAATGCCGACAAGCTTGCTGTTGAGCTTTCCGGTCTCTGCAAACGAGGGATGCAGACGCGTTGCCTTTGTTGTGTCAGTGCGTGCTCCGTCAACAATAGGGAAGCGGAGCGCGGTAGGCGTATTGTGTGTTGTCGATGAGCATCGACGGTGAAGAATCAGTAGAGCCGATCAAGGCGTATTCAATGTTTCCACATGGTTTTTAAATGAGCGATCAAACTCGATTTCGGTAGAACGAAGGAAATGAATTGGTTGTACATCATTTTTAGGGCGGTTGCTCGACCTGACGTGGCGCCGGGAAGGAAGGGCGATAGGACCCAGGACGGTCTCGATGGGATATGCACTCACCGGTGATGGGGATGCCGCAGAATCCGAATCGGTCCTTGATGTCCCAGACGTCAGCGACGGTGTTGTTGGACGAGAGCGCGACGGGGTCGGTGATGAAGCCGTTCTCGAACCTTGACGCACGCGAACGCGAGATGTCAGTTCTCGAATTCATGAAAGCTTTTCAGTCAGACGCGCCGAGGGGGTGGGGGACTTTGACACACTTCTTGACGGCGCGAACCATCTCCGCCTGCATCTGAGGAGGAAGGTTATGGTGGATGACACCCACTCCGCCGAGCAACTGTGCGTTGCGGTACGCGGAGAGTCGAGAGGAGTCGGGACGAGAGTGCCGTGGAAAAAATCGCGTCGTTGGGAGAGCCAATAGGGCGGTGCAGGAGTAGATGGCAAGGTCAGTCACCATGATCTTGTCGAGGAGCCAAGTCAAGTGCATTTTAATGGAAACTCACAGCCATAGCGATGGCCATCTCGGTCTCGGTGACGGTGTCCATGGGCGACGAGAGGAAGGGCGTCTTGAGCACCGTCTTCCTCGTGATACGACTCTCGAGGCTGACCGCATTGGAAGGGAAGTCGATGTGGCCGGGCAGGACGAGGAAATCGTTGTAGGTCAGGCCTCCATGCTCTTGCGAGTCCATCAAGGAACGCAGCGAGAGGCCATCGGGCTGCGCGTAGGTTTTGAGGTGCGCCAACGCCTCGGAAGCGGGCAGCAACGGCGACGAGGAGGAAGAGGAGGAGGAGGAGGAAGCAGTGGCCATCACGGAGGGAGTTGATACGGGGAGTGGAATTGGGAGGCGAGAGTAAGAGGCCTTATTAATGAGGCGAGTACCGGGTACGGTGCTGAGGGGGGTGATGACGAAGAGAGTAGAAGTCAGAGCCCAGCCAGCCCCTGCCCGCAAGAGCCACCATTTCCGACTGGCTGCGAAGGCTCGGCCAAGGCCACGACGGCCCGCTCCCTGCGCCGCGAGGCCCAGCGAGTGTTTTGAGCGACGCGATGCCGAGGCTTGCGCTTGGACCTCTTTTCCCTTCAGGCGTCTGGCTCGGCTTGAGTCACGCGCGGGTGGGGGCTGCGCGCGTGCTCTTTTCCTCCCGCACACCACTACGCTCACCACGCACGGAGAGGTGCGCTACGACGCCTTCCACCTTCCGCGACGCCGCGATGGCGTCTTCCTCCGCCAGCACGCCATCGTTGGTTGTGCCCGAGAAGCGAGTTCTGTCGATACAGTCCCACGTCGTGGCAGGCTATGTTGGTGAGTTCATGCTCCATGGTCGCCGCTTCGTTTTGGCCCCTTCGCAGCCAGCGGTCGGCGCTAACCCCTTTTTTTTGCCTCGTGTGCGCGCCCTACCTTTGCTCAGGCAACAAATCGGCTAGCTTTCCCCTGCAACTCTTGGGCTGGGAGGTAGATGCGGCCAACACGGTCGAATTCTCTAACCACACGGTAAGTTTCGGTTGCCATCGCCGTGCAGAGGGCCACGTCGCCCTCGACTTTTCCTCGCCTGGCGCTCCTGTGCTCTCGCCATTGAACCATTGCCCAGCCAACTAACGCTCTTCTCCCTCTTTTCTTTTCTCTTGCTTGCATACTTTTGCATATACTGCACGGTCGCCTCTCCGCGCTTTCTCATGAATGCCTTGTCCGTGTGCCCTCGTCGTTTTCCTCGGTCGTCTCGATCACTCAGGGTTCGCGTAATTTCCCTGCCTTGTTTTTCCAAGTATCAGGGGATGTCACGACTGACTTGTGACTGTTCTCAAAATCATAGGTTACGGCAGATGGGGCGGATCCAAGTTTGACGCCGCTCATCTCGAGGATGTCATGAGCGCACTCGATGTGAGTTTCTTGAGTCGCCTACGCCCATCCCTGTCAATCTCGCAGAGGCAGCACAAGGTTGCTGACGATAGCACCACGCCAACCCCCAGGCCAACGGGCTTCTTCGCCAGTCACATCTGTTGACCGGCTACGTACCCGGTGCCGAGGCGCTGCTCGTTGTCGCTCGCACCGTTGACCGATTGCGCTCCATCAACCCCAACCTCGTCTACGTCCTCGACCCCGTCATGGGTGACGACGGTCGCATCTACGTCTCGGAAGCCGTCATCCCCATCTACAAGTCGTTAATGCCCAAAGCGACGTGCGCAACGCCCAACTACTTTGAGGCCGAGCTTCTCACCGATGTCAAGATTCTCGGCGCCGCTTCGTTGCGTTTGGCACTGCGGACCTTCCACGAACGGTATCGCATCCCTAACATCGTCATCTCGGCCGTGTCGTTGCCTCGCGACGAGCTAGCCAAGCTCGGCGTGACTGTCGAATCGGCAGCGCCCAACGATCGGCTCTTGCTCTGCTGCGGTTCGACCATGACACCAACCTCGTCGGCTAACGACCCGATCGAATCCATTTCATTCGGCATCGCCTTCCCCGAGTTGGCCGAACACTACGAAGGTGTCGGCGACGTCTTCTCTTCCCTCGTCTTGGGTCGCTTCCCCAATACCTCTCACCCCCCGCACGCCGTGTCTCCCCTCGCCTACACTGTCGAATTGGCGATCGCTTCCCTGCAAGGTGTCCTCGCTCGAACGCGTGCCAACGCACTGAGGTTGGCTAAGCATTACCCCGATGCCATCATCCCCCGCGAAGGGGAAAGTGCCGAAGAGCGTGTGCGACGGCTGAGGATGGTCGAGCTCAAGCTGGTTCAATCCCAGAAGGAACTTCTGGACCCGCAAGTCATCCACCGCGCCGTTCGACTGTGACATCGCCGTTCGACTTCGTCCGCCCCTCTGCATCCCTTCCCGCAATTCAACTATCGACTTCTTCATCTTTTCTGTTGTGTTCGTATCGACTCGGTTTGTGTCCCGTTAACCTGAGCATTGTTGTCTCTTCATATCTCGGTGAGTTTTCAGCCTCCTTTCCCCTTCATATCTTTCCTCCTTTCTTCTCTCGTCGGTTGGTGTGTGTGGTCCACTCTTCGCGCGAGATGAGTACTTTATTGTCGCCCCAGTCGTAGTTGGTCCTCCCTCAACCAGAGGACCATGCCGATTCGACACGCGCTCACTTATTTTAGCCAATAAACCAAAGAGCAACACTGAGGCGAAATTGGACCACATACATTATCCGACCATGGAGAAGGAGATGGCACAGCGAGGATGCTCATTTCGGAATGTCGATGACTGACTCCTCACGACCATTCTATCCTTGCGTCTCATTCAGGAACCCTACCCCATCTTGGAATCGCCTGGGTTAACAAAGCCCCTCAGTTCTGTTATAGGTAAGCCTCCCCCGCTTTCTCGCATCTACTCCACCTCCGTCTTCATTTTCGACTACACAGAAGGATATGACGACAAAATATGTTCCATGCTAAAACCGACCCCGGGCCTTTCGAGGTACTTGAGGGGATGTGGAATGAACCGCTTTTAAGAACGGCCAACGGATCCTATCATATCCAACGCACCTCTCTTGCATCACGACGTATCATCCACTTGACGAAGATTTTGATGGCTGACTGGTCTCGTTGCCTTTTTGTTCTGAATGCGTTGATTTTCGCACAGATTCGTCTTTGATGCTCTCGACGATTTCTTGTTCGTCTGTACTCTTCACTATTTTACTTGTTTGTCTGTGACTCGATTGCAATCTGCATCGTACCGACTATCCGAAATCCTAAGCCCTTCAAGTTCAGTGAGAAGCTGGTTCCAATCCAATGATCAGCCCCATCCGCAAGTCCTCAGGACCTCCCCTCCATCTCCTTCCACCTCTTGCGACTCGCCTCCCTCACATCTTCCCGCCAACCACCTTGTTTGGCATCATGAATGACGACGGGTTGTAAGAGTGCTTTGAGGGTTCGACTCCCCAAGCCGGACTTTGCGTCCCCATTCAGTACTTTAGGATCGATAAGTTGTCCTAGACCTCGTGGGGTGGCATTCGTCGTGGTTGAAGCTGAGGCTGCGGTGGACGTAGACGATCCTGCACCGCCAACTTTAGCGAGCAATTTGGCGCCTTTACTTTCACTTCCGAACGGATCGATTGGACGAGTCGTCGAAGAAGCCGAGACGACCGAATGGGCTGCGTTCGCACCTGGCACAGTAAAGAACGGTGCTAAAGTCGAAGTCTTGGTCGCTACTTCGCCGGCACCGAGGTTGCGTTCCCTTCTGATCTTGGCGCGGTCGATGAATTGAGTCTCGGCTGGGCGGGTGGAAGATGGGTCGACACCGTCCTTGCCTTCAATTGGGGTCACAGTCGAGTTCTTCAATCCAGGCCCTATACGATATTGTTCCTTGAGTCCCTTCATACGTTCGCGTCGCTCGAGCTCTTTCTGTTCCTTCGTCACGGCCGTATAAGGTGTAGGGCCGAGCGAGGTTGGACCGTCAGTTGTGGTAGAAGTGGGTTGGTGGTCCTCGGAAGTGGATAAAGGAATGAGGTTGGATTCGTCGGTTTTGATGGAGCAGGTCGAGCATGGGAGGGACGCGTGGATGTGGATCGAGAAGGAGGTGGTGCCGATGCGTAAGAGACTGTTGGGATGGATCAAGATAGCCCGATGATTGAGTCAGCATCAAGTTGTGAGCGATTGCAATGTGTAGTTGACCTACTCGAGATGATGCAACGTCCTGGGCTCACTCGCCACCTTGTCCCGACTGAGCCTGACCCATTCCCCCGTTGAGCTCGTCGCCTTGACGAACGTCCCCTGCGTACTCCCTCCGTCAACGACTTGCCACTCTCCTCCATCCCCACCCGCGTCCAAGGGAGTAAAGAAGAGGGTGGCATGAGTCTTGCTGACTTGCAATTCCTTGAGTCGTATGCGCTTGTCGAACGCCTTGTCCCTTCCTACTTGTACGGGTTCGTCCGGAGGAATGAGGATGACGCGATCCTTTTGCAATACCCCCGATCGGTCGACAACAAGCCTCAGTATGGGAGCTGCTAACTCGTCGAGGCTGGGGTCGTAGCGATCGTGGGTCCATTTGCCTGCTTCGCGGAGGGGTCCGTCATCGTGTTCGTCGCCCGAGAAAGGCCACACTTGTTCCTCTGGTACAGCCGGGGCGTAGGACAGTTCGACCGGCGTATCTGGATCATCTCGATCGTAGTAGCTTCTCTTCCCCTTGGCTGTAGCAGACGACGATCCTCCTGATCTCGCTGACCGAGCATAAGCAGCAGCTGAAGCTCGGACATCGCTCGCCTCCGCCGCGTTCGCCTTCGCCGAGTCGTGCGGCTGCTGATGCCGAGTCGCGCTCGCATAAACCCATTCACCGTCGGCGCCGATCCGAGCCCATTGCTGCGTCGAGGGATTGTAGTAGAGCGAGTAGGTCGGATCCCAGATCCATTGCGACGAGCTCGCCATGCGCTGATCCCGACGGGTCCGAGGCGGCAGAAGCAGAAGCAGAAGCAAGAGCTCGATCGCCGGCTCGAGCGCTTCGAGTCGAGGCCCGGCCGCGTCGGGCACGCAGGGGCACGCATCGCTCGACCGGCAACCCACCCAAACTCAGGAGGCCACTTTAGGTTCGGGCGAAGAGGAGCAACTTGACGGACGCGATAGGGTGACATAGCGTCGTGAGCCGGGACACAGCCTCGCACTTGCCCCCAGTAGGGCGGCTCAACGCCTATTCACTCAGCCCTGATGCCCTTCTCACTCGGTCACACGGTGGCGTCCACCTCGACTGCTCCCACCTTGCGCTGAGAAAGATGGTGCCGTGAGTTGGCTCCCTCCCCTAGCCGTGGCCGCGCCGGTCTCACAAGGCGCCCCCTGTCCTACCCCTGTGGGACCCTCCGTTCCGCTGGCCGCGTCTGACGGCCCAGACTAACCAGGCACGTTCCACGTCATCGGCCCAGGTCCCATACCTCCATCACCTGCTCAACTCGAAGAACCGAACCAAGCGATTCACAATGCGCAGAGACCCAACCCCTCCTTTCCCCAATCACCTCGCCGTTATCCCCACCACCACCACCACCACCACCGTTAATCATCCCATTCGAACTGCCACCCTCACCTTCACTCACTCCCGTTGATCATCATCTCATACCCATAACGGCTTTTTCATCGGCCTCTACAATTCGTCCGCCGAACGACTCGAGATCTTTCTCCCCATTGGACGCTCTCAGCTCCACCGAATCAGACCCCGAATCCCCACTCGTAGACGAACCGTACTACTACCCACCGGACGACTCCTCATTCGTCTATCTCACATCGCAAAATCGACAGCTCGTCAACGCAAGACGACCCCATCGTTTCGGATGGCAACGGTTCTTGATCGCGCTGGACCGACTCGATCGTACGCCGACCATGTTGCTCGCGCTCGGATTGTCATTGTGGGCGATCGGTCTCTTCTTTCTCGCGTACTGTACATGGCTTAAGGGTGGGCGTGAACAAAGAGAGGGGTGATTCATATCATAAAGGCATACATAGTGTAGTTCTTTCAACGTTGATGCCAGTGCATGGCCATGACGATTGGTGTAAAAGTGAACGCAGTCTCTCTTCAGTGCATGCGGGGAGAGCATCACGAAACCTAAAGAAAAATCTAGAGAGCTAGCGGAATCAAACGAGAAGAGAAGAGGGAACACTTCCCGCGGAAAAGAGAAGCAGAGATGAAGGCAAAACCTTAAAAGTCCCGGGCATTTTCGCTTTAAGCTGCGCGGAGTAAAGAGAAGCGTCGGTCATTCGGTAGGTCACAAACAGACTGTAGGCAGGAGCATCCGAAAGAACATACCGAATCCAAAAGAGCCAGCGCCCTCCGTGATGGACGTGAGCAACGCTTTGCGAAGCTCTTCGTACGATTGATAGCTCGTGGGCAGATCAAGCTCTGTTTTCGGGACGGGGTAGAGAGGATTAACGCTTTGTCCACCCAGTGTGATTCGAGACACAACTCACGGTTGAAACACGTGTGTGCCGTTGGCAGCGCCTTGGAAGCACCGGCTGAGTGGATTGAGAACTTCGTCACCCCAGACATGCCTTGGAGCGAGGCGAATCCTTCGAGGGGAACTCGAGACGATCCCGAAACGAATTGAAGGAGCTGTGGTGACAACAGACGAGGAAGTCAATATCTCGCACGCGAATCCGCCAAAAAGGAGTTCCGAGGTTTAAGAGCTGACCTTGGCACGCTCCTCGTGCGAGAAGGAGCGAACGGCACGCCAGAAGTAACCAATAACGGGGTCGGTCGATGTGAAGTTGACCAGGTTCGTGTTGGCGCGCCACTCGTCGACGTCGATCTCGGGCAAGCCGGAGATGAGCAGTTCGAGTTCGCGCTCGGAGAAGATGCGCATTAGATCTTTAGGAACGATCTCGTAAAGACCCTTGAGCAAGGCCTGATCGAGAAATGGCAAGTTTGATGTTAGCGCCTCGGCGGCAATTTCGGACGGCGTAAACTAAGATTGGCTGACTCACGTCGATCTGATCCTTGATTTCGATAGACAGCCGCTGATCCGCAATCAGACGCACATACTCGTGTTTATTGGCGTTGGTCACGGGGATGTTGCGCCCATTTGGCAGGAGATCGACGACGCTCGTCACGCCGAAGTCGTCGCTTTCGATCGAGAAGGTCAAATCGATGACGCCGTCAATGTCGTTCTCGAGCATCCACACAAGCGACTTGTGGTACTCGGGATCGATCGATTCGAGGTCATTGTGGTCGATACGCTTGCCGAGCATGTGTTTGTAAACGGATCGAGAGAAGTACGCCTCGAGAACCCTTTGATCGTGGAGTGCCTTTCCGATGATGTGACCCACGAACTTGAAGAAGGCCAAATGAAGTTCGTTGATGCTCGAGGACTATGAGGAATGAACAGTGCGGTCTCAGTATAACTCCTTGGAAGGTGAACCAGGCATGAACTCACTTTGTTGGGCTGGTAGGTCAAAGAGTCCGCCGCTTGAGGTTGGAAAAGAGCATAGCCAGGGTTGAACATTTGTCGAGCAAGGGCCGAGAACCATTCCCTGCAGCATCATAATCAAGAACAGTCAATCGAGGGTCCAATGATCAAATGAGCCCCACACCAAAAGGGGGGATACAGACCTCGTCACACCTCCGGCATCGACACCCTCTTCGTTGTAGAACTTGACGTTCAGTTTTCCGAACTTGATCTCATCACCGGTGTGACGCTCGAACACTCGGAACGAGTCCTCGAACCTGAAGGTAGCAAAAATCGTCAATGCCTGTCAAGCTGAGGCAAGCCGCCGGATCCGGCGCGCTAAAATACTTCAAACTTACACATGGGACCGTCTCACGTTGACGGCCAAGTTCCCATAGTGTTGTCCACGTCGTTGACTCCGATCATGCAATCGCTGTGGGTATCATCAGTCAAAAAGAGGGGTCAGCAAGACGAATGCAGGTCAAGCTTTGTCCGCAACATCAAGGACGCACTGAGAAGAAGTAAGCTCGCTTGTTCTCGAACTCGAGAACCTTGGGGTTGTGTATGAGAATCGAAAAGCTACCTGACAGCAGCGAAGGATTGTTCTTGACCATCGTGTTCAGGATCTTGCGATGAGCGTCGGTGAACCTGAGGAAGATGTTTCCCATCGTCTTGTCTTCCAGCGGGGATTGCAGTGTTGGCGAAAGTGCGATTTGAGGCGAAGCCAGTGGCATTCCCTCGTCGGCTTTGGTGGACGAGCCAACGAATGCATACTTGCTGACGACCATACTGCGAGATGTGACAAGTCATTGACAATGATAAATTCAGTACCTCAGACACGTTTCGATGGACGAAAGCCAAACTCACAGCGACTCGATCAGCGGCAGCAGAACGGTGGCGAGGTAGAGCAACTCGGGTCGGGCCTCGACGGCCAGCAGGGACTCGCTGAGGCGGCTCCAAAGCCCATCGAAGCGGAACTCGTGGAAGATCTCCCTGACCTTCTCCTCCTCAACCGTGAGCTTCTTCTTGCCCGTCGTCGGATCTTCCGAAGCCGCAGGTGACTTTTTCTGCGGCCCATTGACCCAATCGATCGTCTTAAGAATGCGCAACAGTTTGGCTTGGGAAGCCGAGGCCGGCGAGAACTTGGCCAGCGTCGCGCCGCGGACCTGATCCGATCCTTGTGTCGTTTGCAATAGCTCGTCGAGGTCGGGCAGTATCGAATCGGCGAGGGCTTGCGCGCGGCTCCTCAACTCATCCGAGATGATCTCGCGCGCCTCGGGCAGGTACGACAAGTGTTGAATCAGGATGAGCGTTTGTTGAAACGTCTTGCTCGAGCATTCGCCGGCGTCGAGGACGTTCACCACCAAGCGCAACACCGAGGCCGGGATTTGTGGCGGACTCTTGACCAGGGCATCCGCGGGCGAGACATCCTTCGCGTCCTTGGGTGCGGCGTTGTCACTCGCCGATGCAGGTTCGCCGCCGGAAGAAGCCCCCGTCGCGCCGAGACCTTCCTGCGGTTGGGCCGCTTCGCTCGTGGTCGCTGTAGTCGTCATCGCCGCAGCAGAAGCGCTAACATCTCCAGTGGACTCGGTCGAAACAACCGTCGCTTCGGGTCCAAGTGATGCCTTGGAATTCTTCTTCTGTAGCGCCGAAAGTGAACGAGTGATAGTCGCCGTCAAGTTCGTCAGGTAGTCCATCATGCTCTGCGTCTTGAGCAACGCGGGGCGATCCAGAAGGCCGAGCAGAACGATGATCGGATAGGTGGTGTGGGGCGCGGCCTAGGTGCGTGCAAAGAAACGCAGGAATGAAGTGTCAGAGTTCGGGCCAGATACCAAGCGATGGGAAAGCGCAGAAGACCAAAAGACTGCTTACCTTCTCCTTGCCTTTGCCCTTCTTCCAGCTGCGCCGCAGCTCTTGTTCGGTGAGGAAGAACAAAGAAGCTTGTTCGCTTGCAGCGACGAGATACATCAATGCCTCGAGACAACGCTGCGCGATCAAGTTGGGCACGCTCTCGCCGGGAAAGTGAGGTAGCGTGCCTCCAGGCGTGTCGAGTCCGGCCCGTCGTCGCGGCGTATCCTTGGATGTCGTCAACGACTTGCTTGCGCGCAGAGACATTTGGGAAAAGCTCTTGTCGACGGCAGAGACATCACGGGTTCCGTCTTGCAAGATCGTCAACAGAAGAGTGATCAACTCAGTGCGGGTGCGCAAATTTTCACACAGGTTCACGAGAACCTTTTGCAGAGAGTTGCGACGCAGAGGTTGAGGGAAGAAGAGCAACCGCACGAGGGTCGCAAGCCCGGCCTTGTCGAGCAGTTGGATCGCCTCTCGATGAGCAGGAGCCTTCTTGGCGGCCGATGAGCCTGCGACAGGCGTGCCAGTGGCGGCCGCTGCGGCGGCATCTAGCGCCGAAATAAACTGCCGAGCGATGCCTCCCTGACCCCGGGCGCGAGCCCGCTGCGGTGCCGCCCCTCGCACTTGAGCCACGATATCAGGCAAGCCACCTGGGCCGAAGAGAAGGTCGGCTTCTCGCTCGCGTTGTTCGAGTCCGGGGTCTGTACGTTCGGGACGCACTCCAGCTTGAGTGCCCCCTGCGGCGGCGCCGTCGCGAGCGCGTTCGCGACGAGCCTGCGCCGCCTCCTGCTGCAACACCTCTGCCCGAATCTCTGGGGGAAGAGCGTCGAGGAAGGTCGTGTCGATGTTGGATTCGACGGGTACGACGGGCGGTGGTGGTCCCGTCGATCGAGCTTCCCGGAAGTGCTGGTTGAGAACCTCTTCCCTCATGTCATCCGGCAAAGCCTCGAGGAAGGTTGGATCAATTCCCGTATCGGTGATGTCCACGGCTCGCCCGCGGACCTGGATGACCACGCGCTCAGCTGGGGCTGCTGCAGCCTCGTCGCCGGCGCCAGTCAAAGTAGTAGCAGTGGGTCCAGTGTTGCTTGAATCACTTGCCTCCGCCGGTGCGGCGGCACTGGGCTCATTGGTTGATGAAAACGCCTCGGGCGAAGCTAGAGCAGACTCTTCGTCCATAGGTGTCGGCGCCGGGCCCCCGGCCATGGTGGGGGCCGATGATTCCGCTGAGCTTGAAGGTGGAGCCGTCGATGAAGTGTTGCCGGCCGCATCAGACGAAGGGACGGCAAGTCCCGCAGCTAGAGACCGAGCGAGCGCCATCACCGCTTGGACGTCGTCCGAAGGAAGTGGCGCCGCAGCTGCAGTCGGTGGGGCGGCAGTTGCTGCCGTAACTGCTGGCGCGGCTTGAGCAGAGGGGTTTTCCACGTCCATCGGCTCGGGAACTGGGTGGTCGTCCCCCTCTTCTGCTCCGTCAACCTGCTCCCCATCCTCTTGACCCTCGGACGCTACTTCGCCCGAGACGTCTACGTGATCGTCTGCGTTCTCCTTTGCGCGACGTTCGGTCGCCTCCTCATTTTGCGCGAGCTCACGAGCTGGCGCAATCAGGGCGTTGATCACATGCTGGGTCAGCCGACTGCTGCGTTCCACCGTGGTCATAGCACCTGTCGAAAGGATGAGAATGCACATTGTCAGTTCACAATGGAGAAGATGCCTTCACAAAACAGAGGCTTAACGCACCTTGGATGATCTTGCTCTCGTCATGCCATCTTTGCGCCGTCTGAACAGGAAAGAATTCAGAAGTGGCGCCCAGTCGCTCGGCCAATTGTCGGGCCACCGAGCGAGATGATGGCGGCGCGCCTGTGGGTGTCGTACTTGAACGATAGGTTCGCGCGGCGCCTTGAGCTTCTCCGCCCTGTGCGTGTGGCAAAGGCGTGGGATCGATCACCATCGCGAGCCCACCGTCGGGTCCTGGAGCAATGCCGACGCGGAGCTGGTCGGGACCGGATAGATGGGCGAGCCCGTGCTGGCCAAGCAGTTGATGCAGCGTGTCGACGCCACCGGGTCCGAGCATACGTTCAATGTTGTTGGCCCATGCTTCGTACTCTGGTGTACCACGGGCGTCGGCTCCTCGATCGCGGCGCGATACCATCGAGTCCGCTCCGCCGTCACTCGCGGGGGTTTCGACCAGAAGAGGGTGCGCTGCCGCCGCCTGGGTGCTCGGGTGGTTGCGGCGAGGGTTGCCGAAAACGTCCGCATCCGCAACCATTTCTGCAAAAAAGATAACGGATGTCAAGAAATAAGTCCAAGCGCAATGAGGCGGAACGAGGACTAACCACTTCGTGCTCGGCGACCAGTGTCTCCTGCCAACTGTCCCCAATTGAGTGCGCCTCCACCGCCCTGCGCAGCGTGTATTTGATCCATCATCTCAGCGTCAAACTCCAACTCTCCCGCGATGTAGTGTTCCTCCTCATCGGTGTACGAGTCAGGATCCTCGCTGTCCCCTTCTTCGTCATCGTCCTCGGCGGCAGCGGCGCGGATAGGCGTACCCTCATGATCGACAAAACCAGCCTCGATGTCGGCCAGGTCCCCATCGTCATTGATGACAAGATCCCCTTCATCTTCGTCGACCCAGCCGTCATCATCGCCGTCAATTCCGCCTTCCTCGATGATTTCATCGATGCCTTCGTCGTCCTGATCTTCGTCCTCATCCCCCGAGCCGGGGCCGAGTAGGTCATCGTGGATCAGGGCATCGTCGTCGTCGAGATCCGAGTCGTCATCATCGTCATCGCGGTCTTCATCGTCGGAGTCGGAATCGTCGTCGTCATCGTCCATCTCGTCTCGCATTTCCATCTCGTCGGCCATGGCTTCGGCCTCGTCGATCGCGTCTTCATCCTCGTCGTCCGAGATGTCGGACACGTCGCTGCCCGGCAGGGCTCCATCGTCCATCTCGTCCATCATGTCGTCCTCATCATCGAAGTCTTCGGATTCGCCCGTCATGTAGGCGTCCTCGTTGTTGCCAGGCTCGAGCTCGCCTTCGTACATTCCCAGCGCCGAGTTGCGGTACAGGTCAGGTGGCTCTTGGTCCTCCTCCTCATCACTTCCGACCTCGATGACTTCCTCGATATCGTCTTCGTCGATGTACTCCTCCATGTCTGTCGAGTCATCGATGTCGGCACCGCTGCGACGAGCCCCGCCGACCAGCGAACCACCTCCGGTGGCCCCCGGGCGACGCCCGACTTTGGTCACAACCTTGGTCAATTGCTCGAGGGGGCGCAGGATCGAGTTGATGAGGTTGTTGACGGAAGGGAAATTAAGATCAACTTCGGCGAGCGCGTTGGTGAGGATGCCTGCAAAGTTTTTTTCGAGCATCATTTTGGCAATCTGCATCGACGTCTCGTCCGAACCCTTGTTGACGGAAGTGAACGGTCGACTCGACAGCAGGCGATGGCAAAGCTCGGAGAGCATGAGCAACCGGCCGTAACGAATATTCATCGACTCGCTGGACGATGTCGCGTCCCGGAAGGCTCTGGCGATCGAGTCGAGCACGCTTTTGCGCACGTTCATAAGTTCGAGCGCGTGAGCGTCCGCCGAGGGGGCACCGATCGAAGACGGTGTGGGATCGTGACACAACGCGACGACAACGATCGCAGCAACGTTGGAGATGGCGGTCCGACGGCGCGACTCAAAGTCCGAGGGTGTGCTGATCAATCCCACAGGAAGCAGATCGTTCAGGATGAAGTGCAAGAACGATAGCTTCGGTTTGACGGGGCCAGTCGAGCTCGGATCCTTGGGACGACGACTCGAGAACGACAGCAAACTTATCTTGCATACGGGGTACGCAGCGACCAGCTCAGCCAGGGCCGACAGCGCGTAGGTGCCTTGGTAGTAGTCGCCGAGAGGCAAGTCGGCGGGTATGTGGGCATCCTTGGCATCTTTCTTGACCGCGTCGGGAGCGGCTGCTGGTGCCGATGCAAGAGCAGCATTGGTATCGGCTGCAGTCGCCGCATCAGTCGTCTTGAGATCTGCGACCGGTACGGCAACCTCGGCTGCGGGGACGGGCATCGGCACAAGCGCGCCCTTGGTCGCATCGATGGCGGTGGTCAAAATGGTTTGCATCAGCGCCTCGACGTGCACAGGGACGCTCTTGGGCGGCAATTGCATCGATCCAGAGAGCTTAGAGGGCGTCTTGGACGTCGTTCGCACCGCCTCGTCAATCGACATCTCAGCGGGTCCGGCGCCGTCCCGGTCTACGATCGGCGAGCGGATGTCTGCTTCGGCGGATCTCGTAGAGCTGGACTGCGGCTCAATTTGCAGACCAATCAGGTAGCCGTGTGAGCTTTCGACTCTTGGTACGAGCTTGCACGTCGTCTTGACCGCTTCGAGGAAGGTTGCCACATTGCGGAACGCAATCGTCGTCAAGCCGCGCAAGAAGATGGCCAGCTCGACGTTCTTGGATCGCGAGGAAGAGAACCACGCATTGATCTCGGACTGCATGATCGGCAGAAGGATCGATGCGTCCTCGACGACGTGCCTCAGGATGATTGTCACGTAAGCGCGACAAGCAGCTGTCTCGGGTCTCTCGACGGCGAACGCGGCCAACAAGGGCTCGAGACCCTGCTCGGCGACGAAACGAGCGGCATGGCCATGATCGCGAGTGAGTACCATCAACAGCCGCACCGTCGACACGAACGTTTCGCGATCTGAGATACCCTTCTTGAGTACGTCCATCGCCAAGTCGAGCCATGCGCTCCGTTCTGTGGCCCAGTTCGATCCCAGTGTCGCGAGCGTCGGAATGGAAGATTCCTCGCCAGGAGGAGCCACCGTTGTTCGAATAACGGCCTCCCCGATCGAGAAGACGGAATCGGCGGCTAGCATGACGGACGCGAGCCACTTGGGACGCGAGTCCTTATTCGTGGAGCGAAGCATGTACTCGCGCTGGAAGCTCGCCGAGGCCGCAACAATGGCGTCGACATTCGGGTCAATGATCTGGCGAAGCGACTGATCGACAAGTACGAGAGCAATGACGCGCCACCGTACCGCAGCGGCGTTGTCCTGCGCCTTTCGCACGTCGTTGTCCTCAGCGGCGAAAGTGACACCTTCGAGGCCTTCGAGCAACGGCTTTAGGCTGATAGGCCCAGTCTCGAGGAGGGTGAGCGCGCTCTTTATATCGAAGACGAGATCTCCAAAGTCCTCGGCGAGCACCAGAGCCTTCGCCAAAAACTCGGGCTTCAACTGATTCCGCATCTCGTCGAGTTTAGCCTGAGTCGCCTTGTTCTCTTCGTCGATCTGCTCACGCGAACGCGTCTCAATCATCTCGGTCGTTGGGGGAGGGACGACAGGGGTGGTCGCAAGTTCTTGCTCGACGGCAGCGACGATCTCGTCCATAGACGCATCTTCGCCAACGACGATGTCAATTTCGAGCTCGACGTCGCCATTAGCGACCCCCGGAGCAGGTGGGTTGCCCGCTTCCGGTGCCGGCGCATCGGGGCCTGCGGCGTCACCGTCTTGGGCTTGGGCCTGATTCGCAGGGGGGTTGGCAGGAGCTTCGGCTTCGTTGGCGGCTGTCTGAGGTTCGGCTGCTTCGCGAGCTCGAGCGGCACCGACAAGATCGGGGTGCTGAAGGAGGTACTCTGTCGCGAACCCGACATTGTTGCGACACCGTTGCAGAGCAAGCTCAACCGCCGATCGAGGGAACCCCATGTCGACGAGCTGCGCGACTCGGGTCTGATCTACGGCGGGCGGACCTTGTTGTGTGGCGGCGGCGGCCCGGTCGCGATTGAGCAAGCCACCGAGCACGCTGAGCCGATCCAGTGCAGCGCTTGCTCGATCCCGATCCTCGGTGTCGTTGACACGGCCAAGTAGGGTCTGACCGGTGCTGGCAGGATCAACGGCGGTTTCGCCCTGGGCCTTAAGAATACCCACGAGCGTGCCGACGATGCTGCGAACGACATTCGGCGGGCACCGACGAAGCCACGGCTTGTTCCACACCTGCAGGATGTGAGGCAGGATGGTCGCACGCAACTGCACGAGGAATGCGTGGGGGTCGAAGTAGTCAGGGCTGGATCGATCGCGTTCTCGGGTGAGCAGCTGGGCCGTTTGCGACGACTCGAGGATCATGCGGTGCGAGGTGAGGCGGTTCAACGTCTCGAGAGCGATCTTGAGCGCGCCAAACGTTGTGAGCAAGTCTCCGAACCCGCCGCTGGCGTCTTCGGAGACGACGTCCTGGAGCTTGTCGAACAGGGCAAGATAGGCGTCGAGTCCGCCTACTTTGACGAAGGTCGCAGCCAAGAGCGTTTGCAAGCCCGACTGGACGGGGCGATCAGCTGCAAAAATATCGGCGCGGCAACTCGAGTTAGTTTCCACGTAGAGTAATCTAGCAATGCGCTGATGCCTTCATACTTACGATCGAAGAGGAATGCGGACACATCACGGAACAGGTTGGTCGCGTAGGCGATGTCGCTCGACAAGGTACTCGAGCCGGGCCATTGCAACAGGTCGGCCAAATTGTGCGCGATGGTCGTGGCGACGTGCTTGGACGCGGCTCGATGGGCTGTATCGTTACTTCTTCGATGAACAAGCAGCTTGATAATGCACTGAAGGGTCACCTGCACGCTTTGAGGCACCGCGAGAACGACTTCCTTGAGAGCGCGCACGTTGGGTGCGTTGGACGGTGACGCGGTCGACGTAGGCGTTGCCAGTACAGGAGGATCAAACGTTGGCGTGGCAGCTGCTTGCGATGCCTGTTCGGTGCCCGACTGCCCGACTGGAGGCGTCACGATCGGCGCCTTGTGTAGTGTCTGGCGAACGGCATGGTCTGGGTCCGTCGCCTCAGGCAGCACGCCCTGCAAATACCACCCTTCGCGCTGTGTCGCCGCGAGGACGACCGAGAGCTGCTTAAGCACGATGGCATTCTCCGGTGTGGTCAAGACGGAGAGCATCAACGTAGCGAGCCGTCCATGCGTGTACGAGAGCGAGCTGTACGTATCTGAGAGCAACGTGATATGCGAGAGCAAGGTGCAGAGCTGACGGAATCGCTCATTCTCAGCGTCAATCGTGGTGTCGGCTGTTGAACAAAAGCCCACATCGAACTCGAGTCAGTTACGTGCATCAAATGACAAGATGAAACCGCCTCGAACTCACTCGGCGAGATCATCGAGCTGAGCTTGCTATCCCCGGAATATGTGGACGTGAGCCACTCGGTCTGTTCAAGGCACGCCTTGGTTCTCTTGAGGATGGCCGAGACAGCTTCGACGCCCTTGAACTCGGACAACATGCGGAAAATGGCAGAGATGGAACTGAAAGCGCCTGTACCAGGGGCGTGGCTCGGCATGCTCGGTAGGTCGAGGAGATCGAGCAGGAGGTCGTACGGCTCGTGTTGAGCAAAGTCTTTGCCGTGCGCCATGTGCTGGAATAAGCCTTCGAGGAACTGCAAGCATCGTCATCTCGATCAGGGGTCAGCTTCATGTTCGTACTCGATCTCCATCTCGACGAGTGTCCACTGCTGTGACTTACCCTCCCAAACGCATCAATCGCTTGCAAGTGAGCATTGTCCTTGCCCTCGGACGGGGGCGGGGTTGGTTTGACCGCAGTAGCGTCTTGCATCTCGACGTCGCCCGTTGTCGAGGTGGTGGCGATGGCGGTGACTGGCGGGGCTGCGGCCGCAGATGTCAACGCCGCACCTTCTGCAGCCAAAGTCGAAGTCGAAGCGGCGGCTTCCTCGCGCACGACTTGCAAGAGATAGCCATCAGGTGAGTCGGGCTTGTAGGATCGCGCGTTGTCGCGAATGTCCTTGAGCGACTGCATGAGCGACTCAAACACCTTGTCCTTGAGCGTAGGATGATGACGGATCAGCTCGTCAATTGAGGTGCCGAGCAAGTTCCCGTTGTCCCTTTCCGTCAATGCTCGAACATGGCGTTCGCTCGTGAAGATGCTGAAGTACTTGGCGATGATGGGGCGCTCGTTGAACAGGGCCAGACCTGCTGCGTTGAGGCACAAGGCGCCGACGGCGTTGGGGATGGCCTGCAGAACATCGATCGAGGCCGGGATTGACTCCCCAATCGCGTCGTAGAAAGCTTCTGGAACCTTGGCCTCCTGGATGGTCGCGAGACATGTCGGCTCGTTGTGCACGAATGTCGCGGTGATGTTGATGGCGAGTGCGAAGACCTGCGCTCCGAAAATGGGCCGGTTCTGCAGGATCGTCTTGACCGCAGCCAGCAAAGAAGTGTCAATTAAGTTGCGCAGACCCTCGGTCATGCCCGAAGTCTGCATCAGGCGCTGAACAGATCGCAGCAAACCCTTGAGCAGCGACGCTTCGTCGAAAGAGAGCATTCCAATAGGGAGGGCATCCTCCTCGGCGACCGTCTTGCCACGATGCTCTTCAAGACATCCATCGATCTCTTGCTTGATGCGGTCCACGAAGATGGGCAAACCGCCGCTGAAGATAAAGAGCGTGAAGGCGCTCTGGTAGCCGTACATGAGACTGTCGAGGAACAACACGGCCTTGGTGACGATCCAAACGCGATCTCTACGCGTGTTCTTGATGAGGTCCACGAGCATCGGTACAATCCCCGCCGCGACGATCTGGTTGCCGACGAAAGCGTTCGTCTGGAAAAAGACGAGCAGCGTGAAGAGCGAATCGACGAACTCGTGTGTCGTCACGGCATTGTCGCTGTCAAAGTCGGACACGGTGCGTCGGAACACGTGCAACAATATACCGTGGCTGACACTGGCGTTGAGCGCGCTGGCGACTTCGCCGAGCTTGGTCTTGAAGTGGGCCAGGGCCTCGAGCGCGTAGAACGAGGCAGCCTGGATCTCGATCGGGACCGCTCGGTCCGGGTGCACAAGTTCGGCTAGGTGCGCGATGAGGTCGGGTTCGTAGAGGAACAGGCGAGTCTGCATATGAGCTTCGGTCGTGGTGTGCGCAAAGATCGTCATCGCGAGCAAGCGAATGAGCAACAACGTCCTCCGCTCGGTCGTCGATCGCATCGATTGGGCGATGCGAATTTTTTGCAGCAGTTCGAGCCGGCTGGAATCGGGGACGCCGTACTTTTCGCACGCCTCGACGAGCAGTTCGACTGCGGACTTATTGGACAAGCGCACATTGCCGAGATGAATCGTGGTTAGACCTTCTTGTAGAGCTGGCGCGTTCGAAGATGGTGGGCCCTGGCCCGGCGTCGAGGGCAGGGGCGTCGACAGGAGCGAGTTATGAAAGGAAGACTGGCGCTTGGGGGCAGGGGTCAAGTGAACATTCGAGGACGGACCCGCAGAAGTGCCAGATCGACGATCATCCTCGACGTCCATCGTATCGCTCGAATTAGACTCCTTGCCCTTGCCCTTGTCGTCGACGTCCTTGCGCAAGACCCCGGTCGCTGGCGTCGAGGGCGACAGACTGGATGGAAGCGGCGCGGTCGCCAAGGCCTTCTTGTAGAACTGCCACTCGACCTCGTCAATTTCGGGTGGGATCTCGACGTCGTCTGCTGCTAGATCGACCATCTCCAGGGCGTACTCGCGCGTGCCCCACCCCTGGGCGAGGTTGAGCAGCCGCTTCTCAGAGATGGCGAACGAGGTCATGCCCGTGTTCGTGCTCGAGAACTGCTGGGCGGGTCTCAAAGCGAGTCGCAGTGTGGCAAGCAAGACTTCAAGGTCGGTCGTGTGCAGCAGGTCATTGAGGCGCTGCGAGACGAGGAAGGAAAAGACGAGGAAGACGTTAGCTCGGCAGGGGCGCGTCGAGAGGCAGCGCCAAAACTGTGGTGCGATTGACTCACATCAAAGCTCGAAAAGATCTTGCGATTGGTCGAGTTCTCTAACAACACCTTGATAAAGGCGAGGATGGCGAGCACAATCTTCTTGGTCGGGCCGTCGAACGGCTTGAGCTGCGGGTGCTCCATCGAGTCGAGGCGGTAGTCGGCGACGAGCTTCTCAAGAGCCTGGTCAAATCGGTTGAGCGGCACGATCCAGTGCTGCAGGTCCGTTCGGGGCCATGTCCAGCCGGCGTGAACGATCGGTAGCAGCAGTTCGGGCCAGTCTTGGGGCGTGGTCGACTGCTCGTTCGACAGGCGCAGCACAAACGCGGCGATGCCTGGATTGGTTGACCCATTTCGCCTCGGTGCTCGTTTAATGCGCACTGATGATTTTGTGATTTGTGATTCACGTTTTGGTGGCGGGCATGGGAATTTCCGGGGGGTGGCGGGGCGTGAGGGGCGAGTGAGCGAGTGGTAGCAAAGGGGGTCGTCGAGCGTAGTCAGCATCATTAGCCATCAGCCTTGGGGCAAACGTGCTTGCATTCCACTACTGTCAGCAGCATCGAATCCATAACTCACTCTTTTTCCAAGATAGGACCAGCTAATCCCCGTAGATGCTATACTGATGGTCGGAACTGCAACGTTGGATCGCTCGTGTAACCGACTAATGCGATCACGATCGCCCGGCGGTGGAATGCGAAAGAACCCCTCCCCCTCACAAGACGGTTGCACCCGAAGTTCTTGCAGCAGCTGATCGATTCTTTGAATTGAAAGGTAAGGGAGTGTGACTCTGGTTCAGAGTCCAGAGACACGCCTTGATGTGTAGCGCAGGTGCGGCGTGCCAGGCTGAGGAGAGCTTCCAACCCCCACGGCCGGTGCCCTTTGGGTAAACCTGGGTTTCCCCGCTATGACCACCTAAGACCAGGGTTCCTCATTAGATGTCTAGATATCTATCTTAGCATATCTCGCTAAGATATAGATGACATCTTATCTAGGGGCCAAAGATCTTAGATAGATAGATAAGGCCCCGGGGGTTTCCATAGCAAGAAAGGCCAAAACGAGGCGACCGTTTAGACCGGTGACGGCTCGAACTCAACCTTCCCCCTTGGCGCTCGGCGCACGTTGTCAGATTCCCAACATTCGCCAGTAACTATCGGATCAGTGATCCCAGGTATCATTAGCTAGCTCTTGTTTCCTTCAGTTCCAGTGCAATCCGCTCACATAAACGACCGTAGGTTGCGGGTGATTGGTTGCGCATGGTTTTATTGGCGGCCTCGAGTCGTAAACCAGCACATCAGAACGACGCGAACGAGCTGCGCTCAGACCAATTTCGTCGCACTCGTCGAGGAGTAAGAACTTGTCAGCGTCGGGTGGAGTACCCAACTCCTTGCAGCGGCGTTTGATCCAGGACCGAGTAGAAAACCCCTCGAGTTGACGCAGTTGGCCGAATGCGACCAACTGAGACGTGTCGAGCAGCTGTTGCACTCGAAGCCGAACCTCGCCAGTCTCTGACTGCCAGATAGACTCGATACGCCCCACAGCATCTTCTTGGTGTTCAAAACAGGTCAATCTGGGGCGGGAGTATTCAATCCATGCGCCGGGATGCACTCGATCTACACCTGTGACAGCCACGCACCAACGGAGTTCAACGAGCTGCATAACAGATATCGAGCCTCATTGCGATGGATCGACTTACAATTCTCCAGTATGATTGGGTAGCTTCCGCGCGCAGCTAACACAGATTCGGCCCATACTGCGCCTTTCCAGAATTCGGATCGCAATGACTTCAACATCGCCAAGCCCTCGTGCATCCCGTCCCACAGGCGCAGATTGTTGAGCACAAGATTGATGAGCGCGTCAACGACGGAAACACTGTACGCACGCACGTGAGATCTTTGAAGCGTGCTCATGTGAAGCTTGGATGAATCGATGGGAACTTCGTGGTACAGCATTGGTGGAACGTGCAGATGAGATCGGACGTGAGTTTCCACGGTCTTGAACGAAAGGGGCACATCGGTTAAACGGAACGAGCTTGCGTGGAGCAACTGAGCAAAGGCGGCATATGCTCCTTCCGATACGTGGAACTGTTTACAAATGTTGAAAAGGGCGAGCTTGGTGAAGGTCAATGGGTGGGGCCCCGGCCGAGGGGCTCCGGTCTCTGCAACCGGCCTGCGAGGATCGTCGGCAGTTAACTCATGGGTGTGCTGGCCTCGTTGTGGGTCGTCTACGTTCATGACATCTTGGGATGCATGATCTGAGGTGCGCTCCTCTCCGTCATGGCTATTGGTTTCAGATTGAATATTCGACTCGTCTGCGCTAGAGTTGGAGTCTGCATCGCTATGCTCATGGTGGAAGAGCATTCGAAGCAACGTCGGAGCTTGGTCGATCCGGAGCGATTCCTCGGGGTCAACGTCCTCAACTTGACGCTCGGATTCAATGGAACCAGAAACCGGATCGTGTTCTACCTCCATTTGATTGTCTTCCATGTGCACCTCGCCTTCTCCGCCGAAGTCGTGGTTTAGGATCTCGTCGAAATCAGCGGCACCGGCGCGTCGGAGGAGCCGATGTTCCCGTTGCGGTTGATGCCCTGGGACGGGATCGGGAACTGGTTCGGATCGAGGCAGCGTCGATAGGATCGACTCGAGAGGGGTCGGTGCCGAGGCTCGTACTGGTGCAGAAAACAGACGATTGACGCGATTTTCTGTGGGAAAGCAACAACAGTAGCGTATTCGTTAGGGCAGGCTGTTCGGAGATTGGGTGCAAGCGCGGTCCGAGCGGGATAAAGCTACCTGGCATGATGTCGCCGCCGTCGGCGCGAACAGCAGTGGACCTTCTCAGAAACTAACGAAAGAACGACGGAAGCTGGCTGCACCGCTTCGAGTAGGCTGGTAGGAAAGCGGGCAATAACTCCCTGCGAGGGTTTCGTTAGTCCGATCCCGAGTATGCAGAAGTCAGCTGAGAACTGAGAACTGAGCGCTGAGCTCAACTGAGTCCGGCAAGGCGACACGTCGTGACCGGTCTCTGCAGCACAAGGCGTTCGACCGCTGCGCAACCCTGCGCAACCCGGCCGCGCCCGACCGCCCGACAGGCGCCCACTACAGCTTCTAGCGCTGGCCGCACACTTGATCGTGGCCATTGGCACTCTCTCCTCTCGAACTCGCGGTGTTCGGTCACTGCTCGGCTCATTATTCGGTCTTCTTGCACCAACTACGATGACCAGCAAGCTCAAGCAGAAGAAATTGCGGGTCCCACCTGCCTGGCGCCTTGAGGATGGCGAATCGGCTGCGGTTTACTGGGAGAGGATGGCCGCGATGTTCGGCCCTAACGGGCGACTGGATGACCGAGCCATACTTCTCCCGCACGCCGTCGAGCTGCTCTGGCGGAAGGAATGGATTCTGAAACCGGAGGACAGGTGGACTAAGAAGATGCTTTACGAAGATCTGTTCCCTTCGCCCCAGGATTGCCACGATTTGATGCTGCCGAAACCGGTCAGTCGCGGGCGCAGCGCTGGCGCGATGTCAATTTTCGAGTTAACATCTGCTGGGTTTGGCTCTTGCGTACTGCAGCTGACTCCCAAGGGAACGTGTTCATTTTAATGCAGGGTACCACCAAGCTTTCTTTCGAATCAACATATAAAAATGCTTGCTACCCGACCGTCGACTACTCCGACCACTACGAGACATCGTCGGACGACTCCGACGCCTCCGAATCGTCGATCGAGGCCATCAAGCCTGGCGGTGGGTCCCGTTCGGAACGGTCGCACTCGGGTTTGTCGAAGGGAAAGCCCAGCAAAAACAAGCACTGTATGTACAGACGAAGAAGTGAGGGATATGAAGGGAGTCTCTGATGGTCTAATGCCTACCAGCGGTCATCCCAGGTCGCAAAGATAAGCTTCGCACGCCTCCCGTCACCACAAAAGTCCGCCGAGCTTCGAACGATGCGATTGACACGTCTGAGATCAAGCGCAGAAAGACCTCTGGCAACCGGAAATACCACAAGAATCAATTTGAAAGCTCTGACTCGAGTCAAGAGGAGTCGGAATCAATCCGAGACGAACCCCTCGGCGGCTCCGTGGTGGCGGCCATTTTGACAAGGTCTCAATCGGTGAGTCCACTCAGAGCTTCATTCTCGTCCCTGCCACCTCAGACAAGGTCTTCAGTTTTCCAGAAGGCCGGATTGTGCTCATGCAACTTCACTCCCATCGCTTACAGGCCGAGATACGCCGTGAGACCTTGCTCTACTCGTTATTCAAACTCCACATCTCGACGGAAGACGAAACTTACGTCATTGGGTGACTCGCGATGGGAAAAGGTCTGGATGGCTTTGGTCACTTCAGGACCATCACAGCCCGAAACATCACCGAGGTATGCACCCATCGACCGGATATTGAGTCACGAGGCCGAGCATCGAATTAAGTGGCTCCCCTCTTGTACCCCAGATGGCAATTCGCAGCAAGATCAGAGACGTGAAGAAGCACGTCGTTCTGCAACTACGAAAAAATTCAACACCCCTTGCTCAGGACTACTTAGCTTCTGACACGGGAAAAGAATACCTGAAGCGCTTGTAAGTCGGCCGCGCGCCTCGTTCGCAGATCATGAATTGACAATTCGCTGCTGCTGCGCCCTGCGCGTTGTTCCAGCCACAAAGCTCGTGCCAAGGGCAAAAACGCGCCTCGACCTCCCGCAAAAGAGCTCAAATTTGCGGCGAGTATCGAAGCTGTGGAGCGCGTTTATGGACCGACCCATTTCGGTCCCCGAGGAGTTATTCATCCAAGCGAACAAAAGTTGCGACAGGATTCAAGATTCATCCATCGTCTTCGCTCGTCGGTAGTGGCTCTGGTCCAAATGGAAGTAATCTTTCAAGCTGGGCTCCGAACGGCAGAGGGCGTGTTGGTCAAGGTTAGTCCTTTTTCTCATTCAGGCATCGTCACGGCAACGTCGCCCTTGCTGACGCTTTTAAAGTGTGTTGTGATTCCCGCCTTTGTCATTTCTCAGGATGCAAACAAGAAGTACCAGGATCGTCAAGCCGCCGTCGAGCGAGTGCACGAGATAGGCGACAGGGTGACGGCCAAAGCCCTGAAGCTGCCGGAAGGGGTTGCACCGGAGGTCATCGCCCAGTACGCTACGACCAAGTGTTGGATGCCAAAGACGGATGCTCCAGACGAGTACGACTGGGTGGATGCGGTTCCAGACCTAGCGCCGTGCAATCCCGAATGGTCTACATCACCGAACAAAGCATCTACATCACACACGGATGATGATGATGAGGACGAAGACTCTGAAGAAAATTGGGAAGGGGTGCTCAACACAATCGATGCTGAGGACGACATCCTCCAAGACGGTTGAATGGCTTCGTGGAACACAGCGGCGATTGAGCGAGAGGATTGGGGACAAAGGCGATATTCGGGCATGACTGCTACAACAACAAACAATAACACGTTCTTCCACCTTACCTTACGAGTGTACGACAACACAACCAAACGTGTACCGCAGCAATTCCAGCCACAATACTTCACTAGCAGCAAAACAACTCAATTTCTGATATCCGAGACCTGGCCCATCGCCAACAGAAGAAACATCATCTCAGCCGCCCCAGCACTGTACTGTGCCTATGGAGAGCTTAGAGCCACTCGATCCTGTACACAGATGCTTATCAGTCAAAGACGAACGAACGTCGCTTCTGCCGTGTGCCATACTGCCCACTGTATCTCAGTAGATCTTCGGTTTTACTACTCAGTTTTGCATACCAGAAATCCTATGCTACGGCCAGTTAAAAAAGATCCAACAGTACAGTGTACTATGATCGTGTCCACCGCATCAAGGAGGTTTCAGGAGTGCAAATTCTTTCGACCGGTCTTCCACCCTTGGTAAACGAAGCGAACCGTGCGCAACCCGAGCCCTGGTCTTGAACCATTGGCAACCTCGGCAAGGACTTGGAGAACTTGACTCCGAAGTTACCGGACCTACCACCGAGGTTTTAGAACCTGACGCCGAAGTTGGAGAACCTCGTACTGAAGTTGGAGAACCTCGGCACAATCTGAAACCCTGAGCACCAAATTGCCACCTTTGGACCGAGTAAATGCACGGTGACCAACCTCACCTCAAGTGCCCACACCGTCATGGACGCTCCTCGAGGTCCCACACCGTGAAAAACTTCGCGCGCGCGCGCCGAACCGTGGCGAACCTCCCGGCCAGGTGCGGCATCTGAGACCTACGATCGCCGAGCTCGAGATACACAACGGTGACATCGATCCCGACACACTCCCTTTGAAACACGAAAGATCCCCAGAAGTAAGTCGTGTCGCAGAATGCTACTTCGTTCTTGTACTGCCCTGCCGATGATGGATCCTGTCTGCTCGTTTTCTAGCGAACCGTCTCCCTATCGCTCTACCATGACAACTTTTCTGTGTACCACACTACTTCTCATTCTGTCGGGGTGTGTGTGTGTGTGTTTATGCGATGATAGCCAGTCTAGGCAAATCTGAGCGAGATGAGATGCGTAATCGCTTGATTCTGTCTTTCACGCCCCACGGTACGTCCATGGAGATGGCAACGATGCATTGCAGACGCACGCCTTTTCCTTATGTGCATCATCAAAGGCTAACATTGGAACATTGGCTCTCAACTCCTCTGTCAAAGGGACCCAAGTGGCCGACGTTGCGATGCCACTACTTAAGGAACTGGCCGATCTCGCCAAGAACGGCTTCCAGTACCAACGCGCAGATCACAGCTACGAGACCGTCTACGTCAAGGTCCTCTCCGGCCGCTTTGACATGCCCGAAGCTTCGAAGAATGCCGGTGTGTCCGGCCCAACAGCCGACTGCTCGTGCAAGACCTGTAATGTACCCCGTTCCGACTGGCCAGCTGTCTCCCGAGGCGATATCGACCTTTTCGAACACCAAAGGACTCCGGAAAAGCAAGCAGCGCTTCGGAAGGAACTCGCCACCTGCAGAACCGCAGCAGAGCGCCAGGCCAGGCGGCAGAAATTCGGTATCACCGGGACCGAGCCGCTTTTCGAGTCCGCCGGCCTCGCCTTTGACTGTCATCGTCAATTTCCCCTCGAGTTTTATCACGTGCTTTCTGGTCTTTGCGGGCGAGTATACAGCAGTATACTCAGTAGGTTATTGTCGACCAAGGGTCAGGAAGCGGCGAACTCGGCGGCGCAAGCGGAGCCTCCTCGCCGATTTCAAATCTCTTCATTCTTTGCCAGGGTAGGACACCCTCGCGCGGTGGAGCAGTTCACCCATGCAGAGCAGATCCATTCAATACTGTTCGCATCGTCGTTCTTCTCGTTGGTACTGGGACCAAACAGCAAGGCTTTCATCTCCAAGACGGCTCATGAAAGCTTGCTAGCTGCCGGAGCAACTGTTGACGATGCACGAGGGCACGAGCGTCTAATCGAATCGCGGGACGACGTAGTGCGTGCCATCATTCAGACCTGCACTTCTATCGCCGAGCTTGTCGAGATTGTCTTTTCGCCCGACGTTTCTGACGACGACATTCGCAGCCTCGGGTCTCTAATCTCGCGTTGCACTCGAAGAATGGTGAATCTGTTGGAACCCGTCATGGACAAAACCAACTTGGCTCAACTCCCAAATCTTCACGCACTTCAACATGCTCAACCAGCCGCGTGGGACTTTGGCACTCCGTTGAACTCCAGTGCCGCCCTTGACGAAGCTGTTCATCGAACTGCCAAGCAGCTGGTCATCGTCACGAATCGTCGGGATATTACCAAGTCGTTCCTCGACAATGCCTTGGTGACACAAACGCTCAGCGCCGCCATCACAAGAACTGTCGATGATGAAATCTTCATCTTAACCAAGGGCATCTCTGTGCAAGCGCCCCGTGCGTTCCGAATGGAGAACATCGCGAACGACGACGCCGATGCCGATGCTGACGGCGATGCACGAAAAGTTCACGGAATGGTGACGACCTCGATCAAAGACCGGTCAGTATGCCCTATAACGATTAATTGCACAGGAGAGCCAGAAATTTATCATTGATTGGACCAACTTCCCTTTCCTCTCCGAAAAACAGCGTAGAAAGGGTTCGTCCGATGGGTCGTCTCGACAGGAAGCAAATCCGTGCGCTCAGCCTAGAAGTCACACTCGCGGCGACCGATCTTGCCAAGCGACCCAATGGATTCGAGGTCGCCGCTGCTCTTCGAAAGTCTTTCGGCGTCGGATTTCCAGCGTGGTATTGGAGAACAACGGATCGCATCTTGTACCACCCGAAAGTACGGTATGATGATCGGATCCGAGCTCGACTGGTCACCGTGCGCGTCGGCGATTTTGTCGTTCTTGGTGCTCCACCGGATTCAAGGGACCGTGTCGTATTCGCCCAAGTCGAAGCAATTTTCAACGTCGGACGAGACCAAAAGTTCACCTTGCTCCTCGTCACGTGGATGGACGAGAGTCAGACGCGTAAATTAGGCTACCTTGGCGAGGTTAGAGTGCTCAAGCCTTTCTGCGCGGGGACTTCAGAGCGACCGAGAGTCATCGGGCTCGATGCCATCTCGAGCGAGCAAGGTGTGCCGATTCTGAGGGATTACACAGAGCTGGGACTGCACATCATAGTACCCTACCAAGTTTCGACAATCTGATGGGGTGTTCATGTGATCTAGGGTCACTTGCAATGACGTCGCATGAAAATTGCTCCAGTCTTCAAAGCGCTCTTCCTGCCGTCGGCCTTGTCGGAGGCACGGACACTTCGATGAAATCGATGCAGCAACCTTGCTCCAACCTCGTCAATGCATTTTTTTTCTCGATGCCACCTGTTGATAAGAGAGAGACTTCGCTTGCGAGTGTGATTGTGAAGCTTTGGAGTACTTGATCTGTCTGCGGAAATTCGACTGAGGGGAGTATAAATAGGCACCCTGTCGTCGGTCCGCTCTTCTCCTTTGGCCAATCACTCGCCGCTCGCTCAAGTTGGACCTTTCACTCGGACTTGTATGCTACATGCAGACTTCGGTGACCTGGTGATCAACGAACGTATATCGCGCACAAGTCCCACTTTGAAGAACGTCGCGTCGTCGTCAATCATCGTCATCTCGCTGCCTACTCCGTCGCACCAACTTGTTCCAGCTCGGCTGTGCGCACGAGGTCATACCTACCGGAAGCCGCGTGACATACCATTCGCTAGGCTAAAGGTTCTAAGATTTGTCGTCGTCGTCGTCGTCGTCGTCGTCGTCGTCATCGTCATCTCGCTGACGATTACGTCGCACCACCTTGCTCTCTAGGTCGGCATTTCGATCCACGTTTTGCGTACATTCGTTTCAAGCCTACAATAGGGCCTTTGATCACCCGTTGCAAACCAGTCGTCGTCTTCTTCCAATTCTCACGCGCCATTCGAACACCTGTGGACGCTCGTTCAAGCCTGCTCGAGGCTATGACTCGATTCGCTCCCACCCATGTGCTGCGGTGCAAACGCCCACGTCCCCATGCCCACAAAAATATCTTCGCACGAACCATCACCTCCTCTCCTTGTAAGTGCTTCACCGCTCTGGCTACTCCTCGTATGATCGTGGCGATACCAGCTTGTGCGACCACGTCGAGACTCGCTGTGGTGATGGCCCTGTGGGAGCTGCACTTGCGCTGACGCTTTCGCTCGTGTCTTAGTTCCTCAACAGCGATGTTACAAGTGAAGAACCCTCTGTTTCGAGCCCATCTACGACAATCCCGGCCTCTATTCGTGCAGGGTGGGAGGGCCGAGCGATCAAGCTCCTAGCCAGAAGCATGACGTCATAACCTGGCTCAAGCTTGATCAACAATCACCTTAGATCTCATGTAGATCATAAGCCTTCTCGCCCATGCCATCGCCAACAAAGGTGAGTACATCCCATCAAAATACTGGTGCGCTTTCACGTTCCTTCCGAGCCCTGGGATCGTGCTTGATTGCGTCGCACCATCACCTGCTTACCGTGACGGTCTTCTCCAATCGATGACACCGTGTGAGTGAGCTTGTGGTGGCATACTGCACTGCTGATTTGGCTTGCTTCACAGCACTGAATTGGCTTGGGATGGTGGAACGTTCAAGTCGGATTCGTAGAATCGACCTCGCTGTCGGAGCTTCGCACCCCCTCTCGTCACGCTCGAGCTCCTTGCTTCGAAACACCCGAAGGACTGGCCCTCCTCGATCTCTGTCCTTGTTCAAGATAATATACTGACACACTATCATGATCCAACCCATTCCTATCCCAAACCCAGTCCAGACCTGGTCAAAGATTTGGCCTTGCACAGCTGTTTCTGATGATGATCAAAGTCGGTGAGTCCACTCAAGGTCATGGCACTATCGCTCGTGGTATAGTTGTGGGCTGGGTTTGCTAGTTCCTGTGCAAGGCGATCGATGCCTCTCTCGATTTGAAGAGGACCGTGCGAGTCCCTCTGCTGTGGTTTGAAAACCTGAGCCGAAGTGAAACCTTTCGCCGCAAAGTCGTGAACTAGTAACTAAAGTTTAGCACTACGAGCTCAAATTCTAGACCTTCGCTCAAAGTCCCTCGCCCAAGCCCCAAGTCCCAAACTTTATCTTTCAAGTCCTAAAACCCTGCCCCAAGTGTCAAACCTCGAGTCAAAGTTCCGAACCTCGAGGCAGAGTTCTCAATCTCAGACCCAAGTTGAGAACCTCGCGCCCCAAGTTGAAAACTTGAGCCCCAAGTTTGAAACTTCGCCTCCCAAGCTCAGGACTACGAACACGGTTCCGGAACCTTGGGCTCAAATTATACCCGGTTCCCAACTCTGGCACCTGGTGCCACATGGTGTAGGGGTTGCCAACTTCGGGCGGTGGTGCGGAACCGTGCGGCACCGGTCTAAACGGTCGCCTCGTTTTGGCTTTTCTTGCTATGTCCTTAGATATCTTTAGATATCTTAACTTTTTGTGTGTCTGGTACAGACTCCTGTTGCGCTGGAAGTTGTAGTTTCCACTAAAGAGGTTCGTGCTCCCTACGAGGTCATCAAATTTCCAATTGTGTTCGGCCCAATGCCCATATTTGTGCCCCATGGCTTGGCCCAACCGCTGACCGCGGGTGAGGCGGCACGGCTTGCCGACGAGTGCCGACGGGCCAATTCTCATTCTCATTCAGACGTCTTTGCTGCCGCTTCATCAACTAATCGCACAGAGAAAGGAGGTGCAATTGCGACATTTGGGAACTTCGCAATCTACCCGCCCCGGTCCTCTTCTTTCGTCGCACACTTGTACACTCGCACTCTCACACCTCGCCGAACGACTATAATCGATAGTCTTTGCGAAAGCAGTGCCAGTATGGAGCCGGACCTCCCCACGGCTGAGGAGGAGCTTGTGAGTACGGAATACGCCATCGACAAAGAGGCATAGACTTACTACTTTTGACTGAGAGCTGGCTCTGCAAATGATCTCTGGCAAGCTCGCTAGGTCAGCTGAGAAGAAGTAAAAGTCAAAGACGCCATGGCAGTCGTTCCCAGCAGAGGTGGACATTTCGGACGACTCTGACACGGATTAGCACAACGATCGGCATCAATGCATTCTCCCGCTTGACTGAGCAATGATGCGTCTTCCCAGCACTTATCAATACAAGAGAATCAAAAAACAGTGAACAGAAAGCCAGCTTTGCCAGTTCATCCACATGTTGTGATACTTAAAATGTGGGATTGGCCACCCAACAGGCTCCTACGAGTCCCAATCGACCGCCTTCAAGCGAAGATATCTGGCATCTTATCTCCTAAGATATCTATCTATGTCTCATCTTAACCCACTTAGATATCTATTAGATATCTAGGCATCTATCTAAGATATCTGACTAAGATGGGAGATAGATAGATAAGGGCCAGAGCCCAATTTTTTTAGATAGATATCTAATATCTGCGAGATTATCTTATCTAATGGGGAACCCTGCAGGCTAAGACCACCTACATGCTCGGGGCTGGCGGGGCTGGCACTGGTCAGCACTCCGGCTGTGGGCGGTAGTGCGAGTACAAGACGGGGGTGCAGCACATCATATCGCAAAGACGTCCAAATAATCACCACCAGCTCCAACGATGAGGTCGTCAGTCCTGAACGTACCTTTGCAGCCTGTGTTCAACTGCTTCCGAGCGACAACGGCGTATGAAACATCAATTTTATAGTGCCTCCGCGTCTATACTCAACTTTTGCAACGTATCGTGGAGTGGGGTCAGCACGATGATGTCATATTACCTAGCGGATTGAACCCACTCTTACACAAGACGATCAGATTCAACTAGGCCGGCGGCGGCGGTTGGCTACTGCACGTGGCAGAGCGCAAGGTTTAGCCGTCTGATAGGGGCACCGCTCCGCTGGTTTGAAAGTTCGCCCGGGCATGCAAGGGAGGCACAGCTCTAAGGCTCGCTATACGGACGCCCTGATGGCATGATCCAGAGACCCCGAATCAGGGTCGGGAGGCAGTATCGGGCTCACGTCATTATGACTACAAAGCTGCTTCCGAGCGGGTTCCCGAGCTGGACCTGAGCTGTGGCGCCTGCGGGTAAGCTCACACCGCACAGAGTGTTAGTTCAACTAACTGGAGCTGCGTAATTTACTGTGAGCCACTAATTAGGTGAGGACCAAGCTCGTTATTTACTACATTTGGCATGTCCTCGAGCGCTTATGGCGGACGGTGGTAGCCAAAGTAACTCGACAAGAAATTCAAGCGACCTGGCGAGTTCGGGAACGATTACTCATCGACCAGCAGGCTGTGCAGGTGCCTTCTGGCCGTGAAAATAAGGGCAGGTACCTGCCCAGCTGCTGGTGCGGGCAGCTAACAACCGCCGGCCATCAACTTGAAGAGGTTGTGTGCGTGAGCTTTTCAAAGCAGGCAAAAATCACCCCAGCGCTCCGAGTCGACGCGTGTGGATGGACTTCGAGCCCCAGGGGGAGCTTGGTTGCGGTGCGCTTCCGCGCGTGATCTGTGAGTCGAGCCCTATGCTCGAACGACGAATGTCGAGTGAACAGCCGGCGCAGCAGGTACCTAGCACTACCTAGGTACAGTCGAGGGTCCTGAATAGATACACCGATTAGTAAAACCATGCTTTGCTAGGTAGGTATGAAGCCACCAAAAAAGGGCCTGCTCTAAATAGGCCTGCACACGAGACCTGACGAGAACTCGGCGAGCTTCCCGAGCGGCGCATAGGCTGGCGCCGCTGGCCTCACGAGTCGCGAGCGAGCTCTCGGAATCGTGTTGCCTGCTTCGAATTATTACATAGGTACCTTACCTACCTAGTGCACGCAGTCCGGTAGCCCATAGGGTCTCATCAGGTGGTGCCACACGATGCAAGCCCCTAAAACTAATCGGTCGGTGCTCGGTCGGTGCCTAGGTATCGGTCTGAGACTTGGCCGACCACCGAACTCCGAACTAGTTCGTCCTCGTGGAATCGTGTCGCAGTCCGGAAGTTGCTGTGGCCAATTCAGGGGCAGGCGTTGGCATAATGAAGCGAGTCCAAGATGCGCAGCGCAGCCCCAGCGACTGAGCGTGAGCGAGTGGCCCTGCCAGGCTAGTGCCAGGCTCTGCCGAGTGCCTTCCCCTCCCCTGCCCTGCCTTCCCCTGTGCTGCTGGCACCAGGCTCTCCTTTTGCTGCCACCCTCTTAAGCCCCAGGAAGCATACAGCCATGGCTTGCTGAACAGTTCCGCCTCGCCTGCCATCACTACTCGTACACACTAGTCTCTTCACCCCTTTCACCGGTATCTGTTCGACACCTCCGGTGTGAACTACGTACCTCTCTGACCCAGTGTCGACCTCCATCACTCATCCACCCGTCCAGTGTCCCACCGAATCGGTGTTGGGCCGACGATAAGCGATCGTCCGTGCGCCATGTCGACGACGGCATACACCCAGCGCAACCAACGCAGCACGTTGCATACGTCCACACCCAAGGTCGACACCTCGTGCCAACTCTCCTTTGCACCGCGCAACACGCGATGCCAGCCACTGTACCGACCCGCAGCGCTCCGACGCAACGGCTCGCAAACCCCCGTGTCGGCCATGCCTGTCTCACCGCCCGTATCACCTCATGCTCTGGCCGCCGAACTGTCGCAGGCGTCCATCAAGGCCATCTCGCCCCAGTCATGGCTCGGTGTACTCCCCTGGGCTTCGGATGTAAACCACCACAAGTCTGGTGACTCGAGCGTTGCTGCTGGTGTAGCATTGCCACGCTCGGCATGGAGGGTGCGTCACTTCTGGATACTCTGGTGCCCAGCATCTCCGCCTTGGGCGATATGTGCGCGCCGAGCGCGAGAGACCGATCCGCGCTTGCGCAAGCGCCTGGTGGGAGCGGATTGGCGCGCGGCTGCGAGCAACTCGCGTGCCAGTGGCATGCGGTGCGCACGCCGCTTGGGCCGACACATACCGTCGATCACCGATTGGCTGACAACTCGCTAGGCCGCTATCTCGCCCCCGCCCCCTTTGCATATTCGCTCCGCTTGCTGACCTCCACCGAATGCTCCGATCCCAAACCGTTCACAGCCCGACGAGGAGGCATTGATTTGCGCAGCAAGTGACTGCTCGTTGCGTTTCGACCTGATCAACCGGCGACATCATTGCCGGTGCGTTAGCCGATCGCATGGGCGCGCGAGAGGAGATGGCGAGACCGAGCTGAGAGGAGACGGGCTCGATCACTCTCGTGACGTCACAAGCTCATAGGAGTTCACTTGTCATGGTCTCACCTTGTACTGACCTTATCTTCGTCGGCTGTACAGGAAATGCGGGGAAGTGTTCTGCTCGTCACACTCGTCGCACATGGTGTCACTGTGGCCCCCTACCATGAGCCCAGGTGAACACGATATCTCGACTCCGCCGACTCCAAGGGCAACCCCCAAGTCGACTCCGCGATCATCCTATGTCGACCTGTCTTCACTCGCCTTTGCTGCATCGTCGTCGTCGAAATCGACGAACGCTAGCAACTCCTCCGCTTTCTCCGTCGCGGCCTCGTCCGAAAGCTCGAACTCGTCTTCGACCCCAACCTCTTCGCCTCCCAATGGGCGACCCTTTCTTGGCAAGCCCATGTCGTGCCGAGTCTGCGACTCGTGCTACTTCAACGCCCCCGCCTCGGTACCGCAAGCTTTGCTCACCCCGCCCCCCACGAGTTCGACTCGGTCCTTCATGGGCTCGCCTAAGGGGCCCATGAGCCAGTCACCGCCGAACTCGACGAACGTGCCCGAATGGGCTCAACCGACCTCGACCTCGAGGAGGAGCAAGTCGCGCTCTCGCTCGCGGCATGATTCTTCTTCGGGACTGTCGAGGAGTCGACATGGTTCGGCCTCGGGCTCGGCCTCGTTGACGCCTCCTTCCTTCGTTTCGACGCCTCCGACCTCGTACGACTCATTTTCTGTACTAAGCTCAAATCCAGGCTCGCACAACAAGTCGCGAGGTGTTTCTCCTGCGGCCAGTCTTCGCGGCGCGGCGCTGTTGAGCCATCAGCCGTTCCCTACGGTCACCAGCGCCATCGAGGACGACGACGGCGACATCACGGATGAGGAGTTGATCGAAGAAGAAGAAGAAGACGATGTTCGCGTCCCTAAGGCAGGGATGCTGGTCGCGAGCGAAACGAGCTTCGGCCCACGAGGCTTCGATTCCCTCTGGTCGACTTTCTGATCGACGCCATCCCTTTTCCCCTCCCGTAATATCGCTCTTCCGGCGCCGCACGCCTTGCCGCACAACCCATTCGCAAAGCCAATCTGTTGTGTCACCATTATCGCCCTCACGCTGTTCTACCCTTTGCAACCATTTCCGTTCTGCCTAATCTTTGGAAACGTCTCACGACACTCTCAGTCTTACCCTTTCCCATTCTGGATTCACTTCTTCGACAACTGCTCATACGCGCCCGCATTATACTACTCCTACCGCTACGACCTATTCTAGTTCTAACCGCATTCTATACTCTCGGTTCCCCTCTATCTACGACATCATGGACTCTTGAATTGCTCTATTTCGCACATATGTGATATGTTTTTCCGCCCGCACAACCACATACCTTCGATCGGACTTTTTTTTGGCTTCTGAATCTCGTCCTTCTACTTCTTTCTTTTGATGTCACATTTATTGATCTGGAATGTCATTATCGTTCGATTTGCGTTCACACCTTCTCGCTGGCAGAGGGCATGAGAGGAACCGCAGAAGACCTCGGTGTGGACGCCGCCGACTACTCTTGCCCTCGATACGACCAGAGACTACACATGCCAGATATTCTGATCAAGCACTCGTGTGTCTTCTTCTTCCATGTTCCAAGGATTATTCATTGAATTGCAGACTGCATTTAGGGCTATGGGAAGCGGGCGGGGGGGTGAATGACGCGAAAAGCCAGAAAATTTTGGGAGGGGCTAATCTAACTTACAACACATCATCGACGCACAATGTAACAGGGGCTTCTGGCACCCAGAAGGGGGAGCACAGAAAAAGAACCGGAAGCGAAAGAAAAGGAGAAGGAAGAAAAAGTAGGAAATGAAACACAGAGCACGCACTCTCCTTCCCCCAAACCCACAACCCCCCCCCCCCCCCCCGGTTTAGTTCGATTAGACGAGATCGCCAACACACAAACGCAAAAAGCCCGAAAAGAAAGGTAGGTGCAAAAGCAGACCATGCACGTAGAAAAGAAGAGGGAAAGGCAATGAGGGTCCATCGAGTCGAAACAGAAGCGAGGTAAGCGTCGGGACCGCCGGAGGGCGGGGGGGGGGTATGTTGAATCTGGTTTCGAATCGGATTGACGAGGTCGGAGGGCGAGAGGCGAGGGGACACGTTTAGTCCTCGTCCGAGTCACTGCCACTCTCGTCATCGGAGCTGGATTCCGAACTGGCGACGTCGTGCGAAGCGGTGTTGCCGCCGGCGGTAGAGCCCTTTTGAAAGTCGAGCAACCGCTTCTCGAGCGCCTCAATACGTTCGGCCTCCTTGTCCTCGTCGAGCAACTTGCGTTTGCTCGGAGCAGCCGAAGCGCCGTTCGCTCGTCGGGCTTGCTTGAGCTTGGGTGCGGGAGGGCAGACAAAGCGGTACAGGTTGAGCAAGGTGCGTTGATCGAGTTGGTCAATGTCGAGCTCGATCTCTTTGTTGGCATCGCTCAACAGGTCCGGTCGACCGCGACGGATGATGTCGATCGCTCGTTCGAGGTTCTCGCCTTCAAACGAAACAATCTTGACCGCCAGCTCGCGCTTCATCTCGAACGTGACCGATTCGGGCTGCGCGGGAGGCGGCGAAGGTGCACCGTACCCGGGGTCCTCCTCGCGATGCTTGGAGCGCTTCTTCTTGGACGCGCCAGCTGCACTCGGCGCCGCGGCAGGCCCACCAGCGCTCGAGCTCCGTGCCTTCTTGGGAGCCGCGCCGGTCGAGGCTCGACGATCTTGGGTCGATTGCTTCTTGGACGGCTTGGGTGCACGCGCGAATCCGGCCTGCATCTCCTGCATCGCGGCCATCATGCGCGCCTGCTCTTTCTCGGCCCGCTTCTGCTGCTTCATCAACTCGAGGTTCGCCTGCATCATCTGCAATTGCTTCTCCATCGCGCTGATGCCATCATCCTCCGAGACCTCGTCCTCGTCGTCGACTGGCGCCATCGGTCGCTCGTTCCATTTTTGCTCAAAGATCTGCTCGACGCGATGACCCCACTCGTTGACCGGGGACCCGACGGGGTTGAATGTGTAGCAGTTTTTGAAAATGAGGCGCATGTCGGCTTCAAACGCGGAGTAAGGGTTCGCGTTGTACAGGCCCTGCTCAAGCTTGTTTCGCACGGTGCCGAGATCCATGGGCTTCTTGATGATTTGAGGGTATTGCGGGATGTTCAGAGCGACGTAGTCTGTAAGAGCATCAATAGGGGATAGATCAGCTCACTTGTCATGCCTCACAGCGTGCGGATCGCGACGAAAGAAGACAGACGCTCGAACTCACTGACTGGCTCGTAGAACACGTAGGCATAGGGTTCGTGGACCTTTTTGAACATCTCTTTGATCACTTCCTTGCAGAAGCGCAACTGCTCCTGCGCCGTCTTGCCATTGACGCGACCCGTTCGGGATCGGCTGGGTGCGGCAGCGACCTGTTGCTGCTGCTGCTCCGCGGCGTCAACGAGGTAGGGCAATTCCCGAGTCGGGGCGTGAATCTCTCGCTTCGGACGTGTGCCATCCTCGGAGCGTCGAATGGTCGGGACGAACGACTGCGACGGTCGACGATCCTTCTTGCTCGAACCGCCATCGATCGGCGAAACGGCGACGGGTTGAGGCGCCGCAGGTCGTGGGGGTGCAGGAGGCTCGACGTGCTCGATCAGGGGTGCGCTGGGCATTGTCTTCCATTGACGCTCGCAAATCGCCTGCAGCACCGCAGCCATCGCCGAGACGGGATTTTTGTCCGCCGGCCCATTGTATCGGTAGCAGTTGTCCCAGACTCGCATCACATCCTCCTTGAACTCTTCCGCGGTGCGATACACCTTGTCACTCGCGCCTTCCCATGCTCCAGCGCCGCGGGTGTAGTCGATGCCGAACGTACGCCCAAGCTTACTCGCCGCAGCCATCGCCTTGCCCGTTGCGTTGAGCTTGGTCTCGATCGTGCCGAGATCCATCGGGCGGGTGATGACGCGGAAGTAGTCGGGGATGAGCAACGCGACGGGGTCGACGGGCCGGCAGAAAGGACCGGCGCTCTTGTTCTTCTTCAAGCTGCGGATCATCGTCAGGGCCCACTTTTGCTGTTCCTTCGTCATGATCGGCAGGGGTCCCGTGGCGGTCGCGGAGGGAGGCAGCTCGGGTGCCGGGGACTGGGCGTAACCGCTGGAAGACGGCACGGGTGCCGGTGGGGTCGGCTGGGAAGATGCCGAGGTGGCGAAATGAGGCTGATGCGAATGCGTTGGCGCAGGGGCGGTGGAAGAGTTGTGCGCAGACGCTTGCGAGACGACCGAATGAGGTAGAGACGCGACGTGCGTGAAAGCCGACGGATCATAGCCGAGCACGGGTTGCGGCGTCGGACTGGGAACGCGAGCCGCCTCCGCAGCTGCTGGAGGAGCCAACGAGATCGGTGCAGAGGTCGTGGCCGGGACCGGGCCCGGAGCCGCAGCGGGCTATTGGAGGCACAGGAGACGCAAAACGCGATTGTGAGTACGAAATAGCGAGGCAACAAGCCCGTCGTCGAGTGGTCATGTTCGTCAGGACCACCGGCAGGAACTTACCGTGGTGGCCGCTTCATCGCTCTTGAAACGTTTTGCATCGCGCTCTTGCGAGACTTCACCGACTACACCCGCTGCAACCGCTGGAACGTCGTCCGAAAAGCTTCGCTTGAGCAACGGCGACTCGACGGCGCTGGCTGATGAGTCGGCCATTTGCACGTCTTCGGACGAGGCAGCAGGGGTGGGCTGAATCGGGGCGGGGGCGGGAGGAGGGGGAGCGAAGCCGTCCCCAGAGAAAGGTAACTCGACATTCACCGGGGTAGGGGCGGGAGCAATAGCGGAGGCAGATTCAGATGCGGGTGTTGGTGCAGGTGCAGGCGTCGGTTCCCGAGCAATAACAGGAGCGGGCGCCGGCGCCGGGGCACTCGGTTCGGAGGGTGTCGACTCGGTCTGCATCGGCTCGGGTGCTGTCGACATTGCGGGAGCCGCAGCCGTAGGGTCGAAACCAAATTGCTCGTGAACGAAAGCGTCGTACGATGCGTTCGCCGAGGGCGCTGCAGGAACAGGAGCGGGCGCTGACGAGTCAACTGCAGCCGAAGACGGGAGAGGAGGTGGGACCGTGCCGGTCGAGGTGACGGGTGTGGCAGGTTGGGCGGCGATGCTACTGCTGGTGCTCTCGGCACGGCGCATCTGGGGCATCTGCAGGAACTCGGTTACAGCTGGCAGCGGCACAACGGGCGGTGGCGGAATCGTTTCCGGAGCAGAGAGAGGCGCTGGTGGGACAATAGGAGCCTCTGGAAGCGAGGATACGACCTCGGCAGGCGGTGCCGTAGGAGTGGGTTGCGACTCGTGATCAGCGGTGCCGTTCGTGTGCGCATGGCCATTGACCAACGGCTCCTCGACGGTCGAAATCTGCGGAGTGGCGATTGTTCCATTGCTGAGTGGGTGCTCAGAAGCATTGGCCGCCACGGAGGCGGCGGTCACCGTCGACGGATCTGCTTCACTAGCGGCAACGATCTCGGCCGGTGGCGCCTCTGCCTCGACCTCGGTTCTCAGATCCGACACGGGGGGCTGGGGGATCGCGGCGTCAGTGATAGCCTCGACGGTGGCGGATGCGATCGGCTCTGACGGTGCAGACACAGCTTCGGCAGTCGTGGACGTCGTCCCTTCGGCCGGAATGTCGGCAGCTGCAACGTCGGGTGCCACAGATGCTTCTGCTTCTGCTGCCGGACTGGGCTCGATCGATGCCGCGGTCGCTATCGGAGATGGCTGGGCTTCGACGGGAGTCGGCTGAGCTGCTGCCGGTGCTCCTGGGGTGACTTCATGGGTGGTGGAGGCCAAGCTGAGCAGCGAGTCGGCTTTGAGTGATGCAATGTTCAACATGGGCGACTCAGCAGCGAGCGGTGCGGTCGCGGTCTCGGGCGCTGGAACCGACGCGGGCAGGCCTGTGCCGGTGGTCGTGCCGGCAGCGGTGGTCGTAGACGTCGAGGCCGGATCGCTGCTGCCCAGCTGCGAGGCCAACTCGCCCGACATTGGTCTCTCGAGCCTGCCTGCTATGCTACGCGCTCGATCACACTGGTGCTGAAGGTGCGTTACCGAGTCGAGCAGGTGATGGGGTCGAGTGCAGATGATCGACCGTTGCGGGTCGATGGAGGTTCCGGTGGGTCCGAGCGGCAACCAAAAGGCGCGAAGTTGGCCAACAAGTGGTAAACGGGAGGGAGAGAGGCGATCAAACTGGCGCGCGCCTGGCAAGTTGATTTTTCCTCGCCGGAGCGATCGGGTCCATCGCAGCCTCTCAGCGGCCAATGGCAAGAGTGAGAAAGACGGCTGTAGGCCATGATGAACTAGTCTTGAAAGGGTGATCTAGGGTGAGGGTCTCCAGTACGAGGTTCTGGTACCTATTCACACATCCGAGAGGCGTCAATGCTCGCTGTAGCACGCCATCACACCGGGCCGGAAAGCACCCTGCAGCAGGCCGTCGTCAGCCAGGGCCTGGAGCCTGTCGCGATTGGGGCCGAGCCCGACGACGACAGGAGAATCCCCGAATCCCCAAACCCGAACGGAGAAGGGGCACACGACCGCGATCTGGATCGCTGTAGTACATGACAGTGTGGAGCAAGCTCGCTTGATTTTGAATGACCGAATTAACATTGCCTCGAGTGTTCTTTGCGGCCGCCCGATCGTCATCGACGCGCGCTGCTGGCCGAGGGGCTAATCACTATTAGCTTTCTGCGGCGCCGAAGCCAGTCCAGTGCTAGTCTCCAATTGATGCGGCGGGGTTATCGCGCGCGCTACATGCCCGCACGGGATGGCCGGCAGGAGCCCTTTATGCCAGTTTTCGCAGGTTTTCGCCCGCGCCAAAACTGCTTTCAGGATGAGCTTCGACGATTGTCCTTTGCCTTGCGCTCCATCACGACTGGTCGCGTTCGCTGCCCACTCCGATCGCCTGTACTCGAACCTGTTGAGTGCACCCCAACCCCAGATCGACGTCCGACTCTTTAAGCTAGTAGTCGCCCCTCGATCGCACCTCACCAGGCTTCCCGTCACTCGTCACCGTCGCTGAGCAGGTTCGGGTCGAGACCGTCCAACCGTCACCGCCCGCCCTCTCGTCCCATCTCCTCTCCCTCCACACCATGTCGACTGGATTGGCACTGCCCTCGGGTTCCAAGGCTACGTCGTTGTCGCTGCCGACACGGCCAACGGCGGGGACGAGTGCGAGTACGAGTGCGGGTGTAGCGGGTGCGGGTACCGAGTCAGCAGCAGGCCCGAAGGACGCATCGACGAGCAAAGACTCGACAGCGGTGGCAGTTGCATCGACGGCAGGTGCAGAGGCGAATGCCGTCATTCCTGGAGTCCATGGCATTGTGCCTACACTTCAGTAAGTTGTCGCTTTGGGCTCCTCTCGATGGTGTAGAGCGCGCACGGTTGGCCGGCCTGCCCGCTGGGCCGAGCGCGGCTGTGACGGATGCGCATCGCCCACGCTCGGCCGCGGCCAGGTGTGCTGGTCCGGCCTTAGTTGGGCCGGCCCATAGCGGCAGTTGCGTCAGGGCGCACGCGCATCGGAAGGGGCGAGGGAAGCGAAGCACAGGGATGCATCTTGGCAGACAGAGGCACCTCAAATATTGTTTTAACATATTGCGAGGTTGACACCTATCATTTTCTCTTCCCTTTCCTTTCTTTCCGTTGGGTTCTGTCTGGCTTGGTCTGGTTTGTCATGCGATTAGAAACATCGTCTCGACCGTCAATCTCGATTGCCGGCTCGATCTCAAGACGATTGCTCTGCATGCGCGGAACGCCGAGTACAGTCCCAAGGTGAGTTGCGAGTAGCGATTATTGCCCCGACGGATGGCATCTCAGAAGCTGACCCTCCGTCCATCGTACCTCAGCGATTTGCCGCTGTGATTATGCGAATCCGAGAACCCAAGACAACAGCACTCGTGTTTGCCTCGGGCAAGGTCGTCGTCACCGGTGCCAAGTCGGAAGACGACTCGCGACTGGCCGCACGAAAGTACGCGCGTATTATCCAGAAGCTCGGGTTCGAGGCCAAGTTTCAAGACTTCAAGATCCAGAACATTGTCGGGTCGTGTGACGTCAAATTCCCGATCCGACTCGAAGGGCTCGCGTTCGCGCACGGCCACTTCTCGTCGTACGAACCCGAGCTGTTCCCCGGTCTGATCTACCGCATGGTCAAGCCTAAGGTTGTGCTGTTGATTTTCGTGTCGGGCAAGATCGTGTTGACCGGTGCCAAGTTCCGAGAAGAGATCTACGCCGCGTTCGCCAACATCTATCCTGTGCTGAGCGAATTCCGCAAGCTCGGGTAATCTCGGTCTACTGGTCTCTATTTCTGTGCCTCTCCCTCTCGTTTTACCACCCATTTGCTTTCACCTGGCGACCCTCGCATTCTTCTCCGCACGGGTTTTTCTCTTGTTACCAAAACACCCCAATCCACCCGCCCCTAGGTCTCTCCTAGTTGTGCTTGTACTTCGTAATCTCTCTCCTCTCCCTTTTTCTTTTTTCTTTTCTTTTTCTTCTTTTGGCTAAAGAGCACAGTCTCAAGTGACCTCTTAACAAATATTTGCAATCTCACCAGGGCGCTCGAGAAGCGATCGGGTCCGGAGTTCATGCGCTCAAGTTTCGTCTCGTGGCCACCACTCTCCCCACCTCGAGATTCGCTCAGACCGTGGATCTGAACCCAGCGATGGCAGTGGATACCGCGGAGGACAGCTCCTTACTCTGGTCTACGTATCGACCCGGTCTGTACTTTGGTCTCCGCCCTCTGCTCCCTCACGAATCCTTACTCTATGGTCTCCTCTGGTATCGTGCCCCCACGTCGTCATCACCCACCGACTCTTCCTCCTCATCACTGTCATCAGCGCCACCCAAGGCCACCAAGCTCGATACCAAGGATGTCCGACATGAATGCACGCAATCGCCTGGTCTGACGTACGAATTCAAGAGACATGATCCTCGAATGGGGTGTCTGCAGACGATCGCTGATGACGATCTGGGCATAGCGATGGATGTGGGGTTCGCCAAGAGTCGTGACGGGAACGGGTGGGGCGTCAGGATCGAGGGCAAAGTGTTACAAGATGGTGCGTCAGCCTCGGGGCAGCTCATTTTATCTGTCGAGAGAGTGTATCAAAGTATGAACTTCCGGCCGCTTTGGTGTTGCAGATGACAAACACTTGGATCGAGCGAGCCGTCCCGACCAGTTCGAGTTCATCAATTATTTCGGCAGAGACTCGGAGCAAGGTCAGCTCGAGCTCAGAGATGATGTCCCAGATGTACGTCCTCGTCGTTTTTCGATGGGGAGCTTCTGTGCACTAGAGAAGAACCGAATCGGACCCACAGGGAACGGTCATAATCGCTGGAGAAATGGCCGGCCTCGGCAAATTTGAGATCCGAGTCCGAAGTGATCACGGTAAGCGACTTGGGATGACCGGGCACAGGACGAGAGATTCAAGTATGTTGACCGAGTTCTGGCATGATTCGGAAAGGAATCATCTCCACCAAAAAGTACGGCTTCAAGGTTGCCCCAGGCGAGATATGGAAAGCCAAAGGTGAAGGATTGTTCCCCTGTCCGATGTCTGAATCAGTGGATGAAGAATCCAAAAGCTGATCTCGTGCTGTTACAGACATCATCGTCGACGCGATCAATTCCCAAGTCCTGGATGGCCACACCGTGGAGGTCGAGTCAACTCTTTATGCCGTCCACACCACGGTCGACGGTTCATGGACGATCGACATCTTCTTCAACTCGGACTCTGGCACCACATACATGAACACCTCTTCCCTCACCGCACTCCTGGATTCGAATAGGCTACAATTCCACAATCGCTTTCGATCTTGCTTTGAGCTCGATCGATTCGGCAACTTTGAAGCTTCCGAAGTCGCTTTCGCCCGGAGCACCCTGTCGAACCTCTTGGGCAGGATAGGCTACTTTTATGGCACCTCGATCGTTGACCGCCATTTCAGATATCCATGGGACCGCGAGGATGGCGAGGACAAGGGTGAAGCGAAACCTCATTCCGAAATCGTACCGGCACAAACGCTGTTGACGGCAACCCCTTGCCGCAGTTTTTCCCCCCGAGGGTTCTATTGGGACGAGGGCTTCCACTTGCTCTTAATCAATTGTTGGGATCTAGACCTTGGACTGAGGATCATCTCGAGCTGGGCGGATCTGATCGATCAGGATGGATGGATCGGAAGAGAGCAAATCTTGGGTGAAGAGGCTCGATCTAGGGGAGGTCTTCCTCGCTTGGTAGCACTCGGCGCTTGGCGCAACAGTGAGAGCACCGATCAACTGACACCATCCCGTGCGTTACGTTTACAGGTCCCATCTGAGTTTGTGCCTCAACTGCCCGCGTATGCGAATCCGCCCACGCTCTTGATGGCCGTCCGAGCGGCCTTGCAGCTCGTGCAACGATCTGCCTCGACATCGAGTTCGGACGACATGAAGCGAACGCGTTCATTCCTCACGTCGATCTACCCCAAGCTCAAATCGCACTATGAATGGTTCCGTCGGACGCAACGCGGGCAAATTTCAGGCGTCAGAGGCCGACAAGCTCGGAATTCAGAAGAAGCTTGGAGATGGAGGGGACAAAGTTTAAACCCTGACCAGCTGTTGACCTCTGGATTGGACGATTACCCTCGCGCCGAACCTCCGACTAGGAGTGACTTACATGTGGATCTGATTTGTTGGATGGCGACGTTTGCGGAGACGATGAAGGAGTTGGCGGGTGCGTGTGGCGAGGGTGAGGATCGGGTTAGGTTTGAGAAGGAGTTTGAGGATGTGAAGGGTAATATCGATGGTGTGTCAGCAGGACGAAGTCCTGCAGTAGAGTTCTAGAAGAGAACGCTGACCAACAATGCTTGCACAGATCTTCACTGGAGCGAGGAGCATCAGCTCTATCTCGACACGACGGTGGACTCGCGGAGTGAGTCTCAAGCCCCCGTGCGCAGCGAAGTCTCTACTGGGTGCAGCGAGCTGATCCCATGACGCGTTCCACAGATATCTCTGAATTCGTCGTCGTACGAGGCTACGTATGCCTTTTCCCTCTGCTTCTCTCCCTCATCCCGGTCGACTCGCCCAAACTTGGAACAACACTCGAGTTCATGCGCGATCCTCAATACCTGTGGTGCGATTATGGACTTCGGTCCCTAACTCCAGGGGAGAAGTATTATGGCAAGGATGAGGATTATTGGAGAGGTCCTATTTGGATCCCGATTTGTTATATGGCGTTGAAGGCTTTGTTTACGGTACGCTGACTCATCTGTGGTGGGAAGTGGGGGCAGGAATAGTTGAGCAGCTCACTCTTTGTGCTTTTTGCCAGACCTACGCGACAACTCCTGGCCCCTATCAAGGCCGAGCACAAAAAGTCTATATCGAGTTGCGTCAGAATTTGATTAAGAATATGTACCGGGTCAGTTCCAAACATTTTCGAAGGTCCGGACAAGGGGTAAAGCCAACCATCTGACTGAATTGCCGGTATACGAAACAGGAGTACAAACGGACAGGCTTTGTGTTTGAGCAGTACAATGACAAGACGGGCAAGGGCCAGCGGAGCTATCCGTTCACTGGATGGTCCAGTCTGATCGTTTTGAGTAAGTCGGGCGTCGATCAAGGACTAGGTCGTGGTTTCGTAAGGCCTGTTCGCTCATGTTAGACGGGATGGACGCCATTTCACAGTCATGGCGGAGCAGTACTAGATGATGCGGGGCGTGACCGAGGGCCAGATAGTTGAGCGTAGTAGATGAAAATGGAAGCAAAGTATTTATCTGGACTTTCTTGAGGCCATGAACATGGTTTACATTTCACGATAAGCGATCGATCTCGCATCGTCTCGGCGATACAGCAGAGAGGGTCCAAGCTCAAAAGACGTTGACTTCGCAACCTCTTCGCGCACCTGATCGAGGGACGAGCTGCCGCTCTTCTCGAGCTCATCCCGACCTCGCACTACATTTCACAGCCCTAGCCTCCGCACCGGAATATCCTTCCCTTATCGTGAACAAAGTCGGACCTCGTACAGCATGTCGAGCGACCCACGTTTCGCGCGGTTACATACCGACCCGCGGTTCGTGCGACCCAAAGCGGCCAAGAACAAGATCGTCGTTGACAAGCGGTTCGAGTCTATTTTCAAAGATGAGGATGAGGGTACGTCTTGTTGGTCGCTTACCGTGGCTTTGGCCTTAGTGATCGTGAGCTGATATTGGTCGACGACGCTGCTTCAGGCTCGAAGCAGCAGCGAAAGGTCGACAAGTACGGGCGAAAGGTCGAGAAGGATAACAAGAGTCTGGAACTCAAGAGGTACTACAGGATGGAAGATGAGGAAGATCAGGGTGACAAAAAGCCTTCTTTTACCAAGAAAGACGTTGTGGAAGAGCAAGAGGATGGGGATGAGGGTGATGAGAGCGAGTCAGACGAGGAGGAGACAGGTGGTGCAGCCAAACCGTTCGTTGATCTCGCCCGTGGTCAGATATTGATGGAGTCCTCGGACGAAGAAGGAGACAAGAACGACAAAGACGATCAGGACGAAGGCGATTCCGATTCCGAAGTAGGATCTTCGGGCGACGAAGGGTCAGTCACGTTCGGCGGCATCACCAAGTCGGGTCTCAGACGACGACCAAGATCGCCATCGATCGACCTTTCGGAAACAGAACACGCCGTCGCCGGATCGGATAATGAAGTCGAAGAAGGCGAGGACGATGATGATGAGGACGACCCTAATCCAACGAAAAGGTTGGCCGTCGTCAACATGGATTGGGACAACATCCGAGCCGTGGATCTCTATCGAGTTCTCGCTTCCCCTCTGTCGGCGACCGCCGCTTCGATTGCTGAAACGTCCACCGCATCAGGCGGCCGAGCTACTGCCGGAGCAGCGAAAAAGTTCGACGAGCGAGGGGAAGAGGTCGAAGGGTTTAAGCCTAGCTCGAGGCTGGTCATTGCACCCGGTCGTTTGTTGCATCTGAGGATTTACCCATCCCAGTTCGGTCGAGAACGAATGGAGCGAGAGGCGAGGGAGGGTCCTCCGACAGAAGTGTTCAAAGCCGCTCAAGCCGCTGCAAGTGACAATGACGAAGGTGAAGGGCAGTTGCTTGTGCTGGGGAGGCAGAAGAACAAGGGCAAGACAAAGGCCATGAAGAGCAAGAAGCGACGGGGTGACAACAGCGACGACGAGAGCGAAGACGATGTGGCGATCACCGAACAAGACGTTGTGCGGGACCAGGTTGAGGATGGGGAGGAGGAGTATGACCACGAGGCGCTGCGCAAGTACCAACTCGAGAGGCTGAGGTGAGTTGCGTCTCAAATAACTACGGCGCACGCGCTGTGAGCTCAAGCGTGGCGTTCTTGATCGCAATCACAGATACTACTATGCCATCGCCACGTTTGACTCGGCCGCTTCGGCGGCTCATGTTCACGACCAAATCCTCGGCACCGAATTTGAGCACACGGCGAACTTTTTCGATCTTCAGTAAGAACGCTCTTTCCCCGAACGTCTCTCGCGGCTTTGCTGATAGATGGGTTTCGTCTCCAGATACGTCCCTGACGAGACATCCTTCGAGGACGATCCGGTCCATGATGAAGCGACAGAAGCGACCGTTGCTTCCGAGGGTACCTCATACACCGGCATCAATTTTGTTACGGATGTGAGTGGCTTCCCCGTCACGAAGCACGTTAAAGTACAGAAGGCGGTGAATTGATCGCATTTACGTTCGGTTCTCTTCAGGCATTGCGACATTCAAAAGTCAAGTTGACATGGGACGCTGACGATCCGCACCGCAAGACCAAGATCCAGTCCTACCTCGCAGCTGCCATGGACCCGAAAGGCAAGGGCAAGGGCCTCGCCAACGATGAGGGTGTCAGGGCATACTTGGCCAGCTCGTCTGATGACGATGGGGAAGGCGAGGAGGCAGAGGAGGTCGACGATTTCTTCGAGGCCGATGGTGGCGACAAGAAGCAAGGTAAGGACAAGAGGAGCAAGTTGAGGAGCTTGTTCGGGCTTGACGGCGAAGTGGAAGAACAGACGTGGGATGGTGGTCGTGGTACGGGCAAGAAGGGTGCGGATGGGGAGATGCAGATCACATTCGCCTCTGCGTTGTCAACCAAGAAGGGCAAGAAGGGACAGGATGATAGCGATGACGAGCAGGATGGACGAGCAGAAGAAACCGCGATCGAGACGTACAAGCGCAAGGAGAAGGAGCGTCGCGAGCGCAAGCGACTCGAACGTAAGGCCAAGCGCGATGGGGTTACGCTTCCTGCCGAGGGCGAGGAAGGCCCTGAGTTTGGTGGCAAGAACACCGGACCTGGTGGATTCGACGACAAGTTTTTCGCCGATGGCGGGAAAGACCCCTTCGCTGCCTATGATGAAGGCATGGAGAGTGGAGACGAGATTGGACAACCGAAGAACGCCAAAGGCAAAGGCAAGGATGAGGCGAACGGAAAAACTTCGAAGCGGGAGAAGCGAGAGGCGAAGGAGCGCGAAGCGGAAGAAGCAAAGAAGTCACAAGCGTCGCTCGAGCTGCTTGTCGCATCGGACAATGACGAGGACGGGGCCAAGCACTTTGACATGCGCAACATCATCAAGGCCGAGAAGACTTCGGGAAAACGCAACCGGCACAAGAAGAAGGGTAAGAAGGGTGCTGCGGAGGAGCCCCAGGTCGAGGACTCGTTCAAGATCGACTTGAAGGACGATCGATTCAAGAGCCTGCACGAAGACCACGAGTTTGCGATCGACCCGACCAACCCGAGGTTCCAGAAGACACGCAACATGGACGCCCTGTTGACCGAAGGAAGGAAGCGTCGATCCAATAAGCTCGATGCACGAGCTCCTGTCAGTGCGCCGCCTTTGGAATCGGTCAAGCAGGCGAGCAAGCAGTCCAAGGAGTTGGAGAACTTGCAACAACTCGTCGAATCGGTGAAGCGCAAGGCCGGTGACGTTGGTGGTCGAGGCAAGCGGACCAAGACGGACTCTGCCTGACTGCCTGGCTTTTCGAGTGCACAATAGGGAATGGCCTTGACTGAAAACGAAACACTACGCGTTGTTCATACCTGCTGGTGATGAGTTCCTGTGACAGTCACAAGCCGCGTCCGGCCCGTTACCGGCGGGAGGCGCGTACAGCTTAGCGCCGGCGAGCGCCTGCCTAGTTCGTAGTTAAGCGGAGTGCAGCTGATCTTTGAAAAAGCGGCGGTTCTCGGATCGCCATACAGGTGTTTCCACCATATGATTTGATGGGGGGTTAGTATAGAAAACCGAAAGACAGAAATCGAGACTGAGACTGAGGCCGACTCCCGCCAGGTGCCCGGCCCCAGTGACTTGCGGGGAACGTGGAAGCGAACCCGGGTCTGTGCGGCGGCCCGTGCTCAGGCCGTCTTTAAACGTCCCCCGAAAGTCACGGACGCTTCGACTCCAGTTCCTCTCGAGATTGATCGACACTTTGGGAGGGTTCACTGCTCTGGAAAGGGACTTTGTACGGTTCGAACGCACGCTACACCGCCTCTGCGTGTCGGGCGATGCTCGGACGATCTGCCGTCGACGCTCCTGTGGCTCGGGCCCCTGAGCCCTGCCCAGACTAGTCCGACGTTGCCTCGTCATCGGCGGTTTTTGGTGCCAGCGCGACCTCACCTGGCGCGTGTTTCGCGTCTGTCAGCCTCCTGTCGCGGAGTAAGCAAGAGCCGAGCGCTCACAGGCCCACCACGTCACCAACCTTTCGCAAGGCTGCCTTTATTATTCTCCCCCGAGCACCACTCTGCGAAGCCGACACGATGACGCAAGTAATCATTCGACCGGCGGACCGGAATCGACTACGACAGCGTGCGATGAGTGTGCCGAATGTGTTCGACTTGGACGCGAATGGACCTGCGAAGGCGGGCTCGTCAGTACCGGCCCCGAGTGCCTTCAAGCCTCGCTATACTCGTCGCGGCGTGGCACGGCTGTGCAATCGCCCATCACGGTTACGTACCCTCATGGCCCGTGCACTCTTTGGGATCTGTGTTGTTTTCTTCTTAAGAAACTTCTTCGCTTTTTCGGGGACAAATGGTGATTCGTCGGGCGGATTCGGGTTGGGTTGGGGTTTCTTGCGAAGGCATCTCATAGGGTTGTCGGAACGGTCGCGCGCCTCGTCCGGCGAGGGATGGACGCTCGAAGAATACCTCGACTACTACTTGCCGCTCAACTTGACCCAGGAAGAGAAAGCGGCCCACATTTTATTTTCGACCAGTTTGGAGACAGGCGTCCCACCGCCCCCTCTGCCACAGCCTTACCACATTTGGCTGACGGCGGTGAATCGGTACTCGTTCGTGGAAGCGAGGAGTTTGACCCACTTTTGGAAAATGGAGAATGAGGCAAGGGCGGCAGCAGGGGACAAAATCGTCCATGTCGTGACACTATGCTCGGATCCAGATTGCTTGAGAAAATGTAAAAAGGTCGAGCACGAAATGCTTTGCTATGGTGGGTTCGCACGAGACGTGCCGGAGCACTGGGATGCGCTCGACTGGACGAAAGCTTGCGGTGCGTCAACGCGATAGCGCTTGATACGGCTGGCGGTGATTTCAGTCTGATCAAATTGCATTACAGGTGCTCGTGATGTCCTCGAATCGGGTCGCAACGTGTTACTCGGCTCCGAGCTCGTCCTTCGCAAAGATCCCTTTCCTCGACTCGAGCGATATTTCCCCGTCTCGGACGTCATCATCGCCGAGAATGTAACCGGTACGGACTCGGGGCACCTCAGTACAAGTTTGATTTGGATGAGGAGCATACCTGAAACGATCGAGTTGTGGTACGATGTGTTGGAACGGATAGCGAACGCCACGGCTTCGCATAATCTGATTGAAACCCCTGAGGCCGGGGAGCTTACCACACCGGACGCGGCTGCAGAAGTATGGACGGTGCTCACGTTGCAGGAAGCTTTCAATGAGGTGCGTCTCCCCATGTGTTACAACACCCCTGGGAGAAAACCTCTTGACGGGACATCTCTGACCCGCCCAGGTTCTGCATTCGACCGAACTTCGAGTCACGGATGAATTTTCCGAAGTGCGCCTACGACGCAACTTCAACACCGGTAACGGCCTTCGTGTTCATGCTCTCGGCGAGGAACACCCCGAAATCGCCGCTTTCAATTATCTTCTCGATCTCGAGGACATCAACTCCCCCGACGATGTTTACGCCGATGCGTCGATCGTTCTCATGCCGTGTGTCGATGGAGGAGGGTTGAGGTCCTTCTTTGCGAAATATCATGGCATGTGGACCGATGTCGGTGCTTACTATTCGAAACCGGCACGTTCCTTGCGTATCAAGAGCATGTCGGGCTCGAGGGGGGCGTTGGCGATACAATTGCGCATCGTGCTCACCTTATGCAAGTACACGGGACGGGCATTCCAACTACCAGAAACGGTGACGTAAGTTATTAGACTGAGGCCAATCTGTAAACCCAACTCTTTCTGAGAATGGGCCTACATCCTACCTCTATCAAACGATAGGTTCACCGACTCAGTCGATGCGACCTTACCCGTCTGGCGCGCGCTCCCATTGTCACTCATCACCGGACCGATGGGGATACGCATCCACGAGCCAGGATTTGATTCTCACGCCACGAAGTATCGTCTCAAGACCGAGGGTGTCGATGATCCGGTAGTCGAGGACCGCACCGTGAGTGCGAGCGGATGTTCGAGCCGAGCCCCTGTGTTTTGCCGGCGCTGACTGATACGATCCGGACGTTTAAATAACATGCAGGAAGTGGAGCTAGGTAAGCTGAACATTCAAATTCCAACCTTGAGGTGTACTCACCTCACGTCTACCTCTCACTAGACATCCGCTACATGATCGGTGTTGATGAAATCATCAAGCGTCTCAAATCGTCCGTCTACTCCAACTCCCCTCGGGTCGTTCTCATAGGTTTCGAACCAAACGCCGCCGCCCCCTGGCGTGGTTGGAAAGGTGCAGGACCGGCATCTCGAATGAACTTGTGCAGAACCTTGAAGTTGGAGCCGAGGTGCGGTGAGATTTGTAGTGGTAATTCTGTGCATGGTAGGATGCCGAAGAAGTGGCCGTCGTTGGATAAGTACCTTACCCCGCCAAAGGATGATAGTGCTGTGAGTGCGGGAGACTTTTTCGAAGGAGGACAGGCGCAATCCGTACTGATGATTATGCGAACATGATGCAGTTCAATTTCTAGTGGTCGCTGTGTCATAGGTGCAACGGTGGGCACTTTTTCGAATCGAGATGGAGGTCAGCGCGGGAATGGACGATTTACACTGTTTTCTGGGAAAATCGATGGGTGCCAAGATTTTCAACCTTTCTCCTGCACCAAGTTGAAAATCAAACACTCGTTGCAACATTCATTCTCAAAAAGCACTTCGTACTCTGTCACGCCTGTTTCTACGCAAGCCCGTTCGGGGAGCATTTCAACCGGCTCGCGCTCTCGAATCGCCATCTCGGGCAAGCGTGACTAGGTGTGACGTGATCAAGAGCAAAGCCTGACCCAGCCGAGTCGCGAGCGTTCCTTCTTTACTCCTACCTCTTCCGGCACGCGAATCGTAGGTTTCTTACCCACCTACACGTCCCTGCAACCCTTAACTTCATCCCACACCACTTCCGACCCCTCGATCCACTATGTCCCTCTTCCCTCCCCCTACTCAGGACGCGGCGTCCGTGTTGGCTTCCCTCCCCCGGGATTCGAAACGACACATGCTCGTCTTTCTCGCTTCGCACGAGGAGAGGGGACGACCTTGGTGCAGGTCAGTTCGTTGCGTCGATTCTTAGTGGAGACGGCGAACAATTCGGATGAATCCAAACTTCTCTATCGAGTTGATGACTTCCCCACTATAATCAAACGCCAGACACAATCACGGCGAAGGCAGTGTCGGCTCGCTGACTCGCGAGGCTTACATCCTACCTCTCCACTCATAGGGACTGCGAAGCGGCTGAACCTTTGATCGTCAAATATCTCGACGAGAAGAACTCCACGGTCATCTGGGTGGGGTCGAGGGAGGAGTAAGTTCAGGACCATCATACCCAGCGCCCCACTGGACATCAGGCTCTCCGAGGAGTTGATCCTTATCGACGTCACGTGCGCTTCGGGCTGACCGAGATCCGAATTGTGCCGTTCCTTCGACAGGTGGACAAAGCCAGACAACGTATGGCGTCAAAAGCCATGGAACGTCCAACGTCTTCCGACATTGATCAAGGTTGAAGCGAGTACATCAGACAATGTAACGGGTCAAGAATCTCCCTCAATCGAAGATAGGGTTCGTTCCGAGAGACCTGTTCTCCGGATAGCTGGCTCAACGTGCTCACCTCTTGTTTGGATCTACAGATCTCCAACGCGCCCCATCTGGTCGAGGCAGACATATTGGAAGGGTCCAAATTGCGAGGGTTTGTAGCCTGAGATTCGTGGTTTACGCAGAACCAAGAAAATGAAAGCAAAACCAAGCTGTTACACATTCCAAAAAAAAGAGCGAGCAACGAGAGTTCCTACGTTATACGATATGACTTCCACTGCCCAATCATCTACAACTCATCCTTGACCCTCTCCACATCTTCCTCGTCCTCGACTACGGTGGGAGTTTCCTCAGTAACTGTTGCCGCAGGTGCAGACTCGGCAGGCTCGGCTTCTTCTGTCGTTGTCGTGGGCGTCACGAGCGTGTCTTGGTCTGCTTCCTCCGGGGCCTGCTTGTGCTCCTCGGCCGACGCAGTCTCCTCAGCTTGCAAGAGCGCCTCATCAACCTCAACATCCTTGTCAGGGAGAGCCACGAAGCCCGGAGCAGCAGGTTTTTCCGCCGTTTCCTCCGCCTCTTTAACATTGGGTACAGCCGCCTCGGCGGGTGCAGGTTCAGCAATGGCGGGTTCCTCCGAAGCTGTCGTCGACGAAGGTGTCGTAGGAGGTGCAAGTATCGCTTCTAAATCGGCATCATCGTCGAGATTGAAGTCGAGAAGATCCGAGTCCTTATCGTCCTCGTCATCGTCGTCCGCTTCTTCAGCCTCTGTTTGAGGCTCGTCCGAAGTGACAACGTTCTCCTCGATCTGTTGTTGAGCATCTTCAACGTGTCGAGTAGGTCGATGGGGGGGTTGATGCTCGAGAGGATCAAAGACCTTCTCGGACTGTTCCTTGGGTGATGGGGCCTCCTCGATAACTTCGGAAGCAGGTCCAAGAGTTGGTACGACCTCGTCGAGTTGCGAAGGCCCTTCCTCGACCTTCTCCTTCTCCACCTCATCGGTCTGAGTACCCGCATCGACCAATGTCGACTTCTCCACGACGACCGGCTCCGCCACCTCCGCCTCCTCCGCCTCCTCAATCTCAATCTCAGGTTCAGGCGCCGCCTTCGCAGTCGCATTCTGATAGGCCCCCATCACATCCTGTCCAAACTCCCCCGAGCCACCAGGAAGGTCGAACGCGTCGTCCACCGCTTCCTCACTGGTCACGGCGGCTGCTTTGAGTGTTCCAGTCTCGAGTGGCAAAGAAGCTTCGACTTCAATCTCGGCTTGGGCGGAAGCGGTGGCAGTAGCATCGATATCGACGGTCTCCTCCTCAAGCTGGGTCGCGTCGTCAACGACGGATTTAGGTGGTGGCGTAGGCGTCGCTTCGAAATGAACCGGTTCCTCAGTCGTCGCACCGAGTACAGGTTCTTGAGCGGGCGTAGGAGCAAGTGGGTATTCACTCGCCATCGTCGCCGTCTCGTCGACCGGAACAGGCTCGACGATCTCCACACGTCCATCAACGATGTCCTCCATGACCTCGGATTCTTCGATAGGCGCTTGAGCTTCTTCTACAACTTCAGTGATGAGCGTCGCGTCGATCTCTGGGAATGCATGATCGAAGGGTTGTTTAAGCTCGACTTCGGTCGGAGGGGAAACGTCGAAAGCTTCGACGGGCGCATCGACGGGGGTCGTTTCTTCCAGTACGAGTTCGGGTGCTTCGGAGACGGGTGCGGTGTCGAGGGCTTCTTCATCTTGAAAAAGTAATTCTTTGACCTCGGGCGTTACTGGTGCTTCCGCTTGTTCGTTAATGTCCTCCTTCGCGGGTGGTGCCACTTCGACGGATGTGACCTCCTCTTCGAGTAGAGCGTTCGTGTTGTCCGAAACGGGGACATCCTTCGACTCCTCGACATGAGTTTTGACCTCAAGGGGCGAGTCAGAGTCATCCTTGACGAGTTCGGATTCGACCAGCGTCGCAAAGACACTGTCCTCTTGTTCAAACTCGTCGTCGTCATCGTCGTCGTCGTCCTCCTCAGATTCTTGAGGAACGACGACCTTCTCCGGCTCCGGCTCCGGTTCCTTGACCTCCTCCACCTTGTTCTCCACCTCCACTTCGGAAAGAGGGATCGAGACAGCCTCCTTGGGTACGTTCGCCTCCTCAACGACGATCGCTGCAGGCGCCTCCTCCTTACTAACCCATTGCTCGGTCTGAGGTTCGACTTCCTCCTTGATCGTTAGAACAGGTTCGGCCGTTTTGTTCTCCTTGTCATCCTTGTGCAATATCGTGTTGACGACCGATGCGTCCTCTTCCTCCTCATCCTCGTCATCGTCGTCATCATTGTCGTCATCATCGTCATCGGCAAGCATCGTCCCGTTGTTCATTTTCGCGATCACAAAGTTCTGCCCCTGCGTTGCCAGAGCCCCGACGGTGGTGATGACCGTCATCACGACTTCACTCCCATGCCTCTTGACCAACTGCCCGACCTTCTTGACCATAGGACCGACCTTGTCCACGACTTGGGCGATCGTACCTTCTTCTTCCCCGTTCCCACCCGTCGAGGTCGAGGGTAGCCATTCATCCAAAATGTCTGCACCACCGGGGACGACTCTCTCCAACAGCTTGCCCGAAATTTGACTGGTTCTCCCTACGATTTGACCCATCAAACCGGCGACTCGAACACCTTTATTGACGACCCTTCTTTTGAAAACGTAAGCGCAACACAAGCCGAAGAACACCAACGCGGCCAAGAGGATCAACCTATCCAAAAAATCGGCCTTCTCCAAGGAGGTGATCAAGGCTTTGGAGACGTTCAGCAGGGACGATAAGGTCGAGTAGGATTCGTTGGTCATTTGCAAGGTCGAGGTTTGTTGTTCTAGGGCTTCGTTGGTCAGGACCGAACGGTCGACTTCGGTTTGCATCAGTTGGAGAGTGCGACGCAGACCTTCAGTCACGTCCGAGGTGGCGGACATGAGGGCGTCGTCGGCACTGGGTGGGGAAGGAATCGGAATGAGCACAGGAAGAAAGATCAGGTTTCCCAACGAAAAACTGACGATTGATCGGCCGCTCCCCTCCCCTGTCCCATCATCGGAGACGTGGGCTGCAAACCTTGACTCCGCGTGTGGTATGCGGCTTTGCTATTCGTCGCAGCGAACAATTCTTCCCTGCCCGTCATGGGTCGAGCTTGGTCGATCAGTTTCTTGGACGCGAGCACGGCGGCTCGGTATTGCTTCGAGACGCTGTGATGGTGGATGGGGTCGGGGAGGTTAGAAAGAGAGAGTTCTGCACAGCGTGAAGTTGGGTACGTACGCGTCGAATAGTTGTTGTACGTGTTGAACATGTTGCAATCCGGCCCTTCGATCGCGTGCCCTGTCGAGGTCGTCGACTTGAAGTTTGAGTTCCTGAGCGAGTGTGCACGTCGGATAAAGCGGTGCATTCGATTAGGAAAAGAGTCAAGGTCGCTGCTTTGCAAGCATGCACGATAGTCACTCGAACCGATGACGGACCTCGACATCCCTCTTGATCGCATGCAACTCGTTCCTCAAGCCGGCGACGAGCGCCTCATGCTGCTGCATCGGCCCATCGCAATGACTCAATTGGGGGAGTTGGAATTGGAACAAGTCGTCGAAACGGACGGAGAGCGAATCGACGAGTTGGAGCAGTTCGGTAGGCAGTTCGGCCGGGCCGGGACGTTCTCGCGGAGGCGCGACGGGGGTGTGTGCGGGCGGTGGCATTGTTGGCTCCAGTCGATTCTACAAGGTGGTGGTGGCGAGGTCGAGCGAGGGGGGACTGATACCATGCGATGCGCGGCAGTTCGAGGTGAGGTGTACTGTCAGCCTGCCAGTGGAGGTGTGGGAAGGGGGGGGCCAACGGTAACACTCGTGACGAACGACCTCCACGCTTCCAACCCGCCGGCAAACCGAGCATTAGCTTTGGAACGTATTAGCCGATTAGTAAGTAACCTCCCCCGGCCGGCGTCGTCATTTCGCGCATTTCGCACCCACGCGACCCAAATCGAATTCGCACCGGAACTTTGGAACCGCGCTCGCATCTCCTCCTCTCCGCTCTCTCTCCCCCCTCACTACACTCTCTCCAGCTCGCTACGACCATGTTCCAATCCGCTGGTCGAACGCTCTTACGAGCGGCTCCATCGTCCGCTTCGTCCTCGATGAACGTCGCCGCTCGACCAGCGTTCCGGAGTGTCGTCCTCGGCGCCACTACTCCCATTCCCACTCCCACTCCCACTCCCGCTTCGTCGTTCCCTTCCCCCTACCTGCGATCCTTCTCCACCACCCGACCATCCCGCTCTGAAACAGCCAAACCCAAAGCAGAGACCAGTAAAGCAGAAGAGGGCGCCGCTTCCGCTACGGCTACGGCAGCACCGACCGACAAGACCGCCGAACTGACGCAGCAACTCGAGGAAAAGAACAAGATTATCGCCGAGCTCAAGGTCAGTCTTGTGGAAGCTTACGTTCCTTTTGCCATCATCTGTTTACCTCTCGTAATCGTGTCGCCACAGGACGCCCGCTTGCGTTCTCTCGCGGACTATGAGAACCTACAAAAGATCTCGACGAGAGAAAAAGCCCAAGCCAAAGACTTTGCCCTTCAATCGTTCGCCAAGGACCTCATCTCTTCGATCGACATCCTAGTCCTCGCGCTTCGTTCGCTACCTCCGAATAAACTCGATCCTTCCCAAGGCGCTTCGAAGGATTTGATCGATTTACATCAGGGCGTTTCGTTGACCAAGAATTCGATCCTCCAAACGTTGGAGAGGAATGGGGTCAAGGCGTTCGATCCGACGGGGGAGATTTTTGATCCGAATCGACACGAGGCGTTGTATCAGGCGCCTGTGCCGGGCAAGGAACCGGGCACGGTCTTGGAGTGTCAGGAAATTGGATGTGAGTGCCCCATGGGGGGAGAGGCTGAAGCGGATTCTCTAGTCGAGGGGAGGCGAAAATCTCACTTCGAGCCCCTGACGAACTCCTTTGCAGATATGATCAAGGATCGCCTTTTGCGACCAGCCAAGGTCGGCGTAGTTGCTGGCGAATCCTCATAATAAACTTAGGGGACATCCCTGAAGAATGATGCAGGTTGGGTCCGCACGACTGAAGGAGTAACGAACCATCGTCTCGATTCCGGCGATAATGGCGGGGAGATGACGACGTTTGTACGAATGGAAGAAGAATTAGCAAAACACAGCAGATATGATCATCTCTGCAACGGAATTTCCTTCGATGATGATGCACGAAGGACACTTGTGTGTATGTGAAGTAATGAAATCAACCCCCACTTACCACCCCTCCCCAAAAGAAAACCCACGTCCCGGTCCTAATTCTCCAACTCGTTCGAGCCAAGGCATTCCTGGCTTCTATGCGTTGAATCATTCCATTACAAGATTGGAGAAACACGTTTTGTCTCATCTACCTTTCCTTACTCTACTTGCGTCTCCCCATCCTCCGAAAACTTGACGTTTTGCTCAGACTTCAACGCCAAAGCGATGTATTTCGTATGTGAGCCTGGGGATATGATCAGAAATTCGATGATCAGGCTTGTTTGCTCCTTCGAGCGAAGAGGTTATAGAATCGACGCGTACCGTAAGCGAGCAACTTGCCCGTGTTGGTGGAGAACATTTCGATGCGCGTGTAGGCGAGGGTTTTACCTGTCAACGCACGGGGACGCGGGAGGAAATTAGAGGTGGAGGTGGGGACGGGGAAGAAAAGATGCTAGGGTGGTTTACCTTGTCCGATCACTTGAGCTTGTAATCTGACCGTTTCACCCAACGGAGCGGCGCGGACGAACCTGAAGGTGTCGGGAGAAAAGTTTTCTTCTCCATCAGCCGCTACCCAACTCTTTTACATTCCTCAAAAGAATCAAATTCCCTAACGCTCCAAGGTGTGCTTGTGACTCACGTGACGTTGATATCCGTACTCACGCCGGTCATCCATAACCCCCTGCTCGAAAGCGCGAGGGAACCCATCGAATCGACCAGGGACGAGGTGAGACCACCGTGGAGGGACTGTGGTGAACGGTGGAAGCTTGGTAGGGGATGAGTGGGTTTACCCGCAGATTCGATGGTGGGATCGACGACTGACGCCGACTCGGTTGACTAGCCCACGGGTATGGAACGCGGGATCAGTAAGGTTGGGATGGCCGAGACGGAGGATTGAAAAAGTGGGGGGGTGTGGGGGTGAAAGGTGAAGCCGCGAACGAGACCATCGCACGATAGATAGGACCCCCAAAAAGAAGAGAGCAGCCTGAGCCTGAATCAGCCTCAAATTGATTCGTGAAGCTGTCTAGTGTGTCCGCTGAACTGACTCTGATGCTGCTTCACCACCATCTCGGCCTCGACGACGCCCGGTGTAGGGACCTGGGTCAACTTGAGGTGTCCGAACGAGTTGGCGTCGTGGCCGGCGTTCTTGAGGAAGCTCTGTGGGAAGGGGTAAGAGTAGGGGTCGGTATATGAGATGTCGGATCAACTGATTCACTGGGACGGTGGATCGTTCACGGACCTGCCATACGCGCTCCACAAAAGCTTTCGACGCGCTGTGACCGGATATCGAGAGTGAGTGGGAGATGGTAGCGAGGGTCAGATCTAGTACGAAGCAAGAATATAGGATACACTCACGCCATTCCGGGATCGACTGTAACCGACGCCAAGACAAGAGCGAAAGCGATCGCCGATTCCAATTCCCGGCCGCGTCGACCCGCTCGTCTTCTGCTTCTCTCTCCATCCACCGCCCCACTTGCACGTACTCGGACTCCGCCCTTCCCATCCTTTCCAGCCCTTCATCTCCCCCACCCCTCTGCCCAACCTGCCTCCCACCACCTCCGACTCCGCGCGGGCCTCGCTCAAGCTCGAGCTCAAAGCATGGGAGAACCAATTCCGTCGTACCCACAGCGGAACAGATCCCACCAAAGAGGATATCAAAAAGGATATTCCGATAGGTGAGTGAAAAGCCCCTCTCTTGGCTGTGTAGGGCGTGTGGCTCTTTCCTCCTGTGATCGTCTCTGATCGCGTATGTGTGTGGGGTGGGGGCTGGGTCCAAACTCAAAAACTGACTTTTTCGTCTTGCTCAGCGGCGAAATACAAGTTGTACCAAAAGCTCAAGACCCAACCCCCCCCACCGCTGCCTCCTCCTCCTCAAATACCTCTCAAAGATCACCCACCACCTCCACTTTTCCCACAACCAGCGGAGAAAACCTCTTTCAAACCCCCAAAAAACCTCGTCCATCCACGACCACGCCCTCCTCCATCACTCCTCAACGAAACCCATCAACTCGTCCTGCACCCCCCAACTTGAGTTCTGCACCACCACCACCACCACCACCACCACCAACAACAACAACAACCAATCCGAATCACCCAAATTATGTCCACGCGCACTCGCCGAACAAGATGCGCGATTTAGCCGCTTCGTTCTCCTCTCGTCGTTCACCGAACCATCGTCACTCGATTACCCAATCGAAGAAAGAAACAACTTTCGCGCAAGATTTATTCGCTCAGACAAAGTTGGAGAGTCCGAGAAAGTATAACCCGTTCGCTAGGGAGGGTACGACGGCGTCGCCTACTAAAAGGATCAAGTTGAGCGGCGGGGAGGAGGCGTTCAAGAGGAGCAATGTCCGGTTAGGGCAGTTGTTCGGTGCGGCGAGAAGAAAGTCGGGTGGGGTAGTACAAGACGACGAGGACGAAGATCAAGAGATGTTGGGAGAAAGTCCCGTCAAGAACGATGCGACCAAGCGGAAATCGTTCGTTCCCTTGTTCGATCACGACGAGGATGAAGAGCACGAGGGGGGTATGAAGAATCCTTTCCTTGCCTCTGGCGCGGAGGGCAAGGGGAACGGCAAACGGAAAAAGAAGGAGGACGGTGAACCGGGAAAGAAAGGAGGAGCGATGGATGGGTGGTTGAGGAAGGCGGTGCATCCGACGTTGAAGGGGTTCAAGAGGACGGGGTACGAAGGAGCCGAATTGGTGGAGGAGGACGAGGATGAGGACGGCGGGGATAAGGGGGAAGGTGGTTCCGCCGGTACGAATGGTCAGAAGGGCAAGAAGAAGCCTAAACGTGCGCCGGCGGGGCTGAGGTATAAGAAAATACCTGGCGGCAAAGCTCCTCCCAAGAAAGGTTCGACGGCAATGGCGGTCGATTCCGACGACGACGATGACGACGAAGCAGTCTCGGATCGGATCGGCAAAACGAGCAGAGTCGGTTCGATGTTGATTGTCGATTTGGACGACGAGGAACAACACAGGATTGTGATTAGGTCGACTGGGGAGGGGATCGGCGGAGCGGGGATGAGCAAGATGGAGGAGGGGGAAGAGGATGAGTTGGTGCTTGCGACAGGGTCCTTGATTTATGTGAGGGGCACACCACCACCGTCATCATCGATTCCGACCACATCGATGGATGAAGACGCTCCGACCTGGCACGATCAAGACCAAGCCAACGAAGCCCTACCCGAAGACTTGGCCTCGATACTCTCCCTCCGATCTTCACCCATGAAGAAGACAGCCTCCAAACGCATGTTGGCAAGGGACCGAACGGTCGATGACTTGTTGAAAGGTCCTTCAGCGGGCCTGAACAGGGTGAAGAAAGGGTTGATGGACTTGGAGGATGAGGAGGCGGATAAGGTGGGTGAGGAGGGGGTGGGGAGTGATGATGATTGGGCTTCGGATGTCGAGGGGTGGAAGGCGGTCAGCGATGGGGAGATGGATGGGTACGAGGAAGTTGAAGCGTTGGGGAGGATGTAGAGTGTAGGAATCAGATTTTTTGTGCTAAAAATCTCTGGAAGTAGATTTTCCCTCTGCCTCTCTCGAGCCATGCCTCGTTCGCTCGGACCCCGCCCGAGTCCAAAGCAGATGGTACAACACCAATCGTTCCAAGCAACATAGAAATCAACACACGCTGAACTCCATCCCTAATCCCTCTCCTGCAGCCCTACATGATCCCCTCCGTCGCCTCATTCGCAACTTGCAACCCATCCTCCACAAACTCCTTCGTAGGACCGTTCTCTCGACCACCAGCCCCGTCCTTCATCTCCACATCCTCCACCGCGGCTTGTTCAATCTTCTGCACTTCATTCCCTTGGACGTCCTTTACTGCTTCGATGATTTGTTGATGAGCCGTAGGTTCAGAGGGAGGGGTGCCTTGGGCGGGTTTGGAAGCTGAGGGGACGGAAGGGACGGGTGGGTCGTGGGTCGTGGTGGGGGCGGGGATGGGAGTGTGTTCCGCTTCGGCAGAGCTTTGGAAAACTACGATAGGTGCAGGTGCAGGTGCAGGTGCAGGTGTAGGTACGGATGTAGCTACGGGTGTAACTACGGGTATGGGGGTCGTCGCTCCTCCAGTCAGATCAATGATCGCCGAGGTAAGGACTGGCGTCGGCGTCGAATTCTGTACGGTCGACGTCCCCATCGTCTGGACCCCACCTCTTTCACTCGTCGTGTCGTTCTCGAACTCCATCCTCGTCGAAGGGGTCGTGTCGATCACCCATTTGCAGACTGTGCGCCAAAGGATCGAAAATCAGCCTTCGGGGGAAGAGGATCGCGCGACGCGGCTCCTTGATTGGGGACTGACTCTTGTAGTTGGGCCGTTGATGAGGTTTAAGGAAAGACGGTCGAACCCACGTTCTTTTGAAGGTCTGTGGCGTAGAGAGTGGACTCGACGAGGATGACGAGGATGAGTATGACTGCTGTCCCCCTGTGGGAGTGCACATGTCTACGCACGGGCACGGCGGCCAAGATGGCTTGTTGTTCTGAGCTCAGCTACGAGTACAGAGAGCGTTAGGTCAGCTAAGAATGTTTAAAATGCGTGCAAGGTTTGGAACTGACCTCACTACGAGGCACGAACGAGCCTCGATTGCGCTGTTGCCAACGATTACCCGCCGCTGCGTTTGCTGCCTGTCAGATTCTCATGTATCGCATCAAGAAAAGTCAGTGCATGGAAACTTCTTGCGCGTATCGATGACTGACCATGGTGTATACAGGAGGTGGATCACGTGATGAGTCGCAGCGCGGGGTGAAGGGAGGAGGATAAGAGCGCTTCACGCGTCGAGGCGCGGGAACGGAGCGATTTTCGATCCCGGCCGAGCTCACAAGTTTTTGGGCAATGCAAATCCACCTCGGGGGGAACATGTCCACGTTTTTAGAAAGCAATATAATATAACAACAAGGAACTGATCCCGAACCCGCCAACAAACCCAAAATACCCTGACCAATACGAAATCGACGAATCGACTGCAGTGTAGAACCCAGCCCCGATCACTGAGGAAAGCTGCCTCACTCTTCCGTCGGTACCACCAATTCCGGAAACACCCTCCCGACGATAAGATCAAGTATTAACACGAACAGATGAACATTCGCGACGTGCGAATCCAAGGACCTCATCAAATGACGTGCCAAGGCTCTTGCTCTCGCAAGCTCATCCTCGGCTGAAGAAGATTTGTCCGCCCCTACCCCGGAAAGGGAAACCAACATCCTCACCGCCACCTTGGGCAACACCCCCGCGATCGCCTCTTCGCAGCCTTTCTTGATCTCCTCTTGTTGCGCCTCGCTTGGATCAGGTTCCTTGGGTGGGGAATGCCCATTCGGGAAGAGAGCTTGGGTCGTCGACTCCAAGACCGTCTTGACCAGATCCCCCGTGCACAGTTTATTGTTTATGAGATAGAAGGTTAAGGAGGTTATGAAGGAGGAGAAGAGGGAGAGGAGGAGGGAGAGGTAATGCGTCACTTGGGCGAGGAGAGGTGAAGAAGGTAAGAGGACGAGAAGAAATGAGATCCAGGGTGAGGCCAGAGGGGGTTGATGACGGTAGTGCGGTGGGACGGGGGATGAAACGGTCGTATGGTAGAGTGTCGAGAGGGAAGTCGAAAGTGCTCGGAAGACGGGTGGTATCGAGAAGATTGTCGCAAGGATGCGATCGGGGAGCGAAGGGGTCGTGATCGGTGGTTTGTCCGGAGCGCCCGTGGCGACGTGTGACGATTTCTGAGCCACGATGATTTTGGTGATGGCCGAATAAACGAACCATGGTTGTGCGACCCGATTGAAAACGTTGCCCAAGATGACATTAACGATAATCTCCCTCGTGATCGCTCGCTCCGTCTCGGCGCGATAATCCTCGGGGGGTAAAAGCAACCTCAACAGATGATCGACAAGCGCTCGGAGATAAGTCGGATCGACCTGGACTTGGGTCGTACCTTTCCCTGTCCCCGATGTTGTTTGCAAAGTGACAGCGATGTGGGGTTGCAAAAGGTGGAAAACGTTGTCGCGATCAAAATTGTGTGCATGCCCCGTGTGGGCTTTATCCGTGGCTTGATCCCAATCCCTGACATGGGTCTCCAACAAGGCCGGAAAATCGACGGCGAGCAATTGGACAAAATCGACGTGGGCTAGCCTCACTTCGAGCGCCTGGATGACATGAACCAGGATCGAGGTGACCTGTTGCACGAAGGCGCGTTCGGGGTCGCGAGAGATGGACGAGTACCATGAGAGCACGTGTTCGCGGCAGATGAGAGCGATCAAGTCGAGGATGAGAGGATCGAGTTCGATGTGTGCTGCAGCGTGAAGAATCCGGGGTGGTCGGGGCCCATGAGGCGAAGGCGAGGGGTACAGGATGCGCTGGTGCAGAGGGACAGGGGTCGCGATCGGTCGAGGGGCGGATGCTGACGTCGAGGCAGCGATCGCAGAACGGGTACGGATGTCGGCCGTCATACGCTGAGAGGCGAAGGTTGGCGACGTGGGACTCGTCAACATTGTGTAGACGAGCAGCTACCACCGCGGCTGTCAAAGGAACGGGTCTAGCCATTGCAGCACTTGGTCAGCTCTGCGGAGGCATCGATCGCTGCAGGCATACACTCTGTACTCACCGGCACTGCACTCGATCCCAACGAATGCCAACTACGACCACTTGAAGCACACACACTAATCGACCAGGGGTATTCAAACGCGCGACGACATGTACGCGATGCCTTGGTGGGCTGTGGAGCCCTGTCGAGTTACGCTTGGGGCTACGGGGGAAGCTATTGACCGCCACAAGCTGCCACGATGGTGATGGACGCTAGTCTAGGGTCTTCCTCCACGGCAGACGTTGAATAAGCGAAGTGCTGTTTTGACCGGAGGCGAAGGGAGAGGACCCAGCGCATCGCTTTACGCGGCCAGAACCGGCGCGGTCCGCTCGAGCTGCCCGCACGTGACTTGCGCAAGATCCAAAGTGGGGGAAGTGCTGCTCTGGCTCTCTCAGCGTTAGCCACGGCCGCAACGCATCATCTTGGATCAACCCTCAGTCAAGCATTACGCCAAATACTACATTGCATCATTTTACCTCCCCGCGGGCCTATGCTTCGCTCGCACTCGCAATCTTCGCCTTCTTGGGCTTTTTGGCCTTCTTCTCCTCAACCACGGGTGCCGGAGCTGCCTTGACCGGCTTGGGCTGCTCATTTTTGGATGCTTCCTTCTTGGACGCCTCCTTCGTCTTGGGTTGTTCCTTCTGGGGCTCGTCCCTTGCCCTCTTCTTAGCCGCCGACTTGACCGGTTTCTCCTTCTTTAAGGCGACCTCGTCCTTGGGCACATTCTTTGCCGCGAGCGCATCGGCGTCCCTCTTGACCTTCTTCAACGCCTGCCTTTGTTGGATTTCCTCGGGCGATGGTTTGGGCTTGGGCTTGTACTTTTCCTTGTTTTTGGGTTGCTTCAACTCTTTCGCTCTTTTCAAAGGAACACGACAAAAGTCAGCTTCTTGACCAACGAACCGAACGGCGTGCGCCGCGCATCAAACCGCGACTCACGTCATGGTCTTCTTGATCGCCTTCTCCTTCTTGGCGGCCCTCTTCCTCGCCCTCTTCTCCGCCTTGGCCTGCCTCAGCTTGGCATGCTTCTCCCTCTTGGCGGCCCTGATCGCCTCCCTCTTTGAGATCTCCTCTAGCTCTGCCTGAGTCTTGATCCTCGCATTCTCCTCCGCAGCTTTCGATTTCGGTTTCGATGCGGCGGCAGCGGCGGCGGCTTCCTTGTCCTTTTTGGATTGTTCTGCCGGTGTCGGACCCCCGGTGAGGGTTTGGAGGGTTAGGCGTTGGATGACGAGGTTGTCGATTTGGGCCGAGATTTGGCGTGCGTCGACGGCGAGGGAGGATGCCGGGAAGTCGGGTTTGGCGATGTGTGCTTGGAAACGCTCGAGCCTTCGCTTATGGTCCTGATGAGCAACAAAAGGACGATATCAGTTAATGCCATCTTTATGAGTGGGCCGTCCTCGTGCCATTGTAGAAACAGCTACCCACCTTTGAAGCCAAATGAACCTCCAACATCCTCCCCTTCTTGATCTTCTTGGTCGGACAAACGACGCACAACATCTTGTCCTCTCCCACCTCTGCATCTGCTGCAGTGTCCCCTGCTTCCCTTGGTACAGTGACGATCGGATTCTTTCCCGCTTCTTCCGCAGTTGGGTATCCGGGCGGTGGAGGTGTCAGAGCTTCTGCCTCGTCGTCCTCGTCATCGTCATCACTACCCTCCCCATCGTCCTCGTCACTCCCCTCCTCCTCCTCCTCCTCCTCCTCCTCCTCCGCCGCCTCAGATCCCTCATCCGATCCCGATCCCGATCCTTGCGACGAGACGTCTTGCTCCAAATCATCCTCCGACTCGGATTCATCCGACATGACGGCCTCCTTGTTCGAAGCCGCCAGTTTGCGCGCTTTGGCAACGTGTTTGTACATCGCTTTAGTGGAGTTTGTGGGGTGGTGCTTGTGCGATGTGTGTGTGTGAGAGTGGGCAAGGGAAGCCGAGAGTCGTCGCGCGCGACACGGCGAGGCGGCTGCGAAGCGTCTCGATCACGGTCCGAGCTGGTCCGAGCGGCACACTGCAATTGGGATTTCAAGTGCCGATAGCTTGCGCCAATCAATGGGAGTTTTCTGTACATGGCAGGCTTCATCGTTTTCCGTGTCTGCCACCGCATGAACAAGCATCTCGTAGGATACAGCCGAATTCAGAAGCCGCCGTTGAATTTTCCTGCATAATTATGTCGAGAATATGTTTCAACAGGGCGAGTGCCGCTGAGATCGTTTTGACCTGCTTATTGCCAGGTAAGCAGAGAAGCCTTTGCTCGTCGTGGCGACGAACGAACCGTCTCGTGCTCTGGCCATCGCTTCACTTGATGCCACACTTGTTCCGCATTCCATGGGCGTCCAGGGTCTGACGACCTGGGTCGACCAGCATACGACCCTATGCGAATACCACGCACTGTCATCCGATGATGCTGCCAGCGCCCGGTCTGGCAGTGCCGCGATCCCGTTCATCATCGACGGGCTCGCTTTCTTGTCGTACCTCTTCCGCCTCAACAACCTCGCCATCGTCGATCCTATACGAGGCGGAAACTACCTCGAGTTGCGACGCCTCCTTCGGGAATGCATCGAATACTACCGCGCGGTGGGACTTGAACCCGAGATCGTCTGGGACGGTAAGAAGCGCTCTATGCCTACCAGTGCCGTGAGCTCGTGAGCTCAAGTTGGCTAGTGCGTCTCCTTTTTGCTTGCAGGACCTTATGGAACCAGCAAGACGGAAACGATCCTCAGCCGGGGAAGACAAGCGATCCGCACCTCGCACGACTTCATGCGCTCCAGCGAAGACCAGCGAGCTCATTTGCACGTGATCTCTAGAGCGGCTAGACTGCCTCTGCTCGCTAGGTCGGCGTGCACCTACGAACTACACCAGCTTCACGTCAAGATGCATTCCGCTCAGGCTGAAGCTGATTCTCCGACGGCTGAGTTGGCTCAACGCAGCAATGGCTATGCTGTCTCGCAAGGTGGGCCCCCACCTCCGGCTTGGGCTGAGAGCATGCGAGGCTGATCTTGGTCCGTCCGCTTGCAGACAGCGATTACTTCATTCTCCCTGCCATCTCGAGGGGCTATGTACCGCTGGACAGAATCGTATACGGTCCCGGACGGATGGCACGACCCGGGATGCTTCGCCCTGGCTCGAGAGCCGTGCTACGTATAGGGGTCTATCAACCGGCGCGCATCGCACACATGTTGGGGATCCACCTTGAACGTCTACCCGTGTTTGCTGCCCTGGCGGGGAACGATCTAGCCAATCTCACGGAGACTTTTCACTCGACGTCGAGCCAGGGGAAACGCTCAAGGTCTCGTCCTTCGCGCAAAATCGACATTGACAAAGTGGCGAGCATCATCGCATCGATCGAATCCACCTGCACTCTAGAAGAGACCCTGCGGATCGCACTCGCCAAGCTCCTGGGCAATGTCCAACCTTCAACGACGATGCTTGAAGAGCTTGCTGCTTCGGCTCGGTCCTACGAACTCGTGTCGATCGAGACCATCATTCCGGGATTCCCTCTACAACCGCGCATTTCCGACAGCCCCGAACAAGCCCAATCCCGACGGCTGTACTTTGATGAGATCTTTGCTCGGGGTGACTCGGCCAATTTCATCTACCAAGCAACGCAAGCGCAACTCGTGGTGTCCAAGATTACGGTGGAACGACCCGAGTTTCGTTCGCCCTGTTTAACACTGGGTCGTCCCTTGCGAAGCCTCATCTACGCCGTACTCGACGATGCGATTGGTATCGGCGCTCCGGACGTTACCGAGTACTGTCGAAGGGAGGATGATCTACATGCGACCCTCATCCCCATTCGCACCGTCGCGGAATGCTCAAAGTCGCCGATTCCTACGCCATTATTGCTCGCCCCAACCGGCGAGCGTCTGCGCTTCCTGGTCGGCGCATTCCATTCCACGATACTCTCATCGACGACCAAGGATAAAACGTTCCGTTACCTTCCGCTCTTACTTGCTCTTCGACACATTCAATCTTACGCTCGAGTACCCTGGTCCCGGCCAATGCTCATCTCTGCCCTCGCGACAGCCGTTACTCTCTCTTCTCCAGACCGGTATCACCAACTCAGAGTCGGGACTCAACTCCCTCGAGCGGCCAATATCGAACACATCCAAACTTCGGTCGAACTCGTCCAGACGTTGCACTACCTACAAATACTGCTCGAGGCGTTATTGCTTGCCCAGGAATTGACCCCTTGTCATCTCCTATTTGATGGCGGCGTTTTGCACGCTTTTCTGGCAGAGGGCGACGAGGTCGAGAAGCTCTTGGGTCAATTATCGGGAGAACAGGTGGTGAACGAGGTTTTCGGCTTGTTGGAACTGGTGGAACAATGAACAAGCTTTATTAATGACCCCCTGTCGGTAGATCCAAGAGCCACGAACGCCAAAAACTCGCACGGCCAAGGCGTCGTACTGCCGGTTCGATTTTATTTGCCGACCTGGCATAAGCGGCCATGCGGATGCGGACACGACAGCGTGCGAATCCCGACCCTGCTCGCCCAGAGGAATATTGCCGATTCGCGACAGCTCGCCGTTCAGGTGAAAGTGGACGTCCAAACTTGATGGCGTCAGAGACGGACATCGCCGCAATATCATTCGACTGTCCCCCGGCAAATTCGTCTGCGTCTCGTTCACCCCTGATGGCCCTGCATATATCTTATCAAGCATCGATGCTACTCTCTGTTCCTCCGATACCACCACCTCTGAGCTCATAACATCGATCATGGGCGTTCACGGTCTCACCTCCTTTGTCAACAAGCACCAGCCTCGTCTAAGCAAGACGCACGTTCTCACCTCTCCAACCGCGAAAGAACCTCCGACGGCTTTCATCATTGATGGGCTCGCTTTCACCGCTTACATTCTTCATAGCTCGGTCGGTTCGGTCACCCTCGATGGAGCTCGGGGAGGCAACTACACTGCGATCCGTCGATATGTCAAGAGGATCATCGAGTACGTCCGAGCCGTCGGTCTGGAGCCAGAGTTCGTCTGGGATGGTGAGTGCGGTCGGATCAACGGGCTATCGGGGGAACCGATCCTTTTCTGATCCAAGTTCGCCTTCGACAGGAGCCCATGGTGTTTCCAAGCTTTCCACCATCAAACAGCGCACCGAGCAAAAGATTGCCGCCGTTCGCGAATTCATGTCCTTCAACGACAACCTCCGCGGGCAGGCCGACTTGATCTCGAACGCTACCGGCAGTCCCCTCCTCACTCGTTCGACTTTCATCTACGTCTTGAACGAGATGAAGGTCAAGATCCACTTTGCGTCTGGAGAAGCGGATTCTCCTACGGCGGAGATGGCCCAACGTCGCAATGGTTATGCCGTGTCGAATGACAGCGACTTTTTCATCTTTCCGGCGGAATGCAGAGGTGAGGGCTCCCAGTCTTTTCTCAGGGTGAAAGATCCGATTTAATTGCCGACTCGGTTTGCTCTTTGCCAGGCTATGTGCCGGTCGATTCGATTCACTTTGGTGACAACCGTTCCCCACTGCTCGAACCAGCGCACTCGACGACAAGCCCCCGACTCGAGTTCGAGGTATTCCAGCCCGCACGCATCGCCGCAAGTCTGAATCTATCCCTCCACCGTCTACCCCTTCTCGCTGCACTGGCTGGTAACGATTTGGCCGACTATTACAAGCACTTCAAATTCGCCAGTCCTCCGACGCACTACGGCAGGGTTTGGGTCGATCATCGCGCCATCGCCTCGCGTCTTGGTTGCGTCCGGTTCACTACTTCTTCGCACGAGTCCGCTTTGCGTCAAGTGTTGCCATCGATGATGATGACCACCCTCGGCACCAAGATGCTACTGGAGAAGATCATATCCGACTTGACGACTTCTGCGGCCGGGTACACTTTGCAACCCATCGAGGATCTAGGACCGGATTTTCTCTTATCGCCTCGTTCTTCGGACACCGCCAACCGAGCCGAGTGTCGCAAGCTCTACCGCGAAAAGGCACTGGGCACCGGTAATCTTACTACCCTCACCCTCCAAGCGATGCAGACCGGTATCGCCGTCCCCAACAACCTCCTCGAGGAACCCAAGTTGCCTTCGACGGCAGTGACGATGGCTCGTCCGCTGCGCAAAATGGTCTACGCCGTGCTCGACGACGTCATTGGATTGGGTCGCTCGTCGATCGAAGAGTACTGTCGTCAGGGCAGTTATCTCCAGTCTGTTCGTATCGATATCTCGCGACTTGGTAGTCTCGTTGAAGACTTTGAGTCCTCGTGGTCGTCACCCATCATTCTGGCCCCCGAGCACGAGCGTGTGCGTTTCCTTTGCGCTCTTTTGCGCTACGAGGGTACCATCCCTCTTCATTCGAACAGAGCTTGGCCTTACTTCTCCCTCATCCTAGCCCTGCGTCACCTCCAACGACACGCTACCACGAAATGGAGCAAAGCCACCCTCCTAGCGGCCATCGCAACAGCCGTGATCCTCAAACTTCAACCGACCTACGATCGCATTTCGGAGCGAATCAAACTCCCCGCCGCCGCACCCCTGAATCACCTCCATCGATCAGCCGAACTACTTCAAACTTCTCACGCGCTGCAAAGTTTGATGGAGGTGTTGTTGTTGTGCGATCGCATGGTGCCGTTGCATATCACGTTCGATGGGTCGATGGTACATCGACTGTGGTCATTGGGGGACGGAGTGATGGAGACGTTGGGGGAGTATCTGACGGAGAGTCAACTGGACTTGGTCGAGGAGTTGATGGGGATGATCGAGGAGGAGTGAGATTGTGTTTTCATTGAGGCTTGGAAGTATTAGGAGGCGGGAGCTTGATGCGAGTCGGGCGGGGTGTTGGAGAGCTTTTCTGTTTAGCAAAATTTTCGCTATAGTGAAGCGGATACGACAAACAGATGAATTACAAATTATCGTTGGAAAAATTCTTCAGTTCTACAAGCTAAAGCATTCTTTTTTCACTCGGTATCAAAAAAGAGCAGCGAACGGATCTCGATCGACTCGCGCAGCTCGACGCCTTCCTTGCCGAAAAAGCGCTCGTCCTTGAACGCCGTGTGAGGCGTCATCGGACCTCCCGATTCGTCGTTCGTCCAGCATTGGAGCATGACAGCTGTAATTGCATGAAAGTAAATGTGTCAGTTGACCTGAGCTGCAGCTGGAGTGGTTCTGTACCGCGCTAAGGTGGCTCACCTTCATCGGGTTGCATTTCAGAGAGGTAGTAGAAGCGATGGTTCGGGTTGAGCTGGACTTGGTAAGTCTCGCCTTCAGGAGTCGGTGGCTTGTACAAGAGACGAGATTTGACGAGATCGTCCCTTGAGAGTGTCCTCGCATCCGCGTAAGCGAGAGGCATGTCGTATCTGTAAGCAACAATTGGTTGGAGGGTAAGGTTTAGTTCTCCCCTTTCATCCGGTCTTGCCAACCCGTTTTGCTACTTACACAGTCTTGAACGGTCGCCACAAATTGACGAGCTTGGCCTTTCCACGAAGTAGTCGTTCGCCCTCCTCTTTGGACTCGGCATGTCGAAGGACTCGACGAGCACCGGATTGTTCAGTCTGATCGACGTGGACCACAGGTACGGGTTTGCGATTCGTCGGTTCGTCGGGGGTTTCTTCGCCTTCTCGTTCGGCTCGTCGGATGGTGTGGTCAAAGATAATGACTTTGCTTGCCCCCGTCACCTTCTTGAGCAGACTGAGTGGGACGAACCTAAATACTTTATTAGTATGGGAAAGTTCGCTCGACTCGGAGGAAATAACATCATCGGGACCTACCGCTCGACCTCGGGGTAATACACCTCGGTAATCTTGGCCTCATCCTGCCAATCCTCGTACTTCATCTTGGTGTTCCTCTCCTCGATATCGGGAACGATTTGGAACCCCGTGACATCGATCGCGGTTTGGGCCGGATCTACGCCTCGCAAGTCGTAGATTGGGAATTGCACGTGCTTGGGCGTGACGTTGGATTGGCGGCTCTTGCCTCCTGGGGCGGGGTATTGAGTGGTCCATGGGACCTCTGCAAAGTCAGAAATTGGTATCAGTCACGATCCAGAGTGCGTAAAGAGGTCAGAGCCGTGACTGACCTCCATTGGGTGGCGGTTGGAAGTAGGACAGGTCGGCGTAGATGTGGGGAGCCGAGTCCGGCAAGAGCTGAGGGAGTAGAGTGGCGGTCATGGTTGGGGTGGGATGAAACTTAGATTGGTGTGATGCAGAGACGAAGAAGGATGAACGAGAGAGTTGAGATGCAAGTCGTTCAGCGAAAGAGCAGCTCTTACTCAGCCGGCCGGTTCCTCGGTTCCTCGGCGCCATGACGTGCTTTGTAGTCAGCTGACCAATCGCGCTGGGTCCACCTTGAAGGGCGTCAGTTTTTAAGCATGCCAGAACCACGACGATACCTAAGCAATCCAGTTTGGTGCTTGACAAAGCAGTCACTGTCGAGTCTGCGTCGAGTCGTTTCACGAGATGTATCTACCCTTTTTGCGAGGAAACCCCGCCCGCGGCGTTTCTTCGACTTTCTTCAGCCTGCTGCGTCGGGTCACATCCCTCGATCGGCCGATCGAGGCGAATTTGGTCCAGCCGGTTGTCAATTCCGAGATCACCGTCTCGCAATTGATAGATGACAAAATTGACATCTCGATCGGGAAGAGCTCCTCGTCCAGGAATCAAGCGCCCGATTGTGGCTCGATGAAAAATAGGGGCTACTCCTCATCTCTTCGGAGCGTCCCGGCGCTCTATTGTTGTCTGGCGGTTTTCGATAGACACCGCAGAAAACCAAAGGCCACTCTTACTGCAAGTCCTGTTCACTTGTTGGGGAGCTGACGTCTTTGGCCGCCGGTCGATCGGAGAGCGCGGCCCCACCCCATCGACTTGATTCGAGACCCCACACTTCGCAGACCTCTCCACGGTTCCGTCAACGCACCTCCTCCACCCCAACATGTCTTCCCCACCTCTCCCACAAATCAAAGGTATCCTCTTCGACATGGACGGGCTATTGATCGATTCCGAACGTATCTACACCCAAGTCTCGAACCAAGTCCTCGCTCCTTACGGTAAAGAAATGACTTGGGAGATCAAAGCTGGGATCATGGGACGGCCCGCTTTGGACGCAGCGACCTATCTCGTCAAAGCGACGGGGATTGAACTGGAACCACAAGTCTTGTTGGAACTGATGGATGCCAAGGTGCAGGAAGCGTTTGCTAAGGTACAACCTTTGCCGGGGGCGGTCAAGTTGGTCAGTTGAGGTGACTGCGAATTGGCGTCTTGAGTGGTAATGGAGGAGCTGATTCGTGCGCTCGTCAACCCGTCAGGTGCAACATCTGGAAAAGCACGGTATTCCCATCGCTGCAAGTTACTACCCCCTGCATCTACCTCCCCATTCCGTGAATCTTCACTCAAACCCCACTCTTACCCGTCCTAGATCGCAACCGGGTCCAAAGCCAAAAATATGGCCATCAAATCCACCCATCTCCCCAACCTCTTCAAGCCTTTCGGGACAAGAATTATGGTGGGCGATGATCCTTGCTTGCAAGGTATGCCAGATCCTCCCTCTCGGACATCGTTCCCCCAAAAACCTGATCTGATCTTCCGCCCGCAACCCCCCATCAGGTAAAGGCAAACCCGACCCTACCATCTTTATCGAAGCCGCGAAACGACATTTGGACTTTGATTGCGACGAGTCCAGATCCAGAGTGTTGGTATTTGAAGATGGAGCACCGGGGATCAGAGCGGCGAGATCTGCTGGGATGCCAGGTCAGTTCAGAGTTTGACGAACAAAGTGCTCTATGAACCTTTGGGGTGGGTAGAAAGCTGATTTTTCCCATTTTTCCTTTGACCTGACAGTGGTTTGGGTCCCCGATCCGGAATTACTCAAAACGATGGGTGATCACGACCTAGACCCGACGCAGATCCTCAACTCGTTGGTAGATTTCGTCCCTGAAGAATGGGGGTTACCTCCTTATTGAATAAAGCTACATCTTGGCCTTCTTGTAATCTTATCCTTATCCGTCAAGACTCCCTGGAGAAGTATTGCTTGGAAAGTAAAAGATGGTGGTGGTGGTATTACATCAGAATGGAAAGAAAGAAGGAGTGAACGGTTCGGCGGATTTTGTTTTTACACGAGCGTCGATGTAAGGCGTCTAGTACGGGTCGTCGTCATCCGACATGAACTCGTCGTCAAAGTCCTGTAAAGAAATCGAAGCAAGGCAGATGGGTTAAGCTGGGCTCGTCAGGTTGGGGTCTCTCAGGCATTGGGTCGATTACTCACGTCCAATGCCTCGGCAATGACTGTAAAGTCGACTTTGTATCGGAGCAAGCCACTACAGATGAAAGAGAAGTGAGGAGTGAGTTTTTCTGTGGAGAGAGGTTACCGTAAACAGAGCATAACGGCTCACCCGATCCCACCGAAGCCCTTGACGAACTGCGATCCTTCCTGACTACGGCTGTGGGGTGAGACGAGAAAACAACAGCAGCGTCAGCGAACCAGCCCTGCACTCGGTGGATCCATCACCGTTTCTGACTGACTTGGTAACAAATTCCAACTCGCACCCAAACGTCTTGTAGTTATCCGACAACCATTCCAACAGCGGCATCGGTTCTTGCGCCTGCTCCATCTCCAACCCCGTAAGCTTATCGATAAACTTGGCCCGATCGACCTCGGAAAGTGCATTGATCCCCGTAGCAGACATTTGATTATCGATCTTGGCGTTGGATGCGGTAGGTGGTGGAGCGGCGGTATGAACGACGAGTTCGGCCCCCGTCGATTCGCGGAGAACGTGGCGTGTGACGTCGAGGTTCTCCCATACGATCAGGGTTTCGACGGCACCCATTTCTAAACCGCGCAAGGTGTCTTCGACACCGAAGCAGTATTTGCCCGTGTCGAGTGAAATCTCGTCAAAGTATTTTTGGATGAGTCTGGGAGAGTCGGAGGGTTTGAGTAAGCACTTGGCCGTCAGATCAGGTTCGTGGGGTGGGGGTGGGGTGAACTGACTTCTTCTCCTGAACGAATTTGACATTGCTCAATGACTCTGCTGCAAGCTCGATCGCCTGGTTGAAACCGTTCTCCCCACCGTACGACACATCAACGACCTTGATAACCTTTGCGACCAAACGTTGATCAAACATATCGGACTGGTTCAACTCGGTCTTGAAATCGGCCGAACCGGCCAGGACGAGGCCCTGGACGTTGACCTTGTCATCGGTGATGAAATGCTGCACGGCCAATTCGGCGACCTTGCGCACGTAATTGTGTCGCTTCTCCATACGCAGACGCGCGAAACGCAACGCCGATTGTCCACCCCGTCCGTGCTTCTTGGGAAGGTCGACGGAGAATTTGTGGATGACTTCGCGCGTGTTGCCGGCGAGGGTGCCGAAGAGGGCGCCGTTTCCGTCCATGATGATGAAGCCGAACTTGGCGTCGGATTCGAGTAGTTCGGCGAGGGCGTCGGTGTGGAACTTGTTGTCGCACAGGTACAGGGAGGTGTTGATCGGTTTGAACGCTGTGGGTGGTTGGGGGGTCAATGGAAAGGAGCGCGACATGTGCCAGGTGGTGGTCAATGCTGGGTTTTCCCCCTTCCTAGCCCACAATCGGACTCACGCTCAAAGTCAAAGTTGACCTTCTTCTCCTTGCCTTCGTCGGTGAGGATGGTGCCGCAGTAGACGATGAGGCCGTTCGGGGGCACCTTGTTGTAGAGCTTGAGTCGCTGCTGGGTCGAGGTGATGGCCGCGAGTACGGACAGTCGGTTCACACGCGACTTGATGTTGGAAGCTGTGCACGGAGTACGGAGTACGGGGGGTGAGTGTGAATCCCCAACGCGTCAGGACCCCCTGCGGCCGGCTGCAAATTGCAAACTGACCTGTTCCATATTCCTGGGTGAGCATACCCGAGATCTGGGAGATCTGAGCTCTGTTGGTTCGCACGAAGAGGTCCGTCTCAGTCGTCTGCTGCGCCCAACCCCAGACGAACCCTTGGGGCCACTTACTTTGGTGGGATGATGAGCGAGATCATGGACGTTCCTGTGGCGATCCAAGGTGTCGAGAGTGTCAGCGCCAAGGGTCGTGTCGTGTGTGAGCGAATAGCGAAGGCCGCGCCACGGCATCATCGCGGAAACGAAGGAGCAGATGGACATCACTTGCCAGCTCCTCGGGCGGCCTGTAGACTTTGTACTGTGTAAAGAATGGAAACCCGATCAAGATAAACGTCAGCACCTGATTCTTCGTGGGGCGTCGGCCGAGACCAGCTCGATACATGCAGCGACGACCGGTTCTATGGCGGCCACAGCGCTCGCACGAGCTCGTTCGCACTACGACGACTGCGTACAACTTACCGAGCTTCTTGACCTTCCACACGGCAATGTTCTGCTCGGCCATATCCGCCGCGCTCGACATGATGGGACAAAAAGTCGGGGGCTCGTAGGTAGGTAGCAGGTAGGTGCAGGTAAGGAAGGCAGTGAACGGCAGCCGGGTGAGACTGAGCGGGCGACCGGGCGCGCCAACTGCGAAGCCGAGTCCACGACGGCACGCTGACGGCACCAGCCAGACTGCACCGCAGGCACCGCTCGGCTGCTGGCGAGTCGGCCGCGCAGAACGCAAGAAAGGGGGCACGACGTGCACACACACAAGTCCGGAGAAAATGACGAGCACTGCCGACTTTCCAGAAAAAATTCAAGGCCTGACGAGCACGAAGTTCCAGAATAAAGGTCTGACTCGAATTTCGAGGAGCAGCAGGACAAATGATGCAAAGTCGCTACACGGAGTCGGTACGGGTCAACTCGACTGCAGTGCACTCTGCAGGGAAAGCTTGACGGTGCACCGCTTGGCACGCCGGGAAGGCGCTGAGGGACCGGACTTTGGCTCGACTCTCGGCTGTCTCGCTGTGCAACGCCACCGTCCCCAGCGGTGTTCAACACGATGATGCGGTTGCAAGTATCGCTTTCCATTCATCCGCGATAAAGAACCCGAACCCGAACCCGAACCCGAACCCGAACCTGACCTGACCTTCCCCCTCTCACACTGCAGGACCAGCCACCTACTCCTGCCACCGGACCATCCCCACGCGGCTCATTCGACCGCGCTGACCACTACGGCGTCGCACCCACAACTACGCGACCTCGTCGTCTGTCCACCCGAGGACCCAGACGCCGTCGTCGTAGTGTGCTACGACCGAATCGTCCGACATTCCCTCCTGCACAATGTCAGTGTTGCTGCCCTGATGGGTCTCCCGTCGACGGCCCGGGTCATCGTCGCTCGTTCACGCGCGTCACGTGGCCCCGCCGCCCCCACACTTGCATCACGTCACCCTGCGCCAACGCTCGCCTTCGTGATCTGGGACTGCACCCGTGAACTGAACCTGACTCGTTCCAATCCCTTCCAGGTTGATCCGATCGTGACCAAGCTCAATTTCTGCCCTTCGACGTTGGCCTATGGCTGTGGCTTGATCGCCGTCGGCGGCCAACTGTCCGAACTCGCGCTCAGGTCCGCCCATCCCGACCCGACCTGGTCAGTACCCAGTGGGCACAGCCACACCATCACTTGCGAGTTCTCACTCTAGAGTAACCTCTTTCTCAGGTCACATCAAATCACCGACTCGTCCGCTGGCTCGATCAACAACTCGATCTTCATCGGACCCAGTCCACTCCTTCCCGATCGACCCCGTCTGCTCGTCAGCAACAATGACGCCTCCATCAAGATCTATGACGTCGCCGGCGAGGTACCCGACTATAGAGCCGGAGCTAGGAGACGAAAGCGCACCCGGCGGCAGCTCCATCTCGGTGGCTCCTCGGAACGATCCATGACCATGACTGAGGTCGGACGGGCCGAGTGGGGGGGCCGAGTCGATGCGACCATGTCCGATTCTTCGACATCCCACCCTCCGATCAGATCTTCATGGCTCGATCAGAGCACCAACAGAGCCGAGGAATTATCCAACGACTCGTCTTCGAACGAGTCCATAGAGGAGCACGGCACATACGATACTGGGGGTACTTGCCGCCTCGTCCCCCTGGGCCACTCTCACGATCTCCACTTTGACACGGCCATCAACCACACTTCGGTCTCCCCCGATGGTCGTCGACTTGTCGCCGTGGGCGACACGAACGAAGTTTTTCTCTACGACGTCTCCCTTTTGGGTGAATATACCTTTGTGCACTCGTTCGAAGCCTCCGAGGACGCTTCGTTCTCGAGCGACTGGTCCCAAACGGGGGACAAGTTCGCCGTCGCAAGTCAAGATGGTTACGTCCACGTCTACGACGTACGCTACATGCCTAGATCAGGATCCGGTCCTTCCGAATCCCCACCCAGAAAATTAGCGACGATCAAATCGACCCAAGCGGGACCTCCAGGAGCGATTCGCAAAGTCAAGTTCAGTCCCGGGAATCGCGTCGATGGGGAATTGCTTGCGTTTACGGAACACCGTTCAAAGGTCCATATCGTCGATGCGAGGACATGGGATCAATCTCAGATCGTTGAGGTACTGCCTCCGAGGAATCCGGATGGGGTTTATTCGTTGGGACAAGAGGTGCCGTTGCCCCCTCCTTCGAGAAGACCCGTGCGGGCCGAGGGCCAGGCGAATGGGAATGGGAATGCGATGGCATCGACGAGTTATGGGACCCAGGATATCGCGTACAGGAGGTTGCTTCAGGGTGCGACGGGCCTTTTTTCTCGCGAGGCGATAGAAGTGAGCCAACGATTGCGTGAACGGAGCATGGCTGATAATCCGGAGCAAGAGGGCACGACGGCGACGATCGTGCATTCACGACGGAGGCCGGGTCAAGGAAGGGGGATGTATGAAGATGATGAAGAAGAGGAGGGAGACGAAGATGAAGAAGTCGATGATGAAGAAGAAGGGGAGGAAGAGGAATGCCCACCCGACACATCAACAATCTTCATCCGGTCCTCTGCACCCACGAACGTCGCTCCGACCCTCTTGAATCGTTTCCTCCCTGATCCCCGACAACCATCTTCAACGCAAACCTTTGGTTCCGCCCCGCCCCTCCCTCTTCTCCAACCACCAACAACCACAGCAGGCCGTTCCCCACCCCCAGGCTGGCGTCCAGGTCTATCAGGCTACACGCCCCTATCGACCTACTCGACCTTCATCTCCCCTGGTCGAGCAGGTTCAAGAAGAACGGGCTATCAACCTACTTCCCAGTACTTCCCTACGGATAGTACCCCGATGGATCTGTTGGGCTTGGATTGGGATGAAGAAGGAGGGAGGTTGGTGGTGGCTACTGAAGGGAGGGTTTGGGAATGGAACGTGGATCGGAGGGGGAGGAGGTGTTTTGGCGAGGGGGAGTGGAGATGAATGGGGTGGGGCTTTCGGTGAGAGTTCGGCTTATGGATGGGGATGGTTGTGAAAGGGCGCGCGTGTGTGTATGATCACAATATTTGTTTTTGTACTTCATTGCAGCGGATCTTAACATCGTCTCGTTTCTTTTTTTGATCGCTAGCATGCTATTGTCGTGATTAACCGTGCAATTTCAAATGTCTGCATTACAGATCTCGTCATCATTCAGAGAAGGATACGTTAATGGGAAGCAGTGGTACACGTGTGTCTATGTGCGGCTAGGGGTACACTGCAGGCTTTGGTTTCAGGACTTAGAACTCCGTCACGGTGAGCAACGCGATTCGGCCATCTTGAGCGATGCCATGATTGACTCCTGCACGAAGGGAGGACCAGATCAGTACAGAATGACCTGATTCACTATCTCTTCGTGACACAGCCTCACCCTCGCTCCCCGGCTCTAGCAAGCCCTCTATCCACTCGACTTCGGCGGTCCAAATCCGTCTCCTATACCTCGTCCCAGCGATCGCTTTAGCGACGATCAAATCTCTCCCAATGTTGTACCCGTCGGGGATGATCTTGTGGCGGCCTCGGATGTCCTGTGGTACGTGGATAGATCATTTACGCCTCAGTTGAAGGAAGTTGAAAGCCGGAAAGTGTGAGCTCAGATAGACAAACCATTTCTTTCGAAGCGGAGAGGAACCATGCGCCTGAATTTGCCTGGGTGCCATTTTGTTTCCATGCTCGAAAGTGATTACCACCTGAAAGACATAGTCGCAATTTTTGTCTGAAAATGTTACCTACACCTGACCATGCTGGGGGGAAACACTGACCGACGACTGATTCGACGCAGGATCCGACAAAGGGCCAGTCGCTTTGCCTCAGCACGAAAAGCTCGGGTTGAAAACCTGTCATCGTCCTCGACCCATGATCAGCATCCTCCCCCTGTGCCCAAACCGACTTTTCTGGATGAATTACTCACCTCCCCCATCGCCCAGATCAGCATACTGTGCACCCCCACCATGCATATCGAGGCATTCCTTCCACAACCCGAGGGATTTGGAATAGGCGATCAAGCCGGATTCTCGTAGCACGTCGGGGGATGATCGGGCGGATATGATGATGTTCAAGGGTTCGCCGTTCCAATCATTGACTCGCTGAACGACAGATGGGTCAGGCATTAGTAAGACGTCAAAGTGCAAAGATGAATGCGGTCCCGCGGTCACGTGCGAGGTTTTCCCCCGGAAATCGAGCCTTTGGCTGTGCAGGCGATAGGTAGGGCGACCGACTCGTCGCAGCTCCGAGTCACGATGGAGATTCGGGCAGCACGGATGTGCCTCCCCTTGGACTCACGTTCAGCAGCCTTCCCCCTCGTCTTCTAGGATCATAGAAATCTTGATCGTCGTACGTGACTCGTGATGCGTGATCGGCTTCGGCAGAGGAGGGTGTGGACAGCGTTTTCAGGGCCGTACGGTCGACGGTCGATTGCAATCGGTCAAGTGGGGCAGTGGAGACTTGATCGGCGAATGGCGCGGAGAGGGCTAAGCGAGGCTCGGCGGCTTGTATCCGAAACCCAGATTCGAGCGAGCTGGTATGAGCTGTTGTGATGAAGCTCAACAAGCTGACCAAGAAGGTCGAACGCATGGCGTCCCGACGATGGTGGGGGCGAAAGTCGACCCTCTTTGATAGCGACCGACGGCCGTTGCGTTCGACGTGATCAAGTCGGCGCCGGGCGCTCATCAAAAATCGGCATATATTAAGTAACGCGCCGCTTGGTTCCTTTCCGAGAAAGAACATGATCCAGTTTCCTACATTCAATTCCTCGGATAACCGGGCACGCTGGTTTCCCATTCCTCGAGTACGATGACCCCAAATTCGACGGCTCGCAAAAAGTCGATGACGAATGTCCGTCCCCCCTGTCAACTCTTGCGCTCCCGGGCTCCCCCCACCTTCCCACCTTACCGTCGGCCGGCGCGATCGAGCGACCGATTACGATGGCGCCCCCCAACCCCGCCCTCTCAAATCTAGTCCACGCCCTCTCGGGTCATAAAGGACCCGTCAATTCGGCGGTGTACAACTCTGGCGCTTCGTACGTGCTCACCGCTGGCCAGGATCGCACGATCAAGTTGTGGAACCCGGTCAAGGGGACACTGGTCAAGACTTATGCGGGGCATGGCTATGAGGTGTTGGGCTTGGATTGGTGAGTAATCGTCTCAAGTATGGGCTGTACCAGCTCAGTCCATCTCATTGGATGCTTTAATTTACCCCCCACTCCTCGACTCGTTGCGAAACCCGTGCGCCCCCTCTCCTCCCGTGAAAACAACAGCACACATGACAACTCCCGCTTCGCCTCATGTGGAGGAGATCGAAGTGTTTTCGTCTGGGACGTCGCATCCGGTGAACTGATTCGGCGCTTGTCGGGTCATATGGCCAAAGTCAATGCCGTCGCATTCAATCAGGATGCTTCCATTTTGGCGAGTGGTACGTCATTAAGACGCGTTAGCGTCCATCCGAAGCATATCATCATCTCGCCTCGTCGAGGCTGAAACGTGCGTACGACGTACAGGCTCGTTCGATTCGACGGTCAGGTTGTGGGACATCAAGTACGTTGGATCTCTTGGTGGATGCCGCTTCTCGATCGGAACCGAGCTAAGCTGACGCTCGGCCATCACGACAGGTCGCAGAATCGGATACCTCTACAAGTCCTCGAAGACGCGAAAGATAGCATCACTTCGATCTGCATCCGTAACCACCTCATCAGCGTCGGATCCGTCGATGGCCATGTCCGAACCTACGACTTGAGGATGGGCGAACTCCGAGCCGATTATTTCGATCGTAGGTTCCCACAGCTGAAAACGAGTCATGACAACCTTTCCTTTTTTGAACTGGCCAACTGACGGAGGCACTCACAGACCCCGTCACCTCCATCAGCATCTCGAACGATTCGGCCATGTTGCTCGTCACTTCGCTCGATTCGACGATTAGGAACCTCGATTTGGATACGGGGGTCATGTTCACCAAGTATCAGGGGCACAAGAATGAATCCTATCGATCGCCGTCGTCGTTTGGGAAAGATGAACGCACGGTCGTGACGGGTGACGAGGAAGGGAAAGTTTATACGTGGGATGTGGAGACGGTCAGTCCGGTCTCGGTCCGAGTAGGTGGGGATTTGCACCGCACACTGATCTCTGAGATGACCGGGTCGGGCTGGTTGGGCAGGGCAAACAACTCGGCTCGAGCTTCAAAGCGCATGAAAGAGCGATCTTGTGGACTGCTCATCATCCGAAACAGGATGAGCTGATCACAGCCTCGGCGGATGCGACTGTCAAGATTTGGGGTGGGAGGAGGGGATGAAGAAACTGCCGGGGGATGGAGATGCGTGTTACCAACGTGATCCGCGCCACGCTGGGATGGACTGGAAGCAATCCATCCAGGTATACGTCAGCACTCTACGATACGGTTCATCAAAAGGCCTCTTCGAGGGCGAGTTACGCGGTCGGTCGGGTACAGGTTCCTGAGCGGCTCGGCAGCTCCGAACCTGCGCGAACGACCAACAACCACTGAGTCGACCACTCGAGCCTACCGGTTCACGCTTTTCAACCGTCAAGATTCTCGTTGTTAAAGACACGGGGATTCGGGGTCGTCGAAGAAGGCAGGTCCGGACCGTACTGCCGAGCTCCTCTGCGATATTCCACAGACCCTGTAGATCAGGATCTGAGATGTCTCGGACGATCGGCAATGAATGAAGTAGAGCACGATTGGAATGAAAGTACTGGCACTACCTGAAGGACTCTGTCGGATGTCTTAAGACTTGTTCCCTCTTTTGCGCTGCACTCGCGCCGGTAAGTTACGCAGGCCCAAGGAGGTCCGTGCGAGTAGCCTCCGTCAATCGTCGCTCCTTGCTCCTCTTTCTCCGGCACTCAGATCTGACTCAGCTACGATCCCGGGTCTCGCACTACTCACATCGCCACCCACTCAACAATCAGACCCTGACAAGTCAAGGTTTTTGTCACGATACGACATTGATGGTGTCAGTGCTTCCCCATTCCCTGGCGCGGCCAATTGACATCCGATCGTCGTCGTCGACGCGTCGCCGCTCGCTCGTCACGCGTACCACGTTACGCGCTGTGTGCATAACATGAGCACCGGCTGCTGCGTTCGCTCGACTGTACCATCATGTCGTCAGAATGAATGGTCGTATCAAGCCGTGCTCATAACAGCATTCACCTTGATCCCATCCCACAGAACTCGCCCGGACGCGTCGATCCCATCTTCCCCACCATCCCTTACATCACCAGCAGCAGCACCTCCTCGAGGACTCATGTCAGCCAAGAAAAGCAAAGTCGCAGCGACCATCACGCTCTCCTCCGATTCGGAGGACGGCACCAAGGCCATCATCCCTTCCAAGACCACGACCAAGATCGGGGCCGTGATCGCCACCTCGTCGAGCAAGCGATCGACCCCAGCCAAGAAGACGTCCGCTTCTGCCACGAAGAAGAAACGAGATGATGATGGTGATTATGCGATGGATGATGATGAGGATGAAGAGGAGTACAAGCCTTCGACGTCGAGTTTGAAGAAGAAGGGAACGAATGGGGCCACTACCGGGTCGTCTTCAAAGCGAAAATCCATCGTGCCGACTACCGATGACGATAGCGATGACGACGATGATGTCAAGGGCAAGGGGAAAGCTAAAGCCAAGCCCGCACCTGTTCAGAAAAAAGTCAAAGTCGAGGACCACGATGACGAGGACAAGGTCGAAGCCAAACCCAAGCCCAAATGGTCGTACAAACCGAGAGCGGGGCCTTCTGCGCCAGGTGGGTCGGTCAGACTGGTGTCAGTGTCCCCAAACCCAAGGGGAGAAAGCTGAAAAGGTACAAGAATCCCAGGGAGCAAGGATGTACCCGTCGGTGCGGAGAACTGTCTCGCCGGGTTGACCTTCGTCTTTACCGGCGAATTGGATAGTCTGTCGCGCGAGCAGGGGCAGGAACTCGTCAAGCGCTACGGAGGGTGAGCGCGACTGGCTCGGCACCGAGTTGCCCGATGATATCTGATCCTTCAACGACTACCATGCAGCCGCGTGACGTCAGCACCCTCGTCCAAGACATCCTTCGTCGTCCTCGGGCAAGATGCCGGACCAAAGAAGCTCGAGATGATCAAAAAGCACAAGCTCAAGACGTTGAACGAGGACATCTTCCTCGAGCTAATCGGCAAACGACCCAGTGGAGCCGCCGATCCCAAGTTCAAGGAGCAGCAAAAGAAGGAAGAGGCCAAGGTGCAGGACATGGTCAAGGAGATGAGCAAGAAGAAGGACGGGCCGTGAGTGACCAACGCGATTGCAAAAGGGTAGACCAGAGGAGCTGATCGCTTTCAAAGATCGCAAAAACCTTACAGTGAACTGCTCAACCAATTGTGGACCGTCAAGTATGCCCCGACCAAGTTGTCAGAGGTGTGCGGCAACAAATCGACGGTCGAAAAGCTGTCCAAGTGGCTCGAGGCCTGGTCAGTCTTCCGTCCCCCGGACCCTGTCTCTCGGTCCCATCGATGCTTACGCGATATGGGCGTTCCTGCGTTCCGTGCAGGCCCAAATCACTCAAATCCGACTTCAAGAAACCGGGACCAGACGCGATGGGCGTCTTCCGAGCCGTGCTCATCAGTGGACCTCCCGGCGTGGGCAAGACGACCTCAGCCCATCTCGTGGCCAAGCAGTTCGGCTACGATATCCTCGAATTGAACGCAAGTGACGTCAGGAGCAAGAAATTGTTGGAGGTAGGTTGGGCCTCACCGGATGAAAGGTTGAGCATACGATGCTGATCGTTTCGAGTGTCGAGCGCATTCACACTCACCCAGTCGGCTTTCAAGTCCAAGACGTCGGACACGACCATCTCAGGCTTTTTCAAGAAAGACGATGGATCGCAACAGGTGGGTGGTGGTGGGTAATACGTGGGAATGGCGTCACCAACTGACCGCCTTCGATGCCACTTCGGTCGCCCAGGGTGATAACCTCGGCATCAACAAGAAGTCGATCATCATCATGGACGAGGTCGACGGCATGTCCGCCGGTGATCGCGGTGGTGTCGGTGCGCTCAACGCCTTGATTCGCAAGACCAAAGTCCCCATCATCGCCATCTGCAACGACAACAAGTCACCCAAGATGAAGCCGCTCGCGACGACCTGTTTCCAAATGTCGTTCCGTCGGCCGACGCCCCCCGAGATTCGTTCGAGGATCATGTCGATCGCTTTCAAAGAGCAGCTCAAAATCCCCGTCAATGCAGTTGACCAGCTCATCGCGGGGTCGCAGTCGGATATTCGACAGGTCGTCAATATGCTATCGACGTGGAAGTTGAGCCAGCGGGCGACGATGGACTTTGATGATAGCAAGAAACTGTGAGTTGTGGCCTGGAGCGATGGTGCACGGGGGCCGCAATCGATACTGACGGCCCTTCGGTTCTGGTTAGTGCCAAGATGAACGAAAAGAACATGATCCAAACGCCTTGGACATTGTACGGCAAGCTCTTCTCCCCCGGCTCGTTCGCACCCAACTCGGCCATGTCGCTCAACGAGAAGCTCGAGGTCTACTTCCACGACCATTCCATCATGCCCTTGTTCGTGCAAGAGAACTATCTGCGCGGCAACTTCACTTCGGCGAGTCGGTTCTCGGGCAAAGAGCAACAGCTCAAGAAGTTGGAGCTCGTGTGCAATGCCGCGGATGCGTTGTCGGATTCGGATTTGATTGATAGGATGATCCATGGGTTAGTCACGCGACGTTGTGTTCAGTTGACTCATCATCTGACGAAGGCCGATGCAGGAGCGAACAACACTGGTCTCTAATGCCCACACACGGCATGTTCTCTTGCGTTCGTCCGGCGTTCTACTGTCATGGCGGTGGAGGCTATCCGATGTTCCCTGCGTAAGCCTCTTAGCATCTTCCCCTACCTCTGTTGAACTTTCCACTCACTTTCCTTTCGTCACGGACTGTCACAAACAGCTGGCTCGGCAAGAACTCGGCTCAAGGCAAGATGCAACGCTTGCTGGGCGATATTCAGATCCACATGCGACTTCGCGTCTCGGGCGATCGTCGCGAGATTCGTCAGAGCTACATCCCGACCTTGTTCCAACAAATCGTGACGCCTATACTCGAAAGGGGTGCTGTGAGTACATGCTTACCGGTCCATTGGCCTGCAAGGTATTGCTCACTGATCTGAGGTGCATCTTCTCGACCTCTAGGAGGCGGTGCCTTCCGTCATCGAGACCTTGGACGACTATTACCTCACCAAAGAAGATTGGGATTCGATCGTCGAACTCGGCGTAGGCGACCACGCCAGTGAACCCCTGCTCAAGAAGATCCCCGCCGCTGCCAAAGCCGCCTTCACACGCAAATACAACACCAGCGACCACCCCGTACCTTTTTACAAGAATTCGGTGGGTAAACCAGCTATGAAGATCGCGAATGCTGGACCGGCGCCGGATTTGGAAGAGGCGCTTCTGGATGATGAGGAGGTGGTCGATTCGGATGAGGCTGAGCAGGGGGACGATTCGGGGTCGGAGATGGATATAACCAAGGATAAGATGATCAAGAATAAGGCGGCGGGGGCGAATAAGAAGGGGAAAGGAAGCGCCGCGACGAAGAAGAAGTAATAAACGACGAATTCTAGGTCGGCTTGTGGAATGGCGATCTCGGTTTTGTCGCTGTGCACCTTGAATCCGGAGGAGCCTCTTTGCGGACTACCGAGCAGCTCACGGGATCAGGACCATACTCTGTCGAAAGTGAAGTGTTGAGAAGGGGCACACAAGGTAGAATAAACATCGATGACAAAAGAAAAAAGAGAAAGAGAAGAAAAATACGGATCGAAAAACTACCGAACGCCCTCTGATTCTCCCCAATTCTTTTCTTCAAACTCGTCCCCCTTTTCCCACAAAAAATCGGTGTCAACAAAAACCAGTCCACACACATGAAAGAAATATCTAGGGAGGGAACCTTGAGAGAAGTATTGTCAAATTGGATTTCTTGTTTTTGTTTTGGTGGACTGTCGAGGTCCTTTGGATTTTGTTTTCGAATGTCGAGCAAGGCGAAGAAGGCACCCAAGAATAGGGGTTGTTGGGGCCTCGAAATGGGGGGAAGGAGGGAAGTACAACACCGCTCTTGGGTTCGTAAAGCAAAACAAAAAGGACGTCCGACCTCGGGGTTTGGTTGATCTTGAGGGACTTGTGTGGGAAGGCGAGTCGTCGAAGAAGATGCGAAGGGCCGAGGGAGGGCGCGAGGCCCGATAGATCGTCGTTCCGTCTTGAAGAGAAGCAGAATGTTGGTATGCTCTCCGTCACAAATAGAGTGAAGGCGGGGTTTTTAAGAGTAGAGGATTTCGTATAAAGGGTGATGGATGGGAGACAAGTTGTGGTTTGATGTCGGTGATGACGGAGAAAGAGGAAGGAACAGAACAAGTGGGGTTTGCGATGGTTGATGATTGATGATAAGGGCAAAGTGGTGTCACGAACAAATGTCGAGAAGCAGGAAACTGAAACGACAACGACGAGGAGGGTCATGCTGATTCTTGAGAGGCCGAGCGAGAGAGACAGAGACAGATACGTTCTTTCCGATTTACATGAAGTTTCCGCCGTTGGCACCGTAGGCTTCGCCGACGCCCATCATCGGTTGACCGGGGAAGGGAGCGAAGCCGGCTTGGCCGCCAGCAGGGAAGCTGAGCGAGCCGTTCTGCGGGTGGTGGCCCATGTGAGGCGGCGGGAGGCCAGCGCCGAACTGTGGCCCACCGAGGTAAGGCGAGCCTCGACCTTGTCCACTCGTCGGACCGGGCGTGCCGGGCGCGGGGCCACCGAACGACTCGATACCACCGGGCGACATGAGGTGCGGGGGTGCATGCATGTGGCCCATGAACGAGCCTTGGTGGGGGTGAGGTTGGAACTGTGCGTGCTGCAGGTGAGGGGGCATGCCATGCATGGCCTGGGGGACGCCGTAAAAGTGTCCTCCATGCATGCCACCGTGTCCGCCGTGGTGTCCGCCATGGTATCCGCCTCGGCCCATGTGGTGATCGTTCGTCTCGCGTTGGATCTTGGACTGGATGCGTTTGCCGTAGGGCGTGTTGCGGATCATGGGCAAGATGGGTCGGATCGTCTCGATCAACTGCGCGCGCTGTGCGGGCTCGGCATAGTCGAGTGCGGTCTGGACAACGTAGTTGGCGAACGAGTCGCGCAACAATCGCTCGAGGCGTTGCTTGTTGAGCAGCTCGTCGATGATCGCACGTCGACCTGTCGCATCGGCGACACGGATGCACTTCTCGACAACATTCGACGAAAACTTTTGCGCCGATAGGGCAGAGACGTTGCCCAAGAACTGACGCACGATCGCCTCGATGAATCGGTTGTCGTTCAAATCGAGCACGTACTGCACGACGTAGTTGCCGAACGCATCTTGGACGAGCGTGAGCGAGTTGTACGTGATCTCAGTGACGAGCTGGATCCTCTGCGACTCGGAGGCGTGGTCGATGCAGCGTTGCAGGACGCAGCAACCGTGACGATGGGTCGCGACCTCGATACAGTGTGTCGCAACGGCGTTGTAGATGAACTGGTTATCCTCTGGCGGCAAGTGATTCAGGCACTTTTGGATGACGTGGTTCCCGTTCAAGTCCTTGATGAGCGTCACGACGTTGAGGTTGAGCGCGAGGATGAGGCTCTGGACCTGGCGTTGCGTCGAGAGGTAGTCGATCATCTTCTGAACAGCTCGGGTTCCATGCATGTTGAGCGAGATCGACACTAGTTCACCGGAGATGGACTCGATCAGGGCGTCTCGCTGCTCGTCGGTCGCGTACTCGAGCAAGCGTTGCGAGAGGTAATTGGCGAACGGATCCGTCATCAACTCGGCGAAGTGGGGGAAGATCTCGTTGAAGATCATGTCACGGTGTTCCGGGTTGCCGTCCTCGAGCTTCTTCTGCAGGTAGCGGCAGCCGAATTGGTCCTTGCACAAGGGGAGCATGTCACCTTGAAGGTCCTCGAGACGCAGGCCAGCGAAGCGGTTTGCGCCCATCGAGCCGTACTGCCCAGCACTCCCATCGTAGACGAAGGCGCCGTGGTCGTGAACGTAACCACCGAACGGGCCCGTCGTGGGGTCGGATCCGAAAGCGTTCGTGTCGATGTTGAACTGTGGACAAAGGTGACGGGCTCGAGTGTAAGCATTCGCTCGGGAAGACATCGGCTAGCAGTCAAGACTCACGTTGGAGAACTTGTCCGTCATTTGGTCAACGCCAAACCCGTTTGCCTTGCCAGCACCGATTGCGTCTAGCCCTCCAAGCTTCTTGTCAAGGGCGGGACTGCTTCTTCCACTCGCGGGTGCACCGAGACCACTCCTCGGTGGAGGCAGCTGACCAGTGCCCGATCGAACGGGCAAGGGACTGTTCGAACTGGCGCCAGTCGAAGACGACGTTGCTCCCGAAGGAGAGGAGGCGTCGATTGTGACCGAACGATGACGTTCCGTCAAGCCGGGGGTCGAGGCGTTCGCAGCTCCCTCATTCGATTGACCATCGGCCTTGTTGGCGCCGTTCTGACCGCCTTGAAACTGAGGCCATTCGGAGGGCGCCGCGCGACCACCAGGACCGAACGCGCGAGTTGCGTGCGACGGCGCCTGCGACAAGGGGGCGAGGTCGAGTGCAGCGGAGGAGGCCGAAAGGATGCCAGGGTACGAATCACGACGGACGAGGATGGGGAACTTGTCGTCGTCGGTGTTCATCTGCAAGTACTTGCCGCCCCAGGCCGAGTCTAGTGTGGGTCAAGGAATGGGAGAAGGGAGGAGGAGCAAACGCGACGTGTCAGGTCGGCCTCGTCTTCGGCGCAAGAAATAGGGGGCACCTCTTCCCCAAGTGTAGGGCTTCACGGCGCAGCTATGACTCACTCTGCAGATCGGCATCGAGCTCATCGTCGAACAGGAAGCTGTTGAGCATCGGTTGACCCTCGGCACCTTTTCGCGGGGGCTTGGCCCCGTCGCCAGGCGCGGTTGCACCAGAACCGACAGCACCGGCGGCCTTGTCCTGCTTACCCTCGCCCGAGTGACGACGAGTGGCAGGGAGCGACTTGGCGTTCGCGTACTGGTCCGAGCGATCGTCGTTAAACGAGGCGAGATCGTTGCCCGACCGGGAACGAACTGGCTTAGAGTCCTCAGCGGCGGCGCCGGAAGAGGTGCCGTTGGCGCCCATGAGCTCGCGCTCTTCCCGCTCTTGCTCGAGTTCGAGTTGCTTCATCTGCGCAGTCGAGCGATCGTGTGAGGGAAGGGATGATAAGAAGCACAGGAACGGGAGGTCAGCAAGCCCTTCTATGAGTTCATATCCGCACCGTGTTCCTCGCAGCAAAGGCCTTTTTCGTTGCGTTTCGTGGCAGTCGTCAGGAGGTCGATCGAGAGGAGAGGAGATCCCATGGGTCGCCTCGCCGCCATGGTCTTCGAGCAAGCAAGCTGAAATCCGTGGCCTGAACCTTGCCGACACGCGATGGGACATATCCGCGACAAGGAAAGCGGGAGAAGAAGAAGTTTCACGCACCTGCTGTTCGAATGCCTTCTTCTGCAGCTCACGTTGCTTCTCGTGTTCGAGTCGCTTCTGCTCGAGACGCTGCAGGCATGAAATAAAAAGGACCGAGCGCAATAGGCGGAAGAGGTCAGTTTGCCATATCCGTACCAAGGTGAGACATAAAATGGCGCGCGAGCGGGACATCGAAAGAGCGGATCGACCGTCGGCTTTGCAGCAGGACCCGACCGGCTCTCCTGATTGCAATGTCGCACGACGACTCCGCAGGGCGCTCGCGGGTCTCGCACGCAAGTACGCAAGATTACAACTTACCGCGGCAATATCGGCGGGCTGCTGGGAACCACCTCGAGCCGTCTGTGAAGACAAAGAGTGGAAGCAGAGCAAGAAACAGGGGGAAAGAAAAAATGCAGGTCAGCTTTCCGCAAGTGGGATCAGAGACAGATCGGACTAGTCCGAGCTTCCGGGATTTTGGTTGAGGGGCGAGTGTGTGTGTGTGTGGGCGAGCAGCGAGCTCCAGCTCTCGCGGCTAAGGCGTGGCGCAGCGAGCGCGAGAGCGCGGCCGGTGGTGACGATGGCGGTTACGGTAAGGAAAACGGTAAGCGACAAGCGACGTACGGCGAGGTCCAAAAAGTCCTTGAGCTGGCCGGATTGGGCCTTGGCTTCCGAATTGTCGGTGCTGTCGTTAGCGCCATTGCTCGGGTCGTTGGAGGTGGTGTTGGTGCGCACGGGCAGACCAGCGAGCGAGGAAGCCATAGCAGCGTTGCTCGGTTCATCAGCCGAGGTCGACGACGCCGGCGATGCGGGTTGTGAAGGCGCCATGTTGCGAGTTCAGACAAGGTCGAGTACAATCCAAACTAGTTGGAATGAATGAAGGAAATTGAAAAGGAATTTATCGAGTAGATAATCCGTCGTGGCAGAGGCGTCGACACGAGTTTCGGGCGAGCCGACGACAACGATCGATTGCGAGGTGGAGAAAAGGGTGCGCTTTACAGTCTGGTCAGCGGAGCGAACGACAACGAGCTGGCCAGTCGCCAGCGCCGCGCGACTCACACTTGTCACGCGTGTCCAATACAACAGAAACAGTCGAGGTACTGTGCGATGTCTGCAACGGCTCGAGGTGTCGTTAAGGGCTCGGGTACGCGGCACAGGGACGTTGCGGAAGAGGAGAGGGAGCGCGAGGTTCTGGCTTGCGGAGGGAAGCGTTAAGACTGGAAGAGGTCGCGAGGAGGAGTGTAGAGTAGGGTTGGGCGAGGTCGGGAGGTCGTACGACGAGGTGGACGAGCGATCACAAGAAGGGAGAAAAGGTGCTTTGATACAGTTCGTACACGGGCACTGCGATCAAAGACAAAGCACCACACGCGTGAACACGTCTCGAGAGAGATGAGCGCTGAGCGTCCCGGGCTTCCCGCAGCCTCCGCGGCTTCAGAGCGCTTGAAATTGATCAATAGTGGCCCTAGCCCGAACGCATACATCGCTTAAAAATGCAGCACTGCCCGTTCGGCGGCGAATTCTTTCCAGGAACAGTAGTGCGTATCGCTGCTGATTTTTACAGAGTTACAGAACTATATTTGTGGTTTGTTTGTGGTTTGTTTGTGGCAGCGGTGCCTGAATGGGTTGGCATATGGCACTTGAAAGCAGCAGGCTTGCCAGGTGGAAACAATGATGTAGTCGGTCTCGCAGCGAGATGCCGTCAACGGTTTTCTACTGATTTCCAGGATGATGATTGTTTTTTCAATTACCACGAAACCGCGGACGAATTCGAAAGCTGTTCTCGATCTGGCGACACCTGGCCAAAATCATGGTCAGCGAGACGAAGCCGAACGCGCCGATGGGTCCAAGCGCGAGCAACCAGAGCCACCGGTCCCCAAGACAGCCGGACTCGGGGACGTCTCCACACTTTTGTCCTTTCCCTCTCTCCGACCACCCAGCCACCGCTTACAACACCGCCCTACCCATCCTCACTACATCACTACGTCACTCTCAATCTATCTTTCACCATGTCCAACGTCGGCAATGGATCCTCAGACCACGTGCAGGAGAACGCAAAGGGGTTCGACTACGGCGGCTCGCTCAAGGAGTTGACCGAACCGCCCAAGTTCGACAACGTCGAGGACGAGAGGAAGTACCTCAAGGAACGACTCGCCGCGGCTTTGAGGATCATTGGACGATTGGGCTTTGATCACCATGTCGTGCGTATACCCCAGCACGGCCTATCCTTTCCTGTTCCCAAGTGGCGGAGTCTCTCAGTTCCGGGCCCACTCAACTCCACACTTTTCGACCCCACCCCGATCGCGCGCCGAGGAGCGACTGGAGCTCGGCGTGCTCGCACAGAGGCTGAGCCGCTGAGCCACCGATTGCTTCACTTCACCGTAACTGACCTCATTCATGCATTGATAGGCTGGACATTTGACCGTTCGCGATCCCGAGAACCCCCATAACTTTTGGGTCAGTTACAGACCGTGGACTTTGTTCGACTTTGACTCTCGGTGGCGAAACTGCTCGCTGCTGACCTCCACGCGGGTTTCGATATAGGTCAACCCCTTCGGTCTCGCTATGAGTGGTGCGTCGACTTGGCATTGTGATCTTTTCCCGAGCCGGTGCTTACCCTATACTACTGCTCTCCAACAGTCATGACCGTGTCGGATCTGATTCTGGTGTCGGATGAGGGCAAGGTCATAGGAGGTGGAAAACCTGGCCGACGCGTCGTCAACCTCGCCGGATTCCTTGTCAGTTCGGATCGAGTTCCCAAGAAGATCAGGATCCATTCGCTGACGTTCGCTCAAGGCAACGCAGATCCACTCTGCCATTCACCGCGCTCGACCCGACGTCGTGGCGATCGTTCACTCTCACTCGATGTACGGCAAAGCCTTCTCGACCCTCGGCGAGGAGTTACCCATCACAACCCAAGACGCCTGCACCTTCTACGGTCATATCTCTCTCCTAACCCAATTCGGCGGTGTCGTCGTTTCGGGAGGTGAAGGGGACTTGATCGCCAAGACGTTGGGGCAGAATAAGGCCATCATTTTGCAGAACCATGGCATCTTAACCGCGGGCCAATCGATCGATTCGGCGCTCAACTGGTTCGTCATGCTCGAGGCTCAATGCCAAGTCGCACTTCTTGCAAAGGCGGCAGGCACCCCGGTTCTCATCGATGAAGCCCGTAAGTCATTCGGGCGCAGTGTTGTCCTGCCGAGCGGCCAACTCCTCACGTCATCTTGTACTTTTCCTCAGAGGCTGCCTTCACCTTCAAAGAGACCGGTTCGGAACGTTCGGGATACTTCATGGGTGAGTCCTTGTTCTGTGATCCAGGTTTCTTATGCTCGTGAAGTACTCACTGACATTCTGCCTCTATTTGCGCGCTCGACCCAACTTTTCTCTACCAGCTTCTCCCCTGTAAGCCATCTCCTCCACAAGCACCGCATCACTCAAAGCCAAAACTGACTCCTCCCACTCTCTCATCTCACAGCTTCCAACAACTCGATGCCGAGGTCGGTGATGCGTACAAGAAGTAGATCAAAGGTTCTGTCTCGCGCCGTGCCCACCAGATCCCTGTGCCATGCATCTCTATGTAAAATACTACTGTCTTCCGGGGTTCCTATTGGGTTCCTATTCAACTTTGCAACATCGCTTATTTTTCATCTCATTTCGATCGATCTCGACAAAGTTACTTCAGTCGAACAGGTGAGTCTTGGTCCGGATCAGGTTGCAGAGGCTCATCATCGTTAGAAGCGCTACACGATCTATAACATGCGAGAGAGTGTGAGAAAGGTCCCTGAGTCATAACCAAAAACCGGGGTGAGGGTCATCCATGATTATCATCAACAAAAAGGAACGGAGCATCAAAAGATACACAACAAAAGTGGCTCCGAGGAAGAACAAAACAACAGATGACGAAAGGCGGGAACATAAGTCAACTTCGGAACGAGGTAGCCCGCTGCGGCGGAAATCAGAACGGTGCGATCCTTTCGACATTCGAAGGCGAGATCGGGGAAACTTGCGCCTCCCCCGCACCACCCCCTTGCTGTCTTTTCTTTGCGACGTATCTGAAAAACTTGCTCGCCGTCAAGATCGACGACCCGCCTCCCGCCGAATTCGACCCCCCACTCGTCCCCAACGACGGATTCGCCGTGGATTCCGAACGATGTCGAGCCGGCAGCATGGCGCGTAAATTGGCGCGTACGACCTCTTCCTCGTCCATCTCGGTCTCTTCCTCAGTTCGAGAGTGCTCGTTCTTGGCTCTGATCGCTCCGTTCAGATCGAGGCGACACAAGGGGCAATGCGACGAAACGTTGAGCAGCCAGGGGTCGATGCAGTCGCAGTGAAAGCGATGTCGGCCATCGCACGGCAGCAGACGCAGATCGTCACCTTCGTCGAACTCGCACAAGCACACTGGGCACGTCGTGTTGTCATCGACATCCCCCAGGTTCGTCGACAGGGGCAAGGCGGCAGGTCCCGAAGTCGAGGTCAAGGCGTTGCTGTTGACGGGCGGGATGGGAGACGTCGGGGATGTTGGAGAGGTCGGGGATGTTGAGGTCGGGGATGTGGGAATCGAAGTGTGAACAGCGGCTAAAGGAGCAGGCTCGGGGGACGATATGGCGCAGACGAAGCTCATGTCGGAAGCGTTGCTCGGTCGATGGGTCAAGGTCTGGCGGCTATCGCTTGAGGTGGAAATCCTACCTGATAACGGAAGCGTCTCGATCTCCGCCGGCGTCGACCTGGTCGTGGCCGCGAGATGTATCGGCGGCGATAGAATGGGCTCTTCCCCTCTCTGCGCGCTGCGCACCGCTTCCATTTCCACAGCCTTGTGGGGCAAAGTGGAACTGCCATCATTCTGCGGCTCACCCCTCGTTTCCGTCTCGACCGGAGTGTGCTGCCCACGACCAAACTTGACCACAGGAAACGTGTCAAGAATGGCTCGCGTCAGACCCTGCGTCCGCGTTTGAGCGTAACCGCCTCCACCACCGTCCTGATCGTCATCGTACATCGTCGCACGAGGGCCATACCGTTCGGGGTGTCGGATTGCTCTGATGGCTCCCGACAGGATCACGACGAAAAACATGAACGTCACGATGCCCGTGATAGCGTAGAGGATCTGTTAAGGCGGAACAGGCATTGTACGTCAGTATTTCTGTGCGCACACGAATGATCCCCGCTGGCACTGACAATCATGGCCAAGCTTGTGCCGGTCCTGTCTCCCTTGGATGCTGCAGGCGTGACCGTGGCGGAGGGTTGAGCGATCGAAGTCCCACCGACGGTGTTGTTGCTCGCAGCCATGACCGCTGCGAGGTAGTTTGGTGCACCCGTCGAAGTCGCGATCGAGCTCGTCCTCGTCGCGGTCGCACGTTTCAGCACGTGCATCCACTGACGCTGTTCCGCTTGAAGCTGCTGAGTGATGGCCCCCGTGTAGTTCGCGGTCTGGAAGATCTCGGACTCGACGTTGCTGACCCGTGTCGCCGAGGGCGTTGCGGAACTCGTCGAGTCGGTCGCATCTGTGAAATCGGTCGGGTCGATCGAATACGTCTTTGTGACCTCTGTCGAGTTGTCCGATTCGACCGTGTCTGAAGTGGACAGCGACACGTTGGTCGGCACGTTTCCCGTGACGTAGAGCGAAGCGCTGTTGAGTAGAGAGTCGATCGTCGTTACCGAAGTGTTGAGCAGGAAGGCGTTAAAGTTGTAAGCCGAAGTTGAAATACCCGGATTGCTGCAACATTGCATCGACACGGATAATATGTCAGAGACGGCCAGAATGCTCTCATCACCTTTCCCCGAACTTACAAGAACTGGTTCTCAATGATGCGAGACGCCGATACGGTCGTCGTCGCGTATACGTCGAGAACTTTGGAGAAGTTTTGAATATACTCTTGGTTCATCAGGCACCCCTGTACGTGTCACAACCTCCCGATGAGCATTGCGTCCTCTCGGTTTGCTCGTAACGGTGAAACGAACCTGGGAATGCAGCGAGTACAGGAGCGCCGCCTGCGCGCCTTGGTCACGGGTGAGCGTAAAAATGTCGTCCTCAAGACTGTAGCTGGTGCCGTTGGTATCGCAGTTAATCATGGCGATCCAAGGCACGTTCGAAGGTCCTTGATTCCGATCGGCCTCGTCGAAATGAACCAAGACGCCCTGCGCGCGAGAAGTGGGGAAGCGTCAGCGCGTTATTCCCAGAATCAAGGGGCCCCTCGTAATTTGGGAATGTAGTGTCGCGGACGCCGACGAGGGACAATGCGCGCGCGCGTCAGTCGAAAGGGTCGAAATCAAATGATCGACGTACCTTTGAGAAGCGGGTCCAGCTGACGATGGTGGGAATATCGGTGTAGTTGCCCTGATCATCGAATGCTTCGGCCGTCAATTGTCGCGAGATGGGGGCTCTGCGTGCGAGATCGCGGTTGTATCGTCGGCGATGGCAATGGTCAGGGGCAGGCGGTTATTGGTGAGAAGCGTAACCAAAGAGAGGCACGGAGGCGCGAGCGACGTTGAATAAAGAAAGTCAGCGGCTGCAGCTGGCCGTGCAACAGACCAGAATCTGTGCGACTGACTGGTAGACACCATTGTAGAAGGCAACGGTTATGAGATCCTGGGACTGATTGAAGGAACTGGTATCGTTGACCGGCTGGGCGGGGATGAAGGCGTGCACGCTGACCGCGTTGTGCAGCGCGAGCACGAGCACCCACGTGAAGCCAGATACGAGCCAGCCCGACGTCGAACTCGCGATCGCGAGGAAGGGCTGGGCTCGCTTACGAGGTGGCAACATCACTTTTCGTCGAGATGGTACTCCTATTGAAGTTGCGATGTACCCGGACGATGTAGATGACGATAGCACCGGCAGCCCTCCGCTTGGATCAGGAGTGTGGAGGGCTGTGCGACCGACCGGGGTGCAGGTGGACCGGACCGCTCGGTCGTCGGCGGCGGTGCGATGCGCCAACTGCGCCGCGTTCTCACTCGAACGAACGCACGTCGAGGGGGTGGACCAGACCGTATGTCCCTGGTGAACGATTCCAACGTCGAGCGGTGGAAGCGAGCAGTGGCTTGGGCTGGATGGGCGTGGAGAAGGGTTAGGTCACTCGACGTGCTCGGCTGGATGAAGCGAATCAGCACCGATCGGTCAGCCGAGCCAGTTTCAGCCGAGCCCGCCGGAGGCCGTGAGAGGCCGTGACCAGCGATCGGTCGCTTTGTCGCTCGACTCGTCGAAAGCGACGAGGCGAGTCATTATCCTCAGAATTGTCAGTTGGGCGATCATCTGGCCAACTATCACTTAGTTGCTATTATGAAATAATGAGTAAAGTGTTTGGGCTTGGGGCCAGATTTGCCCACGACACGGCCCCGCGAAGAAACCGGCGGGCCAGCGACTCAAACAAGGGGACGCAAAACTGGGGAGGCGGACGGAAAAGCCAAAAAAAAGGAAATCATCGGAGAGAGAGCAGTCAGCTAATTGCGAACGAGAATAAATTGGTGTAGAAGCAAAGAGCCTGGTCGAGCACTCGTTGGCGCATCCTCCTCGGCTTGCTTGCTCGGCGCGCCGGTGGGTCCCCTCTAGCAACGAGCCGTTCGCCGCGGGACTGGCATGCGGGGCCGGGTTCACGTGAGAGCTCCCGCGTGGCGATTTGACTCCTATACAAGGAGGGTGGCACAAAATTAAGCCTACTCCTTGCACCTTGCACCTTGTACCTTGTACCTTGTACCTTGTACCTTGTACCTGCGCACCTCGCCCCTCCCTGGATGACGGTCAAACATAGCTACGACTGCCTCGGATACGCTTTGAGGTCGTCCCAGGCGCCCTTCTCTCTCGGGAGACGAACTTGCGCAGTGCGCTGATTTCCCTCGTCGGCAAGATCGACGGCAAGTCACTTTCCCAGAGCCTCAGAGCCCCTTCGCAGCCCGTATTTACTCCGGAATCACTTGCCGAGCAAGCCCTTGCTGGTTCTCTACGCCGTCAATCACGGCACCCTACTCAGTCGCTATCATCGACGGCTCTACCGCGTTCAAGCACCAATGCAAAGCTGCGACGGACCGCTTGGAAAACAACGAGCCAAAGCGAGGTCGGCTGCTCCTCGATGCGATCGTCCCACACCTCGAGGAGTTCATGGGTCGCAACGGTAACATGAACCAAGCCGTCTTCCCATCCATCGTCCTAAGCTTAAGGAGAAGAATCTGCTCCGTCGCCGAAATCGCCAGCCGTTGATCGAGCGAAGAATGGGAGGTTGCATTCTGCAACGGCGGAAAACCATGCAAAGTCGCCACGTTTTTTGGCTGGTCCGAGAAAAGCTTGCTCGTCGTCGCAGCCCACTAGGCCGATCCCCTCGTCTCGGCGTCTACCAGGCTTGGCCAGATCTGCGACGGCCCGCCCGATACTAACCGCGTCGTCTTCGTGAGCGCCGACAGTGACTTCTTCGTGCACGGTGACCGAGCAAGCTCGCTCGAGCCGATGGACGTGGACTCTGACTCGGCTTTGGGCGTAGACAAATCCCATTCGCGCAACTACTGCATTGCACCAATACAAATTGATAGGTGAATCCCTGCGAAGAAAGAGGGGGTCGATACAGGCTCGCAGCTTTCGGGGTTCGGTCGCATCCTCGAGTGAGTCGAGCGATTTTATCGCGCATGATGTTTCCCAGGTGTCGTTACGGATCAGAACTGTATAACATATTAGCTTCATACGGACAATCATCACGAATACAGGTCGTACGGTGGGCAATTCACACTGAAGGCTAGGCATCCTACGAGACACTCGATTCACTCCTGAGCCGCTTCTGAGCCGGCCTTGAGCCTGCCCGGGATGCTGCGCCAAGGTCAGGCCCGATCGAGATTCGAAGGGCTCAAGTGTTGATCTGGTCAGATGCTACCTGCCTAACTTCCTGCCTAGTAGTTATTGAGATCTTGCGACCATCTCTTGCTTTGTTCGATACCTTAAAATGCTCTACTACACAAGCACAATTTGCATGAACGGACATCGTCGTTAGATCGAAAGTTGGGCCTGCTCCGCTCAGCGGCACTGGCTCAATTCTCGAGTTCTCGTCGGTCGACTAATTAAAAGTTGGCACTGCCCCTCGGCCGCTTAAGGAGGGAGCAACTTTTGGGACCTGCAATTCCGATCACCGGCTTCAGGATTTCAGAGTCCTTATCGAAGGCTCGTCAAGGGGGTCCGACTCGAACGATCACAACTGGGGTACCGAGACCTTGCCCCAAGGAGTAGGAAAACATCAACGTTCAAAGAGTGCATTGAAACCGGAGACGCACATCAGTTCCTGAATCTTGGTTCGGGTGTCGGCGTTCTGTCTCTTCGACCGGACCCGGCGTTCGGGGTTCTTTTTTGTTGTTTGTAGAAACTGTTCATCATATTGCCCCCGATTCCTGTTCCTCCTGATTGGCCTACGGAAAAACTAGATGGAAGTCGACGATGATAACACAAACCGCCCGCAAGATGCGAGAAACGGGCCAAGTCCACCAATCCGATACTTCGGATTCAAGTGCCCCAGCCAAGCGGTTGCTCCCCCCCCCAGGAGACGAATGAGAGAGAGAAGGAGAGAGAGAGAAAGAAAGGAAAACAACTAGCGTAGTAACGACAAGAGGCCCACCCCGCCGTCACTTCCCAACTCGGTCGAGACAAAGACAGGAGAGCGACTGCGCAGCTACCCTGACCCGCGAAGTCCCAAGTCTATGCTCGGTCACAACAAGACGCGGTGGAGGCCCCTCAAAACCTCCAAAACCTCCACCTCAGCAGTCCTGGCCCCTCAAAGCCGACTTTCTGCCTGTGTCTGCTGATCCCTCCCTTGACTCAGAACCCCGAAGCTAAAGAGCGCGAGCCACCGTCGAGTCGATCCCAAATCGCGAGCCGGTCCATGAGCAACAGAAGCAGACCTGTAATAGATGAAAAATGAAGGCAAGATATTTAGTATACATTGTTTTGTTGGAAGATGAAGTGTGATGGTGTGTGTGTGTGGGGTGGGGTGGGGGGGAAATCGAACCCAGCCTCTACTGCCCTCGCCCGCCTCTTGCTCCTCCCGCCCTCAACTTCATCCTCTCCTCCAGTACCACCCTCCTCCTCTCCAGGCTTTCCATCCTCGTCCCGAGCTTCTGCATCCTCCATCTCCCACTGCTGATCATCTCCAAGACCATCCCCGTGAAGATCTCGATTGTCCTGCCCGCCCCTTCCTGATCGCTGAGTTTGGCTTTGAGCTTGGGGAGGCCAAAGAGTCGTTGCAGTGTCGTGTAGTGGGCGTCCTCGATCGTGTCACACCCGAGTGCGTCGCAGAGCACTCCCCTCGCCGCGATCCAGACGTTTCGCGAGTCGAAGCACCCGAAGAAGTAATGGTCGGTGTCGTCCACTGGCGCTTCGCAGACGAGGCACGCGGGAGAAGTGTCGTGCTTTTGCTCGTGCTGGCGCTTGCGCGTCGGGGTGAAGCGGAGAATCAGCTTGAACCAAACTTCCCTCTCCCTCGCCGTCAGTGCCTTCGAGTTGACCGCCTTCCAGAAGCTCCTGAGATCATCCGGCTGCGGTGGTCCCTTGAGCCCGAGCGTGTTGGTAAAGGCCTTCGCGTTCAGGACCCGGCGGATGCGACGGATGGTGTAGGGTCGAGCCATGTTCAGCAGCTTGTACTGGCTCGCCTGTTGTGGAAGCACCGGGTCCGGAAGGCACTGCTCCATTGCGAAGCGGGCCACGGGCTTGGGGAGGATCGCCTCGAGCGGTGCGCTGGTGCCGATCCGGGGAGGCACGTTGAGCCGTCCCGCCGCCACCGCCGCCGCCAAGGGCGTGTTCTTGTGTCGATCGACAGTGAACCGGTACCAGGCCGCGATTGCCAGTCGCTGCGGGAGCCCGCGTCGATCGTACTCGCTGTTGTCGCCGACACATCCGCCGGCGGCGTCCAGAGGTGAAACCCCCCACCCGCATACAACTCGCGCCGATAGAGATCCGCCACCTTCGGGTAGCCCTGGAGACGAAGGTAGTCAGGTACATGAACCGCGTCGATGGTTTGTTTTCCTCTGATGGGGGTGTGGAGGCTGCCGAGCAGGGTGGGCAGCGCGAGCAGGTTCGCGGTGGTCAAGGCCCTCGGGTTGACCTGCGCGTCGTGATGTTTCGGAACGCCCAGTGCGGCGTGCCATCGGGGATGAAGGTCGTTGGGGATGGGAGTGGATGGATGTGGCCAGAGATCGGTGGCCAGGTCGAGGTCGGGCTGAGCTCGCTGGAGTGCTGCGCGCGCAAGTCCTTGCCAAATCGCGCCGGAACTGCCGAGAAGAACGTCCCAGATCCGTGCCGCAACCGCGTCCACAATGTCCTGCATCCTTATCACCCCGAGTCCCCCCTTGTTCTTTGCGGTGAACACAATGTCTCTGCAGTAGCTGGTCCTGCCCTTGCCCCCACGGACGAAATCAACGAGCATGTCATCGAGCTTTTTTTTTTTTTTTTTGTAGAACTTGTTCATATTGCCCCCAGTTCATGTTCCCCCTATTTGGCCTACGGAAAAACTAGATGGAAGTCGACGATGATAACACTTGACGACGGTGAACACAATGCAGTGAATCGAGGTCAAATTTGTTGAAGGTGTTAGTAGACCTTGCACTGATATCGGGGGCCGGATAGCTTAGAGGTCAAAGCTTTTCCGATTAATGGAAGCGACCCAGACTCCTGGTCCAGCCGTTCTTCTTCTTTTGTTGATCATTTCGGGATCATCGTTGATTCCAACAAAATTGAGGTCGTCCCAGCTCGAGTAAAGCTGCTGGAGCGACAATCACTGTATCGATCGCTACGATCTTAACCCTGGGGTGACCCTCAGAGCTCATCCAACTTGCTGAAACTTGACCGAGCTCGATCGACAAGGAATTCGGTCTTTCCGAGGGTTTTTGTTGACCTCGATGTGGGGGTGCACGGTCCCCTGTCCGCGAACTCGCTTTGGATTGGCCGCGCGCACGGCCGCACTCGGCTTCGGCACAGGTGGAGAGGTGGAGGCTTGACGTCACCGCATGGCGTCATATCGATGAGATGGCTCATTATCCAAGTCTTCTTCCTATCTTTTCTTTTCGGTTGCTTTCGGATTGGTTTCATCTCCGTGCTCTGCGTTGGCGGTGCTACGTGGCCGGTGATTGGGCTTGATTAGCCTAGTCAGACGCGACTCCTACGTTGAGCCTCCCTCGTGAACCGTTTTCTCGTTTCCCTAGTATTACCCTTTCTGTTTTTGTAGTTTTGAGTGCACGTATCGAGTCGCGCATGCACCACGGATTGGTTCGATCTAACGGACGCCTCCAAGCACCAGCAGAGTAAATTTGGTAGATGTTAATCACCATGCAGTCGCACAAAGTTACGTGTTCCTCTCTGAGCCTCTCAAGGCCAATTCCCCCACTCATGTCCCTTGAACCAGTCCGCGCCATACTCTTGATATTCCGCCCTCGTGATCCTCGCCTTCGCATACGAATCCCCTCCTCCATCACCTTGACTCCATTTGGCCATCCCTCTCCAAGCGTCCAACGAATCTGGTGCGGCTCGAACGATGTTGAGTGGTGCAGCGACGGAGAGGATGGGACGTAAGGTCGCTCGTAAGCGGGTGTCGAATTGCGGTATGAGGGTGTTGCCTCCGGTCACGAAGATGTTCTATGAAAGAGAGTCTCTCCATTCGGTCAAGACAAGACCATGAACTCAATGAGCAGCGGCCGACTCACATTGGTCAATCGATCTTTGACATCTTGCGGATAACCCCTCAACGCATTCTCCAAGATCTCCCCGAGCCCAGCTTGATCGACGCCCGCCATCCCAGGTTGCCACACCACTTCGGGTACACGGATCCTCTCGACGTTGAGATGCAACTGGGAGTTGTGCTCGATCGATTCAGGATCGTACGTGTCGAGCGGATCGTCGGGTGCGAGACCTCGAACGAACGCATTGAGCAATCGGTGACGTCGTTGGGCCAGACGCACGGCGGTATCGTCGAGGCTGAAGTTGGGATCATGTTCCAAAAGCCTGGCTTCGATCGCGTTCAGAAAAATCTGGTCGTCTTCCTCGTCGTCCGAGTCGTCTGCCGGTCCCTGTACATGGTGACCCATGCGGTATCAGCTTCCATGCAGACGAAAGACTCGAAGTTGCATGATCCAGCGACGTACGATCTCACGATACACGGCCCAATCATCATCGTTCTTCCCGAACCCGTCATCCTGTTCCGTCTTTTTCCTCTTTTTGGGTCCCCCACCTCCTCCAGGGGTGTTGGCATCGCTGGCGAGGTTGGCGATGTTCTTCATCCGGTTTTGCGCAGCCAAGGATTTGCGATCGCCAAGTTGTTGCCTTCGCTTCTTGCCTTCTTTGATCTTGTTCATCACGTCCTGTGCACAGGCACAACGGGATGAATCCCCTCCGTAAGTTTCCATCCAAACATCAATATGAAGGAACGACTCTCTCACCTCATGTTCCTTCCTCATTCCCCCGATCCAACCCTCAAAGTCCGTTATCCGTTTCTCGTCATCCAACCTCCTTCGCTCCTGCTCAATCAAGTTCTCCTGCTCTTTCTCAGCCTTCATGCGGATCCTCGCGTCGTACCCGGCCTTCATCAAGCGTTGTCGTCGCTTCTCCTTGAGATCGGCTTCATTCAACGTATGGTCGGGCACATCGACGAGAGGGAACACCGGCGGTTCCTGCACCATGTTCGACAGTCCAAAAAGATCAGGCATCTTTCCCCACCTATATGCACACTTCCCTTCACCTCCTCTCACGTACCTTATTCTGATCATCTTCAACGATTCCCAAATCCTTATTCCTCGCTTTGGTCAAACTCTTTTCCACTTTCTTGAGGTACTCGTCCAGATCTTCCTCCGAAGTGAATCCCGCCGCTTTCAAACGCTTCTCAAAATCGACCCGACGACCGTTCGCTTTGGAAGCTCGCAGCTCGCCGAACGTCAAAAGTTCTTCTTCTTGTCGTGCCATCTGTTTCAAGGAGTCAGTCAGGCGAATGTGAGTTGAGAGTACGTTTTCGAGTGGGGAGGGCGAGAACTTTGAAAACGAACTTTTTCCGATCTCTGCTTTTGCACTTGCTCTTGTAATCGTCGTCCACTTTCCTTCTTCTTGTCCGCGGCCCTCGTCAATTCTTCTTCCGTCTTCTCCTCGACGATCTAGATGGGAAAAAACAGAAAGAACTCAGCGACGGAATGATTTTGCTGAGCTGAACTCTGCCGAACTACGGTACCGTACCGGAGGAATGAAGGGGAATTGCACGATCCGATTCACGTCGACCATGTTGGCAGGGTCGGCCATGGCCTGCAGATCGGCGCGATAATCTTCCGAGACGTAGCAATGGTGGCGATATATACACTATAGGTTCAACCACAATGGTATATCAGTCAGAGTCGCCTATGAGAAGGGTCATACGAATTGTACGAGAGTGCAAACTTACGCCCGCTTGAAAACCGGATAACCTGCCGGGAAAGGTGGGGTATTTGAGCTGCATGAGCTTGAGCATGTATTCGGACGCATGTGATCCACCCCAATTGAGTCTGTCACAAAAGAAAAAACAAAGTTGAGTATGAGGTCCTTGACGCAGCTTGTACCCTGTGCTCTCCGCTCACTTTTTGGCGGCAGAGGTGATCGCCTTGCCTCCGAGAACGGGAATGACATGAGTCGAACTTGTGCTCGAGCTAATGACGAGTCCGTCTTGGGTTGTAGAAGGGGATTGATGGAAGGCGAAAAGGGAATCGATACCGTATGCGACCGAGGGTGCGTTGTAGCCTTCGAACAAGAGTTCGGACATGACTGTGTCGAATGGATCGGAATCAGTCTCGTGTGGGTAGCAAGAATGGAGTTGGGGGGACGTACGTGATCGAGCATAGTGTGGATTGCCCAAGGCCTCGGTCATGATGATAGGATGGTCTATGCTGGCGTCGGACGAGGATATGTTGAGTTGGTGAAAGACGTAGTCGAGCATGTTCTCCTGTGGGGGGGGGGGAACAGGACAGGGGTTTCAGCAGGAGCACGAGCGCACGGAGATGCAGCGTCGAGAAGACGTGAGTCTCATCGCAACTGACCATGACATCAAAGTTGACGACGACATCGTTCTCATGGGGTGACTTTATGTTGCTGCGACTGGCGGCATCGGCGTAGACGTGCTGGCCGGCGAGCATGATGGTCCGATTCGTCTTGCGGTCGCGGTACCTCGAGTTGAGGTTGTCGACGATCAGACTGGGGTTAGGATCGACGGCATATCCGGCTCGGAGCGTGGTGGAGCCATTGTCGATGATGATCGGCGTTGACGGGTTCGAGTTGGAGTGGTTCGATGCGGCCAGTGCGAGGTGGGAGGTGGAGCCCGAGGCGTAGGGCTGATCCGGTATCGGGTACACCTCTCTGGACCTGGCCATGTCTTCTGGTCTTGGCCCGAGACCAACCACCGTTTCGGAAGGTTGAGAAGTGGGAGGAGCGAGCCCAAGCCCACGTCAGCACGTCAGCGCGTCAGCTCAAGCGCGCCGGCACAACTCGTGTGAGCTCGTGTGGGGGAAGCTGAGCGCTGGAGCACAGGCACTTGGTCTGCGACAGCTGAAAGCAAGCGTGCCTCCGAGCCGCCCCTTCTCCCTCTGCTTACACACAGCATCCATCAACGCACGTGCCTGTGCCTGTTCACCATGGCCTCAAGCTCCAGAGCACTCGGCTCTTTGCAGCACAACACCTCCTCGACAACGAACGTGAACCTGTCCTCGACGTCGCTCATCACCCCGCAGCTGACCGCGCTCGCCGATCCACCGCCCACGATGGTAGACCAGCACCTGTTCGAGTACATGATGCAAGAGGTGAGTGAGCTCACGTCTTGTGGTGTGTGCTTATCTGACCCTGATAAACTTGCTGCAACGCCCAGGTAATTCGGACCATCGTCAGTTCCGAATCCGTCGCGCGAGAACGACGAATCGCCTACGAACGACAAGTCGAACACGATCTCAAACTCGCACGAGCCACGTCCTCAATTACCCTCAACACCAGCAACGGCAACGGCAACGGCAAGACGTCCGCGGCGATGGCACCGTCTGTCCCCTCCAAATCCTTCGCCTTTCCCCCACCGAATCAAGACGAAGCCGACGAAGCTGTCCGGTCCAGGCTCGACAAGATGGGCTTCAAAGTCGGATGGGCCGTGGCAGAAAAGTGAGCTATAGCGATCCACTTTTTTTCCCGCACCACTACTGATCCTACTCCTGCCCCCCGTCACAGACTAGCACGCGACCGACCTCGATTCCCCAGCACACCGGCCACGACCTCCACCACGACGAACCCCGTCGGCGCCTCAGCCCTCTCTCTAGCCCCCATTCCGGACCCCCTCGAAGCGGTCAAGTTCATCTGCAAGGAACTCTGGATCGCACTCTACGACAAGCAGATCGATAACCTACGCACGAACCATCGAGGCGTCTACGTTCTACATGACAATGGGCTCAAACCGCTACTGAGGCTGAGTGGGAATGTCGGACCAGGGCAGGCGCACGAGGTCAATCGAAGAGTCAAATTCGTGAGTCCTTCATCGCGACCTGAATTCGTCGTGTGGAAAAAGTTGATCAATTCAGTCCCCCCCCCCCCCTGCAGTTCCTCGCATTCCCGAATGGGATCATCCGAGGCGCCTTGTCCAACCTCGGTGTGCCGTGCGCAGTCTCGGCCGAATCAGCGGGCATACCCCAATGCACGTCAGGTCCTCTACCCAATCTTTCTTTCGGAAATCGTTACTGATGGGGTAGTGCGGTGTGATGCGTGCAGGTACATTCCAAATCAAGACGGTACGACCTGGAACCTAATAGCAGGAACGTCAAAATAATACATTGCTCCGTGCCTTATCCCCATCTCTTCTGGGTGTAAACGCGTGTACATGCTTCCAGTAATACTAACCCCCGCATTTAAAAGATCTCCACCCAATTTCATGGTGCTCAGCTGTTCGACCTGTCCATCCAAAACGTCCTTTTTTCGTGATCCCTCGTGAAGCGGCTCAACTCGAATTCGATCCCTCGCTCCGCACACATCTCGTCCATATGAAACCAACCCCTCATACTCGGATAGACCCGCCAATCCCAAAGATCATTTTCGCTTCCCCTTCCCCCAAACGGATCGGTCTCCGAACGCGTCACTTCGTTCAGGTTGGGGATGATGAATTGAATCCTGAGGTGCTGGAGCGAGGTAGGGAAGTGAGCGGAGAGAACGAGGTCGGTGACTGCTTGTGCAAAGTGGTCGATCCGACGAGACGTTTCGAGTGACTCGTCTTGGTCGGGTTCTTGGTCGGGTTCGTGGGTCGAGTCATAGTGAGCAGGGACTATGTCCAAGGTGAGGGTTAGGTATTGAAGTTGGTGTTGGTGTTGGTCGGGTAAGAAAGGAGTGGGTGCGACCGAGTTCGACGGAAGCGCCTCGATCAAGAGGTGAAGCTGGTGAGGGAGCTGGTCCGCACCGCGCATTCGAAAGTGGAGCTCCGAGAGCGTGGGAGGCAAGTGGCGTGTGACTGGCCGACGACTATGGTCTTGCTCGCTCGAAGCGAAGAACGCGGACGATGTAACGGACAAGCGTCGTAGGTGCGTAGGCCAAGAGTCGGGCCAATCGGTGAACGGGAACGGGTCGCCGAGCACGAGCGTGTCGAGATCTAAGTCCGATCGGGGCGGGGGCGTCGCGAGAGAGAGAGAAAGGGAGAGAGCGTTCCCCAAGTTCAGATCAGCCAAGGATCCCCCAGCACGGTGGACGACGAACATTCACCTTTTAATCCGGGAGAAAGCAATATGGAGCCTTGACAACCCACTGCATTATGTGACTCCTGTACGAGCGCGAGCCTGAGCTGGGCCACCGCCTGGACGCGCGACAACAGCGCTTCGACCGCGCCGTTACTGACGCCGGTGATGCTCAGCGACTGAAATCTGTGCATGCGTGGGGTAGGAGAGTGGAACATCTCTTTAGCCTGTAGCTCATGGGTGATGGCGACGTTGGAGAAGAGCAAGCGTTGGGCGATCGGTGTCCATCGACGATGAACGAGCGAGAACGATCGTAATGCGGCCACGCGGGCCCTGTTCGCCATCAGCTCGCGACTCGACCGATCGATCGACAGTCCATACAGGCCCATCTGATCCATCCTCTGACTGATGCGCTCTGCTTGGCCATTCTGGTTGCGCAAGCATTCCAGTGAGGCTCGGATGCGCGCCAGTTGGAACGAGATCGCGTTGCCGAGACTAGTCGCGGGCGCGGACGGCGCAGTCGATAGCGAGCCCGCACGGCGGGAGGAGGGCAGCGGGGCAGTCGACAGCGGCTCGGACTGCACGAAGCAGAAGATGCGATGGAGCAGCTCGTCGGGGAGGATATTGACTGGCGGTGTGCGCATTGGGTCTCGAAGCAGTTCAAGCTTGTGGGGACGACCCAGTGGTACTTGGCCAGCCCCAGCCGAGGTCGTGGGAACGGACAGGAACCGAGACTCGGATCGGCTCGCGTCTGCGCTCGCGCACGCCCGTAAAGGGTAAAGGCTCGGTCCGTTCCCGAATCCCGACCCTCCCGGCCAGTGTTCGACTACGTCAGCCACCAATTCCAACATTCGTCCTCTTCGGGCTCTGTCAACTGCAGCACAATAATTCCGACGTCGACTGCTCTTCTCTGCGCCAGCGTATGGATGTGGTACAACGAGAGCTGTTTACCCTCTCCTATTCAACCAACTAGCGCCCCCACGGCCCCACGCGCGAGGAGCTGAGCTGCCCCCCACCCCTCTCGGCCCGTGACGCGTACGCTCCGACGATTCACAGCAGATGCTCATCTACGACGATAGCATCCTGCGACGAGCCATTGTCGATCGACGCTGCTCAGACTACGATCTACTACAGCAAGGCACCCAGCACGCCGTGTGACGCCGGGGAACGGCGACTGGGAGCCTTCGCTCGAGCACGGTCTGGGGGCACCCCTCTCTGGCAGCTGACGCCTTGACCTGGCCGACTACCCGCAGAGATCTTGGCTCTCTGAGCGATCCAGATCATTTCAGCACCTACGACAACACCCCGCCGCCCTCCCATCTCTCCATCACCAATAACACCCATAAGAACGGCTCACACTCGACGAACCCCCCCAGCGCCCCCGCACACCCACACTTTGTCCATCTCCGGCCCCGGCTTCAACCAAGTCAAGTAGTCTCATCAAAGAGAAGCCGACCGCAGTAGCTCTCGTCACCAGTCCAGCCTTTGAACTTGGTCAGTCATGCAGGTGGTTGGTCTTGCGGGATCGTGGGCCACGAGGCTGCGATCGGCTCGGTCCGCGCACGCTTCACACTCGGCTACTCACCCTACAGCTGTTCAACGAGTGGGTACCCATTATGTTCCCGGATCATCACCTTGGCCGGTCTCTAAGTTATCTACTCGCAGCTGTTTCGAGCGAGCTCTTGGAAAGGTCTCCCGTTGGGGCGCTCGGCGTCTAGCATCAACAGCGATCCGCGACAGCCGACTGCACTGGTGGTACGGGAGGGACCGTCCAGGTCGAACAGAGTCGGGGAGTGGTGATCGATGCGACAAAGAATTGTGCCAAAGTGATGTCTGGTAGACTCTCTCCTTGACCAGTACAAGATCTTGCCTCTCTCGAGGCCCCAGCAGCTGTCGGATCGTTTTGAAAAAAGAGGTCCTGCAATTTCACATGTCCGCAGCATCCGCATTACGCAACAACTCGTGGTAGAACACGACCCCGTTAAGATGATCATCCATATTGACATGTTCATCCACGGTGTGGATCCTCTCGTTCGCACTCGGATCGGTCGGGCCGAAGCGGTAGACGTTGCGCGTCAGCCGAAGGTAGAAGCTGCTGTCGGTGTTGCCCGTGTCCATCGCAGGGGAGACGACCAGGTCGGCGTACTTGTCCTTGAAGGTCTGTCGGATCGATTGAGCCAGCACCTTCCAGCTCGGCCCATCGATCGGCGAGTTGGGAGCAGGGGCGATCTCGGCCGTGCCCGTCGACAGTCGCAAGAGACCACCTTTCGCAATCAACGAAGATGAGGACGCGTTGCGCCACGTTGATCCGAACGCCTCGACGTCCAGATTGTGGAGCTTGGCAAGTCGTCCTACATGTTTGAGAACGCGATCTTTGACGAATTGAGTCGACTCGTCGACCGAGATACGGTAGTTGACCACCGCAGTGACCGTCTCTGGCAAAGCGTTGACCTTGATCCCACCCGAGATGACGTCGACAGCTTGGCTCGTCGTAACGAGGTACCTCGACTCGCGGCCTTGAGCAGCATACAGGTTGGCCAAACGCTTCCGGCCTTTCTTTCCCTTCTTACCCTTCTGTGAGCCGTCCAGTACGGCCGATTTGAGCGACTGGTCGAGCTTGCCGTGGGCGGCGGCGCATTGCAACAGGTTGAAGATGGGCGAAGTCGAAGAAAGTCGCGGCTCGAATTGGGTCGACTCGAGGTTGTGAATCAGGCTTGACATGATACCGATCCCAGTATGCGGAGGTGGGATGCTCGAGTGACCACCGGGTGTTTGTAGGGTCATGGTCAAATCCATGTAGCCTTTCTCGCCCGTGCCGGGCAGCGCCATCGGTCGCCCGAGGAAATCTGCACTGACGCCGAGACCGCCTTCGTCCAAGAGGAACGCAATACCGTCCTCTCCGTACCGTCTCTTGACCTCTTTGAACAACTGACCAGCGCCCTATGGTTGAAATTTCAAGTCACGCTGCGCATCAGCTGAAGATGTGGGGGTTGCCGAATCCAAAATTGATCAATTTGTACTCACATCGATGCCTTTAGACTCTTCATCGAAGCCGAAGGCCAATAGGACCGTTCTCCTCGGTGTCCAGTTCTTCTCCACAAGCAACTCCACGGCTTCCAAGATCCCACTGAGCACATCCTTGCAATCGACGGAGCCTCGCCCCCACACGCTGTTCGAATTTTCGTCATAGTGGCCCGAAAAAGGAGGGAAGGTCCACTGGTCCTTGGTTGAAGGGTCGACGGGTACGACATCCTGATGTGCGATCAGCATCGAAGGCTTGAGTGAAGCGTCCGTTCCAGGCCAGGTGAAGAGCAGTCCATGCTCGTTCACGTGATTGACCTCCAGCTTGGCGTGACTGCAGCGTTGAGCGTTCGGTGGACCGAGAGTACCGAAGCGGGCCCTCGGTTAATGATCTGACCAGTGTATGGAGCTCCTATTATTGAATCAACCACTCACAGTAGAGGAAAGCTCTTTTCGAGTTGAGCGGAGAAGATGGGGAACTGGTCCCATCGAGGATCTCGATCGGGTCCCGTCACCGGTCCGTTGTCATCGAACGAGGGCGTTCTGCAGATGACGATAGGGTAAATCAGTCACCATCAAGCTGATCAGAGTAGACCCACCCTCAAACTGACTGGATTTGCACCAACCCACTGAGCAGTTCAACGCTTCGTCTCAGATAGGCCGGCGAACGGATCAGATCGATGTTGGCATCAGCTGCATGCGGGGGCGGCGCTAGGGCTGGGTATTGAGGGCAGAGGTCCAAGCTAGATACGGCCGTACTCGGAGTCAAGGGAGCGAGCTGATGCTTGGTGACGACGAGCACGAGTAGGATGCACAGCAACGGTTTCAGGCGTGACGATAAGGTCGCTGGCGGAGAGTCGCGCGAGGTCGTCGGTCGAGGGAGTAGGGTGCTCGTCTCGGGTCCTTTCTCAGACAAGTTGTCGAACGAGTGTTCGGATGGTCCTATGATATTCGTCATCCCCGCTGTCCGTGGTGGCGGGGGTCGGCGATCGGTGATGGAGCGGGGGAGAGTAGCGTTCGCCGGCCGGGCTCCGATTGCGAGAGAACGTCAGCTCACCCCCACTTGCGCACAGACCTTGGCTCCTAGAATGAGTCACCATCGCGCGCGGAGAATCGAAGTTGTCTCACATCGATCGCCCGCGTCCCTTCTCTCTCCCGCCCAATCCCAGCGCGAGCATCAATCGACAGGCGTTCACCTCTCTCGCTACAACCTCATCAACCTTGCGATCAAAACTCTCGGTGCCGATTGGCAGCTGGTCCGACGTTCAGTCGCAGCTCTACACTGCAGACGTTACCTCCCGTCGCTGGCCCGAGGAAACAATAATGAATCGATCGAGGCGTACCTGTTCACCAACTCATTCGCACATAGTGGCTACTCGTCCAACTCTGTGGCCATCATCGACTCCCATCGAATGGAGGTGCGCTTGAGTCCTTCGCGACTCGCAGCCTCGACTGACCCCACCCTCGGAGATGTACTTTAACCCAGTCGGCGACCCTGTCGATACCCTACCTAGTGTTCGCTACGAAGGCAAGATTGCGAACGAATAAACTGGTCTGTATTTGCACCGCTACATGTCGCGTTCGAGAGAGGAGTGACCACAAAAGGCGAGACGACGTCAGGAATGTTGCCCCCCTGTCTTGGAGCGCCCAAGTCGGCGAGAGCTGGTGCGATTCGAAGAACTTCTACATCCTCGAAAGCAGCTGGAGACAACCTGGGCAACGATGTATACTTGAAGCTCCGTGTTGTCCCTTTGTGGCACAGTACTTGGTGTCGGGACCGAAAGGATCCTTGAACTATGGCGCGAGGACGGGATTGGCCATGCGTGCATCGGCACCGAAGACGAATGGGAGCAGGTGTCGAAACGCGCTATGGAGAAGCTTGTGATAATAGAGTAGGCTTGATGGGTCGGGCCTCGAACTGGTCCAAGCGATAGTTTACTGACATATCTCACCTCGTGCAATTACGACCTCTGGGACTGCTGCAAGATGGAGTCCCGGATCGGAGGACGTTCAGACGGGCCACCTCCCATGAACTCGCCTCAGCACATGCCACGAGCCTATTCTCAAGCCCCCTCATCTTAAAGTCAGTGTATCTGGCTCAAAACAAATGCGCTTGGGAGGTGTTGGCGTGCAGTACAACGTCAAGGCTGGGCCACCATTGCAAGCTCCCGGAAGCGGTCTAGAATAGACAGCGTACTTTGATTGGCGTACCAAAGCACCTGCTACAAACACAGAATCAACTTGTACAAAACAATGTCACCTAGCTGTGAAGCACATTCACCATCGATTGCTCGAACCCTAAACCCTGGTCGAAACCAGGAGAAAGGATGAGAATCTTAACTCGAACGAAGCAAAAAACTAGGCGGAACACTCGAGTCCAACATATGGCTCGAGGTCATGTTGGTATTCGCTACGCCTTCACGCCGTCGCTTGGCCGTGGGGATCCAATCTTGCGAACAAGATGGACTGTGAGCGGCTGGATGGTATAGGGGGAAGCGGAAGGGGAGGATAATCAGGGAAGAGGAAGAGGCGTGGGTCTGTGCGGGAGAGGGTGCGGTATGCACGAAAACAGGAGCCGTGCGGTTGTAGATAAAGTCTGTCTAGGGTCCAAGTGGTATGTCGCATCATTGCTGATGGGAGAGCACTCAAGCACAGGCCAGGGACGTCCCTGCGCTGCGAAGAGCAGACGGCGGCGCAGTTGGCGTAGTCGACATACGGACCCAGACCTGGCCGATAAGGTACCTCAAGGCAAGCAGAACCCACCATACCATATTTCGGTAGGACGAGATGACGTGTTCGGTGATACGCAGGTGGGAGTGGAAGTGACTCAGGTGTGGGCGACGGCCCAGAGCTGCTTGTTCGCGCGGCCTCTCGCGCACTCTCGCGCACGGTCCTCCGAGGTGCACAGCGGCGCAGGCGCGTGGCGCGTGGCGACGTAGCGGCAGCTTTTATTGGACCCGGGAGAGGGGCCTCTCAGTCCGCACAGCATACCGCTAGGTAGGTACCAATGCACAAGCACAATTATCTCGGTTTGTTTAGTTCTTAAATTGGAAGGCGGCGGTATTACCAGACTATGAGGCGCACTGGCGGCGGCACCACACAGGGGCTGTAAAATAAGGTTGTCGCGCGATGGTGAAACGAGGAGTCCTCGCCGGATGGGGGCTGACCTGGGGTCCAAAGCACATCAAATCATTTTTGGTACCTAGGTATGTGATCTCCTCCTGACCTACATCTAATGGTAGAAATTGCTCGTGAGCGAGACGTCGATACCATTGTCGCACCTCCTGCTAAGTGGAGTCCCGAGCTAAGGGTCACCTCGAGGTGGCAGACCTTCAACAAAGAACATGCCGGGGGTAGTCGACGGCGTGCGAGCTATGTCATCGAAGAAAACTCTCCTTATAATTACACATGCAAGCGCGAAACTTACGGCTGCCGTAGGGCACAACTTGCCAAAAAAGAAAAGTGTGTCTGCAAGGACCAAAGTAACCTTGGCTCCCTTCTGATTTCAATCAGCATTGATTGAAATTAGTAGCTTTTTTGCTGTGTGGTCCAGTGTAAGGCCAGCCCCTTCACAACTGGACTACACACAGAGTTCCCTTGCGCCTTAAGGGGCTCGCTTCTGATTCCGCATCCATTGAAATTGTGAAGGGCTAGCAAGAAACCTAACAATTTCAATCGATGCTGATTGAAATCAGAAGGGAGCCAAGGTTACTTTGGTCCTTGCAGACACACTTTTCTTTTTTGGCAAGTTGTGCCCTACGGCAGCCGTAAGTTTCGCGCTTGCATGTGTAGAAGGAGCTTCGTGTCATGACATTCGGCCCCAGGCAGCTGTACTCTCTTTTGAAGATGCTCGATTGGCGGTGCTCGCGGCCGAGTGCTATTCTTAGCGGTCGTCTCGTATTGACCTACTGCGGAGCTGCCGCCGCTCGGCGAATCGGCGCGTGCCCTCTCCTGCCGCTTCATTTAGACGTGAGATTCGCAAGCGACCCCAGCGCCAGCTATTCTTCCTCTCACACCTACTAACACCTGGACGTCCGCCTGGATAGTCGTGCCCATCGTCAACTGTGACCCCTCTGCCACTGTTAAGCTCACCCGGAGTCGATTGCCCGCCTGCCATCCGCCGTCTACCGTCATCATGCGATTTGACACGCTCGCCCTTACATCATCGGCGGTCGCCTCGATGGTCGCCAGCGCGTCCGCGGCCTGCGCCGACTTCGAGATCCTTCGCCGCAACTCGCCCTCTCTTCGAGCCCGAGCCCCGACCAGTGAACAGGATGCCGCAAACGAGACCTTGACTGACGAGTGCAAGTGCTATAGCTTTGCCCCCGTCACCACTCTGGTCAGTCCGAGTTGCTGCGCAGAACGTTTGGCCCGTCGCCGCCGCCGCTGTTGCTGCTGCTGGCAAGTCCTCCGGCCGTCGGCGGCGGGTGGCGGTTGATTGTGAACGAACGGTTAGACTGCGCAAACGCGACAAGGCAGGACTTCGCTGACCGCGCATACCTGACTACGGACGGTATCTACGGTTTGTTCTCCCTCTAGTTCAACAATGGTGGTTTCCCGACGCTCTGGGAGACTGCCAACCTCTCGTAAGTGCATCATCTTGAGTCGCTCCTATCAGAGACGCCGCTTGCGCGCATCGAGCTTTTTAGCTTGCCGGATGGTCGGAATCTTTCCAGTCTTTGCCCACGCAATACAGCTGACCCTAGCTTCCGTCATTGTTATCGATATCTGCTCCAAAAACCGGAACAGGAAGGCCACTGCGGAGGACCAGGCTCTTTTCAAAGCTTTGAGCTCGTCCATCCCCAACATCGCACCTCGCGGAACGCGAGCAGGCGATTTCACGGGCGTGACCTACGACATCGCGGCCGACCCGGCCTGTTGGTGGACGAACACACTTTGCACACAACCCAAGATCGCTGCGCTGAAAGCTGATGTCACGCGGTGCCCTGAGCCCGAGACCTGGGGTTTCACACTCGATGATGGTAAGTCCATCGAAGGCTACCGCTCCCGTCGCTGCGCCTGCTGTGACAACAACTGAACAATGCAATACGTATCATTTGCTTTCGTTCCACGTTTCACGCTCAACGGATATACAGGCCCCAATTGCTCGTGAGGAAGATCTCTCATACCCAAAGTGACCCGTGATAAACTTGAGGCTGATCGCGGCTCTTTTTCGTGTGCCAATCGTGTTCTCCAGGCACAACGCGTTTTATGATTACCTCTACGAGCAAAAACAAAAGGCGACCTTGTTCTATATTGGTGCGCTCCGCTCTCGATCACTGGTCGCATGTGGTCAGGCAAGTAGAAAGCTCACTCGTTGTATTTTTCCCTCTTTGTCGCTGCAGGTTCCAACGTCGTCGACTGGCCCTACGAAGCGCAGCGCGGTCTCGACGATGGCCACGAGATTTGTGCCCACACCTGGAGTCATCCTTACATGACGGCTTTGACGAACGAGGAGGTGTTTTCGGAGCTTTACTACTCGATGAAGGCTATTAAATCAGTGATCGGTGTGACTGTCCGATGCTGGCGACCGCCCTATGGGTGAGCAGACGGTCCAATGACAGGAGTCGACGCGAGAAAAACTTGAGGTTGCTGACTTCCAGCCCCATTCTCCACTTCCAGCGACGTCGACGATCGCGTCCGATATATCGCTCAAGCTCTTGGTCTGACCACTGTGGTTTGGTCCGACAACACCTTTGATCACGACATTAGCACCCTTGGCGCGGCGACGATCGAGGCAAACTATGTACGCTCAAATTGTCAGCGACAAGTCTCTACATTAGGATCCGAGTTCGAAGACGAAGGAAGGACGGTATTGGATTTGGAGGGTTGGCTTGTTCTTGACTCTGAAGATATGACTAAATGGAAGAATGGCAGGATGTTTCTACTCGACTGGGATCGCCATCTTACCCTGGCTGCAGTTAATTGGGCCCGCCATCTAATTGGGGAGGCGGGGCATTTCTAGCAGAGTGTTTAGCACTTGGGCGACACTTCGTCTCTTTCTCTCTTCATTCGCTCTCGCATTGAAGACTGACTGAAGTGTCGTTCAGGTATGTTTTCAATTCACATTCCTCATTCGCTCTCGCATTGAAGACTGACTGAAGTGTCGTTCAGATTTATATAAGCGAGATACATAGCGGATCACCCTCCAGCAACAACACAAATTGCCCTCCGCAGCACCAAGATCGATGCTTACCCGCCGTTCTTGCTTGCATAGAATGCAATCTTAACCGAGCAGTCGAACGGCACATTCGCCCGTCAAGGCACAATCGTTCTCACGTATGAGCTCAACAGCGGCACCATGTCTGAGTCCAAGAGCTTCTTGCCCAAGATTGAGAGCCAATTCAAGGCCGTAGTCCCCATCGCGGTATGCTACAACAACTCGCAGCCCTACGTCGAAACAGACTACACTTATCCCGTAAGTCTGGGTGCTACCCACCTGATCCGCTATCAATCATGTATCAAAACTCATTTTCGATTTCCCTGTTCCCGCTCGTTCCTCAATGAATAGAACTTTGCTCAATTCACTGCGGGCACGACTTCGATCTCGCTCGCCACGGCCACCGCCACGAGCGCCCCCGTCCTGTCGATCCCTCTTTCGACGGGTCAGACCGGCTCATTAGTCGTTCCTCTCAGTTATACCATTGCCCACGCCGCCAACAACGCCGCCGCAACCACGACCGGATCGGGTTCTTCGGCCACGGCCACCGGCTCCGCCAGTGGGTCGCGAACATCGGCGACGTCGACGGCCAAAGCTTCGGCTGCTCAAAGCTTGAGCTCGAATGGTGTTGGATACATCATGGGACTGCTGACGCTCGGCGCTTTCGTCGTCGGGGCTCTGCTCGTCTGATGAGCGCTTCTCCATCCCTCGCAACTTTTACGATCTTGTTTTCGCGGCCTTATGTTCTTACTTTGATTGCTTCGCTGTATATTGCAAAAATCTTCACGCAATCTTATCTAGACACTTGGGAATGACAAGTACTTAGTTCCTCCCATTCAAGTCACGTGAAGGCCCGCTTGAAGGCATTGAGCGTTATGAGACCACCGACGATGCATACATCCAGCGCGTCTAGATTACGCGCCTGTACGCGTCGCCAAAAGTCTTGGCGCACGCGCCTTCATAGCATCACCAAACAGCGGTCGGTTCTCGACGGGCTGCTGTAGAGGTTTTAACTCCTTCTACGTACTTCGTTGGGTTTTTTTTCACAACTCCCGTTATTTTAGTTCCATCGCCACTAGAGACGTCTCTTACTTGCAACAAGATAGCGCCGTTGTGGGACCTTGACAATAAAAGCTCGGACAACCCGACGGCCACCGATCGATTCGGCCTTGGCACGAACCGCCCGCACACAGGGTCGACTAGCTTTCGTTTTCTCCTCTTCACTCACCCGCAGACAACGACGACTAGCACGACGAAGACCACGATGGTGAAATTGTTTTTATCTGCAACCTCGCTACTCGCTCTGACGAGTGTCGGTGTCGATGCCGCCGACATGCACCGCCATCTAGCTCGCCAGGCGGCCCAGTCGACCACGACCAGGGCTTCGGCTTCAGCGACCCGAGCTGCCACAACCGCCACTGCCACCGCATCGCGTGCTCCCCTTACTTCGCTACCTCTAGCGTCTGTGTAAGTTTTTGTTCTTGGCTTCTCCCTTCGTACGGACTGCCTCCTTGCCCTGCCGTGGCGCATCTACGACTATGTTCACTTGGGCTTTCCCTCCGGCGCCTTCGACTTCGCGCGGCGAGGTTGGCACGCGCGCTGCGGAGGCCACGCGATCCGGCGGTACTTGGTGTCAGCCCCACTGCGCCTTACCCCGCGCGCCCAACGTTTTCTCGGGCTTGGCGCCAGATCGTCGTCCACGGAAGCTGGATTGAGACCATACTTGCTAAGTATTCCGTGCATCAACTAAATTTGACCGGACTGCAGCTCTTTGATTGGATCCACGACCACGGCCGAGGTCACCGTGCCATTGCCATCAACTTACGCTGCTGGGTCGACACCTCCGGTCAAGAGGGCCCCTGTTCTCCCCAACAGTGAGTTTTCGACGAGGACACAAAGGGCGTCTCGCAAACCGCCAATCTAGCTGCTGACTCTCCGTTATCTATTTCAGTCTCGCAACTCAGCCCGGCCAACTACCCTACGCTCGACAAGGTCCCGCCGACAAATTCCCCCGAGGTGCAAGCGTGGATCGCTCAGGCCGACCTCGCGAACGCGCCTAACATCCCCGTCACAGGTGTCAATGGGTGCTCCAACTCGACCTTCAACGCCGACGGACTCAAGAATGCCGGTTCGAGCGGATATTGCTGGTGGACCTGCGGTGGGTGCACCCGCGCGACGGACATCTCGTACTGCCCAACCAAGGACGACTATGGTGTCAGCTTCGACGATGGACCTTCGCCCGACACGCCGCGCTTGCTCAACTTGCTGGCTGAGCAGAACATCAAGTCGACGTTCTTCGTTGTCGGTTCGCGCGTCATCTCGAGGCCCCAGATGGTCCAGACCGAGTACATGGAAGGTCATCAGATCAGTGTCCACACTTGGGCTCACTCCTGTCAGTGATCTGCAGCATTAATTTCCCGCATGTTTGGCTGGCACTACACTGAGACTTCCGAGCTTGTTCCCACTTCCCACAGCGTTGACGACTTTGACGAACGAACAAATCGTTGCCGAGTTGGGTTGGACCAAGAAGATCATCTACGACGTCACCGGTGTGACCCCCAACACGTTCCGACCCCCTTTCGGAGACATCGACGACCGAGTGCGCTACATCGCCATGAAGATGGGACTGAGGCCCATCATCTGGACGAGGGCTAATGACCAAGTATTCGACACCAAGGACTACCAAATCGGCGCCGGCACCGTCACGGCTGCTCAAGCATTGACGAACGTGCAAAATTTCTTCTCCTTGGCCCAAAACACCCTCTCGAACGGCATCATCGTCTTGTCCCACGACTTGTACCAACAATCCGTCGACCTAGCCGTTAACTTCTACTTGCCGAGCGTCATCTCAGCCGGTGTTCTCAAATTGCAAACGATCAACTCGTGCATCGGCGAGGATCTCAACAACGCCTACATCGAAACGAACGACAACACGACCGCGGTGATTCAATCGACTTCGACGGTGGCGGGTGCGACGGGGACGGGTTTCGTCGCTTTTGCAGCAAGTGCGACCACTTCCGGCTCTAGGGCGACGTCGACCGGACGTTCGGGGACAACTAATGGTGCGGGTCCTTCTTCGACAGGGACCGGGTCCGCTTCGGCGACTACGACTGCGGGATCGGGCGCGTCGACTTTGACCTCAGCTCATGGCCTGTTTACCACCTTCCTCGTTGCCCTCGGTTTCATCGTGGTATAAAGCCGAATTGAGCCCGAGTCTAAGACTCGTTCCCCTGTCCAGGCCAAGATCGACATGATGACGATAGCACACCACCATGGCGTGTTTTAGTAGACACTGATGATGCCTTTAGCAGCTTTCTTGATGATATAGTATCTGTGCTTGATTAGACGTAACGAAGATATATAGCATCAGCCCTGTGCCGTCGTTTCCTCGGGTTCGACTCGAGACTTGAAGCATGAGGACAAGCCCAATCGGTTCTCTCGAGGAATCATACCTTGGAGTGAGATGTACGTGGGCCAGCTTATTTGAAGCGTCATGGTATAAACAGCAGTACTACGAGAAAGATGCAAAGCAAAAGCAAAAGGAGAAATTACGGCTTCGAGGAGCCGCTTCATGCAGAATGCAGAGAGAGCAAAGCAGGTAAAGGGGAGAGAAGAATACAATGATACGAAATCGGAGAGCTTGTCGGGAACCCTATTGTTGGACGTCTTAGTACCGGAACGGGCCTCGTTCTTTGCCACGATGAGTGAACCGAGTGGATGCCCGATCACAGCGGCGACTATCTAGGGACTCGATCATACAAAGCCTAACGAGCCTTACCTCGAGCCCCTCGAGGAGCAGGAGCGGCCACATTAGGCACGGGTGCCGCGGGAGCCGGACGAGCTTGTACGGGCAGATGAGGCACTGGATACCGAGGATCGATGGGGGGTGCCTTGTCCGCAAGTTTCTTGAGCGCCTCTTTGTCAATGTTGGGGTTCGCGTTGAGTACTTCGGCAGCTGCTGTTGCGCGAGCGGCTTCAACCTGTAGCGCGATCAAAGTAGTTCAGCGCTCTCCGATCATTCATTTTGTGGGGCAGGCGAGCAGTCACCTCTTGAAACGTTCGGGTCTTGTGATCGTCCCACAAAAGACAAGTGGCATTCGCGTCGGGACCTTTTGGCGCATTGGCGAAGCCTGCATTCTTGAAGTGCTCGTAGCCCTGTTCGATGCATCGGATTCGGTGTCAGTTCAACTCCGAGTGGAAATATAATGGAAGGGTCGGAGGCAGGCCATCATACTCACGCTGACCTGTAGCAAGAAAAGAAAGGTGGAGTGTAAGCTTCCAGTTCACGACGAAAGACTACTCGAAGGACGCTAGTGGGCTCACAATCTTTCCGCAAATGAAGCACGACATTGTTCGACATGAGGGGCACGTCATTTTCTATCGTCACAGCCGCCAAATAAAAATGGGGGTCAGAGACGGCCGGATCATGACGTAAATTCCACATCACTCACGTTACAACCGTCTTCCTTAATGTAGGGTTCTCCGCAGCGAGTGTTGGGGCATTTGCGAATGAGCGCTTCCGACATGGCCTCTGAGGGTCATGCAAGCAAACATGAGCACTCTCAAAGCAGATCGGGAGCAACCCGGTCGTACTGACCTTCGACCTTGTGAACGCTATTGATTTTCTCTTCCGCAGCAGCTTCCTCTTTGCACGTCCTCGGCAAGTGGTCCTTCTGCATGACCCAAAAATCAAACCATCATCAGCCTTTGTAATCCCGACCAGGCGAAATTTCACGGCGATCGCTCACCCTCTTGCATGAACGACAAGAAACACTACGGCAAGCGTCACTGATACAATGAAACAGCTTCTCGTTGGGGTTATCGATAATGCACGCGAAGCTGCAGAAAGGGCATTTCTCCAACCCTTCCAACTCGGCCAGATCGACCTCCTTCTCTTGACGAATCTTCTCGAGCGCGGCGAGGGTCGTGGAGGGGAGGAATCGTTCCAATTCCGAGTCGCGGAAGATTGCTGTACAGCCGTCAACGGACATGCATGGGATCACGCACTGTGCGATCGGGCAGCAGAGCTTGGATCAGGACCCAACGTTGCCACCTCGAAAACCGAAACCCCTTCCAGAAGCCTGTGCTCTACTCACCTTGCGCATCCCAATCTGCGTATTGACGTTCTGCGTCGCACAATCGCGACAAAATTGACATCCTTCGGAGCACGTCGCAATCCTCGAGAAGGCCGTATCACCAAAGCAGCACCCGCATTCAAAGAAAGCGCCACTCTTGATCTCTTCCTCAATCTCCTCCTTTTCTTGCCAGGCCCTCTCCTCCTCTCTTCGTTTTCGAATCGCATCACGATCGACGTAGCGCAGTACCCACGTTCGTTCGTCCTCAACGCTCTCGGCACCATAGCCCGTGTATTGCTGTCGCGTCGTTAGTTTCTTCATCAAGGTGAAGCCGCGCTCTCGATCGTTCTGCTTCATCGCCGCGTGGAGCTTGATGTACGTGGGCGCGTAGAAGCACTTGCACTCGTTCTTGTACACCCTCATAATGTCGGCTTGTCGCATCAGAGGGAAGTCGTCGAGCAAGTACCCTTGTGCGGCTTGTTGGTAAAGAAAATAGGGCGAGGCACGAGTCTCGATATTGAGGTAACCCTTGGAGTCGATCATATCGTCTTCATCTTCGTCTTCGGCATCGTCACGTTTGCGTTTGTAGTCATTGGTCTTGGCTCCCACCACGACTTTGGGATAAGGTTCGGTGAGTAGTTTCTCGACAATATGGTCGACGCTTTGACCATAAAGGGCTTGTCGATACAGCGATTGTGCGTGCTGGGGTTCGACATCGGGAATGACGGCGAGGATCATCTTCAAAGCCGCTTTCTCGAGTTGTTCGGGATCTTTGTCGCGGGACGGTCCCGGAGCTGCTTCCACTGGAGCAGATGGGGGAGCCGGTCGACGAGCAGCTCTATCGGGCGATGGACTTCGTGGTGGCGGTGAGCTATCCCACACGTCTTCACCCGGATGGAACGGTCTAGCTTTGGCGCGCGGCGCTGGACCTTGTCCGCCCGCGGCGGGTCGAGGTTTCGCAGGTCGAGCCTTGTGGGGGATGAAGGTGTATCGTTCTCCCATCCAATCGTCGTCGCTGAGGTACAAGATCTCAGGTTCGACATCCCTCTCCCTCGCTTTCCCCTTGCCCTTGTCTTTCGCTTTGCTCTTGCCCTTCACTTTCTCTTTGTCATCTCGCGGTGGGACGTTGTTCGAAGAAGTCTTCTTCCTCGATGGCCCTTCGGGATGGTCGATTTCGATCGATCGCTTCTTGCCCTTGTCCTTGGTCGGTCGGACCCATTTAAAATGCAGATCGTCAGGGTCTTCACGTTCGACATCGCTGTTATCATCCTTTTTGACGTCGTGATGGCGGAAACGATCGTGAAGAAGAGCCCAAGTGGTCGCGCCGGGAGGTAGATCGTCGTTGAAGTCGTCGTAGCCTTCGATTTGTCCGATCGAGGGACTGGGACCGTACACGTGAGGCCTGCGAAGCGTCTTTTTGTAGAGGGGCATGAGGTCACAGTAAAGCATGAATTCTGTGCGAAGGTTAGACCAAAAAATGGATTGAGCAAAGCTTTGCTTCTATCCAGTCTGTAACTCGGAACGGATTCGGGAGGGTCAACACCTGAATGATCAGCAATCAACTCACGAGCCCTACGATGAGCGTCCATATTGGCCACCTCGAGTGTTCCAGCGGTAGTCTCATCCTTGATCATTCGAGCCCAGGCCGCGTCCAGGATTTGGTCGTACTGGACAGGCGCTCGCTTCCTCGTATCTCTGACGATCCGGAATAGCTGCGTGGCGCCGAGACGCAGCGTTGGGCAAAGGACAAATTCGATCGTGTCAGCTCCTTGGATACTACTCAGTATCGGGGAAGCAAGAGTGGCACGCTCTAGCAAGAGGTGAAAGAGCACGACACGACGAGCGCGTCGTCTCCCAACTGCCAGCACCAGACTGACCTCATCCTTCATATCCATCAACGAGCTCTGCTGTTGAGCCTGACCTTGTGCTTGACCGTTGTTGATCTCGCTTCGCGATCGATGAGGCGTGACAGGCTCCACTTGGGCTGATTGGCGTGGCTGATCAGTCTTGAGGGGTGCCATCACTGCGCCACGATTCCCAACCCCAGGGAGCTTCCACGCGCTGGGAGGTGTGTCGTGTGTCGCGTGAGTTGGCTATCGTGTCCTACACGAGCTTTCATGCGTACATTCACGCGATGTGGCGCGTCCTCGAGACACAACTGCTCGAGTAGGGAGGTGGTACGTCGACGCGACGTGAGGAGAGGAGGCTAAACCCCAAAGCACGAACGCTGCTGGTGTTGGTGCGACGCGGCAAATTCGAAAACACCGAATTGACATTACCTTCGCACGTACAGGTGGAGACTACGCGGGTCTGATTTTTCTTTTCTTTTCCTTCGGCATCAACTGAGAATGAAGGCTTGCATAAGATGTACAAAAAACGGGAAAAACAGAGTACGATATCTACTAGTACGGGAATGTCTCCTAAGTGACCCGCCCAACGCTTAATGGTGTAAACCCAAGTCGCTCGAGTGACCATGGCGGTTGATGAACCTGCCGAACAAGAGTTCGCCTAGTGCCAGACCGGAAATGATGGAGATGAAGAACCACGCCGAATAGGTCATGATCGCCAACATGAGCAAGTAGCCGATGAACGCTTGTAGCTGTGTCGTACGGAAAACGAGAAATTCAATGTCAGTGCGGGGCGAGGTGACATACAATGAGCACTCCCTAACTCACAGCAAAGATGACCGTACGAGGCAAATCGATCGAGGGTGTGAAAGGCGCCGGACTCGAATGGAACTTGTGCAACAAATCCGCGAGCTCGGTCCGATTGCTCGCTTGGGCTTTGTCGCTCGGATTCGAAGCAGCGTCGAGATCACTCTTACCCGAGGGCATCGTCGGGACCGTATTGAGCAAGGTCGCATCGACGAGCGGTTGGTGTTGTGCCAGTCGTCGGCGAAGGATCGATTGGGTCCAGTTGGCTTCACACGAGGTTCGGACGGCGGCGAGGAAACGGGAGACGATCGCGAGGAGGGCGAGTCCGATACACGCGCCGGCTGTACTGGCTGAGCTTGTGGGGATCCAGCCGTCGAACCAGAGTTGAGAACTTCCGATGCTATTGGGGAGGGAAGAAGTGCTGGGTCAGCAAGGGGGGCTCAGGGGAACCTCGAACGGCGGAAGTCGGCGCGACTCACGTGGTCGAGAAGGAGGTGCCCATCGTAGCCGTGGACGAGTTGGACATGTTCATGTCCATCTGCATCTGCGGGAGACAAACATCGAGTCGTTAATCAGGAGTTCCCATCCAGAGTGCACCAATGCTGTTGTTGATCTCACATCCGAGCCGTGAGCGAATGCGAGCGTTGGCCCGATTGCTGCCAGGACGAGCAGACTCAATGCGATCGTACTCGTACTCGGGGCGGTGGGGTGTGTCCGAGCGGGGAACATGTCTGCAGTCGACTGAGGTGCTACTGCAGGATGGGTAGAAGGAGCGAATCGGGGGTTGGTGCAAGGATGCCGAGGTAGACAAAAGAAAAGAGGCTATAAATGAACTCGAACGGGTCGCCCCACCACTGCGCGTTCGCCTCGCAGGCTCGACCTGGCTCGACCGCAGCAGACCGCAGCCGAGCAGCAGTGCTCGCACGTGCCTTGCCGAGAGCGGCCGAGCAGCGAGTCTTTATAAAGACCGAATACGTTCGTGTCGCCGCCAATCACACCGCGAGCAACTCCTTGTTCATCTTCACAACCCCACCTCCTACATACATACCCCGGGCACCACCTCACACATTGCATCAGCACCACACAGCAAGGCCGCACCTACTCAGACTCGCACCGCAGCTTGCTCGTCCGTGGTCGGTGGTCGGTGGTCCGTCGCCCGTGGTCCGTGGTCGGTGGTCCGTCGTCCGTCGTGGGTTGGTCGGTCGGTCGGTGCGCCCAACTTGCGCCATTTGTGCACGGTTGTCTCCGAAGCTCGCGCTGGAGCTGGAGCGCTTGGCTTGAGCTGCGCGACTCCATAACCCACCTACAACGGAACGGGCAGCAATGAGCAGCGTGTGTTATGATCCCACATCGGGTGCTCCCGTGCCCTGTGGTGGCTTCACAGGCAAGTGCTCAACTTTCATGAGCTTTCATGGCTCAGACCCGCGCTCGGGCCCAGCTGGCCCACGCAGGCTCAAGAGCCACACCACGTGATCGCAACTGACCCTGCTTGCCTGCGCGCCTCTCTCACTTCCCACTATACAGTTTACAACAGTTACGTGACCGACCCAGAGTACCAACGCTATTTCACCATAGCATGGACTGCAACGCTCGCCCTCGCCACGCTGCTGACGCTGCCGTCTGTCATCGAAACGCTGAGGATGGGTCGATGGCGCCGCCGGTCATGGGCTGGTCTCGTGCTCGGCATCTCGGAGCGTCCTTCCTCGGCGGCGTACCAACGCATAGATGATCGTGCAGCCGAGCAAGAATCAACCCAACCCACACCCAGGAAGCCCTCTAGATCATTCCTCCACGGCCCCGTTGCCGTCCTGTCCTCCCTGTACGGCACCGTCACTCGCTTCTCCCTCGGCGCACCGCTCGCAAAACGTTTCCCCCGCCTCGCCTTTCCGTTCGGCAAACTCGTGCTCGTGCTCCTCATCCCTCTCTTCTACCTCGCCACACTCTTCCCCGAGTCACAACTACGAGAGAACCCCAATCGATTTGGCTTCCTCGCCCTCGCCGGTTTGCCACCTTTGTTCCTCCTCTCGTCCAAGAACGGCGCCGCAAGTTGGCTCTTGGGTAAGAGCTGGACCACGGTCAACTTTCTCCATCGCTGGCTCGCGAGGACGATCGTCTTGCTCGTTCTACTTCATTTCTACTTTTGGACCATTCAGGTGAGTCAGCTCGACCCCACTCACCTCGTTGAGACAACCTTCCTGACTGCTCACCACCCACAGTACGCCCCCTCGGGAACGGCCGAGTTCCTCTCGGGAAGCAAAGAACGACGCGGAATAGGCGCCCTCTCCTTCCTCCTCTTGATCGCCGTGTCCTCGGCCGGTCCTTTGCGTCGTTACTCGTATCCACTCTTTTTCTGCCTCCACTACCTCGGCATCATCGGGTTCCTCACCTTCGTCAATATGCACACCATCTATGCGCGCACATGGGCGACCTGGTCCATCGGTCTCATTTACGCCATCGACATCTTTGCGCGCATCGTCACCATGAGGGTCAAACACGTCACTGTCGAACCCCTCGGAGAAGGCATGACCAAAATTCACATACCTTTCGCCCACGATGGTTGGCGAGGTGGTCAACACGTGCAGTTAAGGTTGTTCTTCACTGCCCCTGGGAGGTCGTTCTGGAGTTGTTTCAGGAGCTTGGAACAACATCCCTTCTCCATCGCCAATGCATCAGCCTCGACGACGGTCTTGCAATCCTTTTCGACATTGGGTGGGATCGACCTCTACCTCCGATCATGTGGACCCACGACCTGGACTGAAGACCTCTACCAAACGGCCCTCCAAGCTCAACAAATCAGCCAAGCCAACCCACGTCACTTAGGCAAGAAACTCAACCTCCTCGCCTTGATCGAAGGCCCTTACGGTGGACTAGACGCCTTCGACCCGCTGAAGCAAGAAACCCTGCTTTTCCTCGCTGGTGGAAGTGGGATGAGTTTCATCTTGGGAACATTAGACGAAGTGGTCGGGAATAGAATTAGGACTCGTCAAGGGGGTCGGATCGAGGTGGTCTGGGTCGTGCATCGTTTCGAACACGTCGAATGGTTCCGTCTGCCTCTACAAGCTTTGATCGAGGCTGCTTCGACATCGGGTCTGGATCTCGTCGTCGATCTTCAAATTTACGTCACAACACCTTTCCCCGTTAAAGGCCTCGACTCTGAAACCCCTTTCCAGAAAGTCATCAACGCCAGACCCAACCTCCCTACCCTTATCCAATCCTCTATCGACGCAACTCTAACCCCTTGTCGACGTTGTTATCCTATTTGTCGATGCGCCGATCTGAGACAGGATGGATTGTGCGGGAATGATGACGAGGAATGTGTTGGGTCAGGGACGGTTGCGAATCTGAGGGAGTTGATTGTTGAGTTGGATAGAGAGGGGTGTGGAACAGAGAAGGGGAAAAAGAGCTGTTGTTATCGAGTCGGTTCGGGTTCGGAGGAGAATGGGGAAATGCAGGAAGAGAAGATGGTCAAACGGGATCAAGGGTCTTGTTGCTCCAACTCGAACGGATCGCTGGGATGCTGTGGCGCCGGTGCTGGTGCCGGTTCGGCCAAGGTTCAGACGCGCGTTGTCGAAGGCGCTATCAAGGTTCGACAAGGAGGCTACAAGTTTATTGTTTGTGGTCCTGCTTCGATGATTGTAAGTCGCGTGTAACTTGTCAACGTCATCGGAAAGCATCTCCTGACCTGGATCGAATCTCTCTTCCAACAGGTCGAAACCCGACAAACGCTCTCTCGGATCCCTCTCGCCAAACAAATCGAGTTGGGTGGCATAGACTTACACGTCGAGGCGTACGGAGTATAGACATACTTAAAGGGTTGTCACGCATGGGCCCTCGTCTTGGGCGCTCGTTACGATCCTTTCTGTATACTAGCTTTCCCGATCCTCCCCGCTGCATGTAGTTTTTTTTCCTCTTCGTCGTCGTAACTGCAATCAACTGCAATCCTTGGTGTAGAGCATGTCGCAATCCAAGATCTACTGTAGTTTTTGAGACTCGTGTGAACTGTGATTCCAAGCAACTTATAGATACGGTTCCGAACATATGGAGGGTGGGATAGAGGGAGACGCAAACGGAGAGCATTAAGATGAAGTTGAAGCAGTCATCGAAGAATCTAGACCGGGGGGTTGGGAAAGCTCTACTACACTCAAACGAGCAGCGCCAAAGCCACTATCGAAAGTGACCCTACCAAACCTCCAACCACGTGCTTTCCAGCCGCACTCTTGGCCCCCGTCGTCGTAGTGGCAGGTGCATTGTTCGTGCCCGATGCCGTCGTTGTCGTTGGAGTCGTCGGCGTCGTCGTCGAGGCGTTGGTGGTGCTGGTTGAAGCGGAAGTGGCGTTGCGGCATGTGAGGTTGGAAGGGGCGACGTAGTTGTTAACGAGGACCACGTCAGCGCATTGCAGAAGGAGGCCGTCGCCGCCGTTAAATTCGACTCTGGTGGGTGGAGGGGGTGTTTTGCAGAGGGATCAGCTTCATTGAGGAAAAGTTTTTTTCGAGAGATGAATACGTTCGAGGAGGGACGTACTGGATGGTGGCAGGGGTTCCGTCGGTGATGTTGGTAGCACCGAGGGTAGAAAAGTCGACGTTGAAGCACCACTGTGTGAGGAATGAGATTGGGTGGATCAGTTTCCGAGCGTGGGGACGCAGCCGAGTAGGGACTGGTAGACCGGCGCGCCAAAAGGGGGGGGGGGTACCATCTCGGTCACTCGGCACACCACCCTTTTTTCTGCCCTCCTCAGGCAGAAATTCTTAAATAACTCACCTCTCCTTGACCCTGGATCGTTCCAAAAGGCATGAGCATACCCGTCGCCTGACCCGAAGCGGTCTTGTTGAAATTCGCGAACGAGGTGACGTTGGTGTAGCCGACGGCGGCGATGATGGCGACTTGAGCGGTCGGGTGGTGCGAGTCAATCAAGATCGACCCGGGGCCTGAGAGGGGGAACGGCGCGCGTTCACTCGACGGGTTGGGAAATCCACCGCAAAAGCCTGGATGGGCGGGTCACCGAGGTGCACAGACAAGTCGAGTTTAGCATGAGCAAGTTGAGGAGCAAGAATCGATGTTTGGATCGTACGCACGGGGCTCGAGATCCTCGTCAAAGCCACGGGTGGCAGGGTAGTCGAGAGTAAAGTGGGCAGCAACAAGGGGAACGAGCGCGAGCACGGCGAGGGAGAACTTCATGATGATCTTAGTGTGGGAATGAAACAGATAAGTGGAAGGGGTGAATCGATACAAGGAAGTGGGGGGCAGAGGACGAGTAAGGTGTGGGGGAGGGAGGGGGAACAGGGATGAGATGCGAACATCCCTCCGCCCTCGACGGACGTTTCGAACGGCGGGCGATCGCTGGCGACCGGGCACAAGCGGCTCATTCGTCAGCTTCGTTTGCGGTTTGTCCCGATCTTCGTGCCCCTGCTCTGAGCCATTTATAGAGCTCACACCGAGCCATCAAATGTGAGGACCCAGTCCGGGGCGGTACCATGTCTGAGCAGCCACAAGATCGCGCGTCAAGTGGTCCCGGAGATGTGGGGGTTGGGTGAGTTGGGCATTGATTCGTTGTGCTGGCATCAAGTAACGAGCAGAGCGAGGGTTTGCCACCTGCCTAGGGGCCAAGCCAATCAAACGTTTGAAATCGAGGCTGTTAGAGGGTACTGAAAAGTCTCAAGGACATGTCGGATCGGAACGAAGTGGAGGAGAGAGAACAAGAAGCAACCAGCTTCGGAGATGACCCACCAGCATCCGGAAGAAGCTCGCTTCAAATAGAGGATGGCGTGGAAAAGGAGGGATAATCCGATCCGTTCTATGGACATCATCTTGCCCTTTGATGCGCAAAGACGTACATTTGTGTGGTCCAAAACGTCCCAGCGATCGGGGGTGCAGTCTCAATCAAGGACGTCGGCATTAAGACGGAGGGGCGACGGTCACTGCGTCTGAATGTGGGGGCTGCAAAGCGAATAGGTCGATCTGGGCAAACCCCACACAGAGTGCGCCATTTTTTTCCAGGGTCGGTAGAGGTCTTACAGCTTGATGTATGGGTGCAATCGGGTTCCTATTACTGATCAATACGATTGCTGCTTGTTGACGTCGATTAAGGTCGTTGCACGCCCTGCAGAACCGTTTGAGCGGAAATATCCGCTCGCAGCGCCTATTCCGCCCGCACATTGGCCGAAGCTTGGGCCAAAACTGGTCAAAACCCCGCCTCCCCCTGTCTTTTACTGGCGTGCGTTTTGACGGGAGACAGGCGGAGGCGTCGAGGCCCAGCCGCGCTCCGCTCTTGCCCGCCCATCCAGACCACACCCCGCTCCCCATCCGCACTCTACTACACAGGCCCATTCCGTGAGTATCTAACCGCTACAATTACTCGACCACTTCCGATGAAGTGTATGCGGTGCCACGGATGACGGCAGGCGAGGAGTAGGTGGGCAGGCGTGCGAGGAAAAAAAGTCAAACGCCCATCTGCCTCCACAGGTACCGCATCCCACTCCAGTCCCGAAACCGCTTTTATCGTGTTGCTACGACCCATTTTGTTCCAATTGCACTCGAGGCCACCCGCTGACACGACCTGCACGCCCACAGCTCCCCCTCGACCCTTTTTACGCGTCTTCCCACCCCGCTCACCGTCCACCATGGCCCCCGCATCCCGACTGCCCGCTGCTCTTCAAGCCACCGAGGAGGACATTAGTCTCCTCTTGACCGCTCAGGCCCACATTGGGTCAGTCCTTTGAACTTGCATCGTCGTCGGTATCGACCCTGCCGCTGACCGTGCTTCCGGGCTTGCTCTCTCCCGTTCCTCTGCTGCATAGTGCCAAGAGCGTCGAGAAGAAGATGGTCCCTTACGTCTTCAAGCGACGAGCCGACGGTATCAACATTATCAACCTCGGCAAGACTTGGGAGAAGCTCGTCTTTGCTGCCCGAAGTCAGTTGGCTCTCTTGGCCCACATGGTCCGCACGTGGCTCGAGGTGCACGATCCTGACTTCGTCACTTCCCACTCCTCAGTTATCGCTGCCATCGAGAACCCCAACGATATCTGCGTCATCTCGGCTCGCCCTTACGGCCACCGCGCCGTGCTCAAGTTTGCCGCCAACACCGGCGCTCAAGCCATCGCCGGTCGCTTCACCCCCGGTAACTTGTGAGTTGACCTCACGAAGGCCTTGCAAGGTGTTGGTCTTGCAAGATATTGACAGTCTATTTGCGTGCAGCACCAACTACATCACCCGTTCGTTCAAGGAACCCCGCTTGATCATCGTCACCGACCCCCGCGTCGACCACCAAGCGATCCGAGAGGCGTCCTACGTCAACATCCCCGTCATCGCCCTCTGCGACACCGACTCCCCCCTTTCCTTCGTCGACGTCGCCATCCCGGCCAACAACAAGTCCAAGAACTCGATCGGTCTCATCTGGTGGATGCTCGCCCGTGAGGTCCTCCGCCTTCGAGGCACCATCTCGCGCGCTCCTGGCGCGTGGCCCGTCATGGTCGATTTGTTCCTGGTCAGTTCACGGTAGGCTCTTTCATCGACCATTGCCCAGCGGCTTATTCGACCTTTCTCAATCTTTCCAGTACCGTGACCCCGATGAAGTCGAGCGGGACCAGGAGGCGACCAAGGCCGAGGCCCTCGAGGCGACCGAAACCGCTGCTCCCGCCGAAGCCGAATGGGGCGTCGAGGGAGTCAGTTCAGGAGTGGCCGCCGCTGCCAACCTTCCTTCAACCGATGCCGGTTCGTACCCGATGAGATATCATGTCCCCTTTTCCGTTCCGCCTGCCCTACTTCCGAGATGTGAACTAACCTGCGTTGGGACCCAAACAATTGGCCCGCAACAGATAATTGGGGTGCCGACACCACGACCGACTGGGCCGCCGAGCCCGCTGCTCCTGCTGCCGCCACTGCCGATGCCACCGCTTCTGGGTGGTAGATGACTTCGACGAGGACGGCGGTGGCAAACTCGCCGAAAAATGCTGTGATAGCTCCGTTTGTTCGTGGTAGCTGTAATGCCCATATACTTCTTTGCTCGCAACCATCTTCCATGCTGTATTTGCTTGTGCTTGTCTCGCGCAATTCGGGCTCGGAAAGATTCGCTGCACAAGTGCCCAAGCCGCTCCTTTCCGGTGCATCGGGATTCTTCGGTGTTCCAGGGGCTACTCGGATCGGAACGGTCCGTCAGATCGAATGGGCATACTATGCCTTGGCTTCTAAGTCTGGTCACATGTTCACTGGAAACGAACCTTTCCTGCACCAGAAGAAGTCCAGAAGGTCCTTGTTTGATACCCGAGCGTCTCCGAGGTCGCACCGGAGAGGGTTTCCCCGTTGGAGCGGAGGAAGCCTTCTAAACTTCTGAGGACTTCTGCGAGCCGCCGGGGGCAACCTTGCTCTATGCTCGGAGACACCGATCGGAAGGGAAGGATACGAGAAGAGGACACTGCGGATCCGATCGTCCGGTGGTCAGATGGTGATATTCGATGTTTCTTGTGGAAGTGCATGTCCGGTGTGCAAGTCCGTCTCGGAGCTTTCTGGGGGCGACGTGCCAGGCTATAAAATTGGTCCTTCATCGTCGTTCCCTTTCTCCTTCCTGTCCATCACATCCCTCATTCGACACTTCCGACTCCACATTCCCACATCCACACATCCCGCAACCCTATCACCATGCATACCCACTTCTTCACCGCTCTCTCCGCCTCAACTCTTCTTGCCCTCTCCCACGCTGCCCCCACCCCCGGTGGTCCTTCTTCTGTCCACGATGTCTCGCCCAAGTACGGCCCCGACAGCAAGTGCTTCCACTACTACTTTGATCACTTGGACGAGTACAAGCAAAAGTACGGGTGCAAGGACTACGAGCAGTACAAGGTCAGTGTCGTGGTCCAATCATTTCTGCTTCCTGTTCTGGAATCACTCCTCTCTTTCGAATGGCTGCTGACTCTGCTTCTGCGGGGTTTTGAATGTCTTGCCCACTCTTTCCCAGTGTTCGTACGACGATGCTTACTACGCCAAGAAAAAAGCCGAACAAGACAAGAAGGAAGCTGAGTGCAAGAAGCAAGACTACGACTTCCGAAAGCACACCTGGCGTTACATGTCGCTCAAGGTTCGGTCTTCTCTCTTTTGTCCTTGCGTCCTCCGGGTTGTCGGGTACTTGAGTTCGATTCTGACCCTGACTTTCTTTGATTATATCTTCGCGGATAGAACTCGTTCGAGGAGGAGAAGAAAAAGTACAACGCCTTGCTGAAGCAGTACAATTTCGAGACGGTCAGTTCCTACCGCCGCAAGCCCATGTCCTCTCGAGTAGTTATCAGTTCACTGACCCAACATTCACCCGGTGCGCCTTTCTACCGTTCAGACCAGATACGAGGAGCACAAGAAGAGCCACGAGGCGTTCAAACGTGCCCGAGAGGAAGAAAACAGGAAGAACGAGGAGACCAAGGTTCGTTTCGTTCCCGATCCCCATCCAACCTGACTAGCGAGACCCCCTATCTAACTCGGACCTCTTCTTGCGTTCGCTTTCACGCCCCACAGAAATACTGCGAAAAAGTATTTGAAGAGGTCAAGGAGTACTTCAAGGTCAGTTCCCGCTAGCCTGTTTCGAATCCTTGGGGTGCTTTCTTGTCCAGGCTTCCCAAGAAGGCGTGGACACTAGGCTGACATCTCCGTAATTCCTCGTTCCTTCGTCCTGATCCTAGCCTAAGCAATCCTATCACATCGACGGTCACCAGGTCAGCACTTGTTACAGTTTTCTGCCTCACTCGTAATTTTTCTTGTGACACTGATTCCATGCCCCTTGCTGGTGAGATCTGTAGAACTCGTACGGTGGCGGCAACTTGAAGGCAGACGGCAAGGGCTTTGCTGGCAAGAAGGACGAGGACGGCGAGAAGGAAGGTGGCCACGGCGGGGTCAAGAAGGTTGGTGGCAAGGACGGAGGTAAGGGTCGTGCCAAGGATGGAAAGGATGGCAAGCTCGATGGCAAGGATGGACACGATGGCAAAGACGGACACGACGGAAAGGACAGCAAATTCCATATCAAAAAGGATGAGAAATGCCATGACGAAAAGAAAGACTTTCGCAGCGGGGGCAACCGTAAAGGCGGGTGGTGACTACACCTTAGGCAGGACGAGGGTCACAAAGGTGGCGATTGCGACAAGCACGACGAGAAGGACGCCCACGGCTACGGCTACGACCACGATGACAAGAAGGACAATCAGTGGCAATAGTGGTGATTCCGGGCTTTGGGTCGAATTTCTGGGTTCTCAAAAAACTGGATCCAATTTCGATCCAGCTCTCTTCTCGGCACTTGCCTCTTTGTGACATAGAAGATCTGGTCTGGAGTTTCTCTTTTTGTCTGAATTTTTGACTGTGTACAGTTGTAATCGAGCTCGCTTGGACGTTCCGCCTACAACTCAGCGCTCAATAAACTCACCGACTCGAGGATTCGAGCCCAAATGAGACTTGAAAGATCTCGACAGCCAGCCATCATCTCTCTAACAGCTCTTCTTTTCTAACATTCCTAGTATTACTTCATAATCCAAGCACAACACATGAAAAAAGACAAATAAGACAGAGAGTTGTATAAGTTCCACCTAGATCCGTACAAATAACATCGCTGATCGAGATCCAAATAATATGCACTCCGCGAGAATCCGATGCTGCGATCTCTATCGTCCTTCAAGTGTTCCGCGATGCCATATCCTTTTCGTCTGCTTGACCCCATTCGCATCGACCTGCCCCATTTCCAACCGCCTTGTATCGTACCACATCCGTAACACTTCCTCAGACGGGACGGTCCCATTCGCGAATGTGATAACGTCGCCGTCCAATCCATGATCCTCCTCCTCGTCATCCTCATCCTGGCTGGATCCACTTTGGTCCTCTTCTGGTGCATGGTCGACTGTACTCCCATTATTTCTGCCCCGTGAATATCGCTCGCGCATAACCAAAGGTGATCCAGCCGGTCCAGTCGAAAAACTCGTTGTTCCAACCCATCGCACAGAAGTCGCGGTGCTCGTCCTCAATTGTTCAGCGACCCGCTCCCTCTCCGTCGCCGCCTGGACTTGCAAACTCCTCGCCAATTCTTGCAGCCTCAACGAAGCGGCCTGGGAAGTGGTCGCTGGCGGACTAGCCGAGGGACGAGGGCTGATCGAGGGAGGGTCTCCTGGATCATCGCGTTCGGACGAACCCCTCGGCGGGCGAAAAGTGATGGCCAGACGTTGTGACGCCGTTAGGATTTGTAGCTGTGTGAGCATCAGGGAGTGCAACAAGATAGATGGAAGTGGAATACGGAAGAAGGCATAGTCAGTTGATGGGAAACTATACAAGACCCCGAGGAAAAGTTGGCCTTCAAGTTTTCGTTCGATCTGATTCAGAACCGAGTCTGAAATGTCGTTGGTGCCCCCTGAGCTCTGAGACTCACGCGTTCGTGTAGCAAGCTGACATTGGCGGGCGAAATGGACGGGGTCTGAGAGAGCGAAGAGGGGTGTCAGCCGAAACGATCGAACAGTTTCCACTTCACACTAGGCTAGGCACTACACAGCTAGGCTAGGCGGCTGAAGTACGTGATGCAGCCCCATGTAGCAACCTTTGACGATGCCGAATGCCGACGAGCCAGCTGGCCCTCTCCGCTGCGAGATAGCCAATGACGTGATACGCCGGCGCAGCGCAAACGCGACAAAGCCGTCCCCAGGCATACCGCATCCCATTCTTGGCAGCCCAAAGCACAATCAAAGAGCTCACATAGTCATCATAGTCCCGCTGTGGAAGTTGTGCGCGATACGGTGCCGTAGGTCGTACGCCACTGCTCGTCGAACCCGACGCGATAGTGCGACTGAGACCACCAATCTCCGGCAATTGAGCCGCAGCGGTCGAAATCGATGAAGGCACACTCGAAAAGGTCGAGACGTTTTCGACTGCCCGGGCTGTGGTGGGTGAGGAAAGCTCGGGCTTATCGCCGTACACGTAATCCAATCGACGTGGCATGGATGAAGAGGGTCCAGTTGGGGGAGTCGGCGGGCGAAAGACGAAAGGCGCCGAGATCGAGTTCGGCGAAGCTATCGCGCGATCGCACTTCCCTCGGGCCGCGCTCTCCGAGTCAACTTGCTGACTGGCTCTCAAATTCACGCTCCATCATCGAGCGCCGTCACGTGCGAATCGCGTGGTCTCGGGGCCTCGCCTAATCATACAAATTTCCGATTGCGGGATGATGATACAGTCGTAGAGCCACATCAGAGAAAGAGAGTTTAGGAATCAGGGTACAAACAAAAGAATGATGCAGAGCAAACACAGACAATGGATACACACGGGTATCAAACACAGCGCGATCGCAACCCCCTGACACCTGGCCCTCGTTCATGTCTCGGCCGCGGCTTTCAACACCTCGTCCTCGGCCACATCCTCGAGCCCTAGATTTGCTCCGGCAATCGCAGCGGGGCCTGGTTCGACCTGGGACGCGATAATGTCGGCCGCCGAAGGGATCCCCGAACTGCCAGCATCCGTTGCTCCCGATCCTCGCCGACTGCATGGTTTGGACCGCAGCGAGACCCCGTCGTCGAGTACATCAATTTCTCCCGGAGGCACATTGCCGACGCCTCGCAGTCCATGAAGACCTGGTAATTCGAACAAGGTGATTGCGCCTTTGTTTAGCAAGTTACTATAATTCACTGCATTCGAATGAAGTGCGGGTGCCGAGATGACTTACCGAGACCGGGGACCTCCATGCCCTTGAGATTCTCTTGCCCCACCAGATACCGTAGCACGTCACTCAGACTCAAGATACCGATCAAGCTACCCTTTTTCCTTCCCGGTCGACCGCCTTGCGGTGGAACCCCATCCGGTTCGAGGATGACGAATCGATGGCACCGCCGCTCGCGAATGTAGGCGAGGATCGAGGCGAGTGAATCCCGTGGGCTGCAGGTCATCACACCCGTAAAGTCGGCAGATCGCTGGTCCAAAGCGACCTCAATCGTCGAATCGAGCACCTCGTATGCATTCTGCCGCACCAGGTCCTGCAAAAACAAAGGCGACGTCAGTCAAAGGTGCCCTAAAGCTCCCGACAAGCCAACCTTGGCGCATGTGTAGACTTACTACGATGTCAACCGTCTCGTACATGTTGAGCACGATACCATCCTCATCAATGATCGGTACGGCTGAAATACCACGTTCGGAGAAGATGTGCACGACGTCAAAGACACTCGTCTCGAGCGTTGCCGTCGAGAGCGGGAAATACCGATCCGTGGGTCGCACTCCAAACTCGGCGTTCGACGCGGGGGCATCATCACCTGACCCTGACGAAGGATGTGTTTCTGCTGTCGCTTTGGCTGCATCATCACCATGTGGTGTTGTTGCTTCAGCGTTATCCCGGTCGAGTTGGGCGGAGGACAGGTTCTTGACCTTGTCGGATGGTAGGAGCGAGACGCCATCGATGGGGGACATGAGATCGCTTGTGGATGGCGCTGGGCTGAGGGGAGGTACACTCGATAAGTCCGAAGAGAGTGCGGAGGACGGTTGATACCACGAGCAGTATGATCCAATCCCGAGCGCGCCAATCGATTGTTCCATTCGAGCGCAATCATGTTGGCACTGACGAGCAAAGCAAAAGTCAGCACGACCAGCGATGACAGGGTTAACGGAACCAACTCACATTGATGGCGATGAACTTGAGTACTCGATACTGCGTCAGGACGCTGACGATGGTCTCCTTGCCCGTCTGGTCATCGCGGTCGACGAGGGGCAGACGTCGAGCGTGGGTCCGTACGAGCGCAGCGCATGCATCCGATAAAGGCTGATCGGGGTGTACCGATATCGTCGGCGGCGGTGGAACATCGATAGCCTGTTCGATCTCTGGGGATGAAGGACGAATGAGTGCACTCGGTCAGCGTTCGGCGGCAGATAAGGAATCCGGTCCCGGCGTCGATCACTGACTCCGTAAGCTGCCCAACTGGAACGCTTCCACTTCAGCAACAACATTATCATATTCATGTGATGTGAGGTAGTAGTACTGTATCAGGTGAACGACGTCCGCGAGGGTGAACATGCCGGCGAAGCGTTGGGTCGTCGAGTCGTATAACGGTGCCGAGACCACACCTGTGGGATGAGAATCAACACGGGCATAACGATCAGCTACACGCTACGCAAAACGTACAACACCGGGAGCTGTGATCCTGAGCCGAGATAGCACCGTTCACCGACGAGCAGAAACTAGGCGCTATGCTGCTAGCGAGTGCTCGATGACGACGATTAGCGACGGCGAAGACAAGTTGGACTTGCCATTGGTGACCAAAGCCTGCAGACTCCTCGTGATGGACAGCTTGTTGTCAAAGACGATCAAGCGAAAGCTAGAGGTGATGGAAGATCGAGTTCAGTAACAGCAGTAGATCGGTACGACGAACCAGCTGAGTGGCTTGAATGAGCCGACCTACCTCTCGGGAAGGATGTCGTAACAACTCTTGCTTTGCTGTATCGAGATACAACACACACAAGGTCAGTAAAAGAAACGTCCCAGCTACAACTCTGCCCTGCGCCAACCGACCAGGAACTGTCGAATCCCCTCCACCGCCCTGGTCTGAGCATCCCGCTTGGGCTTGGGCACTCCCGACGGCGTCATTCCCGACGGCGACGCGATCGGCGCCGGGGACTCGGAAGGCGTCGACATCGTTCTGACACACTACTTGTGTCGGGGGTAAGATCGTCTGGACTCTGAGTTGATTTTAATTGAAACGAGTGTGAGGAGGCGTAGGGCGGTAGGGCAGAGGGTCTAGCAGAAGGCCCAGAAGCCGAGGGAGAGCACGCGCGCCAACTCGTGATTAGCTCGATGACAGGCTCGGACAAGCTCGGGCAAGCCTATTTAAGCGATTGGCCAAATTCAACCTTCTTTCAGCAAACGTCGGCGTCGGGGACTAGCAAAACACGTATCCTTCATTGCTCTTGTTTAAAATTAACATGACCATTATCTCATAAACCCCTCATCTAAGCATGCGACCCATACCCGACCGCCGTCCACAGACTATTCCTCAAAGCCTGGGTCGCCGAAGACCCTTCCTTAGCCTTAACCGTCGCTTTGACCTTCCCATTCGAGCCCGCCGTCGTGGTCGCTCCGTTCGAAGCAATACAAGTCGGTGCGGGTTCAAGCGTCCGAGTTGTCTGCTTCTCCTGTCCTGTGATCGGTTTGGTCGATTTGGTCTTGCTGGATGAGGTTCGAGTCGACTGCGGTTTAGAAGCTGTCGCGGTTCGCATCGTATCGACCGATCGAGAGTCTGCATCAGGATCCGAATCACCACTTTCACTTGCGCTTTCACTTCCATCCGATGAAGATGGGACGGCATCTTCATGACCGTTCGTCAATGTCGCGTGTGGTTCCTCGGGAGCGACGGTCGATCGTGAAAGGCTCGCTTCCTCGAGCTCATTCGTCAGATCTTGTTCGGGATCGGTCGAGGACGCCGACAGGTTGGGGAAGCGAGCTGGAGGGTGTAAGCTCAGCGACGCAAACTCACTGCGATACCAAACATACCCTTTTGTCAGCTCCCCAATTCCTCCAACGATTGCTCTAGCATGGACTTACGCCTGCGACGAAGCAAAAGAGAGCGCCAGTACCAATGCCTTGAGGTTGGGTAACGTATTTCGCAAGTCGATCACGGTCAGACCTTGCGAGTACATCAGTTGCTCGATGTCCTTGTTGAGCAAAAAGACGCCATAGTCAAACCGGTACTTGTCGACGCCTTTGCCATAGAGCGGGAAGGCGCGAGGGCCTCGCATCATGCTTATCGGATCGATAACGGCGCTGCGACTGCCTAAACACTTGATAGGGTAATGCAACGGTACGCCGATGTAGGCCGCCAGAGCAGAGACGACTTGAGCTGCATATCCCAGTGCAGAGGAGAGATGATCGTCGGATGAGTTGGGCGGGTAGGTCGAGTTCGGAAGGGGGATAGAGAGGATAGAGAACAACAACGAGGACCCATCCGTGGCTACGGGCTCGATGGGGAACATGTGCGTCAGCAATGTGATAAGCTGAGCTCGTCGGGCTTCGATCGCACGTCGGATCTTGGCGCAAGCACCCTCGCTCTGCCGTAGCGAGGCTCTCTGTTGGTCGAGTCCGACTGCTCGCGCCTCATGCATCGACCGAGTGGATTCGAGCCGCAGCCTTCGTTGGCGCAGTTCATCCTTTCTTTGCTCAAGTTCAGACTCGACTGTGGAAGTGCCTCTTCGTCAGCAAGTAAGATCGGTCGTCGCAAAATCCGCATGTTCGGCGTACTTTCAGCGATATCAAGGCGAAGGTCATCGCGAACGGCGATCAAGTCGTCAATTTGATCCTGCAGCTCCTCGCTCTCTCGAGACTGTGGGAAGGCAGAACATTCAGCTCAGCGGCGTCGGCAGAGCGAATTCTCACCCAACGCACCAGTGCAGCCTCTCCAGCCGCATCGCCAAAGATTGCACCAAGTCGTTGTTTCTGCTCGTGCAACGTCCTCTTGTTCTCGCAGCGTTCGTGTTCGATCCGCTTAAACCTGCGAACACCAAAGCTTACTCGATCAGTATTTCGTCACTCGTAATAGCCTCTTTCAAACATGACTGACCTCAAGAGAGCCTCAACGTCAGCGACTTTGACCATCCTGGTTTCACGAAGACTTCTCTCCACCAACACCTTGCGCATCCTTCTCGCCTCCTCAGCCTCTTCCTCTTCCCTCCTATGTCGTCGTCTCGATCGCCAAGAATGGGATACACCACCCGCCCCCGGATCGGAATAATTCCCGGCCCCATCCGAGTCGTCTTCGGAACAGCTCGATGAGTGATTGTCGTCCGAAGTGTAAGGCCGAAATCGTGTCCGAAGGGGTAGGGGGGCCGTGAAGTATTCGTCGGCCATGGCGAATATGATGGTGTTGGGTTGAAGTTGTGGGAATTGAGTGGGCTATGAGACAATGCGCGTGTCAGTCAGACGGGTTCTTGTTCGACTTGCCGCATACATCTGCGAGAGTGGGGAACCTACATCTCTCCCTAAGCTGACAAGCCCGTCCAAACTGACGTCCCACTCAACGAGCACCATCCAATCAGCCTTGGCCGAGTCCACATTCTGTTCCTTCGCCTTTCCCTTGTCCATATCGGTTCCGACTTCGCTCCTCTTGGTCCACAGCGACACCAGCACATGCTCTTCTTGAAGCCCAGGCCAATCATCCAAATCTTGCGTCTCGGGATCGACGAGAAAGTCGCTGGGCTCGACCATGAACGTCGGATTGAGGGTTTTGCAAGCAGGCTGGGCGATGAAGAACGGAGGCAAGACGTCGAGCGATGGAGCTGACTCGACGGCAGACGGCAGGGCCAGGCCCCGGCTTGCACTGCGGCCAGGAATGGAGGCGGTACTCCCGCTCCGTCTCGGTCGATGAGGTGTCGGGCTCGAAAGTGTGTTTGGCCGCCTCGTCGAAGTTGGGTCAACGGGATCCTCGGTCTGCTCCCGTGGCCGAAAGAGTGAGAGCGCGATGGTGCTGTCGACCATACGCCGATGAAGAAGCTCGATCCGCCGCCGCTTCTCCTTTGCCAATTGTAAATCCGAAAAGAAAGCAGTTCGTCCCCGCGATGCTGTACGGGAGGCTAGGGTATCGGGTAGTCGAGGATTTGAAGCCGAATGTGAGAATGTGCGAGCAGGGGCGTGCGCGCTCACGCTCGAGTCGAGCTCGCTACGGGGTCGTATTGTAGAGCCCGAACCAGTCGTACCCGCCGACGCTATGGAAGTGCGAGAGCCTGAGCGATTTCTACGTTTGAATTCGGAGGGAGAAGAGGGAGAAAAGTAGTCCGTGTGTCCGACCTCGTCCACGTCGACCTCATCGTCGGCCTCGAGCTGTTCCTCGTCGGGGAGGTGGGATGTCGAAGCTTGGGCAGTCGCAGAATCGCCGTCAAACACGGAAACTCCAAATAGCTCGACATTCTCTTCTTGGATCCTTATCCGCCTGTCCCCGGTCATGCTGCGTCGTAGGGACGTCCGTTCGGGCTTCGAAGAGGACAAGCTCAAGCTCGACCCCACACCGACGCCTTCCTCTGCCGCCTCAACGAGAGTGTCCCTGAGTAAAGATCTGCTCGGTCCGGTCTTTGAACGCAAGCTGGCATTACTTGTGGCCCGTCTCCTCCTATTGCGCACGAGCAAGTCAAGATCATCGGAAGCGAACGCTGGCCGAGTCGGTCCCGAAGACGATTCAGGGGCGGAGGCGCGCAACGACGAACACGAGGACGAGGAAGGTCCGACCGCGTCGAAGGGTGCGTCGCCTAGGAAAGGCGATGTGCTCGTTGGATTGTGGCTTCGTCTGGGCTCGACGGTGAGGTTGCGAACGAGGACGGCGGATAGGTGCCGTAGCCGTCTCTGTGGCGCGGTGGTGTGGGGTCGAGTTCGGTCGGGTTCGCGTGAGGGATGTTGACGAGTCAGCGGCGATATTTGTCGGCTCCTGTACGAAACCGAAAGATCCTTGCAACATGTTCCTCCTCGACTCACCTGCTGCTTGATCTCGTCATGGTCGAGCGAAGCCGGCTCGGGCGGGATGGCCCATTGTGACGTCGAGCTGTCGGCACGCTTGAGCACCATCTCGCCGCCAGCAGCAGTGCACGTCTAGGCCTGCCCGGCTCGGTAAGCTGCGGCTACCTATGCTGTCGTCGTGGTTGAACGGACGGTCGCTTTTTCTTGTAGCCTCTGTGGAGCACCAGTGTTGACAGCGTCAGAGCGTTGCAGCGCAAGAGGCGCGCGCACGACCGGTCACGCTGGCCGGGTGTGAGCTGGTGTGAGGCTGACCGGTGACCGGTGACCGGCCGATCACTGCTCGAGCGGCTGAATCACGTGACTGATTTGAACCCCCTCACTCAGGTAGGTCACAGCCGTTGTCGCCTCAGACTTCGTTGATAGAGACCCGGTTACATCTGAGGGATGGGTCAAATTTGAAAATAAACACCTGAGATTACTGCGATGCAATGCGATAGCTACACATGATGTACACAACTCTAACCAGGTGCAAGTGATCCAAGTTCTGCGAAAACTCCTAAGCGCGGTCCGCTCCTTCTCATTCCTCCTCGGATTCTCCCACAACCAGTCTATTCCCATCGGCCTCATCCCCGTCTTCAACCTTCCTCTTCTTGCCAATCCACTTCCCTAGCCCCGAAGCACCTTGAGCTTTCCTCCCATTCTTCCCCGCACCAGTCGACGCCGGACCCTTCTCTAATCCAAGACCATGGAATCCCTCACTCGGGGCATTCTGATCCCTCGAGCGATCCCTCTGCTGCTCAAACATCTTCTTGTTCCTCTCCCTTGAGACGCGTTCCTCCTCCCAATGTAACATCATCTTCGAGATGCGCAACGTATCCTCAAGCACGCCCGCGCTCATCCCTTCCGCCGCTGGGACGGTCTTGAGCGCATCAACAACTTCGTCCAGTCCGTACGATGAGAGCCCAAGCATTGGATCCGCAGCGTCTGCGCCTGATCTTCGAGTAGGCGACCCTTTGGGTTTACGTCCTTTCGCCGCTCCCTGCGTCGAGAATGATCGCACGAAAGCGTTGGCTTCGACGAGACCTTGCGCGTCGACCCAATCGCCGCGACTGAGGTTCGCGCTGCGCCGAAACACCTCGTCTAGTTCGAGCATTTCCTGGTAGACGGCGTAGCAGCTCGACACGTTGACGGTGCGATTGAGCGCCTTGGCTTCGAAACCGGCTAGCGATTCGCGCGAGAGGGCGATGCAGATCGATACGAGGACGAAGCGAGCGTTCCTCTGCAAGGTGCTCAGTTGCGAAGCGAGCTCGGCCGAGACGGACAAGCCGACGTCTTTGAGCGACAGGTTGATGTCGGATGGCGATGCTTTCGGAGCCGTCTCGGGGGTATGCGACGAAAGAAGGGTCTGCGCCTCCGGACCGTCACCGAGGGAGCCTCGTGCCTTTCGCTTCAGGGACGAAACGCACATCTCGACGACTCGAAACGCCTGGCGGATGTCACCGGACCTGGCTGCGACTTTCATGGCGCAAAGTTTGAGCGCTGCCGGGTGCAAGAGCGGGACGGTCGTTCGTGAGCTCGGTGCGGGTGGGGATGCGAGGTCGGGTACCAGCGGGTACGAGTCGGCGAGCATCGACAGGCGCTGCCGAAGGATGAGCTCGATCTCCGAAGCGTTGTACGCCTTGAAGTGAAGCTGCTGCATTGTCGGCGTATCGATCGACGTGCCCCTGCCCTTTTTCCACGACGGCACCAACGATGCCGAGCTTGCCGGGTCGTACCGAGTCATGAGGTCGAGCGTGTTGGCGATGCCGATGAGGGTCAACGACGAATTGGGAGCGTGCGCAAGGGTGACGAGTGTTTGCAGCAGATTCGCACTCGCGGACGCCGTGTGGAGGTGATCAATCTCGTCCAGGATGATGAGGCTACGGCGACCATTGGTTTTAGTTAGCTTTTTGTCCAGAGTGTCCAACGAGTTTCGGAGGCTACTCACAAACTTCCGCCTCGAGCGAGGCCTCGTTCGAAAGCTTGCTTACTCGTGAACTTGGCGTGCCCTGTTCCGAGCGACATGTCAAGCCCCAATCCTCGGCCAAGCCTGTCCCAGATGCTGCTTTGCGTAGCTCCGGAAGTTTGACATGTCTGCATGTGAACTTTGATCTCGTCCTCCAAGTCCTGCTGCTCGACCAGAGCCGAGAACTCGTTGACGACGGCGGAGAGCAAAGCCGTCTTGCCGATCCCCGGTGGACCCGAGACATAGAGCGAGGCTGGTGGGATGGCGCTATCGGAAGCAGACGTGGGATGATCGCGATAGACTTGCGGAAAGCGTCGAGCGAGGAAGGTGACCAAGGTGGCCCTTTGCGAATCGCGCCCAAGAATGGTCGGGAGCGTCGACCCACTGGGACTGAGCAGCTGAAGAGCGTGGGTGTAGATGTCCTTGATTGGTCGCGCTGTCACGCGATCTTTTGTGGGTGTCGAGTGCGGTGTAGGTAGTGTATCCTCGGCTACAATGATCAGGAGGGCAGCCACCGTCAGCGGAAGCGTCGACGTCGCGAAGGGGGTCACACGACGGGCATCATCCGGCACTTACGTTTGACTATCTCCTTTGACGGAGTGAAGATTAGTTCGTCTTGATCGCTATGTGATTCAGTGCTATCGCTGTGCACGGGCACGTTCTCCTTGAGCACAGGACTATGGCTTCGTCGCTTGGCCGTTGCCTTCGTCGGTGTGACGAGTTGCGAAGGCGAGGTTCGCGTGCGACGCGGTGTGCCAAGCAGCATCTTGCAAACTTCTTGAGCGCTCGGGCTCTCTTCGACGGAAGAATTTTCCTCTTCCTTGAATTTCGTTCGTCTCCGTTTGTTAGGCGAGCGCGTCGGGGTGCCTACAATTGAGGGCATCTTGCCGACCAGAGCCGAACCGGCAGGTGATCGAGCGGCAGAGTGACGGCAAGTACGGCAACGGCGTAAAAGGTGCCGAAGCCGGAAGTACAAGACAAGCAAATGTATGTGACTTCGAACACCGGCAGACCAAAGCAAGCGGAAGTGGCAAAAGGGTGATAGAAGGGTTGCAGAGAGAGGGAGAAGACCAGCTCAAACGTAACGCGACGACATCCGTGCACCGCGCGCGCCGCGGTTCGTCGCGACTTCGACCGACGCGTCGCGTCGCGTGGCTCGGCTCAAATTACGCGGGCAGTGGCCACCCCACTGTAACGGCCATGCCCCGTCCTCTTCGAGACAGCATGCCGAAACTTCCCAACGCTCGTCTCGCTCCATCACTCTATCTAGTAATCCGGACATCGGGCCTTGCGACTTCTCACTTGTAGTATACAAATTGCAAGATTCCAGGGCTCTTACTATGAAAGTCGCCGGCCCTAGGCTGGAGGTTTTTCACTTCCTGCAAGCAACAACACATATATCAGACTCCAGTTTATCCGTTACCTCCTGCAAGCAGCAACTCATATAACACACTCCAATCACACTCCTTACCATTCTCGAGGTCCCTCACAGTTTAAGCTCTGCTTCAGGTGCTTCGCAGCCCTATAGCTAGCTTGATCCTCCCTCGAGGATCCCCTCGCACCTTGTCCCGGAAAGTCTCGCCCAAGCCTAGATCTCTCTCTCGCCGCCAGGACCGCTATACCCACATCCGCTGTTGATCAGGTCCCTTACGATTTACATGGGCCAGTTGATCGACCCCATCGCCATAGCCTCGGCTCATTCACGTCACAATGTACCAATTAAATGACTGAGTAGTGATCAGGTCACGTGTCGGCCCCCTAATCGATGTGCTTCGCTCGCGCCGATTAGTACGCACGCCGCGAGACGAGTGACTCGGGTGGACTGGCCTATCTTCTGCTCTGCGTATAAAGGGCACGACGAACGTTTTCGGGAGCTGTTCGCCGTGCGAGCTGTTCTCCGAAAAGTTCTCAGCAGTCGCCTCGCGCATGAAGCGCACATGCCCCCATCGGTGTGACCTGAACCAGAGAACGTGCCTCAAGTAATAAGAGCCTCCTGAGCGGGACTTAGCGCGGACGGGTCCGTGCTGCGCGGCTCGGGCAGGAGACCCCCACGACAGATCGGCGGGCTCGCTGTCTCTCTGTCTTTCGCCTTCGTGAAGGCGGCTGTTCGGTAATCTTGTCGTCTGTGAGGCCCAGAACCGACTCACACTTACTCGGTACAACTCGCCACTGGTCTGATACCGCGCGATGCTCAACGGTAGCAAGGTTCAATCAAGCTCTCAACGCGACCCGTCTGCGAAGAGATCGGGGATCCCAGCGCTGCCTTCCTACGGGAGGTCAACGCCAAGTGGGGGAGGAAAGTTCGCATCACCCCTGCGGTATCAATCCCCGGTACCCACCAAAATTCCTCACCGTAATCCACGCCTCGACATGCCCCTCCCAGCTGTTCCGCAGCCGTTACGTCCACCCCAACCAACTGGCACGTCACAGCCCTCGGCCCCATCCATGAGTGCGCCAGCGCTACCTCGTATCAAGACCCGCATGTCCGAGCCTCCTCCAACGACTCTGAAAACTTTACTACCACGCTCCAACTCTTTCTCCAAGAGCGACATCGCTTCGGTCCTGCTGGCCTTCCCCACACCTCCTTCCGCCGCTGCTCACACACCCACGAAGCGCGTGGCCCCTCTCTCCCTGCCCCCACACTCGGCGATGGGGGCCACGCCGTCACACTCACAAGTCCCTCGTCCTAAGAGCTGCCTCAGCTCTTTGAAGCGGTCATCCACAACTCCAACGTCTCGAATAGGAGAAAAGAAGAAGGTTCACCCGATCAATACTGCATCCCAAAGAGCCTCTCTCACCGTTTCCTCGCCAACGAGCAAGCGCGGCTCCACTAGCTCCCTCGTCGATGTTCGACCCGTGTCAGCTCAATTTTCGCCAACCAACCCACCCAGATCACCACTTCCGGTAAGTTTTTATTTATTCCTTGCTTTCTGTTTCATTTGAATTGATAATGTTTGCTCAATTCTCCCAGGCCGTGCCAAAGGAGCTGCCCGCGTTGCCTCAGCTGGTACTGACTTCCTCGAAGCGACCATTGTCCAAGATCACTCGACCGTCGACGGCACCTACCTTGTCTTCTATAACCCGCGAAAAGACACCCTCTCGATCCTGTTCATTTCCTCTACCGCCCTCGATCGAGCCACCAACGCTGAACCTTTTGAGTTCCTTAAGGGAAGACGAAGTCGAGGATTTGTTCGATACACCCGTGCATAGTAGACAGACCTCTTCTCGCTCCCGAGTCAGCTCTGTCGATTCCCAAGCCAGTCCTTCGAATGCTTCGGTTCGTGGTCGCTTGGTAAGACCCTGCGCTTCGTCTCCGAACTTGGCTCGGAAGTGCATCGTCGCCGAAGAGGAGCGAGTAGAGCAGCTAGAACCGCAAACACCGCTGGGTGACGTCTCGGATGGGACGTCGCACTCGACCAGGGAATCGTCCGAGATCGACATCGACGCGAGTTTGGATGCATCAGCCTGGAGGGCAGGAGTGATGGCCAAAGAGCTGATGGCAATCGACAGTGAAGACGACGAGACGCAGGCCGAGTGCGTGAGGGAGTTGACGCGGCGACTCTCAATGGCACGCCAGAATCAATCGGTGAGGGGAACCAGTCCCCAGCAGAGGCGGTTGGCTCACACGGTAAGGGCCTACATTGATCTCCGATCTACTCCGGTATATCACCCGGAGGTCACGCGGACTGATCGGGATTTAGTCTCGTTCCATGCTTGCACAGCCGTACAAGATTGTTCGCAAGCCACGCTCACAGCACTCCGATTCTGATTCGGACGGCTATACCTTGTCGGAGGAAGAGGAGAACTTTGACCTCTCCCTCGACTATGGCTCCTCCCTCTCACCAAGCCACAAAATATTCTCGTCGAGGTCACTCCGCTCGCGCAGCTCGACGTCGTCGTCCTATGGCGAGCAGTCGACAAGCTGCAGTCCCGCCGCCACACTCTTTCTTCAGAGGCAGTCGAGTCGGGAAAAGCTGTGGCAGACGGCGCTTGGTTCAGATAGTACCCTCGGTCTTGGTGCCAACGGTCTTCCAAGCTCTGGAGCGTATAGTAAAGATCGCGTTCACAATCTCCCATTGGGACTTAGCGACCAAGAGCTAGCAGGCGCTCCGGAGCAAGACTTTTGGTCACCCTCTGGGCGTTGCAATCGGTCGCTCGGTTCATCGACCAGGACCAGGATCGATACACAAGATCAAATCGGTAATAACACTTGTACCTCGATACAAGACTACAGCCATCAAGTCCAACGCCATGCCTCCGTAGGGATGCAAGATTTCCAGTCCGGATCTACAGACCTGCGACCGCTGCGCACTTATTCCTCAACGTCGTCCTTGAAGCCATTAGCCACCGTCGCTCGGCTGCAGCAGGTGGAAGGAAGCTGTGGCGGAAAACGACTCTCCCACTCGACCCGTTCGGAATCTTATAAATCTAACGCTATGCTGAGACTGCACACGCAGACTCTGGCCGTCAATCCTTCCGCTCCCTCCCCGGAGTCGATGGGCACCTTTCGCTCTGGATCGATTACGCCCAAGACCCCATTGTCACCCATCCCGTGCGGTTTGCCGAGCTCACCTTCCGGTCCTTTTTCTCCCACTCGACGCCTCTCATTGAAACCACTGAGGACGAGCCTCTCATCCTCCGTACTCTGCGGGAGCGTTTACGAGGTAGCCACCGCATTATCGTCGACGAACCTAAAGCGCTCGAGCTCGACGTCATATTCCTCGAGGCCGCTTGGAGCTATCGTGGCGAGTGGAATGACAACGGGAACAGCTTCTCACGGGCGAAGGATGTCTCGCTCGATCCCTTACGTCTCGACGCAGGTGGGGACAACGCCGTTGATCTTGCCCGGACTGGCCGAGGCGGCGCCCTCCTTCTGAGGAGCGAAAAGTGTCCGCTGAAGATAGTGTACGATGATACTTGTGTTTTTGCAGTTGAGTTACATTTTTATTAGGTTATGTGTTGTAGTCAGAGGTAGTATGCGATGTAGTGCATCAGAGCTCGAGACCACAAAGCCGGGTTCACTATCACGAACCTCGTTATCGTTGCCCATGCCCTCTTGGGTCTGCTTCAAGACGTGCGCCACAGGCGGTCACGGTTTCGCTGATTGGCTCGGGCAATGGTGAGTCCGAATCACCCTATAGTAATAAGGATGAAAACCCTTTACGTTTTCTTCCTTTTTGTTTGATTTTCCTTTCTTTCTTCAAACGCCCCAACCCCAGCCTTGTATGTCGGGCCCCGCCGACGGTCACTGTATGGCTTGTCTTGCCGGAATGGAGGGCGCCGTGATCACTCTTCCGTCGGCCTGAGCGTGATACCCGTCGGCGCGATCGGTGGTTTCAGAATTGTCGGACTCGGAGTCACTGTAAGGCGGAATCACCCCGGGTACGATGGCGTCGGTCGAACAATTCTATGCAGACACCTGCTTTTCGTGACCTGTTCTGTACTAGAGCCGATTTTTGAGCCGACCAATTGAAATCCCCATCACACTACTGCCCCTGAAAAGCTGTCGGCGTCGGCATCCCGATCGAGAGCCTAATACGTCATCAGGCGCGCTTCGCGTCACCTTTGCTGGGCGAAGCAGGCCTAAGCTGGGACTCATTCCTTTGCTCGTGCTTCTCCCCTTCTGCTCTCTTTCTTTCCCCCCCTCTGCCACCGTTTTCGAAAAGACTGATCCACCTTGTGAGTAGTGCCCAGTGCCCGATATCTTGTAGACATGCAACAATATCCCTGACCCGACCCATTCCCCTTCCCGCCGGTCGTCTTCCCCACCATCTCGCAGCTCGCCCAGCTTGTTCCACCCCACCTTTGACCTCACTCCGCCTCAAACTTTTGCCCAAGATGCCCAGCACCAACCGATGGTGAGTCCTGCGTGCGAGCTTCCTACTCGGGTATATCACTCGACTGACCTGGCCATACCCTTCATCGGTGCCGTCCTGCAGGAATGAGAACCTTCCCGTCAAGGTGAGTGGTCATTGGTCACATGGGCGTGTGAGGAGCCGTCGGTCGGCCGCGGTGTGCAAGCTGAGCCTTACAAGCGCCGCTCGCGGACGCGCTGACGAGTTACGTCGCTGACCCCATGCTTGCTTCTCGGCCCACCTTCACTGTCTGCAGCTCGTCAATGGTCAGCCAAACATATGCTGCACCAAATTTGAGGCTTCAGTATAAACACTCATCTTGTCGACCATTTCGCTTTTGCAGTCGCCGTGTTTATCTTCCTCTTCGGAACGGGCCTGTAGTGAGTCTCACACCCCGCACACGTGCCCGTCACCGCACGCGCCTTCTCCACGCCTAAACTCAAACTCGTCCAGATCCGAGCGCTGACCGAGTGACCCTATTTACCCCACATTGAACCTTGTTCCTTCCGCCGCGTGATGTCCCTTCACCTCTCTCAGTGGCGCCATGAGCCCTGCTGGTCACGGAGGCAAGGAGACCTATTTCACCCCCTCCAGCTATGTCTTCTACACCTGGTGAGTTTGCGCAACCTGCATCCATTGCCGTGTGGCCCACCCACAGGCGAGGGGAACGGTCGAACATATCTCGAGTGCTTTGATCAGCACACGGAGTCGCTCGGAACCGCAACTAATCGCAAATCTTGCACGGTTCATTACAGGTCCATCATCGACGTTCTCTTGCTCGGCTACGTCATCTACCAGTTCTTCGACTCTTCGGCGGACGCCGTCAACGGTATCGGATGGCGATTTGCGATCGTGGCCATCCTCAACGCCATCTTCACTCACGTCTACGTCACGCACCACTACATCGTCGCCTTCATCTTCTCCCTCTTTGTCGCTTCGTCCGTCTCGACGATCTACTACTCGCTCGCGGCCCACTACCCGAGCCAGGGTACGCTTGATGCGCTCTTCGTCCATTTGCCCTTCTCCCTCTGGCACGCGTGGTCGATCGTCACCATCTTCATCTCGGGCTTCGCCGCCTTCACCCACGGTGGACACGGTCACCACCCGTCGGTGACCGTCAAGGTCCTCGTCGTCCTCTCGTCCGCTTTCCTTGCCTCTACCGCCGTCGCGTACTCGTTCAAGAGTCGCCGAGGTGATGTCGCGGGCGCCGCCGTCCGTGAGTATATGCAATAACTGGAATCGGCTTGTGTGGCGTAGCCTTGTACTGATCTGTATCATGGCCTCTTCTCTATGACAGTCGCATGGACCTTGTTCGGCATCTACGACCACCAGCACGGAACCGGCTTGATCCGCTATTTCGCCCTCGGCTCGTTCATCGTCTCGTTGCTCGCCATCCTTAAGTCGCTCTACTTCACCTTCATCGCCAACGACGGACAGATCGCTCTCGGCGACAACGAGCGCGCTCCGCTTGTCGGCTAAGCACCTACTCGGAAAAACCACTCAGGATCTTGCTTTTCAACACAGCCCCTCACTCCCCTCACCGCCACCTCTTCCTCCAATCCCATGTGACTTCTCTTGAAATTGTTTCGTATCCTGCTCTCCTGTGACTTGTCTGAATTCGCTGTGCTCCTTCTCTGGAACCCTCTGTTTAACGACCTGTGCGTAGCTTTTGAATATGTGAAATGACACCTGGCTTAATGATTGCACATCCGTTGGTTCACAACAACGAAACCACTAGAAGCCCATCGCTTTGCCTTTCTTTTTGGGGTCATCATCCTCATCGTCGGTGTCCGGTCTGAGATCAAATACGGGCTTGGGTTGATTCTTGGTCCAAGCGGCGGTCCATTCGTTCTCTTCCACGCTAGCGGTCGCGTACTTGAGCAAAGCCTCTCGGGGATCCTGTTCGCGCAAGTTGTCGCGAACGAGGCCTTGCACGACGTGTTGCGTAGCTGATGCTCCGACCCGACCACCACGACCCGGTCCCACGACCGGTGGCACTGCAAGAGAGAAGAAAATAAGATTTGCATCAACAAAGTGAGACTTGACATCATTCGTCTGTTCCCGGAGCACGAGATTCTTACGAGGCTTCATCGTCTTCTTGGGATCCTGTCGTTCCTTCTCTCGCTTCCTCTTCCCACCTCTCGAATTGGCGCTCATATGCGCTCCATCGTCCCTGAACGCAGGCAACGTATGCGGCGCGATGATCGGCCTCGACCCAACGAGATCCGCCGCACTCGAGTAATCGTCGACGGCCTTCTTCCTCGGTGCCCTCAACAAAGCCATCGTTGCGCCTCGCACGGACGTTTCGGGGGAATACAGGACGTGGATCGAGCCGTCGGAGGAACTGGTGACAATCTGATTGATCTTGGGATGCCACAGCACGCGAATGACGGAGAAGGGGGACAACTCGATCGTCTTGTAGTTGGTCAAGCCTTCCCGATTCAAGACGACGACTTTACCCCCTGTGCCTCGCGTACCTGCACCGGCTTCCCGTGCTCGCTCTTGTTCGGCAGAACCTTCGAGTACACCCGCATGCGCTCCTGAAGTACCCGTGAGTAAGTACTTCTCGTCCGGTGAGAAGCAAAGACTCGTTTCGGGGTTGGCCGAGGGTAGGTCCGTGGCTGTGAAGAGCGGTTTGCGGAATTGTCGACAGTCCCATAACTTAACGGTCGCATCGCCGCCCCTCGATGCGAGCTGGCGTCCATCGGACGAGAAGAGCACACAAGATGTCGTGGTACATTTTGTGTGGGCCGACTCGGAACTCTATGGATTCATGACACGCGGGGCGAATTAGGACACCTTGACCGAAGATGAGGTAGCTTGCGAATGATGACTTACGGCGTTCGGACGAGCGAAATTCGAGTTGGCTGCCCACATGTGTAAAGCACCGTCCTCGCAAGCTGTCGTCGAGCATGTTCGCATCAGCAGGACAGTCACTCCAATGATAGGAATCTGGGAACGTACAAGCAGCGATCGTTTTCCCGTCTTGTGACCATGCACAACTCGTGACTTTGCTTCGCCCCCCTCGCTCTTTGCTCTTGACGACGATGACGTTGGTGCTCTTTCGGCGGTTCGCAACGTCCCATATCCGCAGTGTCGAGTCCTCGGAAGCGGTAACGAATTGTGTTGGCTTGACTCGGTTCCACGCGAGGGAGGTGAGTGCCGCGACGTGACCACTAATTTGGTTCGGACCGAGCTCGTTAGTGACGTGGGCGCGCGCGAGGATGCTAGTAGAACAGTGCTCTTACTCTGTGTGCCTCAGATCTCGGATGTACATATCTCCCTTGTTGAACTCGGCGCTGCGTAGTTTTGAAAGTCAGTCGGTGGGTCCCAGAAGCCTCACCGCACAGTCCCCGAATCTGGACCTACACTTCAAGACCATCTCGATCGTAGAGCTTGGCCTGGTTCGTGCCTGTGGCGACCAGTAGATTTGCACCCGAAGGAGAAAATTGAACATCGTGTACCTGTTGAAGAATATCTCAGAGATCAGTTTGTGGTACTTGCAGCTTGGGCTAGGGCCTGTTGCGGCTGCGAGCACTCACCTGGTGACCGGTCTTGGGCTCAAAGCTTCGGAAGGGCTTGAATGCGGCCGTCATTCCTGCGAAGTCCCACAGCTTGACGTCGTAATCGTAAGAGCCTGAAACAATACGTCCACCTGCCGGGTCCATGGAGAGCGCTGAGACGGCCTGTGTGCATCGGGCATGCATTGGAGGGGGATCAAGTCAGCTTGAATTGAATGGGAAATCGCTGTGGACTGCTTACCTTCTGGTGGTCCTTGAGTATGGCTTCGTGTGATACAGGTAAGTCACCGACGGGTTCTGGTGGTGGCATGGCGGGTGCACTGGAGATGACGTATTTGTCCCGTCGATCGTGTTCATCGTCATCCTCGTCCTCATCATCGTCGCGCCGCTGATCTCTGCGCTCCTCTCTTGCTTCTCGTGCATTATCACGCTCGTCATCGTCGAGGGGTTCGTTGTCCGAGTCGTCTTCGATCAAAGTGGCCTTAGAAGTCGAAGCCGTAGGTGCGTGCTCGTCCGTCTGCGGAAAGTCGAGGTCGGGTGATGAGCTCAGTTCGCTGGTCCCGTGTCACCGCGCACGGCTAGCTCATACATGTGCACCACTCACGTCAACGCGCTTGGTCGCATCAAGCTTGGATCGGTCAGCAACCTGCTTCTTCTGTGGTGCAATCTTGCCGAACGCAAGCGGCAGACCGGTGGTCGGGTCCATGGCTCGGCTGTTGTGACTGGCGCTGGGCGCTGGGTCAAAGAACGGACGAAGGCGGACCGAGCGCCGCCGAGCGGGACCGAGCGGCGCACACTCAGTCTCTGTCGCCCCCTTTGCCTCTCTTTGCAGTTTTAAGTTTTTAAGTCATACATTCCAGCTAGACTTGTTCAAAGAGAGAATCTAACAAACGCTAGATCCGCTGGACCACCATAACATGTGCCATATATCATACACCCATATTGTATACGGGCCGTTAGCTGAGTCGCTGGGACCTTTGCCCCTCTGAAGGTCCGAGTCTCTCCTTTCTACGCTAGTTCATCAATTCGAGGATGGTTTGATGACTCGGGAAGAGGCGAGTCATGACTTGCGTCCTGCCTCTTCCAACTCGGCCACCCAATGTTGACTCGCTTTCGAGCCTCGAGGCAGCAGCGTGCCATGTCGGACCGACTCGGAGCCAGTCCCAGTGAAAGCCAGAAAAGTTTGGTCAAGCCCGCCGCAATCGAGTCGCGAGCGCCGTCGGCAGCTGCAACTTCGGCACCAAGTTCGCCGTCGACAACTCATCCCGAACGCCAAGTCTCGGCGTTGAGAACTCGCATACCCAGCCACGATGCCACGACTCTTCCTAGATTCAAGCGGTCCCACCCACCTTCTGGTCTGATTTCGAAACCGCCTATCCCTAGAAAGTCGTCGGCACGCCGAGCACCGAATTTGCACCGCCGATTGTCGTTAAAGGCCACCGTCGGTTCGCTGCTGCCCAACCCCGGGCCCGGAAGTCGTCGCGAGTCCGTTCAGCTACATGGGGGTTCCGCCACTCCATCCTGCTCTACCACCACCCGCAATACGAGCTGCAATGTCGGAAAACCAGCTCAGATGGTCTTTGCGGTCCTCACCGGCATCACTCCCGCGACACCACCTTCGACCGCCTCGGAAATGTCCTCACTCAAGGCCCGCACCGCCCTCTCGTTCGGCAAGGTCCGTGCATTGTCGGCTTCGAAGGCCGACAAAGCGGTCGCGGGGGTCCGCTCCCAAGGTCTTATTACTCCTTCAGCTCCCTTAGAGCCCGTGATCAACAACCAGAACGTTCAGGGCGGTACCGCCACCGTCCCTGCCGTCTCGTCCAAGTCAATCGTCAAACTCAAGAAGCAACTGCTCGATCCGCAGCAGGCTCGCAAAATCGTTTTGGACCTCAAGAGAATGGATCTGCCCCCCAACCTTACGGCGGCAGGGATCGATGCAGCTACGAGTAATCAGCTACCCTCTTGTACTCACTTGCCCTCGACCAGAGGCTATGCCTTGGCACCCCTGACCATCCTCACGACAGGTGGCGCCGCATCCAACACAGCTGGCACTGCAACCGCCTCCTACACGCCCAACGCTAGTACTTCGGACTCGCCCATCCCCTCTCCAGGATCACCTTCCTCGACTCCTTACTTTGTCATCCCTAACCCGTCTACAGTCGCCAAGGAACTAACTCGGATCGCCGGTCCAGGGGCCATCGAGGCGGCCAAGGAAGGAGCGTATGAGCTTCTCGCCGATGTTTCGGGGGCGATGGTTCGTCGATCGGGAGCTCAGAATGGTATGAAAGCCTCGTTCGAAGGAATGAGTTTCTTTATCTACTAGTAAGTTCATTCCGCCACCCATGTTTTGAAAGATGTTCTCGTTGCACGATTGACGCTCGGCGGCTTCTCAGTTGGGGTTTCGAGATCACGCTTCCTCCCCCGACCATGCTCTCGTTGTCCCAGTTCCGCAACTTTCAAAACACCCTATTCGCGGTGCTACAAGCGTTCGTCATTGCAGGTGGTACGTGGAATCGGTATTCTGGAAGAAAATGTGGTATTCAAGACTGCTGACTTTATGTCTCACAGGTGCGCCGGAGCTCGCCCCTTTCATCCGCTTCATCTCGATGTACATGGACACGGAGTGGGATGGCATTGCGAGACAAGACAAAGGTAAATTATTACGAATTGAAATTTCAAGAACCGTGTTCGGAGAGACATACTGAGCCGCTGACCTTTTCTCGAACAGGGAATGGAGTCGTTCTTGCCGCCACTTGGTGAGTGAATCCGAACGCCGAGCACGAAGGGCGCTCGCTCACTTTCAGTCGGAGCGCTTTCATCCAGGTTGTTGCCGATCGCACTCGTCCCCCGTCGTAAGTGCAACAATGTCTCCTCAAAATTCACATGTGTCTGACTTTCCTCTCGCTTATTCACAGCCTGGGACTTCCCCTTACCTTCCGACGACGATCCGGCCCCTGCGGCGAATACTCCAGTTGTCGAGCCCGTGACCCAAAACAAGCCTATGGCACCCGTTTTAAATTCGGTCAAACCAAGTCCCGTAGCCGCGGCTTGAGGCAACATATGACTTGTCCCATCCCATCATATAACACACAAACACTCGTTTCCTTGTACCTATGTCTGGAGCCCGCATCAAGAACGCCTCATCGTACCATCGTACAAGGATCTTGTACATACATCTTCATACCCTTCATGTTCATTCTTGCAATTTACTCATTACCTAGCCAGCTTTTTCTACCGATATCATTCGATTAGATAAAACCCGTCTCAGACGATGATTCCTCAAAGCTCGTCCTTCTTGTGCTCGTCCTTCTTCTGCTCGTAGACCCATTCGACCCTCTTCTTCAACGCCTCCGGACCGCCGCTCAAAGCCTTGGTGACGAAATCGTCGGGTTTGAACGAGGCCTTGGAAGCGGGGCGGTCGGCTATCCTTGCGACCCATTTCTCGACGTTGGGGAAACCGCTTTCCGAGAGTGAAGCACCCAGGACGAGAGGCACGGCTCGAATCCAGGTGAAAGCCGTCTGCGTAAGAATCGAGAATTACGCATCAGTAAACCTCAAGCCCATGCAATATCGATGAGGCGGCGTTAAAGTCTCACGATATCGGCATATGAGTACTTTCCCTGGCCTTCGCCGACGAGGTATTCGCGACCAACAAGTTTCTCCTCGTAGACGGAGAGCAAGCGTTTGGTCTCGTCGATGAAGCGACGAGCGGCGTAGGGGACCTTTTCCGGAGCGGCAGAGAGGAAGTGGTTCGCTTGGCCTTGCATCGGACCGAGGCCGGCGTTTTGAAAGAAGATCCACGAGATCTGAACATGGGAGCGTTCGGGTCAGATACCTCGTTCCTTTCTGCCAGGTCGGGTAGAGTTTAAATCATACCATGTCGGTCTCGTCCTTGTCATCTTGGAAGTGCAAGTTGTACGTCGAGTCGTAGTGCTAAAGAGTCATGTAACACCGGTCAGTGTCCGAGGTTGGCGGCAGGGTTTGCATGTCTTTTCGACTCGGCTCACTTTGGCGATGTAGAGCAAGATCGAGCCCGACTCAAAGACCTGGCGACATTAAAGCGTGAGTTACGAGTGAGTGCACACGAGTTGCTGCTGTTACGCTGGCGGGCTGCGTACACTTTGGTTGTCACGGTCACGGTCGACGATCTGCATGATATCACGGCCGAGAGTCAATACTTGATCACCGGCGTCGACAAGAGTCGATCAATCCACTACTCACAGCAGGAATCCTTCCATTGGGGTTGACTTCCTTGAGGAACCTGCGGCGCCCCGGAGGGAAATGGGTCGAACGTGGTCAAGTCCGGTTAGTCTGATCGGGCGTCCAGGCTAAGCCTTCTCTTCGACCGGCTAGATGCCATGACGCACCATTCCTCCTTTTGCTCGTTCTTGCCAAAATTGATGTTGTGGCGGTTTACAACGAGGTCTGAGCCGGCCTCCTTCAGCTCTGCGGAGGTGTGAGCCAGGAAGAGGTGCAGCAGGCCAGGCGGAACAGGGTCGCGCGGGCAATGTGGGGGAGGAGCGGGGAGAGCGGTGGAGGGGAGCGGACAAAGTGGTGTTGTTTCAGCATCTACATTCACAGGTACCCGCCAGATATCCTGATACAGTGGAGAGCAATACTTACCAGCGAAGGCGAGCGAGATCTTCATGCCGTTGGGCGTGTCGACGCTGTAGAAGTCGATGCCTTTGCTCGAGGCGGGAGGGCCGGTCGCAAAGTTGCGAGCCTTGGGGTTGGGGGTCGAGGAAGAAGCCATAGCGAGACGAGATGAGAGTAGTAGGATGGGTAGTGAACGGAGCGAGATGGGTAGCGGAAGGTGCATCGGGTGGGGCGAGGGGAGGGAAAGGAAGAAGCTAATGACGTCGCACTACCAAACGGGTCCACAATGCGCGGTGGGCGAAAGTGGGCGCTGACCTCTGGTGCTGATAAAATCGACAGGCGCTGACCGAGACGATCGAAGAGGCCTGATTGCCGAGCAGGGTCGATTGATAATCAGACCCCGCTTCGAGTTCGGTTCCAGGAAGCTCAACCAATCTAACACATGTCTTGAGATTCCCTTTTCCATCCAGGTCCACCCACGCGGTGGGCGAGAGTGGGCGCTGACCTGCGCGGACAGAATCGACAGGCGCTGACCGAGACGGTGCAAGGCGCCCGATCGCCGAGCGGGGTCCATTGGTAATCAGGACCCGCTTTCAGTTTAAGGATGCTCAACCTGTAACACACACTTCGATTTTAGCTCCAGGTTGCTCAACACTTGCGATTCCCTTTTCCATCGCAATTTCAAGCGAAGACATCAGCCACCAAGCCAAAGCGTGAAGAACCACTCTGAGAACGGTCGGACCGCTCCTTACTCCGCTTTCTCCTCGGACTTCAACTGAGCTCGGCCAACTCGGAGGCGTACACCCACTCGATGCTCTTCTTCGGTCCCTCCAGGCCAGCACTCAGCATCTTGGTGACAAAGTCGCCGGCCTTGGCTGCGGCTCGTTCGTTGATGCGCTGCTCGACGTTGAGGAATCCGCCGTGAAGAGCGTCGCACCGAGTCCGCACGCGCCCCAGATGAAAGCGGTCTGAGAAGTGGTCGCGTCGGTAGGAAGTGATGGTCGGTGAGAAGCACTCACTAGAGTAACGAGACTCCCACTCGATACTCACCATTTCAGTGTACGCCTACTTGCCCTTGCCTGGGCAATGGGGTAATCGCGGCCTTTGAGACGGTCTTCGGAACCAGATAGGAGGCGCTTGGTCTCGTTGATGAAGCGACGCGCAGGGTAGGGCAGCTTGTCGGGCGACAAGGTGAGGAAGTGGAACGCCTGATCGAGCACAGGGCCAAATCTGGCATACCGGAGGAAGATACACGAGATTTGTAATGAATACGATCCATCATCAGTCGATCATTAAAGACGTTTAGATTCAATGCAAACAGGAACGTTGCTCACCACGTCGGCCTCGTCCTTCTCGTCTTGAAATTGCAACGCCTAGGACGCGTCAGGGTGCTAGAGATGAAAGGAGTGCCAGGTAAGTGAAACGGTCACCGTCCTTCTGGTAGAGCAGCTTGGAATGCTTTGGCGAGATGAACCAAGACCAATCCAGACTCAAAGTTCAAAACGTTCACCCCGCAACGGTCAGTCGGATTGATTGATCTTCTGGCCATCGGGCGAGTTTAATGCTGTGACGTCGATCCCACTCTTTGAGCCGGCGGGACCAGTCACGGAAGAATTAGGCGCGGGGCGGTTAATGGTGGCAGCTGACAAGAGCTGTGCGTGGAAGGTGGAGTGATGAAGGAAGGAGGAAGGGACGTCGAGCTAGGTTTCCGGAACGTCCGGGATCCAGGTATCCAGCAGGGTTTCGTTAATTCCAAGCGCTCATCCTCAATCCCCCATAAAAGGCTTCCATATCTTTCCGAGAACGCTTGTGGAGCGCGAACAGCTGAGCAAACCCACGGCAAATTCATAAGAGGCTCACATTTCGGCGATCAGAAGACAGGATCTCGAACCCGCGGGCTTGGTTAACTCTGAGCACGCGACGACGGCCGACTCACTGCTTCAAAACTCGTTTCAGAGATCAAAAAATCATTTTTAGCATTCCAAGGAGATGAGTTTTGAAGAGAGGGGACGCGAACAAGCCCCAAAAATCGTGTGAGAAGCTAAGGGAAGGTGTTGGAGCGGGACCCGGCGGCGGAGGACCGCATGGCACGGATTCTGACGTCTCATCAGATCGAATGCTTGGGCTAGGAGAGATCAGGACTCCGGGCGTCAATGCAAGCTGAGTCAACATCAGTAGATGCGTGGATTCTGACTGACGATGTATTCGGTAGTGTGTTCGGAGAAGACCTTCTCGCAGGTGTGCTGTTTGACAAGAGGCGAGAGAGCGCATACAACAGAAGTCAGAGATAGGGGCTCATTGTCCTCGCAGCGCCAGCCGATTCCCTCACCTTGATCTCCATGGCTTGGCTCGCTTCCAGAACTTTTTGATTGATGAGAGCTTGGAACGCCTTTTTGCTCGTCTCGAGAGAAGCCTAGGTCATCAAAGAGCAAGTGTCTGAGCATTAGCCGTCTCGCTAAGCGTGCGCTCACGAGAACTGCGATCGGAACACTGACCTTTTCATGTTCGAACTTCTTGCTAGCCCACTCGAAACGCTTCTGCTCCGCCGCATAATCGAGCTGTCCGGTACGAAGTGCAAAAGGGAGCAAAATGTTAGTGTCTCGATCGTAGCTTGTGAAAGGCTTCATTTCGTTGCTGACGAACCTCGGCTTGTGCGAATTGGTTGACCCTCTCAGCGAAGTCGGCCTGGTCCTTGGCACACTGTGCTTCGTCCTCGAGCTTTTCGATCGCCTTCTTCTGGTAGTATCTCGCGTCGTAGAAAGACTGGGAACAGTGAAAAATAGAAAGGCCTCGGGTGAATAGTCAGCATCACTTCGGATTGGGGTGAATGGGTTGGCAATATAGCGCCTCCTGAGCGTGTGAGCGAAGACCCATGAGCTTACCTTCATCGCATCATAGACGGTGCAGTCGTACAGGTCCTTGTACTCGGGGAGGTGTTCGAAGTAGTAATTGATGCACATGGTCTGGTTCTCGTACGTTGGAGGAGGAGGAGAAAAGGTGGGGAGGGAGGACTTCACCGAAGGAGAAGGAGGAAGAGGGAGGGAAGGGGGTGACAGGGGCGAGTCGCGACGATCGACAAGGGACGGCATTGAAGAAACAGTGGGAGCCGAAGAAGATACCGCGACGAGAGCGGAAAAGGCAAATGAGGTGAGAGATCGCATGGAAGGCATGGTGAAAATCGTAGGGGAACGGCGTTGAAGTCCGATGGGAACGGCGTTGAAGTCCGATGGGAGTGGTGAGTGTGGGTGGGAGTGATGTGAAGGAAAGAAAGAGAAACGAGGTGAGATTTTGTCGGGTTTTGTTCGTTCGAGCAAGAAGGCCGAGAAGAAGGCCGCACCAGACTCGTCAAGTCCTCACGCTGCGGAAGATGTTGATCGGCCTCTACAGGTAACAACATTGTTCTAGCCCTCCATATGAGTCGAGAAGTTATGCTGTATAACTAGCAGAAAAGGCGATCGGCGAGAATACTTGCCCACGTCTGGGTGATGTCCCGGCGCGGCGCGGCGGGTTGCGCAACTAGGGAAGCTTCCTGAGCCCCTATCGGCTAGCGCGTTTCCAAGTCACCTTGGGTACCCGGCTGGCGCAGCTCAGCCATCTCAGTAGGTGAGGGGGAAGACATCAAAGTATCCCCTCGACCGTGCCTGTGACACCACCCGGTAAAATGGTCGAGCTAGTCCTGGCCGGGGTGCCTCCGAGGGATTCTTCTTCAAGATTGTTCATATTCTCATATGGCACTTGGTCTGAAACAACAGGCTGAACGTTTTGGATCGCTTCTCGGTCTCGTCTAGCCCAATCGGAAGCCGAGAAGGATACCAGCGACGAACGTAGCTCGGCTTTGAACGTCGGCACTGACAAAGTCGACGGACCAGCTCCACAAGCCAGTGATGCGGTTTCCACCGGCACTAGCGGGTGGCCCTGCGCGTTTGGTGATGAACGAATCGTAAGAATTTGTGATGGCACCCCAGTTGATTTGCAAGAGCGATCGAGACGACATGTACTGCGACACGCGAAGCAGGGGTCAGATGGAAAATATTGGCTTGACGGAAGCAGACACGGCTTTTGAGTAGGTTGTGGTCTCACTTGGAGGAAGACAAAGACACCACCTAGAGCAAATGCAACAGCCTGAATATGTTTAGAACGGTGAAATAAGTGTTTGCCACTTCTCTACATGTGAACAGCGATCCCCCGCGATCCGGTCAGGCGCGAACAAACCTTCAACCCCTTCTTGACGAAAATTCCAACGCAGATGCCTGACACCGTGCCAAAGCTGAGATCACGGAGGTTGATGATCGATTCGGCAGGAAGAGGTTCGTCATAGGCTCCCAAGGCGCCGGTCTGTGCCGAGGTCGTTTGGGCATAAGCCCTGGTGTCGGAGGCGCAATGGATCGGTTGTTGACGTGATGCGCCGAGGCCGACAGCGACGAGGGGCAAGGACGCGGCAAGGGCGAGTCGGTACGAGCGGAGGAACGAGGCTGCGTGGGATGTTTCGGTGCGGGTGGCGGTGCAAATGCCTTGTTGTCGCATCATGGCTCGGTGTGCGGTGTGGGGCGCCTTGGGCAAGACGACGCGCGCGGGGGCGCACTGACGGGCGACCGACGCGAGCGGTGTAGGCCAGCGTGCAGCGAACATGGTACACTACAACAAAAGACACTTCGGCGATAGTACGTCGGTGTGTGTCAGCTCCCGCTCTCGGGTGGCATCGCGCGTTGTTTACAACGAGAACGCCGGCAGATCGCGAAGGGCGTCCCGCGTCCGATCATATGACGTCGAGTGCCGCACGAAGCGCGGGCTGATCAGGCTGCAGACGTCGGTGGCATACGCTTCTTGGCCAGCACGACAGGGCGCAACTGAGGTAGATGTAGAAATTCAGACTCACAGGGAGGTCGGGATGGGAAGTGGGTTGAAAGCGTGCAAGAGAATTCACGGGATGCGTCGGGTGGGGGAAAGGCAGATCGACGCCGGAAATAGCGCAGCGTGGCATTTGCCAATAAGGATTGCCTTTCGTGTATTTAACTAGTAACTGCTGGCAACTACCGCCATGACCTATAGGTTGACAGCACCCACGAAGGCAAAGTGAGCTGATGAGTCCAAATCTATACCCCAATTCTGATTGTCATCTTCAATCAACATCGTCTTGGTCATCAGAGCTGAGTGAATTGCATGATGCGAAGAGTCATGATGCTGCGAGGTCACCCGTCACCGCCGGCCCACACATCTTTCCACCCAATCAGCATACCCAAGTTGACATATATGAACGTGTACCTCCTTCAGCTCGCAGCCTCAACCTCCTCAAGCAGAGATAGAAGCATTGTCACGCGAACGAGAGAGGCATCCGACTTTCCAAGTGCCCAGCAGGAAAAAATGAAAGCAGGAAGTGGCTCTGGCACTTCATAAAGAAGCGTGAACAGGGACTAGCACCGATCTCCCCTGGGATGATCCCGAAGGATCAAAAGAGAGATCAGCGAACTCTTGGTCCCCTGCCTTTGTCCACGAGTTTGACAGAGAAGAAGAAGGGAGACCCTCGCACGGGTCGGCCCGCGAAGTTTACGCGCAGGGGCGCATTGGGCATAAGCATGGATTAGGTAATAGTAGCTTTGCCGTGTTAGACCAAGTTGCTAACTACCGATTGGAATATGCTACCTGATCGTGGTCTGTCGCGCTCATAACACCCCTTACCCCTTAGAAATCACATTAGAGAACAGAAAGCAAGTACTGCAATCAAACATAAACAACACGTGTACCCAAGACCTTCCAGGCGGATCCAGTCTATTCCGAGCCAATTCCGTCCAACTTCCCTCTCGCCATGATGAGCTAGTTCCGCTCCTTCAATACTCTCGGCTCCGTGGCTCGCTTGTACTCCTTCTCGACGTCATACTCCTTGTTGGGGTATTCAAGTTCGACCTCGTGCTTGAACTCTTCTCGCATCGAGCGAAGGAAAGCGTAAAGATTTCGGTCCTCGTTGAGTTTGCTCAGCAGCGACGACAAGACTTGCTCCGAGATGTAGTTGATAGGCATGATCGATGTTACTATGAAGGAAAGGGAAGCTTGCGGATCAACACGACCACCGCGAGATCACCGAGATCGGGCTTTCTGGAACCAACCTTCATAGGCCGGCTGGGAGACATCGATCACAAACGAGAACGGCCGTCCATAGTTCCTGCGATCGATGTTGGTAAACTTGAAATGTATTTTGTCGCCTGTTCGAGGTTCAGCATTCAAGTCAGCTCGTGCTACTCCCTAAACATGATGAAGCAGGATCGGACTCACGCCCTCGCCCCTCGATCTTGAGCCCCGTTTTCTGCTCGAAGAAAGTACACTCCGGTCCATTCTTGTTGGCTTGTTTTGTGAAAGCTTCTCGTTGCTTCGATTTGTCTGTGGTAAGGAAGCGGAAGCGCGACGCATCCATGTGTAAACTATCAGTAAACATCGCGGATGCTCGCCCACCCACGCGCCAGCCCGCAATCCCAGCACATCACACACTTACGTTCTCGCTTGGCCCGCAGTTTTCTGCGTTCTTCCTCGACCTCGTTGTGCAAAGAGTCGATCTGACCGGCGAGGTGACGCTCCTGTTGCGTGACTTCGCTCGTCTTTAGCCTTGCCTCGCGCTGATCCTCGACCTCCTTGCTCAGGTCGAGCTTGACCTCCTTGGCGCGTTCGATCAAGGCTCTGATCTCTGCCGCAGACGATCGTTTCTGGTCGTCCAATTCGGCCACCGTCGCAGCCAAGTCGCGTTTCCTTTCCGAAATGGCCTGGCCGAGACGAGTGATCGCCTGTTCAATCTCCAACGCGTCGCGCTCGAGCTGCGACACGAACGTGTCATCGTCGTCGTCGGTGTAGTGAGTTTCCTTGTACGGCCGAGGGCACAGGTTCGGCAATGATTGGAACGCGACGGCCATTGCTCGCGACGGCGTCGACGGTTGCTGGTACATATTGGTCGAGGCGTTGAGTGTTGCGCGACGGGAGCGCGGCGTCGCGAGAGCGGGCGAGCGCGGGCTGTGAGTGAGGGGAACTCTTGAGGCAGATGGGGGCATGTTGGATCGTGGATTGGTGGGGATACGCGTTGACACAAGTCGTGGGGTGGGGAAAGGAAGGGAAGACGGGAGACGGGAGGAAGAGTGCCTTGCGCGTCAATACGGCGGGATACAACGCGGGGGAACAGGGGGCGTTTTGCTTCCACCAACGTGAGGCAGCGTCCGGCAGAGTCCGGCAGCGTAAGCGCGCGAGCGTGGGAGTCCACAATCTACAATTTGGTTTCGCGGTCGCAGGGGCGAGGAATCAATCTCAAGCCGGCACGGCCCTGGTGCCGGTAAACACAATTGGAGCTTCAACAAAGGGAGCTTTGGCAGCTTCTCGTCCGTTTCAGGAAAAGATACGAATAGGCTTGCGAGGATGCTCGGCGATGGGATCGAATATATTCGAGATCCAAGCAAGATCCAGATCAGCTGACTGTATGCGCGCTTATGTTGAATGAAAGCGCCGGCGGCCTGGACGTCTTGTCGGTGCCGAGCGTTTGCGCGCATCGCCTTCGACCTCCGCCCGGTTGCCCGCACTACTCCATCTACTCCAGCTTCTCTCAGCCTTCTGCCCTTAAGTTATACGGCCTCTACTCGAGTATAAAAACAAAACACCCCGTTCTTATCCAGCACCGGAGCTACTCGTAGCCTTGTGCATAACCCCTCGCGGACACGTCGTCAACGTACACCTCCAGTCGCGCGCCGGCCCCTTCATCTAACTTTGTAACTTTGTCGGCTCATCTGACTGACCTCGCCCTCGCGCCCCTCACGCCAGCTCGCACCCGCAAAGGGAGCGACGGCTACGACAATCACCATCAGTCCCGCCATGTCCCACTTTGGGTCGCAACAACGTGTGCTCACCCCCAACGGAACGCACCTCGTCGAGCACAAGCCCACGTCCTCGGCGGCGCATCGCTCGCCCGTTAAGCCGACCGTGCACTCGACCTCGTCCTCGGCGACATCTTCGCCGCGGTTGAAGGAGAACTCGCACCGGCATTCGATTGCCGCGCCTACCAAGCTCAACATCAGCACGACCATGATGAACACCGTCACCCACAATGTCGCCACGGCGAACGTGATCGTGCAACCACAGATTTATCGTCACCCCAACAGCCCGACGCCGTCCTACATCTCGTCGCAGCTGTCCGCCTCGACCTCGCCCACCAAGGGGCTCGAGGCGAAAACCAGTCACTCGTCAGCGTCGTCGTCCTCGGGCGGCGCGCTCTCGCCGCTACCTTCCCCTGGCCTCTACACCCGCTCTCCCGTCCTCGGCTCTACACCTGGATTCGAGAATCCGAATCGCTACCATCGCCCCGCTGGCGCCGGTCACTCGACCGAGCCGACCATGACTCAACTTCTCCACGAGCAGCCGACGGGCATGGCCCACTACTCGTCGAGGGCCTATGACCGCGACTCAACCATGGCCAATGCAACAGGAGTAGTCAGCTGGAGGAAAGGGCAGGGTTTCAAAGAGTGGGAGAAGGCGAGGTTGCAAAGCACAGAGGTCAAGCGAAAAGCTGACGTGGCTCAGCTGTGTAAGCGCGAGCGGTCGGATTGCATGGCATTGCACCTTTCACACGAGACTCACCCCCAACATTCCGTCCCTTCTTACAACAGATTTCTACGACCACTACTTTGACCTGTTGACCTACCTCCATGCTCGCAAACAACGACTCGCCGCTTTCAGAGTCTCGGTCGCTCAGCGCCAGCTTTCCCCGGCCCAGGAGCAAGCCGAGTGGACGTCGTACAGTGGTCGGGAGCGTGTCTTGTTGCGCAAGCGACGGACTAAGCTCAAGCTCGACCAGTTCCACATTGTCACCCAAGTAGGCCAAGGTGGCTACGGCGAGGTCTACCTCGCGAGGCACAAGGAAACTAATCAGGTCGTCGCGCTCAAGAAGATGCGCAAGAAGACTTTGCTCAAGATGGACGAGATCCGGCACGTCCTCACTGAACGGGACATTCTCGCTTCGACGAACTCGCCTTGGCTCGTGCGGCTATTGTATGCTTTCCAAGATCCGACGTTTGTCTACCTCGCGATGGACTTTATCGCCGGCGGAGACTTCCGGACACTGCTCAATAACTCGGGCGTGCTCAAGGAAGAACATGCTCGATTTTACATCGCCGAGATGTTCTGTGCCGTCGATCAGTTGCACAAATTGGGTTACATCCACCGAGATCTCAAGCCCGAGGTGAGCAGAGGACACTTCATCATTTCCTACCCTCAGTCACAGCCATTGACGGGGTCCCTCTGTTTCTTTAGAACTTCTTGATTGACCCCAGCGGTCATATCAAGTTGACCGACTTCGGCCTCGCCGCCGGTGCCTTGAACCCAGGCAAGATCGAGAACATGAAGCATAAGCTTGACGAGGTCAAGGACACCGAGCTTATCTACCGCACGACGTTCGAGATGAAGTCGATCTACAAGTCGATCCGCATGGCCGACCCCCGCTACGCCGACTCCGTCGTCGGTTCGCCCGACTACATGGCGATCGAGACCCTCCGAGGTCACTCCTACTCGTTCTCGGTCGATTACTGGTCGCTCGGGTGCATCCTCTTTGAATTCCTCGCTGGCTTCCCACCCTTCTCCGGAGCGACCGCGGAGGAGACGTGGGCAAACCTCAAGAACTGGAGTCGATGCTTGAGGCGACCTCACTACGACCGGCCAGAGGATCGCATCTTCAACCTGTCGGATGTAGGATGGTCCGCCATCACAGCGCTCATCGCGCACAAGGACCGTCGGCTATCGACCTTGGACGAGGTCCAGCGTCACCCCTTCTTCCACGGCCTCGAATGGGGCCGACTAAGGGACAAGAAGGCGCCTTTCGTCCCAGCTTTGGACTCGGAGGTCGATGCGGGCTACTTTGATGACGTGAGTATCACACTTTTCTGAAGATGCCGGTTACCAACGTCGTTGACCCAACTTGACCCTCTCAGTTCTCCAACGAGGCCGACATGGCCAAGTATGCCGACGTTCGTGAGAAGCAACGCAACGTCGACCGAGTGCGAGAGAAGGAGGAGAAGTTCGGCCGGGGTGTCTTCGTCGGATTCACGTTCAAGGCCAAGCGCGACGAAGTGGTCGACCTTGTGGCCCATGCCCACGTCGATGACGACGACGAGACCTTGCAGACGCTCTTCTGATCGCTGACGGGGTTTCCAGGATCGATAATGCCCCCATATGTACACACTACTTTCTCGTTTCGTTTCGTCTCTGCCGTTTTCCGCACCTTTTGTTGGATTTTTGTTCATTCCTTGGCTTCATCTGATTAAGCTTCTACTTTCGTCTCTGCCGTTTTCCGCACCTTTTGTTGAAATCCATTGCTGCCCGATCTCGACATTCCAGTACGGTGAATCCTCGGACTCTGTTCTACCCAAACCATGAGAAAACAAAGAAGAGGACACCAGTCGGAGTCGCTGTGCAACGCGGCCTGATACGTGCACGTGAGAAAAAGACTAAAAAAGCAAACACAGCGAAACCCCACACATCCCCACTTCCTCTCCATCATCCCCATCCTCGAGTCTGACCTGTCCCGCCGCATTGCCAGTTGAAGCAGCTGTTGGCAGCGGGTGACCATGCATGTTAGCAGCAGCTCGCAACATCACGTTCGAGCAGAGGGAACTACTAGTAGGTAGTCACATTTGGTGGGCATAAAACTCACTTTTTGTGGACAAAGTTGTTGATTCATCATTGATACCCGTCATGACGTCTTGCACTGCCGATTGGCGGACAAGGAAACTCCCTGTGACGCCAAATCCCGAGGTGGAGGCAAAGGTGGAGGTGGAGGTGGATGACGTAAGCAAGAGGTTGACGGTGCGGTGAAGGCGAGGTTGACGGTCAAGATCAAGGTCACGCATGAAATGAGGGTAAGTCAAAGGTGGAGGTGCAATGGGGAGGAACAGACGTAGAGGTGAAGGCAAGGGATCAAGGTGGAGGTGATTCGAGGTGGAAGCGAACGTGATGGCGATGGGGTGAAGGGTAAAGGGTGAAGACGAGAATCGGATGTGGAGGTGAGGATGGTGATGGAGGTGGGGATGGTGTGATGTGGTGTGAAGGTGGATGAAGATTAACGGGTATACGAAGGTGAAGGTGAGAGCAAGGTCAGCCCAAGCCCGTCGTACGAAATCAGGTCCGGCCGATGATGGCAGCTGCGGTGGCGGTGGCGGTGCATGCTCGGAGGTGGCCACAAGCGGGACTGACCCGATACAGTGACAACCAGAAACCTCTCCCAAACTTTTTACCTCGCAAGACGACCAGGACTGCCGTGGGCCCCTCTTCGATCAAGAGCGTGCGATCGGAGGCTGGTCACGAGCCGAGTCAAGACGAGAGGAGGGCAGTGGCCAAGTCAGCGACGGTGGTACTTGCAACGAGTGGGAGGGCTGAACTCACGGTGGCTGATGGTACACTACTGCCGACTTCCACCACCTACCGCCTCGGTGCTGCGTCGATGCGCTAGTCGGTTACGGCCCAGTGGTGGAGGAGCCATGTGAGAGGTACTCATCAACGAAGAAGAAGGAAGGAAAGAGAGAGAGGTGAGAGGGGGGAGGGGCTTTTGTACTCGCCCTGAGGTCAGGCTTGGCGCTTATCAGGCGATTCGAGGTCAAGCTCTACCAGCTTGCTTCATCCGTGCCAATGAGGCTAGCCCGCGCCGCCGCCGCTCGGCATCGCAGCTCCCTCGGCGCTGCGGTCTTCCGAAAGGAGACCCCTCAGTCACCCGAGGTCACCAAGTCGACCTGATTTGTAGCAGCAACAATGAACAAAGCAGTGTTCTTGATGGTTGCAAAATGACACTCGTATTTTAACGCATCTTCTCGTACTACTCTGAGTCCGAACGACCCATTACTTGTGTTGCCCGTCCATGGCTCGGAGTCATTTTGAGGGGTCAGAAGATCGAGCTGATGAGCCAGGAGCGCGCCGGTCCCCGTCACGCTCAACTTGTTCACGTCTGACGCGACGAACACCTCGCGTACTACCCTTTCACTCCCTCATCTTTCGATCTCTCACCGACCATGACGATCGCACACGCACACAAACTGCTCGACCAGGAACTCCTCACCGTTCCGGAAGCCCTTTTGGGTCAGCATCAAGACTCTAATCAAAAGCCGACCCTGCACACGCTGCTGCCGCTCGTACGCCTCCTCGTCATCTCGCATAGAGAAATCGAGTCCATTCTCGGCGAGGCCCTAGGGCATACCCTGGCCAGGCTCACCGATGGCCAGTGGAGGTTCCTAGGCGACAACAAGAACGCCTGGAGGACCTTGCTCTTTGCCCTCCTCTACCTCTTGCGAGAAGACGGCGGCAAGGCCACGTCAGGCAGGACCTTGACGAAATTCGAGGATCCGCTCACCTCGGATGCGCCCGAGGGGTCGCAACGACGTGCTCGAGAATACGAGGACTTTCGTCGCGTATCGGGGGGGGGGGGGGGGGGGGGGGGCAAGACTCGATCGGATTTTCCGGTGTAAGTGACGTATGGTTCGAGACGCCAGCGACGAAACGAGCACGAGGCTGACGGCTCGTTGGTGGCACGCTGGTACGGGTTCCCTGAACTGGTCCTCGCACAGGCGTGGGTTACCTTGATCTACGCCGTTGAGGCAACCAGACGCAACCGCCCTCCGATCCCCCTGATCCCCTACACCCCCACCTGGTGGGACGACCGTGCGATGAGGATCGTCGAGGCAATTTTCGGATGGAAAGACCGAGTCTACCAAATCGTCGCGACCTTTGTCGACAGTCGCTTCGTCTCCACCTCGAATACACCCCCCAAGGACGACGATGCTGACGACGCAAACACCGGGCCACCCGCGAAAAGGGGCAAGGATATGGGCTCTTCACTCAAGTCCAGCGTCAAGAAGGCCGTTGTTGAGGCTGTCTGCAAAACAAGACTCGCCAACTCGCCCGACGACGACGTTCGACTCCTTTCCGACCTGACCACACAAATCGCGAGTCTACACGACCAGGCCGCAAAGCAGGTACAAAAGGCGGTGGACCTCTATGATCTAGCGTCCGTGGCAACGTCTGCGTTCCAAGATACCGTGCACATCATCCGCCACAACTCGCCGCGGATGCTCACACCCGACGAGCGTTCCCATCTTGCCGAGCAGACGCTCTGCGACTGGATCCGAGGGGTATCACACCGCCCCCATTGTCTCTTCCCGGCCCTCCACGCGCTCCAATGCGAGTGCAGTTGCACTGACCCGATTGTTCAACCATCCGACCTCTTTGCACAGGATTTGGGGGGCGAGTTCATTTCCATGACCCTACGACGCACTTCTATCCTCATCTACAAGGGTGAAGACGTGGCCAAGACCCTGCTCGAATGGCTACGATGCGTGTGGGTGCCTTGGCGATCGCACGTCTCGAGCAACTCCGTGGACCACGTCGCAGCCGTGCTACTCGCGCAGATCGAGCCCCCTCGATCCTCCGCTTACTCCTTTGTCAAGACCTCAACGATCTCGTGGGCGTCAAAGCGAGAATGGATCGAGCGCTGGGAGGTGCTGCGCCGTCACCTCAGTCAGCAGCTCGCGGAAGCGACCCCTCTTGCCTATTAGAAGTCTGGATCCCGACTCAAGCAGTTGAGTACGAGCGCAAGATAGAGGATGGAAGATAGATGGAGAAGGAAGAGAGACGAGCGCCCGCAGGGCGCGCGACTTCAACCGAATCCGACGTGTCAACCGGAACTCAATCAGGCGCTGGGATCTGGCAGGCACAGAACGACGAATTGAGGAGAGATGAAGCTAGCTAGTACGAATGAAGTAGGGGCATGGAAGTGAATAGTATTAAGAGATAATAAGGTATGATTGGATTCTTGACATTGCCACCACCGCCCCGGCCAACGTGGCACCGGCTCTCGCTACCGCCTCTTCATCCACCGCCAATCTCGAAGAGCCCTCACACGAAACGACGCTCGATCCTCCCCCTTTCAAGCGCGCCAAGAAGGCAGCCACCACCAACCGTCGGCCTGACTCGGGTCCGATCGCCACCCGATTCGATCATCTCGGACCCCTCGTGGCGAAGGTTCTTTTCAACGTCGAGTGCTTTGGAGCGAATGGCTTTGTGCCCCACGGAGAATGGCGATCGGATGGGCAAACGGTCCGGCTTCTAGGCTACAACATCGCCAAGGCGGTCCCCAACAAGTTGTCCCTGCTCCTCCCACTTTGCGCCGACACCCCCGCCCCGGCAGCCACGCGTGACCCGCAGTCAATCGCGGAGACATTCGAGCACGTGACCAGCAGCGGAACCCTTGCCGTGGCTGTAGAGAAGTTTGAGGACCTTCTCGCCGGCATTCTCGGCCCTCTCGAGGCGCGGCATACCGCCTCGTACTGTCGGTAATGGGACCAGAGTCGAGGCGGAAACCCACTTGACGAGCTCGTTGGGAGTGGCGAGGAGCGACGACCGTGCGATACAATCGTAGGTCGGGTCGAACGCCACGGTGAGGTGCGTATTCGCTGCGCGGGCGCGCCAGCCGCCCGCCTCCGGGCCGGGGCGAATGGATCCAGTATCATCCAGCTGACGAACCGTGTTCGCCTTCACTTCCATCGCCGGAGCAGGACTGGGCTGGTCCAGATCGCATCGGAACCCGCTACAGGACCGATGAGGCACTCTGACAAGTCGTCCAGGACGGTGCCAACGACTCCATCATCATTGGCATCGACCTGGGCACGAAATGTCCTATGGCCGTTTCGGCTACCCTCTTTGACCGAAATGAGGTCCAGATTCAAGACGACGTCGTCGTCTACGCGGATGCGCTGGACAAGCCGTTGAGGAAGGCGCAGAGCCACGTTCGGAAGCTCTCGGCTGAACTGGCCGGCAGCCTACGATTCGGTCACGCCAAACCCCCCGGCCACGCAGCGACACCTCTTGAGGGACAACGCCCTGCCACCTCGGCCGCCACGCTCAACGGTCCTGCTTCAGCCCCCTCCGACTCGAGTACGACCGAGCGCGACGACGCCGACGCACGCACTCGCGCCGAGCTCGCTCGTGGATCTTCCTCTCGCCTCCTTCTCGGCGAGCCGGATCGACAGGCCTGGGCGGCCAAGACCAATCTCTTATCCAAGGCTTCGAGAAGGCGCTTCGTCGAGCAGGTGATGGAGGTTTCAGGTTTGAGAACGATGGATTCGTCCTCCGTTTCACGCCGCAGGGAGTCTTTTCGAACAAGTTCAAGCCGGATGCTGATTGTCGTATGGAAACTCGTGCTTCAACCTTTTTGCAGAGAGGGCCTGCGATGAAAAGTTAAAGCAAGCGGACTTGAGCAAGGTCAAGACCGCAGAGGTCCTCCAACGAAAGGACATCCTGTCGCCGCGCCAACGTCCGGTGCTGGTCTTCGTCGGCGAGGGAGGCTCTGTCGCAAGAATGTTCTCGAGTGGTAACTGATGATGACCACGACTCAGACCAATGAACGGGGACGAGAACAGAGTGGCCAGAGACTAAGGGACAGACTCGCGGAAGGCTAGAAAGTGAAGCGCAATGCTAATAGGGAAGAGGGATTAGAGACTAGTAAAGCAGGGAGAATGAGTGACTAGGGAGTTCATGAAGCGTCGCTAGGCTCAATCCCAAGTACCATAATAGGAGCAAGAATCAGATGAAGGACGATACAACCATATATTTCTAACAGGCTCGAGTCGTGGAACACAGAAGGCGACGTATAGGACGAATGTCCTTTGCCGAGACCTCGTTCAAGAGTTCAACAGATTGCAAGAGCGAGGGTTCGTCGTGGAGATCGTCTCGGTCGACGAATACAATACCTCCTCGGTCTGCAGCGACCCCACCTGCCGCAACGAGGTGACAGAGGAGCGATCCCGGTAGGTCCCTTCAGAACATTCTCGCAGTCGTGAACGAGTACCAAGGCGCTGCCGGATATGCTAACGACGGGGACTATGTCCTGCTGGTGTCACATCGCACCGGTCACGGCACGCCGATCGCACAGACTTTTCAAGAATGGCCGAGCCCATGGGGCCGAGCATAATAATCTGCGAGTCATGCTGTGCGAGAAAGAATGCCGTCCGCCCATCCACCGCGACATCGTCGCGGCACGCAACATGCCGACTGTGGGCTTACAAGTCGCCGCGTTCCGACAACACCCCTTCAGGTACCCCAAGGCCGGGAAGGACGAGGACAAGCAGGACGAGAAGGGGCAGCAAGGCAGCAAGGCCACGGCCAAGGCCAAAGGGAGCAAGCCCGGAGGAAAGGGCAGGGACAAGGAGCGCGAGGAGGAAGCGAGGGAAGGGGGAGTTGGAGAAGCCTGAAAGCCGAGTCTCCTGGGCAGTGAAAGGGTGCTTGCCATCGTGCCAGTCGAAAAGCAGAGGATAGGGTCGGTGCTAGGAACGATGGGTGATGTGGTCAATATGTACAGCCTGCTATCCAATTCGTTCAGTCAGCTTCAGAAATAACGGTCGGAGCAGGTCGACGCTATCCCCGAAAACCGTTTCGAGCGTCGACTGGGTAGAGTAGATTGGGTTGCATCACCTTGTTTTCATCTGCAGTGCCAATCCTGCTCAAATCGATCAATCTTTCTTTCTCACCGAGCGCGATGCATTCAACTCCTCCCGCCGAGCCGATCCCAGTTTGCGCCCTTTCGCACTCTCGGCTGAGCGACTCGTCACACCAAACCATTCACATTAAATGCACGGTACCGCTTTGTCGTCCCGCCCTTTCAGGACGAGCCGCTTTGGCGAATCTGACCTCGTCTCCCCAAACTCATACCGCCGGTGACTGGACATGGCGAGGTAATCGAGTCATCGACCCAAGGGATCATCAAATGACAGCATCTTGTGTAACTACCAGGCATTTTTTCAATCCTATGAACCCATTCGATGGGTTCCCCACCCTCCCCCGGCTGCATTCAGCAAGCACTGCACGCCAACGCTTCACTCTTGACGCCTGCAGCCCCCACCCCCACTCGGTGCGAGTCGCCGTCGCTGGCAGCCGTCCGGACTCTTTCGATCCTGCGCACGTGTGCATACCTGTGCATGTGTGCACATCGGTGCATAAGCACGCTTACTCATTCCTCTCTCATCCAATTTCCACTCGACGGGGTGTGGGGATGGGCGACGGTTGAGGTGAGGTGATGGATGATATGGAGTTTGGGGACTTGCGGAAATTGCTGGCGAGATGGAGATGGTATTATGCACCCAGGCCGCGGTGCTCCAGTCTGCAGCAAGAACCTAATACTTCATGTTTTACGTGCTATCCGTCCTGGCTGCCGCAATAGTGGCGATTGCAGTCGTCCTAGTGAGTCTTCTGTCGCCGGCGATCTTTGGGGATCTCTCCGGCGTCTGCAACCTTGCTGACCATGCGACCCCGATCTCGATACCCACCCGGCTACGTTCTGGTCCACCCCGTTGTGTACTCTTTATTCTTTAAATTTACTTCTTCGCTGTCATATAACTGGATTCACTCCCTCGACATCTCTTATGCCAGAAAGCTGCGCATTTCCACGTTATCAACTGCCCGCAGATCAGAACATCGACACAAGTCACCGGAAAAGTTAGGGCTCGTTCTACTTGACCGGAGCCGTTGATTCATGGTAATCCCTGAAGCTCTCTAGAGCTGAAGGTTTGTTCAAGGAAAATTGGGGGAGGCGAGCTGGGGAAATTGACGAGATTCTCAACATTACTAATTCTTGTTGGCGGGGGGCGGCTCTTGGGGAGGCGCGAGCTGGGGAATTTGACGAGATTCTCAACGTTACTAATCCTCGCTGGCGGGGGGCGGCTCCGGCACAGGCCCCCGCGCAAGGCTAGCAGCCGGCAGCCAGCCGGCAACAGACCTGCAGAGACCGGCGCGGACTGGCGCGGAACGGCGGCGAACGGCACGGAGTGCAAAGTCCTGTGTAAGCGTGCGCTTCGGCCCGTCTGATAGCTGTGTGCGAACATCAACATCTCAGTAGCTCATGGTACAGCCCTCCTCGGAGCACCGTGGAGTAGTTCATCAGTCACAAACGGTGCTCAGTGGGTCCGATACACCAGTCATTGGTATCAAGTGGCATTTTTGTCCACCCACCCTGCGGCGATGTCGATCTCTCCCAGTTCACGTGTCTCATCAGCAACTTTGCCACTCGCGCTTTAGTGCAATTTAGTGCAATTTAGCGCACTTTAGTGCCAAAAGCGCACTTTTTGTGAAATTTAGCTCGTTTTCTATAATCTCCGGTGCGCTAAATTGCACTAAGCGCGAGTGGCAAAGTTGCTGATGCTTTAGTCGTGCCTCCCGACGCCGAGTCATTAGACAGCATCTCGGAGCTTGGCTTGACAACAGGCAGTCGGTCGTGCCAACATGGCGAACGAGTACAGTACGCTTATTATGGACCGAACAGATTTGGTGCCTCACACTCGCTTGACGACGACCTAGTGATCAGGTGCTCATTGCGACAGCTCGTCTTGTCCAACGTCAAACTTTGTTTGGAGCAACTGCAGATTCTCTGTCAGACTCACAACTTGTAAGGCTACTCTCTTCGGCGATCAAGGCCTAGAGAACTGTTTTTGCGTATTCGATTGTCTTTATGCACTGAGAGTTGTCCAGCATGTGAGAGTGGCTACATCTTCAACCGAAGCACAGCCAATGACATTTTGGTCCCCAGACGGCATTGCGTACCCCGCCACACGGTCTACCGGCACAAAACATTGGAGTCGTGTCAAGCAGAACTGAGCAAGGAGATTTGTGAACGAGAGGAAAGGTCATTGACAGAGAATGCGACTCAGAACAGACGACGAGCGGCGACCAACAATGACAGCCGCCCTGACGACGACACACGGCTTCGCCGAACACGCCCGCTTCGCAGGCTGAGCGGTCCTCGCCCTATACTCCTGCGTCCGCCCGGCTCCAAGCTGAGATCCGTGCCGAATGGAATCAGTGCTTCACAGATGCCGAGAAGTCAGGACCACCGTCTCTCAAGTGAGCAGAGCAACGGACAAAGTCAGTTACTAAGAAGAATCGAACACACTTTACAAGCATCAGACGGCAAGAGTGTCGGGTCTTGTGCTCCCTCGGCGATTGAGGATTGGGAACTGCGGCGGGACGGAATCGTGACCGATGCAACCACTAAGATCGGAACACAAGGAGGATGCAGATTGGCTCCACGACCTGCCATCCAGCGTGCCATCACTTCGCGCTACCAACAGCCTTTGTATCGAAGCTCGCAAGAAGAAGGACTGGCTTGAGTTCATGCTCGGCGGACCATATGACAAGATCTTATGACCTCGGCTTGATCCTTATCGGCATCGGTATCGATCGGCATCCTTCCCTGCGCTTCTCACATGGGCATCCTCGGTATCTTGATATTTCATCGACCTTCAATTTACGACTTATTCCACCATTCAGGATGTGCTCCAACGGATGCGAGCGCAACAAAACGGTCCTCAAGAACGGTGATTCGAGACTCGTTGGTAGCTCGGATTGGCCTCGCCGAACCCGCGATCTCAATCGACCGGTGCCTTACTCTAAGCATTGGAACTCCAACACGGTGAGATGTTCGCACAGTTTTTGTGGAAGCCATTTCTGGTAAAGCAAAGGATATATCTTGTAATCCACGTGTTCAAAGCCTGCTTGTTTCATTGCTCTTTACACTGCTGTCCGAGCTTTGAAAAGGCTTTGAAGTGAGGCGGCTGCGAGCGGGACTGTAAGCGTGTTTCTCAAGCTTAGGCATACCATCTTTGCGTGTACCTGGTGTTGGTGTAAAGATACCGAAATTGGGCAAGTTATGCAACAAGAGAGTACTATGACCATGTACCTCATGTGTTCGACTTTCCTTCTTCCCCCTTCTTCCCCCTTCTTCCCTTATCTTTTCCTTATTTCCTTCCTGTTTCTCTTTTCTTCTCTTTCTTCCTTCCTTTCCTTCTCTTTTTTCTTTTTTTCTTTATTATTATTTATTATTTTTTCATTTTTTCATTTTTCGCTTCGCCGGCAACTCCCTGGACATGGGTGGCGGCCCCAAGTTCGAGCGCTGAGCAGATAATTTGGAACTGCTAGCCTACACAGGTAGATATCCCCCTGCTCAATCTCTAAATCGCACGATGCCAGTCGCTCATTAGAGAAAGGACGTCCAAATATTTCTCCTTCTTCTCCGTCCCTCTCCGGAGTGACTTGATTTGATTGAAAACGTTTCCATACGGACCTCCGGCTCAAGCGCGCGTCTCCGAGATTCGACCAATGGCCTGATCGGTCGGATTGGCCATGTGAGCCCGTGCCAGCCTGTGCCTGGACCAGACCGCAGGCAAGTCTGAGCTTTGCAGAGCGTGTTCGATCGAGCTCCTCGTTTCGAGGGAGGCCCGCCTCTCTCTTGTTCTCCTGCGCTCTTCACGGAATAGTGATGGAGTCTGGTCCGCACTCCCTTGCCGGGTCCATGGACGATACGAAAGTCGCGGACCCTCTCCAGTCGGTCGACTACGCGGTGTCCGGCCTCGCTTCCCAGCGCCAGCGCGGATATGACGAGGTGCTACAAGCGCTTGAATGGGACTCCCAACCCCCCATCACCGACGAGGAGGAACGTGAATTGATCAAGTTGATCGATTGGAGAATCCTGCCGCTGATATGGTTTGGGACGGCTATGCAATACGCTGACAAAACTGCGTGAGTTGGGGACTTTGCAACACGCGGACGCCCAGGGCATCGACTCGGCACGTGAAGTGGATTGTGCTCGAGGCAACACTTGAACTCTTCAAGGCCGTCGGCTCACGTGCTGACGCGTCGTTCGGCGACTCCCACCTTGTTTGCTGATCATACTTTGAGATCCAAAAAACCTTTTCACAGGTTGTCTGTTGGTGCTCTCTTTGGATTGATCCGCGACCTCAATCTTTTCGTTGCACAGACGGGTGGAACTTTCGACACTCACGTGAGGCTTCTAGAGTAGCTCGCACTGTCCACCACGCACTGATACTCACGAGCCGCTTCCCCGGCGATAGAAATACACCTTGGTTTCGATAATATACTATGTTGGGTAGGTCTCAGTGCCGAAGGGACGCCTGTCTGCAAGCTTCCATGCTTGATTCCGGCGCGCTTTACATCAAAAGTGCCGAACTGATCTTTGCGCGAATTTGCTTTCCACGTTCCTCCGTCGCCTACGCACAGCTACGTCGTTGGAACGCCTATACTTTCGACAATAGCACAACGCTTTCCGACGGGCAAGATGTGTTCGCTTTATGTGCTACTCTGGGGCATCGTGACCCTTCTCACACCCACCTGCACCGGGTTTGAGGGTATCATGGGGCAGGTGAGGCGCACAAGCTTCCTCTTCTGCAAGGCTCTTGTGGGGACACTTGCTGAATTGTTCATGCCAACAGCGATTCGTACTCGGCATATTAGAAGGTGGGGTATCTCCGGCGTTTCTGACGATCCTTGGTAAGTCATGCGCGAGCGCACAGGAGCTTGTCCGCAGCCGAGGTGGACTGATCGAGCGGGACCCGGTGGTGCTTTCTGTTGTCAGGCATGTGGTACCGCAAGCACGAACAAGCTCTTCGCGCGCCAATTTTATATTCTGCGAACGGATTCTTCGGTGTGTAAGTATTTAGAGGGCAGCGCTCTACTCGAGACATGATAGTTGACGAGCCCCTGTTTGTTCTCGCAGACCGTTGCTGGCCGTGGTCTACGGGCTCGTGCATATCGGATCTCGGGCGCATGCCTGGAAGTCGATCTACTACTTCCTTGGTGTATTGACGATTATCTTCGCATGCTTCCTCTACGTATTCCTACCCGACTCGCCCGTTTCCGCCAAGTGGCTGACTTCTCGTCAGCGATATGTCGCCGTTGAGCGTGGGTCCGAGCTCGTGCGGCCTCGATGGCCTTGATGAGCTTGCTGACGCTCTTCTTGTGTCCATTCGTCATAGGCTTGCGAGACAATCAAGCCGGGCTGAACTCAAAGCGGTTGAAAGGATCGCATCTACTCGAGGCCGTCTGCGACATCAAGGTCGTTGTTCTCATGCTTGCGACCTTTTGTACTTGCGCATCGGCCGGCGTCATCGGCGCATTCTCGCCTCTCGTCATCTCGAAGGGTTACGGCGCTGATGCTCTGCGCACGCTGCTATTGCTGATGCCGACGGGGTTGGTCGCTGGATTTTCAAACATCATAGGAGGGTCAGTGCGATTGGTTCAGTCATTCGATCCTTCCAGCTCTGTTGACCTGAACTTCTCGCCTTCACATCCTCAGGTATATCGCGCTCAAATACAAGAACACGCGCATTGCAGTAATCATTTCCCTCTCAATATTGAGCGCAACGGGGACCGCCTTGCAGTGGCGTCTGACTCTGGCGAAGAAGGAGGGGTTGCTGGCCGGAGTGTACCTCATTGTTGCGTCGTCCGGCGCCCTGGGCGGGCTGACGGGCCTGGCTTGTACGTGTCCTCAACTTGCGTGGGTCTTTTGACTCGATGTCACGTTGCTGAAGTGGCTCTACACTGTCTCACACTAGTATCAAATACCGCTGGTGCGACAAAGAAGATCGCTGTCTTCGGTTTAGTTTTCATCTCGATCGCTGGCGCCAACATCGCGACTCGTGAGTGCATTCCAGGAACCCGATCATCATCGTCAGAGACGAGGCTCACGTCCGGTCCCTTCTTATATAGCTTTCTTGTTTAAGAAGTCGGAGCAACCGCGGTACCCATTTGCGTTTAAAGCGACCATGATCCTGCAATGCGCTGGCATCGGGCTTTGTGTTGTCTACGGGTCAGTCGGGCTTCGTTGGCTGCAGCGCGCGTTTGTTGCTTCTTGGCACCCGACGACGAACCTGAACAAAGTCTTCCAAATTGCAAATCACGCAGTGCCCTCTGCATCCGCGAAAACCGACGACGAGACCGGAGTGTCGAAAAGCAAGCCCAGGACTTGGCTTTCAGTGATTCGACGGACAAGCAGAACGCCGCCTTTCGTTACGTTTGGTGAGAACGATATCATCTTATTCGCATTCAATGCATATTGGCGGACAATCCTCTACTTCCGAAAGACATACGCGACCGGATTCTATAGGTGTTCTCTTTTGTACTTCTCGTACTAGGCTTATATTGCATGCATTGCAGAACTGCATCCGACTTCTATGATGTTTGATCGAGGCCACCCTCCGCCCTGATCTTGCTGAGCTCGGCCTCGATCTCTTGAGCCTTCTTTTCATCGTCCGGATTGAAGAGTGCAGAGTACATGAGGTACGCTTCCTCGAGCTACCCAAAGGTCAAAGTCGCAGTGTCAGTCGAAGCGAATGGATAGGGAGGTACTAGGGCCGGACTGACTTTGCGGTACTGTTCCGTCTTGACGGTAGCGATTTGCTTTTTCGCCGGAAGACCGGAGTACAACTCGATCGTGCCTCGGAGTTTGGCAATGGCTGCACCGGGGTTCGTCGGAGCAAAGTCAGTGCGTCGGACAGGACGGTCTGGACGCATACTTCATACTTAAAAGCTGTACGCACCTTCTTCGCCTCGTCTTTGGGCTTCATTCACTTCTTCCGCGTCGACTGGCAAAGGCTCCACGTCCCCTTCATTGTCTTCCGTCGCGTCGGGACGATACTTGTCCTCCACGATCTCGATCTCGACACCGAACTGGGCCAGGGCGATGTCACCACGAATGATCGCAAGATTGAACCTCCACTGCAGCGCCGTCTCGGCCGTGATCCATGACCCATTGCCGTTGTTGATAGGCTCGAGGGCGGTGTCAAGCGCCGAGCAGACCTTTTCCGAATGCGCGAGCTGTGCCAGTGATGCCACTTCTTCCTGACTGGCAACGACAGAGGCAATGGAGCGCAGAATGACGGCTATGAGATCACCACGCTCCTCAAAGAACACTTCGATTTCTTGAGTATGCTCGCCGTCAAATTTGATGCGAGTTATCAAAGGTAGCAAGTCCCCCACGCCCGATTCCATCAACTCGCGCGCTGCCGCCTCCTCCTGCTTACTCATGAGGAACGCCGTTCGGTCGGCACTACAGCGGTTGCCATCGGCGAGGACGAGAAGGTGGGAGAGGCTGAAGTCATTGCCCGAGTCGGCATGCCACCTTATTGCCTCTTCGTACTTCTGACTGGCCAAGGCAAGCCATTCGCCGGGATCCCTCGACTCGCTCGGGTCGAGTTTTCGCCGCTTCCCCGTCTCTTCAGAGAGGAATTTTGCTTGAGCGAATGTTTTGGCGGCTGGTAGCACGAGCGCATAGTGATGTAGCGACCAGGCTTGGAGATAGTAGAGTTGCGGCTCGGCTTCGAGCGCGATCGTTTGCTGCTCCTTGTTGACTAGACCGAGTGCTCGCAGTTGATCGTTCGTCAATTCGACCTTCTCGCTGTCCTCCTCGCCAGCTTGGTCTTCGTTTGAGGCTTTTCCCTTCCCGTTGCCTTCAATCTGTCCTTCTTGAGCCTGCGACGAGTGATGCTTCGGCACCAGCGGTAGCAGGTCTTGTACGCCGTGGAGGATCCCTCGCAGCAGACCCCTCGCCTCTTCCATCTTGTCCTCGTCTCCTGACGACAGAAGTGCGACCGCCGACGATCTCAATTCGAAAAGATCGGATACAGAAAGTCGATCGCCGTCCAAGGGCATGGTTCGGACATCGCCGTCCTGCGTCGAGGTCGAGACGTCTCCGGAGCCTGAAGCCGATCCTGCAACTGGCGCGGTCGACGAACTGCCAATACCAACTGAAGACGGGTCGAACGCCGCGGTGGCTGTCCTCTTGATCTTTCCAGCAGCTTTGAGTCCTTTGGGCGGCATCGAAATGGTGGTGAATGAATCGTAGGTCGACGCAGAAGCCAGGAGAGCGAGCGCTGCGAAGCCGGCGGCGGCGCGTGAGGCCGTGAGGAGCCTCCACAAAGTGTACCGCGCCGGGCCCGGAGCAGCCCGGAGAACGCATGGATTTCACGTACCAGAAGCAAGGTAGTAACGTACACAAGTCATTCAAAACACACGCCCCAAAGTAAAAATTACAATGACCAAACTCCCCGTCCCAGTCAATTCAGCAATTGTTCTGCCGCACCAACTCGGGAGCTCACGTGTACCAAGTGGGGGTCGCGTACTCTCCGGTCAACACATAGCGCCCCACCTCGGCCTTCTTATGGGCGACGGGGTCGTGCAAGGTATGGGTGCGTACATTGTTGAAGAAGTGCGCGAACCCAGCTCGGAGTGCGATGCTGCGAGAGCCAAGCGCTTCGTAGATCTTGCTCGTCACCTCGAGCGCAAACTCTGTCGAAGTAACCTTGGCCGCGGCGATGCGCACGGCGGCGTAGCCCCTTTCGTCCTCCGTGATTTGACGGCTCTCGCGAGCGAGCAATTGGCCGATGATCTCACCGGCTTGGTCAACTTGGGCCTCGAGGGCCCACAACTTCGCTTGCCACTCGCCATAAAGCGCTTGGATGTAGAACTCTTCGCTACCGGTCTGCTTGGGATCGGCGGCGAACGGCCAGCCGCGCGTGTTCTTTGCCGTGAACAAGGCGCCCTTCTTCAACGCACCTTGGGCCGTGCCGGTGTAAAAGTTGGTGAATTGAAGCTGGATCGCGGGCAAAAGAACTGCAAGGGTACTGCGGGCTCAGCAATATGATAGCTCTCGGCTGATCTTGCCTAGAACTCACGGGTGTTCCACGCCCCGAGGGGCACGAAGATCTTTTCGACGAAGCCGAGTGCCTCGGACCAAGGCAATCGAACATCCGAGATCGTAACTGAGCCGGATTGGGATCCCTGAATTGCGGGAGGGTTGGCTCGCTCAGTCATCCGCAATTGCTCCGAGGCTGGAAAGGAGGAACGAGTGCAGACGTACCCTCATTCCGAGGACGTCAACCCAGTCATCACCGAACTTGATACCGGGTTGTTTAGACTCGGCGATGGCAAAGACGTGCGTTTCAGTGCCCTTGAGTACGCCCTCAAGAACGGTGAGATCCGACACTTTCGATCCGGTCGAAAAGGCCTTCCTGCCGTTAAAAACAATGCTCTTGCCGTCCTCGCTCTCGGTGACAGTGAGATCGGAGTCTCTGCATAAGTTGAATACACAGCGATTCAAATATAAAGGAAGTCTTTCACATGAATCAGGAGTGAAACGGTGTACTTACCGAGGATTGACAGCGCCTCCCAAAATGAAGCGACCCTCGGTGACCCGCTTGGCCAGCGCATCGGCTTGTTCTTGGGTACCAACGACCTGGGCGGTCCACGACCAAAGGTAGCTGTATGCTAGGATCATGCCAACCGAAGAATCACCCCTGGAGATGATGCGCTGTATCTTGTAGCTCGCCTCGAACGGCAGTCCACCTCCACCATAGCGAGTCGGGCCTAGCGCCGTGACGAGGCCAGCGTCCTTTAGGAGCTGAATTTGCGCGTAGGGCACCTCGTTTCGATTGTCACGCTGCAGAAGAGAGTAGAAATGTGGTGTTCATCAACTTATATGAACAAAAGGTCCAACGAGCTATATTACGCACCTGGGCAACATCCAAACCGAGGAGGTCCGAAACCTCCTCGGCTCGCCTGAGGAAGTCCTCGAGTGAGACAGGTCGGGAAGCAGTGGTGTAATCAGGGTAGGAGATTTTCGACCCATTGCCGAGCTTGAGACTGTCGAACGATGTAGGAGGTGTATCGACGGCGTGAGGCATGTTGATGGTGATCGTTCTATGAAAGGAAGAGAGGTTGAGGAAGTGGTGCTCCAACAGAGGCGGGCATGTGAAGGCAAGCGCGCGGAGAAGATGACGAAGCGATTGCGCTATACCGCGCCATGACTCTTGGAGCAAGTGCCCATTAACCGGGATGGCGCATTTTATCGAGGAAGGGACATCCTGGGAAGTGGGAGGCCTCTTCCAGTCGCTGCTAGTGAGCAGGCTGGGCGCCGAGGTCACGTGCACTCTTGATCGAAAGTCCAATGTACCTACTACTTACCTTAGCGCGGACAAGTTCAAGCGCTCTTGACAAAATGAAAGCGGGACCAGCCTTCACTACTGTAGTCAATTCGGCGGGGGAGCTCTTGCTCGATCACCCTACCGAACCGAATGCCGTGCTCGATCTGACCCGCGGCGCCGCTGTGACGTGCGAGCACGTTTGGCGAGATTGCGCAATCAGCCCCTGATTTTCTTAGGCCCACGGCGGATTAGCCGAGCGCCCCGCTGTGAGCGCACAACGCCGCGTCAAGGCCCCACCTCTCACAGTGAAGTGAAGAGAAAGAGCCAACTGCGCATAGTCAAACTCGGACGGATGCTCACCCGCTCGCCGAGTAGCGATTGCACGACTCGACCCTTCAGGCACCACACCTTCCGCGCTTGCTCCGCATCCAAACTCTCTCACCAGTACGCTCGTCAGTCGCTCAGGCGAGCCTTCGCTTCTCGTCTTCCACCATTCTTGGATACTATCATCTATACCCTTCATAATATGAGCGTCTTTGTCGGCCCGACCGTTCAACAAGCGCTGCTGCTGCACGCGCCTCGGCAGAGGTACCAGCTCTCGGAGATTGAGGTGCCCACCTTCCATGCCGACGAGGTGTTAATCCGCATCGAAGCCATCGGTCTCAACCCCATCGATCACAAATCGGCTGACTACGGGTTTGCCCTTCCGGTAAATACCTTACTTACCTGGACACATCCAAGCACTCTTCGCCTGGTACGCGCTCCTGAAGACCCTTAACGATGTTCTTTGATCTCAGGTGCTTCCCGCCCTGAATGGCCGCGATTTGGCCGGCGTCGTGGTCGGGGTCGGGTCGAACGTTCAAAGGTGGAGATTTGGTGACCTCGTTTTTGGACCCTCGACGGCCTATCGCGATTACAGGACATCAGCTTTCCAGGAATTTGCGGTTGCCTCGGAACATTGCTTGGGCTCGGTCCCAGTCAAATCGAGCGTTGAGCAATGCGCTGCCCTTGGTAAGAGATGCTCTCTGCTCCACACTAACCCTTCCAACTCGGAGCCTAACATGCTGTAACATGTTGTAAATTCATCTCTGGCAGGTGTTGGAGCAGTCGCTGCCGCACTCGCTATTGGCTCCGCACTCGGGATCGCGATCCGCGGGTTCGTGCCTCGCTCCCTCGCCATCGGGGCCGAAGGCGAGTCTCCTGAGTGGGTCAAGACGACCGGTTCGCCAACTCCAATCAAAGAACCTTCGGCACAGTTTGGTGACTGGATTCTGATCTGGGGAGGTAAGAGCATCGCGTAAAGGTGGGGACTCGGAACGGGGTGCATGAGCTCACACCTCTTTGACTAATCAGGCTCTACGACATCAGGCTACTTGGCGGCACAGTTAGCCCAGACAGCAGGATTGAGAGTGATAGCAGTAGCCAACAGAGAGCGGCATGAGGAGCGACTTCGTGCGGTCGGCATCGGTGAGTGTGGTCAGCGCCTTGCGACTTCGGTCTGGTTAGGAGGCTTGGCTGATCGCCCGTCCCTTTCCTCTTCGCAGAGCACGTCGTAGATCGAGACGACCCTATCGCTGCGGTTGCCAAGATTCGAGAGATCACAGGTGGTGCACTGCGGTACGCTATCGATTGCGTCGGCAAGACCAGTGCCTCGCACGCTCTGGAAGCTCTGTCCCTGTCAGCAGACACTTATTTGGTCGGCCTCTCGGGTTTACCCAAGACCGCTCGCTCGGGAGTTAGACTTTGTGAAGTCGTCAGTCGGATCAAGTATCAGCTATCTTCAAACATGACCATATACTAATGAGAAAACCGATCTCGACCTATACCAGCCAATAAAAACGTTTCACACTAACGCCGCCGTCGGCTCGGGATTGATGCGCCTGCTCGAGGAGCTGATCGACAACAATGAGTTGGTTTTACCCGCGGTGGAAGTGATTTATGGAGGGCTCGAAGCAGTGAACGTAAGGAGATTGCAATATACACGAGTGAAAAAGACCGAGCTCGAGTGCTGACAGGTTGCACATACTTTTCACTGCACAGAACGGGCTCGATCGATTGAGAAGAGGCGAGTGTGGATTTGGCCGGATAGTAGTTCGCATTTCCCACGCATGAATTTGATATTGTACGATCCCGTTTTTGGCCGACGCTTCCGCGCTGACCCGTGTCACGAAAGCGAAGTAGACCCGCGGGGAAGCAGAAGCTACTAGTGAGCTGCCAAAAAGTCAATTGCGGGGCTGTGCCTAGATATAGTCCGCTAGATCGTCTCCTGAGACTTTTAATAAAACGTTTCATTTTCACGACTTTAAAGTGCGCCAAAGTTCAAGATGACGCGAGCGCTAGTGACCGATAGGTCGGTCGACTAGTAGGCCCTCACTGCGCGAGCACGCCACCGCGCGCCGCCTTGAACAAGTGACGAGAGGGGGCAGTGTCCTGCGCGGCGGTATTGGAGTTTGGGGACCGCGATGCAGACCACCGATCGCGAACCCCACAATGCGAGCGATAGTTGCACTCTGTCCTTGTACTTCAAAGGACAGTCTACCCATTCCTCTCGGTGACAATCTCAACACCAACGCTCACGTCCACCATGCCATCCACCGAAGCCTTTGCCAGCGCTAGAGGTGCCTCGGGCGAAGCGGCCCGGGCTCCACTTCAGTTCGGTTATTGTGAGCCCCACTGCAGTGCAGCGCGGTTGACTCCCTGATCTACCGAAACCCATTCCTTACCAGTCTCATTCTGCAGGGGTGCCGAACGTTTCGGGAGGTTTGGTCGTCAGCAAGATCGAACAACGCACCGATTGGTCCCCCGAGTACAACGTGAGTGACAACATTGGACATACCTCCCACGTCACTTTCCGATCGTTTGGACCGACAGGCTTTAGCTGCCTTTCATCATCATTCCTGAGCTCACCCATTTGGCACCAACCGTACCAGGTCAAATTGGCACAAATTGCCGAAAGTGTCGGCTTCTCCCACGCTTTAACGCAAATTCGCTTCATGGGTGGTTATGGTGCCGAGTTCCAGCATGAAAGCGCCTCGTTCTCGCAGCACTTACTGGCCCACACGACCAAGCTCAAACTCATCATCGCTATCTTACCTGGACCCTGGTAAGTCCTGTATATCTGACCTCTGGAGTTTCGACTTGACAATCCGCGAGACCTCGCTGACAAGGCCTCTTCGTCCTCGCCCACTTCTTTAGGAACCCCACACTGGCAGCGAAGCAACTCGCTTCGATCGACCATTATTCAAATGGTCGTGTGGCCGTCAACATCGTCTCCGGCTGGTTCAAGGGCGAGTTCCAAGCGATCAACGAACCGTGGCTCGATCATGGAGAGCGCTACAGACGGTCAGAAGAGTTCATCAAGGTCTTGCGCGGGATCTGGACGGCACCGGAGAGTTTCAGTAAGTCGAGGTCTAGCCACGTTGTTTAAGTCCCACATCGTTTTTTTACTGAACTTTCAACCGCCATGTCCTGAATTCCGGTAGCTTTTCATGGCAACTTTTATCAGTGTGAGTGCGCTTTGCGCTTGTCTGATGGCAACGTGTTAGATAAGAGAGCCTGCAACATTCGCTGACTCTCATCTTCCTTTGCTGCCCATCACCGGCCAAAAAGACAATAACTACCCTCTCCGACCGCAACCCATTCAAAAGAACGGTCCCGAGATTTTTCAAGGCGGCAACTCTGCTGATGCACGCGGTATGGCCGCCCGAGTTTCGGACCTCTTGCTCCTGAACGGTCAAAAGACGATCGCCGATATCCGCGAGTTGATCGACGATACCAAGGAACGTGCCGTCAAGGAAGGTCGAGCAGGTCAGGTCCGTCTAGGCGTCAATGCGTTCGTCATCGTGCGCGAGACGGAGGAGGAGGCTTTGGCGGTGTGGAGGGAGATTGTGGGCAAGGCCGATACCGAGGCGGTACAGGGGTTTCTTCAGCAGGCTAAGAATGCGGGCGCTTCGGCTTCGGATAAGAAGGGTATGTGGGCCAATAGCGATGTTAATGATTTGGTTCAGTACAATGATGGTTTCAGTGAGTCGTTGGCAATATTTTTCCGATAGTACAGACGACAAAACTCACCAGCCCCTGAACTTCTCCTTCTGCAGAGACCAAATTGATCGGTACCGCTCGACAAGTCGCCGATCGAATCCTCCTATTCCGGTCGCTCGGGATCGACTTTGTCTTGACCGCATTCTTGCACTTCCAAGAGGGTGAGTCTTTAGCACTGAAGAGCCTCCAAAATCACCTCTCAACTCCATTGCCATCTTCCATACAGAAATTGAAGCGTTCGGACGCGGCGTGATGCCTCTCGTGCGACAGGGCGAATCAGAAGGGCGTGGGCTCGATGCCGAGAAGGAGATTGCGATCTCGGGCCACATCTACCAATGAGCACAGATTCATCCGGACTTATCCTGTACATTCTTCATAAAACTTCAATCTAGGCTGCCAGCTTTTTCTCCCCCAAGTCTTTGAGAGGCGGTAGTTTGCCCTTGACGCCATCGTCAATCATCTTTCTCAGTTCGACAAACTCGTCACCTTCCTTGAGTTCCTCGATCCCTCGACCGTACTGCTTGCCAAATTCCTTGGCAGCTGTTGGGACTAGATCCTCGACTTTTACATCGTAGTTCTTTGACTTGAGTTTGGAAAGTTCAGCTTGTGCGGAAGTGGCCTTGACGTCGTCGAGTCCACACGCGACGATCATGTCGAACCAGCGCCGAGTCTGTTCTTCGACGTTGATTGCGAAGCCGTGAAGAGAGATGCGGTGTCGCATGTGGATGCCGATGGAGCCTATTTTGAGAGTGGGGGAGGTGAAGACGCCGGTGTGTTCGAGTGGGTAGACGGGTACTCCGAGCGAGCGAGCGAGCGTTTCGAGGTATCTTTCGAGGTGGTCGACGTAACATCTTGTCGAGAGCTGGGGTCGGATGCCAGGGGGAGGGTCAGTCAACGTGTCATGAGCCGGATCGGAGGAGCGCACGTTTGCTGACTCACATCACTAGCGACGAGGTCCATCAATGAATAGCCGACCAACTGCCCTGGCCCATGGTAGGTCGTTTGCCCTCCCCTCATCGTACTAACATAGTCCGCCCCCTGTTTCGTCAGCCTCTCCCCCTCTATCCTCAACGCTTCAGGGTCCGTTTCCCTCCTTCCAGCGGTGAAAACGGGCTTGTGCTGCAACAACAACAACACATCGGTATGGGCGATCCTTTCGAGTGCGGCTCGGTCCGAAGAGGTGTAATTGGCTTCGGCGAGGCGAGATTTGGCGGCCCAGCGCGAGGCGACGATGGACTCCTGCAGGAGCAGCCCGAGCGAGTAGGGTAGTGGGTCGGGGAGGTAGGTCCATCGGATCGGGGTGAGCGCTTGACGGGCAGAGGAGGCGAGGGTCCGGGTTGATGAAGAACAGACTGTTGCTGCTGCTGCCATGGTGGTGCTATGAAGCTGTGTGGCTGTGTGGTGGTGGCCAGGAAGTGGAAGCTCAGTCTGAACGCGAGCTCGACGCGTACTCGACGCGCGCTCGTCATTTGACAGGACAGTCATTTGGCTCCATTTGGCTCAGAGGCTCAGCTCATGATTCGGTCAGTGGCAGGCGGCAGGAGTGCGGCAGGCGGCCCCCCTCTGCGCGTATATCCGCCCCTCTTGACTTCAGTCATCCTTCACTTGGCACTCTGACCCGTGCTCCCTGATCCCACCGACCATGGCGGCGGAAGTAGCACCCGCCACCCCCTCGGACTCGGATCGGGGGAGTGCTGCAGGCTCCGTATCCGAATCGACCCCATTAGCCCCAGCCGAAGCCACGACATCGACCGTCACCTCGACCTCGTCCTCGTCCTCGTCGGCGGCGGCTTTGGCACCGATACCGAGCTTGATCAGTACGACCACCGCGTCGTTGGCCTCGGCAGCTCGTCTACCGCGTAGTGTTTCGGCAGGCAAAGAGGTACAGACACCACCTGGTAGTGACAGGAAGACTTCCAAAGGTCAGTCATCTGCGCGCTCGATACGCTCGACGCTCGTGCCCTCCATCATCCGCCCCACCCGGACCCGGTCATTTCCGCTGTCCGCCCGCCCGAGTCGCGTCCGAGTGTGCGATAACTATCGACTGCCGCCTGGCAAGAGCACATTCCTCAATGAACATCCTTCAAGATTCACCCTCCCAGCCGAGTCCAGGCCCCAGGCCCCGATCTCGAGCGCGACCTCGGCCGCCGACGGGCTCAGCGGTACCGACTCGGCCGGTCCGGGTCCTATCGATCGGATCCGATGGCCCCGAACGCGTGTGCATGTACTCAGCCTGACACGTGCCAAGCCGATCACCCTGCCGTCCCAAAGCCCATGCTCTCATACATCCACTTTACTCTAAAAGCAAAGCTAACTACGGAATATTTTTCTATCTATACCACAGCCAAGGATCTGTCCCACGTTCGGTGCCGATTCTTCGCCGCAGGGAGCTGTACGGCGGGAGCAGCATGTTCCTTCTCGCACGAGGTCGTCGCGCCTGGCACAGTGAGTAGTAGCATCTTCAGACTTAGATTCAAACCAGGACTGAAACTCTGCTCTACTCGCACCAGGCCAAACCGGTCTGCAAGTTCTTCACCCAAGGCAACTGCAAGTTCGCCCACAAGGCAAGTCGTGCCGGCTCTGAAGAGCTTGAAACCCGGCGATTATGTGATCGGCCCAGCCGCTGACCTGCGATTACCATTTTGGAAATCAGTGCGCACTCGCCCACATACTACCCGGACAGCCCATCTCGTTTGATCGCAAGAACAAGAGGGCAGCCCAATCCGCACTCCGAGATGCCCAGGCCCAGGCGCAGATGCAAGCCCATGCATCATCGGCAGATGTCGTCGGTCCCTCGACTTCGCCTTCCGCTACCTCATCCTCTACTGCAATCGGGTCGAGTCCAACGCAGGTCCCCTCCTCCGGTTTGGCCAAGATCTTTCAGGCCAGCGGTAGTACGGCACAGCCCTCGGACATGGGAGCAAAAAGCTGGAGTCGAGTAGCGGGTACGACGACCTCGCCTCGACAGTCGTCCGCGGTATTGTCGACCAGCCCCGGATCGAGATGGCCGCCAGAAAGCGAGGAAGGAATGAGTCCGACGAGTAGTGCGATGCCCGCGACATCAGCGGACCCGACCGCAGCGGCTTCGTCGCAGCTGTCGTCACCGGGCTCGACCGCCATCTTCATCTCGGCACCGTCGGGGCTCTCGCAAATGTCGGCCCAGCTCGCGAACCCATCCAACAATGCCCGGTCCTCGGTGGCCGTCCAAGTGATGCTCGGGCAGCAGGCGCGCCGCATGTCGAGCACAAGCGGGTCGCTGTCCCCACCTCGTCCCGCCGAATCATCGCACACCCGTGGGGATTTCGGCATGGGTATGTCCCCACCGCTCGCGATGCAGTCCTCGTCCTCGATTGGGGCCGGTACAGGCGCACCCACGCACAGCATTTTTGGCACCTCGCCCTTCTCCGGAGGCTCGCGTGCGCTCTTCATGCCCTCGTCCTACGACAGCAACGAGGACAGCTCTCCGCGCTCTCCGCCACCGAGAGGCGGCATGATGGCCGAGCAGATGCGTCGCAACTCGTCCCGAAACGGTGGCAACCTTTTTGGGATCGGTGCGTCCAACTCGTTCGGACTCGAGGACAACGCAGAGGACGGGGACGACGACGAGACCGATGACGTCTTCAACAGCGAAGGTTTCCTTCCCTCCTCGCTCAACGAACTTCTCACACCAGATGAAGTGCGAAGGCGAGCGAGTCGAGCCGGCATGGGCCTCGCCTCGCCCTCGTTCAACCCGTTTAACAGCCAATCGGTACCACCAGATCTCATGCTCTCCCGTAGTCGACCTCCCATGCCGCCCACGACCCTCTCGACGTCGTCCAGTAGCTCAACACGCGGATGGGGTGCACTCAGTGCCAGCGCCGAAGGGACGAACCCGACCGCCTCGGCTTTCAGCCCGAGCAAGATGACGCCGTCTCGGTCCCTGCTCGCGACTTCCCGTGATGCATTAGGCGCAACTGGACCTCCTTCCAGCCCTTCCTATCTCACCTCCCCGAATCGCAATCTGTACTCGTCGACCTTTGACCCCCCAACATCAAACTTTGGCTTGCGACCTCCCGTTAAAGCTGGTGCAGAGCTTTCGCCTTCACTCAGCCCTCTCCCTGCACCTGGATCGTTGCCAGGTGGTCTTGCTGCTGGTCTCTCGCAACTCCACTTGATCCCACCGTTGCATACGGGTGATACGCCTCCGAGCTCGCTGGGGACGATGACCACCGCGATCGGCTCGCCTTGGAAAACGATGGGGGGCAATCTCGGCTTATCCAAGTCCCCTCCACCGGCAGCAGCGACGGGCGCATGGGGTACGACCGATCGATCGGTCGCACAACCTACGACGACCAAGACCTGGGCCAGTGTGGCTAGCTCGTCGTCGTCTTCTTCTTTCCCGACGACGTCAGCGAGACCTTTGAAGGTGGCGAGGGGGATGTCGAATGGTGGGCATCCGGTTATGGGTATGGCCAGCCCGCTGTCGAGGCCGGAGGTGATGGAGGACGATTCGGATGAGAGGCTGGAAGAGGACGAGATCCCCTTCTCGATGGACACGTAGCCATGTTGAGTGGGCTTGATCAGCCGACGCGCACGCGTACGCACACCAAAAAATAGAGGTTCATCGCTCGCATGCTATTCTTTTCTTTTGCTGGAGATTGTAAGGGCTGTAGATACGCTTTCTTCTTCAAAAAATAGTAGGATGTGGCAGTAGTGACAAAATGCGGCATTCGTTCGCCATTTCCTTGTCGGGGCCTCGAGGCGAGGAGTGAGTCGGCGGCTTGTTTCCGGGCCAAGCCAAACTTTATGTGGGGGGCGCTCCACATGATGACGATCAAGCCTCGAGGCCGGCGAGGTCCTGCCGGGTCGGCTTTCCTCCTTCTCCCCTTGCCGCTCTGCCCAACCAAGCACAACTTCTGCCGTCCGTCATCTTGGAAAGACATTGCCCGCGCTCCATATCAACCTCTATATTTCACTCCGACCTTTGACCCCACTCGATCGTTCTCTAGTGATCAGCGATGGGTCTGATCACCCACATCGTCTCCTTCACCTACGCCCCCACCGTTTCCTCCTCGGAGAAGCACTTGATCGCTTCGTCATTTCTGGCCCTGAAGGAAAGATGCGTACTGCCAAAGGATTTCTACGCCAATACTCAGGCAGAGAGCGACGAAGCCAGAGTGGAAGGGGAGACTTTGGATGGAGGGAGGTATATCGTCGAATGTAGCGGGGGGTGTAATAATTCACCTGAAGGGTTTAGTAGAGGGTTCGAGGTGAGTGCGGTGTAGTCCGGTGATCGACAGTCGGAGTGAAGTACTAAATCCCACTCGCCGAGTCTTCGGCTTCCACTGCCCCCACCTCAAGCACACCTTTATCCTCACCTTCCGCAACAAGCAAGAAAGGGACTACTACCTCGACCGCGACCCGGCCCATCAGGCGTTCAAAGAGATGTTGGGGGGCAAATTGGTCGATGATGGCAAGGGTTTGATTGGCGTTTGGGTGTTTGATTTCGAGGCGGGTGTTTTCGAATAGTGGTCCATGTGGATGAGAGGACGAGGGGCGTGTAGATATGTTTGAAACAGAGGATTTGCTGTGTGATCGTTTACGATCGAATAATAATTCGGTGGAATTACCCAGTGACCGAGCGACCGCGCGTCACTGCTGCCTCACAGCTGCTACCAAAATGCGCCGGAGGACCGTGCTTGGCATCGCCGGGTTACGCTCTCGTCGTCACACAGCTTGCCCTGCAAGACTAATCGCAAAAGGCAGAACTCGGCTGGACAGTTTGCTGCTCTTGGTCGTCGACCACCTCTATGGACCACGATCACTTTAGTGCGTACCAAGAAGCCTCCCAAGCGCAGTCCGTCTCCGCCTACGAGCCCGTATCGTCACCGCTTCCGCCCGTGACCCTTCCCGCTTTCCCAAGCGCGTCGGTCTCTCCCGGAGCGTCCAAGTACCATACCCGTAGGCAGTCGCAGCACCTGGGCCATCAACAGGGCTTACCGTCACCCTCGGGTTCGCCTTCGCCTCGTCTTGGGTCGAATTTCAGTGCTGGAACGGGTTCGGTTAGGGCTCATCAGTCGGGCATCATGTCCAGTGACGCTGCGGCGCAACAAGGTGGCGATGCCTCGTTGGAGGAGGTCAGTTTTATCTTCCAGTCTGGCATGTGTGGGATGAGCGTAATGGTAAATATGACCGCTGACTCGTGTGTACCACTCGTGTGTACCACTCGTGCCCCACTTGCACGCCTCCGTCCGCCCGCGACATGCCTCAACCCCGCGCTCGCACTCGCAGGAGATTGAGCGGTCGCGCCAAGAACGACTCAAGCGACGCACGCACGTATCCGACCCATCTGACGGCGAAATTTCCGATCCTCGTGATACCGCTTCAGCGCGCGAGAACATCATCGCCCTCGCCTCACGTGGGACCCAACCTTCAGCAGGCGCAAGTGGGGGAGCTTCCCTCGCTTCCTTCATGAGTGGTGCCGCCAAAGCCCCACCTCGTCATCGTATCGGAACAGGCATGACCGAGCAGGAAAAGGAAGAGACTGAACGACTCGAACGGGAGATGGAAGCGACGAGGTCCAAGTGGAAGAATGCGAATAACGGATCGAGCCCTACCGGCGCTGCTCCGGCGGGCGTCAGTCTGGCGACGTTGATGAAGGGGAACAAGGCTGACGAATCAAGCGTCAAGGTCGGCGTCGCTTCTCGATGGGGGCAAACGGTCGAAAAGGAAGGGATGGGGACTAGGCCACTTGATGCAACTGGTTTGCCTCAAAAGAAGGAAGCTGCGGCCATGTCTCTGGCCGCGATCATGGGGTCCAAAGCGTCTGGACCGAGACTTAATCAGCCTGCATCTCAGGCCGCCTGCGAAGAAGGCCCGGCTCATGCTCGTCGGGGGTTCGTAGGTGCTTACGCCTTGCCGGGAATGGTTGCGGCCAACAGCCCTGGCATGCGAGCTTCGGCCCCGTCGGAAAGCGCGAGCGACTTCGATTTCGCTCCTCGTCCCGATGCCGGCAAGAGATCGAGTGTGTTGGACCGATGGAATCGGGACACACCAAGCGGCGAAGCAGCTTCAACCGCTCCACCACCGGCCAAGCAGACGAGCACGCCTCTACCAAACACGAACACGAGTGCGGCACTGGGCCCTTCCGCACCGAGCCGAGGCTGGAGTGGTCCCCCTATTGGCGTCAAAGACACCCCTCACGCCTCTCCAAAATCTGCCCCCGTCCGACCGGAAGGACCTACCGAGCCGAAGTACACGCGAGGTACCGCCTTTCCTGGTATGAACGCCCCCACACCAGCTGCTGCTCCTACCGTGGAGTCTGCAGCGTCCATCTCGAGACCTTCAAGTCCGACCTCGGTGCGCAACGTCGTCGCGCAGTGGGGACACGCCTCCCAACCGAGCCAGACGGCGGCGGCATTGGCTGCATTGTCGATCAAGGAGTCGTACGGAATCAAGGTCGCCAGTCCTCGAACGTCGCCTGTGATGTCCAATCGCGCTTTACCATCTACTCAAACTGAACGTGTGTCTCAGCCTGCCCCCACGGATAACAACTTTGCTCCGAGACCAGTTCCGATACTGGCTAGGAACGCAAGCCCGCCAGTTGCGCCGGCACCCATGGCGAAGGGAATGCCCCCGTCATCAGCCGCTCCCCGATCTTCACTGGATAAGATCAGCTCAGTTGCCGCACCTTCAAAGTCGTCGACAGATTCAAAAGCCGTACAAGCCGCCGTTGCGCTCGCTCTTAACACCCCGTCACCGACCCGATTACCCCCCGGGATTGCCGTCTCGACGGATGTGTACTCTCTTCTGACGCAGGACCGCGACGCCATCGATCACAATCACATGTTCTACCGCACCGAGATCCTCGCCATCGTGCATCGGCAAGTCTCACCCGACTCGACGACGGTCTTCATCTGGATTGGTGACGAGACGCCTTCGATCGGTCATCGAGTGGAGGATCAGATCAATGAGATCCTCAAGAGGGAGGGTGTGCACGAGGCGCAGCGCTTGAGGTATAGGCAGGAAACGAAGGGTTTGGGAGAGGTGTTTGGTGATCAGATTACGATCTGTAGGGTGAGTGAGGAACGGAAGAATAGCTCCGAGAACTATAGACCTGATGAATGTCTTGTTGACACAGGGGCTTCGGGACGAGTTTGACCATCTCGCTACTCGGCTCTACTCTGTGCAAACCGTCGACGAGGTCGCTTTCATCGAAGAGCAAGATCTCGTAAGCGGACAGGTTCATACGCGATGCTGGGGTGTCATCACTGACCTTGCTCTTTCTGTCCTGCTTTGAAGACATCCCGAAGCATCTGTTCCGGCCATTGCACTGTCTTCTCGATCGTTGGCGAGGTGTATGCATGGATGGGCGTCGCCAGCAACGCTCAGGAGCAAGACGCTTGCTTCGAGTTTGCCGAATCGATCGCCGATGGTCGTCAAGTCACGGTCCTACAACAAGGCAAAGAGACGGCCTACTTTTGGCATGGCCTCGACGGCCTCGAGATCGCGTCGAGTTACTACTGGCGTTTCCGACCTTTACTCCCTCCCCCCGTCTCGGTCATCGCATTCGAATCGACCAGTTCGATCCGACGAATCGAGCCGATCGATCTTCCCAAGAACCACGTCTCGCTCGTCGATGGCGGTTTCGCAGAACATTGGATCGTCGTACCTGCGATGTGTAAAGGTAAGAAGGCCGAGATTGAAGTGGCGATGGCTGCGGCGGAGGATTTGGCGAGTAGGTGGAAGGAACGAGGTTTTGGGTTCAAGCAGGCTGTTCATGTGAGTTGATCGTAGCGTTAGAGAGGGATGTTGGACGAGGTGCTGATCCCTTGTGAGTTGCGGATGACAGGTGCTTTGCGCTCCTTCGAAGTTGCCGATCGACTTGCCTCACTTGGCCAGGCAGCTCGACTTCCACAAGCTCGTAGGTCTACTTATCCCACTCGACTTGTCATGTCATGAGCTGACTGGACTCATCTGCGCCCTGTCAGAACGGTGACGAAAAGCCGACCAAGATGAACGTCTTGACGCTCGAAGAGGCCCGTGCGCAATTGCTGTAGAAATCTTGTTTTCAGTATGAACGACTTGGGTCGACGCAGGCCTTGCAATGATGAATGTCCTTTTGAATATTGACCTGGAAATGGTATTGGCAAGATAAATAAGTGACCGGAATTCGCCTGCGGTATAAGCGTGACGTGATGTGGAGCCGCGCATGCCATGTCACGTCAGTTCGTCTTTGTTCTTCACGTTCTGTGAACCCTCCCAGCTGTCCAACACATTCAATCATGGTCAGTCAAACTGCACATTCCATTCTCCGCCCATAACCAAGCTCGTCTGAACGCTCTGCACATCCTACAGCATGGCGTGAAGCGGTCTCGCATCCCCCCCGTCGCGGACACGGCCGAAGTCGCTCGCAAGAAGCATGAGAAGGAGCAGCAGAAGATACAGGAATACACAGCGTTGACGAATGAGTTGGTTGCTAAGGTACGACTATCCTTCTGGTTGAAGGTATTGCTTTTGTCGAGCTGCTCATTCAGTCGTCTTGGCTTCGAGGGCGGACGCAGAGCGCTGACAAGGTGTGGACTGATCTTGATCATTCGTTTCTATGACACAGAGTAAAGCCGAAGACTACTCGCAAGCGACTTTGGATCTGAGTACGAAGGTGCTGCAACTCAACCCGGAGTATCAAACGGGGTGGTCGATCCGGCGAAGAGTCTTACTTCGAGGACCGCTTGCTCAAGCGCAAGTCACACTTACAACTTTGGTCGTTCAAGCGAACCTTCCATGCCTGATGAGATCACCATCCTATTTGGCTTTCACAGTGACGAACCAACACAACAAGCGATCCTAGAAGCCGACCTCAACCTCACCAACTCGGCCCTGCGACAAAACCCCAAGAACTACTCGACGTGGGAACACCGCAAGTGGGTCTTGGAGACGATGCCGGACGCCAACTGGGCCTTTGAGATGAAGATGGTCGAGGCTTATTTGGAAAAGGATGGAAGGAATTGTACGTCCTCGGTTGTGGGCGTTGAGAAGAGACTGGCGCTTCGGCAAGAATTGACTCCCCTGCCCTCCCACATTGAACAGTCCATAGCTGGGACTACCGCCGATACATCGTCGCATCATTGTCGGAGTTGCACGCCAAGGAGGATGCCAAAGCGAGCGAGTCTGGGGCTTCATCAGACGCATCAACTTCAAAATCTACTCCTAATCCTAAACGACCCCGACCTACGACCACCAGCGAGCTCGCGTACTCGAAACGAAAGATCGCCGAGAACTTTAGCAACTTTTCGGCATGGCATTATCGATCCAAGCTGCTACCCAAGTTGTGGGAAGAACAAGGGTGGGAGGAAGGAAGCGAACCGAGAGCGAAGCAGGTTGATGAAGGTCCGTTCGAGACATCATGTGTCTTGGGGGAAGCCGTGGCGTTACTGATAGGCGTCGATCCTCTCAAACTAGAATTTCACCTGGTCAAGCAGGCGATCTGGTCCGACCCCAACGATCAAAGTGCTTGGCTATACCACCGATGGCTGGTTGGGAAGGGTGGGTTTACGTTGCTCGGCGCTTGCGGATGGGATAAAGCTGATCCAAGTGAGGTTTGTCGTACAATCTTCAGGAACTCTCGCAATCGTTCGGCGCGAGATAGACGGGATCAAAGAGCTGCTCGAGGAAGAACCAGATTCCCGATGTGAGTCGGGGGTGGAAGGAGCGGCAAGCGTTCGAAGTGGTCATATGACTCGTCGCATCCGAGCCAGAAAGGAAGGTGGCTACCGTGGTAGTGCTGAAGCAATGCTCGGCGGTTGCCCCCCTCCTCCTCTCGGCCGCTCGAGGCACCTGACCACCTCGACCGCTTGCTTCTTGCGACTATGGCAGTCGAAGCTGACGATCCTCACCCACTCAATTATTCAATTTATGCATCACAGGGTGTCTCGATTCACTCATTTACTACCAACGACTTCTTCACTCGCTCCTCGGAGACGGTGACGTTGTGGAGCGCGACGAATTGAACGCTTCGAACCTGGATATGCTCAATATACTCAAGAGGGTGGATCCGATGCGCCAGGGGAGGTATCAGGACTTGGGTTAGTTTTCTTTCGTACTCGGAATCGTGAACGCTTCCTGATGATCATGGCTTTGCTCCTATAGAGGTGCACATTCTTCCCCACCGTCGATGAGCCGTTGTCTTGAGAGCTTTCTCGGCGCAATTCGCTCGCACCGTCGCCGTTTCCTTGCTTTTCGGTCCACTGCAATGCATGCACCTGTCGTACGACTTATCGTGACCAAACCCACATGGCTTACGCCCAAGCACCTTCGTCCCCGTCGCGACTGGGCTCACCTCGCTCAGCTCGCTCGACGGCAGAAACCTCCAGCGCATTGGTGCTTGTCGCTCAAACCTTGTCTGATAGCCATGTGAATTTTGACCCAGTGAAATGACGGCCTCTGTATCATGGCAATGGGATTCGTGACCGCTACACGAGCTATATTTATGGATGAAGAGAAAGAAGAGGTCTGGAAATTAGTCTATACAGGTCCCTACACTTCGAGAAAGTGCCAGAATTTCGACTTGGAGCGCAGTTTAGAAACGGCTGGGGCTTCCGGCGCTCGGACCGCCTGAGGCGAAAAAGCTGACTTTGGGGTGCTGTAGCCGAGTCGGTAATGATCGGAAAGCTTCATCATGGCACGCATATTGAAATTGGGAGTGTAACTATGGAATAAGATTGTCGCCCAAGGGGGTAAACATCTCTTTACCCAGGTATGGTGGCTCTCATTTTGTCGGACCAAATTCCACAGGGCTGCCCCAGCCAAATGAGGACAAGGTGTTTTTGGGGCCCCCGCCCCCGCCCCCACTTTTCGAACTCTCGCTCTCGAGCTCTGAGTCGGCTCACTCCACCTCTCCCATCAAACTCTCCTCTCGTACTTCTCACTGCCGCACGTTCTCCATCCTGATCGATGGGTATGTGTCACCTACACCATAGCGATATGTATTTCCTCTTCCGATACTCACCTTGCTGATGATCCAGCAGCCCCCTCTCCGTTGACCGAAACCTTCTCAGGCATCGCACTCTGGCTCTCCCCCCCACGGGCCTCATCACAACATGACTACTTCTCATCCCTAATCAACTCCCTCTCGTCCTCTCTCAACACACCACCCTTCGATCCCCACATCACGCTCCTCTCCGGTCTCCCCACCTCGACTCCACTGGAACTCATCATCTCAAGTCTCGCGCGCTCTATCAAAGCTTCGGACCTCAAGAAGTACAAAGTCGAATTCAAAGGCATCGGAACGCATCATCGTTACTTTCAATACCTCTTCGCCATCGTCAACAAGGACAATGAAGGCTTGTTGCGACTCAGGACAATCGTCCAAGAAGGGTTGGAGAAGGACGGCTTACTGCACGACGATCCGCAGACAGGGAAAAAGGTGGAAAGAGTGGAGCAGTACTTTCCCCATGCTTCGCTTGTGTATGGAACAGATATCGAAGGCGAGCGAAGTGTAAAAGAGGTGATCGAGCGGATGCGGAAAGAGGGCAATGCTTTCGAGGGTGGGCTTTCCGTGGGATCGGCGCAGGGTTTTCAGGTCGAAGAGGTGCTTGTGGTCATGTGTGAGGGCAAACCAGAAGAATGGAAGGTATTGGGCAGAGTAGCACTGCAATGATGCAACAAGCCAGCAGACTCTACCATCAGCCTAGCATCGACGATGCAGTCGCACTACCCGCTCGAGGCTTCGCGAAGAGTAAGGTAATCTCCGGCAAGTGTAGGAAGAATATAATATGATGACTCGTTATATGATATATCCATAAGTTATGAAAGCCAAGGGTCGTTAAATAAGATTCGACGAGGCACGCCGTTCAAGGGGCATAAACTCGGAAGCAAAGCTTTGCCACGGAGAGAAGGCTGAAATCATCGCCACCCAATGACCTCGCCACCCCCGATAGGGATCGATTCGAGCCGTTTGGCATGGATGATGGAAGCTTTAAAATCGTGATCGGTTTCCAGGTCGCTCTCGCCCAACTGCACCGACGATGCAGGGGTGTCGTCATCATCGTCGTGATCGTGCTCCCAGTTCGACGAAGACGTGAAGGTCGACGAGTCGGATTCACTCGTTAATTCGGCTCCACTCGTCAATACGGCTCCACTGGAAAGCTGGGGGGACGATTGAGGTCGGTTAGTCGTGAACGAGGAAGAGACCCTCATATGGTCGTCTTGTTCGTGTTCAGGCGACTTTCCAGGGCCAGGGAACGAATGGAAAGTGGCGTGCGGAGGGTCGTCGTCTTCAGTCGAGTCCACAGAGGGATCGCGTGTCAAAACGTGGTGTAGATGCGAGCTAGGAACCGGGCTATGTGTCCTCAAACCTGGCCTCAAGATGGCGCTGGACAGCCGTGTGCGCGTGCTACTGCCCTCGGCAGAGTCGTCATCCGAGGAATCTGAATTTGGACGGTTCCTGCCGAGGCGCAGCGACGGCGATCGCTTCGAGCCCGATCCGGTCAGACTGAACAGACTCCCGTTTTCCTCCTCTTCGATCTTGCTCAGGTTCGGCGATGACGTTGAAGCCGCTTCTGACAGGCCGATACCCTTGGGACGAGTCGAAAGGTCGTGTCGCTCGCCGAGGACAGCGTTTGCCGACCGACTACGACCCACAGTTGGTCGATGCAGAACCTCGAATGACCGCTTGGTAGGTGGCCATTCATCCTGACCAATACCGCCTTCGCCGATTATTCGACGTTCTGACGGTATGCGTGAGCGATCCCTGTTCGGCACTCGCAGATGACTACTCGAACCCGAGGCGCGACCGAATTTGAGCCCCCACAGGCTCGAGGAGGAGAGAGCGGACTCGCGCGATCCATCCCTACCGATTCGAGCAGCAGCAACTTCTTCTGCATCCCCCAAGTGCCCTTCGTCCGACGAAGAAGTGGACCCGCGTTTCTTCCTCGATGATCCTCGACGACTCAGTGGATGCGCAGCAGCAGGAGACGACGGTCCGGACGACGACGGTGAGTGGTCCGGCTTGTAGCCGGATGCATCGAGAGCATCAGAGTGGGCCCGTGTGGGAGAGGTCAGGATGAACGGGAGCGATCGATGCCACTGCCTTTTGATCGACAAGGGCGAGTTGGGTGAGGTCGAGGACGTGGAGGGGTTCGGCGAGCGAGCGGGTGTTGCTGACGATGATGCAGACACGTTCGGGCGCTCGCCGTCAGTACGAATGGTGAGGCCGGCCGGCATCGACTTGCGAAGCTTGTTGTGTTTGGAAGGTCCATCGGCCACGACGGCTAGCCTCGATGTGGATGCGTTTGAGCGCTCGTCGCACGGTGTGCCATTCGACCAACTGCTGGTGGGCCAATGACGCGCTAAAGACTGCTCCCAGGGGTTCATTGGGGTCGTGGTGAATACCGGAGGCGATAGGAGAGGCGAACTGGTGTGGTCGAAGAGGACAGGCGTCGATTGCGTCCGAATAGGTTTGGCCGGTCGGATGGCTTTTCGAACAAAGGCAAATGGCGAAAGCCGGGGTGAAGTCAACGGGCTCGTGCAGATTAATTGCTCCGGCTCGTCAACCAGCTCCCAGCTAAGCGAAGATGATACGGTATGAGACTTTTCCAATGCGTCGATCGCGTCGTGGACAGGGGAAGATAATCTTGCCCCGCGACCGGAAAGGCTGCTCGAGTCATGTGCACGCGGTCCGGCCAGTGATTGGCCATGTTCGCGTCTCCACTCTGCCAGCAGTTGTGAGGTCGCTTCCAGGTCGAAGGCGCCTGCATCCTGTTCCATGTTGTGACCGAGTCATTTGTCAGCAGCAGTTCGCCGTTCCAAATTAGACCCAAGCCCCAGCTGATTGGTCGCGGGCCCGGTGGCGACTGCACGGGGCTACGTGGCCGGTGTCAATGACTGACCTCGAGTTCCTGCTGCGACGGGATGGGTTCATCGACTTGCAACAGCTCGGTGAAAAGCGATCGATGTCGTGACGAAGTTTCAGGTACTACGCGTTGTGGCATGTCTTGTGCCACAACCTGCTGCATCGGTTCCTCCCATCCCGAGCTGGTGGTATCGTGGGGAACCACTGACGTAGCATGCGACGACGACGCGAAGGAGCACGCGGCGACTGCTGACAGGGTAACCGACTCGGGCCGGCCCTCATCTTCGAGGTACACCATGTTGGGGCTCGAGTTGGGAGTCGTCCACGTGTCTGAGTCCAGCTCTCCACTCGGCTGGTTCATTTTGATGTCGAGTGCATCCGATGTGACTCGCGAGGGGAGGGGAGGTACACGCGCGACCCTCGCTCGTACGGATAACATGAGTCCGTGTCCAGTACGCGTTTCTTATGAAACCCTTCTGCAAAACTTATATTTTGGTACTCTGGAATCCATATGGAATGTAAAAACATTACAGCATCAGCTCACTAGCGGTTGCTATGATGTTAAGCATCCCCAAACAGTTGATTGACCGTCTGCAATAGGTTTCATGCGCTCAGAAAATGACAATCTCAACTTCTCGTGTCCACCGTGGAATCCGTATGATCCAGCACCGCGAGGCTAGCGCCAGTCAGACCCTGCGGAAATTGGGAGCGGATCCGTGCGAAATCCCCATCCAAAAGGGCTGGCCGTGTAGAGTGCAAGAGAGGTGGATGCCTTCCACGTGTCGCGCGCCTATTGCCGCAGTCGGCATAGTCGGCGAAGGATGGCCAAGGTCGGCGATCTGCGAGAAGCTGCCAGCTCCGCTGCAAGTCTCCAGGCACAGCCTTTCGTTTACAAGCTTGCGAACAGTCGCATCTGTCATCGTACTTTCGCCTTATTACACTGTCTCTAAGGTAAGGTGCACCAACGAAACAGAATCTAGAAGAAAATCGTGATCATATCAAGTGTCGGGTCTCGGGCGTAAGAACAGAAAAAAGTGTCCATAGGATGGGTGACCGCCCTAGAAACATGACCAATGCAAGCCACAGCTCGGCTACATACACAAAGTCATAACCATGATCAAGAGCTGAGCGCCAGGTGAAGACCTCTAGTACAACGCCCTCTTGACCTTGCGAGAGCGGGACTGGGACGAACTAGTCGCACTCGGCGGGTCCGCACCCAAGTTCGGGTCCGTGACGGAGGTGGCGGGGTAATTGCCCGGACCTGCTGCCGTGCGAGCAGCAACTTCGGCGGTCCATGGCACCGTTGCAGCAGGGTAAGGCGCAGCATTGCTGGGAGCCGAGCCGCAGTTGCTCGTCAGCGAGTCAAGATATTTTTGCGCATTCGAGCGTGTGGCTGTGTTGGCGACGCCAACATCCGAAGGGTAGGTAATCGCGCCTTGCTGGATAAGATAAATGAACGAGTACTGGCTGTAGTCGAGTCCTTGCGCCAACTGAGCCTTGCTAGGCACGTGGCGGAACGACCAGAACATCCCTCCAGCCGAGAACGACCAAGCGGTCAGCTGGCCATCGTAGAACTGCTTTTCGAACGCCAAAGTTTTGACTCCAGTGTACAGACTCCACTCGGTGATGACGACGGGAATTGGGTAGTTCAGATAACGGCGCGCCGCCGAGCAGATCTGAGCCATGATGTCGGTGGGGCTGGTTTGTGCGGGGAAGTTGCCGGGATAGGGGTGGTCCTCGATCACCATTGACGGCAGGTCCGTCGCATGCGCTGCAGCGAATGCTCTCCAATATTCGAAGCCCTGGTGAAACATAGGAGCGAACAACATGGAGTAGAGTGGGTCGTGTATCTCAAGATTAATCAGCAAAGCGCCCGAAAGACCAAGAGAAGAGGACTGGAAACGGAGTGAATGAAGCCCCCCTTGACGAGGCTACAGAGACTTCACGTATCAAAGGGGTGATAATTACGCACTGAACTGATATAGCCATCATGAATGAAGGTCGTTACGGGCCATGCAGAGGCTTGAATAGCCGTGTAGGAGCGTTCGTAATACGCCATGAGCTCTTGGTTCTGCGCCTCGGTGTAGGGGCGGGGTTCGTTGATTACCTCGAGGCCGGCGATAATAGAGCGGTAGGGAGAGGTTGCAATGAAATCGATAACAGCCGCAACGGTAGCATCCGATCGTCCTTGATTGACCGTGTTACCGAACCATGCGGGCGTGGTCGTAAGATGGCCGGAGGACTGTTCGCCGTTCTGAGAGCCGGGAAGGCCGTGAAGATCAATCACGGCGTACATGTTGCGGGCGTAGGCCCATCCCAGGACTTTGTTGAGTTGGAATTGCAGCTCTGTCCTGTTGTTGTAGTAAGGTTCACCGGATACGGTCGGGATGAATGCCCAGAAACCGGTCGGGATACGCAGCATGTTAATTCCTGCTTGTTGCATTGTATCGAAGTCTGACTCGACGATCCATGTGTTGTAGTGCTTCTGCATGACTGTGGGGAGGTCGCTGCCGAGTACTTGGGACAAGGTCCACTCATCGAGCGAGGAATTGCCCGCGACTTGGACGAACCAGTCCTCATTCATCCATCGCTCCAGAATGAGCCAGTTGCCCAGGCACATGCCAATGCTCTTGTCCCGAGACCAATCCCAGGCAGCGCGGTTGGTGACGGTGTATTGACCGGTAATTTGGGTTGGGCTGTATGGGGAGTTCCGGCTCGGCGTCAGTCCAGCGTGTGGCCTCGACCGGCGCAGACGCGCGGACTCACGTGGGAGAAGGGGCCGACGACGAGGTGCGACTGGGAGACGATGATGTCCCCGATGTCGACTTTTGCGAACTGCCCGATGAAGACGACGACGACGACGAGCCAGCCTGAGCAGCAGCATTCGCGTTGGCCCTGTTTTTGCTGTCATTGGCCGCACGCGAGCCGAAGATGCCGCCGACAACGGCTCCGGCGATGACGAGCAACAGGAGTGGGATACCAAACTTGACCCATTTGGACACACCACGCTTGCGTTCGATGGGCGCGCCGTAGTTATATTCGTAAGGTTTTTCACCACGCGGGTCCAAGAATGCGTTCGAACCGGAAGGGGGGCTATGGTGCAAGGCATTGTGGGTGTCAGCGTTTGTTTGTTCTCGGTCACATCGCTCAACAGGAGAGTTGGAGCACATGAGACACGCTCGCGCGCGCGCACGCGCAGAGACGCGCCCTGCTTCGGACAGCGAACGGCCGGCGCCGGCACGCTCCGCGAGACTCTTAACAAGGGAAGGCCCGTGGTATGGATCGCGGGTGGAAGAACACGCACAATTGATCGGTCGATCCATGAGGAACCGATCCGTAGTCGTTGTCCCTGTACGGGTAGGAGGGCATGACGTCTGCGGGCACGGGTCAAAGAGCGGAAGTCGCTGCGATCACGAGATTGCGGTGTTGCGCGCTGCGGGTTCGATGATGGAGGCCTAGCAGCGCTCGGCAGGATGACAGAGGGAAGCGGTACGATCAACGTCCTACGCAGAGGGTTTTCTTGAACGAATGGCGACTGAGGATGAATTATGATGAGGTACAGGCGGAACAGGGAACACCGTCACGCTCCGCCACTGTGAGAAAGTCCGCCCTTGCAAGTCCGCGCGCCTTGGGCATGCTGGGCTTGGCAGGACGTCTTGCGAGCCTCGTCTATTGAAGCACGATTTGGCCCAGCCGGCGCCGCTCGACCGTTCCAGGAACCATTTATCGAATTTTACGGTGCCTGCGCATCTCGATGTGCACTCGAAAATACGGAACAGAAAGGGAAACACTAGGGAAACGGGATTGGCCAGGCTAATCAAGGATAAGCCACCGACCACGTAGCACCGCCAACGTAGAGCTTCGAGATCGAACCAATCCGAAGGCAACCGGCCGAAAAGAAAAGAAAAGGAGACGTTTTGCACGGGTGCGACGAAACGACGTTGCACGGGTGCGTCGTAGATGTATGAGATCTCTGCCTCCGAAGCAGGTTTAGAAATGTCCGATACGATCAATCATAGCGATAATCGATGCTTGGAGGCATGGTACGAGTTACCAGCATGCCCTGCAGATCGTCTTTGCCCCGAGGGCTCGGGAGTAGGGAAGAGAACACAGTCTTCGCTCACAGTACCAGTCGAACGTCCTTTAATTCGAACCCTCTATATTCATATCAACAAGTCAATGTACACCGACCAAAAGAGCACAACAGCCGCTCGACCACGCCCTTTCACTCCTCGAGGCGCCGACCGTTCGGAAAGGCAGCTTCTTCATGGGGCCCCGGCTCCTCGACCCGAGCACGTTTTACCGACGGACCAGCCTCGTCGACATCACCCGAATCGGAACGAGGTGGGTCCTGTGATACGTGGACCAACTGATCGGATCAGCCATGGATGACCTTCGTCGCCCGCGCCACGGGAGCGAGCATGAGGCTCACCTTTCGTATGACCCCGTGGTGGCTCCCCGTCGGCGGTGCACTGCTCGTACTCGGCTCCAGACTCGGCGCTGTTCGTGGGTTGTTGTCCTTTGCTGTCCGATCTGGATCCTCATCCTCGTCCTCGGGAGTTGAGAACAAGTCGTCGTCGCTGGGTTCGAGTCGAGCATAGTCCGAGTCAAAGATTTGGTCAATCAAGAGGCTGGTCAGGAGCAAGGGCGTGTGAGCGAGGGGGGGTGCATTACACGGGCACAAGATGAACGTAATGCCTTACTCTACCTCGTCCTGCAACGACTGCTGCTTGTCCTGCTTCTCCTTGACCTCGATGGTCAGGTCCTTGCGGATCTGTCGCGGAAGTGTCGACGCGAACAAGGATCAGTACGAGGCACGGAGTAGGGGGCTGAACGCGCTACGATTAGCAAGCGCACCTCTAGTGCCCTAAAATATTCTTGTTGCAGGTCGAGGTACTTGGCCTTGAGCTTGAAGCGTTCGGTCAGGTCGGGAGCAGGGCCGGGGCCGAGCGACGAAGAGGACGAGGACGAGGCTGTTCGGGTCGCGTTCGAGGCGGTCGGTCGCGAGACATGCTGAGCGTGGTGGTGGTGGTGGTGGGAGTGCGATGTCGAGGCTATGCTGGAGGCCATGTCGACGCCAAGGGAGTACGGTTGAAGCAGGAGAAACGCCGCTGCTCCCCACGCAAGCTGGCTTGGGTCCGAGCTCAAATGTGCTCGAATAGCTCAAACAGCCGGGCCTCGCTAATAGTGCGTCGCTAATAGTGCGTCGCTAATGGTGCCTCGCTAATAGTGCCTCGCTAATATTAGTTCCTCGCTTTGGTGATTGATTGATCGCAATTCAGCGCTCAGATCAGCGCGGCACTCGTCCCTTCTCCCTCGACCGACGACGACCCCGCCCTTCATTTCCTCTCTTCTCGTGCTCCTGTAGACGACTGGGTTCAACTTTTCTCTCTTTCTCTCTCTCTCTGTCTCGCTTGTGTCTGTCTGTGTGTGTCGTGTCTCTCAGTGCATAGCAACTTGTCCCGCTCAACTCGACCAGAGCTTCTTCCCTCGGCTTCCCCTCTTCGTCTCTTTTGTTCTACGTCTCGACCCAAGACCTCGCATCGCATCGCAACCCATCAACCACCTACCAGCACACACCATGGACGAGTTCCCTCAGCAAGCTTCGGCCCGCGGCGCGGCGCCCAATTCGGCAGCGTACCCGAACGGCGAGCAGCCAAAGAGGTCGGTGCAGCCAGTACAGAAACAGTCCACTCACAGCCTGACATTCCCAACCATTCGAACCAGGGCCCATTTGTACGTTGGAGGTATCTCGCCTCGCGTTACCGAGTACATGCTTCAGGTCAGTCCACCACAGTCCGGTCTGGCTGCGCGCTTGCTCGTTCGCTCTCGGCGGCTGACCCTCATTTTTCGGCATTCCTCAGGAAATCTTTGGTGTTGCCGGTCAGTGCACTTGGCGCCGGTATGATGTTGTACGAGCGCAGATCGACAGAACTCACACTGCCTCCGTTGCCAGGCCCTGTCATCGGCGTTAAGATCATCCCCGACCGAAACTTTCAGCACGGTGGAGCAAACTACGGGTAAGTCGAGCATGGGCGTACTCACCACCAGTCAAGATGAATAACTGAGGTTGGAAACCCCTTGCCGGCACAGCTTTGTCGAGTTCCAAGAATTGCGCTCGGCCGAGACCGCGCTGCAGACCCTGAATGGGCGCAAGATCTTTGACAACGAGATCAAAGTCATGTGGGCGTATCAGAACCAGGCCTCGGCACCGAAGGAGGATCTCGCCGGCCACTACCACGTCTTTTGCGGCGATCTGTCCCCCGAGGTCACGGACGAGGTCCTGCGCAAGGCCTTTGCCGCGTTCGGCTCGCTCTCGGACGCACGGTGCATGTGGGACATGAACACGGGCAAATCGAGGGGCTACGGCTTCTTGGCCTTCCGGGACAAGACCGATGCCGAGCAGGCGATCGCGACCATGAACGGCGAGTGGCTCGGCACCAAGGCGATTCGGGTCAACTGGGCCAACTCGAAGAACGGCGTACGTTGAGCGTGTACCCAGGTTCGGGTCCGAAAACTGCGCACTAACGGGCGACGGCACATTTTCATCCAGGGTCAACCCGGTGCCCCTAGTGCTTCACCGATGGGTGCCACGCATGCTGCAACATCGGCACCTGCCTCGGTAAGCCTGTCTCTCGCGACTGACGCTTCAATCGAATTCGGGAGCTGAGCAGGCCGTTTCTCCCTCGCACACAGTACGACCAAATCGTGAGCCAGGCCCCGTCCTTCAACTCAACCATCTACGTCGGCAACCTCGTCCCCTTCGTCTCGCAAGCCGACCTCATCCCTCTCTTCCAAGGCTTTGGCTACATCGTCGAGATCCGCATGCAGGCCGATCGGGGCTTCGCATTCGTCAAACTCGACACGCACGAGAACGCCGCCAACGCCATCATCAATCTTACCGGAACAAACGTTCACGGTCGACCGTTGAAGTGCTCGTGGGGGAAGGACAAGGAAGCCGGTTCAGGGTTCGGTGGTTCGACGGGGAGCGCTTCCCCTGCCCATATCGTCGGGAGCCCGCAACCGTACCAGCAGCAGCAGCAGCAGCAGCAGGCACGACCACAGCCGGGCCTCGTTGCGCAGCAGCCACCGTACATGTACGCACAACAACCGTACGCGCAAGCGCAACAACCCTACGGCACCTACTCGGCTCAACCCCAACCCCAACAGCAGCAACAACAGCCTCACCAACATCAGCAACAAGCCCCACAGGATCCAGCCGCGGCGGCCGCAGCGATGGCGGCGTGGCAAGCCCAGTACGGGGCTCAATACGCGGCCTACATGCAACAACAAGCGGCATTACAACATCAACACTACCAGGCGCAACAGCAGCATGGGCACCAACCGCCTCATTACCAAGGCGGTCGACCCCAGTGACGGAGTATCCGAGCTCCCTCCCACCTTTCCTCTCCCTCCACCCTCCCGTTCCGATCAACTTGTAGTGTGCTATCTCTTCTGTCCCCGCGTTGATGTTTTCAAGAAGAAAAAAATGCCTCATTTACGGGTCGCTTCGCCTATTGGCTTTGTCCCTTTCCCTTTCCTCCTAATCACAATCAGTTCTCGCTTTTCTTTCTTTTCTTTTTCCGCTCGATTCCGCATCTCTCACTTGAAGTACAATTCTTGCAACGGGGTCATTTTTTGGGAAATTCAGATGCCAGACACAACATGGTATGGGAAGGGAAGAACGACTGGTAATACTCATGGCGTGGTGGGGAGAGGGGGGTGATACAAACATACAGAAAATCCAGGTTGCGCAACGCCAAAAAAACGCCAAGCGGAGAACCAAAAAAAAAAGCATACTAAGATAAGCCCAGACCCATGTAGAGGCAAATTGTCCTCGTACATGATCATATTGTCCCAGGGAGCAAGGACCGGTAGTGCCCGAGCTACTCCTCATAAGATCTCCGTCCGTGTCACCGCGCGGTGCCACCGTTAAGGACGAGAGGTATCCCCGCCGTCATGGCGTACTTTTTCAAGCCCAACTTGATCCGCTCCAATTCGTCGCGATTCATCTCCAACCGCTTGACGAGCTTGCGGACCTCGTCGAGCGTGTACCTGCCTTGCGAAGTCCGCCCCCCTTCCTTACTTGCAAGAATTTGGCGTTCCTGCATCAACGTATCGTACAGCGCTCGGTAGGACGGATAGGCTTCTTCAAATAGCTGTCGGTGGCGCTCGAACGATGCCGAAGAGGTGATGGTGACGTAGCGATCGGAAGCGTCGTTCGTGCCGGTCAGACTCGGGGACCGGTCGGACGGATCGAGCGTCGTCGAGGTCGAGGTCGAGGTGGCGACGACTTGGGAGAGCGACGACGATCGCACGGGTTGAGCTTTCTGGTTCGAAGACGAGCTTGCTCGAGACAGCGGCGCCGAATCCGAGTTTGGCCGCCCTCGCTCCGGATCCGAGTCGCCGGCTGTCGGCAGCGCGAGGAGGTCGTGGCTCGAGACGGTCCGTCGCCGCTTAACCAGACTGCCGTTCTTGGTCGCAGGAGGGACCGACAACCCTTTCGATCGATTCGAGGTAATCTCGCCCGCCCCCGCATTGGACATCGAGGCGGCCGAACTTGCCTCGCCCTCGGACTCGGACGACGACGAGTACCACCGTTCGGACTTGGCGAGGGCGCGTTTCCGCTTCTTCGCCGTTGACGCCGTCAAGCTCAACGGGGTCGGGGTCGCGACCCGTGACCGCGAGCTCTTGGTTGTCGAAGCGTCGGATCCGACCTCGCCCCCCGCTATGGTCACCCTCCGCTTCTTCTTCAACAGCGATCTCGGCTCCTCCTGCGCGACGAACGTCATCTCTTCGTCGATCTCGCCCTCGGCATCTTCGTCTTCGTCGTCGTCCTCTTCTCTACCTTGCATGAGCAAAAGGGAAAAGGGGAGCGGTTCATGCTGGTCGTGGCGAGGTTTGGACGCGATCTGTACGGCCTCGGCGACTTCGTCCTTGCGCCGTTGTCGCTTCTGTTTTTCCTTCTTTATCGAGTCTTTGCCCTTCAACACGCCTCCGCCTCCCGCGGCGATGGGTTTTGTTGGAGAGGACGAGGCGATCGAGGCGACGGGTAGCTCCGAAGCGACAGCGGCGGGCGATTCGACCGAGGACAGAGAGGTTCGACCCTTTTGAACGCCGCTCGCGCCTGTGCCCGTGCTGGTGGCGGTGCTCGCAGTCGAGTGTTGCAGCAGCGATGACGAGCTCGTGATCGACGACTCGGACGAAGTTGACGAGTGCTGGCGCGCCGGGGAATCGGCATGCGGAGGAGGAAGGTGGGTCGTCGCGAGCGCCGTCGAAGGTGGGGACACGGCGGCCAGAGAAACGTATTTCTGCTCGGGTGGTGACCGTTTGGCCGCCGCGGCGGCCGCAACTTGGGCCGGTGTCGCCTTTTGTGCGGCCGCAATCAACCTCGAAGAAGGTCGGATAGCGGGTGAGGTTGTCGTCGAAGAGAATGCCGAGGTCGAGGCGACGGGGTGCAGCGCCATCGGTACCGCGTTGGTGCTGGCATTGGCCGTCGTATGCCGATTCTTTGAATTGGATCGCGACGTCGGAGCGCTCTCGATCAGGACGGCTCTGCAAAATCATGTGACGATCGTGGTCAGCTATGTTGTAGTCTGCCGTCTGCGTTTGATAATGACTGGGCAAGGTCGGAAATGTCCGCGGTGATTGGTGGGGAAAGGAGAGGGTTCAAGTCGGCATCGGCGAGCTCGGACGAGCCGAGACTGGACTCGGGAATCGAGGAGAAGGCCATGGGGTGCGAGGACGAAGAGGGGCGGGCAAATGCTAACCTTTTCCCTTGCTTCTCCTTCTCCGCGACGGACCGTTGTTCACGTAGTGCTTGGCTGACGCGGTCGAGGTTGGACGAGGGTTTGAGTGTCGCCTTGTGCGAAACGTCGGCAAAGCGTTCCAGTCGACGCGGGGTCAGGGTCGAGTCCGAGGTCGTCGCCGATCCGGACTTTGCGCGGGTGTAGCATAGCAGTTCGGTATGGGGTGCCTCTTCGAGCAAGGTGACGGGGTAGGATGCGCCATTGAACATGAACGTCTGTCGAAAGAAGGGGTGTCCGTATAGCGACATGGGAAAGTGTCAGCGCCGGTGAGATATACGCGAAATGGGGCCGGTGGGTGGCCATTGTGGGCGGGCAGGCAATTAGAGCGACCGCGATCGCGGCGCGAGTGAAGGCGACGTGAACGGAACGGATGGAGCAAGCACATCTCGCATCGTCAAGCCCTTTCCCCCCGGGAGAGTCCTGTCACAGCAGCTGTAATGAAACTGACCGGATTGGAGCCCAGGTCGATCTGCAGGGTCCCCTTATTGGGTTGGCTTCCTCGGCTCGCGAGGGCCATGAGTTGCGCGAGCGTCTCCTCGGACAGCCTGAGCGCAATCGCGCGCCGAGGCGGTTGTCCATTCGGTGTCGGGCCCACTTGGACCAGCGACGACGAGCTCGTGCCGCCGTCGAGCAGAGCCATGCGAGTCGACCTCTTGGGAGCCCCGAAGCACCCTACCCGGTTGGGGTCTGGGTGTCGGTCGATGACCTTTGCGGTGAGAAGTCGAGGCGAGCTGGGAGTTGGCGGTCGAGCTGCAGTGGAGTGGGTTGGACTGAGCCGCTGTGAGTGAGATCAGAGCTCGAGTTGAAGGTTCCCCCTCCCGGCGAAGCACGGCGACGGTGACGGTCGCACTCTGTGGACGCTTGGTTGAGCTTAGTCGCACGCGCGCCCAGCCCGGGCTCGCTCGACCTGCAGGCCACGACTTTTAGGAGAGTCAAGCGCACAAGAGAGCGGGGAAACGTCAGGAAACGTTTGTCGAAATGAACGGTCTCGAAGCCAAGGAACGTGCTGTCGACTGTCGACTCTCGAGGCTCGAGCACGGGATAGCGAAGGAGGTTGTCTCGGTTGCTGTTGGTGTTGACCGAGATCCTGGCCGCTGTGCGTGCTCTCCAGCTGCAAAGAAGGAAACGCTTGGACAGGGCAGCTGACAAGAATGAAATTCAAGTCAGAGCAGCGGCCGTTGCCGACCGAGAATGTGGCGGCCAGCGCGGCGTCTACGTCAACGTCGATGACCAAGACCTACGAAGGCTCGGCCCTTCCGAGACATCTCACTCAATGCCTGTGAAAGGTCTCTCTCAAAGCTCTGCTCTAGAACAGAAATCCGAAATTTCACAATTCATTGGGATCCAAGCGCATGCGGGATTTCTTTTTCGCCCGCACCGAATTTTCCGCTCGAGTACCGCCGAGGTTTTCTGTGAGGAGTGGGGTCGCAAGGTCCCCTCTCGGCAGAAGTGATGAACAACCCTCCCGAGATACGAGATCGTCGCGTGACCAAGAACATCGTATTTCTTCACTGCATTCACTCCTGGCTACCTTCCTCCTCTACTGGGCCTTTTGCCCCGCCTCGAACGAATCTTGATTCGGTTCGGGCACGGGCAACTCCTCCCACCGCGTCAGATCCATCGGGCCGTCCAATAAGGGAATCACGTAAGGGTCGAACGTGAGCCAGTAAGGGTTCTGTGCGGTGATATCATAACCCTCAGTTACTTGTCAGGGCGGCACCTCGGTCACAAACATGGGCCGAAGTGGTTAAAAAACGAGATCGAGATAAGACCGAGATCCGTTGTAAAAATTTGACCATGGTACGAACCTCGAGGTGGTATTTTTGAGATGCCTCGTTGACAAATCGCTCAACGATAGCAAACTTCAGAGGGTCCTTGGGATCGCTGTGGAATATAAAGTATATTCGGGCAGTATATGAACGGGAGGATGGGCCGCCGAGCCGATCGACGTAGATGGGCATGGAGCAGCGGGGTTAGCTTTGGCGGAGCTCAAGAGGCTGAGTCTCCACAGAGCTAGTAGAGCGTGCGTACGTACCGGTAAACCAACCATCCTCTGTGAACAAATGTGACGAGGTCCATAGAGCACGATCGCAAGGCATCAGTGAAACCGCGTAGATGCAGCTGGACCAAGGTTGAGCAGGCCGATCTGCGAAGCTCCCACTCACAGCTGTTCCTTGTCTGGAGGCAGCAGAAGAAAGTCAATTTGATCAGTCCCGCAGAAAGGACATTAGTCGAGGTCTCACACCCCCCTACGGACCTTTGCGATAGACGGTCGCGGCGTCAACGAGCTTCCAGGCGATCTTCTCCGCACTGTCCAGATCCTTAGCTTTGAGGTGCACGATGATGGTGCTATAGAGGTTCTGCAAATCTGATCAGCTTTGTGCTTTCATCACTGTGGAAGTCGTAGCTCACTAGACCATGGCGATCGATGCGGAGACGGGTTAGGCGGGAGATTGTGGCGGAAAGCCAAGAGCTGCGAATGGATGATCGATGTGGGGGGAATCAGTGGGGGCGCGCTGCCGCAGCAGTTGCACGAACTTCCTGGCCCATCTGAGCAGCTGGCAGCGGACTGGGCAGCTTAGGCTGGGCAACTCTTGAGCTCGCTCATCACTCCTTAGTCATTACACCAATCGTACTACTCTTATCTAAACCAAGATAGCGACGAGCTCGTTCACGCCGCAAACATGCTAATCGTAGGTCGAAAAGGGGTATTTCTGATTCGGTCAAGCGCAGGGTAAAACAAGGTGAGCTCCAAATCCACGAATCTCTTCCGGTCCCTTGAACCTCTCCATTCACTTACCCTGGATAAACCTTGATCGGGATCGAGCATTCGACCATTTCGTACTTGGCCGGCACCAACACGACACTCGTCTGTTGCACCGCGACGACCTGCGTCCCCCTCGAATGCGACAAACTCGACGCGTTGCGTTGATGACTACGGAAATCCAGTGTCTTGCCACTCGCCGTGCGTTGCAAAGGACCAGGGGTCGGAGGAGCTTCGGGTGCGTTCGTGGAGTACAGTACAGGCGCGAAACCTAAGTCGGGGACGGCACGGTACGAGACATGCGAGGCTGAGGTGTCTTTGGGTCCGAGGACGGGCATAAGATGCGCGGCTCCGGTCGGTAAGATTGCGGGTGCGGCGGGTAAGGTCAGAGGGACAGTCGGTTCGAAGCCATACGCGAAAGACTTGGATCGAGCATGCGAGCGACCTGACCCTCCCGCAAGACCCGATGACGGTGGTGGCGGCGGCGCGGGCGGGGCTCCGCGACCTAAAAAGGTCGAACCCCTCCTCGCGTGCCCCTTGGGCTGCGTTGCCGGTTTTGCATCGGGGGACGGAGGAACGACGAGGAAAGACAAGCGAACGGACCACTGCAGCTTGACCCCGGACGTGCCAAAATCGGGCGTCGCGCCCGAAGGGATCGCGAGCGCGAAGCCGACGCGAGCGCAGTCGAGCGTCATTTGGTGGTGCTCCGAGTGCAGGCGGCGTGTCAGGGCTCGGACTTGCGGTGCCGGCTTGGTCGATATAGAGGTTTCGATCAGTTCGTGGGTCTCGAGTCGAGCCGAGATGCGCAAGACACGGCCTTCGCTCGAGTTGATAACGACCGAGCCGTTGACGGTCTCGCCAAGTCGGTACGCCGATTTGACGAGCGTCAGTTGCGCGACCATGAAGCCGTCCTTGTTGATATCGTAAGAGACTGTTCCACCAACGAACGAGATATCAGCGTATACTCCAACTTCCCGAGACCCAGCCTCGATTCACCTTTCTGAGAGTTCCTTGTCACAATCTCAACCGCGGCCTTGCACCCCGCCGGTTCCTCCTCCTCCCCCACGCCGACACTCGCCAAAGCTCCGGTATGTGGCGGGACGATGCCCGACACTCCCAATCCATTTCTCCCATTCTCTTTTGTCGCCTTCGTCACCCCCCTCGAGCTTCCATGTCGATCCAACCGCTCGGGCCGTAGAGCCGGCGACCCTTCCATCGTGACCTCCCCCGCCGGTCGCGTAGGTCTCAACGTCGGCGACATGCTCGCGTTCGAAACCAATTCCGGCGAAGCGAGTCGTACGGAATCGAGCAAGGTCGTCGCGTAGGCCTCGAATTCGCGTCGACCGTTAGAAAGCCGTCGACGGTTCTTGGCTTCGATGACGGTCTCGGTCGTCGTGGGCGTTCGAACGAGCGCTGGTTTGGTCGATGCTGCAAGTGTCGTTTGCTCGGAGGCTGGAACGACGGCTTGAACCGTCGCTTCGTCGCGGTGGTAGACGATTGGGTTCGTCAAGTCGTAAAAGGGTCGAGCTCCGGTCACTTTGTTCACCATCGAACGAAGCAACCTCAGTTTTCATAACCCCAATACCGCAGTGGAACCGCCCCAAACTCACCTCCAACATGGTTGTAAATCCTAACGGGGACTCTAATGACCCGACTGGTCGCCTCCCTCGCCTCGCCCAATTTGGCCGCCATCGAATTGATCCCCCCAATCCTAGTTCGGTTCGTGCCCACGACGAGGTGGTAAGAGAACTTGATGGATTTACCTCGGAAGGACGGAGGCAAATCGGCCGGGATTCTAATCGAGAAAGTATCTGTTCCACGGCACCCCAGAACCCTCGAGATCAGCTGCTGCGCTGGCCGTTCTCACGAGGTCTAGGTCCTCTCCACTCACAGCTCTTGGATTCTCCCGGTTCAAGCACGAGATCTACGCCCAGAATGCTCGGCGGACTCGAAAAAGTCGGGATCGTCTTCTCCTTCAGGCTCTTCTCTTTCCTCTCCTCGAGCGTCTGCGGACCTTGACCCAACGGGCCAGCCTGACCAATGAGCCCACCCCCACCGACCATTTTCGACTGGGTGTTGCCCAGACCCGACGAAGCAGCATCGTTACCACCCCCCCAGATCCAGGAAGTCCATCCACTTCCTCGACCCCCCTTACCCTGCGCCGAATCGTTCAACGTTCCCCCACCAACGACCGCTCCCGGCCCCGAGGTCAACTCTTGCTTCAACAAGGTGAATTCACCCGGTTTTACCAAGGCTTCATCGACTTCGAAAGTACCTTCGAGGTGCGCGAACGACCACAACAAGGAGACCGTCTCGGGTGGGTACGCGAAAGGAGTCGACGAGGAGATCGAGGCCAGTGGTGACCTGGTAGCGGATGCTGCTGTGTTCGACAGGGCTCGTTTCAGATGAGCGGTGCCCGTTCTCGGAGGGGGTGGCACGACGACTCCATCGACGGTCCTTAAAGGGGTTGAGGCCGGACTGTTTGAAAGTGAGACGGAGCTGTTGCTCCCATTCGGAAGGCGATACGTGTGCGACGCCGAAACCTCCCGCGTATAAGCTGCTTCCAAGTCCTGTTTGACAAGGTTGTCCATCGTCTCGTTCCTGCCCATACCGTAGAAGCCGTGGCCGGGCAAGGTCGAGCGCGAGTCGCTCGGGTCGTAGTTCGAGTCCTCGTCCGAGTCGCGATCGGTCGTCGTCACTGCTGCTGCAGCAGCGGCCGACGCTATCCGCTGCAGGTAAGGGTGTTCGGGCGAGATGGGTCTTGGCCCAGGAACCCCACCTGAGAGGTCTCTGGTCTGCGCTGCAATGTCGTACAGCGGCGACACCGGCGGTGGTAACGCGGGATCATTTCTCCGCAGCGACAAGTTGGGATCGTGAGGTGGGGGTGGGGGATGCTGATGATCAAAGGGGCCGTTCATGGGTGTCGGATGGCGCGAAGGCTGGGGTGTCAGCTCGCCGCCGTTCGACATGGCGAATAAGTTCGGACTCGATACGGCCATCGACATGGTTCTGGCGTGGCTTGAGCCCGACGGACCGTGTGCCGGTCTCCGAGGTCCGTTCGAGTAGATTCCGCGCGTCGGAGGTGGCGGCGGCGGCGGCTGCTTTGGGGCCGGAGCTGTTCCAATCAGCCCCTTGCGAGTAGGTAGTATTACACCCGATAGATTTGAGACGGATCGTGAGAGAGTGTTGCTCATATTGAGACCCGAACTGGAGCGATGGTTGACGGCCCACGGCGGGGCGGGCGGTGCAGAGAAGCTGCCGAGATTCGGATTCGCACTCGAGCTGGCGGCTTGACTGATCGAGAGATTATGGGCACTGTTGTTGTTGGACGAGGAGAAACTCGGTCGCTTGTGGTGGGTCGGTCTGGCGACGTAAGAAGGTGGTGCGCCGCCTATGGTTCCCGAGCTGGGGTTGCGCACGGTCGAAGCGACCGAGATTGAACGACTGTGTGCACCCGCGGTGGGGAGTGGTCGGCCCCACGAGTCGGAGGGATCCCTCGACGATCCGACAAAGGGTGAAGGGGGCATCTCGTCCGAGTCGAGGTGCTTGGAGTTGTACTCGGCGAGGCCCAGGTGACTCGCTGAGGGGGGTCGACGGCGGCCCGGGGGCAGCCTACTCGCGGCGGCCGAGGGCTGAAAATCGGATTGGACCTCGGATGCGTAAGGGTGGGAGGAAGTCGACGTAGACCAATTCGTGTTGAATACTGCGATAGGTGGTGCCGGGTTCGCAAAGGTGATGGTGCACTCGAACAGTTCGCCGGCGAAGAAGGCCGACGCCGACGGCGCGACGGTTACGACCAGCCCTTGCTTGGGAGCCCTGGGGTGTGGTACAAAGAAGACGTCAGCTCGGTGGCGATGTGGTGCGACCACATTTGAATCAGATCAGACAGGCGATCTGGTGCCTGGTGAGATGCCGCTCTACCCGCTACCATCGACGGTAACGGTCGGGCGAGGGAGCGGATTAGATTGCCACGACACGAGCGAGAGAGCTCGTGGTGGAGAGCAGCCGCAGCTACGAGATGGAGCCAAGGAGAAGCAGAAAGTAGGGACAAGTACTTGCATCGGGGGTGGCGTGGCCGGCCTGAGTTGGCCTTGGAGGCGAACTGGGAGTAGTGCGAGCAAATAGGCAGTCGGGCGAGTGAGGGAGAGAGAGGCTCTGGGAGAGGGGCCATCGGCCACGGGGTGATTCCAACTTGAAGCAGGAGCAGGAGTGCATAGACTGATTTTTTCAAGACTCGGAGACTGCATTCATCCAAAGATTAGAAGTGGATCAAGATATTAATTATTGCACGACAGTCGCTACAGTACAACATGCTTTTCGACCACCACGAAAGCGTAAAAATCTGCTCCTGCGGTCTTGCTTCTCGTCGTCCGTGTTCGGGCCAGGCTTAGAGCTCCAAGCTGACATAGTTGTTCTTCTCGAGTTCGAGTTGGAGCTGCTGCAACACGCTCTCGACACTGTCGGTCGCGATGAGGATGTGCGTCTCGTCGAGTTTCTGCACGACGAAGCGCTGACCGCCTTGCGACGCCTCGAGGTCGTCCAATTGCAGCAGGATCTCTCGTGCGGCGGGGTCGCTGGTGGGGGGTCAGAAAGCCATAGAGGTGATAGAGGTGAGCGGGAGGCCAACATGATCGCACTCGGAATAGGCCGTACCAGGTGACGAGGGTGCCTGGTCGAGTGAACGGGTGGGTGGGGGGAGGAGGATGATGTCAAGTGACCGTGCTCGATCGGATTTGGACAAAAAGCGAGCGAGACGACGGACCCTTGACAGCTTTGACCATGGCCACACCAACGTGGCTATCTCATGCAAGGAAGGTGCGCGAGGTGCGCGAGGTGCTTGGTAGAGTGGCGGCTGGGAGAAGCACAAGCGCTAATCAGGCAGAGTCAGGCGAATTGAAGGCAACTAATAACTGATCGCAGCTGAGCGCGTTCAAACTCGAGCGCACGGTCATCATCGACTGCTTGCTTGCAGCCTCCTGCTGCAACCTCGTACGTCTACCTCCCCCGGGGTGGGCACAGGTTGCATCTCGATGGATGCCGACCATCAGCCCTCGACAAGCTGGCAGGATGACTCGCCGACGATCCGTGCCCGTTCCCGCGCCAGTTCGATGACGACCCTCGGTGGATTGCGACGTGCTGCCGCCGCTGCCGCCGCTGCCGCCGCCTCCGCCGCCGCCGCTCCTACGGGTCCATCCACCACAGCGGGAGGGGGTGGCGGTCAGCTACAACCGCAGATCCAACTCTCGCGGGCCTCGTCGGTCAACCGTTCTTCGTCGGGCAAGGCGACACCGTTGCTGCATTCGGGTCAAGCCTCGCCCGCGCCCTCGACGAGGTCCAGCTGGATCCGATCCTCGCACCATTCAAGTGGGGCAACCCAGGCTGGCACTCCCGGCCTCGGCATTCTGTCCAAGAGTCCCACGCTCACCTCGCCCTCGGGCACTCCAACGCCCAGTGCAAGTGCGAGTGTCACGCCCAGTCTGACCTCGCTGCCGACGCTCAAAGCGCTCGAGTCGTACAACGTCAGGAACGTCGCCGCCGCGCTCGACCATTCAACCCCTGACGCCCTGCGCCACATCGACGATGCGTGGCAGTCCCTCTGTGTGCGCGTTTTGCCCCTCTTGTCAGTTGAAGCAGATTGATAAGTTTTTTTTTTGTCTATTCTGCGACTAACTAAGCGTGCTCTGCCCCCTCGAGCAGTAACGGAGAAGGGATCCGAGGCCACGTCGAAGACCTCAACGACCTCGTCATCTCCCGCATTCAACGCACTTTTGCCCGCACCTCGTCCCGCCCCACCGCATCCCATACCCCTTCCTCGAACCTCTCCACCCTCGTCACCGGTCTTCTCGTCGAGGACCTGGCCGACCTACTCACCACCGGTTTCCTCACCCTCTCGTCCAAACTCTCACCCCCCCATGCCCCACTCCCCGACGACAAGTTCCTCCACCGCCTCGACGAGACCTGGGCCTTCTTCTGGTCCGGTCTTTTACCCAACCTCGAAGCCATCTTCTGGCCTCTACGCTGCGACGAGAGGCTCAAAGCCGCCGTGGGTGGCGATGGGTTCGATCGTCTCCAGGGAGGGAGGACTCGACAGGGCGAAGGTAGGATCGACATTCGCAAGTTCGCCATCATCAGCTTTCGAGATCAGATCATCTTGCCCGAGGAACCGAGGCTCATGACCCTCTTTCAGAATGGGTCTCCTACGAATGACGACGATGAGGCAGAGCAACAACCTCCGTCAGCACGGCGGCGACAGCAAGAAGGGGAAGACGGTGCCGATTCCCCCAGCGAGTCGAGGCAGAGTCGATCCGGAGCAAAGCCAGCCTACGTCTCGAACGGAAGGAGCGTCACCTTTGCCACTTCCTCCCCCTCGTCCTCCCCATCGTCGAGCATCATCACCCCTCGACGACGACAGTTGTTCTCCGTGCTCGCGTCGGTCCTCACCGCCGACGATCGACAACTCATGGTCGAGACCCTGCTCAAATCCCTTCGCTCGAATCGTCCCGACCGACGAAGATCCCCTCTTTCGCAGCATCGAGTCGACGACGATGACGAAGGTCACCGACCCCCCTTCTTCAACCACTCGTCCTCGGCATCGACGATGAACCGCATCAACACCTCGGGTCGAAAGAGTGGGTTCCTCGGCTCCGTCTACTCGGATGGGCATCGCTCGAATCGGAGGAATGGGGGAGGTGCAGGATCGCAACGACCTCTGTCGAGGGAGGAGGGGGACGGTGGCGATACACCGTTCAGTGATCAAACTTCGGATTACTACTTTGACTCCCCCGGCGTACCCCCCTCCCCCGTCGTTCGCGGATCGGAGGAAACTCGATCTGGCTCGACGCCGATCTCAGCGAACGAACGCATTGACGATCGAACGATCACATCTCGATGGGGAGGAGGACCGACGGCAGGGGGAGGGGGAGGGGCACCCAATCCTCGAGGTAGCGTGCTCCCTTCCCCTTCGACGTCGAGCCTGAACGAATTTGGTCGATCGGTCACTCAGAGTTTAAGTCAGAGCGATCAGACGGGGACGACGGGTGGAACGATCCGAGCTTTCCCCCGAGCGGCGATCCCACCTTTGCGTTGAGCAATTCATCTTGAGTATCCGGCAGAACGAATTTTCGTCTTGCGTACATGTGTTTTCCACTCTCTATCTTTGTGAGCCGGTTCGCTTTTGATGTTGTTGTAACAACAGACATCTTTCCAATCAAGCCTTCCTTCCGTACGCGTGCGAAGAAGGTAATCGAAATTGTGATTAGCTCTGATAGCTCGCGCCACAACCTCCCTTGCCTTCTATTACTATGGTATCAAGAGACAGTGAGACATTACTGTCAATACTTTGGTCCCGCCGCCCGGGCGCATGCGTACATCAAGAACAAGTCGGCGTGAATTGCATCTAATCTGTCCTCGCGCTTTTCGGTGGTACAAGGAAGGAAGCAACAAAGAGAAGAGAACTACAGCTACAAGTACATAAAGAAAGGAACAGGATCTAACTTTTGTCACAAGCTAATTAAGATCTACGGATTTTCCTTTCCTGGGGGCTAACAAAAAGAACAGGAGGCGACAAAGTTTGCGATTGTTGTAGAATGTATTGTTGTAGAATGTATACGTGTGGGATTGGTTGGATCTAGGTTTGAATTCGAGTTTGCGAGATGAGATAAACGCAGCCTTGGTAAGATGCAATGGTAGTGATGCCCGTGTCACCATTTCTGGCGCTCGATGGTTCAAGCAAAATTCCACGCTTCGGATGAAGTTGCGTCGAGGCAGCACCTGTGGAAGACGAAAACAAGGTTCAACGGGTGCCCAATCGGCCGTGTCGCGCCCGCCGACTCACATCCAGACACGGGTCTTGTAGACCCTGAACAGTTCTCTCACGAGTTCACGGAAATCGACGCGAGTGTTGGCGGTGTAGTAGAACGTCAACTTGCGACGATCCCATTGCCACTCGGCATCAAAGACTTCCATCGGAAGGCCTGCATCAGCGAAGACAGGGTCAGTATTTCTTCTGGCGATGACCTCAGCAGCTTGTACATGGGACTGACTTCTTTGCGCCACCTTCTGCCTCACCAACGCCAAGGCCTTGACTTCGTCTTGCGCCTTGCTCAACAACTGGTGCGTGTCCGAAGCACTGGCTTTCCCAAACAGCCGCTTGGGTGCGAACTCCTTCGTCATCCTTGCCAACGTGGCCGCGTTGGGTGGTCCACCCGTGTTCGCAGCCCCACCGGGTCCTCTCGGGTCCATCCCACCGCCGCCGCCACCGCCGCCATTGTGCGCAAGCTGTCCCAGCGCAATTTCGACGAGTCGTTGCTGAAACGCCTGGACTTCATCCAATGAACAAGGCTTGAAGAACTTGCCAATGTCCTTGCCGCGATCGGCCTCGACAATCACCAGATCGCCTTGGCGTAATTGCAGGTTCGGGTCGTCAACGAAGAACAGGTCCTTGCGTCCGGCTTTGAACTCGACGATGTACAAGGGCGCGTTGGCCGGAACGCTGTGCAGTGGGATGCCGCGACCGAGGTTCGACAAGTCGCCATTCGACCCTTTGTTCCCGGTCCCAGTGTTGCCCGTCGCATTTGGAGTGCCCTGGGGTGCGCCGCTCGGTGGGGGTCCGCTGTTGTTAGGAGGTCCGCCTCGAGGGCGCGGTGCAAGTCCCTGACCCTGTCCCTGTCCAGTATAGAACGACTGGGGTGGGGGGACGCCAAATCCATGCTGTACCGAATGCTGTGGCATCCCACCGCCCGGGCCCATCGCCATCTGCGAAGGAGGTGGGGGAGGAGGTAGTGCACCGTAGTTGCCGAAATTCGAGGCCCCTTGACCGTACATTCCAGGGTATCCCGAAGCGGGACCGCCGGGAGGGGGCGGCGGTGGTGGAATCTGGCCCATCAAGCCAGGCATGAACCCGGAGCGCTGTTGTGGAGGAGCCTGCGACATGGTCGGTTGACTTGTCGGGGGCGGCCGGAAGGCCCCGAGACCGAGATCGGGTGCACCAGAGGCGAATGGATGCATGGGACCGGTGGTGCTAGCCGTTTTCCCAGGCGACGTGCCACCAAATTCGAAGCGCGAGGTCACTCGTTGCGCGGTCGAAGGGGACAGCGAAGTTGTCGGCACCGAAGGCTGGGGCAGGAAGAAGGCCTTCGTCGCCCTGGAGGAGTCGTCGCCGGAGCTGGAGCTGACCGCGGCCGGTGTCGACGACGCCACGCCCGAGGATCGAACGGGAGGGGAGCGAGACGATTCGACGTCGCTGAAATGCCGGCTCGAGCGCATCGGAGGAAAATTGACCGGCATCGATCCGACATGACCTAGACCACCAGGACTCCGAGGTGACGTCGAAGATGCCGTCTGTCCGCCAACGACGGCCGCATGAGCCTCGAGGTTGAGATGCAGCGAGTTGAGATCCGCCGCGAGGTCGTCGTCGTTGATGGCCGAGCTTCCCAGGCCAAAGCGACGATCACCGTCGTTGCTACCGAGTGCCATCGAGCCAAAGCCTCCGTTGTGCTGACTCGGCGGCGATCGAGCCTCAGGGAGGTGGAAGCCGATCTGCGAGCGACTTGACGGGTTGAACGTGGCGAAGGAATGTCGTCGCGAGGTCGCACCGGACTTGGTCGGAGGGACGAACGAGTCGTCGTCTTCGTTCTCGGCTTCGTTCAGGGTGCGCTCGGAGCGACCCCAGACCAGATCACCTCTCATTCGTCCGCTTCCGACGGCGCCGAGCGAGTGGTCCCTTCGTGCTTTGTATGTCCCCGCTCCCGTGCCGAATCCCCTCGTTTCGCCCGGAGGCTCAAAGAGCAGCCGACTTCCATCGCGAGAAAAGGGCGACATGTTACTCAAGCCGATTCCACTCGTCGTATCCTCGCTTGCCCAGGGTCCGTCGCTCTCGGCGCGCAGTCTCGACCGCCCTTCCCGGTCGGCATCCTCCCAGCCAAAGGACGAGGCTCGAGTCGCCGAAGAGCTGCGCCAGCCCGTTTGGGCGCCACGACCGAGTCCGATGCCCCCGGAGAACGAGTTCGCACCGGCGAATGCTCCTAAAGCAGGTCGGGACGGGGCTGGCTCGTCGGCATCATGCCCGCCGCTGGACGACGTCAGGCTCGGCGAAGTTTGGCCGATTCGTATAGGATTGACGGGCAGCGAGGTCGAAAAGTGCGACCCTGACGACTGGAATCCATAGGCATCATTCGTCGAGTGGTTCATCTCCGGAAAGGAGCCGTTCAGCGCAGCCAAAGTCTTGGGTACAGCTGCTATGTCGGAGAGGGCGGAAGCAGAGGAATAGGATCGCGAGCGAGGTTTGGCGGACGAAGATGAACACGACTGGCCTGGCGGATGGGCTGGAGACGGCAAGGGAGGCGGAGAAAAATAGCTCCTCGGAGGTGATGCAAGTGATGAGGAAAGCGGCGCTCGGGCGTCAAGAAACGGATAGATCGGTCGATAGTGTGGTCGAATGTGACCGCCAAAGATCTGGGCGAGCGCGGCTTGGGTGTGCTCGCTTTCGGGTTCCGATCCGATAGGAGGCGACAAGAGTGCTGTATTCGCCGAAGCACTTGAGTCAGTATCGCAAGCTCGCATCCACGCAAAGTGACTCCCTCGATACGTGTAAAACTGACCTGCGGTCGGGACGCCTGGATCGTCGTCGTGAGTACTGAGACTGGTGGGGCGTCGGTCACTGCCCTCGTCTCGTTCGTGGTCGTGATCACTCGCGGTGCCCGGTTTGCGATGGCCGAGAACGGCTGCCGAAGAAGGCGCCCACGAGATGGCAGATGTAGGCAGAGCGGTCAGGCCCAATGAGTTAGGCGGTGAGCCAGCAATGGTCAGGGAAGACGGTTTGGTCGCTGCCGAGGACCAGGTGGTCGTCAAGCCGTCAAAGGTATGGATGTGGTGAGATTGAAAATAGGAAGGTAGAGTCGCCTGAGGTGGGTGGGAAGGCGAGACGTTGGAGGAGGTCGCGAACGACGAGACGGAAGAGCGGGGTGAACGATCGCTCGCGTCGTGGGGTCGAACCGGGGACGAACTTGGCTCCCGTTTGGTCGTCGCTGGCGGCCGTGGAGACGCCCGCGTCGACTCGTTGGGGACCTACGAAGACGACGAAAGGTTCCGGTGTCGACACCAAAATCGAACGACAGGTTCGGGGGTTTGGTGTCGGAGTGAGGTTGGAGACGGAGAGCGCGCGAGGACGGCAAGAGTGGGGAACCCGTTCAAGGAGTCAGCTCGCTGCTGCTGCTCTCTGGCCCGGACGGTCATCTGCTGGCTGTGCTAAGGCCTCTGAGGGCTGAGGGCTGAGCGCCGGCGGGCCCGCTGCCGGAGACTCCACGCGGGCACACGGGCGGGACGCGCCCGGCCAGCGACGCCAAAAAGGAGAAGCCCAGCCCAGCCCGGGGCCGCAGCCCCCTGCAGTGATGCAATGCACGCACTTCGCACTTCGATCGAGCCAATAACCAAAACACTCCTTTCCAACTCACCCTGGACCAAATGTGGGTGTGATCAAACGACTCTAGTCCCGAGGCGTTCACCTGTCGGTGTCGGAGTGTCGAGTCACGAGTGAGCGTCAGTGCAAGCTTCGGAGAGCCCGAGCGCGGCACGTGAGCACCAGCTCTGCAGTACCCGGGTGGTGCAGTCAATGGCCGGGGGCGTTCTGCGATGCCGCTCACATATCAAGGCGGCTCTGTTACTTCACTCACCGGGGATGTCATGCGAGATGGGATAGAAGCCAAGTCGTGGATGCTTAGGCTGTGCGGGTGGTCGGTTCACCGTGTTTCGTGAACTTGAAGTGGAACTTGCGGTGGCGCGAAGCTCAACCCGCTTGGCTGGTGGGCGCCCTGCCTACCCGGGTGACCGTCACACCCCAGCGGGCTGTTCAAGTCAAGTGGGGGTGGGGGTCGCAGTCTTGCGGGAAGGCGGAATCTCGGTGGGCAAGGATTACTGGGGTCGATGATCCAAGCACAGATCAAGTCGATGTCTCGCGGGGCGTAGGCGAGTCTTGCTTTCATAGTTGCGGCGACTCGGAAGGGCGAGGGGTGATTGCTGCTCAATGATGTTCCCCGAGTGGCAAGGAGAGGGTCATCACGCTCATGTCAGACCGAGCATGCAACAGGGAGCTGCTGCCCGAGCAAGCGCTACAGGACAGCGAGCTAGACTCAATTCCACCTTAGTCAACAACATAGCTTGTACATTTGAACATGCATTACAAGTAGCTTCCCCCTCCGAAGCGTCCACCGAGATCCCGGGCGTTCTTGATCATGTCCGAACGCTTCGAGTCATCCAATAACCGTCCTCCGACGCTCATGTCCCGGTCATGGTCCCAGATCCCCGGCGGCGCTTTGTCGTCCTTTTCTTTGATTTTGGACGACTTGGCATGCTGATCGAGCAGTGTCGCATTGCGTGAAGATTTCTATCAACAGAAGCGCAGGGGGAATCCCTTGATCAGTGGCTAATTCGGCAGGCTCACAGAGGACTGCGCGCGTTCACACAGCAGCACATACGGAACCCAAGTCGTGATACAAATACCGGACTCACATTGTGTCGATCTACCTCGTCACGCAACTGCTGGTCCCTCATCCTCTTTCTCCTCTGCTCATCCGTCTCTTCAGGCTGACCGGCACCTCCACCGCCGTTTGAAATCTCGGCTTTTCGCTTCCTCCCCATCATCTCGTCCTCGAGTCGTTTCTGCCTCTCTTGCGGTGTTTCGGTCCATAGGTTCACGTCTTCGGGGTTGGGTTTGCCCGCACTGCCATGGGCCATGCCTTTGCCGGCCATCTGCTGGAACCCTCGTGACTTGAGCTTGGTCGGGTCCATGGCTGGGTTGGGGCACGGAACCGTTAAGGAGGATCAGCACCTCTCTGACTCGGGACCCCAATTCAGTTTTGAATCTTACACGACATGAGATCCAGGTCCTTGGGAGGGACCATCATCCACTCCTCTCGTTTCGGCTTCTCATTCTTCTTCCTCTCGGCCTCCCTCTCGCGTTCCCTTTGCCTCTCTTCGTGCTCTCGCACCAAACGCACACCTTCGTTCTCCTCCGAGTAGCCTGATGCGCCGGCAGGTAAAGGCATCGGTCCGAACGCATCGTCGTCATCATCCGAGTAAAGGTTCGAAAGGGGCGTTTCCTTCTTGTACGGTCGCAGTGGTGGAGAAGCAGCCGAGGAGGACACGGCCCCTGAGACCGAAGCTGACGGGCGGTAGTCAGAGGGCAGCGTGGGTCCGAGAACCTTCTTCGTAGGTGCATCTGGAGCTGTTGATGGGCCTGCCGCGATACTTGAGGTGGTCGTCGTCCGGGCGGCGGCTAGATCGGGTGGAAGCGAAGGGCCATAGTCGTCGTCCGAGTCGTCGTTATCTTGCACCGGCGCGGCCAAAGACGGTCCAGCGGCTGTGGGAGCTGATGGGGGAAGAACAGGTCCAGCTGTTTGTGTAGATGGTCGTGAAGGGCCCGCTGTGACATGAGGAGGTAGCTGAGGGTCGGCAGCTGACCTCGACGACGAGGACGATGAAGCAGCGCCCAGATGGGGAGGCAATTGAGGACCTGCGCGGAGAAACTGGTTGAGAATGAGTGAGTGGAACAATAACATAACGTTGATCGACGTGGCCTACCGGCTTGTGGCATGTCGATGAGTGTTGAGCAAGGCGATGCTGTGCAGGACTGTGCAGGAGCGCAAGAGACGGTGCGCGACGATCCGCGCGAGAGCTCTCACGACTTTCATCCTCCCTCCTCCTCCCTCACCTGCGCGATAGCTCGTCTGCTCATAGTGGTGCTTGGCATTCCCGAGCATGTCTATGTTTATACCCCGCATCTCACCCGTCGGACTAGGGTGTATACGGCGACCGTCCCTGGCGTGTGCTACGTCATTAGCGCGCCGGCGACTCAACAGTTAGTTCGGTCCACCCTCGCCGCAGCCCTTTCCCCCGACTTTCGTGCAAAGTGAAAGCTTATCTCGATCGAGTTCTGTATCCCGTTCAGCCTCTTCTGGGTCTAGGAAACCGGTTGCGTTTGCATTTGATATCGTACGTCCTTTCAGACAGATATCACGCTCGCGAGTCGCTCGCTCGATCCTATTGGCCCCCCCCCACCTGACGTCAACGTCGGACCTCCTCGCTCATCCAACCCAACCTAGGACGGCGTCCTCAAACAAGGATCCCACGTCCTCCCCCGAGCCAAACGAACCCTCGCCGTCCTTTCAGGCCAGAACAAACTCTCTCAGAAATTCCCCTTCATCTGCCTCACCAATGGAGGTGGATCGATCGAGGCCACTCGCGCGCAAAGCTTGACTCGCGAATTGGGCGTCGAGATTGGCGAAGGGCAGGTGGTGCAGAGTCATACCATCTTCAGGGGTTTGGTGCCCCAATTCGAGGATAAGTCTGTCTTGGTAATTGGAGGAGTCAAGGATCATTGTCGCAAAGTCGCACAACAGTTGAGTTACCCCGGGGAAGCAGAGCTGCGCATCTTAGAACGTTGAACTGAAGCTGTTGGCCGCGAACAAAACAGTTATGGGTTCAAGCACGTCTACATTCCGGAGGACGTACTACACTGGCAAGCAAGCGTGTGGCCCTTTCAAAAATTGACGAAAAAAGAAGTCGTTTACGCCAAGGTAGGAGATTACTGGAGCAGAGTTTTCTTTTGTCGCGAAAGTCGGCCTGACCCGGACCCTTCTCCCTTTTGTCTTCCAGGCCGACGTCGACTTTTCCAAAATATCCTTTGCCGCCATCCTAGTCTTCCATGACTCCTTCAATTGGGGTCGAGACGTCCAACTGATATGCGACGTCCTATCCTCGTCCCAAGGCGTGTTGGGGACGAGCAAATCGACTTCCGAATGGGAAAGCTCACCTCAATTGCCCGTACATTTCTCCAATCCGGATTTACTATGGGGGAACGAGTTCTCCCAACCCCGGTTCGGGCAAGGCGCTTTCCAAGAAAGTGTTGCGGCGGTTTGGAAGCGGACGTACAACAAGGATTTGATCAGGTGCGCGCGTCGGCGCCCGGGTCAGGGGGGGGGGGGGTTGTCCAGAGCACATCGAGACTGATGATCTGGACCTGGGCCGTGCTGCACAGAACGACGGGTGGCAAACCTACCTCACACACATACAAATACGCTTCATCCCTCCTGTCCCACCACATCCGATCCCTCTCCAAGCCTCACACCCATTCATCCTCTGAATCACTCCACGAAGCCGTCGTCAATTCCGACGCAAGGCCAATCGAAGGCAACGTCTACATGCTGGGAGACAACCCGGCTTCAGATATTGCGGGAGCGAATGCGTTTGGGTGGGAGAGTATACTGGTTAGGACGGGGGTGTTTAGAGGGGATGTTAAAGACGCGGAGCATCGGCCGACGATTGTGAAGGATGACGTTTGGGTAAGTCTTAGCGTCCCGAGGGCGAGCGAGGGCGAGAATGAGGGGCAGGAGCTGACACCTATGGCTTTCGTCTGCATATTGAACAGGAAGGGGTCAAATGGGCCCTCCAAAGAGAAGGCTGGGGTGAACTACTATAGAAAGTCCACAGCGCGCTCAATATAGAAAGCCGATCGTCGTCAATGGGACTTGCAATTGCAATAGACAGAGAAGCGTACGGAATTGAGGCGTTTTTCAGCAAGACTGAGGTACAGGGAGTGAACAAACTTTTTGGTGGGACATGCGATGCGATGCGAAGAGCCAAGTGGACGAGTGGGTGAGCTAAAAGAGCAGACGGGTGGGCAAGAACTTTGCGCTGTCGGCTGCTTGTTCGGAGAAAGAGTCTTTGAAAGCCAAGAGGCCACACTGCGGGACGAGGAGCAGAAGACAATCTGGGCAAATTCTCCGGAAGATGGGCTTCTGCATGTTTTGAAATGACTCACTAAAATCCCTGCCGCCATGAAGACGACGGACACGATCGCCCAGAGGACCCCCCAGCACGCTGACGAGCCACCGTAGCGCTTTGCGAAGACGGAGGCATCGGACTCGTTAACCTTGCGGAGGATGAGCTGTGAGATACATGGGAAGGCCACAACACGTCAGCACTCTGAGCTTTGAGCGCACCTATATCCTTACCCGGGTACGTACATCGTCGAACTGGGCATCAAAGACGAGCACGGGTTAGCAAGAGTATGTAGAAAAGAAAAGTGGGGCTGGGGCGGACTCACAATATCCCATACTGAGTACAGGGCTGACATGACACCGATAAACAGAACCTCATATCGCAACTAGTCGCTCATACTTCATCGTCGTCAGCTGGAGTGCTCTTCTCTCAAGGTGTGGAGGGAGGTGGACCAAACTGACCGCAGCTCCATGAGCAATGAACCATCCGGCAACCAAGAGGCCGATCGAAACCAAGATCGTCACGATCGTCAACCAGTCCTTTCTTCCCCACCATAGAATGATAATGAACGCTACCGCAAGCACAAACGAGGCGATTTTGGACGCGACAATGTCGAATCCGCAGAAGATGAGGAGCGCCCCTATCAACGAAGATCCGAGATAGCCTGCCGGGAGCGTGATGGCGGAGATGCCGCCGGACACTGGATGATCAAAGTATGCATGTGAGTAACAATTTTGAATGATCAAAGATCGCTCGAACAAAGTCACTCATTGTGCAGCCGCCTTCTCGCGGATCGAGAGTGATGCTCTTGATTCTTGCGCCAGTGCAGCATCCCGTCGCAGCGCTAAATCATGAATTATATGCATGCTCAGCGTCTGATCGACAGTGTTGGTCCAAAATGACGACTTTATCATCATATCACAACTCACTGGCCAAACTGTGGAAGGAACGCATCGGTGCAGATCGTCAGCCATGGTGCCCATAGTTTCACGCCTTACTGCATGAATCGCCCACCTCATGGAAAGCGATCGTGAGCATCTTGAGAGGGTACAAGATCCATTTTACTGTCACGGATAGTGTTCCGATCAGCGTCAGCAAACGAGTGTCAGAGTACCAGCACAGACTCTGGGAAAGATCTCTCCGTGAAGAGTGAAAAGTGAGACTTACGGACTGGTACGTGCCACAGGATGGCGATAATGACGACATACTATGTGGGTATGGAATAGCGCCAGAGTTTGATGAGCTCAGAGAGAGTCGTAGGGGTCATTCAACGAGGGTGCGATCATGGCCTTTGGCCGGTGCGTGCACGAAAGCTCCTGAAGCGAACCGCTCACTCTCAAGTTGAGCTGCCGGGCCAGACCGAGTCCTCACTCACAGCAGCGATGACCTGTGCGAGCAATATAAAGCTCGAACTTCAGCCAGCGTACAGTAATCCAAAACTGAGTGAATGAAACAACTCACTCCCAGCGTGACCTTCTGAGTATCACTCGGCTCCAAGCTCAAACTGCGCCGCATGAGTATAGGCTGCGGTGAGGACAAACCGGACGGCAAACCGCGGCTGCGCAAGAGAGTCGGAGATTCGTAGGGGGGTAACTTGACAGCGGTTGAATGGATTGTGGAAGCCCATCTTGCTTTTGAATCCTCGTCTGGGTTGGTCGAGCGTCGAAGGGTGCGCTTCCTCTCCCTGACCTGCACGAACCCATCGCGAGCTGCTGCGGTGTTCACGGGCCTCGTCGTCGTCGAGTCCGAATCGACCTGTGAGAAGGCGGAGTCGACGAGGGAGGAAGCTTGTCGAGGGACGAGGTCAAGCGGTGACTCGAAAAGATTGTCATGTGCAGCTGCTATAGGTGACATGGCTATGGCTATGGTGGGTGTGGGTGTGGGTGTAAGAGGACGTTCAAAAATAAGACGACTCGGCAGACAAAGCCGGTGTCGGCGTCAGTTGAGCCAGCGGTGGCTGCGCGAGGCTGCCCGCGACGCGACGCGTTATAGGGATCGTGGGCGGTGCAATCCTGTGCAATCCGGGGCGCAAGTTCGGGCTCGATTTCTTTCTCATCCTCACTCAAACGCCCATGGCGAAGCCAAACAGTCTGATAAAGAATACGACCAGCGAATCACATTACCCTAACTAGTAAAAAAAAAAAGTGTCGATCCGCGACCCATGTACCTAAAATCGCTGTTTTTGACTGTTGCGGCCCGAAGGGCCGCCTGTGGTGAATGTATCAGCATACTGTTGAGTCTGCCGCACCTGCCTGTGGTATCAGTGTCCCGACCAGAAGTCATGTATGACCCTTTCTGCATTTTCTGGACCATAAAAGTCGAGCTACAGCCCGAGTACGATTTTTCTCGAGTTTTGAAGTGGTGCGGAACTGTTGAGCGGTATATGCAGTATTTAATGTATAGGAAGCGCGTGGGTTTGCATGACACTTCTTCTACAGAGGTCAGGCGTGGTCCCGCTGTCGTTGACGCGCGGGCGCGGGCGCGGGCGGGGCTTACGCTGCGCGATGGGCGCCGTCAATCACGTGACGTATCGCTGACATTGCGACACCGGTTTTAGGGGCTCAATGTCCAACAACAACATAAACCCGCGCCCCTCTAACCCTTTACTTTTTCTTGCCACTCTCATCAAATTTTGGTAACACTCATTCGAGGCGAAACCCTCGGCACTACGCCCCGGTCTGCCCTGTTCCCAAGGTCGCCAGGGAGGGCCATCGCAACCTCGACGAGTCTTGGGCGCGAGGGAAGCGCCGTACCATGGCTGCTCGAGTGCCCCCGCTGCTGGGCGCCCCGCGGCTCGACCCTCCTCTTCGTCCCGACTCCCGCTCCGATCAACAGAATCAGCCCCCTGCGCGTCATGACAACAGCCCAACCGATCTTGATATTGCGACGCATATACGAGCCCGCCGTGCAGCTGTGCAGAACGGACAGCGTGGTCAGCGACTCAGCGCGATGGCCGACCCGACGCTGAACGCGACTGTTTCCTGAGTTGAAGTGTGCGAATACCTGCTTTTCGGCGAAGTGCTCGCCTCGACTCGCCGGGCTCGAATCGCGCTCAAACCCCTCAAGCCCCACGTTTCGATCCGCGACGACCTCGGCCCCCAGACGGCCGTGTGCACCCACTGCAAGGCTCGACACTGGGGGTGCGAAAGGATGTAGTCGACCGGACACTTCAGCACGTGCTGCTCGCAGGGCAAGGTTCAGCTGCCTCCCCCTCCCCTGCCCCACCTCGAGTGTCGACAGCTACTTGAAGGCTCGGATAGCGGTCAGTTGCTCCGTCCAACAACATGCGTCTGCAGTAGGCCCACATGCTGAACTGTGCGACCCACCTACACAGAAGCTAACGCATTCCGCGAAAACGCCCGGTCGTACCACAACGCGCTGTCTTTCACTTCGCTGGCTGCTCACTTCGACCAGACACGACTGGGCACTTTAAGACCCCCCGTGTTTCGCGTGTTCGGTCGCCTCTACCGTCGACTCGGCGCCCTGAATCCCAGCGTGAATCAATGCTCAGCCTTTGTTAAAACACGGCTCTTCGACCCCGCCGAGGCCATCGAGACTCGACTTGGACCCGACAGCCCATACAGTCACATACAAAGATCTACGTTGACCAAGCTCGAGTCCAAGTTGCGTACCAACAATCGCTTTGTGAGGCTGTTTGCATTGACCAAAGCTCACGCAGGTTGTGGTACGGCCAAAGAGTGGATCCTGCGCCTCTGCATACCACTAGGCCGAGGCCGACACACCCACAACCTTCCTACGTCAAGCACGGAAATGGCGATGCTTATCTGCGATTCCGACGCCATCACGGGAGATCGTCCACCACAAGACCTGATTCTCCAGGTGCACGGTGATCAATGTCCCGATGGTCGGCCCAAGTACCAAATCGTTAGCTCATTCCATCCGTCTGCGATGCCTCTCCGGTACACACTGCTCTTCCCCGGGGGGGAAGATGGCTTCTACCCCAGCATTCCTCTTTGCGGTTCAATCAAGTTGGGCCACTCTTCGCCAAAAGACCGCAACAAAGAGGTGAAGACGAGGAGGAAGGGGACGAAGAGAATGGTGATGGTTAACGTAAGCGTCTTTGGCTCCTTCTCGGGTGTTCCATTCTGTTAAGGCGCGAGCACAGACTGATATTGAATGTTTGAACACCAAGGACGAAGGTCAAGTAAAGAGGGTCAAGGTGGCGAGTCTCGTGTTCACAAATATTTGCGTACTACTTGCACAAACGCGACGAGCCCGCATGGCACTCAACGTCCGTTCCCGGCGTTCGTGATCGAAGGATATTCCCAGGTCGAGACCGATCGACTCAACTACATCCAGTTGCATCAAGAAAACCTACGTCTCACCACGGCCCAAGGCATCAACGGCTTGACCCCGGACCAAATTGGACGCTCGATGACCTTGGGCTCGACGTACAAGAATAGACCGCGCAACATCATGCAGCGATACCAGGATGCGATGGCGTGCGTTGTCAAACATGGAAAGCCTCCGCTGCTCATCACGATAACGTGCGACCCCAAATCACCGGAAATCAAGGCTGCACTGGGGCCGAACGACAAAGCATGCAACCGTCCGGATCTCATTGCACGAGTGTTTGAAGCCAAGTCCGGCAACGAGCGACATGCAGGCTGTTTTGGCGATGAATGTAGGATGAATGGATTTTGTTTCTTTGCTTACGTCGTATTGGGTTTTTTAACCTCTGCGCTGAGATCATGTAGACTGTTCAATTGTCCTGCTATTTGAATCTCATCTTCCCGTTAATTTAACGGGTTCCCACTGGTCGTTGCAAAATAATGTTCACCCAAATACAAAAGAACTAATTATTAAACAGATGTCGAGAAGTACGCACTTCAAGTGCAAAAAGAAAATCCCACCAAATCACGGTGAGAGTTTTGACCGACACGAAAGGAAGGGGCAGTGTGGGAAGTGCGCTCATGTGTGTATGTCGTACGTAATCCATACGGACAGGGCGATAGTAGTAGGAACTCGATCCGGGCGAGCGACCGTGTACAAACTCGAGTTGGATCCATTCAAGCATTTCGGTCCGGCGCGAAGCTGGCAGAAAGGATGGGAAGCCACCTTCGAAACAGGTCCGAGGTGGTGACGACAAAAGTGGTGATTGGTCGGTACGATATGAAGAGCAGTGGTGTAACGAACTTGGGGTCAAATTGTCACAGCCGAGTCGTGAAGATCGAACACTGGAGGAAGACGCTCGGGAACGGCACATGCCGCGGGGACGGTGCCCGAGCAGAACAAAAAAAAAGGCGACCGAGAGAGATTAAGAATGGGTGAGGGGCGATGCTGACAATCACATGCCGATGCTTCCGGGCAAGCTGGCTCGACCCATCGAGTCCGTCGCCATCCAGTCGCTGGTCGGATGGAAGATCGAAGAGGTTTGGTTCGGGCTCAGGGGCACAGGCGAGCGAGTGGCCGTCGACTTCTTGTACCACTGCTGCTGATCTTGCAAGGCCTCGCCCGCCGTCGTCGGAGTGCGACCTTCCTCGACCTGTCGCGTTCGCAGCGCATCCATCGCCCGCAAACCACCGGGAGAAGAGTACCCCTTCTGCATCGTCGCCGCCCGTGGTGTCGGAACATCAAGGTCGATCGCATCGGGCATGACCACAGAGAGTGCCCCGCGCGTGGAACCAGGTGCCATGGTTCCGGCAATCGACAGACTGCCACCGCCAGTCGCCACGATCTGCAGCGATTGCGGTCGAGCCCGGTTGCGTCGTGAGGGAATACCGAGCGCAGCCCCACCTCGATCCTGAGCCTGACCCAGAATGGGGCTCTGAGTGGAGAGGGCGGCCGGGATGCTAGGGAGGTCGCTGTCACTGGCCGTGGAGGCGGGAGAAGCATTCGGGCCCAGCGAGGACGAGTCGAGCATTCTCGAGGAAGGCGCAAACGAATAGCTCGACTGGCCCGAACCGGAGGAGGTGTCGGATGACGCCGGCGAAGGATGGCTGTCGAATGCTGCCGGATCGCGATAATTTTGGTGCCTGAGCTGCGCCATCGTCGAGTCGAGGCCGAAAGCGGATTGCGAAGCTGGCGCTTGTGCTTGCGCTTGCGACACGAACGGCGCAGCAGTGCTTTCGGCAGGAGCGGCATAGATGGTAGAGGCTCCGGCGAGGCCGGTCGCCCGTCCCTGCTGGCCAAGGGAAGAAGACTGGTGACGCACATCGTCCGGGGCCAAACCTCCCCAGTCGGATCGTTTGGAAGCGGGATTGAATGTGTAGGACCCCGTCGTTGGATCGGGGGTGACCATGTGTCCAGGATGCACATAGAACGGAGGCTGATGTTGCTGCTGGGGCGCTTGCTGCTGTTGCTCGTGTGCCTGCACCGGTTGCTGCTCGTAGACGGGCTGCTGTACCGTGATGGACTCGTGCGACGTCGAGTGCTGCAGAGCTGGTCGAGCCGAGAATGCCTGTGACGCAGAGAACGGTGCGACATGGTCGTAGCCCGTGTCCGAGGGCGTGTGGTAATGCCCCGACACCGAGGGGTACATCGAGCGATCGGCGGACGCGAACATTTGCTGGTGGGCCTGAGCGGCGGCCTCGTCCGGATACAACCCGTACTGCGTCTGGTCCACCTCGATCGGGCCCGCAAATCCTACGCTCGGGTCGAAGCCGACATGCGAGTTGGGGTCGAAGCTGAGGTGGGGGCTGTTACGAAGTGATGCTATGGCGTGCGGATTCGGCGAATTCGACGACGACGACGATGACGAGGCGCTCGACGTCGATAAACGAGAGTAGCTGCCATGTCGCTGCTGCTGGTTCCAGATCGCAGAGCCATCCGTTTCGATCTGCAGGTTCGGATGGTACGCATTCGAATCGAGCGGCGACGGCTCGCGACCCGAGGGAAAGTGCGGATACGCGAAACCGCTTGCGATCGAGGGCGACGAATTCGAGTAGGGCCGTGCGAACACCTCTGGCCGGATGGATCGATCCGATGGTCCTGCAGATCCGGGGAGCGATGCCCTCATCATGTCGGGAGTCATCGCCGTCGATTCGTCGGAACTGCTGTGGCCGCTGGCCGGGGACGCGTAGGAGCTGCGCGATAGCGGTGCATGCGGCAGCGACATTGAATGGGTGTGGTGGATGTGGGACACATTCGACGTCGCGTACGCCATATGCCCTCCTCCACCCCGTGGCATTCCGTGCTGATCGTAGGAGAACTGCGGTGTGTAATCCATGGGTGCAGAATACGCGGGAAGACCAAAGGGGTCGTGTGCCGAGGAGATCGAGTCGCTGCGCCCCTTCGAGACCCCCGTCGACGAGACGGACGAGGACGAGCGATGGTAGGGGGCATATCGGCCATAGCCCGATCCAGAGGTGGAGCCAGAGCTGGCGAGGGAGCTGTTGGACGCTGTGCGGGACATCGCAGTGCCTTGAGACGAGTCGGAGAGGTCGAGGGCTCCGGTCATAGAACTAATACTGGACCCACGCTTCCGCGGACGACCAATCGAGCTGTGAGGTCCGAGCCACAAAATGATTCATGAGTTCGATTTCGATCGTTTGTTGCTTAGTTCTCCTTCGAGGAAGACTTACGCATTGAAGTGATTCTTGATCGCATTGTCGGGCCGGCCGGGTAGGTACTTTGCCATTTCGGCCCACCTCGAGCCGATCTTCATGTACATGGTTTTGATGAGCTCTTCCTCCTCGGGCGTCCAGTCGCCCTTGTTGACTGTTGGAAAAGAGTAGCGGTGCCTTGTCAGGGTCGAGGCCAGGCTGACCAGCTAGTTTTCGCGCGGCGTCAGGAGAGGGCCAAACTCACTTGAAGGGTCGAGATGGTTATGCCACCGCTCACGGCACTGCTTGCCCGATCGAGTCCCCATCTCTTGCGCGATGGCAACCTGGTAGATATATACCGCCCATACGCAGGGATGACCGCATCAGTGGGTGTCCGTCGGAAGGGGCCCTTAGCCGCCAGACGCGATAGGAGAGAGCGGACGGAGAGAAGTAGGACAGAGGCGAGTCGAGCGGAGAAAGCAGCGAAGCCATAGGTACTCACCCATTTCTCGGACCCGTGTTGCTGCACGAGGGATTCCAACTTGTCGTCCTCCTCTTTGGCCCACGGTCCGCGTAGCTTAGGCTTCTCGACCGTCATGTTGCGCCAGCGCTGTGCGTAGGTCAGCCCACTAGTCAGCGTCCGCCAATTGTGGACTTGCGCGCTCGCGCTCGCGACGACGCGTCCGGGGGTGCCGCCGAAACCACCCCATCCGAGCCAACCCCGATCGTACCCGCCCAGTAAAGCCAAAACTAAACCATTGACCCGAAAGAACTTTAGAGCCCGAACCCGAGCCTGAGCCTGGGTCCGAGCCATTTCGGTGAACGGGAGCGATTGCCTGGCCGCCCTCCCGAGCGCACGCCGCGGCGTTGGCCGGGGAAGGCGCAGGGGAGCGGAGGGGGCGGCGCAGCGACCGATGGCGCCGGAGTCGCATCGACGACGACGACCACACAAAGCAACCAACCCGCATCGAGGCACTGATGCCCATACCACCAAACACACTCACCTCTTGACAATCCGCCTTGTCGTGTCGACCGTCCGGGAAAGCCAATAATGCCACCTGGGACCACTTCACTTTGCCCCCCGCGAGATCGAGCTCATAACGAAGGCGTACATCATCCTCTGGAGTCCAAGTTGTCGTCGCCTTCGTCGTTGTCGTTCTCGTCGTCGCGGTCGCGGTCGTCGCCCTGGCAGTACTAGTGATGCTCCTGCTCGTCGGTGCCGCTGAGCTCTGGTACCCACTGGCACTGGTCGAGCCCGTCGAGGTCGACCCCGATGCCTCAGCTGCGGCTGGACCGCCGTAGTAGCTGAGCATTCGAATCGAGCTTCAATTTCCCGACGCGCAAATGGCGGCCTGGCCCGGTCGTCGACTCGAAATTGATGATTTAGAGGGCACCAGACCAAGAAAGGAGACACAGCGTCGGGGGACGGACGGGGGAGCGGATCGAATGCGCTCGAGTGGGGTTTGTCCAAGGTCGTCGATATGATGTAGAAGTAAGGGAGCGGAAAGAACGACTGCCGGCAGCTAATCGAGGCGTCAGTGCACAAGCATCAACGACCGTGGTGAAGTGGATTAGATTAGACTGGGCAGCAGGAGACGACGGACTAGCACAGGGCGACCGTCCGGATCTCGCGGACGGCTCGAGGCGCGCCGAAGGCTGTCCAAGGTGTTTGAGGGTTCCTGTTTCCACCCAAAACTGAAAGAGGGCGCGGCCCTGAGCGATCGATGCGAGGGAAGTTGTGATACCGAGAAACGTCTCTTGAGCAAGAAGGATAGAAGTGAGCAAAGTGAGCAAAGTGAGCAAAGCGAAGAAGGGGAGAGAGATTTGAAGAAAAGGAAAGGACACCAACCCCCCCTCTCTCCGCCCCAAAGCGTTCCAACATGAGAAGTAAAATTCTAAATTCCGGCTAGCCTCCAAAAAGGGTCCATTCTGTTGATAGCGCTCTCGACCTCAATTGTGCGAACAAGTAGCCCGATCGCTATTTGGGCCTGCTTGTACCCTTTCGCCCCCGGTCCACCACCCGTTATATTGAGTGGCCCCTCCTAGAAACACCAAGATTCCCAATTATGATCATTTACTAGAGATGTAGATATCCGCGGCCTCTCGCGCCTCGAGCCTTGCTCGCGCGCGATTCCATGACCTTTCTTCTTCCTCTCCAACTATCTTATCTGTCATCTTCGGCTCTCATACTTACGTATCTCGTGCCTAGGCCCACAGAGTTCTAATAGATCATAAGCCCAACGACCTACCAGCGGCAGACGTCGACAACGTGGCCGATGATGACCGGTACTGGCACCCCTTGCACCACCATCAACGCCGGGCCGTAACGACGACGCCTCACACATCGGCTCAATCGTACTCTCACGCGCTGAGTATGAACTTCTGGTACAGAATCAACGTGTCCGCTACGAAGACGCTCCCACGCTTCGCCACCTCTTGCCACCGAACGCCCCTGCTGCCTTCGCCGAGGACTGCAAACTCACGGAGCACAACTACATTGACTGGGACCTCAACATATCCCTCACTGTCGCTCGCGAATTTCCCTTTGCGCAAATACGCACAGACTTCACGAGCAACAGTGAGGGATATGTTGAGGTCCCAGTCAATGTAGTTGTGCTCCGTGAGTTTGCAGTCCTCGACGAAGGCAGCGACGTCTTTCAGGCGCTCAAGGACTGACTGCTGAAGGTGGAAAACGCCATGGGTCGACGAGTGAAAACCCTTCGCTCGGACAATGGTGGTAAATACGTCTCTTCGCCCTTCAATGGCTTTTGCGTGGCGCGCGGCATCAAACGCGAGATGACCATCCCTCACACAACCGAGCGGAATGGTCGGGCCGAGCGACTCAATTTGTCTATTGTGGGAGGCACTCTAGCGCTCCTTCACGCTTCCGGTCTTCCATGCCCTTGCTGGGATGAGGCTGCCATGTGCTGCATCCACACCAAGAACCTCTCCCCCCACGCGGTTCTACGCGGCGAAATCCGCAACCATCGCTGGTCAGGCTGAACCCGACCATGGCTCCCCTCAGAGTCTTCGAGTGTCGGGCCTGGCTCATGGTACCAGCTCACAGACGTGACAAACATGATCCCAAAGGCGTTCCTCTGATCTTGGTCGACTACGATCGACTCGCGGAAGCTCATCGTCTCCTCGACCAGTCCTCGATGCAGATTCGCCAGGGTCGAGATGTGCTCAAGTACTAGACCGAGACGCCTAGGCTTGCGTTGAATCTCCATATGCTTGTGAGACCCAGCTCAGATTCCGCAATCGACAGCCTAAGCAATTGTGTGCTTGGCTTGAGGGGTACGTTGAAATACTGATGGATCTGATCCACGATCAAGCTATCCAGCTTCCCCGCTTGTTCCATTGTCACTGGGCTCAGGCTCAATTTTCCGCGCACTGTGATGATGACCGCTTATTCAATGTATCATATCACTGCTGTCATTGGGAGCCGTTTTTTGGGGAGATTCCTACGCAGATGATCAGATTCCTGATGCTTTCATAGAGAGGACTTGACAGTCGTGATCAAGGGACTCGATGTGCGCAGAAACGTGAGTCCTTGAACTACCCGCACTTCTCGTGGCCCGTATGGCGTGTCAATTGTCCTCGAAGCATCTGCCCTCGGCTTCTTTAGCTTCCACAGAGCGTCTGTGTCCATCCCAACAGGCGCCCTCGTATCGATTTAAAATGTTGCACTCGCATCGACGAGGTGTTAAGGAGTCTCATTCAGCAGATAATTCTTCGTCTTTTCGCTCCCCTCCGTTTGTGCCCTACACGCTTCTTAAAAGGTCTTCAAGAAAGTTCCTCGCCTAAACTCCTTTCGATTTCGTGCACAAGGGAGTCGACCAAATTTCAAACCGACGCTTGCCCCCGAGTGTTGCGCGCTTGCCAGGGCGTTGGCCGAATCTTGATTCCCACCGAATCTATTAGTACTGCACCAACGAGTCCGCGATCTCGGCTTGGGCACGGTGTCGGGTTTCTGCGTCGGAACTTTCGTCAAAAAGGGTTTAAAAGGATCGAGGGCTCGTGTTTTTGCGTCTGTCATCGCGTACCGTATTCATGCAACGCCTGACTACTGCGGCCATGCCTTGTAAGCTCGCCGCTGCTGTTCTTTGCGAAGTTGTCCCTGCGTTTGACATTTCGCTCATGGCCACGTCTTGTGCATTTGTCAGGCCAAAGCGGCCCCAATGTTCTGCATCCGCCAACGGTCACCGGTCCCGTCGTCCCCCAGCACCCGTACAACGCATACGTCAATCAGCCTGTCGCGTTTCACTATTCCCACCAACCGCACCTGTTCCCAACGCCGCCCCAGGCGTTCCCGCCTTATCATTCGATGCCGCACTACCAGCCCATGTCTCATTACCCGCCGTACCATCCTGCCCACAACCACACATACTTTTCCGCTTCGTTCGCACCGACCCAGCCCCCTTTCGTGCCTGGCGGAATGGCTTCTCCGTTCCACCCACGGGTCTTCTGCAATACTTTGAACACCCCATCAGAGCCTCGACCGGTCACCCGCTATGTCAAACCCGACGATCCTTCAACCGTATGGCTACCCTCCGGCAAGCCAGTCTTCCGCTGCTGCGACTACTTCTGAGGTTCCATCGGCAAACCCGTTCACCATCGGTGCGCCTCCTCCGCAAGTTCAAGCTCGTGCATTGGTTATTCCTGGCCAGGACTGTTCCTTGCCTACTGCTGCGCTTACTCCTCACGCCACCTCTGCGCCAACCTCTACATCTACGTCGATCACCCGCTCCCCAACCGACCCGCCGGCCACTGCCGTCTGACCTGTGCACAGTTCTGAAGATCAGCAGCTCGTATCTGCCTTCACTGCCGATCAGCAGCAACCCACGATCGACCGAGCACAAAGTCACTTCGGGGATCTCGCTGTTCGTTTCCGCGCGCCTTCGGGGGTGGGCTGGATTGGTGCGAACGAAGCGGAAAAGTATGTGTGGTTGTGGAGAGGATGGGACGGCGGGTAATGAGACATGGGTTGGTAGTGCGGCATCGAATGATAAGGCGGGAACGCCTGGGGCGGCGTTGGGAACAGGTGCGGTTGGTGGGAATAGTGAAACGCGACAGGCTGATTGACGTATGCGTTGTACGGGTGCTGGGGGACGACGGGACCGGTGACCGTTGGCGGATGCAGAACATTGGGGCCGCTCTGGCCTGACAAATGCACAAGACGTGGCCATGAGCGAAATGTCAAACGCAGGGACAACTTCGCAAAGAACAGCAGCGGCGAGCTTACAAGGCATGACCGACGATGACCCATTTTAAGGACCTTGCAATTCGACAGGCGGACCTGAGTCAGGCTGATTCATGATGGTGGAGGAAGCGGTTGGGATACTGGCGACTTTGCTAGTGATGGGCGGGGAGACGAGGTGCAGGAGGGGAAGATGCGAGAGGGGAACTTTGCTGGGGTTTTTCTTTTTCTTTTTTTCGCCACCTTTGCGAAGACTGATGTGATTGCCGGCCGGTGTGTCGCAACAAAGGAGCGGATGAACGAGCCCGAGCGGCTCTCCTAAACGAAATACGCCGGCGTGGGAGGGCGGGTGCACCGGGGTATGCGGGTGCGCGGGTGGACCGTGGCTTCCTAAGCTGGCAGCAGGTGCAGCAAATGTAATGCCGCACGTACGAACCAAAACAGTAGCATGTCTAGTAGCATGTCTAGGCTAGGTTAAAGACCCTAGAGCGCGCAATCTCAGCAGTACTCCGAGAGACGTATCGCAGCGTCACTGTGTTTCTTGGGAAGAATCACACGGATGAATATAATGCTTGAGACATAGCACAATTAATGACCAGTGATGATCGAGGGCGGGGCTGTAGTTGTGAGCTGCTACTCACACGGATTGTTGCAGCTCAAGTTGAACGAGTGAAAATCCGAGATGGTCGCGTCGGCACTGGCAACTGCGTCGTACGAGGAGTCACTGAGCACCAGCACACCTGATGATTGCGTCGCAGCCGGCATACTTGTTGTGGCGACCATTCTTATGACCATCTATGGTTGATGAGCCCGAAGTCGGATAGTCTCATACAGCGTTGTTGGATGAGAATGAGGACGATGAAGGCGAAGCACGGGGCCACGGGCGTGCGTGTTCGAATTTGCGTGCGTGCCATGTTCAAGTTCGCGCGTGCGTGTCGTCAAATCAGCGTGCACATCATCAAGCAACCGCGCGCGTGTCATGATCAGCAGAACTCGCGCGCGTGTTCAAATCGAATAAAACGACAAAAGGCGGCCCGGCCCATATGTCTCTTCCCACGCCCGTTTGAATCACGTGCCCCGTCTCCAAGTAATCTTTCCGCATCGACGGTGTCTGATTGCGATCTGGTCCGTCAGCACGGGGATCTTACTTTACAATGTGGTGTAAGCCCTCGTTTCGCTCTAGTACCCCTTGCAAATGGACTCGGCACCGACTGACATCAACTCCGGTGATCTCATGGGTCGCTTTCGTAGGTCTGCGATATTGGGCCTTCCTGCCGCTGCTGCCGTTCCCGACGGCCTCACCACTATGGCAGCTCCTGTACCTCGTATCGATGATGGCTGCGAATAGAACCTGTGTCTACTGTACCGCCCTACTCGTTGCGCTGTGTGAGTCAGATGCTTGACCCCCGTGCATGTCTCGGAAGGTCCGATTGACAGCGACGATGCTGAGCCTTTTACCGACCGCTCATTGGCTGACTCAAGTTTTCCTTGCTGCCTTACATGTGCCACAGTCATGGCGAGTTGTTTTATTAATTTGGGAACGACCTATACGACGGCTGCGAACGGTCGATCGATGATTGAGCATTGCCGTTGCTGGCTCTCGATGAACGCCGGGGACGTGTTCAGTCCCCTCCCTTCCTTGATGTCCAACACGACCCTCCCGAGCAACATGACGACCTGCATGACGAACGCAACCCAAGGTCTCGTCGAATCTTCAACGTCGAATACATCCGTCACCCCCTCTTCCTCAGCCAGTGCGAACTTGTCGAGCCTGCTGCTCCCCAAATCGAGCTTGGCGACGGCGTGGAGCCGCATGACTTGGCTCAAAAAGAGCTACGTGCTTCGTTTGGGCAAGACCGATGCATCGAGTGTCAGGATCGACTTTGGCCTGTGAGAGCGGGGTTTTGATATTGTCTTTCGTGTACCTATAATGAATGTCTTTGCTTATTGTAGCAGTGCAGTTCCGATTCAGGGCTCCCTTTGAACCACAAATCAGGCGGTTCCCAGCTGCAGAACCGAAAGATTATTCCATCTCCGGAAAGGCGTGCAAAAGTTCGACGAAAGACGATCTAGCATATTACATCTCAAATCGGCCCCCTGTTCGGAGGTCGTTTCGCCTTCCCTCTGTGCCAACCCCCGACCACCTCCCCGTTCCAAAACTGTTCGGACCAACCCCCCTCCTCCTTCCCACCCACATCGCCCCTCCCCCTCGTCATCGCATTAACCAAACTCGGCCTCTCCCTTTCAGCCTGCTCCACCTCCCTCGCCTGATGCCTCATCCTCGACCGTTCCCTCGCCTCCCACTTCTCATCCTCGACCCTTCTCCTCTTCTCCTCCACCTCCTTCAAATTCTCCTCCACGATGCGTTCCATCTTGTTCCATTCTTCGATCCTAGCCGCATCAAAGTACCTCGCCTTGTGTTCGATGAGGTAGGTCTCGTCGTCCATGATTTCGTCTACGAGGTTGATGCGTTCGACGGGGGTCAAACTCGCTGCGGTCGTTTTGAATTTGCCCGTTTGGACCCTCGCTTCGGCGCGTTCGCCATCGATGCGTACGGCTTCCCCGATTCGAGCGACGAGATCCCTCGTGCGGTGGTCCATCAAGACGCCCGATGAGCGCATCCTTTCCAACGTCTTGGCGACGAGCGCGATGTCCCCCTGCGAGCACAACCACTGCGTTTCCAAGACCTGGTTGAACAAATCGGCGCCACAACCTCGGACGAACGAGATGGGCGAGATGGTTGATACGCGGTGAAAGACTTGCAAGGCCGTGAAAGGGCTGTCGTGATCCTCGCGCAGGGTTTTGAAGACGAGCAAAACGAGATGGGCGTACAGAGGGGTCGAGCTGATCGAGTCGACGACTTGAGGTCCCCAGACGTTGTCCTCGCCCCATGCCCAGACCTCGTACTCGTTCGAGCACGTCGTCGCGAGTTGTTCCTTCATCTGATCGAAGCGATCGTATTCTTGTATCGAGAGCGCTCCCAAGCCCACGGATGAGGACGCGCCCGTTTCGAACGAGGATCGAGCTCGACGTTCCCACGAGGCGATCCTTTTCGCCGTCTTGCGATCGAGAGCATCCCGAACGGCTTGCAAACCGCCGCTACGGCCAGCTCGCTCGATCTTTGGGTCGGTGTTGTTGGGCAGAGCTCGATCGAGAAAAGTTGCAAAGGGTGAAGTCGACTTTGAAGAAGACGATGCAGACGGAACCGGTTGGGTCTTGTCCTTCGCGCTGGCGGCCGAGTTGGTAGCCGAAGTTGGCAGGAGCTGAGAGAGCAAGTCGGCAAAAGTGGCGGCTTCGGTCGAAGTGAGGGTCTGGCGTTGCGGTCTTCTGGACGCAGAGAGCTCGCTCGATCGGACCGGGAAGCGGTTCAGTGGGGACGAGAAGAGCGAGGAAGAGGTCGACGGTGAGCTCGAGGTCGAGGGGGAAGCGCCCGAGGTGGACGGGGTGGTGGGTGTCGGTAACGTCGTTGACGAGGTCTCGGTGGTCGTCGTGGATGGTAGAGCGTCGGTCAACTTTGTAAACACATAAGGTGAGTTTGATGAATGATCTCCATCATGATCATCCCTGTAGTACGATGGAGTTGGCGTCAGTTCCCGACCGCGACCGCGACCGCGACGACGAGCTGCTGCTTCGCACGGCGAGGCGGTCGACTCACCTTTGGCACCGAGGCAGCGAAGGATGGTACGCTGCTCGTTGCGAGGTGGAGACGCAGAGCGAGCATCGTGGGTGCTGTAGTGTCGACCTTGATCGCGCCAACATCTGCTGCACTTGCCCCGCTTGGTCGTGTGGTGGGGACGGAGCTGAGCGCGCTCCCCCGTCGGCTGCGATATGACTGCTGCGATTGCCATCAACGACCGCCGCCATACAGATACAGGGTCGCGCTCGCTGGTCACTCTGACCTCCTCTCTTGCACTTTCCCACGACAGACTCGCACCATGGCCACCCCCACAAACGAACCCACTTCCACAATTCCTCCTCCCCCCGTCACTCAAGACCCGACCAAGCTCAACTTTGAAGAACTCGGCGATGCGAACCGTCGCGCTCAGATCGATGTACGTCACCCAAGTTCTGACCTCAGCTCCGCAAGCCGCCTCACGACCCGCTGACCCGCTGACCCGCTGACGAGTGCGTACTACTTGAACCCACCACAAGGGAATCGCTTCCGGTGCAGCGGCCGCTTTATTGGCGAGTCAAATCTCGACCCGTTTGCTCAAGCAGGGAAGGAATGCCGGTCTGTTAAGTGGACTGATGTGAGTTCGACCGGTCACCCCCACTTGAATACACAAAGCCGAAGCTCCGATCGGCTACCGTCGCACGGAACACTTTGTCTGACCATGAATTGAACTGCGAAACATTTTTACCTATATAGTGCTGGAGTAGGCGTAGGGCAAGTCGACATTTCTCCTGCCGCACAGGCCATCAGCAACTAAACCCCCTCCTCCTCGTTCCCTTCCCATTCCAGCTACCTCATGACCGGCCACTCCCTCTCCATCTATCTCCATCAAGCCCAACAATCCCGTCTCGCGCTCCGAGCCCGTCTAGCCGAATCCACCTCTGAAGGATCCCCAGCCGACGGGACCTCGCCCGAACAAGCGTGGGATTTGAATCGCCACGAAGGAGGCGTTGGAGGAATGGAGCTCATGACGGACAAGTATAGGTCCACGAGTGGGGATCATTAGCCAATGCGAGATGGGGGTCGAAAGTAAACTCTTTTTTCGAGTGTTTGTAGGAATTGCACTTTGATGTTGTATCATATCGAATCGGACCTCCCCCGTCTCACATAATTCCCGCCTGTCAAAGAGTCCGACGAAAGAATTTTCGCTCTGAATTGAAACGCTGCTCTCCGCAAAGCAATTCTTACATACACTCGTTACAAAACAAACACACAAACAGGTTCTTCTTCCCTACTTGCCATCCAACGCCGCTTCCCTCTTCAAGACCTCGGGAGCGAGCTTGATCAAAATCACCGTCTTTCTCGGATGGGCCAACGTCGGCACCGAATGAGCGGTTACTCTTGACGGCTATTGAACAAATCCAATTTACACCTCAGTACAAACCCCCCTCTGTTCATTCATCGCCGCTCCTAACAGCAAAAAAGAAAAAAGAAATAAGGAACTCACAAAACCTGCGCCATCCAAAACGGCTTCGATGATCCCGGCGACCAACGCCGCGCAACTCAATTCGCTCATCTCCTTGGGCACCTCGATGTTCCTCGTCAGCACCATATCGTTGTCCCCGATCATGTATTCGTCGCTATTCTCAGTTGAACGTTCCAATGAATCGGCGGGTCGGTTGAATAGGTAACGATAGACGATCGAGTGAACGTAGGTTAGGATCGGGAGCAGTCGGAGCGTTCGGCTCGGAGGGGGTGGCGAACGCAAGGAGGAGAGGGGGTGCAGATGATCGCGTAGAGGTAGGAGCTCGAGGAGTCGTACGCCGATCCGATAACCTAAGATGTTCAGTCTTTGGAATTATAGTTTGACTTGAACGTAAGTCTTTTGGTGTCTCAACTCCATTAACCATAGAATGGGGGACTCGCCTCTTTTCAAACTCGCCAATACCGCTAACCCGCTTCTGGGTATACTGCACGATCTCGGCCAACAAATAACTCCAAGCGCCGAGACTGATCTCGCTGCCTCGAGTCTTGGTAATAGGTCGATCGTAGATGAGCGTCATGCGTCGAGTCGCCGTAATGGGACTACCATTGGATCCGTAAGCTCCTACGATTGAGCTGGTTCCATTGACGTTCGAAGAGGACGAACTACCCAGACCTGGGACGGAGGGGAGGGAAGGAAGACCGATCGCAAAGGAGGATAGACCACCACTACTTGGGGTGCCCGACAGGGAGGTGACGCGTGATGAGCCGCCGTTGTTGTTACTCGATGAACCACCCCCGGGAACGACGCCCCCACCTCCGGCTGTCGCGGTTGAAGACGAGCTGATCGTCGTTAGACTTGACGTTGATGAGGCCGATAGCAACGACGAGAAGCGTGAGGCCGATGTGAGCGAGTCACGGATCGACGACGATGCCGACGAATCCCGTTTCGAAGCCATGTTCGTCGTTGGGTCGTGCCAACTTGCTCAGCTCGAGATCACACCGGTAGGAGTGAGAGAGCACGACCGAGAGCGGAGGCCCAAATCCCCCGCGAGCCTTTCAACCAGGTAAAACATGGGGAATGTATGGGTATTGTATGTCGTCAAGGGGTTCGTTTGCAAGATGTAAGGGAAGGAAGAACTGTCTTCAAAAACAAAGAAAGAAAGAGAAGCGAACGAGAATGCAGAAAATCTACGCCAATCGATGGGGTCGAAAAGTCCAGCCCGGAATGGAAGAAGGACGACGTTGCGGGGATCCTATCTACTGGTGACACTGAGCGAAGGCGCGGAATACGCAATCCAGAAAAAGGGAGAAGCAAAAAAAAGGTCCATGTGGTGGTCTTTGACGCGGGCAAGACCGATACGACACGATTTGCCGCGAACCGAGCGGAGTCTTCACGCAACGATCACTGCGAAGGAAGTATAAGAGATCGTCAATCAGAATGATCAAAGATGCTCCTGTCGTGTAGGTCAACTTACCAAATCTTGGTACTCGTTCGGCGACGAACGCATCAGCTGACGGGCGGGAGGATATCAGCCCACGTGATCTCACACCTGTAGAGCCCATGACGAGCCCAGTACTCACCACGGAGCAAATGGCAGGAATCATGACGATGCTGGATGCCAGTGTGAACCAGATGGTGTTGCCCTGGATGAAAGCGAAAGCAGGGAGAGGACAGGGTCAAACAAAGAATTCTGCACGCATGGAAGAGCATCCCGTCGACTGACCAATCCGGCGCTGACACCACCGCCAATCGCGTTCAATCGGTTCCTCCCCGACATCGAGACGGAGAGGGTGATGAAGAAGGTGACGACAGCCAGAACGAACGTTATGAGCGCGAGCAGGATCGGGAGGATACCCGATTTCTGGAAAGCAAACAGTCGCGACTGGGGCGAGCCGAGGTAGGAAGGCGGGCAGGCGAGCGAAGCAACAGTCGAGACGACCGAGATGGCAGCTGTTCAGGCGAGGGAAGGCGTGAGTGGCGATCATTCGGGTGAGACGGTGCGAAGAGGAGGTCAGCGGTGGAGCAGGCGGCACTCACTGACGACTTGAAGCCACATCAAGCTGGTCTGGCCCGAGGTCAAGACGGTGATGCCTCCGTTGCCAGCCAATCCGAGCAAGACGTTCTCATCGATGGGAGTGGGGGTCGAAACGTTGGGGTTTTGCAAAAAAGTCGGCTGAGAGTGAACGTGGTGGAGAGCAGTTTTTCAGTCGCAGAAATTCTCACGGCTCGGTCAGATGCGCGGCTGAGCACTGACCCAGTTGTTGACGCCCGAGGAGTTGGTGACAAAGTTGAGACTGTAGCCTGATTTCTTGGATGTGCACTGCGGAGCGAGGGTCACGAGCCAGACAGTTTCCAGGGTCAATCTCGGGCATGCGGCGGTCGGTCGGGGCGCGGTGCTCAACTAACCCATTCGATAGGACCGACGACTCCAGTCGAGTTCTGTATTAGTAGAACACGCGCCACCGTGTCAGTCCTCGTCCTTTTGACAGGTCGTCCGATCCCTAGTGGGCAAAACGGCATGTGTGACGACGGGGTCCGGTTCGAATCTATTGACTAACCCTCAGCTTTGTGCATACACCCCAAGCTCCGGCCTTCATGGTGACGTTCTGAGTATCGCATTTGAGAATGAAAAAGTTTTGCCTGTGGTTGATGATGAGCCGAGCACGTCAGCGGTGGACGTTCGGCACAGATGACGGGAGTTCGTAGCTCGGTTGGGACGCGGCGCGGCGCGGACGTCGTCGGGTGTGGGTGTGTCGGCGTCGGCGCGCCGAGTGTTTGCCTGCCGCAGCGCGATGCGATCCAGGCGACGATGCGACGATGCGACGATGCGACGATGCGACGATGCGACGATGCGATGTGAGATGATGAACGCACCAGAAGGGCTCAGAGAAGCAGATGACCGAGAGCAGACCTGTACGGTGTGATTTCGACGCCAAAAGAGTCAGTCGATGTGCGTGGAGCTGCAGCCGCACGGGGACGCGGTGGGGACGCGGTGTTCGTTCCGCCGCTTGAGCTGGGTGGTCGCTGTGGGTGTCGAGCGACGTACCGGCTGCGAGCGCGATCGGACCCGCGAACGAGGGCACACGGGGCGAGTTGTTGAGGCGTAGAGAGACCCTGTGCAAAGTCAGAGCATCGATCAGTGGTCTGCGATGAGCAACTGAGCAACTGAGCGGCGTCAAGTGGCGGCGTACATGGTCGTCGTGCGCTAGGGCGTTCAGTCGCGGGGTCGGAGATGAGGCGATCAACTTGGCACGGCCGAGCTGGTGAAGGGGATGTTGCGCGACACGCTTCAATCGGACGGTGGCGAGTGGCTCTGTAGGCGGATATGGGCGGCGACTGGGACTCCTGAATGTGGGCCGAGAGTGCTAGAGTGGTGACTTTAGCGAGACTGTAGCGAGACTGTGGGATGTGTGGGTAGGCGGTATCCGGATGTGCAACCGCGGCGGCTATGCACTCGAGTGCGAAATCGCCTCATCACGTCCCCCACTCGCACGGACCTCTCGAACGCCTTGGCGCGCCGAGCCAAGATCTGGAATGCTCTTCGTAGAAAGCTGGTAGGAACCGAGTTTTGTTCTGGATTCTAGTGAACCGCTCAGACTAAATACTGAACCAACCCACTTACAAGTTGTTCCCACCAGTCTGACATTTACCCGATTTACGCTGATTGACTTCGCGTAGGCGTTGGCCTCAATTGGGACGCGCCGAGCTCAACGTTGAACGTTGAACGTTGAGCGATCTCAACCTGCCTCCCCTCGCTCCACTGCAGTTTAGGATCGGCTTCCGCCTCACTTCTCCCCAATCCAGCGCGGCCAGTTCAATGCTTCGGTGATGGATGCATATCTTACCAAGAGCAAAGCCTCTTTGGCCGTGAACGAGTCGAGGTATGTGCCAACCGCATTGATCGCCCCTCTCCGCTTTCCGTCTTCCGATCTGGGACTCTGGATTCGAGCACGACCCGTAACCGATTAACTGCCCGCCATGATCTTCCCCCACAGCTCCACTCGAAAGAAACGTCCCAAGCAACGACATCTCGAAGGAAGACCGACCGTAGCTTCTAATGCGGCAGCTCAAGCTACAACCTCGACCTCGACCTCGACCTCGACCGCGAAGGCTGGCAGCATCCAGTCGAACGCTTTGCTCGCGGGCGGGATCAAGGCCATCAATGCGCCGCTGTTGAAACAACTCGGTACCGACGAATCTGCGATCACGAATTCGACGGCGTATAGTCGCACGTTGCATATTCAGGTAAAGAGATCATAGCATTTGGATTCCCCATGATTAGTATCTGACTTTGTTCTGCTTGCCCAAACAGAGTGTCGCCTCGGGGCATCAATCAGGTGGTGGTGGGCCAGGGGGGACTACGAAATGGATGGTCCACCGTAATACCAAACTCAAGAACCAAGCACCGGATGCAGAGAGTGATCTCTTCAAGGGCCTTGTATTTTATATTAATGGCCTCACGGGTCAGTTCATGCTACTGTGGCTTCCTTGACTCCACCTCCGATCCTGATTCCAGCTTCTGAAAATTGTACGATGCCTTGGACTGGACAGGCAAAAGCATCACGAATCAACAACTCAAGAGGCTCATATACGAGAATGGAGGAACGATGAAGTACGAGTATCTGCAAATCTTGCTTCCCTCGCTGGCTCTCACTAATCAAATTCCACACCCGAACCACACCAACAGACTCATCGAATCCGCCGCTGTGACCCACGCCTTCGTCTCGAACCTCTCCGGATCCAAACTCCAACGCGTATTGACCAAGAAATGCAACAGAATCAAATACGTCACCGTTCAATGGGCGATCGAATCCGTGCGCTGTGGGAAGAGGTTGAGGGAAGCGGATTACGCGGCTCCTATTTTTGCTGAGGTGAGGAGTTTTTCGCCTAGATCCCGAAAGCTCTAGGGAAGCTCGCTGAATGAGGCAGTGATGATCATAGACGCAAAGCTCGGTGATGGATCACTACGCGAATAAAGACAGTCAAACGATCATCCTCGACGACGATGGGGAGATCGAGCTCAAACGATCAAAGGAGACGAAGAAGAGCATCCCGCGGCGCAGCTTGAACCATCCCTCTGCGTTCGAGACTTGTCATGATCTCCCTCCTCCATCGGCCGCACCCACGGAGGCTTTGCCGAGGCTACCACCTCCAAAGGGTCTGATCAAGGAGGAGGATAGGGACAAGGTAGAGACGGTCGTGCTGTCGTCTTCGTCACCTTTGGTTATTGAGGACGCGCAGCCGGGGAGATTGGATCTAGGCGAGGAGTCGGAGGAAGAAGAGGAGGATGACCTGGACGAGTGGGGAATGCCTCCTTCGGCTCAGAAGTGTCGACGGTAGGACTTGGCATGTTTTTACGGAATATCTGCGCTGCAGTAGATGAGAGTTAGCCAGCACTTATTTGTTGTTTGTAACATATTAACTCATACGCTGATGGGGTTACTTTGCAAGAGGCAGAAATCGGCACACATCATCGTTAAAGTAAATTGTATAATTTCTGTGCATTTCGAAGCAAAAACGTCACTGCATGGTGGAATGTCATGGTCTATTTTTTCACCGAGGCAACGCAGGGCGGCGACGATCCTGCAGGTTTGACGCCTGCATCATCTTCGCTCTGTACATCCTACTCTCCTTCAACGCCTTCTCCAACTCGACGTCCTTGAACTCAACCTCGCGTTTGAGTAAAGCGTTCTCCAACTTGAGCGCTCGGTTCTCGTCTTGCAATTGGTCGTTGATGTCGAGACTCATCAAGTCGAGCGTGTCGATGCCCAAGCCTAGCCATTCTTTCGATCGGGTGCGCGAGGGGAACAAACAGGGCTCTTCGGGTTGGAAAGTTGATTGACGATTTTGAGAGCCAACCCAGTTGTAAGAAGATGCCTTGGGGTTCGGAGGAATACCGATGATCGCAGGACTGAACGCGGAAGGGGCGGAGTGCGAGCCTGCGCTCGGCGCCGGGCCATTGGCTCGGATCGAACGGCCGACTGGGGCAAATGGGATCCTCGGCGTCACTGGCGGGACGCACGAAGGTGGCGCCAAAGTCATCCGCGGATCGCGTGGGGAAAGAGCGGACGGTGAAGCGCGAAGTATCGCGGCGTTGCTCGAATGAGCCAAAGACAGGGGCGTCGGTTGACGCACAGGATTGGCCGCGTCGAGTTGTGGGCTGAGAGATGGCGACATTTCCGTCTCGTCCCCACGTGACGTCGCACTCATCGCGGTGGCTTTGAGATCGGGAGAGCTCGAGCTTGTTTGGAAACCACTGCCCGAGAACAGGGACGACAATCGACGAGTACCGCTTCCCAGGAGCCAGCTGCGCTTGCGAGGAAGCGATCCCTTTCCCCGAGCACTGGTGTGGGTGGGGTCAGCACCAGCCGAGTGGTTCCAGCCCTCAGGAGACAAAAGAGGCGATGCTGTGACCACCGTGGTCGGTGACTCGGGGGGTGCTTTGCCAGCCATCGCGCGACCGAGAGATGAGTAGCGCAGCGAGCGCTGAAAGACCCCAGGTCGAAGCTGGGTGTCGGATCCAGGTTGGGTGGCACTTGTTGATGACGAAGTTTGCAAACTGGAATGACCCGAATTGCGATAAGACAAACTGGGATGTCGGGGGGACCGATCGATGGAACTTCGCAACCCCAAACTAAATCGACGAGCGAGAAGCGTGATCGACCGCTTCTTCAGTACCGGCCGCGCCGTTTTCGAGGAGGGGAGGTCTCCCGCGTCGCCGATTAGGGAGTATTCATGGTCCGTTGAGTAGCTATTCAGGCTGGTACCTTGTCGGAAAGACTCCGGTGGGGACCCAGACGACGGATCGAGCATGCTGACCACATGTCGTAATCTCTTAGACGACGCCGGAGTCGATCTGCCGAGGCTGCCAGGGGCGGAAGGGGATCGACGAAGACTCGAGAATGTGGTGGAGGTAGTCGAAAAAGATAGCATTGACGCTCGACCACGTTCTTGAAGATTGCGCTTCATGTTGAGTAGGAACAGGTAGATGTATCGCGCGCGGTTCGGAACGCTGCGCATCAGAAAGATTGAATGAGCTATCGCCGCGGTTTGATCAGTCCAAAGGCGAGAAGAGAGTCACCGTGGATCGAGTATAGCTTTTTCAACTTCCTGCATCGTGGATAGACGAAGAAGGGATATCATGCTGCCCATCACTTCGATGTTGAGCTCGGCGCGACTAGGCGCGAACTGGGTGTCTTGCAAGTCCTTTGAGAGCAGGGACTGATCAACGAAGGGATGGCGTTGTATCTCTTCCACCTATAACCCATTTGAGTTAATCATAACAATATCCCAACCCAACCAAAAGACGTTGTGGCTCCTTGATAGCTAGATTACTGGTGCTCACCGAGATTCGCCTGCTGGTATCCTTCATGACCATTTGGCGGACCAGGTCCCTGGCTTCTCCCTGGATTGAATCGTGCATCTTGTAATCGCCCAATTTGATCAGGTTCAACAAAGTGGGAATGTTGTCGTTGTCAAAGGGAAGCGTGCGGGCGCTGAAATGGTTGCGCTCCGGTCAGTCCTGGCAATCGACTGCGGAAGAGCACTGGTGACCTACATCAGCCCGTACAACACCACCCCGCTAGACCACACATCAGCGGCACTTCCATCATATTGGTCGCCCTGGGAGTCAAGACGTTTGGGTCAGTTGTGGGACGACCTATGTGACGCAGTCAATACGCCTCGCATGCACCGCAATGACTTCAGGAGCGGCGTAGTGAGGAGAACCGCAAGACGTTTCGAGCATTGTACCCGATGGGACAAAGGTCGACATCCCCAGATCCCCCAGCTTGAGACTCGTCACGCCCCACTTGTCCTCGAACAGAAACAAATTCTCAAGCTAAAAGTGCAGGCAACGGCCGGGCGTGTTAGCTCCTTTTGTGGAAAGCTTTGGACTGTGCAGCAGCCTCACCTTGATGTCGCGATGGGCAATGGATAGGATCTTGAGGTGAGAAAGCTGAATAACACGGCGATAGTGAGTCCAGTATTCGCTTCAATATAGACAACAGATAAGCACTCACTGCCGAGATGAGCTGCGAGAAGTATCGTCGGATCTCGGTCCGGTCGAGCACCCCGTTGTCTCGCATGTGGTCAAACAGCGAGCCACATTCGCAGTAATCAGTCACCATATATCTGAGGAGCAAGAAGAAGGAAAATGCATCAGTTGGATCGGGCAGCGCGTTGACGCTTGACGCGGCGGTAGCTGTACTGCCGACGGACTCAGCTGCTCCGAGACGGACCCGAGACTCACAGATGATTCGTGGACTCCATGACATCCTTCAACGCAATGATGTGCGGATGGTGCACAATCCTGAGGATCTCGATCTCACGAAAGATGTCGCGAGGTTTCTGATCGTCCGGCCAGAATTTGCGCACCATCTTCAGCGCACCGAGTTCGTCCGAGCGGAATCGATGACGGACTAGGCGCACTTTGCCACTTTCCCCGCTGCCGATCGCGGGACCGACGATCCATTGGCCCAACTCGAGGTGGTCTTGGTCTTCTGGGACAGTGGGAGGACGGGAATAGGCTCCAAGCTGACTCGACCTCATCGACGTCGCATCGGACTCTGCGCCGTCACGTGGGGAAGGCACGGGGGCCACGTTCGTGCTTCGTGCCAAGTCGGATCCGGACGTGCTGCTCGCGCGGGAGCAAGTCGTCGGGACCCGTTGCTGCTGGGTCGGATGCGAGAAGTTGATCATGGGGGAGAGCGATGCGTCGAGGAAAGCAGCAGCAGCTTCACTGTCGAGGGAGTAGTCGCAGACGCCGTCGACGGGGAATGACCAACCCCCCTCCTCGAATTTGCTTGCCATCGGGAGCCCGGCGAACGATAGGCAGCGAGGGGACGAAAGAAAAAAGACCGAAGCGAGCAACGGTCGGGAGCCGACTCGAGGCCGAGGGAGCTTCCGGAAAGGGGGTCCGTGCTCGGCCGATCGAGAGCAAACATACATGTCGCTATCATCCCGTGGTGGGATCGCTGCATCTCTTTAGGGAAACGCTGATAATATTACATGTTCCGATCTAAGGACGTACCCTAACCCCAAGTCTAGCACGACTTCGTAGCCTCAGCCTTGGCCTTAGCCTTTATCACATTCAGCGCCGACCCCGCGGCGATCCATTCAACCTGATCCTTGGACAGTGAGTGATCGGTCCTGATCTCCTTCTTCTCCCCATTCTTATTCTCGACGATGACCTTGATCTCGGCCGAGAGATCACCTCGCAACAGAGCGTCTAAGCCAGTCGTCGAAACCTTGTCGCCGGCCGAGATGAGCGCGTAGTCGGCCTCGTCAAGGAAGGTCAAGGGCAAGACACCTTGCTTGGTGAGATTTGTTCGGTGGATACGGGCGAAAGAGCGTCTACAGTAATATCTAAGTAGATGTCAGCTGTTGCTCCGTCCGGAGCAACTTGTGACGGATCAACTCACGCCAAGATGACTTTGCAGTTGAGGAAGCGAGGCTGCAGACTCGCGTGTTCTCGTGCCGAACCTTCGCCGTAGTTGTGCTGAGCACAGCCAATCCTTGTCAGCTTCGTGCTTAAGCAGGCGGAAATCGCACCCATTCGTGGACTCACATCGGTGACGATCATCCAGGGTTGCGATCGCGCCTTGTACCTTTTGGCGATCTCGGGGAAGGTGCCCTCGGACCCGTCCTCGTAGTCGAAAGCCGAGTTGATCTTGCCATTCTCATCGTTCGTAGCACCAATTAAGGTGTTCTCACTGTGAAGCAAGCATATGTTCAGGACAAGTCGGAGTGGGTAGGTATGATAAGACGTGTAAACTCACCTCAGATTGGACAAGTGGCCCTTGTATTTTAGCCATGCACCAGCAGCCGAGATTTCATCTGTCGTGCACTTGCCGCGAATCCTCATCAAACACCTCAGATCCTTGAACTCGAGCTTCTTGGACGGGTCATTGAACTCAGATTGCGAAAAGTGAGGGTCGAAAGGCGCAAGCAATTCAAGTCGGGTCGAGCTGGACGAAATTGCCAATTCGGTTTCGGGCACGGGTTCGGGCAAGGGGCTAGGGAGGTAAGAGGTGTTACCGGCCGTGAAGCCGGAGGAAGGAAGCTTGTCGCCTGTCGGAGGGTCGAACTTGAAGGGCTTGCCCTCAGAGTCAATCAGCTCGTCGTGGCGGGGATCGAACGAAAGCTTGCCGGAGAAAGCCATGGCGGTGACGATGTCGGGCGAAGTGAGGAAGTTCATCGTGTCGCGGTTGCCGTCGTTACGAGCACGGAAGTTGCGGTTGAAGGAGGTCAGGATCGCGTTCTCCTCGCCCTTCATCTCCTTGCGGTCCCATTGGCCAATGCAGGGGCCACATGCGTTGGCCAGTACGACACCGCCGACGGCCTCAAGGTCTGCCTTGATGCCGTCGCGCTCGATCGTCGCGTTGATGAGCTCGGAGCTACGCGAGTAAGAATTTTCGTTAGTGGTTTTCACCAGGGTATGCTGCGGGGTTCATGCGCGACCTCTTACCCAGGGGTGATCATAAAAGGAGTCTTCGTTTTCAAGCCCTTGGCTTTGGCCTGCCTAGCAATGCTCGCAACACGTGACATGTCCTCGTAACTCGAGTTGGTGCACGACCCAATCAAGCTCGCCGAGATCTCGTCTTTCCATCCCTTCTCCTGAATGAAGGAGCCGAACTTGCTCAGAGGGGTCGAGAGATCGGGGGTGTTGGGGCCGTTGAGTTTGGGCTCAAGCGTCGACAGGTCAATGATGATGTGTTGGTCGTATTGAGCGCCCTTGTCGGCGGACAAGAAGCCTTGGGCTTCGGCTTTGTCAGCCGCATCGGCGACGGGGCCTCGGTTCGTGGCATGGAGGTAGGAGCGCATCGCGGCGGTGTAAGGGAAAGTTGAGGTCGTGGCACCCATCTCGGCGCCCATGTTGGCAATCGTGGCCAGACCTGTCGCGGACTGGCTCTCTACACCTTCACCAAAGTACTCGATGATATGACCCGTTCCCCCTCGGACGGTCAAACGACCAACGACTTCAAGAATGATGTCCTTGGGCGAGCACCATCCCGAGAGCTGCCCCTTGAGCTCGACACCGATGATCTTGGGAGCCTTGAGCTCCCACGGTGTATAGGTCATGGCATCGACAGCATCTGCTCCCCCCACACCGATCGCGATGGCTCCGAGACCTCCAGCGTTGGGTGTGTGCGAGTCAGTTCCGAGCATCAAGAGGCCGGGAGCAGAGTAGTCTGCCAGGTTTTCAAGTGGTTCTCGATGAGCGCGAGCGCGCGAAAGAGAACATGGGTGGTCTCTCTCTACTCACTCTCCAATACGATTTGATGAATGATGCCTGATCCGGGTCCCCAGAACTCGATGCCGTACTTTTTGGCTGCGGATTCGAGAAAGTCAAAGACCTCTTTGTTGCTAACGATGGCTTTCTGTGAGGATCGCGGGCAGACATTCCTTGCTCAGTGTCCATACGCATCTGCACCATCATTCCTTGTCTGCTCCTCACCTTGAGATCCGCCTCGGCGCCTTGGTAGGCCGAGATGAGATGATCGCAGTGAATCGAGGTCGGCACGGCGGTTGTCGGTCGGTCGCAGGTCGAGAACTGCAGCAGCGCCATCTGAGCCGAGGCGTCTGTTGCATTGGCGATCGTTATGCGTCAACTCTCTGTACCTTGCACTCGCTGTCCTGCCAAGTCCCAATGCCCCAAGAGGACACTGGTGACTGACCTTGCATCGCAACTCGGTCCGGCCTGAGCTTGAGGTACTTTTCGCCTCGAACAGGATCCCCACCGGCAAGTGCTTCCTCGACATTGTCCAAATGAGAATAAACAATCTTTTCGGCCAAGGTCAAGGGTCGGTCGTTGAGCACCTTGTTGGTGAGCGCGAGTTGCTTGAGCAGATGCGCGTACGGCGGCGTGATGGAGGGGTAGTTCTTGGCCGGCGCAGAAGCGTGGGTCGCCAATGTACGGCGAACAAAGTGACTCCGGGGAAGGGAGCGGGCCAGGACCGTCATCTTGAATGGGAGGCTGGTGACGAAAAGGTCGAGGCTGGAGCGTGAGGTCAAGGTAGGAGGAGCAGGAGGCGTGCCAAGAGTCGCGCCCCGGGAGAGATCGCGACTGCGACACGACAATTTCGATCGACGACGGTCCAAGCGGACGGAGCACTTGCTCCGACGAATCACAACCCGGCGAATTCAGATCCATAGCCTCTGGATGCACCTCCTGCAGAGTACAAGTACCAGGAGGTTCTTAGGGCTTAAAAACTAGTCTTGAAGTCACAGGCTTGGCGGATTGGCTCTGTCGGATGCAGAAAAATTTAGCAGTACGGTGGGCCGCCGGGGGTCGAAGGCCTGATCGATCGCCTGGTCTTGGCACGTGACCTGGGAAGCCCGGAATGCACCTCAAGGCGCTCCGTCCTCTTAGTCGACCCTGTTCCTCTCACTCGCGTCTGACTTCGGGGTCAGCCGGTAATCCTACCTCACTTTCCAACGAGTACGTATCATCTAGCCTCCAAGCGTAAAATATGGCGACGACCAAGCCATCGCAACCGTTGTCCCAAGAAGCAGCCTTGGAGCGCTTTGGCTCGTCATCGTTCTTCATCCTCACCGGCTTGACACCAGGCAGCGAGTTTGGCATCGATGGCAAGATATGGCAGGTCAATCAGTTCTCAGTGAGTCCGGCTTCATCTCATTTCTTGAGCCACAAATATCCCGGACCACCGTCGGTGAAGGAACAGGAGCTCACTCTATGACGCCCCATGTCCCCCTCATTTTCACAGGGCGTCAAATTCCTCCCACCAGGACTTCACTTTTTCGTATTCTCTTCTGTTCCTTCATTACCTACACCCGACACCGATCCCAACTCAACGAACGCCATACCCTCCGGAGATCCGACCAACGGCCTCGGCCTTCGTTCAGGTCTGCTGAGGTTTTATCATCCGGACCGAACACCCGAAACGATTGTCAAGGAATGGGATCACCGAGCGAGCGCACTCAAGCCCACCTCGGCCACTGCTTCTCATCCTGTACGACGACGAACGATCAACTCAGCCGGTGCACCGCCGAGTCCGACGATCGTTTCGGACGAGTACCTGAAAACTCTGGATCGGGAATTGGCGCCTTTCGAGGATGGGTGGCTGGAGCAATGGTCCAGATTGATCGATTGCATCACAGAACAGACGCTGGCAAGGGTTATTGGGCTCGATGAGCAAGGCTGTGCGATCGTCGATGCGACTGCGCCTTCGAATATGGATGAGAAGGAATTGCACGCCGCCGAAGCGAGGCTTGGGAAACGACAGTGGGGAAAGCAGAGGCAAGAGACCGAGCAAGACGTCGCAACGACCGAATCACAAGATGACGATGAGAGGTTGATGTTTGTCGAGTTTGGCCTCAAAAAGAGTTGGCCCGAGGGTGCTCAAGGTCACGAGCTGAGCATCTGGAGTCGCGACAAGAGCTGGACGATGAACGAGGCTGTACAGAAGCACCTACAAGGAGGTGGGGCCTTCATCATTCGATTGGACATTCCAATACAAGGTATTTACTGATAGAATTACACCTCAACAACCATAGACTTCAAATCCCTGCTTGGCGAAGTACAACTTAGCTTCATCCTCTTTACGCAACTGCACAACTTTTCCTCCTTGCCCATCTACACCTCCCTCCTCCAACTCATCAGTCAATCCTCCTCCATATACTCCCCTGACCACGCTTCCTCCTCCTCTTCTCTCCCGATGCTAGCATCCTACCTCTCGATCCTGCGCCATCAACTCCTCTCCCTCGACGATGACTTCTTCTCCCTCCACCTCCCCTCCCTCTCAACAACTCTGACCAAATCGTTGCACGATCTCCAAAAGAACCTCTCGGACGTTTCGCAAACATGGTCACGAGGGATGGGGACGAACGCTTTCGTCGTTTGGCAAGAGGTCGTCAATAGATGGGATCGGTTGACCGCGGACGTGATGGAACGTTTTGGATGGGAGGTCGCGGCTATCCGAGGAAGCAAATTGATAGGAAAGAACTTGGTCGAAGAAAGCGTTGGTCGCGTTCCGAGAGGGATGGAAAACGCCCAGCTTGGGTGGGACGATGATGACGAGTTGGAAGAAGGAGAAGATGCACCCATCGTTGTGGAGTTGGATGAATATGATACACTCTGATATGGCAATGCTACGTAGAAGCTTCCGGCAGGCTAGCTGTTATGTCCGATTCTTCAAATCTCTACCGTTTTGCCTTCCCCTCGAAGTCGTTCTGTGAGGAGGCATAGTCGCATTCCGTCATTCAAAGAAACAAAATCTTAGTCGTTGATGGACTGGTCGGTCTGCTCTACTCACGTTCAAATTTGGCAAACTCGTCGATCGCGACTTCCTCCTCTGGCCCTAGAACTTGCAGGACCTCCTTGACCTCTGTGTGGGCGGCCCGAGAGAAGCATGTTGAGTATGAAGTCGAAGATGATATGAGTGGTCGAATCCAATACTGACCTGGTACGTAATGCATCAACATCCTCTCGATGCCGTTCTTGAGCGTGACTGTACTCGAATCGCATCCTCGGCAACTTCCCTTGAGACTCAGCTCGACCCTGCCCGCTTCTTCGTCGAACCCCCGGTACTCAATATCACCTCCATCCTCCTGAATCGCGGGTCGTACCCGGGTATCCAGCAGCTCCTTGATCATCGCGACGACCTCGGAGTCGGAATCAAGGATCCTGGTGTCCTCGGGACCCGACTCGTCGCGACCATCTCGGAAGAGCGGTGTCCCCGACGTGAAGTGCTCCATGATCATGGAGTAGACCTCGGGCTTGACGTCAGCCCAAGACGCGTCGGGGTGTTTGTTGACCGAGATAAAGTCGGGTCCAAATAAAAGCGTCTTGACGCCGGGGAGGTGGAAGAGGCGATCGGCGAGAGGCGACGCCGAGGCCGAGCCGGCGTCGAGGAACTCGTGGGTGCCCGAGGTCGACACGGCAGAACCGGGGATGAACTTGAGCGAGTCGACATTCGGGGTCGTCTCGGTTTGGATAAACATGGATCGCCGTTGGACTGAGCGATGGGCGATGGGCGAAGGTGAGAGCGGGGTAGCGACGATTTAGGGTGGTTCGCACGATGATGACGTGAGGCGTGAGTCAGCATAGAACGAGAGTGGTCACGCAGGTGAAAGCAAGGCAACAGGGTCAGTCACATGGGCGTAGACAGAACGGGCAGCAGGACTGACCATGACCCTGTCGTGAATACCCGCTTGCCGCCACGTGATCGGTCAGCCGAGGTCGACGACCGGGCAACTGTCGACTCGAGGTCGGCAACGAGACGGTCGAGACGGAACGTTGCCACGACGAAATGGCGGCCACGGGTTTGGCGACTGCCACGCGGCTGCACCTGAGGAGCGATGTTGCGAGTGATCGGGATGACATGGTGGCGATGAAGGCGATGAAGGCGTCGATCGAGTGGTGGGTGGAGAGAAGAAGGTCGAGCTCCGACGCCGCGAGAACCGAGACGCGTCGGTTGCGATTCCGCATTAGTAATGGCGCGCATCTATACGCAATCCCCGAGTCGGGCCCGGTGGTAATCGAATTGCGAGGCGCGTGAGTACTCCTCGCGCCAGGCAGGCGCCGCTCTCGGGTCCATGTGGCGCTACTGATCGGGTTCGCGACGACGACGTTGCACGACGAATCTCGCCGTCCTGCACCCACACACTACCGGCATCCCACACAGAATAACCCGGCTTCAAACTCGGCTTCAAGTACGACGGGACGGGTAAATCGGAATAAAGTAGAGCTCCACAGGGTCGTGCAACGTCTCGGCATCTCGGCAGCGATCATCTCAGTCGACTCGGGTCCAACGACGGTGCACGTGTGACAGTACTAGTGCCACCATCCGATCATGTCTCGCATCCAGGCCAAGCGACTGCAAAAGGTACATCGGCATCCTTCACCTCACCCGCGGGTACAATGGCTGACATTCGCTCCACCTCTTTCTGCCTCGTCGCAGGAGATCACCGAGGTAGGTGCACAACGTTCCGACGGAGGACCCGGTTTCAAGCACGTGGGCGCATATATGAATGCTCATGAATACTGCCTTTCTGTGACCAAGATCCGAGCGTCAGGTCCACCAGCAGGTAAGGGCTGTTGCAGTCGCCAGTCGAGCCAACGAGGTGGGTATATGCAGCTGAGCATGCTGGGACCCCCACCTCTTGGTGGTATTTCCTCTCTCTGGCGCAGGCTGCGAGCTATTACAAGCCGAGGATCTCGCAGAGTGGATATTTAGCATTCAAGTTTTGGGCGATGGAACCGTATATCAAGGAGGTGAGTCACACACCCTTCTCCTTCGGTGCATGCCTCCTGACTGAGCATCTTCGCAACCCCCACACTGGTGCAGAGAAATTCGCATTGGTCGGTACCACCCCACCGTGACCGCAAGCAGGCAGGACTTCACACAAACTCACACGTAAACTAACACAACCCACGTCATGTATTACTCAGAGGTTTCGGTTCGGCTCGGCCTATCCCATTGATGTCAGTGTGACTTGGAGTCCATCTCCACAAAAGCCCCGAGATCCTAACCCACCTGCGCTTCCTCCTCTTACTCTGATGCAGAGCCCTGAAGGTGTGTAAAATCGCTTTTAGAATGGCACGAAGCTCCAAATATCTGCAACGACTGCTCGTGCAGTTGCTTCCGCTCTGGAGTCGCACGTTGGGTTAACGGCTGACTCTAGGTTGCCACTCACCACCGCAGTCACGTTTCTTGTCTCGGATGGATGGACCGCACCGTGTCATCCACACGTTTATTCAAATGGGCACATATGTGCTAGTGTACTAGTATGTGGATCTTTTCTTTTCTCCCGAGTCTCTCGATCTCGATCGCGGTGGCCCAGCCTCACTGACGAGTTTTCGTGACCCCGTTTCTCCTCCTCTTCGCTGTATCACACCATTGTAGGGATCGGGATGGTCGCCCGTCCTCAATGTGCAGGCGCTTTTATTAACACTACAGTCAATGCTGGCATCGTGCAAGCAAAAGGAACGTCCTTCCGACAACGGTGAGTGCTCTATCATTTCGGGAATGCGAGGTTCTTTCGCTTGACCGCAAGCTGATGAGAACGTCGTACATCATTTTCGAAACCGTGCAAATTCAACGTGTCCGATATGTACATCGACATAACTTAGATCGCTACGTAAGTACCATAGGCAGAAATCTTGAACGGTGTGAGCCGCAGTGGGGATCGACAACCTCGGACAAACTCGGCTCGCTGACGATTTCGCTCGGGATTCTCCTCGACCGATGCAGGTTCGGAACGCCCCCAAGTCGCCCAAAGACGCTCGCTTCGCATATCACGACGATACAGTATGATAGAAGGAGCTTCCCCGAGGAACGAAATTTTGCACACGCTATGAGGACCCAAGCCACATGATGGTGCCATCTCGCAGGCTGATCAGGGGCTGAGCAGTGCCGACGATTTCTAGAGCATCAGCATTACCGCCTACCCTACCTACCTATTTACCTACCTATCGCTCCTTATTGTACAATACCCGTTTGCTATCGCCATGATTAACTCGCTCTGTGTGCTTTCGGATCAGTTTGCCCGGTCCGTGGAGTCGCGAGCTGCAACTCAAGCGAGCGCCGGTCGGTTGAAACGCGAGGAGGGGTCGCAGCGATCTTCCCCGGTCTACGGGGCTGCTTTCCCATGTCAGCCGGCCTCAAGAATTACTCAGAATCGGTGCAAAGGTCCTCCCTCGCTCGCGAATCTGGAAGCGCTAGGTATAGATAGTTCCTAGAGGTAATGGAGAAACAAATACGTATATGCACCGTGGCCTTGGTCCTCAGTACGGAGAGTGACATGGGCATGAGTTTAGCCAAGACGTCGAAAAAGATCCGCGCGGACTAAATAGTTGACGGACTCTTGGCAACGGATCCCGCCGGGGCCCGCTGTGCAGCTATTCATGTAGCCCGACACGAAAGACAAGAGTTGCAACAGTGAGAAGGATCTCCAAGAAAGTCTGGAACATGAACGATTTGGTAATCTCGGACCGAGGCTCACCTCGGTGGGCCCATCGCTTGCGAGGGCGAGGGGATGGCACGGGCTCATGTGATGCGGCGCCCGACTGGTCGGTGGCAGTTTTCGCCCGCGCCAAAATCCATTTTGGTGAGTTTCGTCTCTTAATATGCCGTTGGCGTACTACCTAGGTGAGTCGTACTCGAGGCATCGACCCAAGATATCATCAAGCTCCAACATCTAATCTACTACATCTTCGAACGTCTGAACCCATTCGATAGGGTACCCACCCTCCTCTTGCCTCAAGCAAGTACGCCGACGTTTCACTCTTGGCTCTTGCAGCTTGCAGCCCCACTCGATACGGATCGCAGATCGAGTTGTGTCGCTGGCGCTGCACTGCACTGCACTGGCAGCCGCCGTCCTCTGTCGCCGTGGCATACAAATGCCTGCACGTGCGCATCAGTGATTCGTTATGCCTACTCATTTCTCTCTCGGTCAAACTTCTCTGCACGACATTGCACAGCTATGCACCGCATGCTCGGATCGAATCGACCTCCCGCGACCTGCTTCGTTGCAAAAACCCTCCTTCGCCCACCGCCGAGTGCACTGCGTCGATCCGAGGCGGAGAAGGGGAGCGGGGCGAGGACCACAATCCAGGAGGATGGATCAGCGGAGAAGTAGGCGGGGTAAAGAATCAATGACAGAATAAGAATACCTGCGGAGTCATGGCAGAAACAGGCAGTGAATCGATCGAAGGGCACATTTTCGGAGCAGGCTCAAATGAAAACGGATCCAGTTCAGACAAGACATGACAGTGCATATCGGTGTAAATCCCTGCAAATCAATTAAATGACCCATGAAATCTGGACGCAGAATTATGCAAGCTCATGCACAAGTATAGTGTACTCGAGGAAATCGAATATTATTTCTGCAGCCCGGCCGTGACCGATTCCAAGCAGCCGATTTACCTCTGAATATGACAACGCCTACTTGATATTGGTTTCTTATCTTTGAATATACAGGAATCAGTTTCTGAGCTTCGTCACGGCCTTTGACTCGCCCCGAACGGCGACCCAGCTCCGTGTTGGACCTCGCAGTGAATCGCGATGGAAGCGAGGTCGCCCAAGCTCGAGCAAAGCTGCTGGAGCAACAACCACTGTATCGATCGCGGCGACCTCAACTTTGGGTGATCCCCAGAGCTCAAACTATTTACTGAGACTCGATCGAGCTTGATCGAAAGGGTATTTGGTCTGTTCGATAGGTGAATCGTTGATCACGATGTGGGGTGCAAAGGCCCCCTGTCCACGATCTCGCTTCAGATCCGTGCCGGGCCGCTCGGCGCTTGGCAGAGTTGGAGAAGGTCGGAAGCGGTGGCGTCATTAATACGAATAATCTGATCAGGAGCGCGCGTGGCTAACCCCCAGGTCAGCGAACACTTTGCACACCTCTGACTCTCTTCTTCTTTCTTCTTCATCGTCTTGGCTCGGCACTTTGGCCCTCGCGAACGCGAAAATTCGGGTCGTCATTCGGTCATCTCTTACCGAATATCAGCGATGATGAACGAGCCAGAGCAGTAAACTTCCCATCCGTGAGTGCTTCCTTTCTCGTCACGTGCTCGCTTGTTCTTGCTCTTGCTCAATCGTTGTCGATCGCGTGGGACGGCTGCAGTGTCTCTGATCCGCTGGTGGTGCTCGCTCATGCAGTGCTGACCCCATGCCCACCACTACATGATCACCCTCACTTTCCACGAGCCTCCGCGGTGGTTTAATCGAATTGATCCCCGATGATCGCACTTTCAACCTGACTCATGCAACCTACTGCTCAAGCATGTGGAGTTAGCTCGTGCGACGTTCCCCTCTCACAACCTCGGTCCGTCGCACACGGGGGACTCGGAGGGGGTCCCGACTCAATCGAAGATTCATCAACATCATCGTCATTCATCATCGTCATCATCGTCATCATTCCTCATCATGCATCATCTTGCTGAATATTGTATACTTTGCTCATCTCTCGACCTGGTCTCCGCCTGGACCATTCCGGTGTTTCAAGCGCGCGCGCGCCTGGGCGGAGTTTTTGATTCTTTTTGTCCAGACCTGGCAGAAATAGCTGGCGCGTTTGTCTCTTTTTGTTGTCCAGAGTTTTGTCGTAGACTTTTTTTGACACGCGCCAGCGGCTGGCCAAAACGTGCCCCGACCAGCTCCGATCGACCCTCAATGTGGGGAAGCTCCAAAGCTCCGAGTCGGCTGCTCGCCTCCCTTTCTCTTCCTCCCCCTCCTCTCCCCTCCTTTTCCTCGTGAATATTCTGTCTTCTCTCCCCTTGAGCACAACCCACCCCATATATAGCAAATTATGGCGGATCAACACGACTATCGTTCTGCCCCGACGCACGAGATCTCGAAGCGCACGAATGGCAAGTTGAGCGAGTACAAGAAGCCCCACGCCGACACCGCCGAGTATGAGCGAATGTACAAGGAGTCGATCGAGCAGCCGAGTGTCTTTTGGGACAAGGTGAGTCTTTCTCTCTTCATAGTACCCTTATCCGGGGGCATGTCGTGTATGTGTTCGCGTCCCGACGTCTCCTCTTTGTCGAGCTCTGCTCCCTCCACGAGGGGGAAGGACGGGAGCGCTCGCTGGTGGGATGGACGAAAAGCGGCGCTTCCGATTCTCTACGCATCGCGTTTGTCATGGCTTGGGGTGGCTGTTTTGAGCTGAAGTTTTAGGGTCTAGTTGCTTCTAGTTGTAGCATATCCGTCTGTCGAGCTAGGGGTGATAGGTGCTACAGCTCAGCGGAATCCCGGGTTCCTACCGGTGCCCCGCACTCATCGACTGCGTTCCAGATCTCCTTTTCCGACCTGCGGAACCATTCTCGGCGCTTTTAGGATTCTTCATCATACTCTCGAGTATCTTGAGCCATGATACTAACTGTTTTCACCTCGTTCATGACCTCAGATGGCCAAGGAGCACCTGTACTGGCACCGTCCTTACTCCACCGTCATGGCCGGCTCGTTCGAGGCCGGTGACGTGCAGTGGTTCCCCGAAGGCGGTTTGAACGTCTCCTACAACTGTGTCGATCGATGGGCCTACAAGCACCCCGACAAGGTCAGTTTTGATAGTGTCTAGGTGATCTTGCGAACTCCCGAGCCGGCCGCTAACCCTCTCGTACCCATGCTCTCCGCCCCATGTCACTCCACCCTGTCCCTCTAGACCGCGATCATCTGGGAAGCCGATGAGCCCGGAGAACACGTCGAGCTCACCTACTCGCAACTCCTCCAAGAGGTGTGCCGAACGGCCAACATCTTAAAAAACATGGGTGTCAAGAAGGGCGATGTACGTTTCCGAAAAATTCTTCTGTCCGCTCAGCTATCCCGTCGCGCCCGAGCTAATGACACTTTCGGTGCTTTAATCCCATCCAGACCGTTGCTATTTACTTGCCTATGTAAGCACTACGGCTTTGGATTCCTCATTGGAGCCAAAATGTGCGGTTTGCTGATCTTCGGCGTCGAATCGTTCGTCCAACAGGGTCCCCGAGGCTGCCATCGCTTTCCTTGCTTGCGCCCGTCTCGGTGCCGTCCACTCCGTCGTCTTTGCCGGTTTCTCGGCCGAATCTCTCCGTGACCGCGTGCAGGACGCTAAATCGCGCGTCGTCATTACGGCCGACGAAGGCAAACGTGGAGGCAAGACGATCGCGACCAAGTCGATCGTCGACGCCGCACTGAGCGAGTGCCCCGACGTCAAGCACGTCCTCGTGCTCAAGCGAACCGGTGGCAAGGTCAAGTGGACCGAGGGCCGCGATGTTTGGTGGCACGAGGCCAAGAAGACCGTCCAGCCCTACTGCTCGCCCGAGATCGTCAACTCCGAGGACCCGCTCTTCATCCTCTACACTTCCGGTTCCACCGGCAAGGTACGTTCCTTTCGATTCACCCGCGTTCGCATGCTGTGATCAGGTGCTAACCGGAGCGTTTCATCGCCAATTCCATGCAGCCCAAAGGTGTTGTCCACTCGAGCGCTGGCTACCTCCTCGGCGCCTTCATGACGCTTAAGTACGTGTTCGATGTCCACCCCGATGACAAGTATGCCTGCATGGCCGACGTCGGTTGGATCACGGGCCACACCTACATCGTCTACGGCCCCCTCGCCAACGGTGTCACGACGACCATTTTCGAGTCGACGCCCGTGTACCCTACCCCTTCGCGATTCTGGGAGGTCGTTGCCAAGCACAAGCTCACGCAGTTCTACACCGCCCCGACCGCCATCCGTTTGTTGCGCCGCTTGGGCGAGAAGCACGTCGAGGGCCACGATCTCAGTACGTTGCGCACGATCGGTTCGGTCGGAGAACCCATCAATCCCGAGGCTTGGGAATGGTACCACGAGCACGTCGGCAAGAAGGAGTGCCAAGTCGTCGACACGTACTGGCAGACTGAGACCGGATCGATCATAATCACGTGAGTCTGAACAGGTCGAGTCCTTTTCAGTTGCCAGAGCTGTCGCTGAACTCCCTCGAATGTGTACTTCAGTCCCTTGCCCGGAGCCACCAAGACCAAGCCCGGATCCGCGACTCTTCCCTTCTTCGGTATCAAGCCCGTCTTGCTCGACCCTACTACGGGCAAGGTCGTCGAAGGCAACGAGAAGGAGGGTGTGCTTGCCGTTGCGCAGCCGTGGCCTTCGATCGCCCGCACGGTCTATGGCGACCACCAGCGATACCTCGAGACATACCTCAAGCCTTACCCCGGCTACTACTTTACGGGCGACGGTGCTGGACGTGACCATGATGGCTACTACTGGATCCGAGGCCGAGTTGATGACGTCATTAACGTTTCGGGCCATCGTCTCTCGACCGCCGAGATCGAGTCGGCTTTGATCCAACACCCCGGTGTCGCCGAGGCCGCTGTGGTCGGTATCCCCGACGAGGTCACGGGTCAATCAATTGTCGCTTACGTGACGATGAAGCCCGACTTCAACATGAACGACACCGACGAGGCGTCTCTGTCCAAGGAGCTCGTCCTTCAGGTCCGAAAATCGATCGGACCCTTCTCGGCACCGAAGCACTTGATTCTCTTGGGCGACCTGCCCAAGACCCGATCCGGAAAGGTAAGCTTTCTTACTGTCTGAGCCTTCTGGTATGCTGTGATCTGTCCGCTGACCTTGCTCGCTACTTTGCAATCCTTGCCTGACCCAGATCATGCGCCGCATCTTGCGCAAGGTCGCCGCCGGCGAGGGCGACCAGCTCGGCGACTTGTCGACCCTGGCCGAGCCCGAAGTTGTTGAGACAATCAAGACCAAGACTGCTTCTTCACTCAAGAAGTAATTCTAATCTCGACCCTCTTGTACCTCTCTACCTACCGTTCCATCCTTTGAGATTTAAAATTCGGGCGTCGCGCGGTAGCGCCAGCCGTGTTTTTCTCTGACTCGTTTCTGATCCCGGTAGCTTAATCGAACCAAGACTTTGCTGTAATTGTTTATGACTCCTGTCCCATACCCACTGCTCCTGCATCCGACAACGGACACGGGACACGGAGAGCACCGCAGATAGGCCACTCGCTTAGGCTGATCGATCGAGGAACTGGCGCCCACGATTATATTGCTGCTGGCGAGGCCACGTCCTTCTGCCGGACGCGCTCTCGGCATAGGTCTCGGCATAGGTCTCGGCAGCTCCCGGCAGAGGGCCAAGGTCGACGGGAGACGGCCCGTCGCTGCTCGTTGGTCTTGATTTGGCCCCACAACCGCCTCGTCAACCAGGCAACATTCGAGTCCTCAAGCCACCAGCGTCGACACCAGTCAAGAGTCGTTCATCGGGAACCAATCCTCAGTACAAATCGTATCTCCCCCGTGTTATTAGGATTGATCAACGCATCCGCTCAACGCGTGACCTCCGTAATCCGCGGCGCTTCGCAACTCTGGAGTTATTGCGCGGTAGTTAGCCGTAGCTCGACATTGGACTTGTACGGGCGTGCAGAAGCCGGTGCTACAATGAGGTAAGTCACTCGGACTTTTACCGTGCTTTGACGGGCTATTGGCGTGGCTATGTCGGATCGCCTGTCAGCTGTACAACTGGCACAGCTGCGAACTGGTGGAGTCCCCGGTTGACCCCCTATTCGCGTCGCGCTGGCTCTGCGGTGGAAACCAATGCACTCTACCTTGGTCTCGACGCCCTGAGTCTGTATGCTTGCTCCATCTATGCTGACATACTCATCTTCTCCTGCTACAGTGAACCCACAACACCAACGATCAACGTTTTGATCTGGCTCGCGGTCAAGCCTATTATCAAGGTGCGCATCATGATCCAGCACAAGCCCGAGATCTCTCTTGTTGATCAAACAGACTGACCAAACTGATCCCCCCTTTAAAAGCTTGCACTTCCGTCCGCGGCAGGATATTTCCTCTCGCGCTCGGGCCTGTTCCCCGTCGCCGGATCTCGGGCGGCTTCGCAAATCATTCTCAATGTCACCCTCCCAGGTTCGTCGCTTCTTCAATCTGTGAAACATATTTCGATGCCCATTTTGACGTGTCACATCGCGTTACCAATTCACCCGTTGCCAGCCCTCATGTTCGCGAAGATTGTGCCCTCGTTTACATCGGAGAATGTGAAAGCGATCGGACCGATATTTCTCGTAGGCCTCGTGTACATGGGTTTCTCGTTTTTGATGGGTTTCATCATACTTCAACTGTTCCCGTCACCCAAAAACTTCCGTTATGGAATCTTGGCTGCCGCTGCTTGGAGGTGAGTGCAGTGGCCAGTGGGCAGGTGCGGCCCGGCGTCGACAGATCGTGAACTCATCTGCCGCCAAGTTTGGTTATGCTCACACTTATTATAGCAATTGGGGTGATTTGCCTACGTCGGTCGTACAGACCGTCTGCTTGTCGGCTCCTTTCGCGGGGCAGGCGGATGCCGACCTGGCTAGTACGTTCAGTTGCGCCGGATCGTGGACGGCGCTGACGAACATCAATCGTGCTATCTTCGCAGTCGCATATGTTGGTGAGCAAGAACCGCTTAAGGGTTCCTTGTACGAGTTTGACTAATGTTCCAAATATTACCGCTGCAGCCATCTTTATTCTCATCTTCTACATCACCCTATTCCCCATGAGAGGGACATGGTTCATTCAAGCCGACTACACTAGGGTCAAGCCTTCGAGCGATGACGAGGAAGAGGGTGTAGGTGCCAACACGGGTGGTTGGGCCGGAACAAGGGAGAAAGTGACTCGTCTGCTGAACAGGGGGCGGAAAGCTCAACCGACTTGCCCAGAAGCCGAAACGGACCTGTCGTCCGGAGAAGAGAATGTCCCGGCGACCGAGAGGACCGTAGACCCGACTCGGCAGATGGCTACATTCTCCGACCTCAGGTGAGATTTTTCCTCCCTTGACCGCTAAAACCTCAGGCTCAAACACTTTGTGCGCGTATGCAGACGACAAACAACCTCGCGGTCAATTGGCTCGCATTCGATTCGGGGATTGGCCAGCACGGCCCAAGCCGCGGCGGTCGACGACACGTCGGAACATAACCGCAAGTGGTCCTTTGACCGAGCTCAGCTCCAAGCTGCCCAACACGAGCGAGAACGACTCAAGACGATCATGGCCTCTCCTGCGCAGTCCGTCTTCGGAGACGAAACCGTGGAAGTGTCCGAGTTCGACGGGCCAGCGAGGCGTATAAACGGTGACGGTGGGGCATCCTTCGAGAAAGCAGGTCCCTCGAACGAGCAAGGGTCTTCTTCGAGCGTCCTTCAAGCTGGAAAATGGGTGCATTTTGCTAAAGAGCTCAACAGCTTTGTGGCCTCGTGCATCACACCTCCGACGATCTCGCTCGTCTTTGCGCTCGTCTGTGCACTTGTCAGGCCAGTCAAAGCGGTCAGTTTGGTTTCACTTTTAGCGGTTCCGGCACATGCCTGCAAGCTCAAGTTTGTTTTAATTTTGCTGCAGCTCTTCCTGGATGCGAGCTACTCGTTCCATCCGACAGCGCCCGACGGTCTGCCGCCGCTCGCCATCGTCCTCGACACTGCCGCTTTCCTTGGTAACGCCTCGGTCCCGTTGGGTCTCATCGTACTGGGCTCTGCACTACAACGTATGAAGTTGCCGCGACCCATCTCGCGTCTCCCCTTTGCAAGTATCATAGCCTTGGCGGTGGCGAAACTCGTGATTCTTCCCGTTTTCGGATTCTTCTTCGTCCAGGCGCTGGTTCGGCATACGAACCTCGTAAGGGAGGATCAAGTGGTGCTGCGCTTCGGTGAGATAGCCTGGAGCCGTATGAATCCGTGCAGGGCGATCACATGGTTCTGATAATTAGTCTTCTTCTCCTGCACAGTCTTGACCTACTTCAGCGTCGTGCCGGCAGCCACTACCCAGGTCGCTCTTACCCAGGCGAGTTTCCATTGATCGTGTTGCGCCAGACTCCTAATGAGGCCGTCACTGACCCTAGCTCACCCAACTTCCATGACGACGAAACAGATCTTTGCACCCGAAGACGGCGAGAGTAACTCGGACGTGTTGGCATCGTATCTAATCGTCCAGGTCCGTTTGCCTCGTCGAGCGATAGTAGCTCCGCATGCAAGCAACAGATCGCATCAACTGACATGATCGCTCGGCCGTCCATGTCCCGTGGCTTTCATCCTACACACAGTACCTCATCTTCGTGTTTTCTTCCGTCATATTGACCGCATTCACTTTGAACGAGATCTTTTAGTTGGGTAGTAGGCTGTTTTTCATCATGCAGTAATTTGCTGTACACTACCACATTTTCTGAAAGCAAATGTCGCTCAAAAGGCACAATCGAGCTCGTTGTGTTTGACCACACTGGGTGGATTGAACTCGGTACGTAGAGTAGTGTTCTGCTTTTTCCACTTCTTCAGTCGTGTGAGGCGGCCGGATGCAAGGCAGACTTTTTTTTTTGACACCCACTGCCTTCTGCGATAGATAGAAGGGAAAAGTTTCGCTGTTCCAACGAACTCGGGCCCTCTGCTTTAAGGAGGTCGTCGGCTCGAGCCCTCTGATCACTTCAATGGCTAGGAATGGGACCCGCCGAACACCAGTAGTCAGCTCTGGAGAGGCCAATTTGTGATCGGACGATGGGCCGCCATCGATCCGGGCCCAGTTCGGCTGTCGGCGAGAGGCCTCGCGCCCCGGAGCCCCACAGCCGCCCGAACTTTCGGTGCCCAGTCACCCCTCCGAGCCCACTTCTGAGACATCAATCTAGAGTCCCTATCCTCTGTGCAGCGTGAGGAAGAAAACGGTGGACTCTCCATTCACCTCTCTTTCCTTCCTTCTCATACCTTCTCCATTCTTCCCAACGCCCCACAGCTCCGCTCCGTCCCAAGCTCGCCAACCCCACAAGCTCGCGCATTCTTCCCTACGCGCCCTCGACTTCAAGACAAAATGTTGTTCCCTCGCTCCGGTGTCGTCGCCGCTACCCTGCTTGTCCTCCAGTCAACGCTCTTGATTGCTGCTCCTTTGTGGGACAGCGCTGTCCATGAACTCGAGAAGCGCATCACCTGCCACACCAACGAGATTTCCGTTAGTAAGTCTCGTTCCTGGTCGCCTGATCCTCGGCTTTGCTTCTCCCCCGCAGCCCGATCTCGAGGCCCAATTTCTACCTCAATCCCACTTTTTTCTCTTCCTTATGGCGAGCGTCTTCATTCTCGATCCCTTGAACCATCAAATTTTCCTGGCGCCGACGAAGAGGCTTCGCCTCTTCATTATTGGCACTCGGCTGACTCTTGATATCCTTGCAGACAACGCTTGCGTATCTTGCGCTTCGCGCTACACGAACGCCACCACCTGCAGCCGATCGCAGCCTCTGACTTGCTCGTACGGTGTCGTCAACTCCTCCCGCAAGTGAGTGTGCTGTGTGCTTGCATCACGTGCCATCATCGAGTCCAAAGTCACCGTGGTTGATCTCTGCCCCTCTCTTCACTGCCAGGTGCGCCGCTGTAGACTGCACCAAAACTCCCGGAACGTACCGCAGCACCGACGGTGATTTTCTCTTTCTTCACGCAAGGAATCGAACGCTTCTTCTCCAGGAAACACTGAGCTAATGAATGTCATCGTGCTGTTCGCTTTCCCGCCTCTAGCCAAGGAATGCGTGAACTGCGACGACTCCAACGCTTTGACCTGCAACAGCACTAGCACTATCACCTGCAAGGCCGGCTTCACCTTGTACCGGGATGCTTGCTTTCCCGGGGTCCCTTATGCTGTTTACTTTGAATACGGCTTGAGCAAGCCTTACTCGGCCAATCAGCAACCTTACAAGCCCTTCATACCTGAGTCCGACAACTCGCTACTCTGCATTACCCAGAAACCCAAAGCTCGGGGTGAGTCGTGGTTATCCTATCTTGCTGACTATCTCACCCTTGTCGTTTTGACTCATTTCCGCTTCCGCTTCCCCATTCTACTTCCAGTCGTCTTTTACACGGGGAGTGCGTCGACGGGCCTTTGCACTGGCCAGAATGGGCCCCTGGACCAGAACCTCCTCAAGCGTGCGGATAGCCGTGGCGTGAATCCATACGTCGCGCTTCAGGGTTACTGCACCGATTTCGCAAAGAACTCTTTTGTTTCAGCCAACAAAGCCCAAGGCGATTGCGCGCAGTACTTTATCAGCCTTAGTGACGGGGCAATTTTTGTGCCTTCGGATTCCGGGGCCACCTCTCGTGCCTCTCGATTCGCTTGAAGCTGCTGAGTAGTAATGAGCTCGGCCGCCCACCACTGCGGCGCATGCGGGGTTTGTTGAGCACTTGACTTTGTAACTTCAGACTTGATCTCGTACCCAGTCGGGCCACACACAGTTCATGTTCAAGATTGATTCTAACTTCTTGCGCCTCTGCATCGTGCAGTTGATACCTACCATGATCTTATCGTCAGGGTTTTCACTTTGAGCGATCCCGCGCTGCGCTCGGACGGCCCAAAACTTCTTCCCCGACCGGCGCCGACCGACTCACTGCAGTACCGTACAGTCCCTCCGATTCAATGAGCATAATGTACTAGAAAATCTGGACGCTTCATCTTACGTTGACTATGTTGCCGTCGTCAGCATGCGTGTCCGTGAGTGTGTGTGAGCAGCAATTGTATAAGTGGAGCGCCGCGCCGGCTGGCTGACCGCTGCCACGCGCTGGATTCCGTAAAAGACGCGTCGCGACGCGTTGAACTAACCGACGAAAAAGTCATCACTTTATTTCTGTAAGAGCTGAGGATGGAAGAGTGTCAACGGATGATGCCATACCCTGTCTCACCCGAATATTATACATGACCCGATATGCTGGTTTGACGAGGTCAGCAAATCAGTACGTGCACCCACCGTGAAGAGAGCAAACTCGGGGCGAGCGGGATAGGGGTCGAGCCGGCCGAGCGGCCGAAAAAGTTTGGCGCATTAGACCGCAGTCGTTCGACTCGACTAATACGTCGGACAGCGAGCCAGAAGTGCACGGCCGAAACAAATTAACGTATGGCGTCTGTGCGCTCGATCAAAAGAGCGCACAAAGTTCCGTTGCCCCGATGGCAAGGCTGGATGTATGCAGAAGTTTGTGTGACGATCGGGAGGGTGATTTGTGATCGGGAGCGAGGGCGAAAGGGCGTGACCGAGCATATGGCGATTCCGGGAAGCGACTATTCATGCCGACGTAGGTCAAGCGTTGCAGCAGCTCAAACGACTCAACGATGATCGCATTGAGTAATTGGCCATTCTTTCAAGGACTACAAGTTTCAAGCTGTCCCTACTCCGCTATCGCCCCAGGAAATAATTATCTGCAAACGCTCTGCCCGGATCAATCCTTTGTTCCGCTGCCCGTGCACTCCGCTCGTCCGCTGCCTACTATCGAAAGCTCTCTACTCAGACTGGGCCCAACAAAAGTTCTGTGAATCGGCAGTGTCGTCGGTTATCGAATCATCGAATCCGTGAAGCCAACAACCCCTACACTGGTTCCGTCTCCGCCGCCCCTACTACCTCCGCCGAGGCCAACGTAATAGGAGGGAACGTCGGCTACAAGTCGGCTACAAACCAGCGATTCCTACTGCCACTCAATAAAAGATTGTAGTCTTCCTGCGCCCATGTTCCAGCCCAACTTGTCTACCTCGGCTTACGCCCACGACCCAATGGAAGGCGTGTTCGACTTTGCTGCTCCGAGTTACGGGTGTACTGTGGCTGCGCCGACGAAAGTTGTCCTGCAGTCGCCGTGTGTGGACTCGAATAGTCGACGAAACCCTTCGGCCGTGCGCCTGTTGCCTGTGTGGGCCGCGCCGTCGTCGTCGGTGGTTCCCAGTTGGCCTCTCCCTCTTCCGTCATCTTCTCCGGCTCGGACGGTTTCGCTCGAGTGGGCCATGTCCAGAACCAGTGCCGTACCTGCTCCCACTTCCTCTTCGTCGTCGTCGCTACCTCGTACTCGCCAGACTCGAATTTCGGATCACCTCAAGGCCGTCAAATCGTCGTCGTCGTCGTCGTCGTCGCCCAGGCCGAAGCAGCAGCTAGCGGCGTTCGCACCGGCGAGTTCGGACAGTGTGATGGCCTCTACCAGGGCTTCGGCCGCATCCAAGTCGATCGCAGCCAAGACAAGGAGGTCCGCTAGGTCGACCCGAAGTACACCCGAAGTTGAATCAATCCAATGCGCAGCCTCAGCCGTGGTAGAGCAGCTACCGGGCAAGGCACCAGCAGCGTGGAGCGGCGAGCGTGCATCACCGCAGCGGCCACGATTGCAATCGCACCAAGCACTGCACGAGCAGCACACTTCGACCGACGCTCATTCCCAGTTTCTCGCATCCACCTCTACAACTAAGATCTCCACTCGTTCATCCGGCAAGCGTGTTCTGTAAGTTCATATACATCACTTGTCTTCTCTCTGAGGGCTGCGATGCCGCTTTCGGGTTGGAGTCGCTGGAGTTGCCTCCCAGCTCCCCTCGCCTCCGCCGGGTCTGAGCTCGCCTCCGCCTACGAGCAATGCGCATGCGGCTGGGCCTGCCTGGCGAAGTGGCCGATAGCTGAATCGCGACCAGACACTGACCCCCGCCTCTTTTCCCGGCCGTTTTCTTTCTTTCTTCTGCAGTGGAAAACATGTTGCCCAACCGGTTACGGCTTCCAATTTCGAACTTGCAGCCCTGCCACAGCAAACCCCGCCATCACTGCCACGTGTATCAAGCCCCACGAGCTCGACGATGGGCGGCGGGGAGACCCGCGGCCGCCGCTCGTGGCCGATACGCTCCACCCGCTCCATCGCGCCCCACCTCGAGATCACGACCACCGATCACGCCACACTCACCTTTCCGTCCTCGAGCAAGAAGAGCCCCTTCTCGACTCTCGAGTCCCCTTCGAAGCCGACCCATGTCACCACACGCGCTCGTAGCCACCAGCGACAGTCCTCGGCCACCACCTCCACCGTCGCGACGACGGTCATGCCCAGTCCGGCCTCGTCTTGCTCTACCCAGTTGGCTCCTCCTTCGACTCCGCCCTCGAGGGACGGCTCGTTCTCGGTCGCAAGCGCCGCTTCGACGTCCAAGGCCGGTCCTTCGACGCCGTCGTCGCAGCAGAACGTCCGCCTGCTCGCGTTTTCAAACCCGCGCTCGTCGGCCTTATTCGTTCCCGAGTTGATGCCTGCGCTCCACGATATCGGCGTCGGCAGTAGCTCGGGTACGCAGCGCTCGTCCAAAGACAGGTCGAGCCTCGTCGCCGCGCACGTCGAAGGGATGGGCCGGGTTGCGCTCTCTCGCGACATCCTCTTCGAGCACTTTGGTTCGAGGACGGCCGAGCGTGCGATCGCTGCCGCCGCAGCCAACTCGGCGAATGCGGCTGCTGCGACCGAGGAACTGCCACCACTCCAGTTTGGCAAGGGCGCCGAGACTTCGAGTGACCCGATCGACTTCCACGCTTTCCGACCTGCGGCTCCTAGTCGACGGCGGACACCATCGTATGTTCCGAGGCGGGGCGGGGGCAAGGTGGGTGCGCACAAGATCGACGCACGCATCGGCAAAGTCAAGTTGTGGCTCGAGAGTGACGACGAAGAGGACGTCGAGAATGTCGAGGCCGTGGCGTGGTCGGGTCTGCCGCCTCGAAGGGTCGACGATTGGGGCATGGACCCACACGGGATCGATCGCGAGGCACTCATCTCCAAACGCTTGGAGCCCGAGATCGAGGTGCATACCGTGCAAGAGTCCGACGCCGATGATTCATCCGCAGAGGTCGAGCAGCCTCGAGTGCGTGTGGGAGGAAAGAACATCACCGCTTTGCTCGTCAGCAAGAAGCGACGGGTGCAAGAGGATGAGGATGGCAACGACGCACCGGCGGACGACGAAGCGTCAGACGAGCTTGTCGAGGAACCGAACAAGTCTCGATCGAGCAAGGGCAAGCGTCGCGCGGTCGAATCATCTTGCGATTGCGACGACGGCGAACATACTGATCTCTGTCCCATGCGAGGCGCCGACGCCGCCATCGTCTTTGGCCGACCTCCAAAGACGCCGACGCTTTCGCACTCGGAACCGATGTTCAGCGCCTCGTCACTCTCGCCACGCCCGACGCACTACTTTCTCAGCTCCGGCCCCGACATGGTGCTGGCGCCATCGCCGCAAGCTTCGCCTTCACCTCGTCGACGCTCGCACCCTTCGCACCCTCACAGCCCCGCAAACGCCACTGTATCGGTGCCTGTCACCCCGCAGTTTAACCAGCCGCGAGCCGATTACTCGCCTCGATCACCCTTGTTTTATCGCGGCGCTCGAATGCGCATGATGAGCGGCCAGTTCGAGGATCCCAGCCAGGCCCACCACACGACCGGCGGCTGGACCGCAGGTTGGGACGGCACAAATTTTGGCTACGAAGACCCCAACAGCTTCCCCGCCATCTCGTTTCAGTCCAGCGAGGAGGACGAATGGCACGATCTGACCTTGACGCCGACCCGAGCCCTCGGTTCTTCCTCGTCCTTCAGCTGGGCCGAGACGATGCTTTCGCCGAATGCTTCGGGCCGCCGTTCACGCTTACCTTCCGGTGTCCCGCTCATCGGTGCGACGTCGGCCTCGCAAGACTTCCTCGGCGCTCTGCACCACGATCGTGTTCCTTCGAATGGGGCCTTCAGCGCGACGATGGCTTCGCACGTCGCCCAGCGCCTGTTCAGCGCGACATCGCCGACGCAGTCTCACCAGCATCTTCCAGGCCAGACATCATCGGGCTACTCTTCGTCCGCGTCGCATCAATCGGCGCTGGGCCACCACCGGGTGCCTTCGACGCCGTTCTCGGCGCGACAGCACGGTCGCTCGACCAGTCACCGACGCGCGCCTTCGTCGTCCTCTTGGCTTCATCCGGACTCGGTGCTGGCCCCGGCCCCGATCATCGAAAAAACCCGCGGCTACCCTTTCTCGCCCTCCCCATCGGCGGCTTCCGACAGCCCGGCGAACTTGCGTGGGTTGTCCTCGACGCCGATGCAGGTCAGCTCGAGCGCACCCGTGTGGCCGACGACGCCGAATCAGCACGCACTCAGTTCGGGCATGGCCAAGAGTGCCAGCGGCCACGAGATGGACTTCGTCCATTCGTCGATGATGCTTGATGGTGAGTCAACTGGTAGTTCCTAGTCCCTTTCTCTCGTTGAGTCTAGGAGCTGACTCTCAAATCCCTGTTCGCCCGCTAGATTACATGATGTCATGAGATGCTTCATGCTTGGCTTCTTGCACGTTCCAATACCATAGCGGTTCTCTACGATGCCACCTCGGGCTTTCCTTACGCACCCAACTTGGTCACGCATACTTTAGCACCACTCGTTCGCAACTTGGGTTTTTAGTTTCTTCATCTTAGTAATCGTTCTTGCTTTTCTTGACTGTCAATCGACATTCAGCAGTTATTTAGCCCTTTGAACTTGGCGTCATTCTGACTCGGTACTCTTGTGAGTCGAGTCCGATGTGGGCAGATGAAGAAGTCCGTTCGCAAGCCGAGCATGTCCAGAAAGACGGACAAGCGAAGCCTGGCGGAGCCTTCCAAGCGGCTGGCGGTCCCGAAATCCACCATGTCGCAAGATGAGCCGAGTCCAACCACTGAGAGGGTAGAACCCAATTCGCTTTGCACGAAAACCTGGCCGGAGGTTGCCATCCCACATCTCTGTGAGATTTTTCATGCGAAGACGAGCTAATTGATCAGTCTCGTCTTGGGGTGAGAGACGGAGAGACGGAAGCGAAGGACTCACGGTCCGAAATAGCGCCAGCTGGCGGGGAAGAAGAACGGGACGGGATACCCGTTGATATCGTAGAGATAACCATCTTGCCCGGACCCTTGCCGAAGGAAACGAAAGATAAATTCAGCAAACAATGTTATGTTATTCGAAAGGTTGCGAGCGTCCGAGTTGTCCCGCCAACTGACCATCACACTTGAACGTCAACGGACATCGTCGATACTTGTTCAGACCATGATTGAGGCAATGCCCATCGCCTAAAAGGGTTGCAAGCCGGCCGAGATCGTCCTTCAATATTCCATTAGACCTCAGCTCGAGGCCTTGGTTCACAGCCATGTACATGGGGCCATACGCTTGTTCTCGCAGGAATCGGACTTGTTGTACGGGCTCGTTCGAGGCCGAGCCGCTGGACGCGCCGACGAAAGCAAAGAGACCGCCGAGGAGCAGCAGCGCTGGTAGGTGAACGTGAATCATCGCAGTACAAAGGTGCAAAAGTACTGGCGAGGAGAATCGGTGTTGAGTTAGCGCCCATGCGTTGGGAGACGGTCGTGGAGGCCGCCGCTTCGGTACCCACCGATACCAGCGAGGATGAAAGAGTGCAGATCAGGGCTCGGGCTTTCGATGAAGAAACGAGTAAGGTCCGAAGTGGTATGATCGAAGTTCTTGAAGACTTAGTGGCACCAGAACACGTCACAAGCGGTGTTGTATACGAGGCTAAGCATCGAAGCCTCATCAAGCAAGGTCACGGCACCCAACCTCTGGGCCGAGAGGGGTCCCGGCTCAGGTGCCCGTGCCGTAGGCCCGTCCGCGGAGCACGTCGGTTGACGGACAAGCGTCCGTCACGGTGAGGCCGCCCAAGTTCCGCCGCATGAACTAGCACACCTCTCTGACCGAGCAACGTGGCCTGACAGATGCTCTGCCAGCGCTTGACTGCGGCCAGCGCAAGGCGGTGAGCTGCGACTGGCACTCATACCTTCGAGGCCAACCCATCCGCAGTGGGGACTCAGTAACACGTGAAACCTTGGGGTTGGATGCGACTGCTTTGCATTTACTTAAATATGAGGATTAGTAAGGATTGATAATGCGGGTCATTTGGTCAAGTCGGCCAACGTAACACCCTCATCAGAGTCATCCAGACGACCGAGCCTTTCCAGCACGCGCGGGAAGTTGCCACAAACGTGGTTCAGCAGAGCATCCTTGATGGTGCCTCGGCGATACGACAAGGTGACGACCAATTCGCCCCCATTCGCTGGACTCGACATGATCTGTATCGTCCCCAATGATGGGTCAGCGTGCACACCCTGAAGTAATGGTGGGGAAGAGGCAAAACACAGACGCACATTGGTTCCGATCGCGGCCCCCATCGCGCTCCCAGGCTGAGCCCAACCAAGGACTTCAATCTCTTCGGCGACGTCTTTTGGAACAGGAAAGACGCCCAAGTTGCTCGCATCGATCGTGCAGGACCATGTGCCGACCTCATTCTCCATCTTCTCCCTCAACCATGTCTCCCATCCCGTGCCTTGTTCGACAGGGGCTTCGGCCGCCGAGGCAGGATTAGGAACGAGTGAAAGGGTGAGCATCATTTGTTCGGCTCGGGTCCGCTCGGCGGGTGAGGAAAGATGGGAAGCACATGACCGGGTCAGGCTGTAGAAGCCTGTTGAGAGCGTGGCGGCCTTGAATGAAGGTGGTGTGGAGATCGTGGCGACGTAGTTGCCCGTGGTAATGGGATGGCCCAACGCGGCGTCACGCACTGACACGGGTGTTTCTAGCAAAATTTTGTCCATCAGTAAATAGTTTGCATCGTTTCTGTCATAGTTTGCATCGTTTCTGTCGTTCCGATAGGACAATAACGAAGCAAACAGCGCAGTGAGCAAGACGGGGTGCAAAGTCGACACCCCGTTCGCTCGAGCCCGAGCCTTGATACGCGCCATGAGTTCGTTTGGCAAACGGATTATACGAAGCTCAGTCGATTGTTGGTAAGGTGGTACAAGGGGTGGGTTTGGTAATACGGTGGCCCCTTTCGATGCGATCAAACGGAATGGCCAGAAGGGGCGGATGACTTCGGCCCACATCATGCTAGCCATGAACGACCAGTGCATCCTCTTGAGGCCCGGGACCGATTGTTCTTGTGATTGGGGTATATGCTCAAATGGAATAGGCAAACTCGGAAGTTGAACATGGGTCTCATCCGGCCGTGTCGCCCGCTGAATGAGCTGAGCAAACAAATTCTTCGACCCGAGCCCGTCGGACAGGGTGTGGTGCACGACGAGCACGATGCTTTGCTCATCCTTTCGATCGTGATGTAGCACCTTCCATAGTGGTCCAACGGAGACGTCCATCTCGTTTGCTTGATGTAAGCCCGCTTGCAACCTCGTCGTCAAGACCTCGTCCGGGCTCGGCGACCCTTCTACGCGGGTCGATGACTCATCGTCTCGCACGACGTCCAAGATGTCGGATACGCTCGTCTCATCGCGTTCGACGAAGCGCGGAGTTCGGGTGTATCGACCTTCTATCCGACCTCGAAGAAGAGGGAACTCGTTCAACAGATCACTGATGGCTCGTTCGAGCGCCGCAGCCTTGGAGCCTAAAGTTGACGTAGCCTTGGACTTGAACGAAGCATACAGCACCACCGAAGGGGCGACGCCGACGTTGGCCCGAGTGAGAGAGAAGCGCTCGTACAGTCCAAGTTCACGTCCTGTCGAGACCATGGTAGGTTGTCGAGGCAGCCACGTTGTAGCAATAGTCGAAGATTGAGACTGTGATTTAACTAATAGCAGAAACAATGACCTCAGTAAGTGAGCGAGCTGCCGCCGCCGCGCACCGTGTGCCGCACTTAACGGACTTTGGCGGAGTCCGGCAGAGTGAGGGCCGTCAGTTCAGGCGCGACGCGACGCGTGGCCCATCCTCTCCTCTCTGCCCCTCCTATCGATGAAACTCTTTCTGCCGCCTCCAAACAGACTATCGTCGGAAGAAGAACCGATCTTGAAATGCAAACTTTACCAACGGCCGGAATCAACAGGGCGCCTTCCAACAAACGATTCGCCTTCAAGGTGCTTCGAGTCATCCCACGCCCCCATAACATAAACAAAAAGAAGGGCAAAAGAAGGGAATCCCATTAGACCACGACCCATTACTTCTCTAGCACAAAGTACTTTTAAGAAACTGCTCATCAATAGACGCATGCGATTATCAGAGACCGCGCAAGGAAAAAACAAGGAGACGGACGTATACGATTGAGAGAGGAAGTAGAGTGATGTGTCATGGGAGCTTTACATGGCCAATTTGAGCAAATTATGACTGGAGTCTTACATCGATCCAATAGACCGGAACCTCTCGGGGAAGGATTTGCACTCGGCGAGACTCGCCGGATCCACCGAACGAAAGTCGGAGTTCGCGCGACATCGCGTCGCCGTCCAGAAGCGTCACGGCTGCATGGAGAAGAGGCAGGACGTCGCTGTCCAAGCAATCGAAGAGCGGACGCGGCGACTGATCCCATGTATGGACTTGATGCGGACTGCCGAGAACGGGTATAGTGAGCTGTCATTTGATATGTGTCTGTGCCTGTGGTATCTGCGCGGATGCGCGTGCGTTTAGTCATTAGTCACTTTGGTATTGGAGTTTGATCTGTTTAAGTTAGGGAGCGCGCGGGGCTTTCTTCCCGCGCGGCTGTTTACTCTTGGTAGCTTTCTCATCACTCGCTCTACATTGTGGTCCTGACTTCTCGGCGTCGTGCACCCTCACCTATCGGAAGGCTTTACTTCCGCGCTCGCATCTTTTCTGCGATATGAGCTTCTTGGGAGAAGTAAAGAGATGCAGGTCCAGATCGATGAGGCAAGTGGATCCGAAAACCTGATCCCTCCCAGGTCGCCGAGGCAAGAGAGGCCAAGCGTCGACGAGGGATACCTTCTCCTACAACTTCGGTCGCCGGCGACCTTCAGTTGAAGCGAGCGCAGCGAGCCGCTTTGGGCTGTGAGCTCGCAGGGCTGGCAGGGCTGGAGCGAGAGCGTCTCAGACCTCCCAGTCGAGGTGAAGATCAAGCTCGACAGAAGCACGCGTGTGAAAAGCCGCAGAGAAGAGGGGCATCAGGAGCCAGAACACGATAAACAATCTTCCAAGTTGCATAAACAAGAACCACGCAGACGATGCATTCTTGCTCATCTACGATCCAAGAACGGTGTACTCCAATTTAATTCACTTCACCCTCCTTCTCCTTCTCCATCTCCTTGATCACCCCCACGAGCACACATTCATGCACGCAGACGAATTGCCGATAGTTGGCGACCATGGACATGCGTTGCACGCGCATCTCATTGACGCCGGCAAAGATGGGGTCGAATGACTCCAATGCCGGCTCGTGGTAGCCCGGCGAATCGGGCAAGGTCAAAGGGAGAAGAGGACCGGTGGTGTTTTGGCTCATCGTTTGCTGAGGTTGTGCGGACGAAGTCGGAGCAGGATTCGCGGACGGTGCCGGGGAGGAAAAGTTGAAGATACTTGGGGTTTCGGAAGGGGGAGCGGGGATGACCATCCCTGGCGAATTAAGCGACAAGGAAGCCGTCTCGGGGATCAGGCAACTCGGTGTTGTGACGGGTAGAGGAGCTTGGGGGCGCTGTTGCGTGCGGCCGCGGAAGTCGAAGCCCGACGAGCTGAGGTTCAAGGTTTGCGCACCGGGTGTGGGCGTGGGTGTGACGAGCGGCGAGGTATCGACTTCCATCCGGTCCTTCGAGGGAACACGAGCTTGGCCTACTAACCCATTCTGAGCCCTCGTCTTGCGACTTTGCCGGAGCGCATCAAGCATTGTCGAGATGATGATGAACACGCCTGTACGTCCACAGCCAGCAGCACAATTGACGACGATAGGAGGGTCGTCTTGATCTGCCGGCCAGTTGACCTCGCGCTTGTACGCTTCCTGCGCATCCTCGACCTCGTGTACCAACTCTACGAGTTCGTAAGGTGAGGCGGGAATGTCAAAATCCGGCCAAGCGCGGTAGTGGATATGCCGGACCTTGCGAGGAGGTTTCGCCGCCTCGACCGCCGATTTGCGTCGGACCAGGATCGTCCGTCGCACCGTCGACTCCCCTTGCACAACTTCCTTGGATTTCGTCTCCTCCGCATTGGACATGGCGAAGAAGCCCCCGACATGAGTGGGGTTGTTCTGCGCAAGGTCGTCCTTGTCCGCTTGTCCTCCACCAGTCGCTTCGACAACCCACCCGTCATCGGGCTGTTGCGGTCCCCAATACCGCCCACACTTTTCTCGGCCGTTCTCGACCAGGTTGGTCAACATGACGACGACACCGACGTGGTGCTGCTCGCACATCTGCCAAAAGTCGGCGTACGTTGAAGGAAGCGGGCCCTGGGATGCAATGAAGCGGCGTTTCGACCCAGCGAGCTGGATATGCGACGCGTTGACGTAGTCGGTTGCGCCAGAGGCATGTCGATCCAACTTGACTCGAGCGTGCTCGTACTGTTTGAACAAACCTGGATCAGACATGCGCTCCAATATTTCCACCAGCACCATGCATGCAACATACAGGAAAGATGTTCTTGAACCGATTCAGACCCCCCAACTCGACTCCAGCCGAGATACCGAACTTTTGATACATTGCCGACTCGTGGCCGTGCTCGCCGTCCTTGCCCTGCACGTTCGCATGCCAATTGAGGGCACCTTGCAAGCGCTTGCGTTCGGCCGATTCAAGCTCGTAGAACTGATATGCTAGCACGCGGGCACGTTCGAAGGGTGGTAGAGCGGTCAAGGCTGAAAGGAAGGGCGGGAGGCGGGTTCGGAGGTGGGCTGGAATAATATCGAACTCGACTGGCGAAAGGTTCTCGAGCATGCGAGAAAGCGACAGCGCCTGTAGACCACAAATCGAGTTAGCCTCTCGCTGTTCTGAATCGTATTTCCCAAAATCTTGAAACTTACCTCGCTGTTCTGGCGAATGTTGTCAAAGAAAGGATTTGTTGCCACACGTCGATCGGCACCACTATCCGTCGAGCTCCCATCCCGTCCATTATTGCTCGATGAGCTACTATACGGCGCATACCCACTCTTCATACGCTTGATCACTCCAGGCCCTTGGCTACCCGAACGACCATGTCGACTGTGCTCGGACCCACTGTCGTTCTGCGTGTTGGACTCGGCCGTTGGTCGTCCTCCGACACCACCAGACTGTACGAACGCCTGCGTCGACGACTGTTGGAAAGCGGCGATTGGCAAGTCGCGAACCTGCAAGACCGATCGAGCGTGCTTCTTGGAAGGACTCGAGAATTCCATCACTCCTCCGGTCGACGACCCTCCCTCATTTGTTGCCCCAGCTTCTGATCCGGGTGAGTTCGGTCGACCACTCGGCCCATACTCGAGCAGCGAATTCAGTAACCCCTTGGCGACGATCTCCTTCTTCAACCCGGCCCAGCCGCCCCTGACCCAGAGCAATTGCGCCGAGGTACCGGCCTTGTCAAATTTGTTGAGCAGGCTTGTCATGGGGGATGTCTCTGGTCGAAAATTCGAATCGGCGTCAAAAACGGCGATCGTAGGTACGCTCGACCATCTTGCGAAAATGGACTGGTCGTCCGGGGGGAGACCCTCACTGACTCGATCGATGCCGTAGGCTGGACGCCGCAACAAGGTCGAGGGGATGCAGATGTTGACCGACGACCGCAAGTGTACGCTCAGGTAATTCGTGTGGGTGCGCATGTCGAGTACGAGGACCGAGGACTCGTCGGCGACGATCATGTCGAGCAATGCGCTCGGCGGAACGGACGTGAGCTTGGATGGCGCGGCTGAACCCGTCGACGTCAGTCCCGTCGACTGGGACAGCAAAGAGGCGCCATTGGACGAAGCCACCGATGCGACGGAAGATGTAGAAGCGACGGAGGAGGCGGAAGATGTTGTCGATGGGGTGGGCCGCCGCAGCGCAAAGGCCATCGGCGGCGCGTTCATGGTGAAGTTTGCAGCCGAGTTCGTCGACGTCGAAGGGAATGCGTTCGCCGAGGATGCGGATGTCGTCAGACCGCCGAAAAAGGGGGATGGCCCCGAGGTTTGAACCATGGGGGTCGCACTTCCTGCACTTGTGACGGAAGGTGATGGCCCTCGGATCGAATCGGAGCCTGTCCTCTGCAACCTCAGCGAAGAAGACGGTGCCGATGACGAGGACGAGGACGACGCGGTGGACGCGCCAAAGTTGAAGCCTTCACTCGAAGCCGAATGGACGCTGGGTGTCGGTGCCGCATCGTACGATTGAGGCCAGCCCGGTGGGGCCTGACTCGAGGACCACTCGTGAGACTTTGACAAAGATGGTGATCGTGGTGTGGCGGAGCCGGCGCGTCTCGCATCGGACGGCGCGAAGGCGGCTGTGGCGGCTGCCGATGACGACGTCGAGGACGAGGACGCTGGCGGGAAAATCATTGGCGATCGGGGTGACTGCTGGTGTTGCTGCCCTTGTGGCGTCGTCCCGGGGAGGTGGAACACGAACGACGAACTCGAAGGTGGATTCTGGCTCGAAAAGGCGGCGTCGAACGGATGCGACATGTTCGTCGTCGCACTCGCAGCCGTACCAGCACCACTCGCACCAACAGCAGCGCACCGAGAAGACTCGAAGGTGAATGGCGCGTTGGCTGAGGGCGCGACCGACGCCGGCGGCGAGCTACGATGGCCCGACGACGACCCCATTCCGAGACCAAAGTACTCGTTGGATCCTGCACCCCTGTTCAAGTCCTTGGGCGAGAGTTGGGGTCGATGAGGTGATGCTGAGCCCGAGGCGTTCGAGCTCGAGCCAGTCGGGGTGGGCGAGGAGCGCCTGCCCGCGTTCAACGACGACGACGACATGACGTAGCTGCCCGCCCTGCTACGCAGTCAGTCGAAAATGAAGAGCCGCAGAAAGGCGGGGAGGGAGGCGGGAGGGGGGAGGGGGGAAGGAGAATGCGGGGGGTGAGGATCGTACACTTTGGGCGTAAGGGTTGTTTGATGACGAACGAGTACGGTACCAGCACGACCAGCTCGCGTTATTCGACAGCACTATGCCGCGGAACAGAAGAAGATCGGCGCGAGACATCGGGAAGCTTTGGGCCGGGGCCTCCCGGTGAGCACGCCTAGGCACGCCCTGGCAGGGCACGCCTGCGCGCCTATGCGCGTGTCCGCCGTCGAGGCCGATGCCACCGGCGGCCCGCCGCACGTATACTAATAGGCCCAGGCTGCCATGGTCTCGGGGTGACCGACAAGTCAAGCCTTGGCCATTGAACTCTGCGGGAGAGCTACAGAAAGAAAGACTTGCAAAAAGAAAAAGACTTTAGCACACTGCAGTACTGTTTCAGCTCTGCGATGCGTCGTCACTGACGCTTGCGCAAATTGCAGTGAGGTTTTCGATCGGCGACCGGGCGTAAGCCGGCTAATCGTTGAAGGTCAGACGCTCCGTAACTCGGATTCGGCGGTTAGCTGCGTTTTTCCCGGTTGGAACATGTCATTTCTACGACTGGCTCCGAGTTTCACGTATGTTAATTACATCGTATGCTCGCACCTCACTTCAACTTCTATGGCAAGACACCACCCTTCCCAAAAATACTTTGGAGCAGAGCCGCCAGCGCCGACCTGTGGCCATCCCTCAATTCACTCTATACATCTACATATCCGGATTAAGATCCAAATCGAACGTAAAGTCGTCGTCGTTGTAACCATGTTGCGGTGGCCGATGATGACGATGCTCCTTGTCGAGTTTGGCCTGGTTGATCAGTTTCTTGGACGGGTCCGGCTCGGTCAAAGCTTTCATAGTGGGGGCTAAGGGAGGAAAAGTGGTATCAGATATGGTCCTTGGTGACCAAAGATGTTCACCGCAACTCACCTTTGTTGACCATCCCGACCGAACCGACTTCCCCGACGACTCCGACGTCATCGTCATCGTCGTCGTCGTCGTCGTCGTCGTCGTCGCCAGGCTTGGAACCCGCTGCGGCACCGGTCATATCCAACTGCAGTCTCCCCCTCCTCATCGCCTGTTCGGTAGGGAAAGGCAAGAACACGCCACCGCCACCTCCAGCTGAAGTGGTCGCGAACTGTTGGGTCGAAGCCAAGAGGGATGCTCCTGAATTGAACGCAGATTGGGTCGGGTCCTGACTCGGTGGAGCGGAAGTGAAAGGTGCGACCCTTCTCGCGTAGGTCAACACGTTCGAACAGGTCAACAGCTCGGCGTGGGAGGCCGAGTCGATTTGGGCTCGACCGAGTTTTCCCTGGTTGATGAGCGGTTGGAGGGAGGATTCGAGGCAGGAGAGCGAGATGAGGGATTCGGTCCAGGTTTGGTCGAGCGAGGCGAGTTGCGAGAGCAGGGAGTGGATCAGCACTTTTTGGGCGGTATGTTGGTGCACGAGGGTGAGCAGAGCTTGGAACTCGTGCGAGAGGGTCGAGAGGTGGGTGTAGAGGGAGTTGGAGGAGGAGGAGGAGGAGGTGGCCGTGGACGATGGGTCGGTCGAGGTGGGTGGAGCGAGTTGCGAGAGCGTCGACAGCGAAGAGAAGAGGTTCAGAGTCAGGTTCTGGTACTGGTTCAGCAGCGCAGTGAGTTGAGGTCCTATCGGCTCGTTCGTCGACATGATGGTGCCCGTGTACGCTCCAGCGACGGCGTGGGGGTTGGAAGGTTTTCAAAGGGCTCGTGTGAGCTCGTGTGAGCTCGTGTGAGCTCGTGTGCTCTCGTGTGGGGAGGAGCGAAAGAGGCCAAGTCGTTCGCGCCAATTTGCAACTCTCTCTGACTTGTGCTTCTTCCATCCACAATCACCACCAATCGTTCTACCGTCTTCCGTTCCCTCCGGATCGTACGGGCACATAATCCACGCCTACTTCGTCACCTGAACGATGTGACCAGGATGACCCGTCTACGAATGAAAGACTCGTCCTTGTCCTCGACCGAGCAAGCCGTCCTCGACGCGACCAGACGAGCGTCCAAACAGAGTCACAAACGGCGCCATCACCATCGGTCATCTACCAAAGGAGCAGCACCTCCTCGTGATCGATCGGAATCCCTGACCCCTCCCCGCTCAAGGGCGTCAACGTCCAAACATACGCTCGAGCATGACTTGGCCGACGACGGGGACGACTTTGATCAATCGTCCTTACCGCCTTCGCAAGCCTACAAGCGTTCGCGTTCTTACGACCAAGACGACGACGAAGAACGTCGGTTCCAAGACAAACTCCGTTCGGCTGAGCATGAGGATCAAGGCGTGGGTTATTACGAGCAACTTCTGTACGAGAGGGAACTCGCGAGGAACGCCGCTAGTTTCCATTATGGGTCCTCGGTCCGAGCCGCGATGGGTCAGCCCGAGGCACAGAAGGGCGCGACGTTGATCATGGACGAGGAGGAATATGCCGAGTACATACGCGCGGGCATGTGGCGCATCCAGAACAAGGAGGAGATCCTACGGCGCGAGAGGTTGGACAAGGCCAAGAAGGCTCAAGAAGAGAAGGACCGCATCGAACGAGAGGCGTTTCAGAAAAAGGAGAAGGAACGGATACGCAAGCTCGAGGAAAGAACGATCAAGAAGGATCAACAGATGGAAAAGGACCAACGGGAAGCCTATGCCGCCAAGTGGAGTAAAATCACCGCATCATCGACCGAGACCAACCTTCGGTTCAGCGATATCCCCTGGCCGATCTTTCCTCACGTACCCTTCCCACCGCTGTCGTGGCCATCGACGACCGACATCACACCCCTGCAGGTCGATAGGTTCCTCTTGTCCCACATTAAGGACAAAGACTTACGCAAGTCGACGTTGAGGTCAGCTGTACTGGCTTATCACCCCGATCGTTTCTGTAGGTTGACGGCGAGAATAAAAGACGAGGATACCCGGACTAGAGCGACGGAGCTGGGCTTGAGGATTAGTCAGACGATTAATGACATGCTGAAAAAGTAGTCCATGCTATAAGATGAGAATGTTCTCCCTCGCCAAGTTGGTCGTGCCAGCCGCTTACCAGTCTGATCCGGAGGGGGGGCTCTCGGAGGGTTCACGTTCACAGCGACATCAGATGCCCAAGATCGTGGTATAGATATCTAGAAATACAATCTCGAAAGGGGGTGAAAACCGGTCAAAGAATCGAAGAACCAAGACCCACGGAAAGAAGTTCATCTACTTGCCGCCTCCGGTCGAGTACATGGTCGGGTGCATCATCAATTTGGGCAAGGGCTTGACGTGGGTCTTCTCCAACGCTCGGCGGGTCAGGTACACACGTGCCGTCGACCAAGCGAGGAGGAAGCACCCGAACGCGATCGGGATGAGCCAGTACAAAGGCGAGAGTTTGTACGTCCCTCCGAACGCGGCGTGCAAAGGAGGGGTGTAGATCACGAACATGGCTACGACCGCACCACCGAGGATGCCGGCGAAGTTGTAGTAGTTCGACACGACATGTTTTCCGAAGGGGGCGAGAAACTTGGCTTTGGAGGCGAAGATGTTGAAGCATTGGATCAGGAAGATGGACAGGTACATGATACTCGTCGCTTTGGCCCAGGCGTCGACTTGTTCCGAACCGGTCAGGACACGACCCGAAATGGAAATGTAGTTGGGCGAGTTGTCGAGGAAGTATTTCGGGTTCGCGGATTTCTGAGCGAGGTACAGATCGCGAGGGGTGAACCCGGACTTGTAGAAGACGACAAAATAACCAGTTAATGCGCCGATGAGCTCGATCATACCCGCTTCGAGGTAAGAGTAAGATAGGAGGTTACGGTCGACGAGCGTCTCGTCGTCCGAAGGCTCAAAAGCGTCGACCCAGAACTGGCGCGTGAAGGGAGCTTTCGCCGAGTCGATGTACTTGCTTATACGGGTGGGCTCAATGGTCTGGTTCGTCTCGGGGTCGATGTTGCGCGTCTTGATGCGGCGCAAGGCGCGGGCCTTGAGGCGGCCAATCGAGGCATCCGAAACGGGCTTGCGAGGAGCGGCTCGCATGATAGCGTCGGCTGATTCGGCAGGGTCGAATGCGAAACTGAGCGCGACCGCAAGTTCGAAACCAAGATCGATCAACTATAGGTAGCAAAGATAAAATATTGATGTGAGTTACTTGCGGCTTCAGAATAGCCAAGAAGAGGTCCTACGTACCAAGATGAGCAAAGCGGACAGGGGCAAAGGCACGGGGACGAGGACGTAGAGGATCTGAGGGATGACCTCAGGGATCGAGTGCGTAACGGTGTAACGGATCGAGCGCTTCAAGTTCTGGAAGATAAGACGACCTTCTTCCACACCGCTCGTGATGGACGCAAAGTTGTCGTCGAGGAGAATCATTTTACTGCTCTCCTTGCTGACGTCCGAACCGGAGATGTTCATCGCGATTCCGAGATCAGCCTGCTTCAAGGCTGGGGCGTCGTTGACGCCATCACCCGCTATGGAAGGAAGGAACAGACGTGATTCGGACCGATTAGTCCCGCATACCTCTGGAGCACAAAGGTGATCTTTAGGTTCCACTCACTGCAGCCGACGATGTGTCCGAGATCTTGAGCGTGTCGCACGATCGCGAGCTTGTGCTGAGGCGACGTACGAGCAAAGACAATTTCCGAGTGACTGAAGATTTGGTCCCATCTGTAAAAAGACAGCGCTCGCGAGGGAAGTCAGCAGCTTTCCTGTGTTAGAGCAAAGATAGGCCAGGCAACGCACTGGTATCCCTGAAGTCCATCAATTTCGTCACCGTGAACGACGACGGCATCGTATTCGTCTTCATCGATCGAGTCGACGGGACGACCAGTCCTTTTCGCGACGTCGGCTTTGGTTTCACCCGAGATGAGGTTGATCTTGCGGGCAATGGCTTCGGCGGTGGCGGGGTGATCACCCGTGACCATCATGACCTGGATACCTGCTCGCCGCAAGATACCGACTGCTTCACGCACACCGTGCTTGGGAGGGTCCTCGAGCGAGACGAGACTGACGAAAGTGAGACCGTGAGCGAACATGCTCTTGTTCTCCTCGAAGTCGAAACCCTCGGGAACATCGACATCGGCGAATTGGAGTTGAGCGCAACCAATGACACGATGGCCCTTGTGCGCCATCGCATCGTACGAGACCGTGTAAGCCGCCTTGAACGCATCGTCGACCTGTTGAAGAGAGCCATCAGATCCGAGGTAGGTCGAGCATCGGGCGAGAACTCGCTCGGGTGCTCCCTTGAGGTACAGAGTTAAGGGACCGGTGGCGTGTTGCTTCTTGACGACGACGGTGGCAGCTTTGTCGGTCGAATTGAACGGGATAGCGAAGACCTGGGGGAACTCGGCACGGGTGTCGTCATACGAAGCCAAGTGCTTGGCCGAGAATCGAGTAAGACCGGTTTCGGTGGCGTCACCGAGCAGCTCGCGTTCGGAGAAGGGGACGTCGGTCCTGTTGAACTTGATCTTGGAGTTGAGCGCGCAGATTGAGATCGTTTCGGCGATTCCGATGTCCTGGGGTGCAAGACTACGCTCCGAGGACTCGGCGTGGACAGCATTGTCGGTGTAGAAAACCTCTCCCGTCCAGACGTTCGTGACCGTCATCTGGTTGCGGGTGAGCGTACCAGTCTTGTCGGTAGCAAGCATGGTCAGAGAACCAAGCGTCTATCCAAGGACGGTGGGTGAGCCCAACGGATTCGTCAGCCGCCGCTTTTAATACAAACACCGGAGATCCTAAAACTCACCTCTACACCTTGTAGATCCTTGACGAGAACCTGTCGCTTAGCCATACGTTGGGCAGCGATCGACAGCAAGAGCGTGACCGTGGCCGGCAATCCTTCGGGGATCCAGGCGACCAAGATGGTGATCGCAAATGTGACCGTTGCCGCGGCCTGGCCCTTGTACACAGTGGTGATGCCGACGATGAAGAAGAGGATAGCGGTGAAGATGGCAACTGAACTCAATAACTTGACGAATCGATCGATCTCGGTAGCGAGAGGAGACTTCTTCTCGCTTTGATTCGACGTGAGCGACGCGATGGAGCCGATGAAGGTCTTATCACCCGTTCGGATGCAGACACCCCAAGCTTCTCCGGAGACGACAAGAGTGGTGTTGAAAAGCAAATTCTGGGCCTCAGCAGCGCGTTTGGCCTTGTCGCCCTCGGGTACGACGACTCGCTTCTGCGGTTCGGCTTCTCCGGTAAGAGAACTGTTGTCGACGGAGCAGCTGACTGCGGAAAAGATGAAGACGTCGGCTGGGGTCTTATCACCCATGCGAATGAGGACGCAGTCGCCCAAAACCAAGTTGGCGGCCGGAATCTGGCTGATTTGACCGTCACGAACGACGGTGCAGGTCGCGGGGACAAGAGACAAAAATCCGGCGAGCACGGCTTCGGCCTTGGCGATCTGGTAATAGTCGATACCGGCGTTGACGAAGGCGACGGCGATCAAAATACCTCCGATGTACTCGTTCGGCTTGTTGTCCTCAAAATCGACACCGAGCAGGATATACTCCAAGATGCCAGCCACAATGAGCAAAATGTTGAAGAGCGAACTGAGGGACTCGAGGTATTTGCGAAGACCCGACTTGCGCGCAGGAGGCGTCAGCGCGTTCGGACCATTCGTCCGGAGTCGCTCTGCGGCGACCGCTGAGGTGAGTCCCTTGGAGTTCGCGGGGTTTTCGACGTCGAAAGAAGTATCGAACTTCTTGGCCACCTCAGCGACGGTCAGATGATGATCGACCTGGAAGCCGGACAAACGGGTGGGCGAAGAGCCGAGCGAGGGGTCAGGGGATAGCGGAGATGTGGCGAACAGGGGAGGTCAAGGCGGGAGAGGCGGTCAGCACACGACTTCGCTACAATTTCCGCGTCGGAAGACACCATCGACGTGTCATCCAGTAGGGTCCTGAGTCTTACGATTTCGATGAACTGCGAGGCACTCTCTTTGGTCTTCTCGTTCGCATCCTGGTATCCGGCGGCGGCACGGTCCTTGACCTCTTGCGTGAGCTCACGGTTCAGAGTGAGCTCGCGGCGAATACCGAGCGTGTTCGTCCTGGGGAGCGTTTGAATGCGTTTCAAGGGCGTGTCGGGGAAAGTGACACCAGTCGTATGAACACCTTCTTTCTTAAGCTCCGAGTCGGCCGTTGAGGACGTGGACAGGCGACGTGCTGGCGTGGACGCCTTCTCATCGAACGTGGTCGGGAGGCCCGAGGTGGGATTTGGCGCAGTCATGTTTCGGGGATAACGAGAGGTCGGTGAACTGGCGCGCAACGAGACGTGGACCACAGGCGAGTCGGCTCGGAGAAGAGACGACGAGCTGTTGCGGAACTTCGACGGGATGAGGGTGAGAACGAAGCTGTTTTTCTCCAGTCGTTAAAGGGAACCTAGTACTATCGCATCAACGTGAGGACTTTACCCAAGCAAGCAACTCACTCTGTCAGGACGTGGCAGTTTTCCTGCACTTGAGGGATTTTCATTCACGTGCCGGCGGGCGCGTCGGTCAGTGCCCCTGCAGGCGCGTCCCTCCCGTTCGCGTGCGTCAGCGGGTGTGGCAGGCGTCGGGCAGGCCGCATCATGAGGTGGATCGGGCCATCGCAAACACCTTTCTGGGGTTGGTCTGTCGCTGGAGCCTAGCCAGCCCAATTTTCCTCTGATATGATTGATCGAGCGCTGGGATCTCGCACTCGCTTGAAGGCTGAAATCCCGCAAGGGGCGCAGAGGGGCGCCACCCACCGTCAACCATCTGGGGCGGCTAAAAATAAATGGGGCTCAAATTGACCCGCCGACTCCATGGCGAACAAAGCGCTGACATTTTGCAACTGTCGCGTGTAGCTGAGTTTCCCCACCCTTGCAGTAGGCTTGGGCTAGGTGAAACATGTCTTTCGGCCTCCACCCCTCTCGGACCAGATTAAGATCGAATACCTACTCTTGGAGTCCTGGCAATTACCCAGGTCCGAAAGGGGTTGTGTTGAGGTCCGTGAATTTCTAAAGTCGAGAGCTTTACGCACAGGCCGGTTGCCCCTATCGCCCAAATGTAGCGCGAATGCATTGCTCGAGAGGCCAACTCGTGGCCGAGCGAATCTTCACTGGACAGAGTGGGAAATCAGGGCATCTCAGATTACATTCCTTCAGCCCGGTCCATCCGAGCGAGCTCCCTCGCCTCTTGGACGACAGATGAGCACCATGCGGCGCGATTGTGTAAGAGTGCGATGAGGATAGTATTGTGGCAGTACGTAATTATCGATGCTACAGTGGGCACCAGCGTGGTCTGTCACGCTGGTGAGGAGGAGCACCAAGCGGATAGGATAGTGACAGAGAATGAAGTACGAGGACACAAGAAAGGTTCGGTAAAAATGGTATCGAAACTTTGCAGATGCCGGCCTAGGAGACCTATGCGATCCGACCGTAGCCGTGATGTGGCGGGCTCGTGTCCCTTGCATCTTGTCGGGTTGCTTCCGGACTCGCGGGCTGGGACGACGACCCAAGACTTCGTCGTTTCGCATGGCCGGTGGATCGGTCCACACTCGAGCTCAGCGCGGTGTTGCCTTTGCTCGGATCCGGATCCGAGTAGAGCGTAGGAGCATGGGCCGTGCCGTACGAGACGTAGTTTCCATCGTCGACAGGGCCGTGAATCGAGGTCAGACTTGCGGACTTGAGCGGCTCGAACGAAGGGTTCGTCCAGGCTTGTCCAGACGATGGACCATCCGAAAGAGAGTACAGCCTTGGCGGTGCCGGGGGACTGCCTCTCCGACCGCCGCCACTCACGGGCGGACTGGCGTACCCGTGGGACTGTGAGGACGAGTACCCTCTCTGTGCCTCCTCGTCGCCCCATCCCTGATCGAGCACGAGTTCGAGCTCGCGAGCATCCAGCGTCGACGTTTCGCCTTCCTCGGATTCGACGTCGATGCTGAAAAGGCCAACGGGCGGAGGCAACGCTGTCGGACCGTCTTCGAGGTAGCCCCCAATGTCCATTCCCCATCGATCTTCGTCGCCGCCGTATGAAGAGGCGGTCTCCGAGAGGGCGTTGCTGTCGTCGTAAAGACTGTTGGAGCTTCCATGCGTGAGTCGAGAACCGAATTGGCGCTCGAACTCGCGTCGCCTTCGCTCGTCGCGCTTATTCTTGCGCAAACGCGTCTTCTCCCAGTCCTCCCAGCGACGCATGGGAACTTTGGCGGCCACGCCACCAACGCCATGCCCATCGTCACCCTTGATCTCTCCGATGACCTTGCGCGTCTCGCCCCAAGAGAAGTCGTCGAACTTGGAAAAGGCGTAGACGGGAAGGACAAAGTTCCCTGCGAACCCCAATTTGACTGGTATCAACAACCAGGAGAAATTGTCTCATGGACCGAGTCGTACGATACCACTGTCACTCACAGATGGGAAGCGCCACGAGATATAGCAGCATCCAGCCAACGTAGACAACTTTGAAGGTGGAAATGAGAATGAGAACGGCAGGAAGACCCAGCACGGCTCCGAGCAGGAGGAGGGGGATTGCATCCGAGAACGAGTTAGGTGGGTGGAAGATCTGTGCGACATTGTGGAAGAACACACGAAGAGTCAGGTCCGGCACTCTCAATGGTGGGGGTGGGGAAAGGGGGGGAGGGGGGGGGGGGGGGAGGAGGGGGCGACTCGATGCTCCAGATTACTCACGTAAGTGATGATGAGAGTATAAGTAAGACAAATAGCGATCGGCAGCACGACCGTTCCGATCAGATCGACCAACACCATGAACTGCATCGAGAAGCAGAACGTTCCGCACAGGTTGGGCACGCGGACCAGCTCCATCAAGTTGTGAATTGTAGAGTTGATCCATCGACGACGTTGGGAGAGCAAGACCGAAAACGTGTCGGGTGCAACCGTTCGGCAGCGTGCCTGGGGGCAGAACATCATTTTGCGATTCGGGAACGTGCGCAGCAACAAGGTCGTGAGGAAACGATCTTCGCCGAGCAGCAACAAATTCTTCTGGTGGAGCGTCGTGACGACCGACTGCGAGTACTGCGAGACGATCTGCGGCTGGACAAGCACGGGGAACCAGTCCCCTTCGTCTTCCTTGCGCGCCTTGAGTCGGTACATGGAGAAGCAGCCGGGCAGACAGGTGACACCACCAAATACGGATTCAAACGACTTGGACAAGTGATGACTGATGTAGTATCTGTATGAAGAGCAGTAGAGGGCAGCGGCGTCAGCGGCTCGCCGGAAAGGTCAAGAACGGGGGGAAGTGAGCGGCCCACTCACTCAAAGACTTGGATCATCGTCACCCAAGATTGCCTCTTGTTGGCCACACGGGTCTCCCCGCACACGCCCATGATCATCGAGTCGTTCTGCATCGTGCGCACGAGCATGGACAGCGAGTCGGGGTACACCTTAGTGTCGGCGTCGACCATAAGCACCGTCTCGAAAAAGTCGGGCGTAACGCCCATCAGCGACTGCACTTTGCGGAACAAGTCAAAATCGAGCGGCGTCATGCGGTCGTTGTACGTAACACGAGAGAAGAAATTCATCAAGACCATTTGCGAGTCGCGCTTGCCTCGGTTGCCCGGTTTCTTGTCGTTCGCCTCGTCCGGGGTGCCGCACTTGACTACGATGATCGTCGGCGTGCGGTGGCCCCGGACGCTGGTGTAGTGGCCGGCGTAGACGAGGGCGTGATTGTGCGCCTTAGACCCGTCACCGATGGCGATGTAGCTCATCGCTTGAGGTTCTCCAAAGCGAGGGTCGGCTTCGAGCAACCCAACGCAGATGTCGGGGGTCGATTGTTTCTCGCCGTGGCCGGTGATCATGCCGTCGCACACGACAAACAGCAACTTGCGAGCATCCGAGTAGGTCGTTCCAGCGATCGAATCGAGCGTCGACTTGATGCCGGCTGCGCCTTCGGAGTAGCAGGTGACGAGGCAGGCGACAAAGAGCTCGGCCCCGATCGACGCGAGGTTGATCATTCCATCCGCTCGCACAGCCGGCGCACCCTTGGTGATCTTGCGAGAAGTCGAGTTGAGCGAGGCGGTACGGCCACGACCACTCGTAGGCGCCGGCTTCTCGAGGAACGGGTTGTCCTTCTCGGAAGGCGAGTCTCCAGCGCTGCGGCCACCTCGGCGGGCCCCGCTTCGGTCCGTTTTCTTCAGTCGTTGCGTCTCGCGGCGCTGCATCTCGGTCTGCGTCCAAGGTGCCGCTCCTGTCTTGTTGTCGATGTCGATGTTGGCGCCCTCGGGCATGACGGCGGGCGAAATCGCGTGGCGTTTGAGGTTCTTCGGCGGTCGCACGAGCTTGGCCGACAACCACCAATGGAAAATGCAGGCCATCAAGAAGCGAGTCAAGATGATGGTCATGATCAAGCATAATGAGGTGTACAACACGAGGTCCGAGACAAAGCACCCCGGCGTGACCTTGTCGATATGTCCGGCGTAATAGCGCTCTTGAAGGCACTTGCTCGACTTGCGGAGCTCGTTGAGGTTGTAAAAGATTCGCGTCGCATCCTTGCCACCGCTACCGTTCATCTTTTTGAGCACAAAGCGGATCGCGGTGTCGACGGTGTCGTTCGCAATCGGGTTCGGGTGAGCAAGCATGTAAGGATTGAGGTTGAGCACACTTCCGTCGAGGACGAGGTAGTTCTCGAACTTTTCCAACTGGTTCCAATCGTAGCCGACGAGCAGGTCCGTCTTCGTGAGCCCGAGCTGGGTCACCAGAGTTTCGGTGAACGCTCCCAAGGTGCACGACGTATTGCTAGCCGAACTGCTGCACAGGTTCGTGATTGCGTAGACGGCCGTGAGTCCGTTGCAAGCTGGTGTCCGGATCGCGCTGCGGTCAAATAGGTCTGTCACATCTGACCCGCCGAGCATGTTGGCCGCGGTCGAGATTGTAGGAGGCGCCGTCCCCGACACTTTGTAGCTACGACCAGCGATGCCGACGGAGCCTGGGAAAGAAAATCGAACACAGGACAAGCAGAGCTGGGTCAGCTGAGCTGTTCGTAATTCCCTCGACTCTGCACTGCTCGTATGCAGATCGCAGCCACTCACCAGGCGCTTCTCCCAGTCGTTGGAATTGGGAAACGGCATTGCTCGGGCACAGGGTTCGCGTGAGGCCGAGCGTGAGAAACCCAATGGCGCCCATCATGAGCAACGAGATCTCGCACAGTGCACACTTTTCCTTCCATGCTCGTTGCTTGGCGCGATCCGTGAGGCCGCATGCCGACAGGAGCCAGCGCGGTGCCCAAATCGTCGAGATCTCGACAAAGAGCCGCCAGGGACTGTACCACGCCTCCTCGGTCTTGAGCGTCGGCACGCCGTCGATGAGCGCGGTTTGGACTTTGCCACCCGTGTTTGTTGGATTCGGGTTGATCAAGGGTGCGGGTGCGACGAAGCGTTCGGGTCGTGTCAACGTCTTGCCTCGCATCATGGTGCGATTGGGAACAAACGAAGCGCGCGGGTCAATACCCGCTTCGCGCACTGTGCCTGGGATCACGCCTCGAACGGTCTGCCGCCTTCGCATGCGCTCATCGCCCCAATCGCCGTCGTCCCTTTCTGCCCCCCATTGTGATGGTGCACCTCGCCCGCCACGATTCGGTTGCGCGTGCGAAGGTTCGCTAGGAGATGGCGCGAGCGGTGGTGGCACGAGGGGTGACGCATGCCGAGAAGACGATGGCGACGACGCGGACGAGTGATCATCGAATGAGCTCTGGCGCATGTAGGTCGGGTTGGCCAGGAACCGTGGGTTGTACGACATAGTGTCGTCAGTCTATCTTGACGTCTTTCGTCGATCGGGGGTGGGTGTAGACGCCGGTCGGTGAGGTCGTCAATGAGGAGGAGCTAGAGAGCGTCGCGCGCGGACCGAGACTGCGCAAACTGAACCCGCAGCCGTGCTGAGAAGGTGAGCGACTGGGTGAAGCAACCAAAACAATCCAGACACGATACCCAAGGAAAGACACGACGCTGGACGGGCGAGCGCGTACACCGAGGTCGAGCGATTGAGCCTTTCGAGTGTTGGGCAGGAAAAGAGAGGTAAGGGGGGAGGGCAGGCCGCACACGCGTTCGGGCTCCGACGGAACTGTTCTGGACGCGTCGCAGCGCGTGCGCGCGCCAGTTCAGAGCATCGAGAGCCACATCGCCGTGCCGCTAGGCCCAACAAATGAGCTCTGCAGTGGACGGTGCGCAGACACTTCATAAACACTCACGGATCTTGTTCACTTCTTTGATGATGGTGAGTCGGACAGGTTTGACGCTTTTCCACACAGGTGTTTCGCTCTCACAGTGGCAGCTGGCAGCTGAGGGGTGGACATATAGTCTCCGCCTTTGTTCTGCTGCGTCGGGCGCGGCGACCGGTGAGATGGTGACGGCTTCAGCTCGCACGGGCTTCCAATCTGAGACAAGCCTACGTTTTAAGTTAAGTTGTGCGGCGTGCGAATGAGTCGGGGCGCCCGGCAAGGAACTTTGTGCAGCAAATCGCAAGCGGACCATGACAGGCAAGGTTTGTTGCTATATATGCAGTTCGATCTTTCATGTTCGAGTTGTGTGTTTGACCTATGTAAGAGTAAGAAAGCTCGTCAACAAGTCGGAAAGAAACCTTAGCAGTAGTACCGGTGCGACGTAATTGAATCGACACGAGCAAGTTGTTCGTGTTCGTGTACTTCCTTTTTGCGAGGGAACAACGGTGTCAAGAAGAATGGCATATTGGTGTTTGGAGACGCTCGGCACCATGTAGCGGTTGACATTGAAAAGGAGTAGCTCCTGAGTCCCGAGCGCAGACTAGAAAACTCGCTCCTGAGTGCAGGCGCGGTCGCTGGGCGTCTAGGCGAGCTCCCCTCGATCAGCCAGCGCCGCCTTCTGACTTCGCTCCGATTCGCGTCGTCCTGCACTGGCCCGTCGCTTGCACCTTTGCTCTCATCCACCCACTCTTCAGACGCTCTTGTTCAAAGTCGACCTGTTTGTACCTTCCATCATTATTCCTCTCCTCTTCTCTTCTTTCTCGTCGTCGGTCATTCGTCCGTCTTTCTTCTAGGGGTCATGAGTCGTTGGAACGACGACGGTGTTGACGACGACACCGCTTCGTCCGAGCAGCCCCACATCTTCGCACCCTTCTCACCCATTGAGTCTTCCCAAGCCCTTCTTGCGAGCCATCACAAGCATGCCAGCCTAGACCGTAGCTTTCTCGACCACGAATCCGACGATGGGGACACCGATGCCGATGCAGCGAAGCCGCCGCGTTCGACCACCACGAACACGACCCTCGGCGACTCGGCCGCCTCGGCGCCCGCTCAGCATGCGCTCTGGCTCGACACCAGTGGCGGCTTCATTAGTGTTGCAGCCCCATCTGAGCCGACCCACGGTCCGGACTACCAAGACAACCGTGAGCCAGGCCCGACAACTCGTCGAGTACACCCAGATTTTGATCCAATGCAGCAACATGGGAATCGTGAGTTCGTCGCACCGGCCGGCAACTTGCACGATCGGCCGCCCCCAGCCTGTCCCCCGGGGTCCGCCGCCGAAAGTGACAACTCCGGCCGGCCGAGGCTCACGCTCGGCACCCCAAAGCGATCGAGCTCCTCTCGCTTCGGACTGACGGAGCTCCTCAGCCTTTCGTCCGCTACTTTGTGCAGAGTTCTTGTTCGACCCCTTGCGACTCTCGACCGAGAGTGACTCATCGGATCCACAATGGAAGGGTATCGACCTCCTTGGACTCGATACGCCTCCTCTGACGCCCCACAAGCCCTTCTCGTGGCAGTCCGTAGCCCCTTTCGCACGTCGAGCCTCGTCGGTGGTCGGCTCGAGCGCGTCTCCATCGCCGCCAGAGTCTCCAATGACCCCTCCACATCCAGGAGGCTTGAACCACGAATTCTCCCCGGTTGTGGGGTCCCCTGCCCGTCGTTCGAGCCTCCCCGTTCAGTCGGTGTCGAGGAGGTCGTCTCTGGCGGCGTTCCAAGCCTCACCCTCACATTTCGGTACCGATCGATTCGAAGCTCTTGTGTCGGCCTTGAACACCTCTCCTCGTTCTATGATGCCAAAACAGTCTACTTGCTCGGCGCCTGGGACCCCCGGAGGGGCTCTGAACTTGCTCATCGACGACTACTCCGCCCTTCCTGATACCAAGTGGAGCTGGCCTGTCCCCTCCAAGACGACGCCAGCCCCCCCTCGCCGGCGCGATCCAGCCAATGTCGACTCCACTCCTACGGCCTTGGACCTCGATGCTCTAAATTTCGCGTTACCTCGAATAGATGGTTCTTCACCCACCACCGATCGCTCTCATGGCGAAGACGATAGATCCGAGCCACAAGCCTCGCAGTCGTCGCGTTATGTCCACGTGAGCGCGACAGTCTCGGAGGAGGCGCGCGCAGCTCGGCTGCAGGAGCTCATCGTCAAAGCGGTAAGTTCGATAAGGCTGGCTTTCGTCGTTGTGCAGGAATAGTTTCCTTGATAACCCAACTCTTCATGATAACTGCAGAAGAATATCCCGTCGTACAAAGGCTGGTGTGGAACCTCGGCACGAGGCATCATCGTGGTCTTTCATGACGTTCGTGGTGCGAACGATTTTATCGCTCAGATCGAGTTGCTCCTCAAGTCGAGCCGCGTGTCTGCTTGTCCTATCAGTCGCAAGATGTTTGAAGAGGTTCGTGAGCCGTGATCGCTTCTCCCCTCGTCTCACTTAATTGATATGCTGATCAGATGTGGCGCCCAGCAGATGCTTGATGCTGATCCGCTGCTCCAAGAGAGCTTACTTTCGCCCTCGGAAGGAGTACTTGCGATCACTTGCAACGCCCCCTCGCATCTTCGCGAATCTTCGGTGCTCACATTGCTGTCATCGATGGGCTCCCTGCGCGCTTTCTCGATCGTCGAGGTTGGCATCGTATTGTGCGAGTACAACGACGACCGAAGCGCCGAGACGGCGAGTAGGGAGCTGGAGGGTCGGGTACATGATGGGATCAGATTTCAATGCACCTTCGAGCCTGCCATGACGGTGAGTGATCCCAAGTACTGACTTTGTCTTACGAGTTGAACCCTAAAGCTAACAGCCCATCCTGCTTGCTTAGAATGCCATGCATCTCTACGCATTCGGAAGGAAAGATCCCAATTCAACCGCCAGCTGGAGATCGACCTCTTCCCCAAGCACATATTTCACCTCCCAAGACAGCTATGCTGCTCCCATCTCCCCTCTCGCTCCCAGTTTTGTCCCGCTCAAATCCATCGGCGAAGGTTCTACCCCTCGTGACGCTCGAGTAGGATCTCTCGATGGGCCAGACGGGTTCAATCGAGGTCGTCAACACTCGGAGTATGACCTTGGTGGTGCTCTGGCAACATCAGACGTGACAGCTTTGGAGGTGAGCGCGGAGGTGAGCGCTAGGCAAGTCTGGCCCAGGGTTGTGAAAGGCACTGACAACTCGTTGCGCGTCTGGCAGTCCGCATCGCATCGTCGTCTATCCTTGGCGTCGTCGTCGTCGGTCACGTCTTCGAGTATCCCGTCCCCTTCGTCGAATACAGCTCCACTATCTCTACCTCTGACGCACGGAATCTACCGTGACGAGCGCATACCCCGCAACAACGTGATCGACCTCGAAAGGATCAAGCGGGGGCTGGATCTTCGCACGACCTTGATGCTCAAAAACATCCCCAACAAGCTCAAGGACGTCGATGTGATGAAGTTCATCGACGAGTCGGTGGGAAGGTGCTATCAATTCCTCTACATTCGTCTCGATTGGTCCAGTGGGTGCAATGTTGGCTACGGCTTTGTCGATTTCAACTCGGCAAGTCACAGGAATCTGGCCTTCTCAAACTTGGACTGACCTCGTTGCCATATCATGGTGTGTCGCCAAAGGTGGAGGATCTTGCCCGCTTTGTCCGCGCTCGAGTGGGAACTCGCTGGAACCTCGCAAATTCAGACAAGATATGTGTGGTGAGTGGACAGCTTACAGCAGCGGTGGCCTGTTGTGAATCGTGAGCTGACTTTCGCTACATTTTGTGCGCTGCGCAGGCATCGTACGCGAACATCCAGGCAAGCACGAAAGGCCCCTAGGCACAATTTCTCCTTCTGCTTACTTATCTGGGGTATCCACTGAATTTGCCGTGCTCAGGGTAAAGCGGGCCTCATTACGCACTTTCGCAACTCGAGTGTGCTCGACCAAGACGAGGACCGTCGACCCAAGCTGTTTTACTCTCCCGGTCACCCGCTTGCGGGTCGACCCGAGCCGTTTCCAGGTAGGTCGTTCTGCACTGTTCATCAAGTAAATCTCTTTCTGATTCCACCCGCTCATCCCATGATATGTAGCCTGCGATGATCCGGTTCGCCGAGCCCGCAGCGCCGCCAACGCTATGAATGTCGGCCTGTTCCCTTCATCACGACCGACGTTCAAGGTCGCTAAAGCACGTCCGACTCAGATTTGATTACCGCACCTCAGCCTCGACACGATCCTTCTACTTCCTCACCTTCGACACAGCCTTTTTCCATCTCGGGGCCCACAAAATTAATCATCGAGGAAGCTCAACAGTTTCTATCTCTCCAATCGCTTGCCTACATTCCCTCTCCGCACCCGTCCACACCGCATTCTCCAAGCCGCAATCCGATCTCGCTCTCTACTTCTCACAACTGTCCTCCTCAAAATCTAGAGCACGTCCCAACCCGATATATTTTCAATGTTCGCCCCTGGATCCCAGCTTGCTTGTTCCGTTCAGTCTAGTTATCAAAAGCCTTCTTTCTATTGTTTGGTTTGCCTCAAACTTTGTCGTCAGTCGTCAGTCGTTTGCTTTCTTGTACACGATTCGTGCGTTCCGTTCCATCAGTACCACTACTCCGTGTGTGGCTCTTCAGTTCGACTACTGTTGCAACACTCGAGCCAAATGTTTGCTCCTTTCGCGAGTCACCGAAGCGCATAGCGAGCGGAAGGAAATCGAGTGAGCGGACGATCCAACTCGACATCTCGAGTGGAGAGGGAACGTATGTTGGTTCAAGCGCCTGTGGCATGCCATTATTTTGAACGAGTATTTCTAAATCCTTCTGATCCGTCACTACATCAAAACTCCCCATCTATTTCTTGTCAATCAAACTCTCAGCAACCCGCTTCCCCGTTCGTCGTCCCCTTTCTCCGCAATCAAAACCTCCTCCTAATCTCGCGCTGCACCTCATTCAACCTCGCCACCACATCCTTCGCACTCGCGACCGATCCCAAGCCCATCAACCATTTTCCTACCGCGGTGGTCACTTCCGCTGCAGGGAAGAGGGAGTAATCGTCCGTTGTGGTGTCCCTTCTCATCGAGGTGGAGCCGACGGGGTTGTGGGTCGTTTCTTGCAGCCAATTTTCGAGGAATACGGTGGCGGAAGTGATGAGGAAGAGGAGACCTTGGGAGGTGTGCCATGGTGGGACCTAAAAAATAGCGTTGTGGGTAATTAGTTTTCGTTTACTCGCATTGTTCACTAGGGACAGTAAACTCACTTTGGCAGAGATCAACTCATCATACGTCGCGAAGATGGTCGACGAAGGCACACCCGCGTCCCTGAACGCTAAGGGGATCCATCCGGCTCGAGAGGCAAGTTTGTTATCGTAGCTGAAACGTTCAAACATCGTTGCGAGGGCCGCTAATTGATAAGATAAGTGATTGAGTGAGCTTCCGATGTGCGTAAGGGTGTGTGCATGAAGTGATCGTCTACTTACGAAGAGGGAAAGCGACGTCTGAGCTATGGAAGCGTCGACCGAGCTCGGTGAGCTTGACGGTCAAAAGGTCGACCGCCTGGTCCGGATCTGCGACATCCTCCCGAGCTGTGAGATGATCAGGGTAAACATTTTCAGATGAAGCAATAGATCACTGCCTGAACCCGGGCCCGCAAGCTTACTCTGCGCCAAAATCGCTTCCCACGTCGCGGCGACCAAATACGGATCTCGATGATCCGACACATGGAAGATGAGCAACACGATCTCCAACAACCTCAACGGTTCCGCGAACTCGGAATACAACTCTGAAATCGTAAACAAACGATCTTCGACGCGATCCAACCATTGTCTCCTCTCCTCCTCCGTCATCTCTTCGTTGTCCAAGCCCTCGATCGCTCGATAGATCTCGATCTGTACTTGAGCGACTTCAAGTTTCTCTTCGACGTCGGTGAGGAATTGCACGGCTTGGGCGTGCGTACTGGGGAATTGGGATTTCGCATTCGCCACCGCGAGGGAAAGGTATTCAACGCGTTTGTAGATGGAGAGGGGGAACTGGGTCGTTTCCGCTAGATGGGCCAAAACGCCCGCGGCGAGATCGTAGCGCGATGTACGGGCGTAGAACCGCCATAACAGATCGGTCTTTTCCAATGTCGTCGGTTCTTGGGCCAGATAGGCCTCGAGGTAGGGCGTTCGAGCTTCGAGTAGAGCATCGGTTCGTCCTTGGGATAGGTACCATGCGTACAGTTCAAAGTGGAGGAATTCGTCCTTGATCGAAAGCACCTTGTCGTAAGCGTTCGAACGGAGACTATCCGCTTCGGCGTAGGACACCCCTCCCGGATTGTTCGAATTCATCGCTTCATTCAATAACTCGTCCGTGCTCGACAAGGTCTTGAAAACGAGTTGATGGCATTTCTGACGCAGGTCAAAGATCGCCTTCCGAGGATCGTTGGCAGGTTCACCTTCGAACGCAAAGGAGAGAGCACGATCGGTGGGATCCCATTCGTGCGCACACGCGACGGCGAGTTCGATCGCTCCGAGGTAGTACCTTAGCTCGATATATTCGTGGCAGACTTCGCTGGCGCGTTCGAACGAGAGTTGCTTAGAGGCTTTGATGAAGAGACGCAAAGATTCGCGGAGGGAGTCGGTGCGTTCGGAGGGATCGCTCGTATCTTTGGCTCGGCGGGTCGCTTCAATCGCCTGCGGGTGTGGGGTCCAGGATGTGAGTGGATGATCAGTGCCCAGTTCGGGTAGAGTAGCCATCATAATCGGTGCGTACCTTGTACAGCAGCACATCATCAGCACTGCAGAACGACCCACATCTCTGCTGCAACGTCTCGCTGATCGCATCGACCTGTGATCGTCCAAAAAAAGCATTAGTACCACCACCCCGACAAGCTCTTCCCGCAAAAACCATCATAAAAACCACAACTCACACTTAATTGCCTCCCAATCTGCTGATTGATGACCGCACTGACCAACTTCCTCGCCACATCCCTACCGACCTTCTTGGTCAACAGATCCTGCCAACTCAAACCCAACAACATTTTCTGCGTATCCTGATCGCACATGGCGACCAAGTCCGAGATTTGATAATCGATTAAAAGGAGGACGAAGGAGATGGCTTCGACGGATCGGACGAGGAGAGATCGTAGAGCTTCGAGAGAGGTTTGTTCGGTTTGGTAGGCGTAGGTGAGGTGAGGTGCTTGAGTTAGGTTCGAGGGGAGGGCGAATAGACGCGATTCAACTTCGATGAAGGTGCGGAGGGAGACAAGGTCCCGTTGCACTTGAGTCAAGACACTTTCGGGGACATTGGACACTTGGCGGGGCGAAGAGCCGGCGGGGGAAGGAGCACCGGGAAGGTTTCGGGTCACTTTGGTGGACCAAATGGGTCGCAGCAAACGAGCGAGGTAGAAGGCCAACCCTTCGTGTTTACCGGAAAAGATCACTTGACCTCCACCTGACGAAGCGTTCGAGCTAAGTTGTTGGGATCCAAACCCTCCCCGGTCAACAGCGACGGGTCGTCCACCATGTTCGAAGAAGAGCGCTTTGGCATTCTCCACTGCGCTTGTAGGGTTGCGTGAGTTGGAAACGTAGGTCGAGCCGCCGTTTAGGTGCGTGGAGGGGGAGGTCGAGTCCGAGACGGTTCTGGTGAGGCGCGAGTTGCCGGCGGCGATGGCGAGCAGCATGGCGCAGCTTTGGTTCAAGCCAAAGCTGTGGTGTGATCAAAAGAGACGAGGATTAGCCTGCACCCTCACACTTTGTGCACGATGAACAAAAGACTCACGCAGTGAAGAAGATAGCCACATCCCCATGCGCCTGATTCCCACCCAGTCCCGAAGCTCCTTCCAACAGATCCACCAACGTATCAATCGGTCTCTGCCTCGCGACCACATTGGCGCCCATATCGGTCAAAACGACCCACTCCCTCCTCGGCAACGCCACCTGCGTCGCCAGCTCATTCAACGCCGTCTTACCCCCCGGAACCAGCCCCGAATTGGAAGATCGATCCTGGATTTCGGCCATTTCCCAGGTTTGTCCACCGATTTCGATCGTCGAAGCGATTTCGGAGAAGGTTTGCTGCCCCGTTGTAGTGGTTAATGCTCCGGGCCCATTATGGGACATGCTCGTCATCGTGGTAGAGGAAGAGGACGAAGGACCGCTGAGGTTCGCTTGTTGAGATGCGGCGGCGTTATCGGGTGCAGCGAGGAAGAGCACGCCGATTTCCTCGGAACGATTGTTGGCGGCGACGAGCAGGCCCCCACTGGCGTAGTTGGCTTGGTTGATGGCTTTGAAGGTGAATTCGGATGAGGTCGACGAGGCTGAAGCGAGGGGCTGTGAAGGTGGTGGTGGTGGTTGCTGCTGTTGGGTCGGTGGGGCACCGTAGAACGTCGAAGTGGGTGGCTGAGGAGCGCGTGCGGTCTGGGTAGGGATGAAGGGCGGTGGTCGAACGTGGAAGAGTTCCAAGGCCCGAATGGAGCTTTGCGCATACGAAGGATACCTCCGCTGATGGGTAAAGTAGAGCCGCACACCGGTGTTGGTGATGGCGACCAAGGCGACCTTGTCCTTTTCGCTCTCCTGGAGGGCGATGATTTGCAAGGCGACGATGCGGAACGAGGTGCCCTCCAAGGCGGGGGACTTGCACAACTCTCGTGCGGCACGGAGCACGTCGCCGGTTCGTGCGAGCTTGTTCGGCGGTCCGTCGAAGCGAGCTGAAGGGGAAGAGGAAGGGAGCTCATACATTTCGATGGTGCCGTTCCTCAGCAGGGTGTAGAGCAGGCCGCGCTCATTGTCAAGTTGGAAGCTGATGATCCATTCGTTGGGGCTGACGGCGGCCAAGTTTCTCAAAAAGGACGGGACCAAGGATTGGGTGATGCTACCGGAAGTGAGGTTGTGCAAGGAGCAGCGCTTGACGAACCATCCTTCGGAGGATTGGTAGACGAGTTCGTAGAGCGCTCCGTCGCCCGGTCTGCCGTTGGGGAGTACGGCTTCAGGCGAGGTGGAGAGAAAGATGCGACCGGTGGCGGTGCCTTGGATGTGGGTGAAGGGCAGCGCTTCGGACGAAACGGAGAGACCGGTGAGGTAAAACGTGATTTCGGGGGTCGACGAGGTCTCGGTCGGCGCGTAGCCCAATCCGACGAGGGTGATCTGGGTCGAGGTCGCGAGCACGAGGAGGTAAGAGATGGCATCGACGAATACGTTCGGTCTCGGTTTTACGAGTGCGACGGCGATGATGATGTCGTCGAGTTGGTCAAAGGTCGTGAAGGAGGATCCGTCGGCCCAGTCCCAGAGCAGGAGACGATGGTCGATGGTGACCCACGCGCGTTCGATCTCGGTCGAGAGACCCATGGTGCAGTGGGCGGTGGCTACGAGAGAAAGGTTCAGTATGTGGGTGCTCGAGTGGGTAGGAGGAAGATGTGGACGCACAGGTGTATTCGTCAAAGAGGCGGTCGGGGAGTGCGACGGTCCGGCTCTTGACAAAGGGTGACCAGGCGGGATGGGGACGCGGTACATAGTCGTACGATGCTCCGACTGTGGAGAGGCAGGTTGAGTTAGACTGGGGGAACTTGATGTACGCTGTGCTGTGGTGTGCTGCTCGAACATACAGCCTAGCCTGTCGCCGACGGGAGCCCATTGCTCGTCCCTGAGCAGCCGGTCGTCGATCAACTTGGCCGCTTGGGGGAAGGGGTCGTCTTCGGAAGAAGGGGTGGGGTGCGTGTTGGAAGAGGAGGAGGGTGCGGTGGTGGAGGAGGTGGGGAGTGCATGAGGATGGGAGTTGGAGTGGTGGGAGGTCGAGGTCGAGTTGTCGGTCCGGGCTGGGTTCAACGACTGCGTCGGCGGGGGTGCATCGACCGAGATGGACATGGCGAAGGGAGAGCGGAGAGCGGAGAGCGGAGAGGGGAGAGTACGAGTGTGTAACCACTCCACCCGAGAAGAAGGAGCGACGAGCAGGCAGCCCAGCGGAGCACCGGCGGCGCGGAGAGAAGCAGCTGAGTGCGAGGCTGGGGAGAGACCGCTCCCCACGGCCTCGGGTTAGAGGCTGTTAATAGAGGCGGTTAGAAGTGAATTGACTTGGCACTAAAGCCGGCGCGCGGACCATCACTCCTGCAGCGCTCCTTCCCCGGTCTCTTTCCGCCTTTTCCTACCCCGCGGCATCCACGCCCGCATCAGTGCAACATGACGACGCTGCAGTCCCTTCTCGAACAGTCACAGCGACTCGAGTCGAACCAGCTCTCATCGACGCTCTCGCTCCCCTCTGCGACGACCGCTGCCCGCTTTGGCGTCCCGTCCTCTTCTTTCGACCCTCACCACCCCTCTTCCGGTACTCTCACCAATGATCGTCGACTGCCCACCATCCAGCTCGGCTTGGACCAGATCGAGGCTCAGTCGAGGCGGATCGCGGCCAAGAGCATCCAGCACAGGCAGGGCCACGCCAATGCCAATGCGTCAGTGCACAGCTCTTAACTCACCCTCGCCGACCTAGTCTACCTCGTCTCACTCTTAAACATCTCCGCAGCGCGTTCCTCTTGGCCCATGGCGGTGTCAACGCCGACCAGTTGCAATCCACCGTCGAGCACGTCAACCTCACCGGCACCTTTGAGCCCTTGCTGCCGCTCAACGACACCGATGTCCAGGTGGGTGTCACCGCCTCGATCCACTCTCTCCCCCCACAGCTCACTCCAGCAACCCCTCTTTGACTCCCCAATCCGCAGGGCTTCCTCACCCACACCCACGAACAAACCATCATCGCCTCGATCGAACAAGGCCGCCGTCAAACGACCGCAGATTTCTACCGCTCTCTCGACGCGTCGATCCGTCATGACTGGGAACGACAAAAGGAGAACCTCTTTGACGAATTCGGCCGTCATCAACCCGGCTATGCATCCGGCTCATCCTCAACCGCGCCGGCGACGAATTCGACTCCCAAGCGAGGCCTAGCCCCTTTCGCTCAGGACCGCGCCGTGAGTACCCACCCCACTTGGAGCGCCCGCGCCCAGTTGGTCTCTCTACTGAAATTCCGTTTGTTCTGGAGCCACAGTCTCCCCTTGCCCCATTGCCTTCGTCCTCGACCGCGGGAGGCAACAACCCGTCCGGTTCGCTACAGATGCACTCCCGCATGATGCGCTACGACCGAGTCGTACGTCGGCTCAACGAATTCCGCAAACAAGGCTTCGCATTCGCGCTCGTCTCCGCATTCGGTGAAGCCAGTATCGGCGTCACAGCGAACACCACCCACCGCGCCGGCGATCCGAAAGCGACTCAGACGACCGAGACGTGGCGTTTGCTTGCTCATTTGGTGCAGGAACGTGATGTCCTCAATGGCGAGTTCCAGCGCAAGGCGTTGCAGGAACGCCAGTATGCTGCGGCGTATCTTGGCCTTGCTCAGGATGCTGTTCAGGCTGCGCAGTTGAGAAAGATGATCGTCGAGGGGGCGAAGCATCATCTCGAGGAGCAGTCAGTTCAGCACCATTTTCCATTCAGCCGGGGTCCCCCTTCTGATGTCACTTTCTCGCTCTCACCAGGTTCATGAACTACGTCGAGAAGCTTTTGGCTTCGAGACCGACCGAGGCGGGCTTGGGAGGTGTGCCTTCGTTGCAAAACAAGATCCGCGCTTTCCTCAACGTCAAGTTCCACAAGAATGGCCAGTGGACCAACCCGAACCTCGAAGTACGTAAGACCCGTCCGGTCACCTACGCAGAAGACACTCATTCTCGTCTCATCCCACAGATCGCCAACAACACCCCCGTCTGGGCTCGCATCTACTACCTCCTCCGCGCCGGACACCCTTCCGAAGCTCTCGCCTTCGCGACCGAGAACGAAGCCCAGATCCAAAAACTCGAAAAGAGTTTCGTTGCGTACCTCAAAGCCTACCTCGACAGTCCCGATCAAAGACTGCCTAAACTCTTGCGCGATCGGTTCTTGTCCGAGTACAATCAACGCATTCGGTATTTGACCGATACGTCCGATCCTTACAAGCATGCGTTGTACAAACTTATCGGGAGGGTCGAGATCAATCGAAGGAACGTACCGGGCGTGACGCAGACGACGGAGGATTGGTTGTGGTTCCAACTTTCGCTTGTGAGGGAGGCCGAGGCCGGTGGGGTCGTAGGCACCGAGGCACCACATGAGAGGTATGGGTTGAGGGATTTGGCCAAAGTGTTGGTCAAATTTGGGGAAGCGCATTTCGATCCAAAGGGGAATCGACCCATGTTGTACTTCCAGGTCCTCTTGTTAAGTGGTCAATTTGAAAGAGTGAGTCGAGTCGGACCGAGGGGGAACTTCAAGCTGGCTTTGGCTCATCTCCCTTTTGAGCTTGGTCACAGGCGATCGCTTTCTTGCACCAAAATTCGCAATTCCACGTCGATGCTGTTCATTTCGCTATCGCTTTGGAGTACTATGGGCTACTTCGCATCCCTTCTGCGCCGCACACTTCGGACGTCGACCTTTGTAAGCACACAACCTCAGACTGTGTCCTGGAACAGATCAGCTAACTTGCTCATTTTACCTTCATAGTGGTGGTTGAACAAGACCCCTCGGGCTACGATCTCGCCTCGATCCACTTTGCTCGTCTGCTGCACCGTTACACCCGCTCGTTCGCCCAAACGGATACCGAAGAAGCCCTCAACTACCTCTACCTCATCTGCCTCAACGCCGACCTACCCTCACCTTTAGGTCCAAACCAAATCAAATCCTGCCACGACCACATCCGACAACTCGTCATGGAAACGCGTAATTATGCTCAACTGCTAGGCGACGTCAAGAACGATGGCACCAAAGTTCCCGGTTTGATCGAACGCGATCTCAAATTGATTCATCTCAAGGATGAGAGGAGTTATTTGTTCGAGATCGTCAAGAGTGCTGCGACGAGGGCAGATCAGGAGAAGAGGTTCTCCGAGGCGATCTTGTTGTATAACCTTGCGGATGAGTGGGATAGCGTTATTGCGGTTCTGAACGCCGAATTGGGGCAGTCGTTAACGAAACCTTCCATCCACGTCGAGGGAGCAAATCGAGGAGGGAACGAAGACTACTTCTCCAAATCGAATGCGACGGTGGGAATGGCAGCCGGTCAAGAGGATATCGCTCAAATCGCGCACTCGATTCTCCAACACTACGATCGACAAGCAGGTGGAGCAGGCGGTCGCATCTCTCGCAAGAACCGGGAGACGTGTCATGTCCTCCTTCGTCTCAAAGAAGCCATGACCCTCAACGAACAAGGTCACTTTGAGAAAGCGCTCCAAACGATCCAAGACGTCAACCTCGTACCCTTGCATGGTGATCTCGTAGCCATCATTCGAGCAGCAGAGGAATTCAAGTCGTTGGACGAGACCTTGGTTCGCAACTTCGATACCATCTTGTTGACGACGATGCAGTTGATCTACAAGATCCACCAGGCGTTCAAGAGTAGTCCTTTTGGGGATGCGGCGAGGCAACAGAGCATGGTCGAGTTGAGGCAGAAGGCCAGGAGTTTGATGATGTTCGCAGGGATGGTGAGTCTTGTGATGCGGTCGGTTACGGTTCGAGTTGGTTTGGTCGAATCACTGAGCTCTCGAATGTTGACGTTCTTGCAATCAGCTGAGGTACCGTTTGACGAGCGAGACCTACTCCCAACTGACTCGATTGGACGTGTTCATTCATTGATCCGACTTTTCCTTTTCCTCTCGCTCATGGTTGCTCTCTCTCCTCTAACACGAACTTTTGTAATGATCAAAATAATCCCGGAGGGTTTGACATGAAAACCAAAGTTCGAGTGCCCACGGACTTCCGAGTGACCAAAATTCCGAGTGCACGTCCGCGCACGCGGAGGTCCGATGCGGTCGATGCAATGTGGACTCGGAGGTCCAAGCTCAAAGAAAAGTATTTCACTCGATCCTAGAGACGAGAACATCTCGTTTGAAAAGGTCTAAGTCTAGTCACGTTCTCCACTCGTGGTCACGTTCGAACGTCTTGACCAACTCCCCTCTCTCATTACTACTACCCTTGGAAAGTTTTACGACAACAACACCACGAAAGCCGATTTGACACCCAAAGCCCCAAAGGGAAACAAAACAAAATAGCCGCATATTCATACGAGTTACACACGAATGGACCGCACCCTTTCGAGAGAAACGAATGCCGGGAAAACAAAAAAAACCAGGGGGGTCCGAGGAAGAACTAAAAGCGAACGGACCGACATCGATACAGCAATCACTACTTGCCGAACAATTTGGTGGCAAACCCCCTTTTCTTCTCTTTGGGTCTCGTAATAGGAGCGATAGGGACGTTCGCGGCCAACCTCGCTTGTTCCAATGCGTCCAGATCGACTTGTTCCTGTACGCTCGTCACGGACGATCCACCACCTCTTGACGAGCGATTGTCGGCCAGGGTCTCATTCTTGGGAATTGAACTTCGATGATGAGAGGTCGCGGGTGAAGATGAGGGTGGTACGACGGCTTCGACGTAGGAGACACCCTTGTCGCCCATCCCCAGGATCGCTTGAGGTTGGTGGATATGGACAGGCATCGAAGCGCTCCCAGACGAGGTCGACGGGTGGCTCGAGTGGTGGTGGTGGTGGTGATGGTGATGGGGATGGTTCCCATGCTGGTGGTGTGACGACGAGGCCGCATTGCGCAAGGTATGCGTTTGCGACTTGCCCGAGCGGCTCGAAGAGGGCGACGAGGCGCGCGTCGGAGGGGCAGTCGACGAGCCCGAGCCGGCGTTCACCGACGCGGCGATAGGAACGAACGTGATGCCGCCCTGTGTCGACTCGCTGTCTCTCGAGCTCTTGCGCGATGGCGCAGGCATCGTCGCCAAGTGTGTCGCCGTCGTATGCGACAACCCGCTGACAGGACTGACGCTGCGACGACCCGAAGCGGCCGCAGCAGCAGGAGGCATGAGGCGGTCGACAGGAGGGATCGCTCTCCACTGCGGCACCGGCACCGTCAATTTTGACGCCGTCGTGGCCGTCGGCAAAGCGCTGTCCCGAGCCTCAACGGCAGATGTTGACCCAGCGGCTTTGCTCGAACTCGTCCCGATCGTCTCGAAGCGGAAACCTCCACTCGCACCGGGAGATGGGGTAGCCCCTCCATTCTTCTCGATCGCTTTGAGTCGACGTTCAAGCGCCAGTCCCTGCCCATATGCCGCAAGTGTGTCGGTCAAGCTCATCGGGGCCGCCGCCGCACCAGCCGTTTTCTTGGTCGTCGATGCGCCCGAGGCACTCGAGCCGCTCGCAGCGAATTCCAAGAGCTCCTGCTCGACCTTCTTGACCCGGGTCCTTGCCTCGGCACTGGTCGTGATGTGACCACTAGAGTTGATTTGCTGACGAGTTCGGGTGTTGTTCGTCGAGGGTGAAGAATGAGGCGACGACTCGTACAACGGCGAGAGCACCGGTAACCGCGCATGGTACTGCGGAACGGGCGAGGCGTTGTGGGAAGATTTGCTCGTCGCGATCGAGGTCGCAGTAGTCGAGTTCGTCGAAGGCGCATACGTCGAGAGTGTCCCTGGGCCAGAGTAAGACGAAGCAGGACTGGACGAGAAGCGACCATCCGTACCCGCTGAGTTGCTGCGGCTGGTGCGTGTCTCGGCCTTTTTGACGATCGGCTCGGGTGCCAACGAAGGTGAAGTCGGCACAGTCCGACGCTGCGACTCGTTGACATTCAGACCCGCAAACTTCGTCGACAAGTGACGACGCGACAAAGCCGAAGATGCGGTCGAGCTCACGCTATCGGTCCGATTGCGCACGACGAATCCAGCTCCACGCCGTGCAGGCTCAACTGTCGTCCTCGACCCAATGCTCGAAGGCACGTGCGTCTCACCCCTGCTCCTCGTGCGACTCGAAGTACTGCCGCTCGCTCCATCGTCACTCGTCGGTCTCGAAGAGGTGAGCAGCGAGTCGGGCGTGACGATGCCCGAGGGAATCTGGGACTGGGGCGGGGTATGTAGTGAAAACTGACTGCTCGTCGCGCTCGTCTCGCGCCGCCGCCCAGCTGGTGCCACGAGTGGGGGGCCACGACTCGATGGAGAGCCCGCCGTAAGACTTCGCTGCCTCAGCGTCGAGTTGACCGGTGTAGCTTCGTCCTCGTCATCGATAAAGACCTGAACATTGAAGGACGACGACTGAGGCGACTGAGGCATGGACGAGACGACCCGACCACTGAGCTGGGACGAATGTCGAGGTCGATAAAAGGACGCCGCACTCGCGGTGGAGATGGAGCCCGATCTCGACAGCGACGCAGGTGGGGATGGGGGTGGACCCATCATATGGTCAGGAGCGAAAGTCGTCTTTGTAGGAGGCGCAGTCGCCGGCGTTTCTCTAATGCTCGTCAAGCTCCCCATCGAATCGCGCTTTGAGTGCGATCTGGTAAGTTCTTCGCTCTTCCTCCGCATTGGCACATCCTCGTTTTCGACCTCGTCGGCTTCCGTCCCAAACTCGCAGAGATCTTCCTCGTCCTCGATAAAGTCCCCATGAGGATCTTTTCCCCACACCGAGGCCGAGAGACTGCTCTTGCTACTGCTTCTACGAAGCACACGTCCCGAAGGTCCGTCCGAGGGGCCCCGGTAACCGAGTCCGAGGGCATGCTTGAGCGCCGCCGTCGGACGAGCAGCCTTTTCGAACACGCTTGGGAGGCTCGGCCGTCTCGCCGAGTGTGACTCGTGTATGGGGTGGTTGGCGATCAACATCTTGCTCCCTGATGGCTTGGACCCTTCACCAGTCCCGCCCGCAGAGATGAAACTCTGACCGCCGATCGTATGCAACGACATCGACGCGGCGGCGTTGGGTGGCCGCTGCGCTAGCAATAGATGTGGGTTCGACGCGTGCTGCTGCAAGCTCACGGCGAGCGCATCCAAACTCCGTCTCGGGTGCAGTCGCTTCTTGCTCAGACTCGATCTCAAACTCGACGACGACGACGATATCTTGCCCTGGTTGATGGAAAAAGCATCGTCCTCGAGACCCTCAGACCATTCATGCAGCAGTTGCGCCGCCTCGACATGCCCTTTTTGTTGGGCGATCATCTCAGGTGTAAGGTCGTACTTTTCGAGTGCGTTTGGCTTGGCGCCGTACTGCAACAGTATTTCGATGACGCCTGCATGGCCGTTTGCAGCAGCAAAGTGGAGCGGTGTTGATCCGGCCGTGCCGACTGCGATCCCAGACGATCGAGTCTTTTCATTGCTGTACCGTCTTGGAAGCCTGTTCGAGATGGGAAAGCAGGCGTCAGTGAGATGTTCCATCAGCGCGTGATTTGCAAGGCAAAGAGCGGACCTCGGTGAGTTGACATCGGCGCCAGCTGCAATGAGCATCCGAACGATCTGCTCGTTGCCCGAGCTCGCGGCTGCGTGCAGGGGCAGTACGCCATTGAGCACCGAGTTGACGGGTTGACCATGTTGTAGAGCGTACTTGACGAGGCCTGTACGGGGTATATACAAATAGAGGCGCGGTGGAAAAGAAGGAATGGTCAACGCTCGTTCGATACCCGTAAGCGGGTGTCAAGCTCGGTGATCGAGATCGGGGGGTTCCGCCGCGCCGAAGGACCGACCATGCGAGTCATGCACGTGTATGACCAGCAATGACCAGTCGACCATCGGAGCAGCCGAATCGTCGTGAAGAATCGCCGATGCTGTGACGGGTAGCTCATGAGTCGTGGTGAAGATTCCCAGGTACGACCCGCGGGAACCGATCGAGCTCCGACGACGAACTCCGAAACGATCAAGCAATGTGGGTTTTCCGTTCCGTGGGCCAGGCACGCGTCATCCAAGTGGCCAGCGGCGGTGGGGCCGTGAGGGGCACGCGCGCGGCGCGGAATCTGAACGAATCGGGCCGAGGCTCAAGCCAGCAAGCCCACCCACGGCTAAATCGACGATCGAGTTGATCCAGAAGAGGAGATGGCACAAGTCGTGGTAGCCCCGCCCTCAGGATCGCAAGCAAGAGAGAAAAAAGCGATGAAAACGTACCAACGTTGCCATTCGCACAGGCCGAGTGCAAGCTGAGGTCGAGATAGTCTGTCGTGACGCCCAATCGGGCCTGGTGCCTCGACGAACTGCCCGCGCCCACGCTCGCACTCGCAGAGCCAGCCCGTCGAAGCAAGCTGCCGACGGCGGATGACGACGAGGGGGTGATCGAGCCCGAGGCGCCACCGTATGTCGAGCCGTAGACTTGGGTCTTGGAAGAGGAACCCATTCGGACGATCAGCTGCGGCTGAAGTCCAATCGTCCTCAGTATAGGTCGAATCCGAGGGCGATGTGGAGCGTCGTCCCCGGGAGTTGAGGCGGCGGCGGTCAAAGCGGCACAGCGCGGGTCCGAGACACCAGTCGAATGTACGACCTTTCTTCGTGAACGTCACTACTTCCTCGACGGTTTCCTTCTTCCCGTCCACGTAGATGCGACTTGACGCGTGTGGTGACTCGTCCACAGGAGCGAGCACGGCCGGTCGGTCAGTTTGCCCGGGGCGACGAAACCCACAAGTGCTTTGAGGCCGAGCCTTGATTGGGCGATCCGTTGCCGTACCTCAACCTTGAGCCGTCTTCTCCAATGCACGACGATCCAGAGTCGACGTCTCGAAGACTCCTTATGTAACAGACCCGTCGTGCGACTCCTCCCCGGTGTGCGTACAAAGCGAAGAGGTCGACTGTGGCGGAGAGAGGGTCCTGAGGCGGAGCTGGGACAGTGTGTGGTGGTTCGAGCTGAGCCAACGGTCTCGGGTCCCTGCCCGTCTTCTTGTCGTCGTTAGCTTCCCTCGGGGATCGGATTTGATCGCGATTTTCTCAGACTACATCGGCCTTAGAAGAGGAACGAGTTCGCCTCCTCATAAGACTAGAGTCTCTAGAGATTTTCTTGACTGTTGTAACATCCAATGTGGCCATGAGCTCTCTCCGCGAAATGATCCCCGAAAATCTTCCATCACAGTGCCTCAGGGTTAGATGAAAATCGAGACGATCTCCTATTACTCAGCTACTACACAAACTAACCCTAAATTATCCTACCAAAGCACAATCCACACAACGCTGTACATCCATCACTCCAAACAAACCGTTGGACAACCCTCGGGGACGCCGTGGCCGTGCACCGTGCGTGCGCATGCCTCCTCGGAGTTTTGCGTGCGCTCCCCGAGGCTTTCGGAACGAGTTAGCTCGGGCGGAGCTGAGTGATCGAGCGACCGAGACTGCAGGCGGTCTCGGGTCACTTACTGGAACGGAAATGAGGGGTTTCTTCTTCAATTATTGAGGTCGTGGACCATAACTATGCTCCTATGCTCCCGAGGTGAACGACATCGCCAAAAGTCACCCTCCGACCAATACTGCGGACCCGAAACGCCACGCGCTTGCTGAGGAATTAGGGTCCGAGCTAAACAATCGTGTGACCTCTCGACTGGACGTAGCAAGGTGAATTATGTCATTCTGACTGCAAAGCGAACAAGCTTCTACAAATACAAGCAAAGACGAGAGAGAGAGAGAGAAAAAAGACTACAGAATCCGAGCGAGATGAGAAAGTGATGAAAAAGTTCTAGAGAAAGTTGCAGTTTGGCACGCGAAGAGCTTTTTTGAATTCGGCACCGAATGACACCTGTTCTCCAAGGAGAGGATACCCCTATGCCGATGCCGCTCCTCCAGTAGAATGAGCATCCCCATCTGAAAGATCCGAAAGCGAAGCAGGGGATGCCGAAGAGCGTAAACGTTTCGCGGGTTGAGCTCCGAGCGACTTGATCGGCACTGGAGGGCAGAACACGATCTGTAGCCACATCATCGCGTCAGCACTTGTTGGGATGAGCTAAGATCATACTATATCAAGCTCCCCAACTTACGAGCTTGTCACACAGTTGTTGCAGCCCGGAATCTGACAGTACACCCTCCTCGTCCTCGTCCTCGTCGTCCGAAGGTTCGATCGGTTCACGCTTGCGGGGTGCCTAGTGAGTAGGGTGTTCGCAGGCCGCCATGTCAGATCTGTACAGTTTCATCCTTGCTTGTGGAAGGTGTACTCACCTTTGCCTGCTGCTGCTTTTGAATTTTGCGCGATTGTTGCAGTTTAGACTTGCCGATCAGGCCTTGCTTGAGATGCAGGCTCGGCTGTGGGTTTCCAGAGGACGCGTAGAGTCAAGTCAGCCTTCGCAATAGTGACAATCTTGATGGCTCTTGAGGACCCACAAAGTAGTCGAGAACGGTATTGAGATGGGCGGAAGGAGCGGGGTGAGCGGGTTCGCAGGTGTGGTCGGGTTCAATCTCCTTGCACGTGTAGGTCTTTGCGCCGGCCGAGGTCGGGGTGAGTCGGATCTGCCACAGGCACGCGTCATCGTTGTCGTTCTTGCCTCGGCACTTGAAGAGGATGTCCTTGGAGCGTACGACGGTGATGACAGCGTTGTGTGGGTCGCGGCGCGAGTCGGCGCGTGCGTACGCTTCGAGCTTGTTGATGTCGGCGAGCGTGTAGACGGTCGGCCCGACCTCGAGTGACATGGGTGGTTCCGTCGGCTGTGGTGATCAAATGAGCAGCATATATGTTAGTGCTCGGGTCTCGGAGGGCCCATCGTAACGTCCGAGAAGCCCTTGAGGTCGCGTCGTTCACCCCTCGTGCGCGTCTGTGATCACGCTGCAGAGCCCGTCCGTCGACGGTCGCCATCACAAGTTGCCCCACATGTAGTCGTGCGGGGGTTGCTTATCCGAACTGACCTGGATGACATCGCCGACTTTGAGATGGCCCGAGTCGGGGTGCGAGTGATGATCCTTGAGACTCGGTTTGGCGGACTTGCCCGCCTTTGGGGGCAACTGCACGCGGCAAGTCCCATGCGGGTTCTTGGCATTGGCGTACTGCAACACCGCAAGTGTCGACTGACACCCACCCGAGTTGGGTGTCTTGGCTTCGATGCATCGGATGAAGGCATGGGCCGTCGCGGTCGGAGTTACACGGGAGGCGAGGTTCGCGGTCGCAGAGTAGCCCGCGGCGAGCGTCGCGAGTTGCATCACCAGCAACAGGTCCTTGGGCGAATCCCATCGCGTACCGGGCACGGGCCACAGCTTCTGAGGGTCCGAGACGGTCTCGTATACTTTTTCGGCCTTGCCAGTGGTCATCGGCGCCGGAGAGGGCATCGCTTCGGGCGAGGTGGCTTCGGACATGGTTGGCACGGTCGACAGTCGTTTGCGAGCGGGTGTGGAGTGCAGCGGCACAAGTCAAAAGCGATGGCACGCGCCCGCCTGAAGGCCTGAAGGCCATGCTTCGGCGCGCCCGAAAACAAGCCGGTCTAAGCCGGTGCAGCTTATGCGCGGACCGCACCTTTTAATCTGAACAACGAATGCACCTTGCGCTTTTTCGTTTATCGCAATTTCAAAGTCAAGTTCTGATCAGAGAGCACCCTCGCGGCTGTATCGGCGGCTCCAAATTGAAAATGCAGAGGCTGCAGTGAGCGTGAACGCAAGCAAGCCCGGCCGGGTTTCACCCGACCCGAAGTTCGAGGGAGTTTGGCGGCGCGGCGGGGCATCCTCGGATCCAACGACTCCAAAGCGCACGTGCGAATCAGCGACTTCAAACTTGCAGTGCCTTTAGTTCCCATCGTGAACGACTCTTGACCCCAGGACACTCCTCTTCCACTCTTGCACTCTTCCCCCTCACTGCTGTCCCTCGGCTTTACTTGCTCAAGTCAACACCGCGCCGGTCTATCAGGCCCTAAACTCGCCAAGCTCACCCCCACTTCGACGCTGGCATCGGCGGGCATGTCCGGCGCAACCCCGCTCGTCCTCGGCATGGCCATCGTTTCAGGCACCTTCAATCCCTCCTCGTGCCGTCATCCCGATTGTGAATGTCCAGAATACGGGCCCCCATCATCCGACGCTGAACAAACTCAACACGAGCACACCGCTTATCCGGTGCGGACGGTCGACTCAACGGTCGAGGCAACGGCCAATCTACGAAGTGCCCCACTTGCTCCTCGGCGAGCCTGGCTTCTTTCGGCCTGCGGCACATGCGAGCATTACACGGGATGGCACAGGTCTCCTATACATCTCACATCTACCCAAGCCAACGAGATGAGAGAACGAGATGGGGACGCTCTCGAATTTTGCAAGGCCAAGACGACCGAGGGGAAACCTTGTCCTTGTCCAACCTTCGTGCCTAAAACGGGACAGCGTCAAGCGGCGAAGGTGTGCGCTCTTTGCGAGTGTAAGAAGGGCTGGCATAAGTACAAGCAGGATGAAAGGATTGTGAGTCCTCCAAAACCTCCTTCGAGATGGGATATGGATGTAGACTGATCGGGGAAGAGACCGTCTTGGTCCAGTCATCTGTGGGGGTCCAGTCACGTGCCACTGTCGAATCGCAGGAGAACAATGCAGTGGGGCAGGTAGCATTACTACCGTCACCCATCCCGGAAGCTTCATCGGAGGTTACTGCCAACCAAGATCTATTTACGTCCGGCTCGATCACTATCCCACCACTCCAGTCCGCTTCAGCCCAAGGCAAACAAGTCGATCGGACTCCCGACGATAATTCTGCGATGGGCTCGTCTCCGACCGATTCACCCTCAACAATACGTTCGGACGCAAGGAATCTGCGTATTACAGTGGTTTTCAAGAACACCATCGATGCCCAAACTCCACCATCACCGATTCCGTCTTCCTCGACCAGAGATGACGCGGAGGGGCGGGATGGGCTCAGTGCGCAGCAGACGCAAGCGAAAGAGATGGAGCACTACGATCTCGATAGAACATCCCGCGTCGGTAGTTCGGGGATGAGGGAAGATGGACAATTATTTGCCACCACTTTTATACAAGACGAGCAACCTCTCGATTCCATGGCATCGCCCTCATCGATATCGACGCCACCGATCGAAGAACTGGCGCCTATCGCAATACCGACGCCCTCGGTGCAATACGGAAACGCCGTGAACACTCCCAGGGCCATCTCCAACTACTCTACGAGTCTTGAACCCACTATCCGAGACGTGGGTATCTACTCCGCCAAGAGCATGAAGCTCGCCGTCGAACCGGCGATCGCGAATAATCGTACCTGGGCACCGGGACAGAAGTTCGACATGCGACTCAAGTTGGACGATTCGGTGTGCAAGGCCGATTTTGAGGTTCTGGAATGCAAGATCTTTGCCACAATCGCAATCAACTCGGTGAGTATGGCAAGTCTTAAGAAGACTTGGCGCTATGCACCACACCTGACACGCGTCAATTGGGCGCTGCGTAGATCACCTTAGATCGCCACCAATGCGCCATGACCCGAGTCGGCATACTCCCCGTCCAATCATCCTCCGTCAACGCCCCGGAATTCAACGAAAGATGCTTCTACTGGACGTTGACCCTTCCTGTCGAATCGACGTGCGGCTGTCTTCCTCGCTGTCCTGCCCCCTCGACGTATTCGCATAGCGGTTTCTACGTCGATTGGGTTCTGGAACTGACGGCGAAGAAGAAGGGACTGTTTGGGGGCAAGAATGAAAAGTAAGTGCTGTTTTCAATTGAGGAAGTTGGGGTTGGGGTCAAAGATGACTCACGCGTCTGATGGTCAATATCAGGCTTGTTCTGCACTTCAACGTCGCTGCTCAGTCGTCGGGTCTAGAATCCCCAGTGCGAAGTCTCGACGACCCCAGTGAGCCAGGATCAACTGGGTGGAGATCGATCTTCAAGGAAGGACTCCGCTATGAAATAGAAGGGACTTCACGATGCATTGTCGAGCCTCGGGTGGGTCATGAAACTTCCCGGTCTTAGCGAGCTCCTAAATCCGAATTGACGCTCAACCTCAATTCGCAGATCGAATACCGATCCTGTCGGACCATCTGCGACGTCTCGAGCTCACCCACGTCCAAACCGTGTATCAAGATCCACTATCGGATCTCGGCACCCCTTGAATCCATCTCGGCGCTCCCCATCGTAGCATTCTGGGAACCCCCGTCCGTACCCGGCGCCTCTCAGCAACACATTGTCCGTCTCGAGCGCACAGCTCAACTCATCAAGCGCACGGAACTTGGAGTCGGGGTGGCGAAGATCGATTGTGCGGCTGTACATCAAAGTCAGGTGGTGATGACTTCGCCTGAGGACGAGCTGAGTCGGGCTGCGGCTGATTCGGAGAGGAGGTGGTGGCGACTCGAAGGGTATCTCGTCGTTCCTTCGAACGAGATGAGGGATCTGAGGAGCTGCAGGGCAGCGGTACAGTGAGTGTCATACCTCATCGCAACCTCAAACCTCTGTGTAGCTCTAAGTACTGGGGACTGACCTTCTGACCATTCGCGCATCACAGGTTCAGACTGAAAGTCACCATCCCCTTCAGGGGCTGGGTCAGGCGCGCCGATGTCCTGCAGCTGCCTCAACCTATGCACCGGATCGACTTCGAAATTCCTGATATGGCCATGCCACCACTCTTCGTCAATGACGATGACTCGGTCACTTTTGACGCTAAAGCGAATGGCTCGTCGTCCACCGGTCAGAGTATGAAGCCTACGTTGACGAGCTCCAGCGGGGCGTTCGTCCATAAGCCCCGAGTGGAGGGGCCGGATACTTCTGGTTCTGCGGAATCAAAGAAGGTGCGGGAAGATACGAGAGGGAACATCTCGAGTGATACGACGTCACAAAGGACTTTTTCGCCGACTTCACCTTCGAAATCGAGTCGGCGCGGTTCGTTCTTCTCGCGACTCCTTTCGAATCAAGAGCATCGTGTGCAAACAGCTCTCCCAGCCCCAACTCCAAACCCACCCACTTCGACAACCCGCAATACCGCAACCTCCCAACCTTCAGGCACTCCACTCCAACGAGCGCGTTCCGCTCCAAGTCAGATGCTCGAAAACCCTTCCAGGACGACACCCACCCAGCTTCCAGTCCAAGCACGTCTCCCCACCTTCGACGAGTTACATGTAGAAGAGGAAGTAGACGCTCCACCACCGACATTCGAGGAGGCGACGGAGGAAGACTCGAGGTACGTTTGGGAGAGGATCATGCAGCGTCTGGAGGATTAGGTGGAAGATAGGGGCTCGAGAGGGAGGTTCAGGGTAAGAGGATGGACGAAGCAGGTATTGTTTCGCTAGCACAAACTATTATGATGTATTTATCTCGTTCCGAGTTGTGAAATGCCCGCTGTACTGGAATTTAGACCGGCGAGGCCGAGATCGCCGAGATCTTGAAGAAGAGAGCCTTTCACGCACGGACCCACGCGCTCGGCTTCGCAGACCCGGATCCGCGATCGCTGCGGCTCTTGCCGTTCGTACTCCTCCGTCTCAGAACTACCACCAATCAATTGTTATAAAGGTCATCGCTGAAAACTCTATAAGGAGGCCTACGGAAGATCGGACGCTCAAAACCTCATCCACCCTTTCACCCATCCTCACACTCCTCAATCCCGGCTCGCCTCCCAGCTCTTCCCTTTGACAAACATGGCACCCACCACAAAGACCAAACCCACCTCTTCGACCACGTCCATTTCCTCACAAAACCACTTTGGCTCGCTCCTCTTCTGTTCACGCTGTGGTGATCTCCTCGCCCTCCCCGGCGACGACGACGAGATCGTTTGTGATGCGTGTGGGCAGGTGGAGGATGCTGCTGGTGCGTTCGACGGGTTCACCATAGGGCTCTGTGACCGTTCGAGTGAATGCTTATCGGTAGCGATCCCCGCACAGCTTACGAGAACCAAACGATCACAACCCGATCCCACCCCGCGGCGTTCCCGAGTTCGTTGAGGCAGAAGAAGACGTCATTGGTCAAGCATACCGGTGATGTCGAAAAGAAGAAAGTATATGTACGTTCGTTTCAGCGTCCCTCTTTCGATAGTGGAGCCCAAGCTCCTCTTCAGGCCGTCAATCCACGCTCGTTTTTTCTCGAAAGGATTTTCCACCCGTAGCTCCTCGAGCTCACCCCTTGCTATTACCCTGCTTCTACCCAAACAGGTCGATGAGATGTGCGAAAAATGTGGCAACGAACGCATGTCGGTCAAGACGATGCAACTCCGGTCCGCCGATGAAGGAGGTCAGTCGAGTGTCACCCACATCCCTGAAACCCCATGATCTTTCCCACGGAAAACTTTTCGCTGACGCACGGTTATCATCTGAATGCAGCCACGGTTTTCTACTCTTGCGAGCGATGTGGGCATCAAACGAGGTTGAACAATTAGATCGCATCGGGAGGTACGGCATTTGGGTATGGAGCTCTTCGATTTACTTGGTCTCTCGGGGGGATCGTGCTGGCTCCAGAAAAATGTTGTAATTGTACCAGGTTCGGCGGTCCTGCGCACTCACGTCTCATTGCTATAACAAGGCTTGGAGAAATACTTGCCTTGTCTCCTTTCACCGGAAGTTTGCGGATTACAGTCTTTCTAACGCAACTGTATACGAATGGAAGGGTTCCGTGTGCGTAAAGGCTCTTTGAATTGACTGACAGAAGGAAATCACCATGAGCCATCGCCCATGCGCTTCCAAACGCGTGGCCCACACCGAGGCCGAAATCGATTGTTGACTATCACGGGGCAGTGTGCACGACGCGGTAGGAGGCGGATTCGATCTGCACACATACACACACACACACACACGTGCGCGTACATGGATGTTGGACATTAGCGAATGACAAGGTCGGGGGAGATGGGGATGCGTTTTGGCAGAGAGTAGACCACGAAGCTACTGCGCACACACGTGATGAAAGTCGATGGAGGGATACTGGAGAACAAGCAAAGATCACCCGGGTACAAGACGGCAGGGTACAAGTGTCAGTAGAGTATGGCCACCACGATGATACGGTCGATGTCGGCTCTGCCAGATAAGTGACGGATAAAGCCACTTAGACCTACTCCGACGCCGGGACGACGCGTCACGAGTTACGTTCGGCCGCTCCGAACCACCACTGCTGGCCGGCTAACGGCAGCGCAGAGTGAATAGGACCATCTCGAGAAGAATGTATCGCTACTCACAAATGCTAGAGTCACGTACCTAGTAATGCTTGTCAGCGGTTAGCAGACTCGCGAAGGATGCCGGCGTCGCGGCACAAAGTTCAAGGTGCGAATTGCAAAGTGCAAAGTGGAAAGGCAAAAGCCAGGCCGGAACTGAGCCGCCCGGAGAGGCCCAAAGCGCGCCCGACAGCGCTCGACCGAATGTAGGCTTCCCAGATCGAGCTGAACTCCGCGCTTCCAATTCACTAATACTCATCATAGCCGTTAGCCTCCATTTCTTTTCCCTATTGCTTCTCTTTAACTTTGCCAAATAACTATCCTCTCTTCTCTTTTCCCCATCCATTCATTTCCCCCCCGAGTTCACGGATCTACCAATCGCTCGAGACCGCTCATCGACTTTTCGTCACCCTTCACTGCACTTCTTTTCTCATCAAATACAATTCAAGGACTTGTACCGTCTTTCTCTTACCGTCCGATAGAGAGAGAACAGCCTGGGTTCTGCTTTCGACTTCAATTCGATCTGGGAAGCCTATACCGAAGACATATAGCGGTTCGATCGCAAGCTCAGCGTGCAGCCTCCTGCCCTGATGATTAAGGAAGGGCTAATCAATCAGTCTTTACATCAGAACGAAGTTCAGCCGCCGAGAGGAGCGGCAATCAAAAGATGTATGATCGACCGTACATAATTTTAGCTACCCTGATAACTGTAGCACTCGCTGCTGTCCGCCAAAGATCTCAGGAGTGCTGCTCCGGGCGGACGCAAAGCTTTCCCTGCCGGCGACGCACGTGACCATGCGCCCATATTCGCCTCTGCGCAGCCCATCGGTGCCGCGCAGGGCCGCGCGTCCACCCGGCTCGTTATAATTGCATAGGTTTTCCTAATTCATCCTATTTGACTTTGGCAAAGGGCATATGATATAAATACGATATAACATAGCACACTCTTTTATTAATTTAGTATCGCTCTTATCCTTTTCAAATGAAAGTATCTTTTCTATTTGCTCGCATATATGCATATAACAGTGAAAGGGGGGAGGACATAAGTAATAAGAGAAATAGTTTTTTTTGTTAGTGCGGGAGTCGTGACAGGTTACATGGTCACACGCTTCATGAACCTTGAATCATGTCGGCCTTGATCTCGGCGGTGACGTCCTTGACCACCGGCTGCTCGCGCTGGCCGACGAAGTGCGTCAGCATGACCGGCGGAGCGGTAACGAGCGTGATGCCCGTGATTCACGGAAACTAAGAAGCTATGCACCGCATAAATACCACTAGCAATACCTCCCACTTCGCTCAGAATACTGAGATAGTTTTTGAACTTTCTTGATTGAGCCATGTCTGCAAACGCGCGGAGATTGGGAGTCAGTCACAGCAGTGCAGCGAGATAGGCGGACATAGTAAGAGGCAGATCATCAGCAGCTGTAAACTGCAGAACTGCAGATCGCAAAGTACGAGAATCGTCGCCCAGGTCTTGGCCAGACCATGGCATGAATGCAGGCCGGGGTGACCATCGACTCGGGCGCCGTGGGCATCCACGTGAGTGCCCACGCCCATGGTCGCGGTCGCACTGCGGTTGGTCGGACGCCGTACCGTTCTGCCACCGTGCCACCGTAGTGGGAGTGGACGGAGATACAGCGAAAAGTGACGCACTTAGTAAGGAGAATTGTATGAGGTACTTGAAGAAGGGAAGGGTGTTTCTCGTTGCTGCAGCTCGGAGGCGGGCTTAATGAACACACGGAGCAGCAGAAGCAGGATCGTCAGTACTCGGCGTCGAGGGACGAGCAAGGAGACAGTCTCGGTGCCGTGGCGACAACCACACGAATGCCGAGCCAAGCCGTGATGGAGGGTGCAAGCCCAGGTCGTAGAGTGAAGAGCTCTTGAAAGGGAGGTTCGCCAAGAGATGCACAATGAGCAACTAATCAATCAGACTCGACACAAAGAGGAGATTCAGCTCCTACTGAGCATGATCGCAAACTTGCAAAGTCACCAGCTTGGCAAGCCGCAAAAGGTAGGCACGAGCCTCAGATATCTCTGGGGATCTAAAAATAAACCTGTGTATGACTTTTGTCGCTGATTTTGAATCTCTGACGGAACTAGGGCGACCAGGCTGACGGTAGCAAGAAAGATGATAGGGTGCGGGATATGGCGTAGGTGGTTGCGGGGGGGAGGCACTGAAGGTCTCGATTATAGTAGTTTACTTTGCAATGCAGTCCATCGCGGCGATGGTCTTGGGCGTACCTGGGCTGAAAGCCGACCTAGTTTGTAGTTTGTTCAGTGGTGAACAAGCGGCAAGCCGCGTCATGCTGGCCAAGTACGAGCCAGGAATGATCCTTACCCGCCGCGACTCCAAATACTTTTCTCTGTGCTCGGCTCTATTCGAGCCCGATTGCTTGCCGATGCACAGCCCGAGTAAGCGTCTGCAGCCGCTGGTCATGCGACTTACGACAGCGCTCCGATCCTCTGACCCTTCATGCTAGGTTTTGTTTCACCGTGGGCTGTGGCGCTGAAAGGAGCCCAGGAGAGCCAATCTGCGAAGCGCCGCGAAAGGGGAGAGAACGTTTTGCACTCAGCACTCGCCTCGCCGAGACATCTCTCTATGAATGGCTAGACTGACCCTACAGTCATTTGGGGCGACTGAAGAGTCGCCAGGCACAAGTCAAAGAAGCTGAATGGAGTGTATTGTATTGCAAGGTGGGAACCCCCCGCCCCGGATTGCAGCACCCTTGAAACGCTCCCGATCAGAGAAATGTGTTGTGATTTTACCGTGTTCGGCGGTCGGTATGCCCCCGCGTGCCCATCTCATTTCCGTGACACGGATCCACCGAAACGCTTGTTCTCTCACTGAATCTTTGCCGATCCCCTTCTGACCAACGTAATGTAATGCACGCGAAGGCATGGGTTCCGGAAGGGTGAAGGGTTTCCAAATCAACCCTCGGCGGATCTCGGTCTCGTCGCCACCCCTCGGGCAGAGCAGAGTAAGACTGTCAACATATGATTTTTGGTCCACCGAGGACGAGGTAAATTGAAAAGGTAAATTGAAAAAGACTGCGACAGGGTCCCCAGTAAGCTTGCGAAAAGAAGCGAAAGAAAAGCGAAGAAACGTGACACCATCCCCACATCCGGAAGAGCTGCAAATAGTTCGACAGATGACAACAAAACCCACAGAAATAAATACAATCCATAATCCGTACACGAGCCCAAGTTCCCTTGGGAGATTCCGTCATTTCCACAGCTCAGGAAGCGATCAAGCTATCCACCTCTCACCTTCAGCAAGAGGCGTGAACTCCAACCTCCGTTCCCCCCTCTCCTGATCAACAGCCGGTGAATAGAGTGGCAACGCCTCCGGACCCTCCCTCGTGAACCTCGGAGCCCTCTCAATCACCAACCCATACTCCCTCTCCCCAGGTGGTTCAGGGATAGGCCAAGGAAGTTCCAACAAACTCGGGGGACAGCTGGAATGGGCTGTTCGTGTTTGTCGACGTATCTTCGATCGGGGTTCAAGGGTCGATACGAGAGAGGTTTTCGGGACTTGTTGAGAGCGACACCAGGCGATGGCTAGGGCTAGTTGGTCGACGACGAATCTGGATTCCGAACGGGCGCGGCGGACGGTCGAGAATTCGCTTGTCCTGAAGAAGGAGGAGATGGGGGTGGTCGTCCCGCGATCAGGGCATATTCCCCACACATTTGGTTCGTTCGAGGGTTTGGACTCACCTTCCGGCCCAACATACATCCCAACCATGTGCAATCGCATACTCCAACCCCTTCTGCTTGGATAAAAGCATTTCGTCTCGGTACTTCCAGGATCGATACAGCTCTGCATGCCGATCGTAAATGATCCTCCGGTAGGTCAGCACCGCTTCCCTATCCAGCCCCCCGAAAGCAGTCACCACAACGCACCTTTGAGTTGACGTTCAGTAAAAGGTCGTTGTTTCATCTCTCGTCTCGTACCCCTTTGATGAGGGACCGACTCGACTTCTGTCACAAGTAGACTGACGCCCAAGTCGGAATCGCCACCGTAATGATACGCCGCGGGGTCCGAGAGCGGTGGGGTCGGTACGACGGGTGACCGACGGGTTTTGACCGTGTCGACGGCTTTGACGACCAGATAGGTCGCGCCGTAGATGAGGAGACCGGCCATCGTACTTTTAGGTACACGGGAGGAAGCTCAGTGGATGAGGTTGAACGCGATGACGGTCAAAGAAGCGAGAGCCTCGGTGCCGCTGGCGTAGAACGACGTCGGCCTCCGGGCACCAGGCCGAGAACAACCGGAGCTTCGGTCATGTCCAATTTTGGACACGAGCAGGTCACGAGCTGAGACTCTGCTTCACCTCTCGACCGTCGCAGCGCTCACATTGCACAAATTCCTTTGCTTCATCAGACTGACTTGTATTTGCATGAAACAGACAAAAAACCCTAGAACCAATATGTTCCTTCAGTACCGTATCTTTCTACAAACGAGACCGCAGGGGCAAACTCGACGTCTGCTCGACCAACTCTCGGACCTCCTCATCTCATGCCACCAGCTTCACATCCAGCGGCGACTTGCCATCCTTGATCTCCTTGACGCTCAGCATCTTATCCAACCTCATCAACTCGGAGCAGTGAGCAGCGATTGGGTCGTTCTGCATCGACGCGACGGCAACGACGTCCTCGCCGGCGGTGTAGTAAGCGACGAACTTGAGGTCCTCGGGTGACCCCTGCACGATGACATCCTCCCACGTCTTGGCTCGCGAAGTCCCGGCGTAGCGAAGCTGTTGCCCCTGAGCGGACCAGAAGACCGAAATTTTCTCAAACGGCGTCGGACTCTTGCCAGCAATCGTGGCGGCAACGTTGCGGGCGTGGTTCGAAGCGACGTTCCAGTGCTCGACGCGCGTGTTCTTGCCGGTCTTGACGTCCTTGTAAGTTGCGATATCACCGACAGCAAAGACGTTCTTCTTGCCGTGCAGCTTCAAGTACTCGTCGACCACGACGCTGCCGTCCTTTTCGAGCTCGACACCACTGGCTTTGAGGAACGCGGTTGCGGGCTTGACTCCCACACCGAGAACGACCAAGTCGGCGGGGATCGACGTCCGATCCTTGAGCTCGACCGACCCAACCTTGCTCGAGTCGGACGAGCTGGCCGAAAAGTGCGACAGCGCACCGGGGAGGTAGAACTTGGTGCCCTTGGACTCGTGGAACTTGCGGATCCCATTGCCGATCGCCTTGCCGAGAATCGCCTCGAAGGGCGCGTTCTCCATCCCGACGACGGTGACGTTGGCCTTGCCAGCGGCGGCGAGCGCAGCTTCCATGCCGATGAAGGAAGAGCCGATCACTACGACGTTCTTCTTGGGACTATCCTCTCCGCCGAGAGCGTCATTGATCTGCTTCGTGTCCTCGATCGTGCGCAGGACGAAAATGTTGCCGAGCTTGGAGCCATCGACGGGGATGCGGTTTGGGTTCGAGCCCGTGGCGAGGATGAGCTTCTCGTACGAAACGGAATTCCCACCGGCGACCTTGACGGAAGACTTGTCAAAGTCAATTGATTCGACCTCCTGTACATCGCGAAGCCGGTAAAACTCGTGAGCACAGCATTGAGAGGCTGCTCGATGATGTAGCAATGCGACATACGGTGTTCAATTGGAACTCGACGCCGAGCTTGTCATAGAAGTCCTGCGATCGCAATGCGACCTTGCTCGGGTCGGCGAGGAGCGCCTTGCTGAGCTTGGTACTGCGAAGCGTAACGAAGCGGTATGGGTATCTCCCGTATTCAAGCAAGTTCTGACAGATGTCGCTGGGGGACTAACCGGTCGATCGGGAGGTAAGGCTCCTTTGAAATGACCTTGATGCTGCCCTCGTAACCTTCCTGCCTCAAAGCCTCGACCGCATGAGCCGCACCAGCCCCCCCACCAACAATCACAACTCCCGTCTGGCTCTTGGAACCTGAGTTCGAGGGGGGTTGACGCGTTGCGGTGACGTCGCCGTTCTCGGGAGGGGTGACGAAAAGCTTGTCCCCTTCGGACTCGATCTTGAACGTTGCGAGGTTGTCGAGTCCGGGGGCGTCCTCGATGTCTCCCGTCTTGCACGACATGGCCGCTCCGTGCCAAGGGCAGATGATCTGCAGACCCGAGAGGATGAGGGGACAAGTGATGGTCAGTCAAGTTCGAAGGGGAGGAGCTTCCCGTGTCCGGAAGGGTACTCACACGGCCATCGGAGGTGAGAACACCCTTGGCAAGGGGTGCACCATAATGTGTGCACTTGGCCGAGGTAGCGTAGTAGCAACCTTGAACCTAATTTGTTCGTATTTCCGTGTACATTGTGGTTGCCAGAGATCGGAGCATGGGCAAGACGGGACATTCAGCCAAAGAAGACCGAGCCAATCAGCGATCGAGCAAATGGAGGCGATCGAGCGCGTTGGAGCAACGCCCCAGCGCGGCGTCATCGTCGCTCTCGTGCGAGAAGCCGGCCACGGGCGCAGAGCCTGCTACGATCGAAGCCATCGAAGCGTCGTGCTACATACCTTGGAGATGAGGATCTTGGATTCGGAATCGGCCTTGGGGAAGGGGACTTCCTTCCTGTTTGGAGTGGGTATGCAAGGACTTGGTCAGTTCCAGATGAGAGAGCGTGAAGAACGTGGTGTGCCTCCTGATCAACCGCCAGCTGCTCGTCTCGCCTCGAGCAGACGAGTGGGGAGCGCTTCAGAGCGGGACGGAGCAAGAGCAACTGACATGGTGCCATCGGCCAGAGGCTCAATGTTGATCTCGACGCGTTGAGGGGCCATATTGTATCGAGTGGTGAGGAACGAACGGGCAAAGGGACGAGTGAATGAGGTGATGAGTGGTCGAGAGGGAGGACTAGTGCGAAGAAGCGCCGTGAGCATTCGGTGAACAAGCCGACCGTCGGGGGTCGGGTGGGAGGAGGCAAAGTGGGGGGGAAGCGGTCGCCTCACCTCACACGGGCATCGCCGAGAGGCGCCTAGAATAGATGATCGCCAGCTGTCCCATAAATCTCTTGGTATTTCTTCAGCGGAATCATAGAGTCCCGCTTGATTGATCAAACTGATATAGTGATAATCATCATGCGCTGCGAGCACCCCCAAAAACTACAACACCTCCAACAAACCGATCCTCCACTTCTCCCTCGCCATCTTGGGCCTCTCCACCTTCTCGGTCCCTTCTTCCGGTTTGGGCTTTTCGACCCATTCCCCTCGCGCCTTGAGGCGCAACTCTTCGTGCTTCTCGGTCGCCCATTCCTTCTCCCTCCATGACCAGAGGTGATCGAGCGACGTTCGGAGAGCATCTTCAAGAGACGCGAGCTCGGCTTGTAGTGCTGCAGCGGCCGAACGGTGGGTCGTCGAATGGAGGAGCAGGAGCGCAGAGAGGAGCGCACCCGTTTCGGCTGTTGGAGAGGAAGATAGGTCGTAAGCATCTTGTCTCACACCTAAACCGACAAAAGTAGCCCTTTTGAGTACGCACTTTGCAGCTCCGCCAACCTCGTCTCGACGCTCTTCTTAAACGAGTTGAGCAGATACGTCTCCTCGTAGATACTCCCTTTCTTCCCCGCGGCCTTCTTCAAACCCGCACGTCGTTTCGAACGACTCGACCGCGTGGAGCTGATCCGACTTCCCCCTCCGAGGGTCGTAGGTGCCGCAGCTGTGTAGCGAGTGAAGGCGGTGCCGGCATCGGATTCACCGTCGGGTTGGACGTCAATGTCGTCGGGTCCTCCGGAGGGGTCGTCGATACAGAAGAATTGGTCTGAGGGAGGCAAACGGACGTACAAGTGATCTCAATACAGACCTTTTTCAATCAAACGATTTGATGGATGTCACTCACTCGGATTCGTATCCCTCCTCTTCTTTAACTCGTCCAACCTCTCGACCTGCTTCTCGATCTGTTCCTTCAACTCGCCAAAGTCGTCGATCAATTTGGACTGCGCCTCGAGCGTGCTCGCTTTGACGTGTGTCTCGACCAGATCCCGGCGATTGTACAAAGAGCACTGTTGAACACCAGACATACGTCAGCTTCGGTCCTCCACCCCTCCACTCGATATTCAAGGCCACTCACGATCCTCAAGCATTCCGCAAGCTCGTTACCCTCAATCAGCACTTGGATAGCCGCCTCTAGATCCCTCCCATACTCTAACAAAACCCTCCCCGCCTCACTGAACCTCCTCTTCCCTCTCAGACTTTCGGCAACTTTCACTGCCAAGGCCTTGATCTCACTGGCGGACTTCTTGTGCATTTCGGGTGAAGCGGAGGATAGGGCGATGGTGAAGAGTTCTTGCCATGCGTTGGCGCTTTGGTATGCGGCGATCGCTTTGGAGGGTTGAGAAGCAATCGAGTAGACTGTACACACATGAAGCCAGACTTGTCAGTCCTGATTGAGCTCGGTGCAAAAGACCGCGGGCGGGGGGGGGGGGGTTCCAGACTCACGCAACCCTGCCTCGGCATACTTTCGATTCTCCATCAAATAATCCGCATTCGCCTCAACGACAACCCTATACCTCCCCGCATCCGCTTTATAAGCCTCCAAAGCGGTCCCAAACAACCCGTGCCTCTTGGTATACTCCAAAACCTCCTCGAACCTGCCTTCTCCTGCTTTAACCAAATTCCTCAATGCCGAATCGTAGCGTTCTAAATGATCATCAATGCGATGTCGTTGGAGGTAGGTATCGAGTTGGCGAAGTTCACGGAGGAAGGGGAGGTATTCGCGAGGGTCCTTTTGCGATTCTTGGGCTATGAGAAGGACGAGGGAGAAGTCGTACATCCCTAACGCGAGGTCGTAGAGCTTGTTCGCGTCGGAGAGGAAGATGATGTATTTGACAGCGTCTTGGGCCCGGTCGGAATCTTTGGCTGTGGAACGGATGTTTCAAAACTGCACATCAGCGATTCGTGTCCCTTACGAGGTGAGGAGACCTTCCTTACCTTTCAATTCGACCAAAACCTTTAGCGCCGCCTCATAATCCGCCGGTTTCTTCCTCACATAAGCCGTAAGTACCGAATTCGCATACTCAAACACATCCCTCTTCTCCAAGTCCTCCCTGACCAAATCGCACACCTCATTGACTTTACCCTCCACGACCCCATCATCCTCTTCCGTGACCACATTCGTCGAGGTGGAAGGTTTTAGCCCGAGAATCATGAGCGATTTATACATCGTTTTAGTGACGTCTTCATCTTTGAGTCCGGAGAGGAATAGGTTGAGGTAATCGACTTCTTTGACTTGGCTCACGAGCTCGGAGAGGTGCGCACGGAAGGTTGTTGGGTTATGGTCGTAAAGGATGTTGAGATCGATGCGATGGCGACGGCAGGTTAGGAAAGCGGTGCGGTAATGACCTCTGCTCGGTGAGAGATCATGACGAAGAATCAGACTGCACCTCAAGGTGATCCCACCTCGAAACCATGAAAAATGCGAACGTACCGGTCCAACTCCTGTCTCACAATCCTCAACACCAACGGTCTCGGACAGATCGTCTCCAAGTTCCCCCTCGGCATCTGCAACACCAACGTCGTCGAACTCTCCACCACAGTGACGATCCTCGAACCCCTCTCCACAGCCCTCCTGATACCCATCCCACCGTTTTTGACCGAATTTGTCGATTCCTCTTCGTTCGAAGCGGATTTCCGTACGCTCTCGACATGGGTGACGAAATCGTTCTGTTGGCCCGATTCGAGGGAGAACAAAGGGATGAACTTGGCTTCGTGGGTAAAAGTGGTGTAGATGAGGAAATCGTGGGTGCAGACGAACGAAGTTGCGTCTGAAGCGAGTAACCTCGAGTTTGAATAGAGACGACCCGAGAGGGAAAGGCCGAGGACGATGCGCGTTGTCGAAAGGGTGAGAGTGCGGATGTCGGAACAGAATTCGGCGAGAGGCATGAGGTCGTCGGATGGGAGGAGAATGACGTCCGAGGTGGCTTGGGACGAGACTGTAGCACGTGGGCAGGCATCAGCTTGTGGTACGCCGACAGACCTGATTCACAAATTCCCGGCCTACCTTCGAGCAACGTCCCATCCTTGGACTCCAACACGAAGCCGTCTTCCGTGCCCTCGATCCTCCAAGCCCCTTCTTCAACCCTGATGACCTCCGGTTTCCCTTCCCTCCCGAGAAGCACCACCTCAGTCCCTCCTCTTCCCGTGTACCTCAACACAGCGACCTTCTTCTGATCCCCCTTACCCACCACAGCACATTGTTTACAATACCCTTCCCCGTCGATCTTGACGGACCAATCCAACACAGGTTCCTTGATCTCGTTCCTTGGTTTATTCCGCGTGGTCTTGAGGTCCAGTTCCCAAGCCCAACTTTGCACCAACCCATCATCGAACAGGACAACGAAACCGTTCTCCTGCTTGGCGAACGCGACGTGTACAGGAGTTTTGGTGATGTCTGACCCCAAGGTGAGGACAATGGCGGCCATAGGGGGAGGTATGTTGACCAATCTGAAAGGGGTCAATTTCAACGTTGCTCCATCGATGACCGCGACCGAGCCTGAATCTTTAGGTGCCTCGCGCGAGGAAACGAACGTATCCCACGCGAGGGAAAAGTGCTCGATCCCGGTTGAGGTTGTAAGGTAGAGCGAAAGGGGTTCTTCAGGATGCCAGAAGAGGGACGTGATGCGTGATCGAGGAGCGAGTTCTTGTTTGAGCGTCCAGCAATAGTTGTTGCGGTTCCATAGTTGGACTAGGGAAACGTTTCGAGAGTCAGCTCGATCCCTTTGCGACCACCTCAGATGCATCACTCACCAACATCCCCACCTTCCCTCCTCAACCAAACCCCAAGCAAATTCGACTCTGAATTCCAACTCAACTCCTTCACCGTCGCCCCCTCCCCCTCCCCCCTCAACGCAAACTCGTACCTCCTCAACCCATTCCTCTCGAAAAACACCACCCTCTGTTGGCCCCCGTCCCTCTGATTCGCAGCTATCAAACTTCCACTAGGTTGCCAGCTCAATCCCCCTTCCATCCCCATGCATGCTTCACCCGTCGAACTTAATTCACCCAAGCGCGAATAGATCCGAAGTACGCGCCGGGTATCCCCCGTCGGTGTCCGTTCGAATTTGCTGACGGAGAACCAGGCCGAATCACCTCTCCAACTGATACGAATACGATCGTCGTCGTTCGGAGAAGCGAGTGTTTGAGTTGGGCTAGGGGAACTTTGTTGAGCGGCGGATTTGCCGAGCGATCCGTGGAATTGGGTCGACTTGTCACCCCAGCCGACGTTGACGGGGGCATCGACGCCGAAGGAGGTGGTCGTCAACGGCCCTTCGGAGAGTACGTCAAAGGTCGCGGTGATGGATAGCAGGAGATCGTCGCCTGGAGAAAGTCCATCCCGAGAGAGCGGTGATGTCAGCTCGGGTGAGGCGCACAGTGGACTCGAATTGGGGACTGACCGGTGACGAGGGCCAACAATTCTTCGTCCGGTGCCCAGGCGGCGGCCTTGATGCCCGAATCAAAAGTACCGACATTCTCTCTCTGCACAGATGGGCTTGCTGAGTTAGTACCAAAATCAAAAACATGCCCAAAATACAAGGCTGTCACCACTGACCATCGCCGCTCCCCCCATCGCTCCAGAAGGGTCCGAGATTTGCTCGACATGGCCATTCGAAAGCACGAGCACAAGCGAGTCCGATTCGGGCAAGTATCTGAACGCGACGACGAGTGGGATGTTGGGTAATGGTGAGATGAGGTCGGTTGTCCACCTGATGATGGGTTGTGGGTTAAGCTGCGGGTGCATCTCAAGGTCAGTGCGAGTCTCGTTCATCATCGAGTGGGGTCTCTCACGGAAGCGCTCTCTCTGTGGGACTGACCTCGTGCGATTGTCGGTCGTTTTCAAGGCGATATATGCACAGTTCACTACAGGATTCCGGTGGGAGGGTCTCAGCAACAACGTAGAGTGTTTGGGTCGCTGCATCCAACGTCACGGCTGCGACCGAACTCAGTGAAGTCGACGTCGAGCTCGAGCTCGAGGATGAGGATGAGCGGGATGAGCCGACAACGGGGTGCGAGACCAGGTCGAGTAATGTGAGGGACCTCATGCTGGATCGAGTGCCAGCTAGAGTATAATTTGACCGCTTGGGAGTTGCAAGTCGGAAGTCGGGAGCTGAAGAGAGCGATCGGAAGCCAGAGGTGGCAGAGGTGGAGCAGCAGCTGGTCGGTCGGGTCGTGCGAAGTGGTGGCCCAATTCACCGGATAATAAGGTAATGAACCCGCCCCCTTCCCCATTACACTTCAGAGCTTTCAGCTTCCAGTAATGCACTACTCGCCCAACCCCCGCGCGCTCCCGCTCGTCGGTTCCGCCCCTCTCTCGCCTCCAAAGTATACCGAAATCATGGCAGGACACGCAGCAGGACCGCGACCAGCAGGTGCATTCCACCCTCACTTGCCAGGTACGTATCGCCGAACTACCACGTCGATACAGACCTGGCCTCTAATCACCACCCCCTTGTCCGTACGCACGCATAGGAATCGGTTACCGACTCGGCGCCAAGTTGTTGGGTAAGTTCACTACACCTTACCCTGACCGTGAACCTGGACCGACTCTTTTTGCTTGAACGGTACTCTAGGCGCCTCGATGTGGTTCTTCATCTTTTACCGAGCACGACAAGACGGCGCCGTACTCCTCGTCAGTCCCATACGCAGTCTCCCCTCGGCCTGGTAGGGCTTCATCTGACCTTCCTTCCTTGCTCGATCTAGGGAGCCCACCCGTGGGACCAAAAGCACTGAACAGCAACAACACTATACATCGTCGCGGACGTGGAGAAGAAGACACAGGTCGTCGCAGCGGGAACAGACGGATCGATCACGCGCTCGCAGAAGAGGATTCGTAGCAGGAGGAAGCGTTGCGTAGAGGAAGGAGCTCGCAACTGTAACATCAACTACACTCGGTACACTTCACATGCAGCACCTAGGGCCGGTCACAAGGAACGGGACATGGCGTGCCATCCCTGACCCCCAGCAGCTCCGGATGTGTGGTCCCAGCTAAAGCTCGGGTTCAATGGGAGAAACTATCGAGAAAGGTTCATGGCAGACGACCTCTTTTATTCAGATCAAAGAGCGCTCAGAAAGTCACACAGCTGTTTGACCTTCGAGCTCGACTACCGGATCGGCGCAAATCCACGTCAGAGGTGCCGACACTTCGTCTCAGCTCCGAATAAGCAATAAGCCAGCTACCTTCTTTTCCGAAAATTACTGTTGACGTACGAATCTCGCAAGTCATAGTCACCGTGGCGATGCTTGAATCGCCCCCTCGGCATGACCAGATGATCAGGCTTGCCGGCTTCCAGAGTTTTCGGTTTTCGTCGGTTTTCGCCACCATCGCCATTTTATTACTGGCACAGAAGTTATGAGAGAGCTACTCAAAACAATCAAAGACAGAGAGATCCGTCGCTTCGATTTGTGATACGACGTCGTACGAGCGCTGGAAAAACTTCAGCACGGATCCGCAGAGCCGCGCTTGCGCAATAGCCAAGGACTCGAGTCGGGGTGACTATTACCGATTGCCAGCAGCGTCGAGCTCTTGCAATGTGAAAACATTTGGGAAGACCAAAGTGGGAATGATCCATAAGCTAGTTGCCGTGTGATTCATTTACGTTGCATGGCGTGCCCGCCTTTTATTCCGAATCGATTGACGAATGGGAGCACGGCTAATTCTAATTTGGTCCCAATCGCCTGATGCGAGCACAAGCGAGCTCATGGCCGCGGCGGTTGTCCTCGTTGCCCCTTCCTCGGCTTGCTCGGCCTCCCATCCACTTTCTTTCCTTTCACCTCAGCTCCACCTGGGATCGACTCTTCTTTTTCTGTACACCACCACTTGGCCACCGACCCACTACAGCCCACGATGGAACAAGGGCTCTTACCCCCGGGGCATCCCCCCATTTCCAAAGACATCCCCGGCGAAGTCTGTCCCGTCATGTCCACCTCCGCCGGCGCTCGAGAAGCCGAACGACTCGCTGAATTCGAAGCCCTACGCGAAAGGTCCAAACGTCAATCCAAATCCTCGATCGGGGTAGGCGTCTTCACCTTGGGGACGAGGATGAGCAAGTTGGCGATGGTGCAGACCAATCTCGTGAAACAGAACTTGGAGAAGCTGTGGCCCGGGACCGAGATTCGTATCTATGGAATGGTCAGTTCGGGATTCAGTGTGCACTTGGTTCTTTCTATCAAGGTGCTTTGAGGTGGTGTATCATCCAAACTCGATTGCCTTGCCGTACGACCGGCCGTAAAGGATTTCCCCCTCCCTCCCCACGCCGGCTTCTTTCTCCGAGTGGTCGGCGGCCATCGAACGATCGAACGATTCACCGCCCCTCGCAATTGGGCCCGCACAAATCTTTTGCACTCGCTTCGACGATACCCATGCATTCACTATGCTCTTAAAAGCTCCTTTGACCAAGACTCCTTGATTCCTCGCCCCACAGACAACAGCCGGTGACAAGAACCAATCCCAACCCCTGTACCTGCTCGGCGGCAAAGGTTCGTCACTTGCCCGGATGCCTCTACATCGGGCCTAAGTACTAGGAAGCTGATTGATCCAGCTCCGTTCTCTTCACACCTCAGCCCTCTGGACAAAAGAGCTCGAAGTCGCTCTGATGGACGGCTCCGTCGATGCTATCGTGCATTCGCTCAAGGACGTCCCGACCGAATTCCCCCCAGGCTGCGAACTCGGCGCCGTACTCGAACGCGAGGATCCCAGCGATGCGCTTTGCGTCAAAAAGGGTTTACCTTACACCTCACTCGAGCAGTTCCCGCATGGTAGTGTGATTGGCACGAGTAGTGTGCGCCGCGTCGCTCAGTTGAGGAGGAGGTTCCCTTGGCTCAAATTCGCCGATGTCGTACGTCATCGTGGTATATCTCACCTGTTCGAGGCTGTTTTTCGTGATTTGACCTCTTTGATCCTTGCACAACAGCGAGGGCTGGTGCAAACTCGCCTGCGCAAACTCGATGACCCGGAATCGCAATACACGGGTTTGATCCTCGCCTCGGCAGGTCTGATCCGACTAGGTTTAGCCGACCGCATCACCGCATCCGTCACCTCCCCAACGTTGTTCCACGCCGTCGGCCAAGGAGCGATCGGAGTCGAATGTCGTCAAGGCGATGAACGCGCGCACGAGATTGTCGGTTCGATCGAGCATTGGCAAACGGGGTGGCGTACGAGGGCCGAACGGAGCATGCTTCACGTGCTGGAAGGGGGTTGTTCGGTCCCCGTGGGATGTGAGAGTGAGATTGTTGAGCTTCCTTTGACGGGGAGTCCACCTTCGAATCGAACGAATGGGTTCCATTCCGCTTCGGCAACGTCGTCGGATTCGGTTATCGATGAAGGGATCGCCACGACGACGAACGGGCACCATGCCGGACATGCCTACCCACACATCGACGATCCCCACACCGCATCCCTCACCCTCACAGGGACGATCACTTCCCTCGCCGGAACGCAAGCCGTCGAATTTGCCATCACGCGCACGGTCCACTCAATCCAAGATTCCGAAGCGCTAGGAGCGGACGTCGCCAGGGAACTCATCGCACGAGGAGGAAGGGACATCTTGACTGAGTTGGGGAGACATGTGAAAGAAGTCGGAGGGGAGGAAGGGAGGGAAGTGCCTTTTGAGAGTAATGGGAGGGCGGCGGGGAATATCCCGCCGGCTAGTTCGAAGGAATGGAGGGGGGAGACGGAGGAGGGGTTCCAGGGGATTGAGACGACATTGGTTCATCCGACGACGGGCACGAATGGGAACCCCAAGAGTCCGCATAGGACGGTGTTCAAGGAGGGGGAGGTGTGCTTGAGGCCTGCGGGGTGGTAAGGGAGTGGGGGAAGCCACGGTAGGATTACCCCCTGTGTTTAGAAGCACCGATTGAGATATTAGACCTCGATCGTCGCAATGGGTGTAGTAGCTATAACATGCACTTTTGTTTTTCATAGCATAAAAGTAAAAGTAACGCATGCAGATCGCATGATTCACCCCTCCAAAATCTGGGCCCGGCTGGGATGCATGGCCGGGTCAAAACCCATCGGCCGAGTTTTGACCAGGATAAAATCTATCCGCCCATCGAGCCAGGAGGGGTCGTCTTCGCGCGCGCACCACGCTATAAGGCCCTGTCTCTCTCGGATTCACTCGACCCCTACTCGATTCACCTGTCAAACTAACGTAAGCGTACACATCCTTATCGCTCGAGTGGTGGACTCTACGAACCGACTACGACCTTTCGACTTGGATGAGGGTTGGAGGTCGGAATGGAAGTGAAGCGAGGCCAAAGGCAGGGGTGGAATAGGTGTCGTCTGAGCTTGGGCTGGGCCACCACCACTCGCCCGCCGCTGCCATTCGCACGACGACGCAAAACGCCCTCCGTCTGGAAGGGCCCTACACCCTCCTTTCGCAACGACGACAACGGGGATGTTTTCTCGTAATCGTCGGGAATGGGATCAGGGCAGGATGAAGAGGCTTCAATTGGGTTCATACGGTGTGCGAATGGTTCATGAATCGACTGCTGACTTTTTGCCCGCTCTCTCTCTCTCGCCGTGTCTGTCGTTGGCTCGGTCGCTGGTCGCTGGTGGCTGTCTCTCGCCCGCGTCGCCTGCGTCTGCGCCTGCCTGCCTTGGCCCGCGCTTCAATTCGCTCGCCTGCCCGCCCTCCGCGCTGCCAACGTCTTACCGCCCGTTCATTTCCTTCTCCACGCCGCACTACAACAGTCGCGATGGGACGTGGTAAGTAAACTCTCACCACCCAACCCACCCCTGCAAAAACCTCCCACCTAACTCACCCCCCTTCCTCCCTCATAGTCATTCGCAACCAAAGGAAGTCGGGCGGCATCTTCCGATCGCACACGCACCACCGTGTCGCGCCGGCCAAGCTCCGCGCCTTGGACTTTGCCGAACGCAATGGTTACGTTCGCGGTTTGGTCAAGGACATCGTGCACGACCCTGGACGGTGAGTTTGCATTCGTAGAGAGCGTTAAGGATCGGAGCAGCGCTGTGAGCGGCTTGTGCCTCGGGTCAGTGGGGTCATGAGGGAGGGAAGAAAAGGACGCTGGACGGATATGGGGAGGATTCAGAGGCATGGACCAGGGCGGAGAGATCATGCCGAACAAGATGAACGATCATGGGATGGTACTTGACGGATCTGGACGACAGGGCAGGCCAGGTCGCAGCGCGGGGGCAGATCAGCATTTTGCAGGCGCACCCAAGGCGACGTAACCGACGAGCTGACACCCGATGCGGCCCCTCTTTCTCTCTCTTGCAGTGGTGCTCCCCTCGCCCGAGTTGTCTTCCGTGATCCTTACCGCTACAAGATGCGCACCGAGACCTTCATCGCCACCGAGGGCCTCTCGACCGGCGCCTTTGTCTACTGCGGCAAGAAGGCCACCCTCAGCGTCGGTAACGTCCTCCCCCTCGCCGCGCTCCCCGAAGGTACAATCGTCTGCAACGTCGAGGAGCAGCCGGGAGACCGTGGATCGCTCGCGCGTACCTCGGGCAACTACGCCACCGTGATCGGTCACGACATCGATGCCCGCTGCACGCGCATCCGTTTGCCCTCGGGCGCCAAGAAGTCCATCAACGCCCTTGGCCGCGCCACGATCGGTATCGTTGCCGGTGGTGGAAGGATTGACAAGCCGATGCTCAAGGCCGGCCGAGCTTACCACGCCGCCAAGGCCAAGAAGAACAACTGGCCCAAGACCCGTGGTGTTGCCGTGCGTATCACTCCCGCGGTCGTGGCTCGTGCGACTCTTTCCCCGACCTGACATGGATTTCCCTTGTCCTCTTCAGATGAACCCCGTTGATCACCCTCACGGTGGAGGTGTAAGTTTTCTTGGACTTTGCTCAGCTCTAGACTCTGCCCCGCTCGGATACTGATCTGCAGCCGTCTTCCCCATTCAACAGAACCACCAACACATCGGTAAAGCTTCGACGATCAACCGTCATGCTGTTTCCGGACAAAAGGTGAGCCAGGACGGGAGACCGTATCCTATATCAATACCGAAGCAACCAACTGATTCCGTCTCCATTCGGTGTCTTGTAGGCTGGTCTCATTGCCGCCCGACGAACTGGTTTGCTCCGAGGTTCCGTCAAGGTCAAGGAATAAACGCTCAACGGCCCGTTGTTTTGTTATTCCTGGGATCTGTTTTGACGTAACGTCTTGTTTGTTTTTGCAATCGCAAGGAGAACAAAGTTCGGTTTCTGCAGTCATAAGCTCCTAGGGGCCCGCGCCGTGCACGGGCAAGAGGAGAGGAGAGGGGGAGGGTCGACGGTGTTGGAAGACACGTGGTGCGAAGGGAGGATTGATCATGAGGGACGGTACCAGTACCCAACGTGTCACACACCGAATGACCCAGTCGCGCGCGCGTCACCGATCGAACGTGTCCAGGTCCGGGAGAGGCGCGTCTGTGGCCCGGCCCAGTGTGGCAGTGTGGCCCTCGGGTCGGAGAGGGTTCGGCGGTGCGACTGCTCATGCTCCCTTTGACTCGGTTCACCTCTCGTTCCACCTACCACGCATCGCACAACTTCTACACCACACACTCTCACAACATGGTCCCAGGAACAGCTTCCCTCAAGTCGATGCGAGAAGTCCAACGTCAACGCTCCTTGGGGCTGCATGCTCAAGCGCGTTACCGACACGGTACCCGTGGCAGTCTCGGCCATCCCACGCCGTCCTCCTCCTCGGGCTCGGACGGCGTACACGGCCCGCCTGCTGCTACTAGTAGTACGAGTCGACGCTCGGTTCATGGCGGTCTTCATCATGGGACCAAGTCATCGAATGAATACAGCGTCAGAGGGAACGCGAGGACCCAAGCGGCGTTACAGGAAGAACTCTTGATCGCGCACGGTCACGTTCCGACTGGCAGCTCGATGATGTCGTCGGCGTCGGCCGAAGTCGACGCCGCCAGCAGTGACGAGGATCAAGCCGCGGCGACGAGACGAAGGACGAGTCTTCGCTTGGATCAACTCATCGTTCATAAACCACCTCGACTCGGTCAGTTCACATATTACTCGGCACTATCATCACATGGCCGATAGCTCCCAGTGGGCAATCGCGTGTGGCAGTGGCGGGTAATCGGCGGCCGGTGACGCGCCTCGTCCCTCCGATGTTTATCGCTTCCGTTATCAGCAGCCCGCGATTGTGTGCGCGCGCGCGGGGCGGGGAGCCTCAAGTTCGACTGTAGATCAACCCGACCTGAGAACTGACACACGAACGCGCCTCACCTCCCTCACTAGATTTAATTCACGACTATGAAGTGATCACACCCCACGCGCGAGTCATCACATTACCCGACGACACTTCCTCCCCTTCCACCTCGGCACTTTCGCTCGGCAATCATCATACTGGTCGCCCCTCTTCGTTCCTCCACCCTCCTCGACAGGGTTCCGACACGGGCAGTTCGTCAGCATCGGAAGAGGACGATGATTGGGAATTGTTGGGGATGGAGGATGAGGTTGCGGTGGGTCCTACGGTAGCACCTCAAGTTAGGACTTGGGCTTCGATCGTTTCGAGGGTTTGACCGACTGGGTCGAAATAAGTGTAAAAGCTGTGTGTATGAATGAATCCCTGAACACAATTTTGTTTCCCATGTCTGTCCATCTCTCTTTGTGTTCAGCTTTAGTGAATTGATAATCTCCTTGTACATAGTTGTTTCCTAATCTGCCCGTGCCCCTCAAGGTGCCTATGTCCTGAGACGTGAATTGCAAATTGGCGTAGAACAAATGTCCCCAAAGTTTCTCCAGGATGCCGATCTTTCCACTTCAAACTACTCCCAACCCAGCATAAAACCGATTCGCATCCAATGCAAACACCCATTCACTCAAATATCCCGCACTCTTCGCCTCGAAACCCGCTTCCATCTCTTCCAACAACTTCTTCCCTCGTTGATCCTTGAAGGACGAGCTCGAACCCGATGATGATGACGCTTTCGCCGACGAGCCTCTATCGTCCAATGCTTGGAGAACTTTGACGAGCGTACTCGCTTGACTCGTTAGACCACGATGCATCCCCAGGATCTCCTCAAGGATCGTCTGCTCTGCACGTGCGGGCCAAGTCCCACTCGCCTGAAACTTCTTCCACTTCTTCACCGCTCGACCCAAATCAAGGACGACTTGGAAGATCCCTTCCGTCACGACGCGCATGAGAGGTCGTTGACGTTTTTGAAGCAGGAGGGAAAGGAGTATTCGGTCGAGGAATTGCTGATGAACGAGTTCGAGGGTTTCAAGATTCCATACGCTTGCTGAGTCGGGATCATCATCCTCTTCTTCGTCCGTCGGTCGCATTGTGCCCTGGTGGAGCTGTTGATGTAACGCCCGTTCGATCCCTTGTAGTGACGTCTTGAATCTCGATACGTTGGCGTCAATGGCGGAATGGTACGCGTGTCCCGTGATACTATTAACGAGGGTACGAAGTTCGAAACACAAAGCGATCAAGGCTTTACGCGCTCGAAAATCGAAGGACTTCACGTCCAACAGAAGTGAAGGTACCGGCTCCTCTTTCGTCTTGTCGTCCAATCTTCCGTTTCGTGAAAGACCGAAAACGACCGGTTTGGTGATATCGAGCGTCAAATTGCGCATCACGGCTTCGATCCTCATCAATTTGAGCAAGTGGGTGAAGATCTGTTGATACTTGCCTTGTACGGAAGGCATGATGACCAGATCGAGGGGTGAAGGTGCCTTGTAATCGAGGTAGAGGAAATTAAACGCCGTGAGACTGTTGGGATCCATCTCGACTTCGTCGTGACGATAAGCGAACGATAATCTCGAATCGACCGACCGCCAGACCTGAGTATCGTTCAGTTGCGCTTTGTCCTTCTTCGTTTGGGGGCCTTCCATCTTTCGATCGACGGATTCGATGCGTTCTTGGATCGATTCAGCCAACGCAGCTCGCAGCGCCAGGGCCAATTCCGCACCACCAGGGGGCCAACTCGTTTGAGCGGTCATCCCTCGAATACCGATCCCGATCCCCCACCCTTCCCTTTCCGCACCTAGCTCGCCTTGATCCTTGGCTCCCCAGACGTTCACATCCCGCGCTCGACGACGTTGGATCGAACTACCTTCCCTCTCCTCGGGAGGAGCGAACAAGGCATCGCGGAAACGTTGGACAAAGGAAGCGTCACCGAAGAGGAGGAAGGAGTGGAGGACGTCGAGGTGGGAGGTTAGGGCTAGATCGGTGAAGAAGAGCGTGAGGAGCGCTGCCGAGGGTAGGTGGCCGAAGATGGAGAGGGGGCGATAGAGCGATGTCGAAAGGAGGATGTCCAAGTTAGGTATTGAGGGAGGGAGGATCGAGAAGGTGGGAGACTCGATGCGATCGGCGAGGAACGAGCCGATCCCTGTGTCCGTCGACCAATGCGGAGCAGTCAGAGCGTTCGCGACCGACAAAGCCGTGAAGCGCCCGAATAGGTCCGCCAGCTCGGCAGGGTACTTGAGTGATGATGCAGAGGTATGTACGTCGAGTTTGACCAAGAAAGCATTATCTGGCAGAACGTCAGGCGCGTATTTGCCGACTTGCCATGCCCTCACGTCATTTCGAAGTTGAGCGACCCGTGTCCGAACGGCTTGGAAGAAGCTGAATGAGTTGTGAAAGCAGAATTTCACATCAGCCCAGCCCTCGGCAATCTTCAGCTCACCGCAAAACGTACCTCTCATCATCTCCAACATCCCATCGGATTCCTCGTCCCGCATTCTGTATCCTCTGTGGTCTCGAGAGTGGATGATCCGGCTTTGCTCGACGCAGCAGACGCAATGCCCGACCAGCTTCGAACAGCTCGATAGCAACATTGCGAGGGAAGAACGTCGGTATCCTTGACAGGTGAAGCTATGTGAGAGCATCTCGAAACAAATTAGCTCCACGAAAAGGTAGATGACTCTGCCGAACAAGCCTTGATTCTGACTCGCCCTATATCTAGTCCGGGAAAGCTCTTCCATTCCCGAGCCCGCGTTGCGAACTTGAAGCATCGATAACTCCCTCTTCGTAATCTCCACTTCGATCCCTAAATCGGCCCAGGTATGTTCACTCTCATGGTGTGACGATTCAGCAATTCCAACCCAGGCTTCCCACCCCGTCCACCAAGCCGACAATGCATGGTCCAAGAGCCACGCCGACGTCGTTTGCTCCAACAAGGGAGGCGTCAATGAATATGCCAAGTGGTGTTTGAGGCTATCGTGTAAAAGACTGAGGAGAGAGGCCGTCGTCCGTGGCATGGGTGCCAAAGGTGGGACCATGCGATATTGGCGTTCAAAGATGGTCGAGACGGACTCGACCACTCGAGCGAGATCCGCCAATCTGGCCCATACGACGGCGAGACCATCGCGGGAGCTTGGGTCGCTAGGATCCTCGAGTTGCGTGGGGCATAATCTGACCACTTCCTCTCGGGCCCAGTCGATGAAAGCGGAGAGCGATGACGACACGGCATGAGCTATGGTCGAAGGGTTCGAAGATGGCTCAACAAGCGATCGTGCGACCTCGTCCAATCGGCTCATCGAAGTAGCGAGGAAGAAGAAGCGTTGGATGTAACTGTCAACGAAGGACCGCCTTTACGATTAGCGTCGACTCCGAGTCTACCAGTCGCGTGGGATCCTCTGACTGACCTATGCGATGCCTCGAGCGAGATGCCGACGAACCTTCCCCGATTCTCGAGGCCGGATCTGGCCTTTCCTTTGAGTTCGGCTCGCCAGACGTAGCGTTCTTTTTCCGTGTCCCATGCGAACAAGACGGAGTCGAGACCACGGACTATGGTCATGAGGTTGTCGAGAATGACAGCGTGGGCATAAGCTGGGGCCCGGGATGTTCGCTCCGAGTTGAGCGAGCTGTGGAGAGGACAGGAGACGCTCAGATGGTGGCAAAAACGGTCTCCAACCCGAGCTTGAACATACAGCTCTGCTTCCCACACTCTCGCCGGCGCTTCACTGAAAAAAGGTGACGCGTACGACTTGTCTGATCGGTCGAGATTGTCCCAAGTCGACAACTGAGGCGCGGTCTGTAGGTGAAGTCGCGGTGAGATGAGCTCAAGGGTAAACACCTCTCCACGGGTCACTAAACGCGTGCCTTGTGTACCTCATTCGACGCAGCTTGACTCCATATATCGCGGTGAGTCGATGGCCCAGGCGTACTCTGCTCCTTCTCGAGCAGGAGATTATCGACCTCCTTTCTCTCGACCTCGAGCGCGTGTCGCTCATGAACTGTGGCCGCTCGTTGCTGCTCTTGCTTCTGCTTGAGCACGACATTATTGAGAATCACGTCCTCAAACAAAGTCGCTGTTCCCGATCGACTGTCCAGAATAGGTAATCGGAACGCCAATGCTTGAGTGTCATCTTTGAACAAGCCAGTCGAGCCCGTCGAGGGAAGAGGCAGACCAAAGCGCGATGCATGGTTCGAGTATGCACCCTTGTCCCCCAGGTGAGAGACGAGGAAGTCATCGTCGTTGGGCCGTATGCCGAAGAGTGGCATCGCGGGCTGACGACGGGGACGGAGTGAGCTCAAGCGTCAATCGAGGCGCGTTGGGATCTGATCGGGGACGGTAAGTCCAATCACGTGACACCGGAATGGAGCGAAAGCAGGTCGAGTCTGGCGAGCATGGTCCTCGCCAAGACTTCTGACTTTACATGGTATACAATGCAATATCTATGGCCTCTTTCAGGTGCTCTATTACCAAACCCTGAGCCCAGGTCTACCCGCAACTCTTCTCCGACTAAGGCCACTCCCAATCCTTCGCTGTTCTCCCCTCTTTGACCATCCCATATATCGCCCCACAACTCTGGTCCACCAACTGCGTCATCGAAAGTTCACTCGCTTCCAAGAGATTCACACCCGAGATGATATTAGGGTCTATGGTCCCTTTGTTGATGTCGCCATTCGTGAAGAGTTTTTTGTGCGCTTTTTCGTAGGCGGGCCATACGATTTGATCCTGTGCATTCAGGAATTGTACAAATCAGTCTCGAGGTACTGGATGAGATGTGGTTGATCAGACGGACCCAATACCCTGGTGGATCCTACCGTAAGAGAGTGTAGCTCGGCGTCAGCAATCGGGATGCTCCAACGATCAAGCAGGGATCAAGCAAACTCACTGTCCATAGTGCTCCCTCTGGTTCGGATTCAACTGAACGTCAGCAACCCAAAGCATCAACGACAAGTACACGCGAATCATCATCGTCGGACCGGCTCGGAGCAAGCAGGCGGGCGGCTAAAGGAGGGTTTTCGATGCTCACCTGCAGTATGCTGTTTCAAGCCAAGAGATAGCAACATCAGCAACCACATACCTAAGTCACGTACTCAATTTCAACCCTTCCATCCTGCCCCACGACTCACGTAACCATTCCTCTCCTCCCTCCGCTTCTTGAGCGTCTGATACCCCTCCCTGACGAAAATCCTCACATCAAACTGCCTGACCGATTGCTCATCCACGAGCATCAAGAACCCATCCGCGATGATGTACTTGACTACATCATCCCCCTTCCCACCCCCGACTTCCTTCTGTAATGCAGCGAACTTGTCGATCCATCTTGCTCGCGTTGCTTCGTCTATCGGTACGGGAATTTGGACGTTGAATGAATCGTGCGAATAATGCGCCTCGGGGAAAGCACCGTCATGGTCCCGGATGTATTGCAACGTTTCCCTTTGTCGATCCCATTCGATACTGCACATTTCAACCACCCCGTTCTTATCAGCACCTTCCCCATCCCCAAGTCTTTAAAATCGCGTTGAAGGAGACGTACGCTCCGTCCGGATCATCCCAATCCTGCACCCCATGCACAGGGTGTATCGGCACCTTCTCAGCGGGTGGGGCAAAATCATCTTGGAAGAGACTGGTCGAATTGGGCAAGATTTGGGCGAGGTGTTTGGCGAGGGTTGTTTTGCCTATGAGAACGAGAGGAATCGGAAGTGGTTAGGATGCAGAAAGCGAGCAGGGAAGGGATTATAGGTTGGGTTTGTGCGTACCTGAACATGTCGGACCGCCAATGGCGATGATGTAGAGTCTTGTGGGCATGGGTGCGGGAGGGATTGCTCGCTGCGGGGTTTCGTAGTCGCTGGATGAATGCGGAGTTATCGACCAGCGAGCACGTGGGTCTTCTGATCCTCGTGGAGGAGCCGTGGGGATGCCTTGATGCGTAGCGAAAAGGCTTGGATCGAGTAAGCACAGTCTATAAGGTGGTCAATCACTTCTGTGGTCCCAAGACCAACGAGAGTAGCCGAATCGACGATACGAGCTGAGTGAGTAGAGAGACGTGACCAGACGAAGGAAAGCGCGCGTCGCGCCAACACCCCCCCGATCATGCATCATGACTCGGCCTGACTCGATGGACAACCACGCTCCGGCAGCTTGGCACAAGGAACAGTGAAAACAAAATTACTGCTTACAGCACAGACTCCAGGAACTGAACCAAGGTACACATAAAAAATTAAAAAATTAAGAGACGAGGTCCATATGATAATCCCATCCATGAGTCCATGCGACTAATCCCCCCCGCCGTTGAAATTGCCGAACGGTCTCGGGACAAGTTGTCCAGTCAAAGAGTCATGGTGATTCCGTAGATATGCAGCATTGAAACTATGCACCGGATCCATCCCGTCCAAAGGATGCATCGAAAGTATCGATCCTCCCCCGTCAAGTGGATGATGTTGTTGAGGCTGAAAAGCTAGCGGCCAAATTGACGGATAACTCAAGTGCCCGTGCGGCGCCGGCGGCGCTACGGGCCTCAGAATCGCTGTCGTCGTCGCTGGACTCGAGCCCGATATTGATGTGGGGAGAAAGCCGCGTTGTTCTTGCTGCTGCTGGTGGTGGTATAAGGCGGCGGCTTGTTGTATTCGAACGAGTTGATACGGTGAGAGCTCGTACAAGTCCGGATGATCGAGGACGTAACAGTAACGCGCCCCCGTCGCACCTAGAAAGAAAAAGAACGGAGGTTGTCTCGGTGAGTTTCGGAGTTTGCGTATTTAACCGAGTTTTGTTGGACTAGTCCGCGAGCCGGCGAGCAAAAACAACTCCACCTTTATCCGAAGAAGAGAAACCAACGGCGACATCGATTGCCAAAAGCTCGGCGTACCCCTGATCGATGAAGACAGGAGGAGACATTGTGCGCTCCGCGCTCGAGCCCGTGCGTGATTCCGGAAAGTACGGCCCGGAGTTGCAGGAGAGAGCGAGCGACATCGGGCCCGAAGGAGCGCCAATCGGAGATCCGGAGGAGCTTGTGAATGACTGACCTGGTTCAAAAGGCATCATCATGGACGGTGGATGTGTAGCCAGTGTTGAAGGATGGTGTTCGAACTCGACTCGAAGGAGCGGGAGGTGGTGGCCCGCGACGTCGTCGAGGTTGCCGGAGAGCAATCCCAAGTCGTCCGAAACGACGTCGTAATCCTCCCGTCGACGTACCGCCACTCCGGCTTGATCGTCGTCGAAGACGTCGTTTACGTGCGCGCTGCCGCTCACGGACCCTCTCGTCGCGAAGTCAATTTCCGAGCTCCTGCTCACGGGCACCCGCACCGGTCCGGCCTCTGCCATATCCGAGGGATGTTCCCACACCGAAGCAGGTGGATCGACATTGGTGTTGATGTAGAACCATGTTCGGTCTAATTATTTGAGCAAACGAGGTGTTGCCCCCGAAAGCGAATCCCAACCAGGTCGTCAGCTCCCGATTCGACGGGTTCAAGCGTAATCCGCTGGTCGCAGCCTCGCAGGAAAGTTAACACCCACATCTTTCGTTCCACTGCGTCATCCATCCCGGTGGTAAAGGTCGAGGATCCATCGCACTCGATTCAGCACTCATCCTAGGCGAGGGCGTGCCCCCCAATGAGTTTGGAAGCCCGAACTCTGGCAAGCTTGGTCGTGGTCGGTCGTTCAAGGGGAAACGGAGGAGCGCGAAATGTAGATAAAAAACCGGGGTTTGCATTTCGAATCTTCGTCCTTCGGGCATCATAAAGGGGTCGACTCGAGAGACGCGCGGGCCTCGTTCAAAGTTGGAGCTTATAAAAGTGAAAACGTCCTAAAAGTGCTTTTCCAGCCGAACACGCCCTTAGTTCTGATCGCTTAAATCCGTGGACTTGAGAGGCATCGTCGATCGCATGAAGCTAAAAGCCCCGGAAACTAAAAGCATGGTCCTCGTCGGAAATGCTGGCGCTAGTCTGAGCCCAGTACTCTTTGTCTCTTTGTACCGACATCAGCTGGTCGTTCAGTATTTTTTATGACATTACATTCGCAAAGGGCATTGCAAAACAAGCACAAGATATTCCGAGGAAGACGAGGGTGGCGGGGCGACCAGTTTTTTTCCGCAGCCGACAAGGCGCGCGAGGCGATGGGGGGAATAGGAGAGAGGAGAGGACGAAAGGAGACCGCAGCAGGCGGAACGAGATCCCGGCAATCATCGTTGCCAACTCGACTTGCTTGAATAACGCGACGCCGAGGTGCTCGCGTTGGCGTTGGACGAGCTCGATCCGGCGGCCGCGTTGCCAGGGCGCGCAGCAGCCGGGGAGGTGGGGCTATAAGATGGGGAGGTAGGGCCTGAAGCGGAGAGCACACAAGAGGTCAGCGGCTCCGCCTCGGAGGACCTGAGACGTGCCAATTGTACGCAGGCAATGACTGACTGTATTGCGGTGACGTCGGGGAGTACTGCGGCGACGTGGGCGAATACTTGGGGCTCGTCTGAGTGTAGGAGAATTTGCTCAGTCAGTCTTGGAAACGACAGAGCGACCACCTCGTCATGGAAAAATCACACTCACGGGACTGTAAGCTGGCGAAACTGGGGAATAGGTCGGGCTCGTGGGGGAGTAACGAGGAGAGGTCTGTGAGAAAAGATGCGCAACGCGTCAGCGACCGTAGCAGTCGCAAACAGGTCACCTCGGGAGCGAAGAAAGCGCACGGGAGAGTACTGCGGCGAGGTCTGCAAGCGAAGGATCAGGATACCTAGTGTCAGCAGTGATAACTTTAAAGAGGTCGGGAATGATCACTATCACTTACAGGTGAGTACTTGGGACTCGAAGGGGAGAACGAAGGACTCGTCGGCGAATACCTCGGCGAGGCAGGGCTAAACGACGGCGACGAAGGGCTGAACGAAGGCGAAGCCGGGGAGAAGGATGGACTCGCAGGCGAGAACGAGGGCGACGAAGGACTCCAGGCCGGAGAAGCGGGGGAGAAGCGCGGGGACGCCGGTGACATGTTAATCATCGGCGATGTGGGCGAGTACGACGGTGACGTTGCCCCACCTCCCGCAAGTCGATCAACCCAAGGCGATTGAGGCGCGTACCCAGCAGGCGACCGACCTCCGAGCGCACCACCTGGTGAGCGAGGGTTGTAGCCTGGCGAGACAGGCGAGTAGCCAGGGAACGGCGAAGAGGGCGAGTACCCAGGCGAAGCCCCACCACCGAAGGGCGAAGCGCCTCCGTAAGCAGGAGATGCGCCACCGTAGATCGGCGTCAATCCTCCGCCTTGGTCGTAGCCTGCCGACGAGTCGTACAGGGGCGAGAAGTTGGCCAGACCATCCATGGGGACATGCATCGGCGTTCGACTGTCGTTCGCATCAGCGTACGGCGTCATTCCTCCTCCACCCGGCGTCAAGCCACCATCGTTGCCGTAGGCGTTCATGCCGGCCATGGGCAATCGATGATCGATGACGACCTCCTTGAGCATCTCCATATCAAGCGAGAGCTCGAACGCACCCGTCCCCATCGGCGCGACTTGGCCAAGCAAAATGTTCTCCGCCACACCGGTGCAGTAATCGATCTCACCCGTCGCCGCGGCTTCGAACAAGATCTCGACCGTCTCTTCAAACGAGCACCGCATGAGCGCACCCGTGTCGGATCGATTGATACCGTGACGCGTGATGGCCATGAGCGAGCCTCGGTTCGTCATGATATCGGTCAACATGCTCAAATGACGGTAGTTGACACGAGAACCGTCGAACTCGATGACGTTGCGCAACTCGCGCAGGACCGAGGCACGAGCGGCTTCGATACCAAGCACTTGCAAGACTTCGACGCACGAGTTGGACACTGTCCGTGTGGGGTCGACACCGTCGACGCACAAGACCTTACGCAAGTTAATGCCGTCGGTTTCGAGCACCCACTCGGTCGGGTTGTCGAACTCGCCCGATTCGGTGATGACGTTGCGCTTGTGCTGCAGCATGAACACACGCTCGATGCCCTCGACACCTCGCAACGAGATCGTCGACAACATCGACGCCTCGAGCTGCTTCAGGAAGATGTCCTCCTCGGCGTCCTCGGCCTCTTCAGCGCCATCCTCCTTGTCTCTGCCTTCCTCGTTCAAAGCTCGGCAACGAATGACGAGCTTCTCGGCGTTGTCTTCGGACCAGATAACGAACAAGTCCTGTTCAAACACTTCGGCGATCTTGCCCGCCACGAACGACATCTCGAGCTTCTTGTCGAGCATCTTGGCGCGGTCAAGCTCGAACCTCAACAACCAAGGCGACTGACGATGCAAGTTCGCTTCGACGTCCTCGTCGGGGATCGCGAAGAAGGCCTCGACGAATTCGATATCATCGGTGATGACGGTCGTGTTGACCTCGGGGTCGTAGATGATCTCGGTCGAGGCCGTGATCGTCTTGAGCGTCGTGTACGACAACATCGTCTGCACCTCCTTGGCAAGATCAATCTCGCGAGCGATCTCGGGTTGGAGGTACACCGTCATCGACGGCGTCTTGAGGTTCACGGCGACGTTGATGATTTCCTTGAGACGCGGTACACCGAGCGTCACGTTCTTGGACGACACACCGGCGTAATGGAACGTATTGAGCGTCATCTGCGTCGCCGGTTCTCCGATCGATTGCGCCGCAAGCGTACCGCACATCTCACCCGGCGCCGCGAGCGAGGCCTTGAACTTGGACTCGACCTCTCCCAGCACCCACTGGAACGCCTCTTGATTCAGATGGTGCTCCTCGATAACACGTCGAACGGCAAAGTTGGACCGCAAGAAGATGTTGAACAATAAGGTCGCGTTCGCCTGCGCCTCCTCGACCAATCGACCCGAACCGCGCACGACGACCAACCGCTCGAGCAATGCCGCGACGTCGCGCAGGATGACCTCGGGGTGCAGGTCGCTCGGTTTCCGGAAGTCAATGTGGAAGATCTGCTGCGCGTTCTGGATCGTGCGACGCACATTGACGGGCAAAAAGACGGTCGCGTCACCGTTGGGGAAGATGAACTCGCGCAACATCTTCCGGTCCTCCTTCAACTGCTCGTACTCGTCATCGAGCAAGGCCTGCACCTGCTCGTAGTCGTCCTGATCGATCAAGCCGACCTGCAGCGCACCGCTGCGGAACGTCCACTTGCGATCCATGACATCGAGGCGGTACCGCTTCTCGAAGCGCTCGTCCGATAACCGAATCGGGTCAATGACTTGCTCCTCGATGAAAGCACCGTCCATGCCGTCTTCACCGTACACGAACTGCACGACGTCGCCGAGCGAGTTGCGTACGGTGCCATCGTATGCAACCATGACATCTTCGAGCGCCTTGACGAGACGACGTTGGATGTACCCCGTCTCAGCCGTCTTGACGGCCGTATCGATCAATCCTTCTCGTCCGGCCATGGCGTGGAAGAAGAACTCTTGCGGTGTCAAACCTCGCAAGTACGAGTTTTCGACGAAACCCCTCGCTTCGGGCGAGTAATCGTCCTTGGTAAAGTGGGGCAAAGTACGATGCTTGAACCCAAACGGCACACGTTTGCCCTCGACAATCTGTTGCCCTACACAAGCCGACATTTGCGAGATGTTGATGAACGATCCTTTCGAACCGGCCACGACCATCTGCTTGACGTTGTTGTCCCCCTTGAGCGACTTTTCGGCCGAGCGACCGGACGAATCACGCGCCGAATTGAGCGCCTTGTTGACCTTGCTCTCAAAAGATTCTCGGATCGACATACCGGGCTCGGGTTCGAGCTTGTCCTCTTGCGCCATCTGGATGATCTCCGCAACTTGGTTCTTGGCTGCGTCGATGAAACCCGTGATGGCCTCCATGGTCCCCTTGTCAGGAACGGTATCCCCAATCCCGATCGAGAACCCATTGTGCAACAACCAATAGTTGACGACTTTTTGTACACCCGAGAAAAAATCGCGGCACACCTCGTGACCCTTTTCACGGAAGATGATGTGGATGATACCACCTTGGGAAGCGCCGACGGTCTTTTTGTCGACGATGCCGTAGATGATCTCGCCGTCCTCGATCCACATGCCGTTGTCCTCAACGGGGTTCGGACTGGCCGGATCGGGCGCGCGGTACAAATTAATCCCTTTCGGGATGCACATCGACAAAATCTGCTTGCCCGTCCACAGCTGCTTGGGTTTGAGGATTGCGGGCGGAGGGATGATGCCATCCCATTCCGGAACCCACAGCAGGATATTTTGGATAAAGTCGCGATCCATGAAGCAATCACGGAGGGTGAACTTGCGCACACCGCACAGCGTGTCTTGCACAATACCCATGACGGGCTTGTTGGCTTGCGGTGAGATGATATTGCGAGGGACGGCGCAGATCTGCATCAACTCGGCTCGCGTCTCTTCCGATTGCGGGACGTGCAAGTTCATTTCGTCACCGTCGAAACTGCGCAGTCAGAACATAACACATTGTCAGCCTTGATGCAGCCTCATCAGACACTCTCCTCGCCCGGAAGAGCGTACTCGGCGTTGTAAGGTGACTGTGAAGGTGAGATAGCAGGGACTATTGGTCAGCAACTAGCTCGAGTCGCATCCAGTAAGGCCACTTGCATGTACTCACCGTGACAGAAAGGTTGAGTCGGAACGTCGAAAATGGCATCAACTTGACCCGATGGGCCATCATGGACATTTTGTGCAAACTCGGCTGTCGATTGAACAGGACCAAATCGCCATCCTTGAGATGACGTTCGACGATCCACCCAAACTGCAACGCCGTGTCGGCGCGCTTGTTGTACCGCAAATCGATGCGATCACCCGTATCACGCACGATGTACCGCGCTCCGGGGTACTCGTTCGGCCCGTTACGCACGAGCTCTTGCAAGTACGAGATGTTGTACGGCGTCACACGTTCGGGGTAGGTCAAATTGCGTGCGATCGAAAAGGGGACGCCGACCTCGTCAAGCGCCAAATTGGGATCCCCCGTAATGACCGTTCGTGCCGAGAAATCGACACGTTTACCCATGAGGTTTCCTCGCAGTCGACCTTCTTTGCCCTTCAGTCGCGCTCGGATCGACTTGACCGGTCGACCAGATTTTTGCATCGCCTGCGGCTGCCCCGCAATGTCGTTGTCCATGTAGGTCGCGACGTGCCATTGCAGCAAGGTCTCGAACTCGGCAATGACGTGATTCGGCGCTCCCTCTTCCTCGAACTTGCGCAGGACCTGGTTCGCACGGATAATTTCGGCTAGCTTGTAGGTCAAATCGTCCTCGCCTCGCATCGCACCTCCATCGACGGCGATCGAAGGTCGGACCGGTGGTGGGGGAACGGGCAGGACGGTGAGGATCATCCATGCAGGGTGCGCCTCGAGCGGGTTCATACCCATGACCTTGAGGTCCTCGGCGGGGATCTTTCGGAACAAGGCGTTGGCCATGGTGGGTGTCAGAGGTTTACGGTCCGGTTGCATCGGATTGCCGTCCTGAAAAATGGGGCAAGAGAGTCAGCATGATGAAGAGAATGAACCCCAACGACCGTTTTCCTGATGAGACGCACCTCGTCCTTCCCTTTCGAGTAGACCATAATCAACTTCAACCCCTCCCTCCTGATCTGCGGCTGCTGGTGCCCACACCCTCCATGTCCCCTAACAGGTTCCTCCCCTTCCGGTACCGGTTCACTCGGATCGATCGCGGCATCCATCTCGCACACGTTCTTGGTCTTGACGAGCGAGTGCACGATCGCGAGCCGCTTCTTGGGGTCGCGCACGAAGCGCACGACTTCGGCCAGGCGGGGGTCGAGGTGCGGCGACGACTTGAGTTTACCGCACAGGACGCAAATGGATTCGGTGATCTTTTTGCACTTGTTGATGAAGCCTGGTCGGTGGAAAAGCGGAGTCCGGAGTTAGGGGCGACGTTCACGCGCCAATGACGAAAGCATCAACCAGCAGACTGGAGGCAAGCACGTACCGACATGGAACACGGCCTTGCTCAACTCGATGTGACCGAAATGGCCGGGGCAGTCGGCCATGCCTTCGCCACATGTCGCGCACTTGAAGTTGCGGTCGATCGTGCCCATGCGCGGATCAGACAATCCTCCCGGTTTCTAATCGACGAGGCCACAAAGGCATCGCAGCCATGGAAGAAGACCCAAACAAAGACAAGAAAAGAACGAGAAGAAATGTGCTAAGCCCAATTCGATGAAGTGGCAGAGCACGACAAGGAAAGGGAAAAGGGCTTACGGGACGCTGGTTGCCCTCCTCGTAGGTCTCGGGATACTCGACCTTGCATACCGAGTAGGCCTTGATCTCTTCAGGGCTTAGGATACCGAATTGGATCGTGTGCGCCTTTCGCACGGGGCTGTGGGGGCGTAGGGCGAGAGAAAGTGTGTGTGTCAGGTCATGCAGTAATGAACAGGCCGTGAGCGCGTTCGTGGGTGGGTCGTGAGCCGATGATGGAGGCGGGCCGGCAGCCAGGTGCGCGGGCGTGGGAGTGGCCGTCGACGCGGGCCAGCGGCAGTGGGTGGTGCGCGGTCCCGACAGCGGGAGGAGCGAGGCGAGCGGGTGGCGACAGGGACGTCGCAGGCAGGCGAGCACTCACGCCTCAGAATGAGCCAACCCGTTACTCATGATGAACACGGGTAAGGCGCTTGATCAAGGGTGGGATGGGATGTAGGCGGATCCAGCGAGGTGGGCTGGCGTAGACAGCGGATCCAAGGGTGACTTGGGGTTGCTGGACTCGCGTCGTCGTCGTCACTGGCGTTGTCGTGTACGTCCAATGAGCGTGTCGACTAGACCCGAAGCACGAGATACACCGGTCGATACGGCCTAGATCGATCGTCGAGCAGGTGTGGGTGTCGTCAAGTCGTAAGGGGATGTGGTCCCGGTAGGTCGGGACGGTCCAACGCGCAACGCAACCGCCACAGAGTCGACAGGAGCACGATGCGGGCGGCGGGCGACGATCACGGAGGGCTGGGGTGTATGCCAACTACGACAACACAAACGACAGCCAAGTCGTCGGTGCGAGGTAAGCGGTGCAGGAGGGAACAGGGCTAAGCGTGGTCGGAGCCGCCGCGCGCCATTCAGCCCAAGCGCCGTAAGCAGCGACTAAGCAGGAAATAGGCGGCGAATAGGCGTGGATTAGCCCGTGCCCGTGGAATAGGCGCCGAATAGAGCCCTCTTTCCTCTGTTCCCCCTGATCCTCTCTGAACGAACCGGGGCCTGGCGCGAACAACCATGTCCATCATCAAATGGCACAGACTACCCGTGACCCTAATCGAACTCTCCCAATCATGTCTCACCCCTCAAGCTACCTCCGCATCTCGCTCGCTCCCGATCCGGTCCTCCCTACGCGGCCAAGGTCACGCCCATCGTCATTGCTCAACCACATCCACGCCGTCCACGGCTCAGAAACCGACCAAACTCCGTTTCGCTCCTTCCCCTACGGGATATCTCCATCTCGGTGGTCTCCGAACGGTCCTCTACAACCATTTACTTGCTAAAAGACTCGGCGCAACTTGGGCCCTGAGGATCGAGGATACCGATCAGGTCCGTAGAGCCCCCCCCCCCGAATCTCATACGAGTAGGGTTCAGAGCTGACACAAGGTCGTTCCTCCCCCTGCTTGCGCTAATTTGAACAGACTCGGTTCGTCCCAGGTGCTGTCGAGAGCTTGATCAAGACCCTTCGATGGGCCAAGCTGGACTACGATGAAGGTCAGCGCAAACGATTCCGAGAAAGAACTTTCCGCCAGAGATTGATCGCGCATGAGATCACTCTCTCTGGCAGGACCTTACCGAGATGGTGGAAACGGGCCATATCATCAATCAGAACGAAAGCATATATACGACGCCTCCTTACAAGCCTTGATCGACGTACGTCCTTCCAAGTTCTAGCTCCGAACCCGAACAGACCCCCACCTGACCAACCGAACCCCCACCACACAGTCCGGCAAAGCGTACCACTGCTTTTGTACGGCCGAACGACTCGCATCGACGCGCAAGCTGTTACAAAAACAGGGTAGCAACGCGACGTATGATCGTAAGTGCTTGGGATTGAGTAAGGAGGAGGTCCAGGCCAGATTGGATCAAGGCGAAGCGAGTGTCGTTCGGTTCAAGGTCAGAATCCCATCAACCTTTGGCATCCCTGACTGTACTCACGCTCCCTCTTCATACCTTCTCAGAGCTCAAGTGGTGGTATGACCCAGCACGACCTCGTCTACGATACCATCACCTACCCTTCTCTACCCATCGAAGATTTCGTCCTACGAAAATCGGAGGGACTGCCAACCTATCATTTCGCGAGCGTGGTTGATGATCATTCGATGGGGGTGACTCACGTCTTACGTGGGGAGGTCAGCAACACCATCTGATCGTAGAGTGTTCCACTTTCAAAAGTTCGCTGACGCCCCTCGTCTCGTTCGTGATAGGAATGGCTGCCCTCAACACCCAAACACCTCTCCCTCTACTCAGCCTTGGGTATCGACCCTCCCCAGTTCGCTCATCTTCCTCTCTTGGTCAACCAAGATGGGTCCAAACTCTCAAAAAGAGCAGGGGACGTAAGAGTGGAAGAATATATCGTACGTGCGATACCTCTCTCCTCTTTACCATCATGGAGGAACTGAGGATGGACTTGATAAATGATCGAATAGGACAAGGGCTACGAACCCGAAGCGTTGTTGAATTTCGTCGCTTTGATGGGTTGGTCGCCCCAAGCCACAACTTCGACCAACGTTGATGCGTCGGGTCAAGAAGGACATGTGCTCACGATGGAGGAGATGATAAAACGTGTACGTCTTGTTCGCATTCTTTCTCGGAGGGGTGAACAACTCCTGACGCGTGCTTTGCACGACGCTAGTTCTCCCTCGAAGGCGTCAATAAGAATCGCTCGACGATGAATTTGAGCAAGTTGGAGTATCTTAATCGAGAACATGTCAAGCTGAAATTGGGGGAGAAGGAAGGGAGAAAGGAGATGGTGGAGAGGTTGAAAGCGAATGTAGAGCGGGAGATTGGGGATGCGTGAGTTCGCTGGATGGTGGAGATAAGTGGGGTGAATGAAGAGCTGATGGGTTGTGTTCTCATTTCGTGTGTAGAAAAAAGACGGACGATCCGGTCTATTTGGGACAGGTGATCGAGGCTTTAAAGGTCAGTTCATCTCCCTTGCTTTGATTCTGGACCATCGCTGAATATGATTGATACCATCGAACTTGACAGGAACGCCTCCACACGATCCACGACATCCCTCGACTAGGACGTTACTTTTTCTCCCCGCCTGATTACACGACCAAATTGGCGCGTCAGATGGCCAAGAACGTGCCTTTGTTGATCTATCGTACGTCTTGCTCAAGCACTCTGAAACTCCTTCGAGGCCTTGCTCATCTCGGCACGCTGCGCCCAACAGGCGAGACACTGTCTTCTACGATCGAGTTACTGCAATCCTTACCCGACGAAGCCTGGATTTGGTCTTCCGAGACGCATCACAAGATGATTGAGACGCTCAACACGCTCGTCAAAGCGGGAGGGAGTAGTAAGAACGTAATGACGTCGCTTCGGCATGCGTTGACGGCGACCAAGGTGAGCAGCTTCCTCCATCCTCTTAAGAGGGGTTCAGAAAGCTGATGCGTTTTTCGTGGCGCGTGGGGTGCTTCTCTCTCTCTCTCTCTCTCTCTCTCTCAGGTGGGTGCAGGTGTCCCCATGACGGTCCTGACGTTGGGAAAGGAGGAAAGCTTGGCTCGATTGCAGCATGCGCTCGAGGAGAGGGCTGGGGAGTGAATTAAAATCACAAAGTCAAGCCGGTTGAACAAGGTTGAGAACGTGTCAGCGTTCGATCGACCCTGTCCCATGAAAAATCCACGTCAAAAGACCCAAAGCGATCCGTAGAGAAATCAGATCGTAACACGCCACACCCAAGAGAAAAGATCAAAGACGAGAATATGGTTGGGGCCGCTTAGGAACCAGCAAGAGACGAAAAGCCTCTGATGAAATCCGTACCCCCGCTTCATCCCATCTGTCCCCCTGCTCGGATGTGGGGTGGTTACCGCGTAAACAGTAAGTTTTGGCCCGTCTAAGATTGTGTCGCTCATTCGATTGGCGCCTGATCTCACCGGAGGCCCCACACAACGTCGAAGTTGGAGTGGGGTGGGGTGGACCAGGCCCATTCATCGACGTACAAGGATGATATAAAGACGTCATCATGTTTCTAGGGTGCTTTGGAGGTCGGGATGAGACGAAGGCAGGGATAGGGGTTGCTCACCTTGAGGGAGGGGGTGAAATGGTGCGACTGTCACGACGGTGCGGGGCAGAGGAGGTGCGCGTCTGGATCGCCGCAGAGACGCGTCGTGCCAGCGTCTGGTCGCGCAAGGCCCAAACGCAAGCCGAGCGTCGAGCGATCGCGCCAGATCGCGCCCAACAAGCAACACTTGATGGTGCGAAACCCCGGCACGAAGCCTCGCTTTGGACCCGTGCACATTAGTCCCTGTACACCTCTCAACCCCGACACCACACACACACACACCCCGACCCGTATCCGACTTTGTACGACGACACCTGGCGTGTTTTTTTCATTCCCCGTCTCTTCTCCATCTCACGAGCGTGCGCCAGGCTTGCTGCGACGATCACACACCACCACCACCCAGCGCGCGTCCGCGTACGACCGCCGCCGCCCAGCGCCAGCGCCGACGCAGCAGCACTCAACCGACGACGCTCCGACCGAGCAACGCCAGCGAGCATTGCCAGCGTCCTGACCCATCACGACACCCCACCACCCCACCCGCATCTGAACGAACCACACCAGAGCAATGTCAACCGCGACGATTGAGACCTCGTTGAGCTTTGGCTCGTACGACTGGATCTGTACCCAGGCCGCCTTGGTCGTTTGTCCACTCGTGGGAAGTTCGACCTCGGGTGGCTATGGCATCTCCCCAACGTGCTATGCGCGCAATGTCGAGATTGGCACCACGCTCATATTCCAACCGGGTAAGCGACCACTTGGCGTTCACTCGCAACGAGCGCAGAGTGGCTGATCGACTGACGTAAACCGTGGCGCACGCCTTCCTCAGCCACGAGCTTCCTGCACATTACCGCGCTCGGCATGGTCGCCGTCATGATCCTCCACATCCGAGCCAAATACACCGCCGTAGGCAGGAAGGAGATCGTCACCTTTTTCTACCTCTACTTTGTCGTCGAGCTTCTGTCCATCTTTCTCGACTCGGGCATCATCCCTTCTTCGTCCACCGTTTATCCCGTCAGTTGGGCGTTTCTCCCTTGACGCGTCGCAGGCTCTAGAGCGACCCGTTCGGCAGGCATCAGGCAGTCTGGTCCCGCTGACACTTTCCCTCTTGCTCTGGCAGTGGTTCGCGGCCATTCGTCTCGGCTTGATCTGCGCCACGTTCTGGTCCTTGCTCTGGAATGGCTTTGTCGGGTTCCAGCTCTGGGAGGACGGCACACCGCTTTCGCTCTGGGTTGGTCCGGCTCTCGAAGAACGGACATTCCGAGATGGTGCAGTGATCTCTGACCGTACCCACACATTATCGTACAGTCACTCCGTTTGTCGTGCCTGGGCATCTTCCTCGTCTCGGGCTTCATCGCGATCGCGACCTTCAAAGGACTCGCATCCTTCTCACGCTCGAAACCGACCGCGCTCTGGATCGTCGAATTCATCTTCAACCTCGCGTGCCTCGTCATCTACATCGTCCTACAACTCATCCTCGTCATCCGCACCCTCGACGATCGCTGGCCGATCGGCGACATCCTCTTCGGCACGGCCTTCTTCGTCATCGGCCAAACGTTGCTCTACGGTTTCTCCGTCACGATCTGCGATGCCGTATCGCACTACATCGATGGGCTCTTCTTCTCGACATTGTGCACCTTGTTCGCGGTGATGATGGTGTACAAGTACTGGGATTCCATCACCAAGGAGGACCTCGAATTCTCTGTTGGATCCAAGCAGGCCGTGTGGGAAGTCAAGGAAAGCCTGTTAAGGGGTGATAACGACGAGGACGTGTTGGCTCATACACCGGGTGGGTATGGCGCCTATGGAGCCCAGGGGCAATCTACGTTCAACACTCAGGGCTGTAAGTACCTCGGGATCTTGTGCAATTGATCAAACGAGCACCGAAACTGATCATTCGCGTGTTTGTAATCGACCCAGATCCCCCCGTCCCTCCTCTACCTCAAAAGAGCGGCTATGGAGGCCAAGGGAATCAATACGGACAATACTAGAACTAATCATCATACTCGCCCTCACACATCACCGCCCACCCCCATGATTTGTCCAGCGTCGATCCTCTTAAAAGACACTTTCGCCTCTTTATTTCGGCGCGCTTGCTGACTCTTCGTTGACGACTTACACATACATTCGGCTTCTCATTGTTTGTATCAACTCGTTATCTCCATTGTGTTGACGCGCGTTTTCTTCGGCTTGATCTGTCTGTCCTAGCTCCACCGTGGTTCCTTACATCATTATCAGCATCTGTAACGACACCTTTTCATCATGTTCCTTTGCAGCGAATCGTGCTGGGTGACCAACTTGGTTAGCATACTGATACACCTTGATCCTTGCTGGAGAACCCGAGGACGGAGAGGGCCATCGAAGCGATCGAGCAACTCCGATCCCGGCGCGTGCTGGTCACGATGCCCGATGTCGATGATTACGCGCGCCAGAAGCGAAAGCGATAATTCTCGATTCAGCTTGACCTCAGCTTTCCTCATCCCGCTACTAATACGAACCACATCCATAGACCCTCCTCCGAAGCAGCTGAAAGCAATATGGGCAAATCGGACGAGCAAGTCATTGAGGAGTTCCACAGTGAGTGCAAGAGCCTGGTGGATCGGCCGTCGTAGCGAACGTCGATGTCGATGTCGATATCGATGTGGGGGTGCAGTGGACTACGTCACGTCGTACTCGATCGGGTTCTACGATCAATAGGCATGTTGCCGCGTCGTACCTCCAGATCTTCTTTTTTTTGTAGTTCCTTACGAGAGCCCAAATTAGGCTTGCTGATCGAATCATTCGCTCAGAGTACGTGAACATGACCCCGGAAGAACTGGAAGAATGGCTCGAGACGGATGAATCGAAAGGATCGGGATGGACGGGCAATGATGGCGCGGGTGGGGAATCCGTCGGGCATGATTCGGGGAGGAAGATTGTGAGTGGGTTTTTGAAATGTTCTGAGTTGGTATTGGGTGTTGTTGCTGGAGCTTTCACTGATGTGGTAAGCCCCCCCCCCTTTTTTTTTGGTGGACGTTGTGACTGGCAGGTCAAGATCCTTCGTTCCGATTCTCAGAATCCTTCGGAGGATGAGTTGGCTCATATGCGCAAGGTAAGCGAGCCGACTTGGTCTATAAGAATCTCTACGGCCATAGACTCTAGCCGACTGTCTGTCTATACACTACCTCAGGTCTGCGCCTACTGTGCTCGTCATCTCGCGCAAGAGGGCAAGATGAAGGAGAGCAAGGATGAGGACGAATTGACCGAGACCAAGGCGTATCGCTCATTGAAGAATTGGGGTCACGACATGCTGAAGGCTTGATGATGTATGACCCGTGGTAAAGTACCCGAAGCGGTTACAAGTCGGAGAGAACGATTGGAGCTTGTACGAAGAGGCTGAAACGAAGAAAGGGGCTCAAGCTTGTCGCGAAGTAATTGTGAATGCAACGGAGGATGTTCGAAACGATTTCTAGTCGTCGTGTGGAGGTATGTAAACGTCCAAAGAGCCTTTGAAAATTCGTCTGCTGGTGTTGATCAGGAGTGCTCGGACCTCCAATCGCAAAATGGGGGTTGTCTCGGTCTGAAACGTTCTTTACGCGGCGGCCGTGGCTGTGGGTGTTCGCCGGTTCGGTTCGCCTTCATTGCCTCCTCCACCGAGCGTCTCCGTGCACGACTTCGCTTTCTCGTTCCCTTTGGTTCTCCTTCTACGCATCCCTCCACCTCGAGGAAACCGATGTCACGACCTTCTTACGACGCACGAACGACACGACCTACTTCGTCCCATCTGTCACGGGAATACTCCTCGGCCGACGTGTACACCTTGTCCAAGGAGAACCCGTCGGACGCCGAGTTGAGGTCATCGGATCGTTCGCCGCGACCGCCGGTTGACCAATCTAGACCGACGGCGTCGAGCGCGACGTCGACGTCCACTCCGAGGATTTCGACCTACCAGGACGCTGATGAGGAGGACGATGAAGACGAGGGTGGTTGGACTACCACTTATGATGACTTTGTTCCACGTCGAGCGAGTACGATGTACCAACCTGGGATGGGCCACATCGCTTCGTACGTTATTGAACAACTTGAGAGGCGGCCGTCGCTCGACTAGCGCCGTTGCCAAGGTTGTTCAGTCGCTGGATTCCATTGTAGTGACACTTGGTTTGATTACATTTATTTATTACTCGGAATGAATTAAACAGATCCACATCCAAGACGAACATGCTCGAAACGGTACAACAACCCATCTTGGCGACGCACGACTGGTCAATCGGAGAAAAACGAACGGACTGGGGCAAGCGTGGTTCGAGCCGAGGCGAAAACCCGCGCGCTGTCCCACCGCTCAAGGCCAAGGTGAAACGAGTCAAAGGTTTCGTGGGCAGGCATTGGAAGTGGATGCTTGCTATTGTCCTGGCTTTGATCGTAGTGTGAGTCCCCTCGGTGCGATCGATCGGGGCAGTCCCATGTGGCGGGCGGAGAATTGCTGAAGCCGAGCTGCGAAAATCATGTCGACAGGGTCGCCTTGATACTCTACTTTCTTCTGCCTCGAGTGCCTGGTGTCGACTTCCAGGGTTCGAATCCGATCATCAAGACGAGTACAGTCGCACAGACCTCCTCCAGTCCGGCATTCTTTTACTTCACCTCGGATCTCCTCGTCAATAGTGAGTGAAGCTCCTGATTTCTGCTCAGGCCCTGGTCGGCGAGAGTGACGAACAGTTCTGACGTGGACTGGGATAAACTTCGCAGTCGACGCCTCGGCGAGTTACATTCCTATTATCTTTTCGATGTTTCAGGTGCACCTTTCATTGCAAGAGACGGGAAAAATCATTGCTCAGGGGCCACGAACAGGGATTAAGGTCAATGGCAAAACTTCGACGATCTACCAAGTCAGTTTTGTGCAGCGCGTTTTGAGCTAGGACAATAACTCCCGTCAAAGGATGTGTAAGCTGATCATTTCATACCATATAGATACCTCTGACGTGGTCCGGTAATATGTCGGTCTCGGAGCCCACCTGTAAGTGAAATTGTCAATGACGCCGTACGATGCGGGACTCGCTGCGGCAGTGTCGTGCTCACGGCGCTCGATCGACTGTTTTCCCCTGCAGTCAAAGCCGTCCGACAAGCATGCCAAACCATTTATCCGACGACGACGCGCCCAGGTCTGAACCTCACCATGTCCGTCAAAACGAAACTCATAGGCCTGATCGGCACCCACCACACACACCCCGTCTCGATCGACAGCGTGCCTTGCCCGATCCAGTTCCCTGGTAATAGTAGTTGATGTTCCCGGATGACAAGTTTCTTGGTATTTTTTGGTTGACGATGATGAGGCAGTGCTTACTTTTGATGCTAATTTGTGTACGGTCGGGAGCCGAGAGCCCCTCTCTGTAAATCGCTACTCCTGTCCGCATGCCCACAAGCACATTCGAATTGATCATATGCGATAAAGGACAACTGTATGACGACCGGATGACGACAATTGAGAACAATAAAAGAACCAAGGAGAACCCCCGCCCTAGAAGAGAGAAAAGGTAGGAAAAGACAAGAAAACCACAGGTGCGAAGACGGCTACGTATTGGCTGGCGGTAGCTTTGTTAAACGGGCAACAAGACCTTGACGCCGAAGTACTCGCGGTGTTGGTACAGCTTGCCAGGGCCGGCTCCGCACGCATCTTGTACTTCCTAACCTTCACGTCTATCAGACCTCGCTCGTCCGATAAATATTCCTCGAGAGGCGCCTGAAAATTCTGATCAGCTCGTGCCGACGGCCCGGTGTGGCTCGGCTGGAGTGTATTTGCATACCCGAGGCTACCTTGATAAGTAGGTGGAAACAAAACCAAAGTGGTCCCGTGGTGTTGGGGCAGGTACAAGATGATTTTCGTTCCCGCGGAGGTGGGCGGCGATAAAGACAGGGGCTGTCTCTGCCTCACGTCTGCACTGCAGCACCTGAGCTCGCAGCAAAGGAGGGTTCTGGTAATGCATTCGGTTTGAACTTGACGACTCACCAGCCACTTCACCGTCGTGCTGAGGCAGTCTGTAGGCCACTGCCGCTCTGACAGCAGCTGACTAGCTCACCTCACAGAGGGCTGAGGCTGACGAACTAACAGTAACGAGAAGCGACTGGGGCCCTCTGCGCCCAACGCGCTTCGCGCATCGTGAACTTCGCCCATACGCAACCTCGCACGTCGCCGAGTCACCAACACATCCGGAACCGTCCCCTGCTCTGCACTGTGACGATATCATCGTTGTACCCGCCCAAGCTTCATCCGGGCATCACCTTGCCCCTGTTGTAGCTGTTGGTCACCTGTACGCTGTACGCGTTCCCTCGCGTGTTCCCTCAGTCGAGCTCCTCAAACCGCGCACTTGTCACTGCTATGGCTGTGAGTCTCCCCTTCATGCCTTCTATAGTCTTTCTCGTGTCTCCGGTATCCGTACCGTGCGTTGGATGGCGCGATCAGGGGCACCATGCTCTGTTCCCCGTCGCGTTGCCAGTCGCTCGTCCGCGTCGGCTACGCAGGGTCCAAAGCATCGAGCCTTCACGTAGCTCCGGTTGCTGTACAGAAGCTGGCGACTTGGAGGATGTGGTAGCGCTGCAACGCGTCTAGAGGATAGCGGTGGCGACAGCTTCCGTGTGCATCGTCTCGCGCCGTGACGGAGGAAGACACAATCGGCTCAGACCCATCAAACCTGGTGGATGAAGCCGTTGAGTTCATGACTGACCACCGTTTCTGTCTTCTACTGCAGTCGTCCTCCTCTTCGTCGACAGGATTCGCGCCCAACCCGCAGCTGGCGCTTCGCGGCGACGACGCGGACAAGCTGAGCGACTACGTGCCCAACTCGAACGAGATCTCGCGCGTCGCTTCCCGCGTTCCCTCCGTCGGCGGCGATGGGGAGGACGAGGAGGACGAGATCGACGAGATGGAGGTCGACGATGCCGATGCCGCCGATGATGTGACCGCCAGTGGCAAGAAGGCCGCACCGGGCGCGTCGACCAAGAGCGAGCTGAAGAAGATCGCCAAAGCCGAGCAAGCGCAGCAGAGGAAGGACGACAGGCAACAGGTCAAGCAGCAGGTGCGTTTGTTGTTAGGAAAGTGTGATGACCGGGACGATGAAGCTGACTGAGCTATAAACTGCTCTCAGTTGTCCTCGAGGCGTCACGCCCAAGCTGGACTCAAGTCGGCCGATTCGATCAAACGCTTCTCCTACCTCCTCGGCCAGACTGATCTCTTCCGTCACTTTTGCGATCTCAAAGTCAGTCGCGCTTGTTCTCAGCCCACCGCGATGACCAATAGGAAAGCTGTACTGACGCAGTAGTCTGCCTTCCTCGTCGCCCTCAGGCCCAGCGTGACCCCGAGTTCGCAAAAATGCTTGCCGAGTCGGAAAAGGCTCTGACCAAAGGCAAGGGCCCCGGCAAGAAGGGCAAGAACCAATCGCGCGGCAGGAAGACAGAGAAGGAGGAAGACGAGGAGCTGCTCGCCGAGACCAAGGCCGAGGACGGCGAGGGCGTGTCGAGCGGCCCGTTCGTCTTCACCGAGTCACCGGCCTTTGTCAAGGGGGGAAAGATGCGTGACTACCAGGTCCAAGGTCTCAACTGGATGTGCGGATTGCACCACAACGGTATCAACGGTATCCTTGCTGACGAAATGGTGCGTTGCCCACCCGCATCCCTTCCATCCTTTTCCCGGCTGCATGCTGATCTGCTCCACGATCACAGGGTCTCGGAAAAACTCTACAAACGATCTCTTTTCTCGGCTTCCTTAAATTCCACCGCGGCATTGCAGGACCCCATCTCGTCATCGTGCCCAAATCGACTCTGGACAACTGGGCTCGCGAGTTTGCACACTGGGTCCCCGGTTTCAAGGTCTCCATGCTGCGTGGTGGACCCGAGGAGCGCCACGAAACGTTGACGAAGGAGATCCTGCCGCAAAACTTTGAGGTGCTCATCACTTCGTACGAACTGTGCCTTCGCGAGCAGTCGTCGCTTAAGAAGCTGGCCTGGGAATACATCATGATCGACGAGGCGCACCGCATCAAGAACGTCGACTCGATGCTGTCGCAATGCGTGCGCATCTTCGACTCGCGTGCCAGGCTCTTGATCACGGGTACGCCCTTGCAGAACAACCTGCACGAGCTTTGGGCTTTGCTCAACTTCCTCTTGCCCGACGTCTTCTCGAGCGTCGAGGACTTCGACGCCTGGTTCAAGAAGCAAGACGAGGGCGCCGCTGGAGCCAAGGGCGAAGGCGGCGAGGGAGAAGGCTCGAACGCGATCGTGAAGCAACTGCATGCCGTCTTGCGACCCTTCTTGCTCCGACGTGTCAAGGCCGATGTCGAAAAGGCGCTGTTGCCCAAGAAGGAGATCAACGTCTACGTTGGCATGACGCAGCTGCAGCGCAAGTGGTACAAGATGATCCTCGAGAAGGACATTGACGCCGTCAACGGAGCTGGCGGCAAGAAGGAAGGCAAGACGCGCTTGCAAAACATCGTCATGCAGCTGCGCAAGTGTTGCAACCACCCCTACCTCTTTGACGGCGCTGAGCCCGGTCCCCCTTACACGACCGACGAGCACCTCGTCGAGGCTTCGGGCAAAATGGTCATCCTCGATCGACTGCTTAAGAGCATGAAGGCCAAGGGCTCGCGAGTGCTCATCTTCTCGCAGATGAGTCGTGTGCTCGATATCCTCGAAGACTACTGCATGTTCCGCGAGTACAAGTACTGCCGACTCGACGGTGGCACCGCGCACGAGGACCGCATGAACGCGATCGACGCCTACAACAAGCCCGGATCGGAGAAGTTCATCTTCTTGTTGACGACGCGTGCCGGTGGTCTCGGTATCAACCTCGTCTCGGCCGACATTGTCGTGCTGTACGATTCGGATTGGAACCCTCAAGCCGATTTGCAGGCCATGGATCGAGCCCATCGAATCGGTCAGACGAAACAAGTCTACGTGTTCCGATTCGTGACCGAGAACGCGGTCGAGGAGAAGGTTTTGGAACGTGCGGCGCAAAAGCTTCGACTCGATCAGTTGGTCATCCAGCAGGGCCGCACGCACAACAGTAGCAAGCTGGCGAACAAAGATGAGCTTGTCGAGATGATCCAACACGGAGCCGACAAAATCATCAACTCGAGCGAGTCAATGCTGATTGACGACGACATTGATGACATCATTCGTCGCGGTGAGGAGAGGACCGCCGAGCTAAACTCCAAGTACGAGTCGCTCAACTTTGACGACCTGCAAGTGTTCAAGTCCGAGACGACGACCAATTGGGAGGGTGAGGAGTATGGACGACAGAAGAAGATCGGTCTGACCTGGATCGAGCCTTCGAAGCGTGAGCGCAAGTCCAACTACTCGGTCGACAGCTACTACCGCGATGCGATGAAGCAGAACCATCGCACCGGTCCCCGTGGTCCCCGTGGTCCTCGACAAATTTCTGCCGACGACTACAAGTTCTTCCCCCCGCGCCTCATCGAACTGCAAGAACGCGAGGCCCTGTACTTTAAGAGGACGCAATCGCACGTCGTCCCCTTGCGCGACGACCCCGACGCTAGCCAGGAGGAGCTTGAGGCCGAACGCGCGGCCGAACAAGAAGCGGTCGACACGGCTGAACCGCTGACGGAGGAGGAGAAGAACGAGAAGGAAGAGCTGGCTGAGCTCGGCTTCTCCCACTGGAGCAAGCGAGAATTCCAACAATTCATCCGAGGCTGCGAAAACTATGGCCGGTGAGTTCTTCATGAAGCTGGCTCGCGTGTGCCCACTACAACGGAAGCTGACAAAATTTTTTGTGTTGTTCCGCGACGATAGTGAGGCCTACGATCTCATCCAGACGGAGGTGCCGACCAAGACAGCGGACGAGATCCGCGAGTATGCCCAAGTGTTCTGGGATCGCTACACCGAAATTGACGATCACGAGCGTCTGATGAAGCGTATCGACGACGCCGAGATGCGCCGCAACCACGAGGATCGTCTGTGGGGTATCATCAAGGAGAAGGTCGCGTCGACGCCGTTCCCGCTGCAGAACATGAAGATCATGTACCAGAACCAGACCAAGGGCAAGTCATACTCCGACGAGGAGGACCGCTACCTGTTGTGCGAGTTGGCCAAGTACGGCGTAGGCAAGGAGGACACACCGGAAAAGATCAAGTACGACATCAACCAAAACCCTCTGTTCCTCTTCGACTGGTTCATCAAGTCGCGTACGCCGCAAGAGATCGGTCGACGATGCACGACACTTGTCGCGCTCGTCGAGAAGGAGGTCGGCTTGGACCACGACGAGTCGATCCCGCGCAAAGGCCAGGGTCGAGGTGGTGGACGAGCCCCTCGTGGGGGTAAGAAGCGTGGCTCGATCGCGGCTGGGGTCGAGGACGAGGCGACGGTCACTTCGGCCAATACGTCGCGAGCCTCGACGCCTGCACCCCCTGTCGCCAAAAAGTCTCGCAGATCGCTGATTTGATCATGGGATGGATGAGCGGAAAAGGAATAATGTTGCATGTGTGTGTCCCACTTCTCTTGTGTGTTTGTAGAGATGCGTCGTGTGTTCAATACGGTCGAAAGGTAGTTAACGAAGTCTACGTTGAGACGGCGTCGAGAGATGTCCTGCCCCATCGTAGGTCTGTGCGGTCCGATGGATGCCGTGGGAAGTTCGAGGCTTGCCGCGGGTAATCAGAAGAAACTGTTCCCGATGCGGATATCGTAAGGTCCGTGCCGAGGCTCCGAGGTATGCGCTCAGGACGCTTGTGCGTTCGGATCGACGCAGTGATCCACTGGGGGCTCGAGCGGGGTTCGATCTCACGTTTCGAACTTGCCGTGGCCGTCGCCTTCTTTCTAAACCAACGCACGCTTTTCTCTCAGATCTGATATACTGAAAGAACATGAGCGTGCCTTGTCCTCTACTCCCACCTATGTCACGCACCACTGCATTTGGCGACTTTAGCAACCCGCGCGCGTGTTTCCCCTGTCTGTACCCATCGTCGGTGGGTCTCGCAACCCGCTCCAGTGAACTGTGCTAAGTCTGACTTTACCTGTCGCAGCAAACCACGTGCTAGTGGCGCTCACCGCAATGACCGCGTTCAGCTTTCTAATGTTCTTGCTCATCAATCTGATGGGTTTGCACTGTCTTAGTCTGTTGAACTCGGTACTCGCCGAGATTGAGGCAACAACTTACGACACTGCAGCGTCTTACGGCAAACTCTCCGACTAGAAAGCGCAGCTGAGGATGCAAACTCCATCCTGAGTCTTCATCCATGCAGGCTTGAGCTCCCTCGTAATAAGCGTGTATTCCGCGACCCTTCATCGTATGATGGATGAGTGAGTGGCACGTGCACAAATAAATACGTGACTCTCTGGTGGTTTCCCGTCCCTAGACCTCTCCAACCGTTTCTTGTAAACGCTCACTTGAACAGAAGAATAATTTTCGACGTACATTTCTCTTACTTAACCGGACTCGGGGCGTCCAGCTGAGCCTCAAAGTCGGCCGGAAATCGAAATGTAAATATGACAAGGAAGCCTGTCAGCACGCGTGGACGAGAGGTTCGGATGGGCTAGTGATCTGATACAACCACAACATCTCGACGGAAATTCAAGGCAAGGAGCGCGGGGGCGGGTAAAGCCGCCGAGAGCCCCCACCGCCATAGGCTGGCCACGGCCCATTCTGGCAGATGAGATCGATGAGGACGAAAGCGGAGCGCCCCCCACTTTTGCCTCTTGTGCACTCGCAAACGAACGTGCCAGGCCGCACCGTGGGAGCCCACTCTCATCTAACAGGACCATGAGTCCATCGGTACCCAAGGGCAAGTCATCGAAAGTCTACGCCGGTGCAGCGGACCATGGCCATTGCAGCGACGACGCCGACTCGAGTGTGCCCGCGCAGCGAGAGCCGGCCACGGGACCGATCAAAGCCAAACCGGGACGAAGCCGAGCCGCTTGTTCGGCCTGTCGTGCAAACAAACAAGTGAGTCACCATTCGGACAGTAAGACACGTCTGGGACTCGAGGCTTCCTCAGTCGCAACGTACATAAGCACTCGACGGCCCAACTCCCCTCGCCGCCGGGTGATCGTCGAAGCATACGCTCAGGTTTTTGCCTTAGGCGACGAGCATGGCTCGACCAGAACAACTCACTCGAATTCCAAAGCCTGTTCCTGATCCAAGAAGTGCTAACTTCATATCTTGCCTCAAATTGTTCGCCTTGTAACCTCTGGCACTTCCGATCAGAAATGTGACGGCGCGATTCGGCACCCCTGTCGGCGATGTGAACTGTACAACCTAGAGTGCGATGCCCCATTGACGGCGGCGAACTCATCGAATGGCACACCCAATCACAAGCGCGCGGCATCCATCACCCTGCCTAGCTTGAGCCCGTACGCAGGTCGTCCTGCAGTCCCTTCGCTCGACTTGCCTCCGACCTCGGTGGCTTCCGCCAGTCTCAATGAGGCGAACGGCATACACTCGAGCGCACTCGCGTCCACGTGAGTTGCTCGGATAGGCTTATGACTGTTTTTGCACTCGCTTACACAATCTTGCTTCTTGTCCGCTCTGGACCCCGGAAACAGTCTTCGCGATATCCAGGATCGACTGCGTCAAATCGAAAGTGGCCTCGAGGTCGACCGTCGTGCTCGAAACAGCGCCGCTCCGAGCTCGTCAACCGCACCCGGGAGCGCACAACGTGCTACGAGCACCGTCTCAAGCTCACTCTCCCGACTGCTGGACGTCGAACCGCCCCCAGAGTCGATGCCGCTCCACATCCTGCTGCAAACGGTCGACAAAATCGAAGCGCTCTCCAGTACCGAGGCATCGGTCAACGAATGGGTGACGGGCGAAGAGAAGATGGTCCAAGACACTCCCAGCTCGAACAAACCCGATGCGATTGCGAGAGGTTTGATTTCGGTCGATGATGCGGACGCAGCATTTGCCTTCTTCCACGACAGAATCGCACCGTGGATCCCGATTTTCGGAGATGACGCCGATCGGTCTGCACTCGGCGTTCAGAGCCGATCCCCATTCTTCTTCCACGTCGTGCTCTGCGTCACCAACTACTACAATCAAGCAACCTCGGAGCGAGCGCGAGAAGTGTATCGCGGCTTGACCGAACTTGTGAACTTGATCTTAGCTCATCAAATTCTGGCTGCGGACCCCAACTTGATCGGCACCGACTTTATTCGCGGTCTACTGCTTATTATCTATTACAAACCAGTTAAGTTGCTGCCAGCGCTGGCCTGACAAGTGTCGCCCACAGACCAACGCGCTGACATGGACTTTTGAACCCGCTCTCCAGGTTCAGCACAGTGCGTATGCTGCTCGAGGGATCACGGATGTCGGTCGAGCCACACATTCCTCTAAGGTCAATCACTGGTCGTCGATCATGATCCACGGCATCATTCACCGTACAGCCGAAGCGATCGGTCTGCCCAGGGCTCCTCAAGCCTTCCTCGCCGCCCTGGATGCCTCGAGAGTACCCGGAGCACCTCCTATCGACAACGAAGTGCTGTGCAGACTGCGAACACATTATGCGCTGTGTATTGCGGACGTTCATGGCTCGTTGCAGTCCGGAAGGGTTGCCGCCACCGATCCGACCGCAGCCCTCGAGACGACGCGAGCATTTGCTTCATTGCTCTCGAGCCCGATGGATGCAAGGATGGCGGCTCAACTCGAGCTCTACGCCATCGTGCGTACCCCGCGGGGCCAGCATCCTTTCAAGCTGCGTCTCGCTCAGCTCGGCCGCATCAACGACGAACTCGACAGCTGGGAAAGCTACTGGCGGCCCATCTTGACGCCTCTACAGAACGGGGGTGATATGTTGGCGTATACGCTGTTCCAAGGAGCGGCCAATTTTGTGACGTTCATCGCCAACTCGGCGACGTTCACGCGGTGGACGATCGAGAGGCAGAGATCTCTCGATAGTGGTGGGAACGGACGTCCTGTGCTCACGACGAGTGATTGGGCTCGTAAGTGGACATCGCACACCGTGTATGAGTACGAGGCTAGTAGCTGAATAACCTATTACACCCCTGAAGACCTCCAACGGGCAACCGATTCTGCGATGAAGACCATCTTTGCTTTGTCGGTCGAGTCGAGAGCGAGTGGGGACCCTCTCCGAACGTGCAGATGGGCCGACTCGGTCAATGGCGTGCGAAAACCTCTCACACTCGACCTGGTGACCGTGGAAGATTATAGGACCGCACTTGATACGTCGACGTGCATTGTGAGTTAGGATCGGAATATTTTCATAGCGTTCGTGATGAGCTGACGAAGGTTCGCGCTCGTTCACCACCCACCCACGTGCAGTCATTCGTCTACTCGCTGATTTTGCTGGTCAGAATGGCGAGCGCGGGCCTCATCTCAAGCAACCTTGTGTGCCGCCGGTCCGACTATGAAGCCGGCGCGGATCTCGACATACCGAAACCGCTGATCAGTGGGGATAAGTTGCCCATCCTGCTCGAGCTCGGCGCCAACTTCCTCCGAGCGATCTCACCGAACCCGCAACATCCTGCTCGAAAGCATGCCATCTTGCTTCATATGATCCTCAAAACTGGTCTGGGCGAGAACTCGTTGGCAGGAACGACGACAAAATCTCCCGCGTCGACGACCTCGCCGACTTCAACAGCCTCGATGAACGTGGCAGCGGCAGCTTCTCGGGCGGCCGCCTCAGCTCGGACCGTGCCTCCTGTCGCAACAGCGGATGTCAAAACTGACCCCCACAGCCTGCCTCTAACGACAATGGCGACCGTGCAGGACGATGCGCCCAGTCTCGATGCTTGGCTTTTCGATCTGACAGCGCCGAACTTGCCCGTTTCGGGTGGGGCGTTGTTGATCCCGACCGCTCCAGGCGATGCGACGCAAGAACCGGGCGAGGCGCTTCGGTCGATCTTGACCGAGGTGAACCCGAGCTTTTTCGGGATGGGTGCCATTTGTAAGTTACGACTCGGGATCAAGGTCTTTGATCGTCTTTCGGGAGATGTCTGACTTATTGGATCGTGCTTTTACAGATTCGGATGAACTGGATCAATTCGCTTCTATGGATTGGGGTTCGCTTTGAGTTTGCGTAAAAAGCTTTATGCCTGGCCAGAGAGCGACGATATTGTTTGTGCTAATTTTCGAATGTTGTAAAGTGATGTAACGTGTTGAGTACTTCTTTGTTCAAGATCGTAGTGGTCAAGAGTTTGTCGAGATTTTGACCGAAATTTGTGGCCGCCCGGCGGAATGGCATGCGAGTTCCCGCGCCTTTGCTGGGCGTCGCTCTCGTTCTCGCCGCTCACGACGGGATTGAGGAGCATCGATCATGGCTGATTCTGCCCCGATCGACTTTTCAGGTGGGTAGGAGACGAATTTTGAGCATGCCTTCTACCCTAGCTGACTTTAAATATGCTATGTTGCCCCCCTGACTCTTGCGTGATCGTTCTCGGCCGGGGTCGAGCTCTCAGTGCTCAAGATCATCAACGAGGCTCGCTCGACCTATGGCCTTCGTCACCAGGACTTTGATCGATACCAGTTGAGTTCCCAAACAAGAGGAAACGAAAGTACGAGCTCAGCTGAGACATCATCGACCTCTGCAGATCGCACTGCTCGACCAAGGTCCATCACCTGCGCAGGAAGCTCGGTTTGACCCAGGTCGCGGGCAAGCAGAAGAAGTACACCAAGAAAGATGTGACGTCTGAGATCACCACCGGGTCAAAGTAAATACGTTATTTTACGACGATGCACCCAGCGACGCTCTGACAAGCTCACGAAGCTGACCACCGTTCCTCGCCCCACTTTCCAGACACCTCCAACTCGTGCTCTTTGACGCCGAGCGAGCGTGGGCGCAGTCGCAACACATCCAATCCACCTTGTCACAATCGACCAATCCGGCCACGACCAAGCACCACCTCCTCAAACGACTGTCGCGTTCGATCCTCCGCGCCGCGCACCTCGTCTCCCTCGTCGAGTCGCTCGCCTCACGCATCGAGCCCAACCAACGAGCCCAGACGATCGCTTACCACCTCGTGCTCCAGGGTCAACTCGCCTTCACCAAGCAGAGTCACTCGCAGGGGCTGGACACGCTTTCCGTCGCTTGGGCCCTTTTGAACGACGTGGCCAACAACGCCCCGACGGCGACCGACGAGGCCTTGACGAACGAGATGATCGACGATGTTGAACCCATGTTGAGGTTCTGCGCCTACTCGCTCCAACTCGACACGAGCAAAGGCGTCGCACCCATCGCCCAAAATACGGCGACGGATCAACTCAAAACTCGTTTCGTGCCTGGGTACGCTGATTTGATCGAGCAGGTCAAGAAGGAGGCCAGTCAGTCGGAGAGGGAAAAGCTCGACTTGAGCTGGAGGGGGAATCAGATCGAATGCAGGAGCCCCGAGTTGGTCGAGGTGATGCTCAAGGTTCAATCTGCGATCAAGACCTTGCAGGACGATTCGGTCAAGCGACCCAAAAGGAAACAGAAGAAGAGGGCAGCTGGGGAAGCAACGTCGTCGGAGGTGAACGGAGTCAAGAAGGATGCGATCGGCGCGAGGAGGATAAGCACATTCGACAAGGCCTTATTAGTCATGAGTGATGCTGAAAGGATCGCCAGGCAGGCTGTAGAGGACAACAAGGTCGGTGCAGAGTGATAACTTTGTCTCGGGAGGAGCGTCCTGACGAGCCTCCTTGTCTATCCTGTGCAGATCGCACTCTCCAAATCGCATTCACCTCGATTCGAGGCTTCCTCGTCGCCACTTCAGCTCGCGCGCTCCTACATCGTCTACCAGCTCCTCTCAGTTCGCACTCTACGTGATGTACTGCTCATCAAAGAGAGCTCTTCGAAGCTCGCCGCGCGCGAGACCAAGATGCACCGAAAGGAGCAAGATTTCATCGAACGCACGAATGGGCGCAACGTACACAAGGCTGATCAGAAGATCTGCAAACGAAGAAAGAAGGTCTACCCAAGTCTGATCAAGATTTACGATGGCATCATCTACAGTCTCGAACAGGTCAGGGACCTCGAGGATGTCGAGCGAGATGGGCAGCTCGCGACCAAGGTTGAGGCTCAGATCGCTTTCGTGCGAGCTTCTAGGTACGTATAGGTGATCAGTCATTTGGCGTGTCGCCTGTCAGGGAACTGACGTGAATCTTTGGTGCACAGATGCTTGTACTTGTCTCGGACGTACGCATTGATCAATGAATTCGCATCGGCGTTGGCGCTCAACGCCAGAGCCAAACTTTACGCACGACAAGCGCGCTCGACGCTGTCGACGCTGGACGACGAGGACATGGACCACGTCGACGAGATCGACTTCCTCGCCGAGTCTTTACCCCTGCGCGAGTCGCACTTTGCGGCACTTGACGCATCGCTCAATCAGGACTATGATCGCTTCGCCAAGGATTGGTTCAATGCGACGGGAGGGAGGATCCATGAACCCGAGGACCTCCCCGTAGGGGCGATGTCACTCGAGGCTTCGAGCGGTACTGCTTCGAAGGCATTGAAGAAGAGGAAGATTTCAAGGAAGAAGAAGGTGCCGTTCTACGATATCGCGTTCAGCTACGTCACTGCGTACGATATGGACGAGATTGCGCGACGGGCTGGATTGCTCGGACCTGTTGAGGAGGGAGTGAGGAGTCCCGCTGCCGACGCTATGGATCAAGGTGAGGCGGAAGAGGCGGAAGAGGAAGAGGAGATGGAGGAAGAAGAAGAAGAGAAACCCGTCGAGGCCAAAAAGAGTGGATGGGGTTTCGGGAGCCTGTTTGGGCGTAGGTGACGAAACGGCGCCTTTGCAGTGAATTGAAACGCAGAATGGAATCTTAAGTCATTCGATCGGTTTGGGGCCGTTCTGGTTACGCTGTCACCAGAGTGTTTTGCTTGACGACTCGCTCGCGATTTATAAGCGTGCCGGACATGACCGCGTGGTGGGGCCCAACGTTAACGGCAATAGTGCCCTGGCGACGATGCACATGCTGAATAATCCGGGCGGCGCCATTACTGGGATCAGTGGTACATACTTCAAATGTGTAGCTATCCATGAGGGAAAGCCTCTACAGAGGGTATTGTACACTGTGAGAAGCAGCTGACCCGTTATCACAACTAACTGCTTGCAGTTCGCTCATTTCTGGCGAACGGGCCCCACACTCGAAATGATGATCGGGGAGGCGAGCACCCCACATTTAGCTCGTGCAGCCCGTGTCCTTATCGTTAGCTCGACGAATCAAGCGAGCACCAGCGAGCACCGGCGCTCGTCGCCCTATTTCTTCCCTTCCATCACAACGCGGGACCCCAACCCAATCCACTTGATCATCAACCTCGCCCTTGACACAGCATGGGATCCGCATCCTCCGCCCCTCTCGCCACCGCTCCCTCTACCATGAACGAGAAATTCTCGTCCGGTGCGGACTCGTCGCGTCGCCGAACGACCACGACGGACGCTCAACAGTTGCTCGCCCAACTGTCCCTTGGTGGTAGCTCCAAGTCCAAGCCGGCGACAGCGATGATGTCCATCGATAGTTTGAGGTCGTGGGAGAAGGCGTTCGAGTCCAACCCCAAGCATGTACGTCTCCCATCCCCAGCGCACGTGACTCGATAAAGACCGGTGCCGGCCGGGGCGGACGTCGGGCGTCGGGCGTCGGGTGCTCGGTTCGGCTACCCGCGTGGTGCAGTCGAGCTGCCACTGACGCTTGAAACGCTTGCTTGCCTTGATGCATCGGCAGAAATTGGCGGCGACATTCATGCACAAGAATGACTTCCAAACGGCTATGGTCCAGCGCAAGGCTGTCGTCAGCGATCAACAAGGTAGGTCCCACCTTCACAGGCTCTCCGGTGTTTCAGCGACCTCTCGGGGTTTGGACCGCGCCCGGGCGGCTCCTCGTTGGCCTCGTCGGGACGCGTGACCTGGACGGGTAAGAGCTCTCCAGGTGCTGACCATCGCCTTTCTCGTCAATCGCGGCTCGCTCCTTCGACACAGTCTTCAATGTGACACTTTCTTCCGAGAACTCGACTGTGTAAGCTAAGCAATAATGATGCTGGATCATGCCATTGGCATCAACTGACTCCCCTTCGATCTAAACTAAAACTCAGCGCGAACCAAAAGTCCAGCGGCAGGTGCTGGTGCTTCGCACTCTGCAACGTCGTCCGTCTCGCTATGCAGCGCAAGTACAACCTCGAGGAGTTTGAACTCTCCCAATCGTACCTCTTCTTCTACGACTCGCTCGCCAAGGCCAACTGGTTCCTCGAGCAAATGCTCGACCTGGCCGAGGAGGACCTTGATGACCGCACCGTCCAATACCTGATGCAGGCACCCGAGAACGACGGTGGACAGTGGGACATGGCCGTCAATTTGGTTGAACACTTCGGTCTCGTGCCTCAAACCGTGTACCCTGAATCCTTCAACTCTTCCTCGACGGGCAAGCTCGATGATCTCTTGACTTCCAAGCTGCGCGAATACGCTCTCGAGCTGCGTGAGCTCCACGCCAACGCGATGGACTGCCTCGGTAACATAACCACCAAGTCTCACGGTGAGAAGAAGGCCTTGGCCGCACAGTCCTCGCGCAAGCGCAAGGAGGAACAGATGGAGGAGATCTATCGCATCCTCGCCATCACGCTCGGTATTCCACCCAAGCCGGATGAAGACTTCACGTGGGAGTACTATGATACCAAGAAGAAGTACCACAGCGTCACAAGCACGCCAAAGAGTTTCGCCAAAGACTACGCGCTCGTCGATGTGTCCAAGGCGATCTCGCTCATCCATGATCCTCGCAACGCGCCCGGGCTGTACACCGTCGATCGGCTGGGTAATGTCGTTGAAGGTCGACCAGTCGTGAGTCTGACTCGATCATGCCCTCTTTCCCCGTGCAAAATGCTAAATGTAAATGTTCCCTTTCGCAGCTCTACGTCAACACGGAGATAGAGGACCTCAAGAACGTCGCGATCAAGCTGCTCAAAAACGACACCCCGGTCTGGTTCGGTTGCGACGTCGGCAAGTCGTCCAACACGCCCCTTGGCCTCATGGACACGAAACTGTTCGACCTTGAAGAGGCCTTCTCGACTTCGTTGGGCATGACCAAGGCCCAACGTTTGAGCACCGGTGACTCGGCCATGACCCATGCCATGGTCTTGACCGCCGTTCATCTCGACGCAAAGGGCAAGCCCGTCCGATGGTGAGTGGTGATCGAGATAGACTTGTCTCCTTGTCGGGAAGGCCGATGTATTAAACGGGTTTTTTTTGGGTTTTTTTGGGTTTTTTTATTTATTTTTTAAATTACCTTTCACAGGAGGGTCGAGAACAGTTGGTCGAAGGAGGCTTGCACGAAGGGCTATATGCTCATGACCGATGAATGGTAAGCTGCATTCCCATCTCCCCTCATCCGTCGACTTCACCGCTAATCCCGAGAACCATACGTTCGCGTCATAGGTTCTCCGAGCACGTCTTCCAGGTCGTTGCCGATCGATCAATGGTGCCCAAGGAACTCGTTAAGGTCTTTGAAGACGACAACCGCACCGTCCTTCCTCCCTGGGACCCGATGGGGGCTTTGGCATAAAGAGGCCTTCGCTGAAAATAATGTTTCCTGGTTGGCCTTGGTTATGTACTGTTTATACATCGCGTTTTACTTTGTTGGTTTGAAACCCTCTTCATGTCATTACTGAGCTCGAATTCCCAGTTTGGGATCGCGCACGAGCTCGGAATCTTGGGCCCTCGACTTGGTAGCAATAATATTTTCTTGTGTAAATGAATTTAAATTATTTCAGTTACTTCAGCTGGATCGGAACAAAGTGGATAGCCATTTGCGATAATCACAATTTAGAAAGCCCAGCTTCGGTGTCTCGGCTCCAACGGTAGACTCCCGTCACTGCTGTCAATGCCCAGCCCAGCGCGAGAGCTTGGCTCGCGGACGCGCAGACCGTCAACGGCTGCAACGGGAGCGTGCTATCGGTGACAAGGGAAAGGGAGGGACCTCAACAAGCAGGCAAATCGGCAGGCTAGTTCTTTTATCAGGATTTGGTCGAGCCCTGAATTGGTTGAAGTGATAGGGACTGCATGCTGTGAGCCGCGGTAGGCAGACGAAACATAACGTAGCGGCACAGGGGCTTTGCGATTCGCTCGGCTGTAAACTGGCGGCTGCCACCCCTTGGTAGCGATCACTCATGGCCTTATAGGGCCCACGCTTCAGAGACTTTTGCCGCGTACACCGAACAGCACTAGACGCCGATCCCTGACTTGAAAGCACGGACAAGTATCGGCGGATGCTCTGTCATCGCGCGGCACGGCCGATTCGTTCGTAAATTAGCGTCGACCTGCCCGAGCGTGCCACATTCCCGACGCGTCCCGCGCGACGCGCACGGCCCCCGTCAGCCAGGACTCCGACCTCGCGCGTCCATTCAAATTGGAGCGCACCTCATAAAGACATGTAGGTCTTGCACAGCCATTTTTTCTTCTCGCTCTTGCGAAGCAGTAGATCTTGGTGATTACGCTTTGGGGGGTTGCCTGATCATCAATTATAGTGCGTTCTTAGTGAGGTTATTGTAAATTAGCAACGGTCCTCAGCCGCTCTCCAGCGCCTCGACCACGTTGACTGCGCACGGATCCCTTTCTCATCTTGAATCGTTTGGCGAAGCTTTCAGCGTGAAAATTGTAGAAATTGAGTGTTAAACACTGTCAAAAGTTATTGCAAGTACCAGTATAAAGCCGTGTCGTGTCCAGAGTTGCCGCGGGTCGCCGCGAAGCTGGACGCGTGAGCTGCGGCGCGCAGCCCCCGGTCGCGTCAGGCGGCGCGTTCGCGTGCTCTCCGGGACGCGATCCCGAGCGGCTCAACCTGATCAAAGCTCGGTGTGCCAGAGCTTGCACCTCTTTTGAGAGCGCCGGGTTCCCCCTTCTCCTCTGCTCGTCACCTTCGTCTCGTCTCGTCTCCGTCGTTGCTTCTCAGTCTCTCTTGCCCTCGTTGTAGCTTGTCCTCCTTCTGTTCCGCTCATCTTCCATCGCCCAACCGCCCTTTCTTCGCTCAACCCGCCTTCGTCGCCCTCCGCTCAGCTGCCGGTCCAGCTTGCGAAACCCCTTAGCCCGACGCGGCCTTACACCTTCAAGTAGCTCCCCCAGTAGCTATCCCTCCACCCGCACCCGCACCCCCCCCCCCCCCCCCCCCCCCCCCTTCTCCTTCCTCGAACCTAGCACTCTCTCTAACGCTTTTCCAGTATGGTTTCATTCAAATCTTTCGTCGCGCTGCCTTTGCTCGCCTCGGTCGCCTCGGCTGCCTGCTCGGGCCATCGACGCCACCACGCCAAGGTCGCGGCATCGATCTCGACCTCGGCTGCTGCACCCACCTCGACCGCCTCGACGGGCTCGTCAGGCGTCAATGCCAACTTGGCCGCTCAGAAGCAATCCTCTTCGACTTCAAGCGCCAGCTCGTCCACTTCCACTTCGAGCTCGAGCTCGTCGAGCTCATCGTCAAGCGTCGGCTGGGGCCTTAAGGGGATGAAGAAAAACAACATCGCTTTCGGGTGGTTGCCCGATGATGGTGAGTGATGCGGTGCCGCTTCCCACATCTCATCGAGTTGGCTTCGGCCCCAATCGGCTTCGCATTTCGTATGGCACGCTCCATTCGGAGGCCGGCTCGCCCGATCGAATTTTCCTTTGTTCCAGAGGGGCGTCGGCTGCGCGTGCTTGAGCTGGCCCGACACCTGCGGTTGTGCCAACCGCATCACGTGGACTCTGACCTGACATCTGATGTATCATAATTGGGCGCACAGGTTCGGGAGGTGGAACGTCGCAAACGATCCAACAGATCGAGTCCGCCATGGGCCAGCAAACCTCGGCACAGGGGTGGTACGCTCAGGCCCAATCGGGTACCCTCTTCGACGGCAATCAATTGCTCTGGCGCATGGATCAAATCAAGACCGGCGGTGTCTTCCAGCCCGCTGTCATGCCGACCGGTGCGTTTCCCTTGTTGCTGCCTGATCATCCTAAGTTCGCGGCTGGTTGACCCTGGCGCACTCCTGATGATCTCTTGTCTGATCTCCTTACCTTGCTAGGTGGTTGGTGGGGTCTTACCGCGAGCGACAATCGGCAAGCTGTCGCCATTTGCAACGTCATGAAGAGTGAGTCGGTCTCCCTCTTGTCTCTGTCGTCCACTGTCAGCGAGCTGTACACTGACGGGCTTCCTCGGAACCCGTGAACGCCTCGGCTGATCTTACCTTTCCCGTCTTCTCGCAGAATTCACCGACCAGGGTATCGAGGTGTGGCTTCGCTTCGCCCACGAGGTGAACTACTACCAAGAAGACGGCACCTACCAAGGTGACGCCAGCGACTTCAAGGCCGGCTGGGCTGCCGTCTCGGCCGCTTGCAAGCAGATCGCCCCCGCTGTTAAGATGTGGTACACCCCCAGTCAGTCCCAGCAGCTCGCCTCGAGGTGATTTATCCACCGGGTTCTGAACGTCTGACTACATCTCATAGACATTGCCGACGAGTCCCAATACGACGCGTACTACCCCGATGATCCTTCGACAGTCGATCTCATCGGCATCGACTTCTACCCCAAGGAGACCTCGGGCTATGATTTCGTTAGCTTCATGAAGCCGTTCCACGACAAGTACACCACTTCCAGTGGTCCCTACTTCGCCATTGGTGAGATCGGTAACGGTGTGGCGACCAACATGGCGCAACGACTGGCCTGGCTCCAAAACATCATGTCGACCAACACAAAGTCGCAGATGCCCCAGTTCATCGCCTGCTCTTGGGTGAGTACCCCTTGACCTCCATGTATCATAATCGAACGCTCATACTAATATCTCACTGTTTCATTTGTGTATCAACAGTTCAACTACCACAAGGTATGGACACCCACTCTTGCTGCTTCCGCATCAGCTGCAGACACTGATTCTAAAGTCCATCTCGCTGTGCACAGGGTTATGATTTCCGAATTGCCGCTGTTGATGGCGACTCGGTCATCAAGTCCTACTTTTCATAATCGTCGGCAGTTGAGACGCCCGAGCGACATTGAACTTTCAAGCTCGCGCACAATCGACTCGTTCGCTGGCTCTCTCCGACTCACCTACTCTCGATTCATCCTGGGGCATCACAACGTGGTCTTCTTCTCCCACCTCGCATGGCAAACTAAAGTGTAACGCAATTTCCTGCTTCTTAACGACTCATCACGACGACGACAACGACGAACCAGTATCAGTTCGGTTTCATTTCAATTACTCCCTGTTCACCACATACTTCGGGCCTGCTGCCGATTCTGTCCATCACACATAAAATGTTTCCCACCATTGTTTTGTTTGTTTGCTTTCTCTTGTCCACAGCCTTATTTTGTTCAGTCGACGGGCGTCGGTTCACCTTTTGCAAGGGCCAGCCGATGCTTCCTCGCCGAAGCTTGGGCGCTGCAGCGCTCGGGTCCCTCATTTTCTCGGTACCGGTTACCGGAACTTGAGTCCTGATTTGTTTTTACACTCGGAGCCGGTCTCGTATTGCAAAATCAAGCCCCCACTTTTTCTACTGCAGAATTATGAATCGCGATTTCGAGTCTCCTGAATAGGAAATGTCCAACCTACTCCTTTCGAGACCGACTGCGCGCGGATATAACGCGCTATGAAGCGAGTGCGAGCCACAGCTCATCAGCTGACCGCGATCCAATCGGCCCACAGCGGAACTTGCTCACTGACTCAGCAAAGAGACTCATGGGATGGTCATCAGAATTAGGAGCCTATAGCATTCGGGCAGCGGAGTTACGACCGAGGCGGTCGCTGAGCACGATTTGAGTCTTTCTAACATATCAGAGTGGGCATCGACAACCTCGCCTACCCTGTGTGGACTCTTCTACATGGCGCGAGGCCTCGACGATTGGCAAGCCGATGGCGTGGCGCCAAGAATTGAGGCTGCCGGCCCTCGGATGTTCTTTGTTGAATGAGCACTGACCCCTGAGCGCGTGGCGCGGGAGTGGCGCGAGTGAATCCATTGAAAACGCCTCCTCTCCGCGTCAGGCTATCCGACTTTTTTTCCTTGTCCCATTGTTTTTGACGGCTTCTGTTGAGCTCTCCCTTCCTCTTCTACCATAAGCCCCATCACCCGGTTCACTTCTCTCTCGTATCCTTCCTTTTTGTCACCGGTCCTGTAGACCGATTCACCCTTACGGCTCTTCGCCACGGACCTCCTCGCGCCTGATTCCCACGCATCGCTGGACGGTGACAACAAGCGGGATCGATCACCAACAACTCGCCAGAGCTGCTGCTCTACCCTCGATCGACCCTTTGCAGAATCCAGCAAGGAGCTCGTCTCCCTTTCGAGAGCCTGACTCAACACCCCACGCTGTCCACATTCGTGTCATGCCCCGCCTGAAAATACTGCTGTCTTGGGCCTTGCTCGCCGGTTTCGCGGCCGCTCGATGCTCTGGGGGACATCGTCGTCACCACGCCAAGATTCAAACGATGTTCAAACCCCCGATTCTCGGCAGTTCCTCGAACCACTCCGTTCCTTTCAAAACGGATGGGCCTTACCTCAGTCTAGCGAAGGTTCAGGGATCCTCCTCGCCTTCAATGTCCGGAGCATCAGCACCGACGTTCCATCCTAACGTCCACACGAACAAACCGACGCAAAATCAGCCACCTGAAGTTGTTGGATGGGCACTCGATGGTGTTTCAAAGCATGGAATTGCACTCGGTTTTATTCCCGATGACGGTGAGTCACTCTGCAGAAACTGCTCGACAATCGCTTCAGAACGGTTCAGGCGCAAGCGGGCCGCCCTCCTATTTCAGAGGCGCTCGCGCCTATTCGCGCGTCCAGCGGCGGTCGTTGCCTCGGTTATCTATCAAGAGGCTTGGCTCATTCGGTGAAACGGCGGGTCTTATCTCTTCCATCTCCTAGGCTCTGGCGGCGGTACTCGTCAAACGATCGCCCAAATTAATTCAATGATCGGTCAACGCGTTTCAGCCCAAGGCTACTACGCCCAAGCCGTCGCCGGCCAGCTGTTCGACGGTCGGCAATTGTTATCCAAAATTGACCAGATCGTCAACGACGGAGGAGTATTCCAAGCTTCCGTCATGCCGATTGGTGAGCTTGATAATTTTATATGAAGTCTTTTAGAGCCGCCGCGAGAGCAAGGGCTGTGGAAGGTAAGAGAAGCGCTGATGTCCGTCTTGGCAATTGCTCTTCTTGTCCGGTGCCAAGGTGGATGGGCGGGCCTGACTTGGAACGATAATCGACAAGCCGTGGCGATCTGTAATGTGATGAAACGTAAGTGACTTCCCTTTCGTTCTACAGGCTACCTTTGGAATGATCGCTGTCCTAGTGTCACCCCGCTTTCGATCTTCTACTGACCTCCACTCCACATTGTAGGTTTCACCGACCTTAACGTCGAAGTCTGGCTTCGTCTCGCGCACGAAGTGAACTGGTACCAACGCGACGGAACCTACGAAGGCACCGTCGACGACTTCAAGCAAGGCTGGGGCGTCGTCGCCTCCGCATGCAAGGAAATCGCTCCTCAAGTCAAGATGTGGTTCACGCCCAACATCGCCAACTTGGAAGAATACGACAGCTACTACCCCACCGATCATTCGACCGTAGACCTGATCGGTATTGATTACTATCCCAAGGTTTTGAGTACCGCCGATTTCGTCAAGGTCATGAAACCGTTTCACGACAAATATTGCACGTCGTCGGGACCTTATCTCGCGATTGGGGAGACGGCGCCAGGTTCGGGGGTCAGCATGACCGAGCGTATGAATTGGTTGAAACACATCCTCTCGCCCGAGACCAAGATGCAGTTGCCCTACCTCATCGCCGTCACCTGGGTGAGCACGAAAGGGCCGGACTACTGTCGAACCGAACCTATCACTTACTTGCATATTTTCCAGTTCAACCTCCGCAAGACGGGCATCGATTATCGTATCGCTGATACCCCAGGCCCGACTTCTTTGGCCATCAAACTCTTCCTCGATGAGGTCGACGATTGATGGGGTGTCGACCACCTACCTACTTCCAATCCGCCTTCTCTTGTTGCCGATCTAGATGGCCCTATGCTTGGTTGCACTTCTTTTTTACTTCCTTTCTCTGAAGACCAGCTTATAGACGGAGGTACAACGCTTGCGTTTGATCAATGGTCATGGACACTATTTTTCGAGCTCGCGTAAAACACAGAGGTTGGTAGCGCCGTGGCGATTCCATGAGACAAGTAACATTGATTACAAACAAGCTTTCGACACCCAACCGAAGAACCACACGAAGGCCACAATCATCACTTCATCTTCCAAGAAACGCCAACCGACTCTAGGATAATTGCGCCGTAGCCTCCTCCGGAACGCCAGGTGCCGGACCAGCGTCCTCGACGGCCTGTATTGGTTCCCCCTCGGCCAGCTTCTCCACTGCCCCTCCACCCATCGCTTCAACGACCTTTTCCACGTCCATCTCGGTAACCTCCTTGGCGTCTTTCTTGACTTTCTCGTACGCCTCTTTGACGACCTCGGCTTTCCTCGCGAGGTCCATTCGCTCCTCGAACAGTTGTTGCTTCGCCGCTTCGACCGCACGTTTCTCCACCTCGAGCAAGCGTTCGAGTTGTTCAAAGTGTTGCAACTTGAGCTGAAGCTTCTGCACTTGCGCTTCAACGACCGAGGTCACGAGTTGGTGCAAGGACGCATCTTCGGTCATTGCGAGGGAGTGGGCCTTGACCGCTGCCGAGGACAAGGCAACGGCCGAGGCTTTGGCGATATTCGACGGGGCGGTCTTGCCCTTCTCCTCGGCCGGCGAGGCACCTTCGACTTGCATATCCGACGAAGCAGTCTCCCCTTCGTTCGTGGTGGTCACTTCTGCCTTCAACTTGCGCTCGAGCTCTTGGATCCCTTGCGCCGTCATCTTCTTGACGACATCCCGATCGACCTTGTCGACCAAATAAGCCATCACGCTCATCACGGGATTATCCTCCTTACTGAACGGCAACTCCCTGCGATCGTACTTGAGCGCGCCCAGTTCTTTCTGCGTCGTTTCGAGATAAGGGTCTTCGATCGGTAACCCGATGAATTTGATGATGCACTGCTCCTTGGTCCTCGTACCGACGTGGAGCGCGACCGCGTCCCAATCGTCGTCGAACATCTCCAACCCTTCCAAGAGCTTCAACGTCTCTTGGTCGGTCCATTCCGCGCGCGACGAGTGCGCAAAAGGGGAACGTTCGAGTTTGATGAAATCGCCCGAGTGCAGGGAGGAGGGGAAGCGCCCTTCGGTGTAGCACGGCGCGCAGAGCACTACCTGACCGCGCGTCGAGAGGGAGGTGTAGTGCGTCGCCGAGGCCGAGGTGCCACACGTCTGGCACGGTGGTACGGGCGCTTGAGCACCGATTGTAGATGCGTCCGTGGCATTCGTCGAAGCGGCAGAGGCATCAGCGGCTTCCGACGCCGTTTGAATCACTTCGGCGTTGGAGAGTCGTACGTCGGGACGCCCATTCGTCGCCCCACTCGTCGAGATGGTGTCGGATCGGATGGGGTGATGGGATCCCGGGTGCAGAGGTGCCAAACCCCTCGGGGTGTCGAGCAGGATTCGGAAGTGGCCCGTGAACGGAGGAGCCAATGAAGCCGGTCGCGTGTCGGCGTCAATCTGTGTGCGCGCATTGTCAGTACCATATCTGCAACACATCCTCCAGCAATCTATCGACTCACCTGGTAGTTGATCAAACCCCATTGCTCCAACAGCGCATGGACCCTCATGATCGCGCACACATCACCGGCGAGGTTCCTCCTGCACGCCGTGACGGTGAGGTACTCACTCGGGTTAAGGCGGTAGGTGTGAATCATAAAATCCCTATAGTCCTTGTAGATGCTAGGGGTCTTGGACCTGTTCTTGCTGTTGAAGAACTCGGGCAACGAACGGCGTTCGATCGGATGGATCGTCGAGAGGTCGAACCAGGTCGAATAGGAAGGAATGATCACGGCCTGCGTCTGAGCAGCGAGGTACCGACGTGCAGTCGTGAGTCGCTTAGCGACGGAGAGAGGATCATCGGGGTTGGGTTTACCATCCTTGCCGAGAGCGGGAGGAGCGGGGTTGAGCGTAGTTGCGAGTTTGGCCATGGCGTGCGGGTCGTCGTGGGTGTCGTTGGTCGCGAGGCCGCCTTCGAGCATGATCACGTCCGAACCATTGCCCGTGTCGAAGCGGGGTCGTTTCGAGGCATCACCACTCGGCGTCGAGACAACAGCTGGCGTCGCGACACCACTCGCGCCGGAGGGTTGGGCCGCGTTGGCCTCGGACGAGGTGCCTGGTGCGGGCGCAGGTGCAGACGCAGCGGAGGCGCCATTCGCGTCGCCTTCGAATGGCCTTTTGTTGGTGCCGGGCAAGCCGGGAAGTCCGAAAGAGGGGTCCATCACGTTACGTATGTCCCTGTGCGATGCGAAGATGAGGAGGTGGTTGTAGAGTAGGAGGGCGCGCGCGCCTGCAAGCTTGGAGACGCGACGAGGACAGCCCAGCACAAAACACATCAAGTCTGATTAACCTATTCAAGGCAGCGCTAATCAGTCGCATTACCGAGTCCGGGTCGAGTATCGACTCCAAGACCACAACACCAGCGATAGACGGTGAGAGAACAAGGCAGTCATTCCAGTATAATCTTTTCCAAAACAAAGTAAGCGGTTGATGAAGACATATCCAGATATTCCTACCAAACAGACACAATCTATGCGAGGGCGAGAAGCAGTGAAAAAAAAAAAAAAGAAAAAGGTAGACTGAGATCCGAACAAACAATGGGAAGGGAACAACTCTGAACGAGAGAGATAAAGGTGGGTACCATCCACATCATCTTAGAGTCAGATGATAATGGAGATGTGCCATCGTGTACAATGCGCGGGACAGAGACGATGCCGAGGGGGATGCCGAGGGGGTGCAGTAACAGGGTGTAAGAGGGTCTTGTCATCGAGGCGAAACAACATGCTGGGTGCTGGTAGGACAACAGTGAAGAGCGCAAGTGAACGTTCTTCGAGGCGTTCATGCAGGCACAAAGTGCATGTCATAGTCTCTAGTTAAAGGGAAGGAGAAGCGTCAGTTCGGACGTCTTCATCCCTTGGGGTATAGTCGGCGTGCGCGCGCTCTCTCGCGCTCGTCAGGGGTAGCTAGCGGTAACTCACTGCAAAGCTTTCGGCGCCCCTCTTTCTCTCCCCAACACACCAGCCACGGTGTCGTGGCTAGCCGTACTTGTTGTCGCGGCCGTTGTCGCAGCCAAAGTCGTCGGGGTCGGTACGGCGCTGACACCGTGGGTTTCGGGTGAGGTGACCCAACTTTTGGCCAGCGGTGACGAATGCGCGGGTAGCGCCTCGGAGACGATCAAGCCGTTGCCATTCGCCGCTCGAGCATACGGGTGGTGATGGTGGTGATGAGGATGGTGTTGCTGATGAGCGGGACCTAATGACGAAGCCCGGGCCATGGACTTGGACGCTTGTACGCCATTCGACGCGGCCGGCCCCGTCGCAGTCGAGCTCGACGACGAAGCTGGTTCGGTCGAGCGACCTCTCGCCCTCGGGTCGCGCCGACCCGAACCCGCCGCTTCGGCCAAGGCCAGCGCCGATTGGCTGGGCTGGCGTCGCAACGAGTGACCGCCGACAACGGGGCTCGCCTCGCGCTGCTTCTTGGTCGACGTCGAGGGAACGGTCAGACCATGGTCGTGGTGGTGATCGTCTCGCAGGGCTTGACTGGCCGCACGCTTGCCTCGGCCGTAGTTGGGGTCACTCGCGGCGACGATATCGCGTTCCTTCTTGGGCTTCAAATGCGCGCTCGCGGAGGCGGCGGCGGCAGCGGCGGACGAGGTCGGCGAGATGGGCGCGACGTAACGCGGCAGGTCGAGGTGGTAACCACTACGTTCGGATTCTCGGAGCAGGGCTCGAAGCAGGGCCGATACGTTGACGGTGTTGTGCACGCGCGGGGTTGCGGACGTGTTCGAGGGCGAGGACGAGGCGCCCGTCGATGTCGTTGTCGCCGATCGCGGCGCTCGCGAAGGAATGCCCTTGCGTTTATTGCGCACCGCACCGACGACGGCGTGGTTCTTCGTGTTGAGGGAGGAAGTCATGGTCGTATGGGAGGTCGATGTGCCGTTCGCACGGGTTTGGGACATGGTGCGAAGGGCCGAACGTGGCGACGAGGGCGGCTGAGGAAGGCGTCGACGATGTCGTGAGACTGATCAAGTAACCGCGGCGGGAAGGGACTAAAATCGACGACGCCTGCTTAACCGACACAAGGCCAGGTCAGATGGGCGCGTGAACACGGTGTGGGAAGGAACAGGCTACGAAGGGGTACGAAGAGTGGGTGGACTGACCAAGTAGCGAGACGTGGATGATCGTTGCGGCCGTGGGGATGATGCTGTGGGCAAAGACAGCGAGCAACAGGTACCGACGTCGACCACCTCCACGCCCGCGCGACGCCAGCCGCCCTCGGCCCCGTATTAGCGCGTTCCCAGCGGCGGCGGGGCTTCGCGCGTGGTACGTCTCATCGACATCATCTAACTGCCCCAACAGGTTTGCGGACGGTGCAGGACGGAAAACAGATTTTTGCAGAGGTGCAAATGAGGGGCGTGCTACACATTCTATCTGACGTGCAATCGTATTGTCCACCGAAGTCAAGGCCCAAACTTGAACTCGTAAGGGGCACGCCTACAACTCCGGCCAGGCGGCGCGCGCCGCGGCAGGCGACGGGCAAGAGGAGAGACGCCCAACCAACCTATGTGGGGAGGATGTGGGGGGAAGCGCCGCATCCGCACTTTCGAGGCTGGGCGCAGTCTTAGGCGACATACTCAAACACGTTCTGCTCGATTTCGCTTCGCCGCATGTATTCTCGGTCCATCAACGAGCTGATGGCCTGTCAAAGTTGAACCACAGCAATAGATGGCAACAATGCGTCAGTCGCGGTGGACGGTGCGTGCACGACCGTAGGGCGGACAGGGCGAACGAGAGGGAGTTCGCGGACAAACCTTTTTGATCTCGCTCGTCTCGACCTTGAATCGCGATCCGATCTGCGTCACCACTTCCATCACACTGGTGATGTGGGAGAAACTCGTGAGCTTTCATAAACCCTTCGTCTCGACTGGGAGGCGTTCCTCGACTCACAGCTCCGTGAATTTGAGCGTTTTGCGCGCCTTCATGATTCGCACAATCGCCAATTGCAAGTGCGACGACCGATCGGTGAAGACGCGGTCTGTGGTCGACTTGTTCTCTTCCGCCTGTACACAATGATCGATGTCGCCAGGTCAGAACAGTATCATGTGACAGTCCAGGTCGCAAACGCACCGTTTCCTTTTGCTGTATCTGGTTGATCTTGATCTTGATGTGATCGTCCTTGAACTCCTGAATAGATAGAATGCGTTCAAGTTACGACTTCTCAGCATCTATGTCAACCGTCACGTTTCAGGTCGGACCAACCTTGTTAAACGAGAACTGATCCGTCGGGTTGACATCGCGACCCTTGGGGTGCTTCTGCAAGACCCGGACTTTACCACACGCGAGGGACTGCAGCGTTCTCGCCGCTTCTTTCGGATCTGATCACAGTAAAGAAAGTTATCAGGACGAGTCAGTATAATCCTCTTTTTGACGAAGGACAGGTCGGGAGACACTCACCCAGTCTAGTCGCTTCAACAATTTCGTTGAACCCCAGCTTCGCGCCATCGGCGACATCATTGAACAACAACAAAATCACCGTCTGGAACAACGACACGCTCAACTCCTTCCTACCCCCCTTGGGGAACTTGGCGCGAAGCGAGCAGTAATCCAACGCGTGCGCCCAGGTCAAAGCGCGGCCTTGGTGCTTGGATTGGTAAAAGACTTTGAACTTGTCGAGCGCTGAGGCCATGTCCGATGGGAGCGTGACCGTTGTAGGAGGATAGGTCGGCCAATTGCCTGTACTTAAGACGTTGACGGAGAGGTCGAATGGACATGATTGTGCGGCCGAAGAGTCGGCGTAGGCTCGCATGATGTCTTCCGAAAGCTCGACATCTAGGCGGGCATAGAAACGACACATCAGTTGGCGTCCTGGGACATGAGAGCACACCAAGACCAACCTTTGAACATGAGCTCGAGCTTTTGCGTGAAGCCCGCTCCGCATTCTGCGATAATTTGCATGCCGAAGACCTGAGTAAGCAGAATTTTGCCGAGGTCGAGTGAAGCGCTTAAACTAACCATCCTTGAGCTTAAGCAACATGCTCCTCTCAGCATCAAAGGACGCGGATTTGTTGAGGAGCAACCGTTTCGCAAGGTCCCGCTTGTAAAATGCCTCAAAGATATCCTTGCCTGTAGAACACATAGCATCTCAGAGTCAGTCACCTGTGCTTACATCTGGGGGCCGGAGGTCGAGTCACCCACCTTGAGTGAACCGGAAGAGGAACAAGACGTCGTTCAGCAGCTTCTCAAACTCGGCATCGCCCATATTCTTATTGCCCGAGCGGAGCTTGGCGTCTAGAAATTTAGCTGAAGAACAAAGAGCACATGAGGTGTCAGAACCATCGAAGGCAAAGAGCGCCAATCACTTGGGCCCAACGACCGACCAATCATCTCTGCCGGTTTGTTCTCCCGCTTATTGATGAAGAATTCGAATGCGGAAGAAATGGCTTGCGAAAATTGCTGTTCCCTCGCGAAACACTGCTCGACAATGTTGGCACCACTATTCCGTAATGCGATCAAGTTGATCACCATCTTGTCGTCCTGTTCCTTGTCGAGGACGATCGCCAGGCCGGTCGCCTTGAAGTGCTCGAGGAAAGCATTACGCAGGATAGGCAAAGCGCTGATACGTGATAGAAGCGAGTATAAACTCGATAAATCGGTCGTCCGATTCTCAGAGACCATGGCTCCGACTTGCTTCGTTGCGATCGCCTCGACGTGGTTCTTGACCATCTCGTCGAGCACGACCTGGAGGACATCACCCTTGAGCGCCACCCCCACTATGCCCGAATCACACCGCTCGGCTTCCTCGGACAGCCTCTGATTGACGCGGCGCAGATAGGACGATGCATCAAGTTCGGAAGAGAGCGTCACGCCTTCGGCTTCGTAGTAGGTGCGCGAAGATGCGAGGAAGGGGGCCACGAAGAGGGTCAGGTGGGATTGTGTCGAGATGGTCGAGAGCGCCGTCACGACCGATTGAACGAGCGCCCGGGGAATAGCCTCACCATCTCTGTGGATAGCAAACACCATGTGGAGATCAGTTCTGTGACTGAGTATGGCATGTCCCTGAGGACAGTTCGAGCTCTGACGAACCTTTCGCGAACGATGAGGTTGATGAGCGCCGAGGTGATGCGCTCGGCGATCGCTTCGTCGGCGAGGACCGAATGCCGCAAGATATCTAGCCCGAGCTCCCTGGGTAATAGCAAACATGATGTACCATACTGCGGGTCAACCACTGAGGCGCGGTACCCGGAGCCAAGGCGACGCCGTGGTCGACGCCACTCACCAGATTCCGAGTAGGGTGGGCAAGGGCAGTACGTAGGCTCGATCGAGATAGAGGAAGACAGAGCGGATCAGCAGCGTCTGGTCGAGGAATTGCTTGATCCGTTCGTCGATCTGGGCGAGCACATCCTCGTTCTTGCGCGAAGTCGTGGAAGTGACGATCTGCACCAAGTCACGCCTCAACTGGCTCGAGCCTCGTTCAAGCTCGAGCTTAAGTCTGTCGTAGAGCTCTTGCGCGTACGATGCTCCCCCGACGACCACTTGCTGACAAAGGCCGTAGAGTGCTTGAAGGGACTCTGGCGTGGGCTGGACGATCAAGATTGCTCGTGCGGCGCGGGTCAAGGTGACGATCGCCTGGGAGATGCGGATCGAGGGATCGGGTGGGGGTGTCGCGCGAGCTGCTCGATCGGGAGGCGACGGCGGCGTGAATGAGCCATGCAGTGCGTGGTACGTGGGCATGTGACTCCTACTCACGCGTTGCTTTGAGCACCAACTTCTTGACCGTCGCCTTCTCCAAGCCCGTGGTCAGGCCCAGCCGCTTGCGTCCCACCGCAGCCGGGGTCGACGCCGAACTGGATGGAGTCACCTGGGACGAAGAGAACGACGGTGACGATGGCGGTGGGCCGGCGTTGGTCGGCGAGGTAGACATGGTCGAGGCGTGCGTAGTGCGATAGGCCGGTGCAGGTCCACTCAGTCTCGAAATCTTGTGCGGGGGCGAGCCGGATAAGGTCGCTGGTCGGTCCATCAAAACTCGGCTGAAGGGCGACTGTTGATGTGGGGACCTGCCAACCCCAAGTGGAGGGAGGGCCAGAGCTGACGCCGACCGCCGGCTTCCGAGTCGTTGAGTCACGGCGCAGTTCGCCGACCGGCCACGATTCATAATCTCATGTCGTGATCAAAAGCAACAGTTGCGCGTGTTCCCAATTTACAACGTGCTTGCATAGGAAATACTCATAGAGCCCGGAGGGCAACCTTGACTTCAATCAGGATTGATCGATCTGATAGGGGCCGCCGGTTGCAGGTTAAAGACTGGGGTGGATCCAGCAGCATCCGATTTAACTGTTACCTTGACTAACAACATCTTGACGACTTTCTGGTGAAGTCGAGAGCAAACCATTCTCACCGTACTCATGGCTCTGATCCAGCTGCGATAGGCTTGAATTCCGCGACACACCAATGTGGCATCTGCCGGCGGGGAAGAGAATTCTTTCGCATCGGAAATCGCATTTCTGGTATGTATCGACGAATCCCACAGCTCAGAAACTGCTTCATTTAATTCCGGTGCACTCAAATTGATGAGAGCTTTTCGTGCGCTCTCATCATCTGTGCACGCCACCATCGAAATTGCCATGATCTCAAGTTGGATCGCAAGGTGCTCGCGCACGTCGACGCCGAAGCCGACTCGGCCGACTCGGTTCGTCGCTAGTAGGCGGCATCTTCTGACTAGACCACGAACCGTGTCGACGTCCGGCGGGTTCCGCTTGCACGTTTTCGATACCCTTCACAGCACACCGTCAGCATTGTTCCCCAAGCTCTGAACTTTCGCACTCTTCGCGACTGTTCCGCCTGTCCTCGCGCGTCCAGGAACATTTGATCAGCAGCCGGAAGCGTCGACGCGCGAACGGTTCCGTCGAGTGCCACGTCCTGGGTCCGTAGCCAGCTAGGTCGTCGACGCCATTCCATCTTCGCCTGTGCGACTTGTCCTTTGAGGCATCGGATCTTCTTGGGGCCCATGACAAGCTCATCGCCGATCTCCATCTCGGGTCGTTCGACCTCACACATGTCGACTCGATCGTCGGTCGCTGCAGCCAGAGTCGCGAGCATAGGAAGCGGCGCGTCGCCCGGCGTTAGCCCTAGGACTTCGAACCCCACCTCCTCATCGTCATCGTCGAGTCCGAATCGTCACTTGCAGTCTCCGACCAAACGCTCCCTGAAGCATGTATCATCACCACCTTGCTCGTCTCGCATGCTACCCGACCATCATGACCCCACCGGGGGCAACAACGACAGGGATACTCGAGTCCTGCGCCAGAAACTCTCGACAACCTCGGTTCAGGACCCTGACGACCACGACGATGGCCGCGATGGCGAGTTTGGCCACGCCCGCCGCGTTCAAACGAGGCCTCCCTCCCTCTCGCCGAATCTTTCCCGCATCAACCTCACCAAGAGATCGACCGAGACGAACGGGGGCGAGCCATCGGATATTGCGGTCGAAACCAGCTCCACGCCCATCATTGATCAAGATGTGGCCCACTGGCCCCAATCGACCACGCGAGCTCGACTAACTGCCTCTCCAGGAGCTTCCGCCCCGAGCGCCGAGGAACAGCAAACTCACTTTAATCGCATGCCGCACGACCTTAACCAGGCCCTGTCTCGTCTGTCAAGTCAGCACGTGTAAGTACTTAGATCCGGGTTGGGGTATCGATTTATGTACTCACCTCCCTACCCTGGTGCGGCCCGATCAGGCTGAGCGAGTACAATGTTCTCAAACGACTGGTGGCCGCCTCCTCGGCTCCTTCCGCAAACCCGCCTCCCTTGCCCCACTACCATCAGGCTTCGAGGTCGACACAATCAGTCACGCTTACACGCTCCTTCTCGTCCCCGTCTTCATCCTCGATCGCCTCGATGCCTCCGACATTATACGCCCGTCTGTCGTCGATCGCGGCTCCTGTCGCCACCGCGACCCGAGGCCCTTGGTCGAGGCTCACCACCTCCGCTGCTCCCGCGCGACCTGAGTTGACGAGGGCGGCAACTACAGCGCATTGGTGTCCAAACCCCAGTCAACGAGACTCGATGGACAGTGGACACGCAGCCTCGCTGTCTTCTTGTGAGCCACTCCCAACCACCAGTCCGGGCAAGGCCTCGAGCTCGTTGGCAGTGACTGGTCTCGGGCTTGAAGCGCTGGACATGGCGCAAACTACTCGTAACGCAGTGTGCAAGAGAGTCTCCCACGAACTTTGCCCCACCCCCACAATCACCATTCCATCCGAATCGAGGGAGCTGCGTCTCGATGCATCAATCGTCGAGCAGGCGACCACGGAGCCCCCGCTTCCGGCCCTGCCTTCGATGCCACCCAGCGTCGGAGACGGTCTCATGGCGGGGATGCGGATGATCAACGGCGTCGCTGTCAAGACGAGTGTATCGCATCCAATGAAGTGGGTTGCACGGAGTGCGCCGCTGCAGATCTTGGTATATAAAATCAAGCTGACTTCCTGCTGGCGCCAATCTTGACCCGCAGCATATCGGCTTTGATCCCGCCAGAAGCCATTCCCTGGCTCGCCACCTCCATCTTTGGCCAGTCAATGTCCTCGACGAAACCTCGTACACCACTTGCGCCGTCATCGTCGCTTCACATCAACTCGATGCGAGGCGAAGCCGTGACGACGCCTCCGTTCATCCTCGAGCTGCCTTCGTACGGCGACTTCTGCAAATGGGTAATCCATGGACCTGGCGCTATCTCGACCGGCCAGCTATCTCCTACCGAAAGCAAGAAGAGTGCACTCGGTTTGATCTCTACTGACCCGCGCTTGGGCAACTTTCTGCTCAGCAGCTGCCCTGGCAAAAAAGTGCGCATGGGCGGGATTGCGCAAGGGTCCGGGGGAAGGAGCGCAATCTGTCGAGACGTCGTGTTGGATCTCCAGCGAGCCAAAGATGAAGGGGTTGGGATAGTGATTTGCTGCCTTGACGATACCGGTGAGTGCAACTTGCCGCTCTTCGAGCTCCAGCGTCGTTTGGCTCACCCAAAGGCTCACGCCGCCACCTTTCACAGAGCTCGCCTTTCTTGGATCACCTTGGCACGAATACGCCCAAGCCTGCGACGAGCTCGATCTATCTGTCATCCGCATTCCCATGGTCGAAGGCTTTGCACCTTCATCCGCGGCATCGCTCGACGCCCAACTAGGCCGCATCATCCGCGAACATACCCTTCGAGGCGAGTCCGTCTTGGCCCACTGCCGAGGAGGTATAGGCAGGGCCGGCCTCGTCGCGACGTGTTGGATGCTCAAGATGGGCTTTATCAGCGGCGATGCTGAGCGGTTCGAGGAGTCGGATCCGATGAGTATTGTAGAGAGGGTTATAGAGGTCATTCGGAAGCGGCGAAGGTGAGTGAGAGAAGCTTGGAGTTCTGTGCATAGCTCTAATCTTGGTTCTGACGGCTTCCCATCGCTCATTCGATCGATTAGCATCAAATCTATCGAGACACCAATCCAAGTCGCCTTTTTGCTCGACTACGTCCTCTACCTGCAAAGAGAAGCTGTTCTCGTTCGCGCCCAAGCACTGTGATCCACTCTCTCCGGTCTCCGTCTGTAGGCAACTTCTGTCGACCCTGTCGCGCAAAATTATTCCACGTTGTTCAGCTCGGCACCGTATATACCTACATACCTTGCGCAGCTTTCGTCCTCTCTACCCCTGTTCGACCACGATTTCTCTCTGATTTCTTTCGCATGTATACCTACAAGCACACGCATGATCTGCACCACCTCAAGGTCCTTTGTCAGCCGCATCACATTCGACCGCTTTCTTGCACGTCACCACCACCATCATCTTGTCTACCAGCCACATGCACCACACTGTCAACCTTTCTCGCTCTCGTTGCGTTCCTTTTCCTCTCATTCCAGCATTGCTCTTTCTTTCGTCGCTTAACAAATTTCCATCATTTTCGTTCGCACGTACTTCCATTTTGTAATAATGATGCTTATACGGCTTACCTCATCCGACGGATCGAGTCGCTCGTTCATCAAGAGGCGCTTGAGATTTGGATTGGCACTCAGTATGCAGTACTTGTCAGGATTGTGACAAGGTTCGTCAATGGCTCGTCCCTTCCTGCTGAGCTGCGAAACGCGGCTGCAGCTGGTCGTTCGTCGAACTCGGACTTCAGCGCTTCAGCAACAGAAAGCCGACACAGCTGAGAACAGTAAGCTACGACTCCTACGAGCTACAAGCTACGAGCTACGACCAAAACCTGCAACACGACAAACAATCACGAAGAAGTCCAACACCAATACAGAGCAACCAAGCAATCCTTACCGAACCCCCCAAAGAGAAGACGCCGAAGCATACCCGTGGGGTGCCTATTTGGGAAATCTTCAGCGCAAAGAGCTCCTTCTGTTGCAAGGCTGTGGCACCGTAATGGTACTCTGAGTTCGCGCGTCAGCGACTAGCTTCTTTTTCGTGTGACCCGTCTCTCGCCTTTCTGAAAATGTTTTGTTTCGGTTTCTGGATGAGAACGGCGTCCATCATCCGCCTCTGCGATGGGATGAGAAGAGACCTCGAGTCGTGTCGATTCTTCCGGGAGTTGCCGTCGCGCAGCTCGAGCCGCGCCGTGAAAATCCTGCCTCTCTGAATCCAGAACGGGGAAGCTTTTGGACTACGCAGTGCTACCATTTCAACACGGAAGCTTTCTTTTTTTTGCTAGGTAGATGAAGTTTTTCCGAGACTTGACCGTCCGTCCGTGACCAGTTTAGCTAGGCTGCGCCGCTCACCGAGTGCATAATACGTTAGGGCGGTGGAAGAAGGGGCGCGCGCGCGCTCAACGCTCAAAAGGCCGAAGAGCACGGAGGCGCGAGGCGCGTGCTCGGAGGTTGGCGTGAAACGACAGGGCGATGCCTGGCTGAAGAGCCGAGGCGCTCAGGCGAGGGACCACCCGCCGCGTACGCTGGTTACACACCCTCTGCCACCGCCCGAACCCATCGTCGGAAACGTCGGGAAGCTTCCCGTCGTCGTCGATCCAAAAAGTGTTGGTCGCCCCTCCGCCCACCTCACACCACTCGTTTCCCCGTTCCCAACTTTTGGCCGTGCGTTCGTGTTTTCTGCGTGGTTTTGAGTCCGAATCGATTCCAGAGGTGAGTTGGTACGGGCTCGAGGCACGCGCGAAGACGAATCGCGGGCGGGTTGATGACGATCCGATGGGGGCAACGGTTGTGGTGGTCGATGGCCTCGTGAATCCCATCTTGCACTTGATCCTAACCTATTGGTTCTACTCCTACCTGCCTACTTTCCCAGCCGCACTCTCGATCTCGACCTTTGGACGAGTGCTCGATCTTTTGCTATACGTCTCTTTGACGCAGGCGGGACCTTGCGTGGTGCGATCGACCCAAAGCTCGGCGGGTTCATTCACCGACGCTCGCAGCGGACGATCCTACGCCGAGACCCTCACACACCAAGAGGCGTGGAGGGAATGGCTCTGGTCTCGACGTTGCCACCTCCTTCCATCATCAGCTCGCCCTCGTTCGGTCATCCCCACCACCGTGCCTCGTCGCCTGGATCAGCAGCAGCAGTAGCCCGCGTCAGCAGTAGTAGCCCTCGCGCGACCGCCGCAGAGACCTCGACCAGCTCGTCATCAGCCGGCGCCGCGTCGCCTCGATCGTACCCGTCCAACATGGCCTCTGCCGGACCACCGACGATCCAGTGGACACCGCCCGCGTTCGTCGATCTCAACCCGACCTCGAGCAGAAGCAGTGTTTCAAGCTCCAAGCCCACGTCGCCGTCGCTGCAACCGAGCGCCATGTCCGGCCCCAGCACGAGCTCGCGACCTCAACCCCCCTTGTTTAACTCGGCAGCCAACGCGTCCTCGACTCCGACGTTGTCACAGAGGCGGTCATCGGGCCACATCGCATCCGGTTCGACCAGCCCGTACGAACCGTCACCGGCTGGCTCGTCGCATCGCCAGGCGCAACACGCGGCCCCAGCTCACTCCGGCGGCGCCCAGACGATTGCTGCGAACCGCCCGTCGTCGTCGTCGATGGCGCCGCTCGGCCCCAACCCAGGTTCAGTCTCAGCAACAGGATCAGGGGTGGGTGGTCACCACTTCCCGGCCTTCTCTTCGGGACCGCACCCGCACGCCGTGCACGCGTTCCCGCATCCGCAATACCCCTTCATCCCTTCGCCGCACCCGCACCCGCAGTCGTCCGGGTTCGCCGGGCCCCACGATCCCGCCGTGTCGGCCGCACAGCAGCAGCACCACCAGCAGATGTTGATGCACCACGCCCACTTGCAACAGCACCAATGGCAAATGGAGATGATTAGGAACGCGACGTTGCAACAACAGCAACAGCAGCATCAACATCACCAACAGCAGCAGCAGCAGCACCTCCGGGATCACTACCAACAGAATCAGCAGCAGCAACTACTGGGTCTGTTTTTTCATTTCATCATCCTGTTTCACAATCGTTTTTTCAATCTCCAAAACAGGGCCCATCGGTGGTTTCAGAGACGCTGTGTATCGCGTCGCGCCCCGAATCGGCAGATCGACCTTGGGCGCAGTGTTGTCCCTTTCACGCGCAACCCTAATTTGGGGCCTCGCAAGGTTCATTATCTTGCGAGCCCGAGCCATATCGGGGATAGCACGGATTTTTGGGACTGCTTTCATGAAGTGGTACATATGTAGCACCATGCAGCATGATCTGTGATCCCGATCGTCCCGGTGCGCTGTTTGTCGTAGCTCGGAAACCTGTTCGGATTCGAGCTGGCCCGAGGACGTTGCGCTTGCGAAAGGATCGACGCCTATCGTGCAGCGTAGACCACCGACACAGGCCGCACCGCTTTATTTTTTCCATCTAGGATTTGAACCATCACTGACGTTGCTCCTTCCCCCAATCCCAATTTCCCACTCCACAGCATCCTCTCGGCAACGCACCCAGTCGGGACCCTCTTCCTCAAACAAACCCTTCAACAGCTCTCAGATCTACACATCGTCACCCTCGTCGTCCTTGACCCAATTCCTGCCCTATGACTTGGCTGGAGCGATGCCCACTTTCCAACCACGGGCCCACTCCACGGGGTCCGGGGCTTACCCGACTCCGCCAGGAAGCACCGAGGGGACCTCCGGCAGCAGCAGCGGAGGCGGTGGAAGTGGCCGCGAGTCGCACCACCCGTACCGTCGCTCGCCGTCGCACCCTCGTACGCCGGGCCACTCTTCCGCTTCGTCCGGGTCGTTCTCTTCATCTTCGCACCCGACCACGCATGGTGCGACGACTTCGGCGTCTTCGATCTACACCGCCAACTCGTCGGCCAAGAACAGCTCAACGAGCATCGTCGTCCCCCCCGCGTTCCAGTCGTTACCGAATAGATCGAGCACGTCCGTTTCTTCCATCCCCCGATCAGGTGCTGCCGCGACCCATGACATGGGCGCCTCGCTACGGCCCCGAACCGACTCGCAGGCGTCCACCAAGTCGACGTCGTCCTCGAAAGGACCCCACAGTAATGGCTCGGGCGGAACGACGCCGACGCACCACGCACGGCAATCGTTTGACACGGCTCGCTCGGCGACGCCCGTGCAAGCGCTCAACGCCTCGGGCGGGGGCAAGAAGCCGAGCCCGCTGGGACGCAAATCGTCCGACGAGCAGTTCCGCTCCGCGACCACTTTTGCCCCCCTGCACGGCGACGACGGGGAGGAATCGGACGATACCACCGCTGCTACGCGTGCGCCCGACAAGGTCAAGAAGGGGATGGGCCAGAAGTTCAAGAAGGCGTTCGGCGTGTCGAGCTCCCCTTCGAGCTCGAGCCTGGGCCTCACCGAGGCTGAATTAGACGGCCGGGGACCAAAAGTCATCGCCATGCCGCGCGCCAGTCACAGTTCGGACGATCTGCCCCTGTCGGGTATGGCCGCCTCGGGTCGTCGTACCCCGACCCTCGCCTCGAGCTCGGCGTCGGTCATGACGGGTTACTCGACCGCGACGTCCAAACCGCCGACGAGCAAGAGGGGACTCTTTAGCGGCAAGTTTAATTCGTCGACGGACAACCTCTCGATCTCGTCGACCGTCTCGAGCGCTTCGGTCATGATTCGCAAGATTGGCCAATTGGGCAAGTCGGCGAGGCGTAGCAGCATGATGAGCCTGACTAAGGCGTTCAAGAGCAGTGGGAAGGACAAGGAAGGCTCCTCGTCGGTAGCGTCGGCTTTCACCGATGACGCCACGGCCACCACCCCGAGCAAGAAGGACCCCAAACGCAGCACTGGGTCCGGCACGAGCTCGGCAACGACGAGCGTTTCGCACGCCACGGCCGAACACGAGGGTCGCGGCAGTTCGTCCTCGGGTGTCACGGGAGGAATCTCGCCGGCAGCCGCTCTCGCTCGTCGACAACAGCAACACTATGCCGAGCAGGAGGCCGCCGCCGCCGCCGCCGCTGCCGAGGCCGATCGTCTCCGCGCGCAGGCCGTCGCTGCTGCCCACGAACGCAATGCCAGCGCCAGTGTCTCGTCGTCGGCTGGCGTTGGGTGGGGTCGCTCCAAGACGCCCGACTTTTCTGAAAGCTCGGTGGCTGAAGGTGGCAAGGAGCGGATCAAGCCTCGTCGCAAGTGGAGTCTCGGCTTTGGTTCCAACTCAGTTTCGGCGACGTCGCCGCATCCCTCCACGGCCGAGTCGTCGGGGAGATCGTCCCCGACCCCCAGGACGCCGCCCACGACCGGCGTCGCAGACTTTTACCACGACGGCCGCACCCAGTCGAGCGCGACCACGGATGGCGTCGAGATCCTCTCCCACCAGCCCTTGTTCGGCCGCAGCGTCGGTGGTCACGACAGCGAGCCCGAATACGAGCCTAGTCTCAACCACAGCCTGCGCCGCGAGCCTTTGCGTCCCATCGTACCCCGTGGGATCCTCAAGGGTGCGAGTTCGTACCGACAAGACGAGTTTGATCTCGCCAAGCCGCAGTTCCCTCGCGTTCGTGCGAGCTCGTACGATGCTTCGCACAAGTCCCACGAGCTCCACAACGGCGGCAAAACGGCGCGCATCACGACTATGACGGCGTTCGAGAACCGATTCGATGGTCTCGTTCACCCGCCGGCAAACTCGGAATCCAACTCGCCTCGTCCCGCTTCGCCCCGTGGCATGAGCGGTCCTACGAGCCCATATTCGAACCCCTCGGCGAACGCGTCGGCCCCTGTCCTCGATCGTCTGGGCCTCACGGCGTCTCCTCTGCGTTCCCCTGTCTCGCCCGCGCGTCGCATCGTCTTTGCGCCCAACCTGTCCGTCCATACGACCTGGCCCGCATCCATCTACGACCGCCGTGCCGAGCCGGCGACGTGCAACCGCTTGACGCCGACGTTGGCGCAGCAGATCAAGGAGGAGCTCAACTCGTACAAGATGGAGGAGATGGACGTGCACCCTAGCTCGAGGCCCTATACCCATTTCTGTAAGCTCGGACGCTCGCACTTGAACCTCCTTCGAACTTGCACTCACCGCTTTTCAATTCCGTTCGCACAGTCGTTTGAGCTCTCCCATATCACCCAAAAGAACGGGTCCAAACGATATGACCCGACCTCTCTCTCCGCCTTTTCCGAAGGACCGAAAGCCTCAATCACGGTCCCGGCGACCCGACGCTTCTTCATCCTCGTTCGTCGCATTCCTCGATCCCCCACCCGTTTTTCGCCGTTTCAAAACTGTTCGCTTCGCCTTCGCACCCCTATACATGTCCACCTTCCGTCGAACGTCCTTCCTCTGCACGCAAAGCCTTTCTCGCACTTACTTGACGCCCTCTTACATGAAAGCTTGACGCTTTCTTCTCACTCTTAACGGCCCATCTCGTTTCGCATTCTGTCATCGCTTTTTACAACCTTGGGCATTTGCACAAATTTCATCTCCGATCACTCACTTTCGTTTTGACCTCGTTCATCTGTGCATCATGTGTCGTGCGCTTTCTCTTTCCAGAGTAGTTCCCTTTTTCTCTTCCGATTGCTCCTGAACCTCTTTTACTTTCTCGCTTTTGTCATTTTTCCTCAATCTCTTGACTTTCTTTCCCTTTTTCTTTTTTCTTCTCGCATTATGACAATTTGACATATACTAGAGACAAATCTCGCACCAATCCAAACCAGTCGAGTGCTTGTTTCTTTCTTTCGCTTCGAAAGTTTGGAACAGACCTCACCGCTCTCACACTCTCACTCTCTCTCTTCCCAACTCAAGACGGAAACAGAATAAAACACATTTGATGTAGAGTTCCCCCCACACAAGCTTTTGCACACCCAAAAGAATAACCAAAAATCCCCCCTCCACCAAAAAAACACACACCCCCAAAAACAAACAATGCGAGACCCCATCTCCCTCTTCTTCTCTTCGACGTCCCCAATTCCACTCGACAAGTTCCCGGAAAGCGAATTCCTCACGATCCTACCACGCCATCTAGCGACCTTGACCGAATTTGACGTTTCCCGAGAAAGTATCCGACGATGGTTCGGGCCGGAGGTCCATTCACGCGGTAAAAAAAAGGCGAATTATGGTTTTGTTTTGGTGTCCAAAGAAAGGCGAGGAGTGAAAGGAGGTGAACAAAGGGGCGAGAATGAAGAAAGAAGTTGAGAACGAGCAGAGAAAAGTCCAGAAGGCGTTTCAGTGTGTAGGGTTTTTTGGGGGATTCTTTTGTGTGTTGCGTGGCCTAGTTAGGGTGCGATCCACATCTTTTGTTTCTACTGCGTATGCGAGAGAGGGGGTGGGTTTAACGGTTCTAGTGGAGGACAAACGAGATGGGAATTAGTCTTGGATTATGTCAGGGACGAGGAGAGTCTTTTGGAGCTCACCTTGACGAAGCCGATTTGGTCGGAGCGTTCTCGGAAGCACTGTCGAGTCCAGGCGTCGAAAGTCAGAAGAATGGTCCTATCCGTTTGTTTTATATGGGCTACTCACTTGACGGCAGATGTTGATGCCGTACTTGCGGATGAGACCAGCGGGGTGGGTGCAGACGCGGCTATTTCAGAAAAGGGGGGATCATGGAGAGGTCAGCACTTTTGGGCTCATGCAACACGATAACTCTGCTGTGCCGGTGTCGAGTGTGATGATCGTGGAGATCGTGTGTAGTAGGATTGCGATGTAGGTGCATGGTCAGGGTTGTGCCATGGCCGTCGGCGGGTGCGTCGGCGGGTGCGTCCTGAGCTGAGCCTATGTTATATCACTCGGCTCCGGCTCCAGCCCAGCCCAGCCAGGCCCAGGGCAGCCAACGGGGCCCATCGCACGCCAGCGCGAACCCAGCGCACGTCGCACCAATCAGCGACCCCTAGTGCCCCTGCTCCCACATGTCGTATCTCGTCCGGCGGTATAAAGGTGTGCAGCAAATCGTCCGTAGAGCGATCGTGTCGTGTGCTGATTATAAGCATGGTGTGTGTAGTGCGCGGTGTGACGGGGCGTACGGGCGATCGAGCCGCGGGGACTGGCGTAGGGCGCCATGGGCGTCGATGGGTCGTCGTCGTCGAAGATGGATCCCTTCAGGACTACAAGAGGAGCGGTACAAAGACTTACCAGCCGCGCGAGCCCTTGCCGTACTTTCGCGGGTGCGAGAACCAAACAGCTGCGTGTGCCATGATGTTACGTGTGGGATGGAAAGACGAAAGAGGGCAAGCGCAGCTCGCAAAAGACGGGCCGCTGGTGGGCGACCAGGCGCCCCATTCGTCTGCTGCCAGCGGCGGCGCGCGTGAGCCCAGGCGGTCAGGCAGGCAGGCGCGAGCGAGGGGAGGCGTCTCGGCTGGCTGTGGGCCCAAAAAAAATTGAAAGGCGCGCGTTGAGCTGAGGCGCGGGCGTTGGCACGGTTGCCAGCCTGCGATGGGCTTGCCGTCCCAGGCGCGCGCGGCGCTGGGATATTGCGCTGGCGCTGTCTGCCTGCCTTTTGGAATTCAGCGGCCGGCGTGAGCGGTAGGCGGGCCAACTGGGCAGGGCTCTTTTCTCTCGCCTCTTTCCACACGTCAAGCAAAAGTCAGTCCCCCTGCATCAACCTCACCGCCGGTCTAGTGGCCCTTGGTGCCGTTCCGAAACTGATCCAACTCTATATCTCTCTCGTCACCACCTCGCAGATGGGAATGTTAGTTACTGTCCGAGCAACGAGCAGTCGCGGGTCGAGCGAACGACGACGAGGACCAGCAGCAGCCGCAGCGAATCGATGCTGACTCTCCCCTCCACTCTCGACTTGGCATTACAGTACACGGGACTCGCGCCACAAGCGCTCGCACACCGTAAGTTTGCAATCTTGACGTACATTGCGGACGTACGTAGGCGAGGAGAAAGGGGTGGTCGCGATGGGCCAGCCGGGCCCGCCAGTAGTTCGATTGGGTCTGCGAACGACGCAAATCGGCCCTGCTGGTGTGGGCCTGGCGCGCTGGCTTGGGCGACGGCGGGTCGCGCGAGCTCGCTCGGCTATTCCCTGCGGCGGCTACCAAACCCCACACCCATCGCTGACCCGACCACATCTTGCAATCATCAGGGTGCTCAACGTGCGCAATACCGCAAGAAGAGAAAGTTCGAGTTGGGTCGCCAACCGGCCATGACCAAGTTGGGCGCCAAGCGCATCCACACCGTGCGCACCCGTGGCGGCAACACCAAGCACCGTGCGCTCCGTCTCGAGTCGGGCAACTTTGCCTGGGCATCCGAACACGCCACGCGCAAGACGCGCATCATCGGTGTCGTCTACAACGCGTCCAACAACGAGCTCGTGCGCACCAACACGATCGTCAAATCCGCCATCGTCCAGATTGACGCCGCCCCCTTCCGTCAATGGTACGAGGCGCACTACGCCCAGCCCGTCACCAAGAAGGGGCTCAAGAAGGATGCTTCCGGTGCCGCCGTTGTTGAAGGCGAGGCCAAGACCCAGTCGTCGCACGTCAAGCGTGACCTGGCTGAACGACAAAAGCAGGCCAAGATCGACCCTCTGCTTGAATCGCAGTTCCAGGCCGGTCGTCTGTACGCTTCCATCTCCTCGCGCCCAGGTCAATCCGGTCGCGCCGATGGTTACATCCTCGAGGGCAAGGAGTTGGAGTTTTACCTCCGAAGGTGAGCTTTGGAGAGACTGGTGTTTGGCGGGTGTCTGCTCGGGCGGCAGGCTGATCTCGGTGGTTTCCCCTTCTTTCGCTCAGGCTCCGCGCTGGAAAGGCCAAGCACGCCGCCTAAATATCTGAGGAATGAGTAAGGATGGGAAGGGATGCGCGATGACGAGAGGGATTTTAACGGAGGAGGTGCAAGTGGGGAAGTACGCAATCGACCCGATCCCCGCAAGGCCCATCCACTACAAACTTTCCAAAACGCTCGATTCGTTTCGAGTGAATCTAAAAGTGGGCCCCAAAAGGAAGTGGTAGAGGTCTTTCCCTCTACCACCTGTTCCTTTTCTCGCTTCTTTCCAAACGTCGTCGCTCTACTTTTCCCCCCCTTCAAAGTTTCTCTTTGATCTAGGGCTCCCCCGGTGTGTTGTCTCTTTTTTGGTTCTTCCTCTTCACGATTCCGTTTCTCGATTTTTTGTTCTCTACCAAGGAGGGGAGAACAAAGAATTTCCTCCTCTACTACTTCCTCCTCACCCCCCAACCCTTGCAATTCCAAACACCCAGAGATACAAAAACATTCCGACTTTTGCATTGCGAGTGGAAGAGAGAGAAATGTACAACAGGAGGGAACTGCTTTGCTATGCGGGGGTTGCTACTAGACCCTTTGATGTGAGCTGGCAAGTCTGGTCCGGAGGTCGTGTTGGCCAGCGAATCATAGAGATTTTGTTTCTTGTACATCGAGGTTCTGCGACGGACGCTCAAATCAGAAAGTGGCATCGGTACCGAGGCTTTGAAGAACGGCGTTCAAAACCAATCTCAACTGACTCGGGAGACTTGGCTGACTTGGCCGGCCCGACGACCCCCACTTTCTTTTGAGCGAACACCTCGAGGCGCGGTGATGCGACATGATCGTTCGTGCGAGAGCGTTTTGTTGACCCGGCGCGAGGGATGATCGCTCGTTCAAATGTAGGCCTCGTTCGAAAAGGTAATGTTTTCCTGCTCTTTCTCTGCGGTCTGTTCGCCCGTATGCAACCACACCCCCTTCCATTCCTTCCTAGGCACCAACACCATACCGACCGACCGTCCTTCTTGACTCGCCAATCGATTCAAAGGCAAGACCCCTTCCTCTTCTTGTTCGTCCTTCGCAGCGGGGTATTCGTACGTGTTGTCGAGTACGAGATTGCCTTGTTGGTCGAGGCAGGTGAAGTAACCGATCAGTAGACGCGAATCGGACGCGATGAGGACGGCGAGGGATTGGTTGAGAAAGGATTCAACGAGTTGGGTGGAAGGGGTGGCGGTGATGGGTGGAATCGGGGGTCGGGGTTGGATGGACATCTTTTTTTGAGGGGGAAGGAAGTCCTGGAGCGATCTTGCTGCTAGTCGAAGGAAGAGGGTTGCTCGTGCTGGAAGAGGGGAAAGAGAGGAAGGCCGTGATCGAGGTACCGGTGGGACATTGAAGCGCAAACTCCGCTCTGAAGTGCTTCAAACCTTTTTACAGCTAGCTCTCTAGGTCGGTCTCTTTACCTGCAGATGGAATGTAACACCACTTAGAACACACCTAAAATGGCACGAGGTAAAATGGCGAGGGCAGAATTTGCACGACGGACACAGACGGACACCTCTGTCAGTCGGTTGAAGCAGGTCAGCAAGCGCGGCGATGTCTCTTCGACTCTTGCCACCACTTATCCTTGGCAATCACTGGGCAGTCTATCTCGATCAACCCACTTCCCTGAGGAACAGTGACCGGCTGCGGTGATTCAGCCGCTTGCAAAGCCTTGACCTGTCACTTTGCGACGAGGACAAGCAAGTTTTGCTTGTCCTGAGTAAGCTTGCCCAGTATTTGCTGCAAATCTGCCCGGCGCAAGAGACAATCTCGGTCTAGATCCACAACCACATTTTTCTTGGCGACCCGACGACAGCCTCGACAGCTCACTCGAAGAGATGGCCTCCGCCGTGGTGTGCGAGCAAGTCCATCGCCTTGAGCCTGCAAGGATATCTGTCCGAGTCGATCAGTGTTTCAAAGTCCCACGGGTCGCCTTGATCTCACGAGATGTGGGAGCCCAGGGGAAGATAGAAAACGACGGTATACCTGCCAGATGGGAAGTCAAGAACGAAGGGCATGGGTGAGCGGCGAGTCGGAAGCGGGGGAAATAGCTGAAGGGTCGGATTGACGGGGACTTTGACTTGCGATGAGAAAAAAGATCGGGATCATGCGATCGCGAGGCACTACTTCTTCCGAGTCGAATTGTAAACTCTTACGTTTAGCTACACGGACTGTGGGTCACAGTATCTTTATACAAAATTATGGTGGATAAGGAGAGAGAACAGAAGCGGACCCCTAGTCATGATTACCGCCGTCAGATTGGACCCTCGAGTGGGGTACAAAGCGAAATACCACAGACCATGAACTGTACAACACTACACGTTGAATCAGGAAGTCACATCACGCAATCATCAATCTACCCTGTTGCCACGAGATGCATCCCCGGTTAGCAATCCTTGACTTGAAAATCTTGTCGATCGAAATGGAAAAGCTGCGACGATCGACCAGCCACACCTCCCCGACGCGTCCACTTATCGTCCAAGTCGTGGCTTATAACCTTTCCCTGGTTCCTTTTTGTAGCGGTCCCAGCCACAAGAAGTGCAATATAGGACATCCTGTAACCACCAAAAAATTAAATCGTCAACCCGCTGGCCGCGGCGAACCCGACAGTACTCGGTCAAGCCCGAGTAACAGTCTATGTTACAATAGTCCCGAGATCCGAGCATATCATGGTATCCACGCACTTGCAAAAATACAATGCAATGTACGATCACCAGCAATGCAGCCCACCGCTAAGAGCGTGTACTGGGCCTTTTTGGTTCAACGATTCACCGCCGTGCGGATGCTCACCCCGCTCACGCAAAAAGACAAAAAAATCTCCCGAACCGGGGTCGAACCGGTGACCTCGGGATGACAATGGGCAAGACAAGCTTGCATGAACCTATTACAGTCCCGCGCTGCTACCAACTGAGCTATCGAGAGGATTATGATCGCCGAGGTAAACTGTTTGACACATAGTTATCAAAACAAACGCGAGGGGGCGGCCTCTGGGAGGGAGCAACCGTGGGTGGGGGGGACTTGAACTCGGATGTATCGGGTTGGTCTGTTCTGCTAGTTACAACGCATCGAGCGGCGGTTGTGGTCATCATCGTGCATACTGGGCAGCATCTCCTTTAGTTCCGTAGGGGGTTTTCTCGTCTTGCAAATTAGCGATGAGTTTCATACAAAAAAAAAAAGGCGGCGGGACTCGAGTGTGCGTTCCGAGATTGGGAGTACGCCGCAGGGAAGCGAGGCCCCTGCGGAAGGTATACCCCGCCTCTTGTCTCCAGCCGCGCGCCGGTGTTGTCGGCCACCCGCCCGCGCTGCAGACCGAGGCGTGTCCAATGGACTGTCACATGCTCCGTGACTTTCCCCGGAAATCTCGGGATTGTGTGTTTTTGTGCGAAGTAGGCCTGTTTCGCAGTTGCAGTCATTGAAATGGGGGTGATCTGGGGTCGTGTGGTCGCGAGGGGGGGGCCGACTTTGGTAACCGAAAAGGGGTTTGGAATCCGCGGTGCAGATCCAGCGCAGTTGGGTACAAGGGGTAGGTGATTGCTGCGGTCGCAGGGGGTTACATCCCCCCTTTGGACCACGTGAATCATTCGGATTGAGCGGGATGTTTGTGCCATCGGAGGCCTTGTTCGACGCGTGTCAAAGAATTAAGGGGCTTCAAGGAGTAGGGCGGTCTCAGGGGGGGTCTGAAGTCAAAAGATCGAAGAAGGTTCAACTGTACAACTATAATCGGATTCGCCTGTACAACACATGTACCACCACCAACAATTCCTCCATCGTTTCCCGATTCCTTGTGTATTATCTTCAATCTTCCTTTCATTCGTCTCTGGGAGGGAGCAACCGTGGGTGGGGGGGACTTGAACTCGGATGTATCGGGTTGGTCTGTTCTGCTAGTTACAACGCATCGAGCGGCGGTTGTGGTCATCATCGTGCATACTGGGCAGCATCTCCTTTAGTTCCGTAGGGGGTTTTCTCGTCTTGCAAATTAGCGATGAGTTTCATACAAAAAAAAAGGCGGCTTAGAAATGGTGTAAATCCATGCCCGAGATTCTTCCTCCTTCCCTACTTCTGGAACGTGGGGTTTAGCGTGCACGAAAAAATAAGGAACAGTCCGTGCCCGATGTGGCACGAAAACTCAGTACGTGCGGAGAACGCGAAGCCCCGCTCAACAGGAGCTTTCGGTCGCCCTATCGAGCGGCCTCCGCCACTGCCGCCCCACTTTCCGTGATGGCTGCCAATGCCATTGGCCTGAGGGCGTCAAGCAGGCTCCCACCCGACATTGCGCGTGGTTTTGTGCCTGGTTTCGGCGTTTGGCCATAATCAAAGTCTGTCTCTCGCTCCTCACCATTGCCGTCGTTGGTGTTGAAGGCGGCCTCGCTCACTTCAAGTCGCGGAAGCGGTCGAACAAGGTTCCCTTCCTTAGGCGGCGCTGTTTTTGACGCTGGCTGTTGTAAAATTCTGGCGGAGGGTGGCGGAGGGCAACGACGAGCGAGCGGCTTAGTCGACCACTCGATCCATGCTCGGGTGACGGCGTCGTTGTCGAGCATCCAGGAATCGTAGGTCGGAGTCCGTCCGGCGCAAACGCTGTGGGATCAACGGGATTGAGTGGTGAAAGAGGAAGAAGTGAATCAAGACTACAATGTACGAAATACCGTATGAGCACTGCGGACAAGAGCGAGCGGCGGCCAACTGACCGCTCAAGATGTGATGAATGATGAAATTCGTATTGGCCCCTGTCTGCGCGCTTCTGCTTGGCGACCCAGGCGAGCGCAGATCCAAAGTACATTTTATCTTCAAAAACCTGCACCCGATCGATTTAGTTCTGCTTCGTATCCTCGCCAGTGATCATAAAGGAAGTGTTAGAGTTTGTGCAAGCGTACCAGCTGGGCGAGACCCTCTGGACTCCCAGCCTTCAAGTTACCGTGCGCGTCTTTTTGCGGCGCCGTGGCGAACCCCCGTATCGAGCACTGATCCCAGTCGGGGGTGACAGAGCGAATTAGACCTACTTTAGAGACACGCGTCGTCACGTCCCCGGACGAGAAGATCACCTGCGATGAGGCCGCGTGCTCCCTCTCGCCCCTGACTTGAACTTGAAGCTGGTTCCACTTCGAACCGAAGTTTCGCTGCGGTGACCCAGCTCGCGACATTCGACTCGCAAGTGCTCAATCGATCAATTGGGCCAAATCCTTCCCTTGGTCTTGTCCGCGGCCGACGATCCGAATCCCCTCAACCGTGAGCACATCTTTTACGCTCGTCGTTGGGAGGTCGAACTCGAGCGGCGAGCTTGCGGCCACGACAACAGTCGGACGGCCGGGATCAGTGTGTTACCAAGCCTAGGGCTGGGTCACGGGGGGTGAGGGCGGCGTGATGGATATAGGAGAGCGAGTAGACATTCTCATTCGTCGGGGTTTCCGCGATGATACCCGATTCGGTGTATGGTGACTTAAGGTGCAACTTATGCAAGCGGGCAGTGGGGGTGGGGCCCCGTGCGGGTGCAGTGCGAGAAGTGATCTGCAATCCCGCGCTCTAATGTTTGGGGCCGAGTTGCAGCAGTGCTGTCGGTGGACCCAAACATAATATCTCTCATCCCAAGATGGTACTCTGATCTGCGGAGGAGGTGGCTGTAAGGGCGCCTTCTCGTTCCGAGCTAGACGTTAAACGTAACCAGTAGAGAATGGTAATGAGGAGTCAAAGTCCCGCCGACAATTGTCCCTTGACCCCTGGCGAGACGTAAATGTAGAACCTAGGCCGTGGCAAATGGGATGTCAACTCAAAGTGTGGTAAACGGAATGGTCCGACGGACGGGATGATGCCCGGACGAAGATGGTTCGGAACGACGCTTGCGAAAATTGATTAGTCGGACGGCGAAAGACGATCATCCGCGCGGGGGACGACGACGTCAGTGACTGTAGCTCTGCTTCTTCTTTCCCGCGCAGCCCCGCCCTGCATATACACAGAGAGGTCCCTGAACCGAACCATCGGAAGCAGAGGAACTCGTCCCAAACCCCAATTCCACTTGGGACGTAGTACCTACCTGTTTTCTCGCCCACCATGGCTCCTCGACCACCATCGTCCAAAATGACCCGAGTCGCTCGTCCCGTCGCACGCTACAGGAAAGGCCAACCCCTACCCGGGACGTCGAACGCATCAGCCTACCACAACGACGAAGATGATTCGGACGAAGACGATGTCGATCTCGCCCGACCGGACGAGAATAGGAAGCAGTCGTGGGATCAGGACCAGTTGGGCAAGCAGGGGCTCAAGTTGATGCCGACTGTCGACTCGGCCAGTGCGAGTGGCCATGGGAGTGGGAATGCGATCCAGGTCGCCATCACTGGGGTCGAGGTGGATGCGAGAGGCAAGGTCAAGGTCGCACGGAGGATTCCGGAGCAGGAGGAGGAGAGTGGGAGCAGCGAGGACGACGACGAGGGTCAGTCTCGCGATGGGGCGAGCTGCACCATTTCACATCGCTCGCATGCTCACAGCACGACTGAACCTGGGATGAATTGTACACCAGATGAGCACGGTGCTGCACAACCCCCAACGGCATCGACATCCGGAGCGCCCCCAGCCAAGCAGCAGGTTCGTCCCCCAAGTCCAACGGGACCGACAAGCCCCTCCACTCCTCCACTCCTCCATGATCTCATTTTTGTTTTTTATAATCCCATAGGAATCCTCGAGTGAATACGAGACCGATTCCGAAACCGAAGAGGAGGAACTACAGGCGCGAGCACCCATCTACAAGCCCGTCTTTGTCTCAAAGTCAGTGGTGCCGCTTTCGCCTTCCCTTGCTGGCGTCTGACCCGGTTCTCACCAAATGGGGCTTTCTACAGTCTTACTCTGTTTACTAATTACTTGTGCGTGCTTCCCAGACGAAACCGCGACACGCTCGCCACGCGCGACGCCGCATTGGACCCTTCGCTCGTCGACGCGCAGAGGGAACAAGAGTTACAGGCGAGGAAACAACAATCGCACGACTTGGTCGCGCAGTCCATCGTCAGAGAGTTGGCGCAGAGTAAGTACAACGACCCGAGGTGGGATGGAGACGTGAGAGGTGGATCCGTTTGGAGGGGGACAGTGCCGAGAGCTGAGGCGGATTTCTATCCCGTTTTCTGCAGAGGAAGTGCAAGCTGTCTTCCCCGACGTTGATGATACGGATGGTTTGGACCCGGAAGCCGAGTTCGAGGCATGGAAGTTACGAGAGTTGATGAGGATCAAGAGAGACAAGGAGGCGAGGTATGCGTAAGTATATCGCCAATTGCTCGTCCTTCCCTCCCGCTTGCGCAACTGGCCGCAGAAAGGTTGGCTGATCAGAATTTGTTTCTTCTATGCTTCAGTAAGGAGAAGGAGAGGGAGCAAGTCGAGGCTCGCCGAGCGATGCCCGAACAGTTGCGCCTCAAGGAGGATCTCGACTATGCCAAAAAGACGAGGGACGAGAAGAAGAAAGGATCCCAAGGTGAGTTTCACACATAATGACGAGCTAGTCCGAACTCTGGCGAATCCCAAAAACTCACGCTCCCACTCCATCTTCCCGCCCCTACCCCAGTGTTTGGCCAGAAATACCATCACAAGGGAGCTTTCTACGCCGACGCCGAGATCCTCACCAAACACGACTTCACCGCCCCGACCGTCTCGACCGTGAAGGACATGTCGAGTCTACCCAAAGCGATGCAGAACAAGAACTTCGGAAAGATGAGCCAGAGCAAGTACACGCATTTGGCGGATCAGGATACGTCCAAGGAGGCGAAATGGGGACGTGGCGGAGGTGCGGACGCGGGTTGTTTCAATTGCGGGGGACCGCATGTGAGTTTGCGGTGTCTGAGCCGGTGACTGAAGGTTCCGAACTTGGCGAACTGACCGCAAGCAAACCTTCTCGTCCCTGTTGGAGCAGATGAGAAAAGATTGCCCGACTACTACCATCGCTGGGCCTTCAGGGGCCAACGCCGCCCCTTCGAGGGATCAAGGATGGTCATCCCAACGAGGAGGAGAAAGTGGGAGGAGGGACGATGATCGGGATGGCGGTCGTGGGGAGGATCGATATGCCCCGAGGCCGAGGAGGGACGGGGATGATAGGAGGGGGGAAGGGTCGTCATCGAGGAAGGGGTACGAGGACCGTGAGAGGGAGAGGGATATACCGAGGTATGATGACCGGGATCGGGACCGAGATCGAGACCGGAATCGGGACCGGAATCGGGATTTTGAACGTGGGGACAGGGATCGAGACGGATACGGCGGCTCTACCTCGAATCGACGACGAGAAGGAATCGGACGTTCTTCTTCATCATCACGCAACGATCGACCTTCTTATGATGATGCGAGGTCGAAGGATACAGGGAATGGGAGGAGGGACGACAAGTCGGATTACGACGATCGGAGGAGAAGGGATGATCGGCCGAGGATGAGGAGTCAGAGCCCGAGAGGACCGGACGACAAGAGGCGGAGGTTGGATTGATCGTTACATCGTCCGGGGTCGGGCTGACTGTGCGAGTCGTGACCTTTGCGTTGGAGTCCTGGTGCAAGGATCATGTTGCATGAATGAAGTGAAACAGAGTTCTGACTCCCCCACGCAGGGGGTATGTACCGTTTGAGCTTGCATCATTGGGAATTGTCAAGGCGAGATGCGCGTCGAATTACAACAAGCGAGAAATTACCATGCGGGCACTGGTACTTGAAAGATAGAAAATGCCGCCTAGACCTTTGGAGAGATGGAGGAAGAGGATCAATCTCTTGCCCCCCTACCGCCTCAGTCGCTCCCTCTTCTCCTCCCCCCCGGACTCGCTCCTAAATCACCCAACGTCTCCTCATCCTCTTCCTCTCCGTCTTCCTCGTGCTCCTCCTCCTCTTCCTCATCATCCTCCCCAATATCAAACACCTGTCTCGTATCAACCGCCAACCCCGCGTCCGTACCTGCACCACCGCCGATCCGACTCGGTCCCCCAAAGCCAAAGCCGACCCGCTCCTCCTCCTCCCTCAATCGAATGCTCCCCTTCCTCTCCCCCAACCTCACATAAACACCTTCCCTCTCCCTTTCCCTCCCTTTGCCCTTCCCAGCCCTCCTCGCGACCCTCCTCTTCCTCCTCCACTTCAACCATGCCCAAATCCCCAACCCTCCTACAACGAGCAGAACAACGAGGAACAATGTCCTGCGGGGTCCATATAAAGCTTCATGTTGTTTCTCCGTCAAAAGCGGTACTGTCACTCCAGCTCCCGCGACGAGTCCACCGATCCCGTCACCCATTCCCGCCTTTCCCATCGTCGTCGACCCTTCCTCCTTCACCCCTCCCAACCCCGCTGAACCTCCTACAGCTTTCCCTTCCGTCGCACCTCCCCCCATCGGTCGATCCAATAAAGGTGAATCGGGATCCGAAGGTACGACGTCCGTCAAGGTTTCCCCCTCGGGTGTCGTTACGCCTAAAACGGTATCACCCGTTTCGGAACTACCTTTGATTCTGGAAGGGATTCGGGCGGCGGCACCGGCGGCGTGGAGGGTGTCGACGCGCATGAAACGGACTTGGGGGGGAATTGGAAAAGAGGGAAAAGGGGGTCAGGTGGATGATTAGGAGGGGTGAAGGGTGCGAAGGCGCACTCACGTAGCATGTCGTGAGCGGCTAGAGGTTGGTCGCGAGGGACCACTGTGAGGAGACGAGAATGAAGGGGCTGAGCAACGTTGATTCGAGTCACCGACGATTGGATGATCGAGTACTAACTATGCGAAGCGTCCAAGACATTTACGAACGTCAACCCTCTTGCCGATTTCCAGCTCCCCGCCAAACGACCATCGACGCTCCAGTCGAGCGCAGGGGTATCGTTCTAGAGGAGGACAAGGCACTTGTCAGGACTGTGTCGCCGGTGATGGTCTACCTCTTGACAGGTTTGCCGACCTACGAATCCTTTAAGGCCTCCCCATTCGAGCCCTTCGATCATCCGCTCCACACCCAAGCCACAACACATCAGATCCCGATCACCGGAATACAACAAAATCCTGACCGAGCCACCAACAAGTTTGTCAGTACAAGCAATTTCGGCCCCAAACCCAAGGCTCTCCAAAACTTACAGGATCTCCTCATCCAACAATTTGGGCAACAAAGCGACTGAAGGCACTGACTTTGAGGCCCAGAACCTCGATCCTACGGCCGAAGAACATTGTGACCATCGTGCTCCCTTTTGCGCGTGTAAAGCTGAGACCACGTTAGGGTGCTAATTGAGGGCGAAGAAGGAAAGAGATCAGTGGCCCTGATCAAGAGAGGATCTTGTCTTTCTCAAACTCAACTCGTAAGTAACGTTGCACTTGGGTGACCTCGGGTGGCCATTCTTCTTCGCATCGGTTGTAGGACGAGGTGTCGTACCTGGTGGGGGGCATGTCATTAGCCACCTTGTCAGGTTCAAGAGTTGATAGTGTGAGACTGACTGGTTGAGACAAAGGTTACTGCAGAGGAAACAAATGAGAGTTCAGCAGAGTCTCCCATGTCACTCTGCTCGTACTCACCCCTTCTTGGTCCCCTCTGTAACGGCATTCAAGATCTGTTCGCATGTCCCTACGACGGTCGATCCCTTCATCTGCGGATTGTGGACCTCCATCTCGTGCAAAGTTTTCAAACATTCTTCTGTCGTCTTTTGAATAGTCTTGTACGTTGCACTCCCTTTCGTCACCAACTTGCGTTGGACCAAATAATCGAGATAAGCGGGATATTGATCCTTGGGTGAGTACCACCCATTACCCATGACGAGTCCCTTGAGGGGTATCTTGATCCTAGCCGTTTCGAGGATCGCCGAAGCGATATAAGGAATGTATTGACCCGCGTAGGATTCGCCGGCGAGGTAGGTGTCCATGGTCGATAGTTCGGGGAAAATCGAGTAGAGGTTGATGAGGAATTCGACGACTTGGTCCGCGGCGGTGTCGAGTTCGGTGACAAAGTCCGAGGTGGCGTACGAGAAACCGGTGCCGGCTGGTTGGTCGACTGTGAGGATGTGAAAAAGTGTTAGCCGCTTGGTGGGATGATTTGGGTGGAGCGAGCAAGTTCCCCCTTTTGAGGGAAACTGACGAAAGATGACGGTCGCGTATTCGTTCCAACTCGACACGACCCCTTTCAACGTCTTTCCATCCTTGTTGACTCGGAAAGGTCCATTTTCGACGAAGCTGTAGCGGAACCAGCCAAGATTGAGGACTCGTCGCTTCTCCGAATTCTCGCGCGCGGGACTCACGCTCCATCGAGTGAACTACAGCCTGGCCCACCGTTGAACCAGATGATGAGGCGATGTCGATTGGGGATATGCCTCGGTTGGGCCATGAGAAAGTAAAGGTGCGCGTCCGAGTGGTCGGTCGAGGTTGCTGATGCTGCAGCGGTGGCAGGTAAGGCGCCACCGAACAAGGTTGTCGTGTCGTCCGAAGCTGGACGGGGTGAGACCGTCGGGCCGGGGTCAGCTCTCCCCACGAGTGGCTTACAGCGGCGTGCGCGCAGACTGACGCAATCCAGGTAGATGCGAGATGTAGAGCTCAGCTGCTGTAGGCAGTCGGTCCGTCTGGCCGTCGAGGCCGGTCTGCTCAGCTGCTCGTCGTGCGATCTGCCCGCTCAGGAGGTCGCTCCGGGGTGGTGCTCGTGTCGTGTGCGACGCCTCCGAGTCGACGTCGTGTCGTTGGAGTGGCCGTACCCTAGGCGCCCTAGGCGGTACCCTGCCACCTTGTCCGACCCTCATCCCGAGCTAGAGCACTCGACGCGGTGTTACGGCACAGGTTGGTTGCCGGCAAGGGCGAGGATCAGAGGAGGAGAGCAGCGTCGAGGCGGGCCAAGGCGGGACGGGGCGGGGGCAAGGCCGTCCGAGAGGGTCCGAGCGCAGAAGCCGAGTGGAGCGCCCGTTAGATGGAGCGCCTTTCAGCAATTTCAGGCACCTTCTTCAGGTGGAGCGTCTTTTGACTTTGAGCACGTGGCTAGTACGTCGCTGCCCCGGCGCTCGGGGAGTGAGTCGTGTACCTTGATCTCGTTCGTCGTAGCATCCCCGTCATCTTCAAGTCTCCACCCCTCTCACCGGGCAGGTTCAAGAGAGAAGCACCCCTCGTCATCTCTTGGCAGCGGCTTCGGCTCCACGTCACGTCGAGTCTTTACAGGAGGCTCGGTCACGTCGAGGCACGTCCTCGGATCCGGGGACAAGCCGGGGACAGGCCGGTGACGACGCACGGGCTGCAACACGCCTTGGGCAATAACGATACTCGAAACGTCGCTCCCACCTCCAAGCCTACTGCACCACGATGGCGATCCTCTCGGCTCAACGATTGCTGCTCCTCAGCGCGATGATCGTGTCCCTCTCCTCGGGCACCAACTACATCTACTCGCTCTACGCGCCTCAACTCGCATCGAGGTTGCATCTCAACTCGAAGCAGCTCAATATCGTCGGAGCAAGTGGCAATGCAGGTTAGTGAACACGCTCTGCGTGATCCCGTGGCGTTCTCTGTGCCACGGATACCAACTAACGCCGATACCGCTTCATCATAAAGGGGTCTATCTGAGTGGACCTTTTCTCGGTATCATTGTCGATCGAAAAGGTCCGAGATTGCCACTCTTTCTTGCCGCTGTTTGTTTGCTCGTCGGATGTGGGTCCCATCTCGAGCCCGTGCCAGAAACCGAAGCCGAGTCTAACCAACCCCACCTCCCGACAGACTCGTACGTCAAAGCCATCTACGCAGGAGGCCACAGCGGTCTCTTCGCCTCTTCCGGCGTCACAGGACTCGCTCTTGCCGAGTTAGCGACCGGGCTCGGTTCCTCGGCCGGCTTGTCGAGTGCCGTCAACGGGACGAGCAAAGCTTTCTCCCCGCAAAGAAGAGGGAGCGCCATGGCCGCGGTCGTGTCCTGTTTCGGCCTCAGTGCCTTTTTCTGTCAGTGCGAGAGCAGAGAGTACTGAGATCTTGGGTCTCGGACAAGAGCTCATAGACCGGTCCGATGCCTTGCCACAGACTCGACCCTCTCTCACGCCTCGTTCCTCACTTCCTCGTCAAGCGACCCGACATCATCGTTCCTGACCGTCCTCGTCGTAGGGTGTACCTCCTCGATGCTCTTGGGTACCCTCTTCATCCGCAATGGCGTCGTCCCCGCCGTCTCGAGACGAAACGACTACCTCCCCATCGACGGCATCAACGCTCCCATTCCCGGGCCCTCGTCCGACGAACACACCCCAGCAACCACAGCGACAGCGACACATCATCGCTCCATATCCCCCGTCCAAATAGACGACTCGTCAGCTTCCTCAGCCGACGAAGAAGAATCCTACATCGGTGAACCCATCAGGAGGCCACGACGCTCGAGACCAAGTCGAAGTCGAAGTCGAAGTCGAAGTCGGAGTCCTCGAATGGGCAAGGAGGGGAGGGATCCGGCGTTGGTCGATACGAATTTCAGGACGTTGGTGTTGACGATGGATTTTTGGTTGTGTTTTACGTATTTGGGGTTGTGCGCGGGGATTGGGTTGATGTGTGAGTTCAAGGTGGTGCGATTCGCTAGGAAGCGGGACGTGCCTGACTGAGGCTTGTGGTGACGTTCAGTCATCAACAACATCGGAACCCAAGTCGCCACATTCCTAATCGGTGAAAACCCACGAACAGTAGCCGCATCTCAGGTGAGGAGCTCTCCACGATCAGCCAGGGTCACCAACGATGACAGTGGGCTAAACAGCGGGGAAAATCCTTCACAGGCCCATCTCGTTTCGCTCCTTTCGATCTGCAACTGCCTTGGACGGTTGGCCGCGGGCTTTTCGGCGGATTATTTCACGCATCACGTTAGGGTCGAGTGGAGGTTCCAGAGGATCTGGTGGTACGGTCAGTCTGGGCTCGGCCATCTTTTGTTTTAAATTGGACCGAGGGTGTGGTTACTGATTTGCTAAACCACGTCGAACCGACAGTCCCGACGGCGTTGTTGTTCGTCATCTCTCAACTGTTTGCGAGAGGTGCGGATGGGGTGGATTCTCTTCTACTGCCTACGGCTCTGACGGGGTGAGCAGTTTCCCAGCCTGGCGAACTTTTCCGCCCAGATGCTGACTGGTCTCCTCAGATTCGCCTACGGAGCCATGTTCGCGCTTTCTCCCATCGTCTGCCTCGAACGCTTCGGCGTCCGATCTTTCGCGACCAACAATGGTCTTCTCACTTTAGCCCCTTCGGTGTTTGGTAACCTGCTCAACGGGCTCTTTGGGATCCTCTACGACGCCAAGGTCGATCATTCGAAAGGCCACACCGAGCCGACAACTTTTCGTCTCCTCTCCCGCTCTTTCGACACCATGGAAAAAAGAGCAGGGGGTGAAATCGACCATTCGCATCTTTGCTTACTGGGCAAGGAATGTTTTCGAGCGGCGTTCAATGCGAGTACGTTGATGGCGGTGGGGGCGTTGATGGTGGGTCTCGTATTGGCGAGGAGGAGTAGTATGCATGCTTCTTAGAGTGGGGCGAGTGGGGTTGTTGTTGTGTGATAGAGTGTACGAATTTTGTGGCCATCATGTTGTTTCATTACTGAGCCAGAGTTGTCGGTGGCGGAGAAGACTCCTCGCAATATACCCCACTCGCAAAAAGTGCCTTGGCTTGCACTTCGATCGACTCGAGGCCGGCTGCGCTATCCGCATCCGCCCAGCCGGCTCTTGCTCTGCGCCGCTTCGTTCCCAAGCGCGCTCTCCACCTTGGAAAGAATGATCAGCAACGTCTACCTCAGCGATCGGTCACTCAAGATCCGAAGTAAAGCCATACCCTGGGAGGTCAGTCAAGCCCATACACCAGATCCATGAAACACAAAGCACTGACGTCGATCCTACCCGGGCGGACGACCAACCCCCATCGTCATCGTCATCATCATCATCATCATCATCGCTCGGTCGGCGTTGCGTTCACAGGGTTATCAACGTGCGGGCTTGCTCAGTCAGGATGACGTCGCGCTGATTCAACGTGTCGCGGGTGGGAAAGCCCAAGCCGAGTCCATCTTGCAAGCTGTAAGTACACCGTCATCGCTACGAGCACCCCCGCTCCGAACGTCGAATTGAGCTTAACCCACCTCATCGTCGCTCGCTACAGGAATCGGACACCTACGCGGATTTGTACGTGAGGTTGTTGAGCAAGTTGTCGAGGAACGACACCCTGCAGTATATCCTCGTGCTCGTCGCCGACTTCCTCAATGGTCAGTTCCCCGAGTCGAGCGGAGGTTACCCCTCCCCCCCCCCACTGCTAGGCAGTCAAAACTGAGTCTTGGGTATGATTTCTGGTGGATTGCAGATACGGACGATCGAATCCCGTTGTTCTTGTCCCAAAACGATCCCTACTCACCTCTACTCAAGTATGTCCAGCTCGAGAATCCCCGGCAAGAGCTTGACCCTGACTCCCTTTCACCCTCCCTCCCTCCCTCCCTTCTAGACACCTCGACTCGCAAGACGATTTTGTTCGTTCCAAATCCGCGGCCGTCATCTCGACCGTCATCAGTGGCGATCCCACCCCGCCAGACGCAGTGGTCACCAAAGTGTTGACAGCCCTTTCGGCGCTCATCCGTTCGTATCTGCGCTCTCGTCGTACGGTGTCAGAAGTGAAGGGGGGGAGGACTGAGATCACATCGTTTCTTTTACTGGAATAGGCAATCAAGCGGATCCGGAAGCACAGGACGTGGGTGTACAATGCCTCGGTAGCGCATTGAGGATTGAAAAGATTCGAACGGCCGCGTGGCAAGCCGATTCAAAGGACGGCGCCGAATCCTCCAAAGCCATCAAAGGGTGCGCTTTTACAAAAGGCTGGGATGGCATGTAGCACGCGTAGAGCTACGTGCTGATGATCTTATTATTTGCTTCCCACAGCCTCGTTCAATTATTGAAGACGAACCCGTCCGCGCAGATGCAGTACCAACTCGGGTTTTGCTTTTGGTTGTTGACGTTCGATACCCCGATCGCGAAAAAAATCAACGCGTGGGTGCTCCTACATATTGGATTAGCATCAATCGTTTTCTGAAAGAACGGTTTTACTGATTCTGAGGATTGCTGCCCTTGCCACAGCCGCCACAACATAATCCCCCTCCTGGCCGACCTCGCGCGTCAAGCCTTGAAGGAGAAAGTGATCCGGATCGTTGTCGCCGCTTTACGCAACTTGGTCACCAAAGCGCCGACGGAGAATTTACCCGCCATGTTGGTCGCCAAGTTGTTGCCGTTCGTCAAGACGTTGGCGAGTCGTAAATGGTCCGATGATGAGATCAAGGAGGATGTCGAGTTCTTGGTCGAGGAATTGACAAAGAGTTTTGAGGGGTTGACGTAAGTGCGCGGGCACGCGTTCGGGTTTTGGAGGGGCAGATAAGCTGATTCGTTTGGTTTCGTTCTTCTTAGTACTTTCGACGAGTACAAGTCCGAGGTGCAGTCGGGGCAGTTGTCGTGGACACCACCGCATAAGAACGACGACTTTTGGCGCGACAACGCCGCCAAGCTGAATGATAAGGATCGCGAATTGCTAAAGTACGTTTCTCATGATACGAAATCCCTTGGACCGGTGCTGACAATTTGAACCCACTCTTGACACCTCAGGGCGCTCGTCAACGTGCTCACGACTGCCCAGGAACCGCTCGTTCTCGCCGTCGCGGCTAACGATATCGCCCAATACGTCAAGTTCTGCGATACAGGCAAGAAGTGAGTGATACATGCACCCAACCTCTCATTGTGAACAAAGAGCTCATGTCCTTCTCTCAACCGATACAGATCCCTCGACTCGCTCGGTGCTAAAGGTCACGTGATGGAACTAATGAACCACGTCGACCCGGACGTCAAGTACTATGGCCTGTTGGCCACACAACGCTTGATTAGCCATGCTTGGGCGGCTTGAGAGGGGGGAAGGGGATGATGGATTGTCGTGTCGTGGTGAATTCTGTGGTGGTTCGTGTCGTGTAGAATTAGATGGGTTTGCTCGAAGGCCCTCCTATTCGGGGGATTGAATGGACGAGCTCGCTTTATTTTGTTCTTTTCTGATTTCGATCGCTTTCGTTCATGTAACAATCGTCTCTCCAATGAAGCTTGTGGCAGAAGAGAGTGGTGTTCGAATGCAAGTAGCTCGATGAGGAAGTCGATGAAGAGATGGATCTGATTGGCGCTGGGCCTTTTTTGGGAGGATGAAGACGTTGTTGTTGTTACAAGTAACGTGAATAAAAAGGTAGTTAAGGAATACAAATCCCTACAAGAACAGACCTAGCTTCTGGGGCTATACGTGTTCGACACCGAAGTGAAGAACCCGAGTTCGGGGGCCGGGAAGCAGCTGCTGGTCGATCAAATCTCCGAACAGCATGCAGACAAAGCAGCGCTTACTACTTCGGACTTGGTGCTATTCAGGTGCCGTCTCGCCAGACCAGGGCGGTCTCTAAGAAATTGATTAGACGCTGAGTTTTTTTGTTTGTGTGTAATGCTTAGAATTCCAATACCAGAGTCAAGAGGAGGAAGGAGGGAAGAGGGTGGAGCAAGGGAGTGACTAATTCTACGAATCCCGGAAACTTTTAAAAGCGCGAGTAGGTTTCAACATTATGGATGTCCAGCTGAGTCTTAAAACCCACCCGTGAAGCGGCGCGCGCGATCCGGCCAATCGGGACTCGGAGCTGAACCGGGGAACCCTTGGCCGACGACAATCACCGTTTCGCCTTGCACCGCGGCGGATGGCGTTTCAACCGCCCCTCTTGCTTTCTCGGAGACGAGCGAAGGTCTCACTTCCCTGCAGAGAGTTTATCCTTCTCCGGCTCCGAAATGCTACCTTAGGGTTGAAGGGCAACATAGCTACCATGTCCTCCGGGCCGCTGAATGAACTATGAGACATCTCCTACTCAGCTTATTCGCTGATCGGAAAGTCGGTCAGTCAGCGCCATTCAACGCCGTTGACTGTCTTTGATGCCCTCGGCAATACTCGATTGTGGATGCTCGACCACCAGGAGAGTTTACCGTCAAAGCGGATCAAAGCATGATTTTGGGTCAGGTGACATGCCGATTCGGTGAGAATCTGCATCGCTTAATTCTCTAAACGGCCCTGGACGGGATGTGAGACACCGACCCCCGACCTCGCCCTGACGTTAAACGTTCAAAATCAACGGTATCGGTGTCCGATCGATACGCTGTGCAAGCCTATTCGTGCGGCCTTCGGTGAATGTCACCAATCTCTCGTTCCCCTTAATTCGGAAGTCCGGTCTCGGCGATCAGACATGCCTTTTTGTCGCAAAAATCAATGGACAAAGTGACGCTGCTGCTTGCATCCAACTGGCGCCCGGCGCCCGCTGCCCGGGCGCCAAAACCGGATGCGCCGATTAGCGAGAGATTAGGGTAGGTGCAGAGCCGGCAGAGTGCAAGGCGCTTTTGGCGAGCGTGAGCGACAACGACTCAGCGCACCGCGTCCAAATCTTCTTCGTGGCACGCTCCAGAATTCATTACCTATTGCCGCGGACGCGTTACGCCGCCCTTGTCTTTGCAAGCGGCTGACAAGGGCCGTGCTTCTGCTCCGGTTTCGACTTTCCGGCCCCCCACCTGACGACCGACTCTGTACGACCTACTGCACTCTCTTCGAAAGGATCGTGTTCGACTTGCTACCCACCATTTCGGACCCACTCGAACGGCCTGAGGACCCATCGCTCAATAGCTTGGGCATCAAAGGCATTCCCGACCCTTGTCGTGTAAGCTCACTTAAGGCTTGCCAGCCATCAACTGCAGTTGACTGACTGTGAGCGTCGAGCGAAGCAGAGCGAAGCGCCTTTGCGCGTTTCCGCTTCCGACGCCTCCCACTCTCCGCCGACCTCGACTCGCCTCTGCGCACATCAGGCCTTAAGGCACCACAGCGACTCCGGTGCTAGCGAGAGCTATGGCAGGCGCCGTCGACGCCAACTCGACGGCGCTCTCGTCGATCCCTGGCGAAGAGGTCTGGAGCCGCGTTGGCGAGCTGGTCGATTCAGGGCCCGAAATGTATCAGCAGGTGAATTGGCCCAGTTCGGCCCCGAGACGACCAAAGTCACGACGATCGATTCGCGAAAGAGACGTGCTCAGTGCAGAATCCCGGGCGCTGACCGCTTTGATGTATCGTGCTGACTATATACAGAGACAAAGTCGTGAAGCTGTACGTGACCTCTCACACGACTTTTCTCATTCTGTGCCATTTGGCTCGGTGAGGACGTGCCTGTAATGCCCGAAACCCGCCCGCGCCGGACATCAGTGCCCATCTGGACGAGCTGGCCCGCGGTCCTGACGTCGAGGATCACTCGAGGACCTGGCCGACTGCATACCCCTGCCTCCCTATCACGCCCTGGATCTGCTCCAAACTAATCGTCTTTTTGGTGTGATTCATCCCCTCTTCCCCAAATAGGTTATTGAAGCCCGACACGCCACCCGAGCGATCGCCAACGCCGAGGCGTACCTCGACTCGTTCTCTTTCGCTCCCGCAACTTCGGCGTCGGAGGTCGAGTCTCGAATCCGAACGCCGCTCGAAACGGCTGCGCATTATCTCACACAGGAACATCATCTCCATCCGAATCAGATGAACCTGGCGCCGCACGGTCCACCGAGGTACCCGTCAGACTCAATACGTGATTATGGTCCTGCACCGGGGCATGCGCTCCATCCTTCGATGCCTCCACCGCAAGGGTACGACTCGGCGCCCAACCTCGACTCGGCGAATTTCGACGACCCTCGAGCGAGGCCGTACAGCAGTCATCCGTCGCAGCCGCAGCCGGCGCTTTACTACGACTCGTACCTTCCAACACATCCTCCCCGACACCAGTACGAGGCCAGCAACACCGCGTACGCGCGGCCGATGCCTTCGCGATACCCAAGTCACGAGAGCGACGCCAATTCGCAGTGGTCGAACCGAGCGTCCTGGTCCGGAGTGGAGGCGACCGGGTCTTCGACCCACTCGCTACCCACAGTATCGCCCGTGACGTCCGACTATGCTTCACCTCCAGAGAATGTCCAGCAGTCCGACTCGTACTCGCTCCATGGCGCCGTCCCGATGCCCCCGCCCCTCGCGTCCGCCGCAGCGCCGTACCTTTCTTCTCATCCGCCCCCCCTCGTCGATGCTCAACCCGGGTGGATCTTGACACGGGTCCCTCAGGTCGCTCCGAGTAATCACCCGAGCCAGTTCAACGACCCAAATGATTGGATTCATTACCAGCAACAGCAGCAGGGCTTGCTGGGGCACCCGTCGGAACCGCATTCGGACCCGCGGTGTCGTCTCTTCACGTTGGGCCGCTATGAGACATCGCCGCCTCTTGCCTCCGAGACGTCCGAAACCCCGCACGAACACGTGCGGGTCATGCCACCTCACTACGACTCCGAAGCCTACACGAACGGGCACGGTCGGCCCCTCATCGACTCGTCGTCGACGCTCGATCACTTCCGCGCGCCGGCACCGTCGTACACGACCCCTCTACACGAGTGGGATCCCCCGTCAGCTGTGGTCGAGTATCCGCTGAATCATGTGAATGGCGCATCCGAAGCTGCCTCGAACTGTACGAATGTGTACCTCGGTCCCCACTCCTCGGCCCCTACTGCCTCTTCTACTCCCTACGACGCGATGGACCACCCGTCGGGCCGTGTCGACCTCGCGGTGAGTCGCCTGACCTGATTTCTTTTCGTGCCTGTCAAAGATGTGCTCGCGCCTCATTGCCGCCGAACGCACGCCTCGGGCATGTTTCATCTCGAGTAATCGCTGACGTCCTCCCTCGGATGCAGTCCTTGATGGCCCGAGGGGCCTCCTCCGGTGAAAGCGGTCGAGGCGCCGTCGATTACGTCGATGAAAACGGTGGTCGAGTGCAGCAATCGCACCGACGCCCCACCGGAACTGACTCCAACTCGCCTAGCTCCCACCTCCCGTCACCTATCTCGACTACCTCGAACGATCAAACGCCTTATCAGACTAACCAGACGGCCGGTGCGCTTCCGGATGCGGTCGAGCTCGCCGCCGGAGAGAAAGCGCCGCGGCCGAGCAAGGGCGATGCCGGCCCTTGGCCCCCCGCAGCCACTACCATCGACCTCGCCAAGAAGGCCAAGACGGAGTTGCGGGCGATTCCGCTCAAGACGAAGGAAAAGACGGGCGAGCACGAGGGCGGAGGCAATCTGACCTCTGTCGTCGTGCTCGCGCCGTCGGGACGGAAGGGGGCCAAGCGGCTCACGTCGGAGATCTCCGTCTTTTGCTTGGTGTGCACACGGCCCGTCGTTCGCATCATCTGCCGCGGCTCAGGATCGGAGCTCAACGTTCCCCACCGGGCGGCGTACACATGCATCAATTGCAGCAACGAGGCCTATTCCTCGAATGGCTCACCATCGCTAGTAGACGAGACTGACCAGCTGGCCGCGAACCAGACCCCACCGACGGCCGCAGTATCTTCCCCCTCTTCTGCTGTCCCTTCGCCGGCTTCTTCAGCATCAGTGACGATAGACACGTTCGGACAACCGATCATGAACGAGCCGCCTGCCGAGCCCGCCATCAAAGTCAGCGCTTCATTCCGCAAGCGACACAAGCGCGACGATCTCGAAACGACGAGTTGCGACGTCTGCTTGCGCGACATCGCCTCAGGGGCAGTCGTTGCGAACGATCAGAAGCAGCGCATCGACTTTCACGTCGAAGTCGTGTGTTCCCATTGTGACTCGATGTATCAACGGTGCTGTGTGTTCATCTATCTGGCGCTTTCTAATCCCTGAATGGGCTGAGCTGACCACCTCACAAAATTTGAACAGCTGACTGCGGCGGTGGAGGCGGGCTGCGGCTCGGTGTCGGCAAGTGGAGGTGCAAGCAACTCTTTGTCGGGAACCGTAAAACGTGCTCGCTCTCTCATCTGCGCTTGGGCGCGATGTCGGATATGCTGTAGTGAGTCAAAAAGGCATCTGGTCTTTTGACAGCGGGCAGCCTGACCCCTTTCTTTTTCCTGAATACAGTGACGTGGTGGCGATCCGTGATATTCCCAATTACGAAGCTGAAGAGTTGTCCGAGATTGGTCAACGCATTTTTTCCAACACCCTGCTCGGCAACATCGCGATCCCGGAAGTGATCGAGCAGCAGTCCTCGATCGCCAAGACGTTCGACGAAGTCGTGATGATGGCTACCCATGGATGGCGGATGATCAATCCCTTGCTCAAAGTTGACGTCGAGGCGACACAAAACACGCGGCGATACCTGTGCATGCGCTCATGCGCACCGAACCCGAGAAAGAGCTCCAAGAGCGTTGCCCCTCCCGAACCGTCGCGCGACGGTCGACCCCGCGTCGTGCTCAGGGAAGGCAAGGAAGTCGTCGGCTTCATCTTGGCCGAGTGGGACATTTTTACGGCCTCGTTGCTACTCTCGGTCGTGGTGCCGTGGTCTACGGGTGAGACGTACGACGCAACGACGATTCTCATTCAGCATCTGCTGCAGCGCGTCGAGAAGGACAGGCTTGAGATGAATGCGGAGCGAAAGGCTCGCGGTTTGGAGGCCGTTCCACCCCTCGCCAGGACTTGGACTATGAGTGCGTATCGCAAGGGTCGTGATGATTGGATTTCCAACCATAAGTGGAGCTAACACATCCACTACGTGCGTTTGCAGTGTTCTTCAAGCGCGAATCTCGCATGATGAACCATCTTGAAAAGGCAGGTCCTCTATTTCTTCCCCATTCGATACCATGTCGCAGCTACTTACCCGTCTTCTCTTGCTTACGACTCACAGAAGCGGGGGTTCAAGCTGCTCGACGATTACCTCAAGGAGGACCCGACTGCGAAGGCCGAGTGGTTCCCTCCCCACCGACCGGTGTACTTGCCCGTCGAACGTGAGTGCCATACTCACATGATCTTGCCACCAACCCCATCGTGACCTTGCTGATCGTCTCGGATCATTCTTCCATCTCATCATCCACAGGGCAACATGGATGGGTCGTGCTCGTTCGGCCGCATTCCACCCTGCTCGCGGGGTTTGCGCCTCGCCGGACGCCGGAGGAACTGATGCAAAAGAACAAGGAGAAACGAGTTCGGGCGAGACGAGGTGAACCGGCGGATGATGATTCAAGCTGAGCAATACTAGTATGAGGTTGCATAGCAGGGAATCGTCGTGAACGGCGGTGCGGGACAGGATGTGGGGATCCATCTGTGGGGCTTTGGGATCTCAAAAGGGTCAGCAGTAGGGCAGTAGGGTCAGAAGTATCGCAGGTAGTAAGTACATGCAGTGCAAGTTGCAAGTTTGGGTAGTACGTCCGAAAGGTAGGTAGTCGTTCAATGTTGTAGAAAGTCAAGTCGTCCGTCAAGGCACCTGCCCACCAGAGCCAGCTGCAGCGAGCGAAAGAAAGCGGAGAGACGCGGGATCAGCGGCTCGAGCCAGGATCAGGGGCTCCGGCCGCCACTCGCCCGGCCAGGCCGAGCGCCCGGGCACGGAGTTTTGTGACTGAAGACGAGCGGACAAAGCGGCTGTACGCCTAAAGTCGAACAAAGTCGAACACCTGATCAACTCTTGGAGCAGGTTGATTTGCGATTCCGTTGCGTTTGTCTTCGATCGCCCCAGCGATGCCTTACATCGTGGGCTGGTCGCGTGACTTTGATTGGTCGAAGGCTTATCTGAACCCGGGTTTCGGCCGGGTTCCGGGTGAAGCGCGTCAGAAACCCATTGCTCGCGGGTTCGGCCAGTCGGGTCCGCGGGCTCGTCAAAACGGACTCCGACAAGAAATTCGTGTGTGAATCAAGGGCTGATAAGTCGATCATAATGCGGGGTTGTACGACGAATCGTGGTTGCCCCTGCCGCCCGTTCGGGCAATCACACGGTGACCGGGGGTGTCGCCGATTCTAGACGAATCTTTTTCTGCTGCCCAGGGTGCACGCGCTCCCACGCCGAGTTTCTGTCCCCCCTCTTTTTTCTGGAAGTTCGCTATCTCTCGCCCCTCGCACTCTTTATCTCTCCTCTATCACCTCGACAGCTCAAACCCCCTTCGCCTCTTCCACTCTTTTTAGGCACCTGACCCTGCTTTCGGCCGCCTCCTCTCGTCATCCTTCCTCCCACCGCCATCATGTCGACCGGTTCTGAAGGCTCGCTCAAGTTCGCAGACGAGGAGAAGGGCGCCACTGGCCACACCAATGCGACGTCGCCCAAGGTGCAAATCGTTGCAGCAGATGATGGTGTCAAGCGAGACGGTGGCATTCTCGGCAAGGTACGTTCCTGCCCCAACTTTTTCCGTGATCATCGCTTCGCTGCGGGTCGTACACCTCTCGCATCGAGCGCGTTCTGCCCCCGAACGATTCCGCATTCCTACCCGATCCACGCGCCACAGCCGCAATCTGCGGCCTGGGCAGCCAATTTGGCTATTTCTGTCACGCGGACGCCTATCTTGCCGCCCCACGCCCGAGAGAGCGCGCGCGGGGCCGCGGCGTGGGCATAGGCTGGTCGGTACCCGAATGGGCTTTCTTGCATTGGTCCGGGAGCACGGAGTGGGATGACCGGTAGCCTGCGCCCTCATGGAAACAGTCAGACCTCAGGGAGTGGGGGGATGACGCAGCCTCGACGATCCGAGAGCATTTCCCCAGATTATCTACGAAACACATTCGGGCCCCCCTACCCGACCTGGTCTTCCATCTCTGGACCTCGGACAGCGAATCTCAATCAGTTCCGGAATTTTGAAGCGGACTGCTGACGCTTCTTTTACTTTTCCTTGTGTTCCTCGACTGCTGTCCTTTACCCTTCTCCTCCGTATCGCGCCCTCGCCCCTCAATTATGCGAACCTCAATAATCATCATGGTACCTTCAGATGTGGGCCGCTGTTCTGTGGGCCGACTCTTTCGGTGTCGAAGTTCGAGGTGTTGAGCGCGTCCCCGAGGACGAGCGACACCACGCACGGCCATCCGACGCCGGCGCTCTGTGGGCCTCGGCGAACATGACCATCTCGACCTTTTCTCTTGGCACACTCGGCAACTCGATCTGGTACTTGGAACTCACCGACGCCTGCTTGACCATCCTCTTCTTCAACCTGCTCTGCACGATCCCGGTCGCCATCTTCTCGACCTGGGGCAAATCGACCGGTTTGCGCCAGATGATCGTCGGTCGCTACTCGTTCGGTACTATTGGTATCTACATTCCCATCATTCTCAACTGCATCGCGTGCATCGGATGGAGTGTCGTCAACACCATCGTCGGTGAGTCGAAAGCATTTTCCGCTTCTGATAGAATTGCAGGTCACTGATCCGGTTCCTGCACACTTGGGGCACCCCTATCCAGGTGGTCAAGCCCTCGCCGCCGTGTCCGATACGCACAACCTCCCCGTCGTCGCCGGTATCGTTATTATCGCCGGTGTGACCCTTCTTGTCGCTCTCTTCGGGTACAAGATCGTCCACACCTTCGAGCGCTACGCCTCGATCCCCGTTGCCATCATCTTTGTCATTATGCTCGGTCAAGCTGCTCCGCACGTTACGGCGGCCATGGGCCCTCCCGGCGCTGCGACGGCGGCCTCGGTTCTTTCGTTCGGTGCTACGATCGCAGGTTTCGCCTTCGGGTGGACTTCGCTCGCGAGTGATTACACCGTCAACCTGCCGGTCGAAACGTCCAACACCAAGGTCTTTGCCTGGACCTACATGGGTCTCAACCTCCCCTTGATCTTTGTCGAATGCCTCGGCGCGATCATGATGGCTACCTTTAAGCAAAAGTCGACGTGGGAGGACGCTTACAACTCGCACCACCTCGGTGGCCTGCTCGGTGCCCCTCTCGTCGGTCCCATGGGCGGCTTTGGCCGCTTCTTGCTCGTCATCCTCGGCCTGTCGATCATCGCCAACAACATCCCCAACATGTACTCGTTCGCTCTGACGTTCCAAGCGTTCGGCAAGGCCGCGCAGTCGATCCCACGCATGTTCTTGGTCATTATCGGCACGGTAATTTACATCGGTTTGGCGATCGGCGGGAGGAACAGCTTTGAATCGGTGCTCGACACGCTCTTGGTCATCCTCGCGTACTGGCTCATCGTCTACAGCGTCGTCCTGCTCGAGGAACATTACATCTTCCGCAAGGGCTCGTTTGCCAGGGGTTACGATCTCGATGCGTACAACACCCCGTCAAAGCTTCCCATCGGTCTCGCGGCTATTGGTGCGATCTGCTTCGGTATCGCCGGCGCCGTTGTTGGCATGTCCCAGACATGGTATGTCGGTCCCATCGGCAAAATGATCGGCCCTCCTCCCTTCGGGTAAGTCGAGCTTGATGACAACTGTCCTGGAGAGACCCAATCAAAGCATGAAAGCTGACATTTGCCTTCTTTCCTTCTTTTGCAGTGGGGACATTGGATTTGAGCTCTCGGGTGGTTTCGCCGCGGTCGTTTACCCCGCGTTCCGCTACCTTGAGCTCAAGTACGTCGGTCGATAGACACCTTGGGGAGGTTCGTCACGATTCCGTGTTGTTAGATCAGGTTTTGGTAGGTGTTTTCTCGGGCCGAGGGTTGGTCGGGGTTGTTACTGTGTGTGTGATTTCTTAATCTGTCGGATGTGTACCCTATACGACCGTCTCTGTTTTCTCTAAAAAGCTATAGGCCTATATAGTACAGTACTGTGGTGACGGTAATCATATTGTCTGACACGAGTACCACTTCTTCCGAGAGTGAGCGCTGCGGTGAGGCCTCGGGACTACACATCCGCGCGCGAAAATTATGGAGGGCATAAGGGGGAGCCTTTGCCCTATGAGCCCGTATGGCAATTTACGGGAGTCCATAGGGCATTTGTGTAATGCGTCGATAAAAATGAAATCCTTGAGGCCTCAGTAGGGGAGCTACGTCTCCTCTTCTTCCACTCGATATGGAAGCTCTCTAGCCGCCGCCGTTTCTCGTCGGATCCTTTGGAGCCGATCACCGAAACTGTAAGGGGATGCCTTACAGAACAGCCCTATAAGTAGCCTCTGAGTAGCTAGAACTGCTGAGTTCTAGTTACGACTTGCTTTTAGCCTAGCGGTCGAAAACGAGATTGTCTTTTATGCACATCAGAGGCGCATACCTTACAGAAACGAGACTCGAGGAGCTCCGGGTGTTAATTCAGGAGTCCAAGGGTCGCATTGTGTCTCTCTAAGTCACCTAAGGGGGTTTTAGTGGGGATGATTGATTCTGATTTAGGGCCAATGAGTCCTACACTACTGGCCTAGCCAGTGTGCTTAACTGCATTCCCTCCGACTTTTCCAAAGGTTTGTACCACATGGGCGCGCGAGAATTATGGCACCCTCAAGGCATCCATAAGGCTCCCATACGGCGCGCGGCATACGGCCTTGCTGTGCGAGCCATATGGCAACCATAGGCTCGACCTGATATAGTTCCCCGAAGGAAGCTGCAGCGGGACGATAGAGTGGCCCTACTGTAGAGGGATGAAGGCAATGTGGTACACGTAAGGTATCAATGAGGAGACCAGGTGAACGCTGTAGTAACGCTGAACCAGGTGCTGTAGGTACATATAGCTCTCTTCTTGCTCCTGTAGACTTATCACACGTTTTGTGAAGCAACACTCATTGCAAACGCTAAGAATATGGTTATACAAGTCTAAGAAACCCCCGGGAGACCCCAGGGTTATACAAGTCTGAAAAAACCCCACCGATGGATGGTCCACTGGCACCCCGTTTCAACCCCAAGTCGCGCCCGCGTCCCCTTGCGCACGTCGAATCCTCCAGAGAGCTTGTTCGATAGCGCGTCGCTTACATGAGCCGTCCTCGATCTGCTACTCGTCTTTGTTCGTCTTTGTCTTCTTCTTCTTCTTCCTCGCCTTTCCCGAATTGGACTCCATCTCCGGGACTGCGTCCTGTGATCGCTCCGTGGATCGTTCGTCAGTCCAAGTTCGGCATGTGGTCGACTGAGGGCGCCACTCACGGCTACTCGGCTTGCAAAGCTGAGGTTGTTGGCGGGATCATCGACGACTTCAGAACAGACCGCTTGTATCGTGTGGTCGCTGAGCGTATTCTGGCCTGCCGTGCGGATGCCGGAATGTCGCTTCATCTTGGACGTGACCATGTCGAAGAGAAACCTTGCACGCGCCAAGCAAGTCGCCAAGTGTCAGCATATTCGATTGTGCCATGTATCTCACCATGAAGCATGAAGCTCAACTTGATGATCGAACCCCACATTCCCCTTGTAGCCGCCCGCGAGGTGTGCTGTCGCGGCGTCTTCGGCGAGGTTGTCACCGTAGCGCTTGAGCTTGTTGGCGAAGCTGTTGGCCTTGGAGTCCCTTGGGTCGAGGATGTTTGGCGCCTTCATTGCCTGTTACTGGTATGGTGATTATTACAAGCGCAGGTCAGGATCGAGGGTGGAGGCGAGCTCTTCATATATACGCACCAGTATACTCCACCAGGTGACGTGTTCCTCCGTGATGGCAACCTGTTGGCCTTTGTACCATTGCTGCATGGTACGGCCGAGAGTAGTTTTGTCCTTAAGTGACGTATGATTCGAGACGCCAGCGACGAAACGAGCACGAGGCTGACGGCTCGTTGGTGGCACGCTGGTACGGGTTCCCTGAACTGGTCCTCGCACAGGCGTGGGTTACCTTGATCTACGCCGTTGAGGCAACCAGACGCAACCGCCCTCCGATCCCCCTGATCCCCTACACCCCCACCTGGTGGGACGACCGTGTGATGAGGATCGTCGAGGCGATTTTCGGATGGAAAGACCGAGTCTACCAAATCGTCGCGACCTTTGTCGACAGTCGCTTCGTCTCCACCTCGAATACAGCCCCCAAGGACGACGATGCTGACGACGCAAACACCGGGCCACCCGCGAAAAGGGGCAAGGATATGGGCTCTTCACTCAAGTCCAGCGTCAAGAAGGCCGTTGTTGAGGCTGTCTGCGAAGCAAAACTCGCCAACTCGCCCGACAACGACGTTCGACTCCTTTCCGACCTGACCACACAAATCGCGAGTCTACACGACAAGGCCGCAAAGCAGGTACAAAAGGCGGTGGACCTCTATGATCTAGCGTCGGTGGCAACGTCTACGTTCCAAGATACCGTGCACATCATCCGCCACAACTCGCCGCGGATGCTCACACCCGACGAGCGTTCCCATCTTGCCGAGCAGACGATCTGCGACTGGATCCGAGGGGTATCACACCGCCCCCATTGTCTCTTCCCGACCCTCCACGCGCTCAAGATTGCGAGCGGGCACATCCGAGGCCATGGATTGGTGAGTGGTGGCACCGATGGCTCTCACCGCGTTTCAACGAGTCGGCCCGGCCGTCAGCGGGCCGACGCGCTCCAATGCGAGTGCAGTTGCACTGACCCGATTGTTCAACCATCCGACCTCTTTGCACAGGATTTGGGGGGCGAGTTCATTTCCATGACCCTACGACGTACTTCTATCCTCATCTACAAAGGTGAAGACGTGGCCAAGACCCTGCTCGAATGGCTACGATGCGTGTGGGTGCCTTGGCGATCGCACGTCTCGAGCCACCCCGTGGACCACGTCGCAGCCGTGCTACTCGCGCAGATCGAGCCCCCTCGATCCTCCGCTTACTCCTTTGTCGAGACCTCAACGATCTCGTGGGCGTCAAAGCGAGAATGGATCGAGCGCTGGGAGGTGCTGCGCCGTCACCTCAGTCAGCAGCTCGCGGAAGCGACCCCTCTTGCCACCACCGCCCCGGCCAACGTGGCACCGGCTCTCGCTACCGCCTCTTCATCCACGGCCAATCTCGAAGAGCCCTCACACGAAACGACGCTCGATCCTCCCCCTTTCAAGCGCGCCAAGAAGGCGACCACCACCAACCGTCGGCCTGACTCGGGTCCGATCGCCACCCGATTCGATCATCTCGGACCCCTCGTGGCGAAGGGTCTTTTCAACGTCGAGTGCTTTGGAGCGAATGGCTTTGTGCCCCACGGAGAATGGCGATCGGATGGACAAACGGTCCGGCTTCTAGGCTACAACGTCGCCAAGGCGGTCCCCAACAAGTTGTCCCTGCTCCTCCCACTTTGCGCCGACACCCCCGTGTAAGGCGCCGCTCCGCTTACGCCTCACGACGACCTCGAGCCAACCTCTGCGGCCTCATGCTTGCCCTCGCGCGCGGCGGCGCCGCGTCTCTTGACCTTAGTCCTTTTAGTAGTCTTTCTTCGCCTGCGAATCCAAACAGAAAGGATCAAACGGTGTATTCGCAGGCGAAGAAAGACTACTAAAAGGACTAAGGTCAAGAGACGCGGCGCCGCCGCGCGCGAGGGCAAGCGTGAGGCCGCAGAGGTTGGCTCGAGGTCGTCGTGAGGCGTAAGCGGAGCGGCGCCTTACACTCCGCCCCGGCAGCCACGCGTGACCCGCAGTCAATCGCGGAGACGTTCGAGCACGTGACCAGCAGCGGAACCGTGGCGTTCGACCCGACCTACGATTGTATCGCACGGTCGTCGCTCTTCGCCACTCCCAACGAGCTCGTCAAGTGGGTTTCCGCCTCGACTCTGGTCCCATTACCGACAGTACGAGGCGGTATGCCGCGCCTCGAGAGGGCCGAGAATGCCGGCGAGAAGATCCTCAAACTTCTCTACAGCCACGGCAAGGGTGAGGTGCGTATTCGCTGCGCGGGCGCGCCAGCCGCCCGCCTCCGGGCCGGAGCGAATGGATCCAGTATCATCCAGCTGACGAACCGTGTTCGCCTTCACTTCCATCGCCGGAGCAGGACTGGGCTGGTCCAGATCGCATCGGAACCCGCTACAGGACCGATGAGGCACTCCGACAAGTCGTCCAGGACGGTGCCAACGACTCCATCATCATTGGCATCGACCTGGGCACGAAATGTCCTATGGCCGTTTCGGCTACCTTCTTTGACCGAAATGAGGTCCAGATTCAAGACGACGTCGTCGTCTACGCGGATGCGCTGGACAAGCCGTTGAGGAAGGCGCAGAGCCACGTTCGGAAGCTCTCGGCTGAACTGGCCGGCAGCCTACGATTCGGTCACGCCAAACCCCCCGGCCACGCAGCGACCCCTCTTGAGGGACAACGCCCTGCCACCTCGGCCGCCACGCTCGACGGTCCTGCTTCAGCCCCCTCCGACTCAAGTACGACCGAGCGCAACGACGCCGACGCACGCACTCGCGCCGAGCTCGCTCGTGGATCTTCCTCTTGCCTCCTTCTCGGCGAGCCGGATCGACAGGCCTGGGCGTCCAAGACCAATCTCTTATCCAAGACTTCGAGAAGGCGCTTCGTCGAGCAGGTGATGGAGGTTTCAGGTTTGAGAACGATGGGTTCGTCCTCCGTTTCACGCCGCAGGGAGTCTTTTCGAACAAGTTCAAGCCGGATGCTGATTGTCGTATGGAAACTCGTGCTTCAACCTTTTTGCAGAGAGGGCCCGCGATGACAAGTTGAAGCAAGCGGACTTGAGCAAGGTCAAGACCGCAGAGGTCCTCCAACGAAAGGACATCCTGTCGCCGCGCCAACCTCCGGTGCTGGTCTTCGTTGGCGAGGGAGGCTCGATTCGTGGAACACAGAAGGCGACGTATAGGACGAATGTCCTTTGCCGAGACCTCGTTCAAGAGTTCAACAGATTGCAAGAGCGAGGATTCGTCGTGGAGATCGTCTCGGTCGACGAATACAATACCTCCTCGGTCTGCAGCGACCCCACCTGCCGCAACGAGGTGACAGGGGAGCGATCCCGGTAGGTCCCTTCAGATCATTCTCGCAGTCGTGAACGAGTACCAAGGCGCTGCCGGATATGCTAACGACGGGGACTATGTCCTGCTGGTGTCACATCGCACCGGTTACGGCACGCCGATCGCACAGACTTTTCAAGAATGGCCAAGCCCACGGGGCCAAGCATAATAATCTGCGGGTCATGCTGTGCGAGAAAGAATGCCGTCCGCCCATCCACCGCGACATCATAGCGGCACGCAACATGCCGACTGTGGGCTTACAAGTCGCCGCGTTCCGACAACACCCCTTCAGGTACCCCAAGGCCGGGAAGGACGAGGACAAGCAGGACGAGAAGGGGCAGCAAGGCAGCAAGGCCACGGCCAAGGCCAAAGGGAGCAAGCAGGGACAAGGAAAGGGCAGGGACAAGGAGCGCGAAGAGGAAGCGAGGGAAGGGGGAGTTGGAGAAGCCTGAAAGCCGAGTCTCCTGAGCAGTGAAACTGTGCTTGCCATCGTGCCAGTCGAAAAGCAGAGGGTCGGGTCGGTGCCAGGAACGATGGGTGATGTGGTCAATATGTACAGCCTGCTATCCAATTCGTTCAGTCAGCTTCAGAAACAACGGTCGGAGCAGGTCGACGCTATCCCCGAAAACCGTTTCGAGCGTCAACTGGGTAGAGTAGATTGGGTTGCATCACCTTGTTTTCATCTGCAGTGCCAATCCTGCTCAAATCGATCCAATCTTTCTTTCTCACCGAGCGCAGTGCATTCAACTCCTCCCGCCGAGCCGATCCCAGTTTGCGCCCTTTCGCACTCTCGGCTGAGCGACTCGTCACACCAAACCATTCACATTAAATGCACGGTACCGCTTTGTCGTCCCGCCCTTTCAGGACGAGCCGCTTTGGCGAATCTGACCTCGTCTCCCCAAACTCATACCGCCGGTGACTGGACATGGCGAGGTAATCGAGTCATCGACCCAAGGGAGCATCAAATGACAGCATCTTGTGTAACTACCAGGCACAGTTTCAATCCTATGAACCCATTCGATGGGTTCCCCACCCTCCCCCGGCTGCATTCAGCAAGCACTGCACGCCAACGCTTCACTCTTGACGCTTGCAGCCCCCACCCCCACTCGGTGCGAGTCGCCGTCGCTGGCAGCCGTCCGGACTCTTTCGATCCTGCGCACGTGTGCATACCTGTGCATGCTTGTGCACATCGGTGCATAAGCATGCTTACTCATTCCTCTCTCATCCAATTTCCACTCGACGGGGTGTGGGGATGGGCGACGGTCTCGGTGAGGTGATGGATGATATGGAGTTTGGGGACTTGCGGAGATTGCTGGCGAGATGGAGATGGTAGGTAGCCAAAGAGAGAGAGAGAAGGTATGTAGTTGTGTTTGCTTGTGCTTGCATCACTTGCGGGAAGATGATCGAGATGGGTCCCGCGCTGTGGGGAGCCGAGGGTCTCTCGCACGATGTCTGGCCGAAGCGGCATGCTTGAGAGCATGGCTCCTGCGCATGCGTTTCGAGACACAATATTAACATTCGTGTCCGATAATGGATCGAATGGGAGATCTGTGAATGAGGAAATCTGTTCGAATGCAGCCAAGCGCGATTCTCCGGCGAGAATCAGTCCCTGCTACATTCATCAGCAACCACATTTACCTGTACCGGTCGATCAACGACTCAAACTCTGACCCCTTTTGAAGTATGACGTCTTATTCTGTTTCTATGCGTCGGGGCAAGCGGTGTGGGACATGTGCCATGGGGAAGAGCGACCGAACGCAGGAAGCACGCTCGAGTCCGAGCAACCTGAGAACACTCGATAGGGGCCTGGGCTTAACCTGAGTCGGCTGAGTCAGGACAAAAAAGCCCATGTCAGACGCCCATGTGGAATAAGGCCCTTTTCTGACTTTTTGTCCAGATTTTACACCCTCTTTTGGCCCCAAAATGTCAAATTCTCACATGTGCCTCGAAACATTATCAAAAGTCACTCGAAAGTCATTGAAGGCGCGCGTCGATTCGGCCGGTGTCGCGTGTGTCCAGGCATCAAATCCCAAATCCCATGTATTGACCCCTTGAAATCTCGTGAGCGTATAACCGGCAACCGTCGTTTTCCTCCCGCCACGCAGAGATCATCTACTATGCCTCGAGCGATGAAGTTTTGCGTAGTAAACTGAAAGAGCCCTCCGTATTCCGCCCCCACCCCTCTTTTGTGCTCCTCCGGTATCCGCTCAAAACCCCTGTATCAATATGGATGCAGCCTAGTGATTGAACAGATTACTTCCTCGAGAGAATCAGGGCCTCGATGAGAGTGGATCGCATGGCACCGTCACGTGAAGATCGCGTTAAGTTCAGTCTCGGGGTCGCAGGCGTCGCGGCTGTCGGTCACTCGTCGACTCGACCTCTCGGTCATAACGCATCGCTCTCGCTCTTGCTGTGTCGGGGCAAGCGAGCCACCCAGACCCACTTGCACTGCAGTGCCAAGTAGCTACTAGGGAACGGGTGGGTTTTCACTGATTTATTTATCGGCTACCGCGCCGTCGAATCGCCGCGCGGCCCGTAATTTCGGTGCCGAGTCCTCCCAGCGCATCTGAGACACCCTGCAGCTCGTTCCTCCGAGTCGCGGGATCCAAACGCTCCAAATATCACTCCCGGGCGAGGAATGAGGTGCAGGAGGGTGAACGCCCTCCGGTCCCGACAGAATGTCTTCTCATTCCTTCCTTCCTATACCATCTCCATCGTTCGGATAGTTCTTAGCCGCCTCAATTTTACACCGGGCGCACTCGCCTCTCTCGGACCTCCCCCCACACGATCTAGCCAAGTCAAAATGGTCCTCGCTCGCTCCGGCCTCCTCGCCGCGACCTTGCTCGTCCTCCAATCGACCCTCTCGATCGCCGCTCCCGTCTTGGACAAGGCTATCCATGAGCTCGAAAAGCGCATCGCTTGCCACATGAGGTCTGACACCGCCTGAACCAGCATCTCATAGGTAATACAGCATGATATCAGACGCTCTCGTTCAGTTTTCATACAGAATTCTGTCGAAAATCTTTTCCAACAGGCTGTGCCGCTGAGATCCACCAGAATGGTCTAAATTCCCTCCGAACCGCTTTGATCCGGTCTGAAATGGGTCTGAGGGGGTCTGAGGTGTCACAGTTAGTGGTTAAGAGTCTGAAGAGTTTCGATTCTGATTAGGTTTGATCTCCTGATTCTATTTCTGATATGCTAAACGGAAGATATTCTTGCTTCATAAATCTTGCCCTGGCCTTACAAATAATTAGCTTGTTAGTATGTTTAGTGCGCCTGGGTGACACTTCACTTCTTAGTCTCTTCTCCGTTCGCTCTCGCAACGGTTCTGACCGAAGTGTCATTCAGTGCGAGATACATAGCGTCCCAAATCTATCATAGGTCTGCCGATTTGGTACCCGTTTCTGGCTATGCAAACCGGCGAAAGATGAGACAGTTCCCTGTCGGCGAGAAAGGGTCTGGACTCAGGACTGTCGTGGACAGTGTCCACGAATGCTTGGTATTGTATTGCAAGGCCCCCTGCAGCGTATGATAGGAGCTTACAGCGCCAGGGACGCTCGAGGACTCTATTCCGATTTCCAAAACTAGTAAAAGAGTACGTACCACTCGATAAAGCGATGTGATACCTCAGGGCTCGGGATCGGGGTGATGGGGGGTGCCGTGACCCGTGGGTGCGTGGAGCGGTAGCCTGCGAGCCTCAGGTGCCTACCTAGTACCTACGACTAGGTAGAGTGCGCCGAACAAGACGTGGGTCGAGTCCTGTTCCTGTGGCTATGGCGCACTGCCAGAAATTCGATAGGTACCGAGACTTGATTCGTCAACATCGTATGCAGTGCCCGACTAGCAGAACAGCCGGGCCTAGTCCCCGAGGAAAAGCCGCTTGGAAAGGTCAGGTGACCGGGTTTTGGGATCGGATGCGAGCGTTGTGGGGCCATGTATCGGTAGAGGGGGAGTTTGATGGTATGTTCATGGGTGTTGATATGCACCGTACATGGTTCGCGGGGGTTCATCGTACTCTTTGCTTACGGGGAAGCATTATGGCGACGGTTCTCATGGCTAGCAGTCCGGTTTTGGGTCTCTTTCTCTCCCTCTCTCCTTCTTCACCCTGCTCTTGTATCGAGGCAGTGTAAACCATCGTCTTAAGAGCTCAAACTCGTAAGAGAGTTCTCATTTTGATTTGAAAGAAGTAGTGCCCTGCGATCGCAGATCCAAACCCCTTTAACCCTCTTCCCCAGCCACAGACTCCGCGTCAACCCCCCCCCCCCCCCCCCCCCCTTTTTCACTCCTCTTTGCCCCGCTCCCCCGCCTACTCGCTCCTCCCACCTGCTGAGGGGTGCACTACAGTCTTGAGGCAATAGTCACACAATATGATGATGTGATGATCTGTGTTCTGAATAGCACCCTATAACTCGTGCAAAGCGTACGTGAAGAAGACGAAGAAAACGTGCCTAGGGATCGAATCATGAGGCGACGAGGCTATCAACCAGAAAAGAACATCGATGTGCGATTAGAGTGTCATCAGGGGGGGGGGGGGAGGGGGGGGGGAGAACGGAACGAGGAAGCAAGCGAGAGTGAGCGCCAGGAGTAAGCCAGGAGTAAGCCAGGAGTAAGCCAGGAGTAAGCCAGGAGTAAGCCAGGAGCAAGACAGGACGTCGAGCTCAACCGATCGACATGGCGTCGCTGACCGTCTCGGTTGACTCGGGTGCTTGCCGCGATCAGGGGGTCGGCTTCGTGAGCCGAGATGATGACGGTGACCTCCGAGGACAGGTCCAAGACCGTCGAAGACGTGTCCCGCTAAGGTCGGCTCGCCTTGACCGCCGAAGTCGGTGAGCCATTCGGTCATGGGGTCGGTGTTCCGGTCGGATCTTCTCCTTCGAAAATTGTCGGGAGAAACTTGAGGAGAGCGCCGGACGCCGTTGCCGTTGTCTTTCGACGTGTGGGTACGGGCCTTCAGGGCCGGAAGAGCCGAAGCGTGGTTGAACACGATCACGAGGTGGATTCTTCCGGCCGTCGCCGCGACGATGCGATCCGCCTCTGCACGAACCGAGCCGATGAATTGTTGTGCTTGCTTGCGGTACGAGGTGCCGCTCCGAGTGGCCGAGAACCACTCGGAGGAGAACAGCGTCGAGCCGTCGAGAATCACGACTAGTAGTGAGTCGGATGTGTGCGTGTGTGTGCGTGTGTGTGCGTGTGTGTGTGTGTGTGAGGGGGAGAGAGAGAGAGAGGGTGTTGATCGGTGGGTGGAGCATTGAACGAGCATCGACGTGAGCTAATCGAGTCAATGAGCGACGGTGGGTTCGGACTCACCATCGACGGTGCCTACCAGCGAAACCAACGCCTGTCGCACGTCTTGATGCTGACCCAAAAGGGCTTCCGGAACGGTGAGGAGTTCCTGGTCGAGCAGTTTGTGTGCGTGTGCGATTGTCATGGTTGGTGAGAGATCGAAAGATGAGGGAGTGAGAGGGTAGTACCTAAGGTGTTCGTCGCGTCAGACGTGAACAAGTTGCGCGTGACGGGGACCGGCGCGCTCCTGGCTCATCAGCTCGATCTTCTGACCCCTCAAAATGATTCCGAGCCATGGACGGGCAACACAAGTAATGGGTCGTTCGGACTCAGAGTAGTACGAGCAGATGCGTTAAAATACGAGTGTCATTTTGCAACCATCAAGAACACTGCTTTGTTCATTGTTGCTGCTACAAATCAGGTCGACTTGGTGACCTCGGGTGACCGAGGGGTCTCCTTTTTCGGAAGACCGCAGCACCGAGGGAGCTGCGATGCCGAGCAGCGGCGGCGGCGCGGGCTAGCGTCATTGGCACGGATGAAGCAAGCTCGTAGAGCTTGATCTCGAATCGCTTGATAAGCGCCAAGCCTGGCCTCAGGGCGAGTATAAAAGCGCCCCTCCCCCTCACCTCTCTCTCTCTCCTTCCTTCTTCTTCGTTGATGAGTACCTCTCACATGGCTCCTCCACCACTGGGCCGTAACCGACTAGCGCATCGACGCAGCACCGAGGCGGTAGGTGGTGGAAGTCGGCAGTAGTGTACCATCAGCCACCGTGAGTTCACCCCTCCCACTCGTTGCAAGTACCACCGTCGCTGACTTGGGCCACTACCCTCCTCTCGTCTTGACTCGGCTCGTGACCAGCCTCCGATCGCACGCTCTTGATCGAAGAGGGGCCCACGGCAGTCCTGGTCGTCTTGCGAGGTAAAAAGTTTGGGAGAGGTTTCTGGTTGTCACTGTATCGGGTCAGTCCCGCTTGTGGCCACCTCCGAGCATGCACCGCCACCGCCACCGCAGCTGCCATCATCGGCCGGACCTGATTTCGTACGACGGGCTTGGGCTGACCTTGCTCTCACCTTCACCTTCGTATACCCGTTAATCTTCATCCACCTTCACACCACATCACACCATCCCCACCTCCATCACCATCCTCACCTCCACATCCGATTCTCGTCTTCACCCTTTACCCTTCACCCCATCGCCATCACGTTCGCTTCCACCTCGAATCACCTCCACCTTGATCCCTTGCCTTCACCTCTACGTCTGTTCCTCCCCATTGCACCTCCACCTTTGACTTACCCTCATTTCATGCGTGACCTTGATCTTGACCGTCAACCTCGCCTTCACCGCACCGTCAACCTCTTGCTTACGTCATCCACCTCCACCTCCACCTTTGCCTCCACCTCGGGATTTGGCGTCACAGGGAGTTTCCTTGTCCGCCAATCGGCAGTGCAAGACGTCATGACGGGTATCAATGATGAATCAACAACTTTGTCCACAAAAAGTGAGTTTTATGCCCACCAAATGTGACTACCTACTAGTAGTTCCCTCTGCTCGAACGTGATGTTGCGAGCTGCTGCTAACATGCATGGTCACCCGCTGCCAACAGCTGCTTCAACTGGCAATGCGGCGGGACAGGTCAGACTCGAGGATGGGGATGATGGAGAGGAAGTGGGGATGTGTGGCGATTCGCCGTGTTTGCTTTTTTAGTCTTTTTCTCACGTGCATGTATCAGGCCGCGTTGCACAGCGATTCCGACTGGTGTCCTCTTCTTTGTTTTCTCATAGTTTGGGTAGAACAGAGTCCGAGGATTAACCGTACTGGAATGTCGACTCATGTGCTCCTTCTCGTTGTCTCCTTTTCTCCGTCTTGTCTTACCTCCATTTTGACCTGCCTTTCCACACCTTAGCTCTCTCCCTTTTTCTGGGCTGGGTCCGTGCGCCTGACAGAGGCGGCTGGCCCAGCCGCGCGCTTGCCAGAGCCAACTGGCTCCGCGCTTCTCTCTCTCCTGCTCAAGCAACTTCTTGGTCTGGTCTCCTTGGTCCGTCGATCAGAGCTTTACCACCGCTTGAGCAGGCGTCACATCTCTCAGACAGCACCATCATGAATGCTTACATCGTCAGTACCTGATTCATGATTGGACTGAGTACCTACACCATGTATGCTAACCCCCCCACCTCTTCTGCCCTTGCTCATCACTCATCCACACCGCCCGACCCGAATCAATCGAATCGACCAACCGTCGTCATCGTCGTCATCGGACCAACGCTCCCTCCGAATTTGGGATTACGCCCAACAGGTCGCCTTCAAGAAACCGGAAGATCACCCTACCGCGACTGACGATCATATTTCCGAATTGTCCAAGAGGGTCGAACAACAAGGTGGAGAGTCAGTCTTCTTCACTAGGCGATGCTACATCTCCAATGAACCAATCGAGTCGGGGGGGCGGAGCCCCACTTGCTCACCAGGTCCTTGGAGCGAGCGCCCATGTTCGGGTCCGAACGGAGCGCTCATTCTTTATTCGAGTTGGTTCGTTTTCAGGATCAAGCACGTGTACAGTTCAAGAACGATGCGAGGTTTCGCCGCGACGATGCCCGATGCGCTCAAGGACGAGTTCGAGGCCAATCCTGCGATCAAGTAAGTGCTCAAGTTCGATCGAGGGATCGATCTCGATCCGCACCGATGGCTGATCTCGTCGTTCGAACCGTCTTCTAGGTACGTCGAGCCCGATGGTCCTGTTACGACGCAGTAGATGTACCCGTACACCAACCCGCGCGGTTGCTTTTCAAGGTTTGTTGTGCAATATGAGTTGATTTACACGATCCTCGAGGTTCAAAGAGCGTCGGAGAGTTCGTGTGGGACTGGTATCTCGGGTCACGTTTCCATCTAGATAGGTGATTCAAAGACAATGTTCCAAGACTCAAAACTTCCAAGTTGAACAAAGACAACGACTACTCGAGCACGCCCTAGACTCAAAGCTGGACGTAATTACTGCATGAAAGACCAGATCGTCGGATCGGGGATGTGTCAGCCATCTCTCCTCTCTTCGTATGCCAAGACCAAGAAATTCGACTTACCCAGGAAAGACACCTTGCTGTCCATGGACCTTACCCGTCCACCAATCCTCCGTGCTCGCGGTCTTGGTCACCAACTCGATACGATCCCCAGCACTGAACGAAAGATCCCCTTCGGCCTATGATCGTTCAATCCTCTCCTCACTCGAGTCAGCGATCACGATCTCGGAGTGAGCTCTGTCCAAATGTCTAGGAAATGAACTGACCGTAGCTGCATAATCATACAATGCTGTAACATAAGTGACCGCCGGTCCACCCGGTCTCTTCGGCGCAGGTGGTGGAGGCGCGGCCCTTTTACCCGCTACGACGCTACTCGCTCCGGCGGTATAAGGCGGAGCAGGATCCTCGGCCGCCGCACTGGGTGTACCGTACGATCCGGCTCGAACGGGTGGCTTGGAAGTGTAGGACGATGGCGCGACGGATCCGGTTCGGGATGTGCGTGAGTAAGTCGAGGCGGTATCGGATCCCGAGGTTTCTCGGTGTTGTTGCATCATGCGAGCTGTAGGGCGGGGAATATACTTCAGCTCTCATGAGCTCGAGAACGCCAGAAGCAAATTTCTCTACGCACCGCTTCCCACGTAGCGCTTGGTGATGGTCAGTGCTTCAAGTCGTTCGAAGGCGTCACCAAGTCGCTCGTAGTGCATCGACTCGATGCCCTGGATCGACATGTCGCCGTAGTGTTGCGAGCCCCAGGATTGCATCTTGTCCAGCATCGTATCTGTGAGGCGGTCGCAAGGCTGACAGATGAGTCTAGGCTCGTTCGCTGTATGCGGCAATTCGACTCACAGAGGATGCCGACTTTGATAAAGTAGAACGTCTGGAAGATGGGCGAGATGAACGCCGTCGTGAGCCTCAAAAAGTGAGGGATATCATTCTTGAGCATGCTATGTAAGCAGAAAATGAAAAGGTAGAGCTCGCGGATGAGCGTGGTTCGGCCGTCTGCGGCAGCGCTCCCCTTGCTCACCCGTTGTAGTGCTCGTATTCCTGAGTGGCTTGCTCGAGGTCTTGTTCGAGCTTGAACAGGTTCTTCTCGTCCGAAAGTGACTTTTCCTTCTTGTCGGACAGCTTCTTGTACGAGTTGTTGAAGCGGTCATAGTCGACGAGCTAGTGCATCGAGTTGCCGGTCCAAGGGTCAGATCCTTTGTTCAAACAGCTGTACCTACCCTCGACTGGGCCAACGCACCTTGTGTTCTCGCTTCGTAACGGTCTTGCGGATCTTCTTGAGCAAGTCCTGGTACTCCCTCAGGGGTGCGATCACCCTCGAGTCGATCAACTCGAGTTCAGGCTGGATCGTGTCCCTCAGTTCGGCCATGAGCTCTTGGTAGCTCGAGATGTTGCGCAGGGTCGTGGCGGCTTCGGGGTGCTTGACCGTCAGGGAGGCTTCGTCGTTGATGGGTTGGAACAAGGTCGCGAATGCGGTGGCAAACCCGGCTCCGGAGGTGAGCATGACTGATCCACGGGGGTGATGGTGGGGGGGATGAGGACGAGGGTCAGCGAGATGAACATCGTGTGTGAGGACTCGGTGCGACGCAGAACTAACTCGAGATGTTGTCCCGGAACGTAGTGGTGTCCTTCAATATCTTGGCCGTGTATTCTATGCGAGAGCAAGTCGGTGGATGTCAGCGGTTGAGTCGGCGCTGCTATCCAGCTCCAGCTCCAACTCGGGCTCGGGCTCGGGCTCGGCTGCACCACCTGCAAGTGAGACTTACCCTCGAGACCAGTGAACTTGCGCACGATCTCGTCCGTTTCAGCATCGGATGATTCTGTGAGAGTGATTAGAAAGAGTCAACAGGGCGTGTTTGGTGAGATGAGGCGGACGGGAAACCCCACGGAGGGGCCGCCCAAAGGAAAGCTCGGAGCGTCATCGACGACCACGCCCGGCGCTGACCTCCCAGCCTGCGGTCCATCACGACTTACTCGTCGTCATGCCCACCTTGGAGGTGAGCAGGTGGGGAGCTATATCATGTCGAGCCGGACAGTGATCGTGGGGGTTGAGACCGGTGGTAGTTGGTGGTGAGCGAGTGGTGGACAGGCGCAGGCGGTGAAGGGGGGGGTGTGACGGGTGACGCCGCAGGGAATGTGAAGCGTGTATCAGCAGCGGCTTAGTCACGAAGTACTGGCAAGTACGTCACATTCGAGACGACCTACCTCGCTTGATCGACTTGAGTGCGCCCTTCATGCTGCTGTCGCGAGTGTGTGGTGGTGGTACGTTGGAGAGGAGCGCAGCCGGACGGGACAGCCCGCGCCAAGCATCCGCACGGACCTCCATCTCGGGCCATACTCGGCGGCGACGGCGACCGACGTACGACAGAGTTGGGGTTTTCACATGGGGAACGAATTTCTCATAGCTCCTATTCCGTTGTCGACACCAATTGGAAGTGAATGCTCTTCTCGGGCGAGAAGCGTCACTGAACAAGCACATGCAGATATTGCCTCACAATCCGGAAGTGGAGAAGGTGACGGTCTCGGTCCTCAATCGAGGGTTGAGGTCACGCGCGCTAAGTCTTGCAGCAAGAACCGAAAAATACCGTCGACAAAAAGCATTGCGGTCCACTGTGATCCGGCAGATTGCGACATGGAACACCCGGTTGTAGAAGCTCACGCAAGGCGGCGGTGGGGGGCGAACGAGCAAGAATGACGTCCGACGGGTGCCAGCTCGTGCAGTCGCGTCGTGTCTCGCTGAGGCACGAAAGAGTAGTAGAGCCAACTTTAACGTTGAAGGTTGAACATTGATGCAGCACACCAGACCGGAGACTGGCTTCGGTACCGAAAGCTCGCTTCGACGTCAACTTAAAGGCTTCGACAAACTCGGATCGACGAATGGACCCGAACGATCCTTCTGGCGCCGGGAGACTTTTCGGATACCAAGTCCCAATCGAGGCGGCCTTATACACTGTGCCAACTAAACTTTTCCATGCACTGCACCAAAAAAGCTGTGTCCTAACTCTCCTGCTCCGAAACCCCTGTTTCACGGGGTTCTTTCCGCTCGGCCATCCGAGTCGTTCCTCCGGTCCGTAGTACTTATGTCGGCATCAGCTTCCTCCACCCATATTATTCTTTATGCTCCCCATTCAACATCCTTACAGGGTCCTCATACCCAATCCATCCTCAATACCTCGCTTTTCCTCCTCCCTCTCAGCAGCCTGTAAATGCATCTTCCCCTCCTCGACCAAAACATCCAGCATCGTCAACCAAGCCTCCGGTAAACGATCCGAATGGTAGAGCAGGAAGGACAGGTCGGAGAGGGTCTTGTTCGTTGATGGAAAGGGGTTCCCTATCTTGGATTTTCTGGAGTCGAGGTGGAAGCTCTTTTTGAAGGGAGCAGCATAAAAGGAGAGGGGGTCAGTTTTTGGGCCTTCACGAAGAGGGATGAGAGCTTTCAACTCTTGGTCCAACCTTCGCTTCCTCCCCTCCTACTAACGACTCCGAAATGCACCTTGCGACCCTCGCCTTTTCACCGATCCTACTACTGTGCGGACTCGGACTAGGACTGAAATAAGTCGGATCGGACGATAAATCGAGGCCCGTCTCGTTTGGATGTAGATCCGTTCGCTTCCTGGGCGTGATTTGATCGCACTCATCACCACTCGCCGTCGTCGAACGTGAACAACTCGAAGACCGAGTCGAAGGTTCGGTTGTCGTTCTCGAACTTGACGACGACCACGAGAAGCGATTGATAGGTCCGTGCGGTTCGTTCAACTCACGTGCCGTCGTCGTGTCGGCCGAGTCGAGTCGGACTACTGGCCCGATGGCGCCCTTCGCGACCGCCGTGTGACGGAATAGGAGTTTTGCTCGACCATCGATGCACGTCATCATTACATCCGTTGAACGTGGCAACAAGTCGGGGGTTGGCGAGCCGGATTTGGACGTGGAGGCGGATGTCGTCCTAGTCGAACGCCGCGAACGCGTCGAGGTAGAAGAACGTCGGTTCGCGTGCGCGTTGATGGGGAAAGGAGGCAGGAGCGCGAGGGGAGGTAGGGGCGTCGGAAGGTAGTGGCTTCGTGTCGGGGCGGGAGAAGTGACCATACTTCTGAGCGAAGCAGGCGGGTAAAGTTCGGGAGGTAGGATTTACAAAGAAGTGACTAGAAGGGAAGAGAGCGAAACGAACCTTCGTGAGTCGAGCGAATCGTTGGGGTCCATACAAGCTCGGAACGAGAACCGTTCGCGATGACCGTGTCGTTCGCGCTGCGCCGCGCCGCGCGTCGTCGAAACCAACGGGAATCCGCACCCGCGCGATTAGGGGAGAGAGGGTCTGTGCACCCAACCAAAGCTCGGTCCTTTTTTCGCTAGATCAAACGCGTCGCAACTCGTTCAAAAACGTGCTTCATCACCGTCGCGTCCTTTTGCTCATGGGAGGCACCTGGAGGCACCGTGTTGCTGGGTCGCTGCGTCCACGAGTCAAGAGGGTCGCCCCTCTCTAAATTACAACACGTCCTCACAGTACGAATCCACACCATCAGAATCAATAGTACCCTTGTTGGTATCCCCCTCCACCACCACCATAAAACCCAGTCTGTTGCGTCTGCAAATACCCTCCTTGTTGCTGCTGTTGTTGAGGGGGATAATACCCCGTCGGCTGAGCTTGAATCCCATATTGCTGCGGTTGCATTTGTTGCTGAGGATGTCCTGTCATTTGAGGTTGTTGATACCCCGACAAAATGTTCTGTTTGCGGTATTCTTCTGCGGCCCGTCGGTAAAAGGCACCGCCGACTTGTTCGGGTGATAACGGCGCCGGGTATTCTGCAGTTCGGATGGACAGGTCAGTAACGGATTTCGCGAATCGACCGGTACGCTGGTCGCTTACCTGGAAGTGAGTTGAGCCCTGCGTTGAGCGCTTCACGCACACGAGCTTTACTGTAGAGTGTTCGGTCGAAGTGTTAGCATGAGGGTGTGTGGAGTAAGACGGGACCCTGGGAGGACTTGCGATGCAGCGTCGGCGGAATGTCGCCACGTATCCTTGACTTCGGCGAGTTGGAACTTGGAAGCGTGAATCGAATCTACCCAATCGCACTCACATGACGGGTATCAGTTAGGTCATTCATATACACGATCCGCGTGTTCAACTCACCAATATTGGTATCCGCATCTTTGGTCAGTCTCTCGACGGCGCTTGGGTCCGCGCCTTGAAGGGCAACTTGCTTGACCGCCGACTTTCGAGCCTCCCATGCCTCTCGCAATGTCTGTAAGCACAAGCGACACCACGCTAATAGTCAGTGTCCGATCAATTGAGCGGTTAGTACCCGCTGCAATTCTTGACGTACATCGAATCGAGCGAGGAGTTGGGTCCACTGCACGAGATCGAGTATGGGAGGTCAGCTCGGGGATCGCCTTGTTGATCCGTTGTGACACAGGCTTACAGCCGAGTCATTCCATGTCATCAACTATCACGGGAGGGGAAATTAGGTTAGTCTTTTTGATGATCCCGCTTCGAAATTCGGATGGACTGACTATAGCTTTATTCTCCTGCACATACTGCCTCGGATGAGTCTGCACCTGTTGCACGTTGACCAAATGGCTCGGCAAAGCCATGTTCCCATCCTGACCCATCATACCCCCTTGTTGCTGTTGTTGTGACGAATAGTGAGAAGGTGGTTGGGATAGTTGGGATTGATGCAGTGTGCCGAGGTGGGAGTAGGGGTCGAGGTCGGAGACGGAGAAGGAGACCGGTGGCGCGGACGAGTATTGTGGTTGCTGTTGAGGTTGTTGCTGCTGAGAAGGATATCCACCGTACTGCGCCTGTGCTTGATTGTTGTACGCGCCTTGGGATGACGCCCCTCCGAATGGGGAAGCCGGCATCGATGACGTGGGGTAAGCGCCGCCCGAAGGAGGCTGCGACACGTAACCCGTTTGTTGCGTTTGCAAATAACCAAGTTGCTGCTGCTGTTGCTGGGGATAGTACCCCTGTTGCTGTTGACCATACTGCGACTGTTGCGGTTGTTGCGGTTGAAGGGCTGGGTCGTTGCTGATGTCCGGGAAGCGGTTCGCGGTCGACTGTACGACTGAAGCTGGGGTGGGTGCAAACGGGTTGTTGATACCACTCATGGGTAAACGATTTTGTACAGTGGGCGCGGAGTTCACCGACTGTAGATAAGCAGGAAGAGAGATGGGGGAGGAGAGCGAGCCAGGCGAGCAGATTGTGGCGCTTCGGCAGTGCAGGGGCTCTGAGCCGAATTGACACCCATTGAACGGTAATGCCCGAATTTACGACTTGACGGCCTCCTGATGGGAATGCACAGAAAGCTGATTACCGATAATCTAGTTAGTCTAAGAAACTAAAACTTTGTCCACATCATCTCATCCCCGTCCCTTTTCTCCCGATACCGTCACCCTCTCCTTCCCCGGCCATCTCCTCCTCCTCTTCCTCCTCCTCCTCAACCTCCCTAGGCAACCTGACCCTACTCGCCCCCCTCCCCTCCCCCCTCCCTCGCCCTCGCTTCCTCCCCAATACCCAATTCCCAATCCACCCCTTCGTTTCCCCAAACCACAACTTCACCTCCTCCAACGTTTGTTCCAACTCATCATCGGTCCTCTCATCTTTATTCCTTTCGTGCGCTGCTTCATGCGCGAGCACTACTTTTAAACAATCTTTGACGGTGATGAGACCCGTTAAATGACCTTCACGTTCGATGAGGATCGCTCTTGGACTGCGAGAAAAATAAAGACGGATGGGGTTTTAGTGAGTTGGGTGGAGGAGTTATTTTGGGTGGGAGAGGGATTAGGGATGGGAAAAGAACTCACCCCATGCGTTGGAATAATTGCATGACGAATTCGAGTGGTTGTTTCGGCGAGACCGTCAATGGAGTCTTTAAATCACCCACCAGAGGTCTCTCATCAGCAATAATCACACGCAAGGTCAAATCACCTTCAAAAACAACCTCAACCCATACTCACCTGATTAACGAACGAAGTAAAGTCGATCGCCCCTTCATCATTATCCAACGGACTCAACAAAGACGGTGACTCGCCTCCCAATTCAGGATCGATCGATTCGTCACCATCTGTCAGGTCAAGGGCGAAGATGCATTGCGCGTCCGGGTCGACGATATCCGATAGCTCGGCTTTTTCTACCGAGCTCGAAAGAGTCGAACAGGGGGAGGTTTCGTTAGGGTTAGCGAAAGAGGGTAGTGTGGCGGAATTGGAATTGCTTACCTATGGCGACGTTGAGATCTCGCCTCGCGACGTCCCCGAGGATGGTCAGGTTTTTGGCTGATTTGACGACGGGGAACCCTTGGTAGGTTGTATTGGCCAGCAGCTCTTCTGTGAAAGGCGTAGGCGAGCGAGAGAACAGCACATCATCATCAGCGTACTCCCTACTACCACCCCACCACCCCCTAAATCCCAATGTCCAACCACCCACTCACTTAATTGTTTCAACGACATACCGCTCGCCGGCAGGTAAACCAAATCCCTCCTCATCACGGACGAAACAGAGACGTTGAACGCGTGATCGTCATTCTCGAGGAACGGGTAACCGCTGAAACGGATCATTTGGTCCGCTATGCCGCCCTTGCAGAATTGGTCGGATACGGCTTTGGTCACCATTACTACGATCTGAAGGGTGAAATTCGTGGGGGTGGGTTAAGGGTGGGTTGGTGGGGTGGGGTGGGACGGGGTTTGGGAGAGACGCACCATTGTGGGAAGGATGTAGGTCAATGCTCCTGTGAGCTCAAACATGATGACTACGACGGTAACGGTGATTCGAGTGATACCACTGTTATGTAGCATCAAGCAAGGTCAACGTCTTTCCGTCCATCGCATCCCCTCTTCCACTTTCGTGCGAACGCGAACGTACGCCAATCCAGCAGCGGCACCTAAGAATGCGTACGTCCCCGGTGTGATACAAGGTTTTGACGGATCGCAACTCGCGAACATCGCCCACGTCGGATGAGCACTGCAAACGCGTAAGAAGGAACCCTCGCTTAGCACATACGAAGCCGCCCGAGGCCGGAACCATCTCGTCGCCGTGGGAATTCACCGATACAAAGCCTTGACCAAGATACCGACCATGCGACCGAACGTTGCACCTACGGCCATGGAAGGAACGAAGATCCCTGCTGGGACTTTACACCCATAGGATATGATGACGAGTGCTGTTCGGAGGACTGTAGCGAGGAGTAGCGAGTTGACCATTCGCCATTGGGCCCATGATCTGGATGCGTGGAGGGAACAGCGAGGTCAGGACGATGAGGAAAGGCTGGTAGAATTGGGTTGTCCGACCGTACTGGCATAAATTCTCGTAATCGCCGCCTTCACATTCCCTGAACAGTATATCCAAACTCTCATTCATATCAATCCTCAAGAACATATTCGTAAACCCCACCGCAGCAGTGAGGACCGCCAAGAAGACGGCTTCGGAAATCCCATGGTTGACGAGATGTTTTTTACGAAACGCGGCGACTTGGAGGTTGTATTTGATGACAAAGGCGCCGTAGAGACCGCCGAAGATGCCGATGAGGATGAAGAAGCCGAGTTCGAAAAAATGCCAGTCGCGGTCAAAGTGGACTTGGAAGAGGACGAGCTTGCCCGTTCGGAAGGGGTTCATCGCCTGATTCGTGGGGTGGTGGATAATCATCAACTAGACATTCCGAGTAGTAGGACACCTTTGGAACTGACTGAGAGCACGACGGTGGCTACTAGAGCGCAAAAGAAGGATCTCCACAACGTCTTGATAGGATAGTTGATAGTCATTTCCTGCATCCGCCAGAGAGCCAAAGGATCAGCTTATGATCGCTTCTCGTGCAGGGAATTGAGGGTGTAAGGGGGCGACGACCTACCTCGAGACTGAAGAGTACTCCTCCTATCGGACTACCGAAAGCGACCGCGACACCGGCTGCTGAAGCGGCTGTTACAATCTCCCTCATTTTGGCTGGGCCGGGCAAAGCGTCAGTTCGATGAGTGAGCCGGCGAAGTCTCTCACTGAAGACGTACCGGAGCTTCGCTTGAAGCGATGAAATTGGCTGGCGACGGTGTGACCAATCGCTGAAGCGACGTGCACCGATGGACCTTCTTTTCCGACACTCAGGCCTGACGCAATTGAGATGGGCTTCAAGAGTGGAGAAATCCAAGTTAGCACGGTAGGAGTCATCTCAGGGTTGAGTGTAGCACATGGACTGACGAGTGCAATTGATTTGATGGACAAAGTGGCGAAGCTGAGAAAGCCTTGAATGACAAAACCAGCGAGGATGCATTTGATTTCGGATATGCCGGATCCAGCGGCATAGGGTGCGAAGGACTTGACGATGAAGGCGCAGGTGAAAGCGAAGAAGCCCTGTTTGAAGGACCAGGACTCAGCAAGTGTCTCTTCTGCACATGATGTGATGATTGATGCACTACTGACAGCCAAAGTAACATAAACAAGCCATTGTATTCCCACGAACCCAGTCCACGAATGCCAATCCGCGCAGTCGCCCGCCGCTTCGAGCGAATCGGACATTTCCCAACAGCAAAACTTGCGGTTCAACCACCACCCTTGGGAGCAGTAGCCTAGCTTGAGGTCCGAGAGCCATACGGTGATGATGGACATGAAGGCTGCGTCAAGGCCGATGATGGCGCCTGTGGGAAGGGAGTGTAGAGGGAGTTGAGCAAAAGGTGCAAGATCGGAATGACAGGAGAGGCAACTTGAAACTTGCCGACCAAAGAAACGACGAACCAGGACTGGGTCGCGTACAATGCTCGCCAGAAGGTGGCCTTTATGGATTTGCCGATGGTACGTTTTGATCGTTCGGCATCTTTTCTTCTCCGCGCTCTCTCGACCAAGGTGTCCTGGACCCAATCTGATGGGGGGTGTTTTAGCAAGGTTGGATTTTCGGCCGAGCGAGCGAGATGCCGAGTTGCCGAGGTGCGAGGTGCGAACCATCATTGTATGGGTTTGGTGAGTGATACGAGGTGGTTTGGTGTTCGATAGTTGGTGACGGTTAAACAAAAGGGTCAGCAATGCAGTAGTATATTACGCTGCCCGTCTCGGTCTCGGTGTCTGGACTGACCGATCGTCGAAAAGTCTTCGTCTGGTGGGAGCATGGAGCAACGGTGTGAGTAGGTGGATACACGGAGCTGAGCTAAACCAGAGCTCGGATGTGCGACTTGCATCTCCTCGAATCTGCCGGATCGTAGTGGATGGGGATCGAAGCTGATGGTCGACGTTGCCTCGCGCCGCCGTTCAACGGTCGCAAGGTGGCCATGGTGTTGAGTGTGCCAGCTTGTGCAGAGTTGCAGTTCAACTCGTCAAGCTGTGCTCGTACTCCCGCCTCTTGAGTGTGGACGATCTGAATCTCGTCACGCCGTGCACCGTACGCCGGAGAGCCACTGGAGCGGCGAGTGGGGGGATGAACCAGACCAGACACGCGTCACGGCGATGAGGGGAAGCAGGGGTCTAATGCGCGTCCTCTCGACCAGCTAGCCAGACTCTCGGATGCTGAGTAGTGTAGACAGCAGAATCCAGACTGAGCGCAGGAGTTGAGCGCAGGAGTTGAGCGCTGAGCGACGCGCCGGGATCTGCGACGACGAGGACCGTGCGCGTGACGCGTGACCGGGACCCCGAGCGAGTCAGCCCGCGAGGGGCGTCGATCGCCGTTTAGCCCGCATCAACGGGTTTTTTTATTTGATAGATAGACTTCATTAACAGCATAATTATATTAACACCTAGAGATCTTCGGAAAAGTCGGAGGGAATGCTGTTACGCACACTGGCAGAAGCCAGTAGTGTAGGACTCTTTGACCCTGAACCAGGATCAACCATACCCACTAAAACCCCCTTTGGTGGCTTACAGAAACACTAGGCGACCCTTGGACTCCTGAATAGAGGCTCGAAGCCCCTCGAAGTCCGTTTCGGTGATCGGTTCCAAAAGATCCGACGAGAACCGGCGACGGCGACAGAGCTTCCAGATCGAGTGAAAGAAGAGGACTCGTAGTTCGACAAGGCGACGTTCCGAGCGAGACACGACCGGACATACAAAGTCCACAAAGACTGGGTGGGGGGTCGGGGACAGAGCAGACCAGAGACGCCGGGCGAATGGGCAGCCGACCGCTATCTATCGACTCGCTAATGTCTTAACCATCAATTAATCAGGGGAGAACCTCGCTCGGGAGATCACGCCGCGCCTCGCACTTCTTGGTCATCCTTCCCCCTTTCGATCGCGGCTGCTTCGGGTGCTCGGGTCGAGGCACATCATGCAGAACGGGCGCATCTCATCCGGCTCGTCGTCGTCATCCTCGGCACAGCGGGGACCGTATCGACATCCCTCCACCGCGGCGTCGGCGGGCATGCCCTCGTCATCCTCGTCATTCTCGACCCCGACCTTGACCCCGACCCCGACCTCGTCTCCCTCCGCGTACCCACCACTCGAACAACTGATACGATCGATCCAGGACCTCGCCCAACCGAGCGCTTACTCGCTCAGCAAAGCCGGTGTACTGCTCCAGCTCAAGTTGGTCCTGTACGCCTTTGTGCTCGACCGAGACTCGCCTTCAAGTCATCTCTTCCTCCCCACACCACTCGATCCTGCCTCGCCCGAACGAGAGGTCGTCCAACTCGGCCACAAGTTCACCCTATCCGCATTGCAAAAGAAACTTGTCGCCCCCAATACCTCGTCCCAGACACCGCCCCCCTCAACCGAACTGGCGCCCGAGTACTCTGAATCTAGAAGGGGCAAGATCTGTGGCCACGTATTCCGCGCCGGCGAATCCGTGTACCGCTGCAGGGACTGTGCGTTCGATCCGACCTGCGTCCTGTGCTCCAAATGCTACCATGCCAGTTCCCATGCGAGGATGGGCCACGACGTTACGATGGCTGTTCATGGAGGAGTCGGCGCAGGCTGTTGCGACTGCGGTGACGAGGAGGCGTTCAAGCCGGGCACCCAGGACGATTGCAAGTACCATTCCATCAAGTTCGCACCACAACCATCAGAGCGTTCAGGCGAGAACAGTCAAGAGGAGGAACAGCGCATGCGGGAGGCGATCAGCGAGGTCGAGCGCTGGCTCGTCGTGCTCATCGATTGGATGATCGCCGTCCTCGATCGAAGTCCGAGCGAATTCGTACCACCGCAAACCGTCGACGACATCATTGCTCTACTACCCCCACCGGTACCTGTTCCGACCGCGCCCGGGGTGAGCGAGGACGCCGATGCCCTCGCTGCTGATTTGTACGCCATGCGCTCGGGTCAGACCGGTCACGCCATGTACTTGACCCCGACTTCGGCATCGCGCGTCGCGTCCATCAGTCAACCTTACTTCCCCTTTGGATCCTCGCGCCAACGTCCGAGTCACTCACCCTCCTCTGCTGGGACTCAAACGCCCACCGGTGAGACGAACCCCTTTTCGGCCTCGACTTCGCCGCCTTCGTACGTCTCTTCCACCTCGAGGGGCAAAGCAAGAGCGACTTCCCCTTCCCCTTCGACCACGGCGGCGACGGGATCCTCCCCTTCCGAACCTGACACCCCTGCTGGCCCATGGTCCGTCGTTCTCTGGAACGACGAGAAGCACTCCTTTGAGCAAGTCATCGATCAAGTCACCCGAGCGACGGGCGTGTCCCGCAAGAGGGCTGCAGCCATGGCTCAAGAAGTCGATACGCACGGGCGAACCATCATCGTCAACTCGAACGATCCGGATCGGTTGGTCGCCATCGCTCGTGTTATATCGAATATCGATCTCGCTGTGACTGTACGACTCTCGACAGAGACGTTTTATGAGCAGGTTGTTGGGGAGGTGATCCACATGTTGAGGGACCTCGCGAACGTTGATGTGGGTGGAAAGGGGGACGTCTTGACCGAGACGATGGCCAAGATTTTGCTGGCACCTTATCCTTCGGGCGAGAAGGGTGAGGTTTCGTCGACGACGACCAGGTTCCAAAAGTTATTGCAGGCCGATTCCAAATTGTGGAAGGACGCGCGCAAGAACTTGGCAGAGTTTTACGTCGTCTTATTGGGTGTATCGTCGAGTGTCAAGTCCGAGCTGAGTCAGTCTACCCAGGATCATGAATTGAGCTGGGCAGTCACCCTGACCCATCTACTCTCCTTTCGTCTGCAGGCATCCAATTCGCGCGCATGTACTCGAGCATCGCCGAGACATACCTTTTGACCGATCGCGAACCCGAAAACTCCATCATCTTTTTCGCCGTTCAAGTATTCACAACACCTTCCATCGCAGCCCGCTTGATGTCCGAGTACGCGTTCCTCTCGCACCTCATCTCGCTTCTCTACGCCTTCTTCACCGAGCAATTCGATCCGACGCATAATCGAAAGCGATTGTTGTTACCGCCCAATCCGACGATTCGAAGGATCGATCCCGAGTCGGCCGCATTCAAGCAGAAACGTTATTTTCAAATCTTCAATGATCTCGATCACTTGATCCAGTCCAAAGAGGTCAAGAAACTGATCTGCGTCAACCCTCAACTCGTTTTGGACCTTTCGGCCTTTCTCGACCTCTTCACCTCCATGAACCCCAACGTACGCGCCGTTGATACCCACGTCGAATACGAATCCGATGCCTGGGTCACCGCCTTCAACGCGACGATCCAATTGGGTAAACTCGCGCGAGCCTTCGGGGAAAGTTTCGAACACGCAACAACTTTCCAACTCGTTCAAGGTTTGATGAACCTCCTAGGCCGAATGGCTCGCAACATGGTCTTTGAAACCCTCGAATGGGCCGGCCAAGCCTACCAAGTCCCTTCCTTCAAAGTCGCCAGTTCACCCGTGAGCTTTCATCATCCTCTGGGCTGGTTGTTCGCGGAGATGTGTAAGCATACGGACAAGTTGGTTCCGGATATGTTGAGAGGGATCGGGTTGGACAGTTTGGGCGATTTGGTGACGAGGATTCAGGGGCATGCGACGTTCTTGACGTCGATGGATCATCCGCTGCGAGGTGAGTTCAGGAACACACCGCCGGGTGGTGTGTATGGGGGAGCAAGCGACTGAGACAAAGTACGGACCATTCGCAGCTGTCGTATTGGTCGCTCAAATCCGAGCTGGCCTCTGGGTTCGCAATGGATTTGGTATCCGAGCGCAACAACTCCATTACAAAGAGTACAGCTTACACGAAAACACCTACGACCAGGACGTCTACTTCCTCCAAACCTCACTCGTCATCGCTAAACCATCGCATGTCTTCGTGGCCCTGCTCGCGCGATTCGACGTCCACGAATGGCTTGGTCAGACGGATCTGAGTCAGGTCGCTCATCCGATTTACGAGCCTTCGCAAGCGATGATGATGGTCGAGGAGTTGTTGTACCTCTTGATCGTACTCGTTTCGGACCCGACGCACGTCGCAGGTCTTTCGAGCGAGCAAGTCCTTCGCAGGGAATTGATCCACAACTTGTCCCTCGGGCCGACGACCTTCTCCGATCTCATGCGTCGCACTTCCGAACGTTTCACGGACGACTCGGCACTTGAACGTGTACTGGGGGAGGTGTCGACGTTCAAGCAACCTGTGGGCAATAGCGATCAGGGAACATACGCCCTTCGAGAAGAGTTTTACAGCCACGTCAATCCTTACTTCCCGAGATTCTCAAGGAATCAAAGGGAGGAAGCCGACAAGATCGTTCGTGCGCAACTCAAGAAGATCTCCAACTCTTCGGAAGAGCTCGTGCTTGTCCCTAGTCGATTAGAGAGCCGATCGGGTCCGTTCGTCGATTTAGCGCAGGCGTTGGAGAGTGAGGCTCTTTTGTCGATCGTGTTTCATGCGCTACGGACGGGTCGAGGGAGGGGGGAATCTTTGTTCTCTGAAGTCGTGTTGGACGAGGCGTTGCATCTCGTCATGCTGGCTTTGATTGAAAGACCCCATGCGCTCGCGGCGTTCGCTCTCAAAACGCAGTTGGAAGACGCACCCGTCGATCCGAACAATAAGCCCGAGATGAACTTGGTGCACGTGCTCGTCAAACTCGAGGAAGACGAGAGGGTCAAGTCCATTCGACCGAAAGCCAAATGGTGTCTCGATCGATTGACCGACCTCCTCGGTGCATCCGTTCAAAACCTCCGAACGGTCGTGGATGATTCAGCCGGTTTGGCCAAAGCGACTTTGGAGAAGAAACGACTTGCGGCGAAGGCGAGACAAGCGGCGATTCTCAAAAAGTTTCAACAACAACAAGCGTCGTTCTTGGCTAGTGCCGAGGCGAACGAAGGGGAGGAAACGACGGAGGATGAGGCGATGGCCGTTGAGGGGGGAACGGAAGAGGTCAAGGCTTCTTTGGGGTCGTGTATCGTTTGTCAGGACGATTTGGACTGTACCAAGTCGTTCGGGACGCTCGCTTTCGTTCAAGTCAGTAATCTCATTCGCGTGACCGCTTCGGATTCGGAGATCGAGGAAGAAGTGCTCAAGACGCCCGTCAATCTCGATCGGGACGCATCGCACCTTCGTCCCTTTGGAATCGCTTCGCATCGAATAGGTGTTCATCCCGATGATGAATCAGGGGATGGACTAGGACGAGCATGGAAACACAACACCCTTACGGGCCTGCACGCTTCGGCATGTGGTCACATGATGCATTTCGAGTGCTTCAAGACGTACTACAAGTCCATCGAGGCGAGGCACCTCACCCAACCGATGCGATGTCATCCCGAGAATACGCTGAGGAGGGAGTTCATTTGTCCGTTGTGCAAGACGTTGGGCAACGCGTTGTTGCCGACGACGATTGCGAGTGAGAGCTTGGCAACGGTGGAGGAGGCGTCGTTCGATGAGGCTTGGGTTGGGTCGTTATTGGATGTTTTTCATCCGGAGGAAGGGGCGAATGGAGCTGAGGGAACGAGTGAGGCGCAAGAGGGACTCAAGTACGTGCAGGTCTTAGGGTCGGACGGGATGCATCTCTTGCCTTGGAAAATCACGTCCAAGATTGCAGGACCGATCGACGACCCGACGCCGGAACTTCGCATGGCCGTCCGCCTCTTTTCGACCATCGATCCCTTAGCCCAGGAAGCGTTCGGCAAAGCACCTCGACGTGACCGTGATGCAGCTCGACGATCGTTACCACATGATCTATTGACGTATACCGTCGAATCGCTCGAGATTGCGGCTCGTGGACAGGCGAACGAGAGTGGTTTGGATGGCGTCGCGGTCAGCGAAACGACGGGGCGTATGTTGAGGTGCATGTTTTATGCTATGCGATTGCTCGTCGATGTGCCGAGTGTGTATCGTCGGTTGCCGCCTTCGACGCATTTCGATACACTCAATGCCGTCAAGTTTGCCGTCTTCTCCCACATCGGCGGAATGTTCAACCCGAGTTGGTCGGCCGACCACCCCCTCTTTTCGCTCAACCCTCTCGCAACGCTTATCGAGACCGCTGCCGTGGCACCCGAGTATTTCCACCACGTTATCGCCTTCACGTACTATACCGAGCTCGTGCAGACCTACCTCAAGCTCATGTGCTACGGCAGTTCCTCGACCGAAGTCGCGGACAAGCTCATGCCCGAGGCGATCAAGGACATCGTGGATGAGTCTGTCGAGCGAGAATTCTTGTTGCTCGCTCAGATTGAGAGGTTCTTCAGCGAGTCGTACGATCAGGAGCCGCGTGATCGGATGGAGATGGTACAGTTGGGCAAGTGCTTGTACACCCATACTTTGCCGTTCTTGAGGCAAGCTTCGATCTTGCACCGCACGCTGTTTGGCAACTCGGCGCGTGTCGCTTCGACACCCGGTTCGGAACGAACGGAATACTCGCGTCTTTTGGAATTGCTCCGAATCCGCGACCCTTCTGGCGTCCTCCTTCCCGAATCGTCGGCCACCGACCCCGAAGCGTGCTACTTTCAAAACCACATCCACGCCCTACGCGACCAAATGCATAGAGGTCACTCCCCCGTACCTTTCGAATTAACGCGTTCCCTGAATGCACTCAAATCCAACAACCTCTGTTACCCCATACCCCCAGCCCGCCTGCATCACCCAACCATCTACGAACTCGCCGGACTGCCTCGTCAACTCGATACACTCGTTGCGGCTTCCTTGGCGACGCCTTGTAATGCATGCGGATTGGTATCGGATAGCCCGGCGTTATGTTTGTTGTGTGGCGAGTTCGTGTGCGCGCAGAGCTTTTGCTGCATGGATTCCGATGATGAGGCGCAGCATGGGGAATGCAATTCTCATATGTGGGGGTGAGCTCTTTCATCGGAGCGCTTTGTTGAAGCTTGGAGAACGAAGACGCTGACGCAAACTCCTTTTCTTCTTCCCTAGTTGTGGAGGTACGGTCGGCATCTACTACATGGTCAAGCGCAACTCGCTGTTGTACCTCTACACAGACAAAGGATCGTTCGCGGTGCCTCCTTACCTCGATTCCCACGGTGAAGTCGATCTAGGTGGTCGGTAAGTCAAAGTCAACACATACCCTGTTTTGATCCCTGACTGACGATGCTTTCGGGTTCTATGTTGTTTCAGACGAAGTCGATTACAGTACCCTCAGTACCTCCACAAAGGGCGCTACGACGAGGTGCGCAAGTTGTGGCTGAACCATGCGTTGCCGACCATCGTTGCGAGGAAATTGGATGCCACAACTGATAACGTGAGTTCGAGTTGCGGTCGACGTTATGGGGGCGATGAACTTGACTGATAGTTATCCTTGTATTCGCAGGGTGGCTGGCATACGCTTTAGTTTCGTCTATGCTCTCTCTCGCACTCGAGGTTGTGGCGTTTTTTTGGTAGACAGGTTTATTACGATACTTCTACAATTCGTGTGCATAGCAAGGCATTAGGAAAAAACAGATGCAAAATAAGTTTATGCAAGAATGATGCACCACAAGGAGACAAGCGATCAAATCGTCAGAAACTTGGGTTACCCATCGGAAATTACCCGACTCGAGGTGAATGTGCCCCCGCCGATCTCGGTAAATCCAACCCAATCGGCACCGTCATACCGGCCGAAGTAGCGATCGGAAGACTCTGATTCTGCGCGATCGAAGCCCTCGAAACGGCCGATGAACTCGCCCCATCGCTTGCTGTCTGATGAGACAAATCGGCGTAGGCGATCTTGTACTTGACCAATTCGTCCTCAAGTTCCTCCCGTTCGAGTTTGGCCATGACGACTTGTTTGACGAGGTCACAATGCTCAGTATTGATTTGACTCAGACTCGCTTCCAGTTGTCGGACTTGTTGCGAGAGTTGATGGTTCGCTTTCCTCAACGCGTCCAATTCCGCGGCGTGTGCCGTCTGTTGCCTCAACAACGTATCCCATTCTTCTCCGAACTGATCGAGCATCAAGGGTGTGATCTTTACCGACAAAGCCTCGCGCGCGAAATCAGCAGCTCGGTAAAGAGCCGTAGGGCCATCTCGTTCTCGGTTGGGTGCGTATGCTTCGAAGAGACCGTTTTTGAGGAATTCGATGCAGTCCTCGAATTCGAGCGAGAGGATCGCCGTCTCGTTCCGTTTGAGAATGGCGATGGAGAAACGGAAGACGGCTTCGACGCCCTCAGCAAAGACGAGGTCAAAGACGGACGAGACGAGTTCGAGGGGAAATCGGTAGCCGAACAAGGTGAGGAACCATTGACTGGCGTACATGGAGCTTTTGACGCCTTGTCGAAGGAGGTGAAGGAAGACCCCGGGGACGAGTTCCTCGAGCAAACGATCGAATTGAAAGAGACGCAGTTGAAGACCGGGCATGTTGGGGGTGTAGTGGGAGCGCAGGTCGTAGGACTTCATCAATCGCACGAGCACGCAGAACGCCTCCTCGTCGGGCATCTATACGGGACGCATTTACGATGAGTGCAGAGTATCGCAGAAGATAGGTAAAGGGTGCACGAGACGACTCACATTCAGCAGCAATGGCCCGACAATGAATTGCAATCCCTGGGTGTAGCCGACCTCCTCGTCATACAGCGAGTAAGCCTTGACGACATTGAACAAGTTCTCTTGGCCGGCACCGGTAGCTTCGGCAAAGTATTCGTGCTTCGGAAATGTTCGGTTCAAATCGCGGATGATGGCTTTTTCGTGAGGTGAGGATTGTGTGAGAAGCGCATGGTAAATTTCGCAGAGTTGTTCGTCCTTCGAAGCGCTGCGAGTGAACGACAACGTCAGCAATCCCCTTGTGCCGCGCACTGGGTGGAGCCTTTGGCCGTCACTTACGCCATAAGCTGCCATGTCATACCACGTAAAGCCGGTGGTATCCCTTTCTGGATGGCTCGAGATAGTTCCCGTGCTGTAGAGCGCAGATCACATACTTAGCGCACGGCACTTTGCACCCGCGAAGCCAGCAAACACACTCACGCTGTGTCGATGCCACTTCCTCGTAATCGGCCATAACTCGACCCCAGAAATCTAAATCGATGTCCAAGGTCAGCCACACTGCACATACACGGTCGTGAGCAGCATCAGAGGACATACCCCAGTCGATGTTCTCGTCTTCGTTCGACTCTTGCTGCAACCGCTTAAAGTCCTCCTGGAAAGTCAGCGCATTGGGGTCGAGGCTTCCATTTTTGGACGAGCTCGACGTCACGGAGTCGGACCGAACTGGCATATTCCTTGTACCAGCTTCGTCCCCTGAACTCGCTTCTACTGCGGCGGCAATCGCTCTCCGATGAGCACTCGCATCGAGTTTGATCAGCTCGCCCTCATCATCGTCGGCTTCGGAGCCAGCAAAGGCGTTCTCGGACTCTGTGGCGTACTCGGATCGATCGTCGGCCAAGCTGACATCGGCAAACGTGCCTCCTCGGGTTGTGGAACCATTCGTCGCTGTTAAGGATGCCCTCCAAGCCAACGAAGATCTTTTTGTTCGTGCACCGTCTTCTTCCTCCTCTCCGTCGTTTTCCGTCTCGCCGGCGGTCTCGAAAGCCGTCGTTCGAGGTGAGGACGAGTTGGGCGTTTCCGGTGCCGAGAACAGTGAAAAGTGGCGGTCTTTGTTCTTGGACAGTTGATGAGGCTGGATCGTCGCGGTCGATTCGGAGGCCTTGGACTCGGCGTGACCAGCGAGCGGAGAAGGGGCCTCTCTGTCGCGTTGGGACTCTTCCTCTTCTACCTCGGATTCTTCGGATTCGTCCTCTGTTCCGAATCGGGAAGAAAGTGCAGGACTGGATTCGACCGATCCGGAAGAGTGGTTGAGCCACGAGTCGAGTCCTTCCTTGGCGGACATCCCTTTGTTCCCCTCATCGTCATCGTTCGCACGGGGAGCAGATGCAGCGGCGGCGGCGGTCTGTTGCGTCGGTGTCAGAGGTGAAGCAGGACCACTCGATGTGCCTTCACCCAGTGTGGCAGCGTTGTTCTTGGCGGTGCGGTTCGCCTTCGCGGTGTCGGTCTGGAGGGAGCTCTTCTTATTACCGGCCGCCGCCGTCGCGCGTTTGCCATGGTTGTTCCCGTTTTTACCTACACTGCTATCCGAACCACCACTCTCCAACTGGGTCGGACTCTTCTCCTTCCCCTTTCCCTTTCCATTTTGTTTTTGGTTGGGGCTTGTAGTCGGCGACGGTTGGGCGACCTCGTTGCGCGAAGACGACGAGGCCGACGTCGTTGATGATGAGTGTCGGTTAGTGGGCGACACCACCGGCGAATCTGCAGCGGCGCTCTCGGCGTCCTGGAAATCATCGTCCTCGTGATCGGTCGCAGACGCTGATAGAGTAGGCGAGGAAGGCGCCATCGTGTAGATACTGTGCTTGGTTCTTGGACCAAGGTGCGTCGACTCGTGATCGCACTAGTTCAAAGGCGTACGCGGGGGCACGCGGGGTTAGCGCCGCAGAGCGCCGCACCGTCGTATAGACCGTCGGGTGCTCCTTGAGCTTGAGAGCTTGAGCCTTTCGACAACGTCGTACTGAAGCGCTGAAAGGGACGCGCACTGAGCCATTGAACTGCCGGAGAGAAGACGGCGACAATGAAAGAGACGCTGGTGAATATTTCCTAATATAAAGCGAACGCTGAGTTTTGACTGGAAGAAGCGTTTAGAATCGAGTTAGAATCGGCTGAAGAGAACTCCTTGGGAGAACAAATTCGTGTGGGGAGGTTGAAAATGAGGTGTCGGCGCCGGCCCGCCGCGTGACGCCGTCCGCCGAGTCGGCGAGCGTTATTTACTACTCCGAAAATTAGATATAAAGTTATTGCTTGACCCGTTAGTAAATCGGCAAGTGAGCTTGCATCAAGTTACGAGATACTGGCGTGCTTCACGTTTCCCACAGGTAATTCCATGACGCCACGGACTGCCGGACTGCCGGCGCGTTCTAGAATCACGCCTGTCGCGCCTTGTGGGCCCGCGGCGAGTGAGTGTGTTAAAACCGGGCAAATGACCGGCGCAATGATGATAGCGAGACAATTTCAAGACTATCTCACTCATACGAGGTGGTAGCGGGATGGGATGTATAGGATCGCCGTAGATTGAAGAATTGCCGGAGCGTGCATGCGCCGAGCCTAGGAGGGGGTGCCGTCGGATCCCCCATCGCGCCGGGATTGGACGCATTGGAGTGGCTGTTTGTCAAAGCACAACTTTACAACTTCGAGCATCTCCAGGGAGCTTCATAACATGACCAGATGCCGAAGAAAGAGCTTGCAAAAATCGCGCCGGACTTGCCGAAAGTGTTCGTCACGTGATTTGGCAGCCCGTGCGCGGTCGGACGCGTCGAGCGCGACGAGGAGCAGACGCGCGGAGTCCGATGTTCCGAGCTTTTTACCGGTCCGGACGTACACAAGCTTGTAGTAGGCTGCGTTTTGATCACCCTAGTTGTCTCGGAAGCTAATTAGGTTCCTCTTTATAAAGAAATACCTATTTAGGAGTAAGTAACGCCTATTAACCACTACCTTGATCACGGGTCCCGGGAGCAGTGGGCGCGGAGCCACGTCTGAATCCGGGCGCGGACGCAGCATTCTAGACCATTGTCAATTCGTGTCCGGCATCGGGATCTCGCTCAATCAGGAAAGCCAGGGGGTGGTCCGACGCCGAACACGCTTTGATGTTGAATCGAACCCGACAAGTCATGCCTCGTAGATCAAATAAAGCATCGGGATCACGGTTCACAAAAGGAAGAAGAGTCATGCAACAACATCGTACATCGCCCTCGTGTCTTTCTTCCTCTTACTCACTTGATCCCACCGCCGCCGACCCAGGTCTTTTCACTCAACGCGGACCACCATGATGCCGGTCATGACTTCAGTCCCTGCTTTGTTGGTGCTCGCCCTTCAATTCTCTCATCTTGTCGAGGCCACCCCTTCTCGTTTGGAACCGCGGCGCGGGACCAAGTTTGGTGCTTTGAGTGGGTGAAATATTTTCTCATTCTGTCTGCGTTACTTTGGCTCCTCGGCCCTGAAGATCGATGGTCCACCGGTCACTGGAGGAAACTTCATCCTCCCGAGCACGACGCCTACTCTACATCGCGGGCAGAACACGTAATACTCGAACCTTCCTAGAAATCCGAACCGTTGACCAACTTTCCGAACACCTCCACCAGTGACGGACCGCATGAAGCAATGCGAACCTTCAACAATCGAATTCGCCAACTCCGGTGACGCACGCCCCTTGACGGTGGCGATCATGCTCTACGACAAAGTCCCCGAGAAGCTTCGTACGGACAAGTTTTTGCCTCCCGTCCAGACGACACTCGAGACGATCCAGAAGTTGGGCCCTTTGCAAACCTTTACGGTCAAGAAGCGCGATTATGATCCGTTCACCTTTACCGCTGTCGCTAAGCGAGGTGACAAGATCGAGGTCAGCATGCTTTGATCGGATCCGTCCAGATCGACTGTGACATGATACTGAACTCGGAGCTGTTTCTTCCTTTTCAGGTTTTTGCGTTCTTCCCCAACGGGACCGGCCAGAACATGTGGCTGGATCGCACGATCGGATCCGGCTCCTCTTCCAGTTGCTTGGCGAGCGTGTGCAGTAGCACCGAATATCTAAACCCCAAAAGTGAGTGAATTAGGCCTCAAAAGGTTCAAATCGTAGGTCAGTGACTCATCTTGTTCGCTCTGGTCATATTGCAGCCAAGAAGTGCGCGTCTTGCTCCTCCTTGTTCGTGAACTCGACCTCGTGCACGGCTGAGACGCCTAAGACCTGGTGAGCCGCCATCTTTCCGCCCGGGATGAGACGGCGATTCACTAATACAAAGACATCCGAATTATTTCCAGCTCTTATGGTGTCGTCAAAGATAGAAAGTGCGTTGCCAAGACGTGCTCCTCCCGACAATGGCCTGGTCCCAAGGGTGCTGCATGCATCACTTGCCCCGACGCCTCCGCGCGCAGCTGTGACGCCAAAGGCAAGAGCACCTCCTGCTCAGTCGGAAATGTCGTCAACGGTGTGTGCAAGAAGCTCACTTGCCAGGATGGAACTTACCCTTCTTCAAATGGTAGGCTTTACTGCTCAGTCACTTTTCGGTCGCATCCGCAGGGTTTCTATGCCGGTCGCTGAGCCCCTGTTTCTTCCTCTAGGTCGCCGCTGCTTGCCTTGCGCGGATCCGTTCGCGCACAAATGCTCTAGCGCCAACAACACCACCGAATGTGACTGGGGCTACGCGCTCAAGACCAACCGCACCGCATCTTTCTGCGTTGGCCCATACGCTGCGCGCTTCGGAAGTGAGTCACATGATATCGGTCGACCTTACGAGCGTCTCGGACTGATTTCAATTCGGCGTTTTCAATCCCCCTGTAGAATCGAGCTTCATGTACACGACCACTTTGAAGATCAACAAGACCGTCAACGCCACTTCCGTCGTCGACTGCGCCGTTGGAGCCAATCACGCCTCGATCGAGTTCCCTTGGGTGTGGATGTGGTCCGATGCCGGGGTCGACGGGGTGCACTGCAGGCTCGTTCCCGGTGGCGATCCTGGCCTCGTTCGTGGTAAGCCCGGAACGGGCTTCGATGTCGGCATTGTTGGGACCTGCAAGCAGAACGCGGACTGGCCTTGGTCCCCTTCGCCGGCCTCCTGCGCCGAGATCTTCCTCGGACCCGTCACGGTCACGAACAAGACCACCGTTTGAGCAGCTCTTCAGTTTGAAACGCAGCTCGCGGCCTTTTGCTCTTCATCTTCCAATTTTGTCAATTAAGATTTAAATTCTTCCGCACATGTCGCAAATGCCGTTTAAACTTTAGTAGCGACCTCGTGAAGTGACCGACTTGGTACCCTGGACATGAACGTCCTCGCTCGATCGGCGTCCAGTGGTTCAATCGCCGGCAACAACCGGCGATCTCAGACTCACGATAATATCGTAGTCTCTCTCAACAACACCGCTATCATAGCAGTGCCTTTTTCATGCACCAAATTAACAGCGCACAGCTTGAGAAGAGCTTGAGTATTCGCACTTTTCGGACTCGTTTTTTCTCTCTCCTGAAAGCACTTCGGTGGACGGGTACTAGAAACCGGGAGTCGAAAATGGAGACAGTGCAAGACCGATCGGATAAGAACAACACAAGGATGTGTATCGACGAGAAATAATCCTGTCCAACGTGGTACCAGCCTGGCTCCTCTGAAGGATAGGTTCAGGGCCCAAAGTCGCACCACGTACAGCATTGCCTGAGCACGGCCTGAGGTGTGCGACTGGTGCTCGGCGTCCACGTCCGCCGGCGGTGGCCGGCGGTGTTCCTTTCCGCGCCTTCCTTTTCCAGCTGCAGTGCACGCTCTTACACGCCGTGCGCGCCGTCGGCCCTCCCCACAGCACCGCGCGGCACTACCGCCTTTTGAGCACAGCGCCGCTCGCGCACCATTCGGGAAACGCGCCCAGCAGACCCATTTGTGGCATTTGTGCTGATTTGGGGTGACTTCGGGCGATTTCCTTTGGTAAAACTCGATGGATGTGAGCTACAGGAGGGGTGACTCGCGGGAGTGCTGTACGCATGGGTAAGCTTTGGAATAGAATTGCCCCGGCCTGTTCCGGGGCCGAATCTTGGCAAGAGGACTTCATGCTTCACCGAGATATAAAGGATAAACATTTGGTTGACACTCTTTCTTCCTTCCCAACATCACTTCTTTCTTTCACTTCCTGTTTTTCATCTCGACTCCAACCATGACTATTCCGATTTTTCCCATGCCCGGCCTCGCCGCCTTGATCGTCCTCGTGCTCCAGTGCACTCAACTGGCCGAGGCCGTGCCTTCCGGATTGATGCCTCGGCGCGGAACTGCATTCTCTGCTTTGAGTGAGTGCATCAGATATCCGGGTTTCTGAACCTCCAGTACAAACTTCGCACTAACAACATGCGATGATGCACAGTGACCGATCGCATGAAGCAATGCCAACCTGCGACGATCGAGTTTGCAAACTCGGGCAACGTTCGCCCTCTGACCGTCGCGATCATGCTCTACGACAAGGTCCCCGCGAAGCTTCGTACCGACAAGTCGTTGCCACCCGCTCAGACGACCCTCAAGACCATCCAAGGCTTGGGACCGTTGCAAACTTTCACTGTCAAGAAGCGCGACTATGACCCCTTAACCTTTACTGCTGTAGCCAAGCGCGGCGACAACATCGAGGTGAGCAGAGCTTTCAGACCCTTGATACCACCAAGGCACTAATTATTTCAAGACAATCCTACTAGGTCTTTGCCTTCTTCCCCAACGGTACCGGTCAGAACATGTGGCTCGACCGCACGATCCATACCGGATCATCCTCGGCTTGTTTGCCGGTCACGTGCAGTAGTAGCCAGTACTTGAACCCGACAAGTGAGCTGTCTTTATCTGAAAGGCGAGATTTTCAATCGAAGAGTGACTGACCTCACTTCGCTACCCCGTAGACAACACGTGCGCATCTTGTTCATCCCTGTTCACCAATTCCACTTCGTGCACAGCTGTGGCGCCTACGAGCTGGTAAGCTACATGACCTGTAAATTTTGTCTCGAACGTAAGAATTTTCGCTCACAAATCATACATATATTTCAGCTCGTACGGAGTCGTCAGCGGTAACATGTGTGTTGCCAAAAAATGCTCAGCACGCGAGTACTTGGGCCCCAAGGCAGCTTCGTGCCTCTCTTGCCCGGACCCTTCCGCTCGTAGCTGCGACGCCAATGGCAAGAGTACCTCGTGCTCGGTTGGCAGTGTCGTCAACGGTGAATGCGAGAGCGTCATCTGTCTCAATGCGACCTACCTCGCTTCCAACGGTATGTCGTCCGCTTTGCTTGCCCATCTCCCTACCCGGTCATCGACTGACCAAGTAGCCCATGTCCCTATTCGTCTTCGTACAGGGCGTCGCTGTCTGCCTTGCCCGGCCAACGCGACAATCTGCGACAACGCTGGTCAAGCTACTCAATGCTCGTACGGTGTGCCTTCGCAGGGCAAGTGTCTCCCTATCATCTGCAGCAATGGCTACCAGAGCCCCAGCGGTGAGCTTCTAATTCGGCAGCGGTTACTCTTATGTTGAGGAGTGGAATTACATTACTTACCCCATCATTCTCTACTTTCATAGCGAACACCTGCTGCGCCGATCCCTTTGCCACCAACTGCACCGATCCCAACACCCCGACGTCGTGTGCTTGGGGTTATCTCCTCAACACCGATCAGAACGGAACACACTGCGAGGGCCCTTACGCGTCTCGATTCGGTAGTGAGTCCGCATCGTTCTCCCCTCCAAACCCGTTCTTAGATTAGTTCAGTTGACCGATAGGAATCTTCTACTTTCCGTTCAGACGCCACGTACAAGTACCTCTCCACTGCGAGCGTTAGCAAGACCATCGAAGCAAGCAACGTTCTTGACTGCGCGCGGTCCGCCCATGACCAATCGATCGTATTCCCCTGGGTGTACATGTGGTCGCAGGAGGCCGTCGCAGGTGTTCACTGCAAGCTCGTACCGGGAGGAGACCCCCAACTTACGACAACGACCCAAGGCAAAGGATTTGACGTTGGAATTTCGGGCACTTGCGCGCAGAACGCCGATTGGTCTTGGTCGCCGGCTCCGTCCTCGTGTGCCGAGATCTGGATTGGGCAGTAAAGTCGCTCGATGGTGTCCCCACCCACTTCCTATTATTTACTTAATTACCACAGCTCTCTGAAGCTGCCTGTCTTTGCTTTTGCTTTGTTCGCTTCGATGAGGGCGTCAGTCGAGCAGCGTGACCTGCAGCCCCCACAATTGTCTTCGAGTAGCTCAACCTGATAGACTAATTTAACATGAACACATAGCCGACGCAAATGCAAAATAGTGTCCACACGAGAATTTACCATTCCTTAGGTGTCAGATCATGTAAAGGAAGCAGACTGCAGAGCTGGGACCCAAGGCACAAATTGGCTGTGGTCGGACATATTCAGGAGGTGCTTCGAGACTTGCTTGCGCCTCTCCCTACGCTGTTTGAAAAAAATTACAGCTCAAGTTCTTTCAACCCATCTTTTCGTAGGACAATAACACTTCTAGAAGCGACTGTAACCCGAAAGGACGAAGTAACTTGTATGTGAGCCCCTTAGACGACGGACTGCTGGGCTAGCACGTGACACAAAGCCCCTCTGGGGCCGGCGGCGCGGCGGCGGCCAAGTCCAGCGAGGCGTGAGCCGGCAGTGATAATCTCATGATGCGGCCCGAATAGCGATTCCTTCTGGACACTTCAGACGCTTTAATATTCCAAGGACACAATTCTTGGACTTCTCTCTCTGCTCCAGCGGACCCACGACACCCAGCGCCTCAAAGGCCCGGCGATAAATTCAAACCGCCGATCCGGACGAGAAGCCCCATTGCGCCTCGCATTCGGGCCTGCCCAGGCTTTCCTGTTCGAGCGCGTTTGCGCGCATTCGGGCACTGCGCCTGTACCAAGTGCCCAACTCGGAACTTCGGAGTATGAATACCCGCGGAGATTCGTAGAACTGCAGTGGGTAGTTGTAGAAACATGGGACTGCACGTCATATGTCCTGTATCGAGCTACTTTGTTCCTTCTCTGTCTTTTCCCGTCACTTCCCCACCATGATGATGATGCATCCCCGCCGGACCACGACCTCGTTCTCCATGCCCGGCCTTGCGGCCTTGATGGTGCTCGCGCTCCAGTGCACTCAACTCGCCGAGGCCATCCCCTTTCGCTTGAGCCCAAGGCGCGGCACCGCGTTCTCCGCTATAAGTGAGTGGTTCGGACCAGCTCATTCTCGTGAGCGTGAGATCATGGATAAGATGTAGCGTGGTGCAGTATCCTTCCTGCAAGTTCGGTGCGGTACATACGAGAAAGCCAATTTTCTATCATAGGCCAGGAGGCAGTCCACGGCGATCGCTGAAAAGCAACTCCATGATGAGCATGAATCAAAGCAAACTAATTACATGTGCCTAAACATCTCAGTGCCCGAACGCCAAAAGCAATGCGAACCCACCACAATCGAGTTTGCCAACTCGGGCAATCTTCGCCCCTTGACCGTTGTCGTCATCCTGGCCCAAAATCTACCCGAGCGACTCCGTACCAACAAGCTGTTGCCGCCTACAACTTCGACGCTCGAACGCTTCAAGGGCTGCCGAATCCTTCAGAGCTTCACGGTCAAGAAACGCGACTATGATCCTCTCACTTTTACTCCTTTGGCCAAACGCGGCGACAATATCGAAGTGAGTGGTGTCCAATTGAGCGTGAAAGTTATGAGCGATTACCTCATCTCCTCTCCAATCTTGCTAGATTTTCGCCTTCTTTCCCAATGGTACCGGTCAGAATATGTGGCTGCCTCGTACGATATCCTCCGGCTCCTCGTCTACTTGCTTGCCGTGCGCTAGTACCGAATACAAGGACACTACCAGTGAGCCCGCATAATTCTCATCATCCGTTCAAGTTCTCTTGAAGGACTCTTTACTGGGCCCTGAGCCTTCGATATCTACCTCGATCGCAGCCAACAAGTGTGCCTCTTGCTCGTCTCTGTTCGCCAACTCGACGTCGTGCACCGCGACCGCTGCCACGAGTTGGTGAGTTGCAACCCTCTTAGCGCCCCTATGAGTGATCTTCTGACCCCAAAAGCTATTCTCAATTCCCAGCTCTTACGGCGTTGTCACCGGCGGTAAGTGTGTGGCCAAGCGCTGCTCGACTCGTCAATACCCTGGTCCCAACGGCGATCAGTGCACTCCTTGCCCCGATGCGGGAGCGCGTAGCTGTGACGCGCAAGGGAAGAGCACTTCATGCACGATCGGTTCTCCTACGGACGGTGTCTGCGCGTGCCCGACTGCTACCTACCCTGCCCCAAATGGTACGTACCTTTGCAGCCCGCGGACGTTGCGGCACCCCGGTTGACCCATCGGCCCCCTGTCTCTTCCTACAGGCCGCAGCTGCTTGCCCTGTCCTGCGAACGCGACTGCGTGTGACAATACTGGTCGGGCAACCAACTGCAGTTATGGTATTATCACCGATGCTGGCAAATGTCAAGCTGTGACGTGCCCGCATCAACGTCCAGTCAGCACCAAGGGTACGTTTTTGAACTGCAGACTACGATCAGGAGCGACTCGAACTGACGTTTGGCATTCTCTACAGGTGACGAGTGCTGCGCCGACAAGGCCGCTTCCGCCTGCTCAAGTGCCAACATCTCGACCAAGTGCGCTTATGCGTTCAAACTAGGTGACTACAACTCGACTTCGAACTCGACATCCTGCACCGGCCCGTTCTCTTCCCGTTATGCCAGTGAGTGTTCAAGCTGCGCGATCGGGAATACTTAGGCGGCGCTTTAAACGGGGTTGGGGACCGAGCTGACTCATAACGCCAATCGAATCATTTACCAGGAAAATACAGTTACGGCATGGTCACGACAGGATTCTTCCTCAGTAGTGCGGCCACCACGGCCGTGCAATGTGCCGCCGACGCTTACCTGGCCGACTTGACCATCCCCTACGTTTGGTTTTACAGTGAGGAGGGGGTCACGGTGAACGGCACGACCTCGCAGTGCCGCCTGGTACCCTACCCTAATTCCAAGACGTCCAACGTCACGATGTACACCGGCTACGATATTGGGGTTTATGGGACGTGTGCCCAGTCGAGCGCGGTCTGGCCGTTGGCGGATACGGGTGATGCGACGTGCAAGGAGTACAACCTTGTCGATCAGTTCACCGGGCCCGGCACTGATGGATGAGTAGTGACTCAGCGGGCTGCCCGACGAAAGGGCGATATAGCGTCTATTCTACGATGCTATCCGTGAAATTTGGTGCTTTGAGTGCTCTCAGTGGTGTAAGTTTACTTTTATGCAATTGACGGAACGACTGCAGTGAAGCTCCCCTAAACGAGCGAGTCACGTGATATGATGCTGTGCGCCACCTGCCAGCTCCTGCCAGGTCCGGCCAGGGAGGTTCGATCGGTTTCCATGTGCTGCCCTGTGCTGCCCGTCTCGCCGATCACGCTTTCACGTTTCGATCTCCTTCCACCCCTTTTGCCTTCTCGCAACCCCCCATCTTTGCACTTGACACCACCAATCATAATCAGCGAACACCGGTGCATGTCATCACAGATCTACCCGACCCCGTTGTACCGTCCTCCGTTGCCGTTCACCGCCGCCTCGCATGCGACCCCCACTCCGAGCACGTCCCCGACCTTCGGTTCCTCGTCGTCCTCGCTGTCTACCCTCCCCATGTCGCAGTTCAACACCCCAGGACAATATGTACCCTACACATCCAGTCCTGTACCCGGCACTCTGAGCCCGATGTACACCAGCCCAGCCAATACATCGCTCTCGACGCCTCCGATCCCCGCTTCTAGTCCCTCCGTTCGATCAGGCCTCAAACGACCTCATCATCTACACCACCAAGTCGAATCGGCACCCCTCAAACCCATCGACGAAACGACCGACGAGTCCGACGTCGATGAGGACGAAGACGACGATTACCAAGATGACGACCGAGTCGGGACCATGCCTCGCCCCAGCTCTTTGGGCGTGTTACATTCGTTCAGATCGGCGCCACCGTCAGACGCGGCGAGTAGCAGGTCACGTCATCCCAAGAAGAAACGGAGAATTGTCGAGAGTTTTGCTGGGCTTTCTCTGGACCCGACTGCTGCTTCGGCATCGCGATCGGCGGCGGGCCTCGCTGCAGCGGCCCAGCCTCCTACTACGGGCACTTGCAACGAGTCAACGAGGGTTCAAGGGGATGGTACATCAGGTAGGTTCACCCTTTGCTGACATACTCTCCCCAACTTGAAGGAACGCTGACCCTGAATCCTGCTGCTACCTCACAGCTCTACCCCAAGCCCCGATCACAAATTTCGGTCAGCTGCCCATGACTTCCCCACCGACTCGCGACATTGAGGATCTACCCATGGGTACCGGCCCTTCCTCGTTCGATCTCGACGAACATCGTATCTACGTTGCTTCCCTCGATTCACCTCCACCTTCCCCGAACCTTTCCCCTCATACCCACGAGACCGAGACCGAAACCTACACCGATTTGACGAACCTAACGATCCCCACAACGATGCTCAAACATCTTCCACCACCCCTCCCACTCGACGTCATCAAATCCCTCGAAGCTGCCGACAAGGGTGCCGAGCGAGGAGCAGCGCAAGCTCTGGTTTTGTATCAACCTTTGAAGTGGACGCCTCAAGAGAGGGAACAACAATTCGAAGAGTTTCGTCGCGAGCAGGCGAGGCAGGAGAGCTTTGATGATGATGGGGTGGATCTCGATTCAGTTGAGGGGGCGGAAGGGAATGGGATGGAGATTGACTGATTGAGCTTTGGGCTGTCGAGTATGGGAGAAGGAAGTGTAGTTTATGTCGCGTGTATAAATCTTGTCGTCCAGAATACATTAGTTTACGATTTCCCGAGTGTATAGATAGGCAAATCGGCTTGCAAGCCATCAACATTTCATCGTTTTGGACCATGCGCAAAAACACAAAAACGCCAAGCGGAGTGCACCAAAACTACCCTTCAAATTGAGAGGAAACCAGACCAGCTCCATGCCTCGACATCTTCACTTCCTCACTTCTTCAAAGGGCCCAACAAGTCATCCCCGTCATCAGCAAAAGGATTGAAGTTGCTCTTGAGCGTCGAGGGTTGCGTCGTCGCTTCGGGCGAAGGCGTAAGAGGTGACGAAGCCCATGCATCGAAAGCGAATCTCGAACCGAGGGACGAATGACCACTTGGACTGAGTCGGTGCCCAAAGTCCATGCGAGACTTTGGGGGAGGGGCGATGACGCTGTTGAAAGAGGGTGAGAAGGGATCGACGACGGTGAGCGAGGAGGGGCCATTACCGCTGCTCGATGGGTGCAAAGCGACGATTCCCGTAGGCAAAGGCGGGTTCGACGCCGAACGGCCTTTGACCAACGTCGGTAGTAGGTTCGTGCTCGATGAAGTGGGAATCGTCGCCGAGGTCGCTCGAGGCGAGAAGGCGAAGGCTTTGGCATCAGGGTTGAGCGAGAGACCAGCGCGGGGTAGATCGTCTTGCTGCTCCATCGAGGAGGGTCTGTTCACGTGCATGCCTTCGGCAGGCGTATCCCAGGGTGCAAACGAGCTCGGGGCAGCAGAAGTGGTCGTGGCCGAGGTACTGGCAGGGACGAGAGCCGGCGAGCTGACGGCCGATCGGGACCCAACAACGCTCGATGACGGACCATCCGAGAACGGCGACTTGACACCCGAGGACTTGGACTCGCGACGCAAGAGGTCCACACCGAGGTCGCTGTCCGCCGTTCGGGTCACGCTGGCATCCCTCGCTCTGTTGGGCCTACCAATGGTCAGGTCATTCGCAAGGTCGAGGTCGAGTCCTTTCCATGCATCTCCGTTGGCCGCGGTGAGCGAGGGCGAGTCGGGCATGACGAACTGCCCTTCGTCCTCGTCGTCCTCGTCGAGCATGTGGAACAAAGTGCTGGGGATGAGACTGGTCTGATGGGGCGTCATGGGGCTCAAGGGACCGTTGATGGAGGACGAATCGCCACTGGCAAGCAGACCTGAATCTAGATACTGCATGGGTAGCGCGAGCGCCGGGCGGCCCTTGTTGGCGTCATCGTGAGGCGAGTTGATGCTGGCAGGTCGACTTCCCGAGGAAGCGGGAGCGTCTAGAGTGTCAAAGTCAAAGGGCAAGAAGGCTGAGGACAGGTTGCCCTCGCCCGACGCAAGGTCGTGGCGACGATGTTGCAAGCGGTGCTCGAGGAAGCCTTGAGTCGTCGGAGATCGATGCGCTTCCGGACCAAGGTTGCTCGACATCCCCGGCGGCCTGGGGCCACCAAGCGCGGAATCATCGAAGGGCGTGATCGGGCTCGACTGAACAGGAGACGGCGGAGCGGACTGATAATTGCTGTGGTAGTGGTCGTAGTGACCGGAGCGAACGCTTCCGGGGCGGGAATTGTTATTCGAGTAGACATACGCTCCGCCGTGAGGGTAGCCGACGGCGCCGCCACCTCTCCACCTTGACATCACACCGCTCGGTTGGGCGTAAGTATAGGTCTGTACAGGTCCGTTCCTACCCAGTCCCATGTTGCGAGCGACGATCTCGTGTCGTCGGACCTGCAGCACCTCGCGACGTGCATCGAGACGCCTCTCGAGTCCAGCGACTTGATCGGCCAACTCGTTCACACCCTCTTCGACCTTTTTGAGCTCCTCCTTGCGCTTCTCGACGTCCTCCTTGAGCTTACGCTCCCGCTCCTTGCGGTCACGCTTCTTCTTCTCGCGGCGCTCCGCCAATTCGACCTCTTTCTTGTCAATCTCTAAAATCTCGTTGCGCATCTTGTCAACGCGATCCTGCGCGGCCCTGACGACCGACTTGCGTTCGTTGAGCTCGCGCTCGGTCTCGGTGCGATGCAGCTCGGCGATGCGTTTTTGTTCCTCGAGCACTTTGGTACGTTGCTTCAGTTCTTGCCTCGACAAGTCCTCGTCCCTTTTTCTTCCTCGCAAGACTTCGAGCTCTTCCTGCAGTCGACGTTCGGCATCGTCCGTCGACGCTCGCAGTTCCTCGACTTGTAGCTGAAGCTCCTGCACGACCCGATCTTCGCTCGAACCGCTCGTCCGACCGGTCGGCGTGGTATTGGGCCGATCCGGGGTCGTGGTGGTTTTGGCCACGTCTTTTTGTGTCGTAGGACCATCCTTGTTCACTCTCAAACCCTCCTCGTCCTTTGTCACCGTGGAGCCTACTGCGACTTTCTTGACTTCATCTTTTGAAACCTTGCTTGTTTTATCCGAACCCTGTGCAGCACTGGCAGCCGCGGCAGCCGCAGCGGCATTGCTCTCTACTTGAGATCGTAGACGTGCGAGCGAATTGGGCGAGGTCCGTCGCTGCATTCCTCGCAAGGGTCGTTTGGCGGGGCGCGAACTTCTCCCGACTCGGGTCGTAGGAGACGTAGGTGGTTCGGTCGAATTCGCGGGGTCATCAGATGTGGACGAGGTCGGGGCGGAATTGGTGGAAAGTGTCAAAGGCTTCGGCATCTTGGATGAACCTGCCAAGCAGAGAACACAAAGATCAGGGCTCGCTTCTTAAGTTCAAGCCTACCTTTGACACCACTCACGTTTGGAAGGGGCATCCTCGGTCGTGATCTTGAGGACGCTTCGACTGACTCGTTCCCTCCGCTCATCATCCTCAGTGACTTCGGCAGGTGTTATCCCGGTCGGTGCATCCCACTTCCAAGCGAACCAGCGACCAAATGCACCGATCCACACGTCCGCTCGGAGGATATCGAAATCTGTAGATGGGGCGCCGATCCCAGCTGCCGGTGTCACGGGACCCTTCTTCCTGCGACAGGTAGAAGAATGAGCCGGGGTGGTCGCAGTCGCGGTCGTCACTGCGCTCGGGGATCGAACGTTTGCCGAGGTGGATGTATTGGACGTATTCTTGGGAGGCAGTGGTGACAAAGGCATGACCACGACCGAGAACAAGCCGTACGACTTGAAGTGATAGGACGGCGTGCGGACCGAGAGCGAGATGCGGTTCGAAAAGGACAAGATGTGGGGCGTCTTGGGATCGATCTTGCCGTTCGTCGCCTTGGGCACAGTACTTGGGCTCGAGGTGGATGGTACCTTGGCCGCTGCAACGGATTTGGCATCACTACGGGTCGGCGACGACTGAGACGACGATGACGAGAGCCGGCGCAAATGGGTGTGAAAGGAAAGCGAGGTGAGGTGGGTGCGGAAAGTTGCCTGTGACGGGTTGGTCATGTACGCTAGATGTCATGGAACGGAGAATGTGAAGTAGGGCATCAGTGAAAAGCTCTCAGGTAACGGATGCGAGGGTGCGAGAGGGTGATTGAGAACGCGGAAGATGATGGGACCCGGCTGCTGCTGCTGAAAGAAGCGCGATGACTCGTTCCGGCCGGACACACCCCACAGAGCAGCCACACGACGTTCCGAGTACTTGCACTCGTTCGCGGGGATAGGCATAAGCGCTGACCGAACTGGTTGCCTCCTGTCCATACCCCACCCTCCCTGGTCCCCTGTACGTCCGCGTTCGGACAGTCGCGCCTACACGACCGCGGAGCTGGCTAGCGACGGCGCACTCGCTCCGCAGAGCAGCTAAACCTGGTTCGGCGTGAGTGTCGCAGCGACACAAGCAACAAGGCGTGGAGCCCTACACCCCATGCCAGCATGACCATGCCTGGTAAATGGGCACCTTTGAAGATCCCAGCCCCCAGCAATGCCAGGACATGGGGGTGCTGGCGTCCCGTCCCATCTGGGTTGGCATTCGCATCGAAAGCGCGAAGCTGCTAGCGCGCCTACGGGTGATGGATGCCGTTGGAGCTAAGTGTCCCGACGACCCGGCATTCGTGCTCGAACGAATCGCGATCCCACCTGGAACAGTGAGATGCAATCAAGAGATGAAGCATGTGCTTACCCAGGACGACCAAGGAAGCGAAGAGAAACCACAGTTGTAGCCATTGGGCATCGATGAATGCGCTCGTCGCTCCCGGTGCGACCGACAACGTCTCGACGACTGCGCTCGGTGTGGATCCAGCAGACGCGCCGGTCGCAACGCTCGCGATCGACAACCACGACGTCGACCACCAACTCGTCGTCAGCGGCCGTGTCGTGGCAGCAGCAACGTCAACCACGAGTGTTGACATGACGAGGCAACGGCCACGGCCCAGCAACGACGGCGAGGGCGAACACGAAGTCAAAGGCAAGCGGAGTGCGCGGCAACGACGGGTCGAGGTGTTTGGGTGAGAGCTGCATCTCCGCCGTCGTTGCAGCCAGCAGTCGCCGTGCCAGCGCGCGCGGACGGCAGCCGGGGGTAGGAGAGCCACGGCTTGCAGCTCACTTTGCCGTTTTGGGATCGGCCTTTTCAGACTCCAGAGCCGCAATATGCACAGAATTCGGCACCGAGACCGTCTGTCCCCAGTTTGAGCCATATAATGTCGCATCGGTGCTGCAGAACGCAAACAAGACTTCACCCGTCTTGCTTATGTAGGCCAGGCAAAGAGCGTGGGCGGGCCGGGTTGAGCTCCTATTCCCTCGGAAAACGTCGCGGGGTGTACCCGGGCTCAGGCCGAGAAATAAAAATCACTCGTCTTGCGAAAAACTCCCTTTCCTCACGACTGAATTTTGATTTCGTGAAAGCGCTGTAGTATAGTGAAAACAAGCCACCTCTTTGGCACTGGCAATCTACAAAGAAAGCGAATACAGCGTCTGTCTATGTTCATGATAAAGAGTGGGAGTTTTCACTTCAAGTCCAAAGGCGATGACATTAAAATAGCGATATACAAAGGAGGTCATATCACTCGTGGTGTTCATGCCGAAATGGCAGCGAGCTTCTTCTCCCTCTCGACCGAGTCCGAGTCGCTACCGTAGGTGCCATCAACGCCCTTGGCGACGTATTCGGCATCCAATGCCTCCTCATGGGCAACATCGCCTTCCAAAGGCATCGAGTTGAGCATCTTGGGGTTGAACGCGAACGCTCCCATCGGGATCAGAGTCGCGAGCAAGATCAAAGCCGATGCGACACTGAATTGAATCCCACCGACTTGTTGTAAAGCCTTGTAGATCGTGCCCGTGCGGGTAAAGTCTTGATCGATGACGCGACCCAAGACCGAGGAGAGGACGGCGTTGAATACGATGTAGGTCGAGTACAAGAAGGCCATGACCGCACCGAGGGCCGAGACGTCCTTGGCGGCGGCAAAGTCCATCGTCGTGAGCGACGACTGGATGTAGGCCGCGAGGGAGACGTCACCTGCAGCCCATCCAAACGAGATGGGGATGAAGCAGGCGGCGATGTACCATGCCCATCGGACCTGGCGGGGTTGGGCGATTTGCGAGAAGCGAGGGAGGATCCAGACGATGTTGAGCGCGAGGGCGTCGAGTCGGAGCCAAGGCAAAGGGGTCGGGACGTAGTCGGACAAGAGGAAGACGGTCGCGGCACCGAGGAGTTCACCAAAGTTGGAACCACCGACGATGATTTGCGAGTAGGCCGAGACGTTCAAAACGCGGCGCGCGAAAGCCGGCGCAAGCGACGACTCGAGGAATCGATGAAGGTAGAGGGCAACGGCGTCTGCATGGCGGCGAGGCGTATTCAAAAAGTCAGTTACAAACTCGAAATGCAGTGGGATTAGCATGGAAAATATACGCACAACCAGGGAAGAGCCAGATGAAGCGACGGTGCGACATGACGATCCAGGCACCGAGACCGACCGACTTGCAGAAGAGGTAAGCGCCGTTGGCCACAGCGGCAAAGTAGTTCTTCTTCTTGCCATCCTTATCAACTGCGGCAAGGGCAGGCTCGTCGCCATCCGCTTCATTGTGGGTCGTGCGGAGCGCGCCGACGAACGACCACGCAACAGCGGCGAGGACGAAGAAGATAGGGGAGACGAGGAAGGAATAGTTGTTGCCGAGGCGGGTGATGGCCGCGGACGAGGCGAATGCACCCGAAGTACCAGCAACTTCGTACTGTGAGATGATTAATGGTTTGACCACCGTGAGCACACGGTTACTACTGGAAATCGAACCCATCAAGCCGACTCACGAGGACGTGGACGGTGGCATCCATGCGACGGAGCTTGGATACGTTGCCGCCAACGACATCGGCGGGGATGACACGTCGAATAAGTTCGACCATACCGTCTGTCGTAGGCAAAGGGTCACAAAAAAAAGTCAGATCACGTCTGAGCCCAGGTCGCTCGTAAGGCTCCGTCACTGCTGACATACAAGCGATACCGGACAACGACCAAATGACAAAGATCAAGTTGGGATTCCACGAGCCGTAATCAGCTTTGGTCGCGCCGGCACGCTTGATCGAACCACCGGTGGCAGCATCGATGATGAGCAATAGCGTAGTCATCAAAGCGAAGAAAGTGACCGCGGCCGCGAGGACGGTACGGGTCGGGAGCGCCTTGACAAGAGGGGCGATAAGGATGGCGCCGACGCATTGCATAGCCTGGTTGACACCTTGGGCCGCGCCGAGCTTGGTGAAAGTGTTGGCAGCGCGGAAACGATCGGTGGCAAGGGTGGTGATGGAACCGTTGAAGAATTCGAGACCGAGCTTGTACCTGCGCAAATTTCAAAGAACCGCGCCCGAGAGGAGTTCGAGGTGAAGTGATGGCGGGCGGGGGCATGGCACGGAGCGCGGTGGCCATTCAAAAAAGTTAGGACGGAAGGAAGATCCCGAGTCAGTGGTACACTCGAAAGTAAGTGGAAGCTTTGGTACCAAACGGCAGCGTACATCATGATACCGAGAATGTACCATCCTATGGAGAGCGCATGTGAGAATGTATCCCCGACGCATGTCAGTCCATTGGCAATAGTCTCCACCCGCCGCCGAGCAGCCACTGGTGTCCGGCCAAAGTCGAGAGAGCACTGACCGATGTTGCGCTTCTCCTCGTGGGTGAACGACCGCCAGACTTCAGCAAAGTTAGTCATTTGGAATGTTCTTCAAGGGGATTCTAAGGTTTGATAAGGTTGGATGGAGAAGGTGGAAAGGAGAAAGCTGCGCGGGGCACGTCTTCGAAGGTCGACCGGCGGGATCGAAGAAGAAATTGAGCGGCGACCTGATGCGAGTGACCCGACCGACGATGACTTGCTCCATGCGCGCCACGGTACGGTTGAGCGTACGAAGCCTTGCACGTGCTCAATTCGAAATTTCAGTCGTGCGTAATCTCGGCTCACCATCCTTGACTTTCGCAAGAGCTGCACATCTCCTATCGAGCCAACACGTTCCGTTGCCAGGCGTCGCCGTGATTGGACATCGACATTCGGAGCTTGCGAACGACGAGCTCGGAGCTTGGTTTTGGGCTTGGCCTGGCGCCAAGACGAGGGGCTTGGCACTGTGACCGCGCGCGCTCGCCTTCGCCAGCACGGCGACATGATGCACTTCAGCGAAAACGATTCGAGGATTTGAAATTGGGGATGCAATGCTCAATTGGACACCAGTCACGAGTGTGCATGAAAGCTGCCTGCCTGGCAAGCTTCCTCTGGCTCGGCGCTCGATCTAGCCCGAAAGGTCGGAGTCCGATCTCACCCGTCAGAGCGCGAACAAGTTTCTGCTTTTTCTCATCAGCCATTAGACCGTATTTCAAGCGATCGCAATCCAACCCAATGAGTGAACACGTTCAGTGCCCGCTTCGCACGGCGCCGGCTCGGTCGATGCCCAGTCGTCTGTCTGCGCGGCGTTACCGATCAAACTCTGCCTTACTTGCTGCCTACGTACGGAACTCCTCATTTTCACGAGGGCGATCAGGGATCGGAACGTGGTGGCAAAAAGACGCCAACGATGGAGCTCCAGACCAATTTCGGGGAAATCAGAGTCGAGGACTTCTTGGATCACTCCAAACAAAGGCTTGGTTTCTCCTTCACCTCCTCCTCGATTAGCACCGGCCGAGAAAAGTGCGCATCGGCAGCACGGGGTGTACATGTGCTCTTCTTCAAGTCGAAGCTCGTATGGCTAGCACGTGCATGCTTGTTCTCTTTGCCACCGTGCTGCCGGGGTTGACACTGACGCACGAGACGAGAAGGTGCCTCAGACGGGCGCCCGATCGCGTGACGTTCTCCGCAGGCGGCGATGAGCGCTATGAGCCGAGGTCCCAAAGTTATTGAAGTAGAAGATGGATGCACATTACTAACACAATGCGTTACGAGACGAGTACGAAAATGAGAAAAAAGACAATCAAAACGCTAAACACCTGTTCACACCCGCAAGAACACTCGTCTCAGTATCATAATTTATCGGATCAAAAGGGCGGGACTAGCGCAGCGCCAGCACCACTGACCTTGAGCATCAGCCAGCGATTCGACGAGACGGAAGCGTAGTACTTGAGCAGTTCACTGCGGTGCCGCAACCAATAGATTCAGTATGACATTACCAATCAAACGCGCTGGCATCCCTGTTTCTTCGTGACCTACGATTGTGCGCCGCTAACGTTTGTTGCGATCTCCTCCGTGTCTGCGTCGATCCGAGTGACGACCTCGCCCTGGATAGCAACCATTGTTGCCAACTGCGAGAAGATCTGACCTAGTTCTGCGACCGTTGATTCGATGGTCTCGATCGCTGTGCTTCGTTGGTTCATATATTGCTCCTGTGGCGCCAAAAGCAACACATCAGCCCTCGTCCCCGTCAGCGTGATCTCCAAAGAGACGGGACAGCATTCACATCGCCTTGCTGCAACGCCAGCTCCTGCTGCATGAATCCTTGCTCTGGCATCCCTGTCCCCGCCTGCGAGTTCCCAAAGTCCAACGCGAGGAAGTCGGCTTGCCCACCGCCAGGAGCATTGCCTGGCCCGAGATCTCGCCCTTTGCCTTTGCCACTCGGCGTCGGTTGTCGGTACAGGGGCGAGTCTGAACGAAGATCGGGTTCGGCGGCACCATTCCCACCATGCGGGTTGCGTGAGCGGAGGACTTTTGGTAAGTGATCAGGTCGTCAGGTCGGTCCGGCTCGACCACACGGTCCTCCGGGCACATATGCACAGTGCTATGCAGCTCAAGACTTACCGGACGCTGGCCCCGCCGGTGCGTTGTTCCCCGTGTACATGAACTGCTCTGTCCGGTCCCGCGATGCTTTCATGTTCTGCGAAGAGTTGATTTCGAGTCAGTCAAGGGCCGCGGCGGGACGATCACTCCGGACAGCTAAGGTCCGGCTATGGCTGCCACAACGATGCTTCCTCACCTGGGTCCTGATCTCGAGCACGTCCTTGAATCCAATACTTGTGTCGGCGAGTTTGCTCTGGAGCATCATGACGACGTTGTTGTTGTGCTCCGAGATCTGTTTCGACATGCCGGCGGCGTTGAGCGTGTTCTTGGTGAACTGCTGCAGCTGTAAAATTTGCTGGTTGAGTGCGGCGATGTCTTGTTTGATGATAAAGGTCAATTCCTGATTGTATTACGATGTACGAGGTCTGTGTCAGTACCTCCTAAGTCTCGCTGATGCTCGATCCCGACGCGACGTGTCCGGTCATTCCAACTGACGCTGATTTCCACTGGCCGGTCGTCGAACAAGGTCTTGCGCTTTGCCACTGTGAAAAAAGATGGTACATGGATATGTCAGCTTTGGTGTTCACATGCATTTGGTGAGACGAGCGCAAGCGCGAGACGTGGACGAGCCAGCCTCGTCGACTGCGATCCCCGTCAAGTCACAGCTCGACTCCGAGGTCGACTTGCATTGGGCGAGCTTTTCGAGCTTGAAAGTGGTCCCCTGGATGTCCTTGCCGATCTTGGCGGCCATCCTGGCGAACTCGGAGCGCTGTCCCTTCTTGTCGTCGCGTGAGCCGTTCTTGAGCAGCGGTCGGCGCACGTCACTGCCGTTGCCGGTCACTCCCACCGCCGCCGACTCGACGCACGAACGGAACTCGTTCGTTCGATCTTTGAACTGCATCTTGGTCGAGATCGGAGCAAGCTGGTAGAGGGTGGGTGGGGCAAAGTGCGAGTTGAAGAGCACCTGGAAGGCAGCTCAATGACTTGGTGATCGATCGCTTCCAAGCCGCGTCAGGTCCCGCGCACGGGATTACTTGGGCTGGGCTTCCTCGCACGGACCCCGTTCGATCGCGCGGCAGATCCGAAGACTTTGCCGAGATACCAATCATGGTGTTATTGCCTCCTACCTTTCACACCTCTGGGAAAGAGACGTAGGAATCAGGGAGTACCACCCACGGACATGTTCCTTAGATGTTGCAAAGCTGTGCCACCGATTCGAAATCGGGCAACCATCAGCGCAAGATACTGGGTGCCTTTTCGTGTGCATCTGGTAGTCGAAGGTTCGGGAGGCGTCACAAGCAGAAGTTTCTACTTCGCCGATTCGAGCACTGCGGGGTTTTAAAAACTGAATTGTCGCCGCCAAAAACTAAGAAAAGATGTGAGTCCCCCCACTCGTGAATTTTTTGCAAACTCCGGGGCCCAGGGCTTTGCTACGGGTGCTCACGATGGTCTCGCACAGACAGGCACAAGAGCCAACAGCCACAGAGCCAGAGCCGGAAATTCTGGGTGAGTGGCCGCCCTCACCCGCAGCTCAGGGTGAGACTTCGACGAGTTCGCGCGCTCGCACCCGCCGGGCTCGTCGGGCTCCAGCACTGGCCCTCGTCGCCCGATGGCCTGGACCAGCCCGGGGTCCGTGATTCCGAGTCCGTCTTGCTGGCTTGGCTCCGATGCAGCTTTCTTTTTAATCCTTCGCACACTCCATCCTGCGTAGGTGCTTCTGGCAAGAGCCGCTTCATTTCATTGAAGAGTCTTACCCCTCTTTCAATTTTCGGTACCACAGAGTCCTCGGTGATCTGACTATCCTCCTCTCGATCTCGACCTCAGATCCGAGCTGCAGAAGCGCGCCCTGAGTCTCATATCGTCTCGCGGACTCCGATCAATAGCCCTGACGACGGTCCTCATCGCCTCAGCTCTCCGCGCCCACCTCTGGTCGGAAACCGAATTCTTGAGTCGGCGACACCATGTTACTCCAAGTACTAGTGTGCCTTTCGGTCGCCGCCTCGACAGTCGTGGCCGAGCCGACAGGCAATGTTGCCTCGTCGATCCCGACCTGGGATCTCGCGGTCCCCAAGCGCGTGCGAGCGCGTGCCGCGCATGCGCGGGCCGTCCAAACCATGGTCGTCGTCAACAACAACCCCGTGGTGCGCCGAGCAACGGCAGAGGAACGAGAGGCCGAAGTGCGACGATACCTTCTCGCTCATCCCGCCGACGAAGGATGGGACGGTGTGACCCCCTTGGACGAGATCGAGGCCCGGGCGGCCTTCTACTTTGCGACTCCGAGCGAAGACTCGGCCCCAAAGGGGTTGTTGAAGATCGCCAAACGCGCACCGCTCACGCCAGCCGAGTCCCGAGCGGCTGCTCAAGCTGCTAAAAACAGCGAAAGAGCCGCAGCTGTGGCGTCCAGGGCAGCGGCGGTATCGGCGGCAGCAGCATCTAAGACGTGAGTGCATCCTCAGGAGTGGCGAGCGAGCGATGCCAATGGCAGAGTATGCCGGGAACTGACTTTCAGCTTGGCTCATTTCATTGTGGCTCAGTACGACCTCCACCAAGACCACGATTTCTACCACGGGTGAGTGCTTGTTTCTATAATTTATAGCACAGGTATTTTTTGCAAGGTGGACTGTCTGAATTTACATCTGGCGCTCTCGGTGCTGACCTTGCGCGTTTTCTGGCCACAAGCCTCGAGGACCACGACGGCTACAACGACTCCTAGTAAAACCCCCACGACGACTGCCACGACGACCGCTTCGACAACTTCCGCAGGAAACTGCGCCCCGGCTTACACTGCCGGTGGCACAACCATCTCTGGCACTGGCACCCTCCCCAAGGCCACAAGTTACGTCAAGCGTGCGTCTTCGGGCCAGGGCTTGACCCTTGACGGGGCGACCTACAGGATCGTGGGCACCAACATCTACTGTGAGCCCGAACGGATCTGGCGCACTCATGTCTACACTCTGGTGGCTCACCCTGTTCGCTCCTTTTCGTTTGCTGCTTCATATAGGGCTTTGCAACGAGTAAGACCCGGTGGAGACAAGGTCTGAACCCTATCCTGGCCTGACAGATGAACCCCTTTTTTCCTCAGTGAAAACATTGCCGGTGTTTCGAAAGGAACGCCTACCGATAAAACCCGAGTCCGCGAAGCTCTTGCCATCGCCGTGGCCATGGGTGCCAACACCATCCGATTGACCTCGTGCGGTACCAGTGTGGCTTACGCCCAAGGTGGGTTCTCAATGCTCGTGCACGGTTGTACGAGCCTCCAATTGTGTTTCTCAGCTAACTTCAAGGGTCCGTCACATTCTGCAGCGATGAACCCGTCGTACCAGGTCTTTGGTGGCGCGGCGCAACTCGACATTCACGATTACGTCGTCTACGCTGCAGGGCAATACGGTCTACGCATCGTCATGCCCTTGACCGACAACTAGTACGCCCGCGGATCTCTTCACAAGTTCATTCTTGGCCTTGACGCTAATTCTGCCTTTTTTTTTGGCCTTGCCTGCAGCGATTTCTACCACGGTGGCAAGTACTCTTACATCCGCTTCGTTGGGGCGAGCGTGGCCAACTATGGTGCGAGCTTCCTCAACACCAACACCGTCTACGCGCCTTTTCGAGATTACGTCAACTTCGTCATGAACCGCGTCAACCCCTACAACGGACTCGCTTACAAAAATGACCCCACGATCATGGCATGGGAGACTGGTACGTATTGTTCTCCGTCAAACCCAGGTGGTAGATGCCGGCTCATCTCTCCGGGTTTTCACTCTGACTTGAAACAGGAAATGAGCTCGGAGGCTACATCGGCAAGGAGAACTACCCTCCCGAATACTGGACCAACAGAGTCGCGTCCCTAATCAGGGGCTTGTCCCCCAAGTCGCTCATCATCGACGGTTCCGATGGTTTCTACAACTACTCGACCAAGGCTCTGGCCCCGGGTCTGAACGTGACCAACATCGACCTCATGTCGGACCATGGCTACCCGCGCAACGTCGCTTTGCTCAACGCCGAAATCCCCATCGTGCAGAAGTACAACAAGGGCTTCTTGCTGGGCGAGTTCGATTGGACCAATAGCTTTGGCGGTGACGATTTGGCGACCTACCTCAACGCCGTCTTGGCGCAGACCTACAGTTAGTTCGGTTCCACCCGCCCTCCCTCATCCAAGCGCTCATGGCACTGACTGTTCGGATTATCCTGATGTGCAGTGGGAGTGCTTTCCTGGTCGATTCAAGGCCACGACTCGCAATGCTGCGCTTTCGTGCCTCACTCCGACGGTTACTCAATGTACTACCCCAATGGCAACAGTGCCGCCGACCAAGCGCGCATTCTCCAAGTCGTCCAATTTTACTACCGGGCCACCGGTCGAACCCCTCCTTCGACTTTACCCGCCGTGGCATGCCCTCAACCGGCGTTCTAAATCACTACGCACCCATCTTACGAACCTCATAGAAATCAGTTCTCAACTTTCTTCCCCCCTCTTCCTCCCCCCGTCTCTTTTGCCATCTTCTTACACGAAGGGAGAACTTGCGCGTTGTTTTGTTCCCACCAATATGAAATTTTCCCTCCGTGTTGTTCGTTTCTCTTATTGGTCATTCTTAGCACAGTATTCCTTCCTTGGGTTACATTTTATTTATTTATTCGGTTATGGACAATTATATTGCAGTAGACCAACTTTGGCCTGTGCGAGTCAGAGCTCTCGGCGAGCGACTCCACGATCACGGCCAGAAAGGCGGCGAGCGGCGGCTGAAGGGATTCAAAAGTGCGTTCAATATCGATTCGACCGTCGTCTTGAGTCGTTCTTTCTCTCTTGCGTGTCTTATTCAAGACTCTCTCTGAAAACGGAGCACGACGCGAAATCCTGTAAACGATGCAAGGGACAGGAGATGGTGTGCGGCGTAAAGTTTCAGCGTCCAAGCTCTCGGGATCTCTCACAATGCCTTTTGCAGTTGGTGGATGCGTAAATTGGGATGGACTACCCTTCTCAACACTTCACGTGTATATACACATCACTTCCTCTGCGGCCATTCTTGCTCAAAGTATTGCGACAAGGACTAAGAGGTACTCCACGACTCAGCTCCGAGATACACGAGTGAGATGATGAGAATAGCGTGGAGAAGGAACCCAGAAGGAAAAAAGAGGCAAAGACAAAGGTAGGCGCGCGCGCAGAATAAAGAATTAACCAAGACTAATAGAAAAGAGTTAGGCTCTCAGACCCCACCTCTAACACAAATTCATTTATGTGTGTAAGGACCTTCAATTCACTTTGGGTTCAGCCGCGGCGGCGCAATACCGCGCCTTCTTTCAACAAGGAAAAGAGATTTCCCGAAGAAGAGGATTTTTTCTTCGAAAAGCTCTACTCCACATCAGATGCCGGGTCGTAAAAAAATAATTACACACATAGATATTTGAGGACTACTTGCACTGTCCAAACCAGTTACGCGATTTTTGATGCCGAAGCTGAGGTGAAATCCGTGCCGAGAGTCCGGGGGAATTACGATAGCGCTAGCGTCTGCATTGCAGATCAAATCAGACGGGTGATATCGTAATATGATTCAACAGCTCAGGGCGGGTGCAGTCCCCGGCCTGAGCCCGTACCGGCCATCGTGCGAGCTGAGCAGGGTCCGATCGAACGTCTGATCCACGCGTCGAGCCCTTAGCTAATTCGGAACTCCTATATCGATCCTATAATCGGCATCGTCAGCTTTTCCCGAGAATACCACTAGCCTCCTTCAAATTGACCTCGGGTCCGCATCATGCCACAGCTTTCCAGCTTGTCTCGGGAAGGACGCGGGCCCCTGAGTTGGGACGTCCGACAGGACCATTCGAGGAGTAGGGGAGATGGGCGGAATCGATTACAACCGCCTCGGCATGATTACGTTTTGTGAACGAGACAATGTATAGAGTATAGAGAAGACGAAGAGAATAGAGAAACAGTGGGGGCTTGACATCATAAAAGTGGAAGGGAAGAAGGATGGGTAACGAGGGTTAAACCGAGAGCGAACGGATGCTCTTATATAGTAATCAGAGAGGGTGAGAGGGAACACAAGGAAAATGAAGGAAAGGAGGATTTGGAAGAAGGGGGTCCAACCAGAATATAGCCTTCGCCGGCAGGAAGGCGAGGAGAGAAACCGGGTCCCGAAGAATCGGACCCAACCGAGGGGCGAACGAGGGTAAATGCGGGAAGGGTCCGTCGGTCGATCACGCAAGTGCAAAAGATTCACCCTCGGTCGACGACTGCAAGTGTTGGTATAATCCTGCATCTAGAACGGATCGGATGTCGTCTACTTGGCCGAGGTCGGTCAGGAAGGGCACGAGGTCTGTCAACTCGGTGTCATGTCTGTGTTGAACGGGCAGCTCGCACTGATCAGTCACGCCCGCAAAAAAAAGTAGAAATTCCAGTCTCCGGGCTTACGGGTCATTGAACCAGGAAGAGATAGGTACGGCGTTGTTGACGTGGAAGACATATGATGCAGGTGAGTTGTCGATGATGATGCATTCGCTCATCGGCCGCCCGAGCTGCGACAGATCCTAGTGAAAGGTGCCCCATCAAGCCAGGTCGCGTATCAGTGTGGCAGTCCGTCCAACAAGTGCATAGCAGAGCGGCAGCCACCGACCTTGACATAGTTGCCTTTGTTGTTGTAGCAGCTCTCTCGGAACAGCCGGTGTTGCACTACCCGATGAATATCGAGCTGATCCAAAACAGGGTCGGCGTATTTCGACAGCGACGCGGTAAAGATGACGATTTCGTAGATTTCGCCCATGGCTTTGAGGAACGCTATTCGATCAAAGAACAAACGCCAGCAGTTTCAGCACCCTGGTCCATGGAATACTTCATCGCCAGTACTCACCGTCGACTCCTGGCCGTTTGATGACGTAAACGTTATGATATTGATTCTCGATCTCGACGGGGACGACGTAATCAGCTTGGTGAACCATCTGTGAAAGTTATGCTGCACCATCAGTTGACTGTATGCCGGTCAATTATTAACCCTCGACGTTTCACCCACCTTGAAGGACGAATGAACGAGTGTTTCATCCAGATCGAGCACCAAGCATTTCCGCCCCTTGAGGTCTTCGGCCAGCGGGTCCAATAGCGGGTGTGGGAGACCGTCCTGTCCAAACCGAACAACGACCTCGCAATCAGTAAACCGCATACAGCAATCTGCAGTCCGCGTCATACACAATTTCGATTTGTCTCACCTCTCCGATCGGAATACCGACCCCACCTCGGGCTATCAGGCTCTGCTCCTCGTCCTCTTCCTCGATATCATCCTCATAGTCCTCATCCGACTCGTCGAAATCGTCGTCCGATTCGGTCGACTGGACGAGCATTGCATGCCGTAGTTGCCCCGGTTCGGGCACTTGGGTGATGATGCTCTCGCTCGCCGGTGCGGCGCCTTTCCGTCTCCTTCGACCTCCTCCTCCGCCTGCGCTGGTCTTGGTCGGCGTCGGGGTGATGTCCTTACCTGGGGCCATGACGGCACCCGAGAGTACACCTTCTGTCTCATCGGGGGGTAAAGTGATGCCCTGCGGGGACGGGGACGAAGTGGGCGGCGCGAGGGCGAGAGCCGCATCTTGCGAGTCGCTAAGTGCGCCGGCCGAAGCCGAGGTCGAAGGCTCGGTCGAGACGGTGTTGACCGCGGTTGAGGTGGCCGTCGACGAATCTTTACTGGCACCGCTCAGAGTAGCCATGCCGGCCAAAGATGTCCCGCCTACGACGGCGACTCCAGCGCCGGTGGCAGCGACGTGGGAGCTCGGCAGCTCCGCCTTCTCATTCAACGCGAGTAGGGCTGGTGCATTCAAACCATCCTTGTCCTTTTCGGAGGAGTCGATCGGGGTCGCGGACGATGATGTGGTTGGAGTCGGTCGAGTGGTCTGATTCGGCCGTGTCGATGTCCGTGGCGCGTTGGAGCGACGGTTGGCGTCCTTGTTATGGTGGTCGTCGTCGTCAAAAGCGCTGGCGGCACCACAGCCAAAGCAGGCGAACAGACCGGCGCGCTTCTTCTTGGCTTGCGGCTTGGTCTTGTTCGGAGCCTGCTGTGTTGGTCTTGTCTTTTCAGAAGGCTGTGCATAATAAAGTGACAGGGGTCAGTGTTGTGAAGGTAGGACGTAGGTGGCCGAGCTGGCGAGCCAACCCGGTGGATGGTGGGTCGACCGTGCGCGCCTACTTGCTTGGTCGCTGGGTGTTGGCTGGCGGGGTGGTGTGGTGGGTGCGGTGGGTGCAGTGGGTGTGGTTTGGCTGAGGCAGCGCGCGCCAGGCGGAAGCGCGTGTGCGGACTCGGGGCGGGAGGGGTCAGGCGAAGGCGAGAGTTGCCCGTTGCACCCATGCATCCATACACACACAGATCACCACACACCACCTAGACCATCCCTTGGCCATCACACGCAGCCTCCACATAATTCAATGCGGCAAGACTCACAGTGGCGGTCCCCTGCGCCGAGGTAGCTGGCGCGGTCGTCGTGGAAGTCATGGCGAGTGATCGAGCTGTGGTCTCTGGTCAAGATCGTGCGCTCCCTGTTGATGCTGCTGTTGTTACTGGTGTTGTCAAGCCAAGCCCTAGATCGTCACGCGTCGGCTGAGCGGAGTGAGCGAGGGACGAGGCTGAGCACTCGCACTGGCGTATGGTGGTGGTGGTGGTGGTGGTGGTCGCCGTCGTCGTCAAGAGCCGAGGCGATCGGGAGTTGAGGCAGTTGGAGGGAGAACGACGACGGCGTCGGCGCGAGCTAAATGCACGTCTTCGACAGCGAGCAAATCGCCAGGCACGGCGAATCGAAGCCAAATTAGAGGCGCATTCACTCGGACAATTTATCAATGCGGTCGATTGTTGGTCTAAATTTTCCGATAAACGCACTGGGTAGCAGCTGGATCCCATTTATTCGAGCACGAGCACACACAGAGTCAACTGCTTTAGACTCGATGACCGTCAACGTCGTCGACTTTCGAGCCCTTGAGGCCTTGAGCTTGAGATTGAGGCCGGCGCGCTGCTCGCCCGGTATTTTGCTAGCAGTTTGACGCCCCCTCCTGCCTGCCTAGCAGAGCACACCTTTCACGTTGCTGATACGGGTCAAAGATGTATCACATCTCATAAAAAGTGCAACGATCTGGACGTTTGCATCGGTCTCGGTTCTCGGTCGAGATTTCAACACCGAGGTTAGCATATATTCTGGGGCACTCCGGATCCCGGCCCTCTCACCCCATCTCAGTCGAGCAAACCAGCTCGATAGAAGTGACGCGATGGACGAGAGTCTCTTCAGTCTATTCAGCATGTATCATACTGGGGACTGAGGGGGATCGTCAGCGTCAACGGGGATACGACTATTATCTCAGCGAGCGTCACCTGGCGACTCGCGAGGCCGACCCCTGTCTATCCCGCGCAGCTGTTTGACCCACATTACCATGGACAGTCTACATAAGGACAACGAGACAACTATCCACGTCGACGAGAGGGGGGGGGGGGGGGGGGGGGGGGGAAGACTACCCAGGGGGGGATCGAGCGAAACGGAAAACAAACGAGGTGAAACCAGGCGAAACGAGGAGACGGGTGGCGCGAGCGAACTTGGACCGCCGGATCGGACGTGATGGACGGCTTGAGCTCTTACCAACGCATAACGAGAGGACGATCAGAGGTGAACCATCTCCCTCTTGGAGGTGATCGAAACTTGCGAAGGAGAGGGTTGGCACACTGTTGTCAAGATAACGCCGTGCACCTCCGACATCAGTCGTGTACACTATTCTTTACCGAAGCGCTGAAGCATTGGGCCAGGCGAGGAATACTGGTGGTATGCCTGGCAAAGGCCCCATTGACATACTCTTCGCTTTTTTAGCGTCGCAGTCCCTGTGTTTGCATCCAAGGTCAACCACTTGCTTAATCAAGAGCAAGCAATCTGTTGTGAACAAGAAACCAGAGGTTATTGAGAATATGTGAGCGCCTGTCCAACGGCTTTTCACGGGTGGGACTACTGACGTTGACTAGCACGACTGGCAAGCTGGTTAAAATACTTGTCGACATAGGTCTCATTGCCGTGGTGTTTTTCGGTGGTGCATGCACACTTGAGGAACGTCGACACGTCCAACTTGGCGCTTTCGGCATCTTTCTGGCACTACCGGATGTCTCAGTGCGTGGGGAGTCAGTTTTTGCTGAAGCACACCCAAGTCCTTACCCTGACACTTACCGGTTCCCACGACCGCATAACATCTGTCAGGCTCCTGCCGAAACAGCGGTCAGCAGTGCCGTCCTGCTCCACCCATGGGGGGGTAAGATCATGGTGATTATTCTTCTTAGGGTCGTTCTTGGCCGCGGCGAGTGTCGCGAAGGCGCAGGTGAGGGCGACGAGACCGAAGCGAACCATGTTGGACTTGGAAAGCTGCGATGTGGAGAGGAGAAGAGCAAAAGATGAAGAGGAAGAAGGTGGGTCCGTTTTTCCACCCTCACATCACAGTCTCGTCCCGTTCCAGTCCGTTCCAGTGAGACATTTATATATATATTTTTATATATAGACTTCATTAACAGCATAATTATATTAAGACCTCAAATTTGATTCGGCTGTCTCGGTTTGACAACGCGCTGTTGCAGCCGAGCCTCGCGCCTTCTAAATGGAATTTAGAGACATTCATGCACCGCTCGCCCGATCAAGCTAGCGCTGTCGTCCTACCAAAAGCTCGCTCTTGTAGCCTCTCACTCTACCTGGACCCTCAGGCCCCATCTGAGTTCGGCCTCGGCGATGCTGCGTCAAGGTAAGCCAGTCGGATGTCCCCCTAACCCGGTGCACGGTTCTTGCCGTGTTCGGTGTCGAACAATTTGGCATCCAAGTTGGGATAGGCCAGACACGTTTGATGCTGGGATGCTGGCAATCGTCACTTGTTCCACCGTTGCCCACTACGGCAAGTGGCCATTTCCGAAGCCCCTGATGATCTGGGCAGCACCGCCCGCCAGTCTCACCTTTGAGAATTAGCTCCTGTCTCTGATGACGACTAGTCGCTTTCGACTTTGGCCTTGCGGTGTTGAGACAAAGTTGGACTTGATCAGCGTACCGCTAACTCAATTTGAATAACACGATCAGACGTCCACGCCCGATCTCATCGTGCGCTGCTCGGCAGTCTGTAGTGTTCCCCTGTCCACCGCATTCTCAGGGGCATCTAGTGCAGTGGGCCGCACTGCAGCGTAAGGGTCGCCCGAATTCTCCTATACAAGGTCATGATACGAAGTGGATTAGTTTGAGCGACGTTCAAGACTGGCAGAGCCTGGTACTTCGCCTGCCATGCATTCCATTGTTCACTCATTGGGCAATGTCGTCCGCTGTTCATCCAGCGGCAGGATCAACAGAAAGAGACACGCTGAAGCCATGGGCGATCGCGGTTGTACAGCCGTCTCGATTCCCGTCATGAAATCCTACAGAAAGCTATTCGATCCTCTCCTCCCCTTCAACGGCGCTGAAACTGATCATCTCAATTTTCGCCGAAGCACCCCCTTTGCCTGCTTTGACTTCAGAATGCAGCAGCTCGTCGATCAGCTTGAACGATCCAGGGTCAATCAAGGCGATCTATGGGCGTCGGCCACAACAACATAAAAGCACAGCAACAGCAAAAGTCAGTGACCGTTCGTCTTTCTAGAAAGGGAAGGCTGATTCATAGACTTGCAAGCTCCCACTCGTCGTTCCATTCGTCATCTTCGACTTTAGCGACGAGCGCCAAGACCTTGTCCTTGATCTTCTTGCCCTCCTTCGCTGGCATGGTGACCCTGACCCTCATCCGGGCCCGTGCGATCGGTAATGTCTTGTTGGCTTGCAACACCTTGATCAAATCCAGGGCCTGGGTGAAAAGATGACCGGCTTGGCATCAGAGCACTCGTCGTCGGGGACGACCGAGAGAAGGGAGAGAGGGGCTTACCTGAACCTTGGCACTCTTGTGACTCTTGACGCTGTACCCGACCTCGTTCATAGCCTTCTCAATCATCCCCGTCGTATGTGGTCTCTGCGTACCAGGATCGACACACCTCGCTGCAACCTCAGAGCAAATCTCCCTCCTCAGGTCGTCCAGTTCGGCCGCACGTTCCTTCTCCCCAACCTGCAATTCGCCCTTGTCCAAAATCTCCATCATGATTTTCTGCACCTCGGTGGTATTGAACGCTTTTTGGAGGTCATCCGAAGGTGCGACCTGGCCCTTGGAAACGTTGGTGAAGACGTTGTCGATTTGGATCACTTCAGACAGATCGGTTTGGGCACCCGATCGGTAAGCCTTGACGGTGTTTTTGTAGCATGCGATCTAAGGAATAGGCAAACATAGATTCAGAGGCGGATTCCCGCGTCGAATGGGAAGATTAGATGAAGTCGGCACGTACCTCGAAGCGTTTGCCGGCCTTCTTCAGCCTTACGATCGAGACGTTCGTCAGCCTGTGGGACGAGCAAGACAACGAGTTGAGCGATCCGATGCTACTCCGAGCATCGTAAACGGCGTGCCACACTTGATCTGTGTTCCCGGTTGCTTGAACATGGCGTCAAACGAGAGGAGGTGGAGCTGCGAAGCGCGGAGGTCGAGCACGGGTGCGATGATGTCAGCGAGATGGCGGTGTCTGATCGTAGGGTCAAGGTTGAGTTCACGCGATCCAACGACTCACTTTGGAAGGCGTGAATACAGGGGTGAGATAAAAGTGCGCTGTGGATGACTCGGGTGCTGTTGGTGGGTTGTGTGTTCGATCGAGTCACGGTCGAGCTCGGTCGAGTCAGTCACAGAGGCAAGGAGACGAGCCCGGTCGCGCGAAGACAACTCTTCCTCTGTCCTGACTCCCCCGCATTCTTTACTCCATTCTATCTCGATCGCTCTTGATTTTGACCGTCGTTAGGTTCCCGAGAATGACGGGCATACTACTGGGACTGGCCCTCTTGCCAACGGTGCCCTTGGTACTGCTCTCTCTAGCCTTGCTCAGTCGTTCCCGTCGTCGCGTAAAGCCACGTTCAATCGCGGTGGTCGTGCTTGGCGATATTGGCCGCAGTCCTCGGATGCTCTACCATGCCCAATCCCTGGTCGACCATGGATTCCACACCACCATCGTCGCTTACAAAGGTAAGCGCCACGCGCAATTGTGTTCGCTTCGACTTTCAGGAAACACGTGACCGCGTAAACCGAAGCTGCATTCAAGCAGCTCATCCTCACACGCCTTTCTCATCTATACAGGGTCCAACCCGCCCAAATCATTGACCGATTCGGACCGGGTCGAATTCGTGCATCTGTCGACCCCACTCGCATTCGTCAGCGCCTTGCCACGGCCGTTGTTCATCGCGCTGAGCCCGTTCAAAGTCCTAGCCGGCGCGTGGGCCCTGTTCTCGGCACTCGTCTTCACGCTCGATCATACCCCCGAGTACATACTCGTACAAGTACGTGGTCGTCGAAAGAAAACCTTGGAAACCTTTGATTCTGGTCTCAATTTGACGTCCCCTGTTCTTGTTCCTCTGTCAGAACCCACCGTCTATCCCAACGCTGCCCATCGTCAAACTCGCTATGCTCGTCTGTCCACAATCCCGCCTCATCATCGATTGGCACAACACCGGTTCCTCGATCCTAGCACTCAGGCTGGGGGGCCAGAGTCCACTCGTCAAATTGGCGAAATGGTACGCCAGAGCCTTATCATGATCACCTGTCCCCTGCGCGACCGGCCTGCCCACTGCTGATGCGACTTTGGGGCCCCACATTACCGACCGCAGGATCGAGTCCTTCTGGGGCAGCAAGGCGTTTGCTCACCTTTGCGTCACCGAGGCGATGCGAAAGAAGCTCATCAGAGAGATATCACTACAGTAAGTATTGTTTCATCTAAATACAAACCCCATCGAGCAACACGTTGACTTGCTGGATCACTCTCTGATCACAGGGGAAAAGTCGCCGTCTTTCACGATCGACCACCGAGCGATTTCCGCAGACAGACAGGGCAGGAAGCCAATTCGGTAGGCAGGAACTTGTTATGGTTGTTCAAGATACGGTCAGGACTCTGAACCTCTATATCACACACAGCTGTTCAAGCGCATTCCCTTCCTCGCACCAGATTTCTACCGCTCGCCTTCACCCACGGTGTTCACGAAAGACGACGAACTCGACCCTACCTTTTTACCGACCCGACCGGCCCTCCTCGTTTCAGCGACCTCTTGGACCGCAGATGAAGATTTCTCCATTCTACTTAGTGCCTTGCAAGTATACGAGAAAGCCGCTCAGACGTATGCCCAGGGTAAAGGTGGATTACCTGAGGATACTTTGATATCTTTTGCGAAGAATGGGACGGTATTGCCGAAGCTATTGGTGATGATCACGGGGAAAGGAGCAGGCAAGAAGGCGTTCGAGAACAAAGTCGAGCGTTTGGAGAAAGGGTGGGACTTTGTGAGGGTACGGACCAGTTGGTTGGCGCTGGAGGATTACCCGAGGTTGTTAGGTATGTCAATGTCTTCCCGGATCACAGAGGGGAACCTTTGTACTGATCATTGGGTTCGTGCTCATGCTCGCTCACGTGCGCAGGCTCAGCGGACCTAGGCATCTCCCTCCACATGTCTTCATCCGGCGCCGATCTTCCTATGAAAATCGTCGACATGTTTGGTTGCGATCTCCCCGTTTTAGCCTTGGGGTTTGAATGTATCGATGAGCTGGTGATGGACAGGAAGAATGGGAGGGTATTCGACGATGCTCTAGAGCTCGCAGACCTGCTCGTGGTGAGTCGCTTTGCTTAACCCGAACTGATGGAAGGGAATTTGCTGATGGATGTCTCGTCCTCGATTGTACAGGAGCTCTTCAAAGACCCGCAAAGGACAGAAATAGAGCGATATCGCAAGGGGATCAAAGATATGCGATATGGTGATGAGGGGGAAGAGTGGTGTACGTGGCAAGAAAATTGGGATCGAGTTGTGGGGCCGCTGGTAGGGTGTGAGCGAGATCGATAGAGAGCCCTTCAGATGACGATTATCTGCAATTAAAGCTGGGCCGCGCGATGTTCTTGAAGTGATCTCATATCAGAGTTATATTGTGAAATTGACACGCTCGATTGCACAATTGGCCCGACTTATGAGCATAAGCGACACACACTTGCCTGGGGATGTGCAGAAACGGCTCAGGCCCTCCGACTTTACATCTTCCACGACACATCTTCATTGAACATTCGACTCTGTAGGAACCATGCTGACGGAAGCCTTGCCACAAGCTGCAACGTGCATGCGAGAAAGTGGATGGGCTTTGAGCATTCAGCATCATCCTCCACGCCATGTTGCTCCCTCTCACGTACATTTGGGTGGCACCAAGTCATTAAAAAGACAATACGCACACGCATACGCTTGGATGTAGGCGAAATATTGCTCTCGGCACGTGCCCCGACCTTGCCGGCAAGGGTTTCGGTCAGAACGATTGGACTCAGTAGGGTACGGGAAGGTAGCTGGAAGCTCACCGTCTTTGACGTAGTCCCCCAAGGATCGTAGGAATGCGTCACCGGTGCTTTCGCTACAGACGCAACCCAAATCGGTGATACTCTTGCACTGAGTTACACAACATCAACTCGGCCAGTTGAAAAAGATCCTAAGGGTCTTGCTCCGACCTTAATATGTAGACTGACCTTTGCTCCGTCCGGAAGGTCGTTGCGGATCAAGTGCAGCACAGCTTCTTTGGCGCATGCTTTCTCAACATTCGTCAAAGCGAGAGCAATCGGAGCGACGATGGTAATAAGAGCGAGTATCAAAATACCGAGGCGAGCCATGTTGGAGCTGGGGCACATTGGCAGCGGGGTTGGGGTGAACTTGCACAGGTGAAAAGAGAGGAAGGAAGCAAGAAAGCTGTTCAGTGAGGCAAAAACACAACTCCAAGAACAAATAGGTCAGCATAGTCCGTGCCACTCTCAACGAGTCCCCCAGGCCGCGCAGAAAATGACTGTCCCTCGGAGCACCAATTATCTCCCGCGGTTAGGGGCGCGGAAGATGTCGGCTCACGCGCGCGGGTAGGACCACCTTCCGTGGCGAAGGTCGACCGTGGCGAAGGTCGACCGGTGCCGAACCCCCCCCCCCCCCCCCCCCCCCCCCCCCCCCGATAAATACCTTATACCGCATCTGTTTGCGCGATCTCAGACACAGGAGAATGCAAACACCACTTGGCTTATCATACATCGAATTCGCCGGGCAATTTTTTGCTCTCCTGAGACCGGCCGAGCTCTAGGGGATCCTCGGATGTGTTCAAGCCGCAGCGCGGAATAGCTCTTGTCTTGGATGTCTTGGATGTCTTGGATGTCTTGGATGAAGCTTGATGAGGACCAACAGGAATAAAGGACGACTACTAACTGAACCATGAGCGAATACGTTTGCAAAAGCATCATTGATGAATTTGCTGGACAAACATGAAATCTCTTTGTCATTTGAGGATTTAGCCGGCCCGAATGGTGTCCAGGTTCGCTCTTGCACTAAACCACAGGAGCCCTAAAAGTTGGAATACTCCACATTCCTAGACTCAGGTCCCTCTCACGGGCCGAATCGGGTGACTCCGCAATGTTCGGTGTTTGTGTTCCATTAGCTCTCCTCAACTCACGACAAATTTTCAGTTCGGGCAAAACCGTTTCGGCGGCAACCAGTCTCCGCGATCGCCGTTGTTTCTGCGAGAAGCCGCCTTTTCCCACGTCAGCCCCTTTCTCGCGGTTCGGCCACCACCGCCTCGGCATTCCCGCCGTTCGGCCAGCGGGTCCTGCACCGCTTTGTTTCAAGTTCCGATGTTCGTGATTCTTATGAAATGGTGAGTGACTTCGGGATGCACTTGCACATGAGAAAAGGTCGGGCCTCGGACAAATTGACGATTTACCCGAGTGTCAACTGTGCTCGTCTTGCGGGACGGCCCGACCCCGCCCGCCGAAACTTTCCAATTTCAGAAGGTTTATAGCAGGTTCACCCTACACTCCCTGGTACTCGGGCCACCTGAAAAATCGTCATTTCAATTTTTCAAGGACAGGAGCGGTTGTAGCGGCAGTAAGTTCCAGACTTCGGCGCCTCGATGACGAGTCACCTCCGATGATCGATCAGGTCAACAACAACGGTTTTAGCAGTCATCTCATCGGTAAAGCGCTTCCGGGTGAGTTCTCTGCTCCGATCTCTCAAGGTTCAATTATAAACAACAATGCAGGCGGCGGAAATGCACACCGAAGACCGCGCCGGACGGGAGAAAGGCGGCTTAAGGCGGCTTACAGGAGGAAGAGGAGGCGATTAAGAACGGGCCCTTTACTTTGGCGCGTGGGAGACTCGGAAAACAACGAGCATGATAGGTAAAGTATAGCGGGACTCGGACCGAAGACCGGACAGGACGCAAGAAAAGCGGGAAGAGCGTCTGAAATGAGCAGATAGGCGGTGAAGGGGAATGAAGGGAGCGGAGCGGTTCGAATGACTAGGACACTTCGAAGGAGTTTGCTTCTTGCTCCCAGGTAATCTAGGATCATACAGCATACTACCTGGGTCGCATTTTCAGCGTGATTCAAGTCTCGTTCCGCATCGTTCTCTAGTCCCCAGTCTCAGCGTCTCGATCTCGTTCTCGTTTCTAGCCCTCTCCCGCGCTCTCCTCTGCCCCCCTGTCTCTCGGTTGTTGCGGTCACTCTCTCCTTACTCTCACTCCGGGTCTCTTAGGAGCTCCTAGTAATGCTTCATCCCTTATCTTCTTATATCACCTTTGGTCTTTGCTATACCATAACCCTTCACACACACCTGATCCTCCGTCAAGTCTGCTATTGCAAAGGCCCCTTTCAAATCACTCATCACTACCTGCGGCTGCGGCTTCTAACCCCCGCCGAGATTCAAGGGTGGACGCTGTAGTAATGCTGGACCAGGTGCTGTAGGTACATATTGCTCTCTTCTTGCTTCTGTAGACTTATCACACGAAGCAACACTCATTGCAAACACTAAAAACATGTTAATACAAGTCTAAAAAGCCCCGTTATATAAATCTGAAAAAACCCCACCGATGGATGGTCCACCCCGTTTCAACCCCAAGTCGCGCCCGCGTCCCCTTGCGCACGTCGAATCCTCCAGAGAGCTTGTTCGATAGCGCGTCGCTTACATGAGCCGTCCTCGATCTGCTACTCGTCTTTGTTCGTCTTTGTCTTCTTCTTCTTCTTCCTCGCCTTTCCCGAATTGGACTCCATCTCCGGGACTGCGTCCTGTGATCGCTCCGTGGATCGTTCGTCAGTCCAAGTTCGGCATGTGGTCGACTGAGGGCGCCACTCACGGCCACTCGGCTTGCAAAGCTGAGGTTGTTGGCGGGATCATCGACGACTTCAGAACAGACCGCTTGTATCGTGTGGTCGCTGAGCGTATTCTGGCCTGCCGTGCGGATGCCGGAATGTCGCTTCATCTTGGACGTGACCATGTCGAAGAAAAACCTTGCACGCGCCAAGAAAGTCGCCAAGTGTCAGCATATTCGATTATGCCATGTATCTCACCATGAAGCATGAAGCTCACGCTTGATGATCAAAACCCCCATTCCTCTTGTAGCCGCCCGCGAGGTGTGCTGTCGCGGCGTCTTTGGCGAGGCTGTCACCATAGCGTTTGAGCTTGTTGGCGAAGCTGTTCGCCTTGGAGTCCCTGGGGTTGAGGATGTTTGGCGCCTTCATTGCCTGCCACTGGTATGGTGATTACAAGCGCAGGTCAGGATCGAGGGTCCAGGCGGGCTTTTCCAGTATACTCCACCAGGTGATGTGTTCCTCCGTGATTGCAACCTGTTGGCTTTTGTACCATTGCTGCATGGTATGGCCGAGAGTCTTCTTGTCCTTTTGTGCTTGTGCTTTCTTAATCTGGGAAGTGGTGTACCCATTGGATTTTACCGACCAAACACGCGATGTCGGGCTTGGTATCGAGCTTTTGCACGTCCATGCGTTCCCGATTGGCGAGCTTGGGAGGTTTAGCTCCCAAACGAGTACCTGTGGTGATCGCTCTTCCCATCAAGAAAGCACAAAAGGACAAGAAGACTCTCGGCCATACCATGCAGCAATGGTACAAAAGCCAACAGGTTGCAATCACGGAGGAACACATCACCTGGTGGAGTATACTGGAAAAGCCCGCCTGGACCCTCGATCCTGACCTGCGCTTGTAATCACCATACCAGTGGCAGGCAATGAAGGCGCCAAACATCCTCAACCCCAGGGACTCCAAGGCGAACAGCTTCGCCAACAAGCTCAAACGCTATGGTGACAGCCTCGCCAAAGACGCCGCGACAGCACACCTCGCGGGCGGCTACAAGAGGAATGGGGGTTTTGATCATCAAGCGTGAGCTTCATGCTTCATGGTGAGATACATGGCATAATCGAATATGCTGACACTTGGCGACTTTCTTGGCGCGTGCAAGGTTTTTCTTCGACATGGTCACGTCCAAGATGAAGCGACATTCCGGCATCCGCACGGCAGGCCAGAATACGCTCAGCGACCACACGATACAAGCGGTCTGTTCTGAAGTCGTCGATGATCCCGCCAACAACCTCAGCTTTGCAAGCCGAGTGGCCGTGAGTGGCGCCCTCAGTCGACCACATGCCGAACTTGGACTGACGAACGATCCACGGAGCGATCACAGGACGCAGTCCCGGAGATGGAGTCCAATTCGGGAAAGGCGAGGAAGAAGAAGAAGAAGACAAAGACGAACAAAGACGAGTAGCAGATCGAGGACGGCTCATGTAAGCGACGCGCTATCGAACAAGCTCTCTGGAGGATTCGACGTGCGCAAGGGGACGCGGGCGCGACTTGGGGTTGAAACGGGGTGGACCATCCATCGGTGGGGTTTTTTCAGACTTGTATAGCCCTGGGGTCTCCAGGGATTTTCTTAGACTTATAACCATATTCTTATTACTGGATGGCGGCAGGAAAAAGAGAAAAACAAGGGAATAATACTACCCAAAAAGAGATTCGAATACTTAATGGAAGACGAATGAAATGAAATTCATTTGTTACGAAGTCAGCAAGATCGTTCAAATTGCGAGCGGTCAGGTAGTACATTGCGACACGTATGGTACGGTACGCTCTGATACGCTTCAAGTTGAAGAGCGTGGCACCGCTCTCACTGTCGAAGCTCGAAGGCCTACCATCTCCAGGGCGCTCCGGTGAATCTCATCTCAACTCGTGCTCTATTCCAATCAGGAGCAAGTTACGGATGGTGGACGGTAAGGGTGTCATGACGATCAAGATTAAAGGGCTTACCGCAAAACGTTCAGCGGTACCGGTTGTACGCCTGACTTGACGAGCTCCATCATGATTGAGCTCACGGGCACATGCCCGTATAGCCATGATGCCAGTCCATCAAAGGCGCGCGCTGTCGCACGAGTTGCGACACGAGCTTGATCCTCGACGATGCGCTAAAGTCGAGCGTGTAACCTGTACTGCTTAGCGTCTTCGCTGTGGTAAGCCCTTTGATCGTGATCGTCATGACATCCTTGCCGTCTTCTCGTCCGTAACTCGCTCTTGATTGGAATAGAGCACGAGTTGAGACGAGGTTCACCGGAGCACCCTGGAGATGGTAGACCTTCGGCGGTGAGAGCGGTGGCACGCTCTTCAACTTGAAGCGTACCGTACCATACGTGTCGCAATGTACTACCTGACCGCTCGCAGTTTGAACACTATGCTCTGTCGAGCTCTCTGCGATTCCGTTTGCCCTTTTGTGTACAAATGATGTAGTTTCCCACAAACAAAAAAATGTGCCGCTACCCAAGCTTTAAAGGGAAAGGAAAGCTGCCCAGGAGGAGCAGACTAAGAAAGGAGATGAGAATAAGAAGAAGCTGAGGATGGAGCGGGGGAAGCCGACTCGACTGAACTCGGGGTTGAACTTGGAGCATGTACGAGAAAGCAATATCGAACAAGGAGCTCGAACTGAGGAGGTGTGACCTGCTTCAGGCCAATTACTGAGAAGTTGGGACCAGCATTAGGCCAATTTCCTCGAGAGAGGAAGTTGTTCAGCATGGCGAACTTGACGAGGCGGCTACCACGGCAGCCCCTGGAGAACCGCGGCGTCCTTTAGCTTCTTCCAGCAGGCTAGGTGTGACGGCAAGTCAAGACACGGCGCTACTTAAGTTGGTCCGAAAGCGTGTCCTCTGAATAAGCATGGCTCACTAGTTGGCTCCTCCTTGATCTGGTACTCGCACTTCGCACATCCAAATTTTGCAATCTTCTTGGTGTATTTGTGGCATATGTGGTTGGCCCCTGGCGAGGTATCACGCCACCGTGAGCACTCTGCTAAGGCTCAAGTGATTGTGTTCCCGGACTCACTGGTATAAGCCATGATCGCTTGGGCGTATTGAGTCGACACATCATCAGGCGCACAAATGCACTCCCATCCCGTCGCCGTTGCGCACTACAAGTTGCAAATAATCTACCCTCTCAGCTTTTGCCCTCACAAAGCTGTGTCTTTGATCATAAAAGACGCTTCACCATGAAAGTCGCATGGGATTTGTAATAAGTTAATATGACCTACGATGGCACGTGCAGACGCACTTCCGGTGGCGTTCATCGCACAGTCGAATTCGAGCCCGGAGAGGAGCTTAGGGCCGTCTCCTTTGGCGAGGATGTTCGAAGCCATGGTCGCGACGATAGCCAGAACGATGAAGCTGGAGCGGAACATTCTGCGATGTGAGATAATCTGACTTGGATTGGAGAATGCCCGAATATAACTTAAGTAGCTGGGCGAGCAAACGTCGAGAGGCTGTGACAAGTGGAAAGGAGGAGCGAAAGAGAAAACGGAGCCAGTCCGAAGTATTTCTACCCATCCCGTAGATAAAGTGGCGGATCAGGCAAGCGCTGTCTCGGTGCCAGAGGTAATTTCACATGCGGGTGACAGGGAAACGAACCGATTGACTGCTGATGGGATCGGTAAATCGCGGCGAACCGTAACAGATCTCCCGAGGGTGCTAGCACAGGAGGCGAGCACGTCGGCCGCAGCAGGTACCCAATCCGGCTTGGAACGAAAAAGGCGCGGCTGCACCCTTTCCCGCCTTGGCATCGGCGCCGCGGTTAACGGCGCGGCACGTGTGAGTGTGGGTCCGATTATGGTCATCAGCGGAGGTGAATTGACTCCCGTCGGAAGTAGGCCCAATCTGTTTGGGAAATCGAACAGGCATGCGGGATTAAATACCCCACGTTACCGAAAACCCAGCAGCGAATTTTTAGGCCCGCGCGCGCATGTCACTGAATCAAAAATTTGATTCCTCACAAAAAGGAAGAGGAGGCTACAAGGAAAACGTGAGAACCAGAACAGAAAGCCTTCGTAAAAATGACGTGAACGGTTTAGCGGACGACCTCGAATCACGAACGGTGGAATGTGCTCGAGCGAGGCGAGGGGACCAATTTCTGGCGCTAGCCCCTTTCTCCTACTTCGGCGAGCACCGCCTCAGGCGTCAAAAGTCACGGCAAGCCGTGCTAAGCCGAACAGGCACTGCCTTTTCTGTCTTGGATGGTGCGGCCTCGCTGTTCCATAGGTCTTTTCAGGCAAGTCGGACTTTGCGGTGTGTGGTTACACGTGGGCGAGCGCCTTGACTCGGACAACACTTGACGCCTGAAAGTCAATTGCGCTTGGAGCGCTTTTATTCGCGCATTCACCCGGTCTCAGTCACTGCACCACTTCCAAAGCCCAACAGATCCATCATAGCTCGCCTCAATAATCTTACAACACGTTGCCTACCGCAAAGACCACTCCCTCAAAATCCCCTTCCCAAACCCATCACGCCGGTTCCCCCGCGCCCAAACTTTTTAACAGCTCGTCCAAACTACCCGGGTCCATATTGCTGAAATCCAAGCTGTCCAAATCGACTTCCATTCCCTGTGCACCCTGTCCCTCCGTTGCGGCCGTCGTCGTCTGCGTTGTCGTTGCCGTCGTCGTCAGATTCAATGCACTCGGATCGAACGCCGGAAGAACGAGGTCGGTTTCACCCCCCGCACCTGACGCGGTGGCTGCGTTCGCCCCCGAAAGCATTGTTAACATCGCATTGAGATCGAGATCCGCTGGTGCGCTCGTAGAGGACAGGTCAGCACCGGAAAAGGGGAGAAGGGTTGCGTCGGCTGAGAAGGTGGTGGACGGGAACGAGGCTTCGGTGACGATGCTCCCCAGTAGAGCGGAGAGGTCTTGCGAGTCGGCCAGTTCGACGGTCGAGCTTTTAATCGCGGGGACGGAGAGACCCAGGACGGAGAGAGCTGTGGAGGGTTGTTCGCCGCTGGTTGTCGCTGCTGTAGTTTGGGAGTCGGTTCCAGCGGGAAGGGCAAAGGCTGTTTCGGCGGCACTGGTCGTCGAGGCGTCTCCAGTGAGGTCAAGGAAGCCTACGTCGGCCATGTTGGTATCAGTCTCCGAGATCGATGCATCCCCTGTCGTGAGATCCATCACAGCTGTTTCGCCTGTATTCGAGCCGGATGCAGAATCCCCTGCTGACGGAGCATCGCCGGTCGAATGTGGTGGAGGGGGTAGCACGAGTTGACCGGTTTGGGCGGCTTTGAGTGCGTCCCGCTCCAACGTCGCGATCGCTCGGAGCTACAGACGAAAGCTAACCGAGATTTCAGTATCTGAAGGAGAGTCGAGCTGGACACCCACGCTGGGCTGTACTGACGATGGTCGCTTCGAGCTGTCCACAAATCTGATCGTACTTTGCCGCCTCGAGCTTGAGCTGGTTCGTCAGCTGGCGTGGTGCATGTGGGGTGTGGTTGAGGACTCCGAGTTGTTGGACCGATGAATAGAACGAGAGGATCAACGAGAGCGCGTGTAGTGTTGACTGCGAACAGGACGACAGGGGCTCAGCAGCGTGCGGTGATGCTGATTCCGAAAGAAGGGGCTGGTGGTGCTTACTCTGAGGGTTGTTTCTAGTTGCACTTGAGTAGGGTGAGTCGGCGCACCCGAGGTCACCGACATGATACAAGGGCGTCGTCGCAGTGTGATTTCACACGCCAAGCCGTGCTAGCCGTGTGCGCCGATTTGGGCTCGCCTGTCGCTCTCTCGCTCGGTCCCCCCACACGCCGTCCAACCCGACCCACGTGACTCCCTCTCACCATGTCTTCCTACGCTGTTCTCCAGGTCAGTCTCTCACTCGAACGCATTGTCTCTTTACCCTCCGCACTAACGTATGTAACGTATGTAACGTATGTGCCTCCCTTTCTGCAGCGCGAGCACGCCTCGTCGACGCCGTTCTCGTCCTTGATCTCGCCCTCGGCCGCTCAACCGTTGGCCATCGTCCTGCTCTCGATTGCCTTTGTTTCTTCCTTCTATTTTTCAACGTGAGTCCCCTTTGCACTGTAACACAATCGCACCCACGCTGACATCACACGAGCTCTCCTCTTCGAACCTGGCCCCGATGACACGTCGACATCACCCCGGCAGACTGAGACCGAGCAAGATCCCTACGACCGAAATCGGCTCGGCCCTCGTCGCGTCCGTACTGGGTGGTTTTGGACTCGTCTTTGCCTTCTGCGCTCTCGGCGTCAACATCTGATCGAGTGGGGTTGGTCGAAGAGTAGCAGCAAAGCAAGGACGGACGGGGGCGGAGCGGTCACGTGCCAGGTCCATGATGGGAGGGACGGGAGTTCAGGAGATTGAGGAAGATTGAGGAACGACTGTACATTTAAATCGCTTACAAAGAAGAACACCCTGGATGGGTCTTGAGTGATCTCGCCTCCTTTCCCGGCGAAGGAGCACTCCGAGCCGCGAGTGCTTCGAGGCGTGGCTCGGACTGCCTCACCGCTCCGGCTTGCTACGTCGCACGAGAGAATGTACTCCTATCCGCGATAATTTGACATGTCTTTTCAAGCTGGCCCGCTGAAATTTAGTTTGAACCCGGCGCTAATCTCTTATTCCGGATGCAAAGTCAAAAGCGAAACCTTCCTTTGTCCGACGAGCCTGGCCGACGACGGCCGCGTGACGGAAAGAGGAGCGCCACGTCCCTTTCTTCCGACCGGAGCTTTGTCGCACCGCGCCTTTTCGAGCCGATCGTGACGGACCTACGCAGCTTTCTGTCGTCTCTCATCACTTTTCCCCGTTCACCACTTGCACTACCATTTCAGAGCACCATGGCTACCTCAGGTGAGTGCTATCATGCTTCGCAAGCACCCAAACTCAGGCGGAGGCTGATCTGGACTTCACCCCCACGAATCGCGACTCAACGCTCCTGTTCCGCGGTACAGTCCTCACCCATCCCTGGATCGCGACCCCGACCGATGGGATCCTCGATTCAGACACACTCGATGCCCAACTCCAAGTCGAACACACCATCTCGACGCTCCTGACCAAACAAATGACCAGCTTCCTCCCCGCGACACTCGATCGTTCCTCCCACCTCAACTACCTCACCGGCATGCTGTCCCGCCCTCTTCCCGCGCCGTTCGTCGCTCTGGATGCTTCGAGACCTTGGTTGTTGTATTGGACGTTGCATTCGCTTGCTTTGTTGGATGCAGAGCTCGATCAAGCAGCGCTTCAACGGATCGTCGATACGCTCAACGCCTGTCAAAATGAGGACGGTGGGTTCGGGGGTGGACCAGGTCAGATCAGTCATTTGGCACCGACGTATGCAGCTGTTTGTGCGCTTGCGTACTGCGGTCAGATAGGCTGGGATATCATCGATCGGTGAGTGCTATATCCGGAGAATAGAGGCGAGGGTCTCCCTTTTGGCTGAACGCGTACTCTTGGGTGTCGATAGGGAGGGGATGCATCGTTTCTTATTGAGCGTAAAACAGCCTGATGGATCATTCATCATGCATCAAGGAGGAGAAGTCGATGTTCGGTAGGTCTCAAGCCTTCCATTAATACATTAGAGATTTTCGCCCGACTGACGAACCACCCGTCGATTACACAGAGGATGTTACTGCGCTCTCACGGTCGCCACACTCCTCAACATCTTCACCCCGTCACTTGCACACAACACTTCATCCTTTATCGCTTCATGTCAGACGTACGAAGGTGGACTCGCGTCTTCCTCCCACGCATTCGCTTCGTCCTCTTCGGCAGAGCAACAATTCTCTTCAACTTCTTCGCACCCTCCCTTGGGTGAAGCCCATGGCGGCTATGCCTTCTGTGCCGCCGCATCCTACGCCATGCTTAGACCCTATACCGATCCCAAATCCCCAACCTATATCACCTCAAGCGGAAAGCAGCGCGAATTGGACCTGGACGCTCTAATCCGATGGGCAACGAGCATGCAGGCGATGCCGATCGAGGGAGGAGGATTCAGGGGGAGGTCCAACAAGTTGGTCGATGGGTGTTATAGTTGGTGGAATGGGGGCTTGTTTGGCGTGATTGATGGCTTGTTGGATGAGGCTGAGGCTGAGGAAGGCGCGGAGGTGGAGAGGAGGGATTTGTTTGATCGACGTGAGTTTCCTCTTAGATAGTGGTGGAGAAGTGTGTCCTTTTCTTTCGGTACTGACGGGGACTTGACCTCATTGTTATGCAGAGGCTCTCCAAGAATACGTCCTCTACTGCGCTCAAGCACCGACAGGCGGTCTTCGCGACAAGCCCGGGAAGCCCTCAGACGGCTACCACACTTGCTACAACCTCTCCGGCCTGTCCTCGGCACAACACCGATACCGACATTCGTGGAAGTTGATTGAGGAACTGAGAGAAGCATTTATTTCGCCCTTCCCTTCGACGACGGAGACGAGCAAGATTATCGATCTGGACCAAGAAGAGAATTGGGAGAAGCGGCTAGTCGAGATGATCAAGGATGGAGAGGAAAGTGACGAGGATGCGCAAAAGAGGATGAGGGAATGTTGGAGTCGGAGTTTGGGGTGGAAGGCTGGGGTGAAGGCTGTGGTGGTTGGGGAGAAGGATAATGAGTTGGTGAGTGACGTTCTGTGAAGATCATCAGAGCAAATAGGAGGCGCAAGCTGACATTTCATCATCATGCGACGCTCTTCACAGAGAATGACACATCCGCTCTTTAATATACTCGAGGACGCGACTCTCAAGATTATGGCGCACTTCTATGCGCAAAATTGATCTTTTGAACATCATCCCGCTGTCGCGAGGATATGTCACATTTGTAATTCTGCAGTTTGCAATGCACGATCCGCTGAAAAATTGTCGCGAAGCACTGGAAGCTGGCTTTTGCTTTGGCATTCTCGGAGTCCGGGCTCACATCAGCCTTATTGAACCTTCCTCGGTCTCTCTTGTGATACCTAAGCAGCAACTCGGGTTCGGGGAGAAAAGATCTCTGGCGCCTTTCGAGGATGGAAGGACGAAGGTGCATCCCGACAGGCAACCCTTCGCCCCCACATCGCCCGGGGGCGCGCTGATCAATCCGATCATCGGCGATCGGCCATGGTTACGTAAGGCGCGGCGCTCGGCGATTGTATGACTGACCATCACTGGGAAGGAACATCCCTCAGTGCTTAAAGCGTCCCGACTCTTTCAAAAGTACAACACGAACAGCTTCGCCCACTCTCCTCCCCTTGAACTCCTACATTACATCCACTTGAGCAACTCTCGTACTGAAACTTCAAAGTCCACCAATACCGTCATCAGCACCATACTCACCATGTCCGCCGCCCCCACCTCACCCCCCTCTTTCGCGGCGACGCGTCCGATCAACCCTCCCGGCGCTGAGCCTCGTCTTACTAAGGCAGAGGTGTGGAAAGCGTTGACGATCAAGACGAGGGAACCCAAGGTCTGTCGATGGCGACGGTCGTGAAGGAGCTGCAGTGTGCTGTGAGGGCTCCGAGCTGATTAGTAGATCCGACTCCGTCCGCTGCTCTCCATCGCTTCACACAACAGGAGTTCGTGCCCATGATTCATTCGTGCGACGTCGTCAAGGAGGAAGGAAACAAGGTGTGTCTAAGTCTTGACGGCCTCCATGAAGTGAGATTCGCTGACCCTACCGTCCCGTCCGAGGTGTTCATCAGATCACCCGCCACGTCAAATTTGGCTCTGCCTCCTCCCCGACCACGATCGAAGAATGCACTCTATACGAACCCACGATCGTCTACTTTGATATGACGACCGCCCCCCACGGTCACATCATCAACCTCATCTCGCATGACCCTCAAGGCGAATTGCAGTTGACCTACTCTTTCTCGAATGGGGTTCCGACTTTGTCCAAGGAGGATGTCGATAACGTCGACAAGGCGAACAAGGTCATTGGTGATTTGGTGCAGCATTCGATCGATACGATGAGAAAGTTACACAAGGAGGGAAGGCTGTGAGCGACGAGACTCGGAAGACAGTTTCGACCAGTAAAAGCTTTCGGAGTGACTCGGGCTCGGACTTGCTGGATCCACTGTGGGACGCTTGCAATAGAATTTTCGACCATTCTCTTCTTGAAAGGGCTTAGGATCAATGTCTGGATTATCGAGATTTGGTGGCTCTCGGGAATGGCTCACTCAATCTTGATCCGGCGCGGAAACGGAGATATCACGTGATCAGCAGTCTCCGAGTCGTCTACCCATCGAGGTCGGAGTTCCTCGACAAAGGAAGGTGCGTCCGTGCAACTGGAGCTGTGAAAAAGGCATCTACATTTCCGAAGGCTCTGGTCGAAACAAGCGCGCGCGGAAATTGGACCCTCCGGCTTTGGCCATCAACAGCGGATGCGGACAGAGGCGCTGACCGCGCGCCCAGATCAGGAAGGTTCTTTCCAAGCGCGACATTCTCGCGAGGCGTTCGTCCCCTTTTGCATTGCTATCATTGATGACGGACTTTTGCTCTTGTTGAGGTGACATCACAGGTGTAGCTCTTCTATGAATGTCCTACCGTCGCTGGCACTTTTTCTTGCTCTTCCTCCCATTCCACACTTTACGCTCAACGTTCTACATGACCAACACAGCCTTCTCCAAATCACACATGTCCAACCTCCTTTCCGCCGCCGTGACGCTGCTCGCGCTGTCGCACTCCGGCTTCGTCGACGCGATGCGGATCCCTTCTCGGGACCCATCCTCATCCCTGTTCGCGCGGGACTTCCCCATCAAGCGTAGCCCCCGAGTGATCCCTTGCACCGGAACCATGCGCATCGACGAGAACATTATCCAATGCTCAGCGGGCCTGTATCCTTCAGCCGATGGTGCGTGCGGGCAAATTTTGCAGATCCTCCACCGTCGTGGGGAAGCTCAGCTCACTTCCGGATGCACTTTCAATTTACAGGTCGACGCTGTATCGCTTGTCAAGATCCTTATGCCATCACTTGCACATCCGCGGGAGCGACCACGTGCAAGAGTGGTATTGCACCAAAGGATGGCTTTTGTCTCACTTCGTGGGACTGCAACGGCGCTCCACCGCGTTACCTGGCACCCGACAGTCAGTCACTTTGAATCTTCTTCTCCCTTACATTTTTGATACTATCCATACTAATGTTTGAGATCTCTCCACTCACCGCGGTTTTGAAGATCTCTCCTGTTATCCTTGCCCTGGACAGAACGCGACATCGTGCGATCGCACCGGCGCCTCGACAGGCTGCTCCTACGGCGTGCCTGATAATGGCGCCTGCGTGGCGGTCAAGTGTCCCACCTCCTCCGTCAACACTGATGGTGAGTCTGCTCTCCGTATGCCGTTTATAGCCACGCTCCCTTCATGATTGGTGCATCTTACACGCTGCGGCAAAATGGCTCTACGTCTCGCAGGCAACGGGTGCTGCTCGGACCCTTTTGCGATCACGTGCAACTCGGGCGACTCGCTGTCTTGCAAGTACGGCTCTCCTTCGGATGGGAACTGCCCCAAACCCGCAGATTGCAGTGGATTACCTGCCAGATATCCTTCCAAAGACAGTGAGACCTCGACTAAGGCCGTGAGGGCAATCCCGGCTTGAAAGACCGATTACTAAATCTTAATAACTTTTCGCCCGGCGACAGAGCTTTCGTGTCTCGACTGTCCAACTAATTCGACCTCGTGTGACGATCAGGGGCAAGCGACCAAGTGCAATTACGGTGCTGTCACTGCTGGTCAATGCAAGGAGGTGATCTGCCCGAATGGACCAGTCAGCAATGATGGTGAGTTCCTCATCATCCCCTTTCCGGCGAGGTGTGAGCGATCTTTGCTCGGCTGAGGGGACCTCGGCGCTGACGGATGTGATTCACGCTCGATAGGGGGATCATGCTGCACCAACTTCACGACTTCGTGCCAGAACGCGAACACGTCCCTCACCTGTCAAAGCGGTTACAAAGTCAACGGCACAGTCAATGGAACTATACCTTGTCAGGGACCGTACTCGTCTCGTTACGGCCGTGAGTCATTGAGACTGTTGCATCTTCCTGTCAGGTTTGTGCGCCATCCGCAAAATACTGAGACATATTCCGATATTCTGGAATGCGTCAAACAGGCGAGACCTACAAGTACGGCAATGCCGGCCGTTGGATGGTGGCCTATCTGGATCGGTCCTCGGTCGAAACCTGCGCGATCCAAGCCTATCAGCGCAACCTGACTTTTATGTGGACAGCTTACACCGGGCGTGGTCAATGCGTCTTCTACCACACTGAAGACTTCAACGTTGGGCAAGAGGATTGGGGCGCTCAGCATTGGTACGATTTTGGAAAGTTTGGGACGTGTGCAGAAACGACGCAGAACTGGCCAGTCGGGAGGGAGCATGCTTCGGAGTGCGAGGACTTGTTGATGATTTAGTTGATTCAGCTTGTCAACAATCTTTGATCTATCGGATCTTGTCGCGGGTTTGATATACTCTGAATAGGAGGCGGAAGGCGCCTCGTCCGGAAAAAAGTCACGTGAAGATCAGCAACCCCGTCGTTGGCGCTGTGTTGTATCACCCTGAGACTCTACCTGCTCATAAGAATATTGAAATTGTGCATATTATGACTAGGATATCAAGTCAGCTATGTTCGCATACGGTGGTCGGCGAACTCGCAAAAGCTTTCAACGGCATTCAGAGTGGCCGATTCGAACGGGCTTTAGAGCGGTGACTCTCTCGTTGCGACGATGTCCGTGACTGCCGCAGCGATTCATAATGTGAAGGCCCTTAAAGATCCATTGTTTTGTAAAGTTGTAAGCCGAGGAGAATAATGAAAAACCACTTGTAGGATCAGAAAGGCGATTCCAGCGGCTTCCTTCAGACGTTGCACTGGACCCATTGCGGTCAAAGGCGCGGCGAGTCGGTGGTGCACTGCTCCCCGACGTCGTGCTCGACTGTTTCGAGGGTTCGGAATTCGTCGATGGCGCGTTGGAACTGCTTTCTCAACTCTTTGTCCTGATTCGCGCATGGAAGGCTAGGCCATAAGCAGAATACACGATACGAGCATGTCGGTGAGTTGATGATCATTACTTACCCATTTGTGCCCATTGTAATGGTTGCGGCCCCATCCCATTCGGTCAAAGTGCAGATTTGCAATCCCATCAACCTGGCCAGTGACGGCGCCAGGGCTGACTTTCCATTTCGAGTTACTCTGATCCATCAGCCGGAAAGAAAAGGCCGTCGTCGGCATGAAAGCGGTCGCTGACATGAATCCGAGCTGGGCCAAACGTTCCACATCCGTAAGACATGGAGGCTCGGACGCGCAGAAGGTGATTTGTACTCTGTGGACTGATAATGCAGAAGACTCGCATATGAATGCACGCTCAAACTCTTGGGCACACCACATGAGACGAACGACTTTTGCACGTACACGCCTCATAATCGTACATGATCACCTTGCGAGCGAGTGTGTGACTACAGGCACATGGCGGCGGAGCTTCTTGGTCGTTTGGGTCGTCTTCCGATACGAGCGGTTGTAGACGAAGATTGTTCTGGTCGCGGAACTCGAGGAAGCGCCCTAATAGCTTGGCACGCTGGGATTTGCGCAATTCGGCCTCAAGTGTGATGTATTCAAGATAAGTCTGTCGTCTTGCAGTGCTGGGTGGAACTGAAGCGGGGCCTGGCGAGCGCGCTGACTCCCCGAGCTGTCGGTGAGTGGAGGGTGGAGGTGGAGGAGAGTCGGGGACGGGGGAGTAGGCAATATTGTCCAGAAAGTGCTGGTCGAAGGCGTCTGCGGTAGAGTTATCTGCGATCGAGGCGCCGGTGATGTGGTCGCTTTGCTGGACGCGGGACGTTGATGGTGCTGGCGTTGGTGTTGGCGTGGGTTCGGTTGTGGGGTTCGCATCGACAGTCGATTTCCGTCTCCTTTTCCTCCCGCCTCTGTCAATGATGGTTCCGTAGGGAGTCACAAATATGAAGGGCCCACGGGCATACTGGCGGAAGTCCGGGTGGTCGGGGTGGTCTGACGGCTTCTCCCGCGGTAGGCGTATGTTGAGCACGGAGCGTTTGCCCATGGTAAGTGCAGCGAGAAGGTGAGAATTCAAACCCGGTTATCGAGCAAGGGACAATTACTGATCGCAGTGCTGAGCAAAGGACCTCGTTGCTCTGAGGTAGCCAGGCCGTAATACGGAAACGCGACGCGTCGACGCGCCGGCTTGGACTTCGCGACCAAACTCACGCACGGGCATCTTGCAGTCACGTGAGAGCACATCTGCCACGACGAAAGGAGCTGTTAGCTGAGTAATACGGGCTCAGGCAATAGCAAGTTTTGCTATTTGTTCACCAAATTCAAGTCAGCATAGCTGTGCTTATTCGGCTTACCATATGCAATGTTGTCAATATACAGAACTAAAAAAAAAAATGCTTGAAAGGGCTCGCGTGCGCAACCTGGGCCTATTCTGCTACGATTGGTAGCAAGGTTGCAACCCACCGAAAGTGTGGCTCTTATGCCGTCTGGCTGCGCGCGCGCCTTACCAGTGGTACTTTCTATGTCTGCCTAAGGTCGGCGCCGACCCTGTACCCGCGCCCACATTACATTACATTACATTACATTACATTGCATTAGGAAGGTGGCCTCGGCTACGGCGTTCGCGAGAGGCATCTGTCCCCTTTTGTGGTGCTGGCATTCATGGTGGGTTCGCTCATGTCGAGGCGGCATCGATACCTGGTGTATTCCCAAGAGAGGTGTGCTTTACTCCTCGCCACCTCTTCCTACCTAGTTCTCACACTCCACACACACTATGCCAACCGTTCGGGACACTACGTTAGCCGGCAGGCCAAACCTCCTTTCCGCCGTCCTCGCCGTGCTGGCGTTGTCGCAGGCCGCTGCGGATCCCAGGTCGGGACCTGTCATCTACATCTACATAAAAGAATGCACGACTAAATAAGGTTCTCAGCCGCGCGCGCGCGCCGATGTTTTCTTCTCCCCCCACGGTCCGGGAGGTGCGGGCGGAGCTCGCAACGACCTTCATTTACGCAGGGAGGTGGGCGCGGAGCGCCCCCCGAGCCCTAGTCCTCCCTATCGGCGCGCGAAATTCCTGTCAAACGTAGTCCTCGAGCAGTTCCTTCTACTGGTACGCTGCGCATTGATGCAAAGAAGCCGATCCAATGCCCAGCTGGTCTCTATGCCTCCGCCGATGGTATGTTTTGATCACGGAAACTTCCTGTGCTTGACCTGCTGGCCCCCAACCCGCTGACCGCGCCAGTATCTTTGCCTCATTTGCAAACAGGTTTGCGTTGTATACCTTGTCAAGATTCGTTCGCAACCACGTGTACCGAGCTTGGCTCCCTGACGTGTAGAAGTGGCTTGCCCCCGAAAGATGGCTTCTGCCTGACTTCGTGGAACTGCTCAGCTGGGACCCCGCCTCGGTACCTTGGCCCCGACAGTATGCGTTTTACGCTTCCTCAGCTTCGAGCTGCACCAACTCTCAACTCCCATTTTCAAACACTAATGACTACCCAAATGCCCTCAATCAATTACTAGATCTCACCTGCCAGCTTTGCCCTGGCAAGAACGTGACTTCTTGCGATCGTCAGGGCGGGGCGACCGGTTGTGCCTACGGGATACCTGAGAAAGGCATTTGCGTCGCTGTCACTTGCCCCATCTCTTCCGTCAACACTGATTGTGAGCTCAAAGCCTTTATGATGTCGATCCAAATGAATCTACCTCGTCGTGTTGACACGCGCTAGCCGTCACGCCCTCGTTCCCGCAGGCACTGCCTGCTGCCCCGACCCCTATGCGCTCACATGCAACTCTGGCGGCGCGCTGACGTGCAAGTACGGCTCCCCGTCGGATGGCCACTGTCCTAAACCTGCGAATTGTAGCGGTCCTCCCGCAAGATTCCCTTCCAAGGATAGTGAGTCCCATTAAACTTGCCTTGCGAGTCCGAACTCATTTAGACATCACTAATGGTCCGCAATAGAATTGTATTGCCTCAAGTGTCCCTACCTTTCCTCGTCGTGCGATGACCAGGGTCGAGCAACATCCTGTAGTTATGGAGTGGTTATAGGTGGTATTTGTAGGCCGATATGGTGTCCGGGAGGTCGGATCAACACTCAAGGTTAGCTAAATCCCAGCCTCAATCTCTGAAAACCCTTCTCCGTACGCTTGGATTGCTTGAAACGCTAAGCCTCCACAAGCACGCATGGGGGTCACTTTGTCGAAACTGCAGCAAACGCCTGCTGCTCCGATCATACCGCCACCTGTGAAGACGCTAAGAATTCGCTGACTTGCGAGAAAGGTTACAGGCTCATTGGTCCCATCAATGGTACCACTTCGTGCCAGGGACCGTACGCATCGCGCTATGGTCGTAGGTCGAGTCCGACTTCTTGACGGATTGCGGGTCAGAACTCCGACCCCCGCGCAATGGTGGGGCCATATTTGTGTGCTCGAGGCTGATGCACAATAATAAATTATATGCTCGGTGTCCTAGGTGCCGCGTTCAAATACGACGTATCTTCCCGGGGAGCGGTCGATAGGATCGCGCGCTCGACCGTCGAAGAATGCGCCATCGTGGCGCGTCGACGGGATAAGGTTTTTTTGGGGGCCGAGTGGACCGGCACAGATCAATGCCTCCTCGTCTCCAAGATTTACTTTGGGCTCAAAGATTGGGGTGGAGGAGGCGACAAGCATGGCTACGATTTCAGTCTCTTCGGAACTTGCGATGACACCATCAAAAATTGGTGGCCCGAGGGTTTCAAGCATTCCGGAGAGTGCCAAGATCTGTTGATTCAGTCTAAATAGCGATAATGAACAATCAATTTGTTTCGAAGTGGTCTCAATGCTTATAGTTGGAAGGAGCGGCAGGCGGCCGAAGAGGTCTGTGCGGCGTACGCGCGAGGCGCAAGAGTGCCTGAATAGAATTTGATAGGCGGTCCAGCGCTGAGCCCAAACTTAGGTCTTTTCTCGCGTTTGGCTCTGCATCGGATCCGCTGTGTACCCGAGAAACTCATATCTCACTGTGTTAAATAATCAATCCTGATGTTTGGCTCTGCATCGGATCAGTCCATTGTTCAAATTGGTAGCGTCTGTCCCTGCCGCAAGGCACAACAAAACCCGCCCGACAAGACTATACCGTCCATCCATTGGCAGCCACGGCCCACATCGACGTCGCTTCCACGAGGGCTCTCCTCGGAGTTTGCTTTGGCAATATCAATGGCGGCAATTAGTCGGCAGCTGAAATACAGTTGGAGATGGTCCTTCATGGCGCCGGTCACGCCACGCCACCTCACGCTGCTGAAGGTGACGCAAGTCACGTCGCCTAACGACTCATGCTGACTTTCAAGCCTTCACCAAAGCGAACGTCATCGAGCTGGTACTATAACCACCAGCAGGCTCATGCCGAAGCGAGGAGGAAGCAAGATGCGACGGCCGGAAGCTCACCTGATGAAGTGTGGTGGACACTCCACCTACGACGCGGTGAAACACCTCCGAGTCCTCGCGCACGAAAAATTCGCAACCTCGAGCACCGTCGATCGCAGCGCGCGCCTGTTCGACCTCACCACGATGGTCGATGGCGCCATTCGTCCCAGGCGACTCATGACTTCGAATTTACTTGGCTAACTACATTCAAGTCGACTGTCACGGCCATCAACAACGCCGCGAAACACGCTCAGCCGACGCCAACGTGCACTAAACTGAATGCGACCCTCTCAATCTGATCGGATCGTTCGCGACTGGCTCTGTAGCCTGGCTGATGCCCGAGGCATACGCCCCCCCCACCTTCAATGCGCTCGGAGACGACATTGACGTCGCCAGACTAGAACAGCCGACGGGTGCCTGTCGCATGTAGTAGGCTGCCGTCTTTAAGAATGGTCAAGCTGCAGAACATCAGCGGCGACACGTTTTTAGGTAAGCGATCCGATGAGAACTGTTTTGATTCAAATGCAGAACCGACGTACCTCCAATTTGGATGTAGGAAGATATACATGTAGAAGGCCGGCGTCTCTGAAACACTGCAGGTGCAGTGAATCCCGCGGCAATTGGCGCCTGTGAGGAAGGGCGGATGCGGACAGAGGCGCTAATCGGGAGCCTGCGTGGTTAGGCGGATGCGGGCAGAGGCACTGATCGGGCACCCCGATCAGGAGGGTTTTCTTCAATCGCGATGGTCTTGCGAGGCATTCGTCTCCTTTTGCAGCGCTATCATTGAGGACAGGTTTCTGCTCGCGCCGAGGTAACATCAGAGGTGTAGCTATCCCAGAATTCCGTGTCCTCTCCTGGTCTTCTTCTTCCCATCCCACACTTCACATTCAATATTTCACCATGACCAACTCAGCGGTTCGTGCTGCCACTGCAACGTCGATGTCGAGCCTCCTTTCTGTCGCCGTGACTGTTGGCGGTGTCGCAGTCCGCCTTCGTCGATGCAATGCGGATCCCACCTCAGGCCCCATCCTCCTCCCTGTTCGCGCGGGACTTCCCCATCAAGCGTAGCCCCCGAGTGATCCCTTGCACCGGAACCATGCGCATCGACGAGAACATTATCCAATGCCCAGCTGGCCTATACCCGTCGGCCGATGGTAGGTGCGAGCAGAGTTTTGCAGATACTTCGACGATGTGGAGAACCTTAGCTCACGCGGGCATCTTATTTCAATCGACAGGTCGACGCTGCATCGCTTGTCAAGATCCTTATGCCATCACTTGCACTTCCTCTGGAGCGGTCACCTGCAAGAGTGGCATTGCCCCCAAGGATGGATATTGTCTCACGTCGTGGGACTGCAACGGCGCTCCACCGCGCTACCTTGCACCCGACAGTCAGTCACTTTGGTCTGGCTCGCTTCCCATTTTGCCTTCGTCTGATCTTGGATATTAATCCATTTTTTCCCGAAGATGTCTCGTGCTATCCTTGCCCGGGTCAAAACGCGACGTCATGCGATCGCAACGGCGGCTCGACGGGCTGCTCGTATGGCGTGCCTGAGAATGGTGCTTGCGTCGCGGTCAACTGTCCCACCTCTTCAGTCAACACTGATGGTATGTCAGAACTGGACTGGAATGCTTTAAAAAAGGTGCGAAGCTCTGGGGCACTCTGACGGGAGATGCATATCTCGTTACTTCCCACAGGCAACGGCTGCTGCCCTGACCCCTATGCAATCACGTGCAACTCTGGCGGCTCGCTCTCATGCAAGTATGGAACGCCTTCGGATGGGAGGTGCCCCAAACCCGCGGATTGCAGTGGATCACCACCCAGATATCCTTACAAAGATAGTGAGTCTGGTAAGGACTACGTCGATGTAACTCAACGCTGAGTCTTGGGATTTGGTAATCTGTTAGGACTTTCGTGCCTGGACTGTCCGACCAACTCGACTTCGTGTGACGATCAGGGACAAGCCACCGCGTGTAGTTACGGGGATGTCAGTGGCGGTCAATGTAAAGAAATCATGTGCCCGACAGGTCCGGTCAGCGTTCATGGTGAGTGGTACTCAAGTTTAAGACAGCGGCCCCTGGAGTAGGAGAGAGAAGGGTTGACATTGCTGCTGAGCCTCGCTTTACAGGGAGTTCATGCTGCTCCAACTTCACCCTAACCTGCGAAGACACCAATAATTATTTTACGTGCGATAAAGGCTATAAAGTCAGTGGTACCATGAACGGGACCATTGCTTGTCAAGGTCCTTACTCGTCTCGCTATGGTCGTAAGTCATCCCGGCCCGGCCTATCGGGTCCACACTCGACTTGGGCTAGCCCGTCGGCGCCTCTCTGCCCCACTGAACCTTCAGAAGCTGATGAGATCTACACGTATATAGGTGGCACCTTTATGTACGGTGCCCGCCCAAGCCCTTTTAACTTCTGGCCTCACACCTCCGTCGAAACCTGCGCGATCGAAGCGAGGCGGCGCAACACGACTTACATGTGGACTGCTAACACTGGGCGAGGTCAATGCCTCTTCATTCCCATCGACGGTTTTGCGGTTGATGTCAAAAGCTGGACGAACAAGCGCTGGTACGATTTTGGAATCTTTGGGACCTGCGACGAGACGACGCGAGATTGGTCGGTTGGATCCGAACACGCCGGAGAGTGCGAGGACTTGCTGTTGATTTAGCATTGTAGGATCGTGGAATCTTCTGTAACCGCATTGTGAACCAGTGGAAGTGTCCGTCCTAACTTTATGAAACAAGAAGAGAAGAAGATCGTGAGAGATAACAGCACTCATCTCACTAGTGTTTCATCCCAATGCCATCCAGAGGCGCGCCGTCTGAGCTCTGAGCTTACATCACGATTTCAGGGGTCTTCCGGCGCAGACGGTTCTCGGGTGCGTGATCATCAGGTCACGTCTAATGGAAAAAATGGAACCATAGACGCATTAATCGATACGATGTACCGGACGTATGACGTGGCGGTAGGTAGATATCGAGGCACATATTCGTTGGCGCTTACCCTTTCCTCGGTTCCCCACCGTCGAAAATTTCTGGAACCAGCTCGCTGCTCCAGCACTGCCACCCTCTTCCGAGGGTCAGTGGGTCCCCCAACATTGGAACCTCATTCAAGCGATCTGTCGCACACCCAGCAGTCTCCTTCCTCAACAGGACCTTACAGCAGCCCGCTGCTTTCCAGAAACCCTCGACGCACGCACGCCTGCCACGCGCTCGACTCAGGTAAGTCTTCGGAATACGCTCGGCTAGTTGCACGACGTACTCATTGTTCACTTGCTGTGCAGTAGCCATCCGCGACCTCTCTGTACGATCCCTATCCTCTCCTGGGATGCCTTAGTTGGGCGCACCAAACTGACGCATAGCATCCTATAAGCGGCCTTCCACGTTTCATTGTGTTGGACGCCCGCGCTACGCCTTGCAAAGGGATGCTACGCTGCGCCCTGTCCTAGTTGCCCTGTTTACGTAAAAGCGATCCTTCTGTCTCTTGAGCTTTTGCAGCACGCCTTTGGCGCGCCATCAAAATCATGTCTTTGCCACCCCACGATAAGGACAATCCGATCCCGGTTTCGCTGAAGCGAACGATAGACGCGGTCAAGCTGGGGTACGCGTCGCTATTTGATGCAGGCCTTGCGGAGAACGTGCGCAAAGATCTTATAACCAACTTCTCTCTCGAGGCGGGATCCACCAGAAACCATCCCTCTGGGTATATCGAAGTGGGCTTTTGGACAGACGTTCATCTAGCGATCGACAACCTCGGGGAGCTTCACCCCGTCGCCGCCCATGCCCTGGTCTCGGAGGACGTTAAAGATCTCTTCCAAGCAAACCCCTTTCGTTACTGGACCAACGACAGCTACCACCGCAAGCGCGCAACTTCAGCGGCACTTGCTCCCCTCGACCCCGCTAGTATTGGGGAGCTCGAGGGCGCCTCGATCATCGCCCCGGCTACGTCGGCTGCCGATGGGGTTCTAGGGCCCCCTCAAATCGTCACGACAGAAGGTGTTGGCGAAATCCCAGCGTAACAACCCAACGCTCTCCCTCGGGGAACGGACGGGATCGTCATCGTGGAAGAACGCCTTTTCGTGTTTCCCACGCAGTTCGACGCAACCCAGTTCCCAATCGGTTATCTCATCCAACTGGTGAATTTTTCTAGAGGACTGCTCCTAGCCAAGACCCTATTGACGATGAAGGTCAAAACTGGGCGGACGAGCGGGGGCAGGGGATCCGGCGAGACGCATGAGCTGCTCCATCCTCTCGGATTCGATGTCCGCCCAGTTCTGATCCTCGTCGTCAATAGCGTCTTGGCTAGAAACGAGCAGCCCTCTAGGAGAAGTCATCAGTTGGACAAGACAACCGACTGGGAACAGGCTGCGTCGCGTCGAACTGCGTGGAAAACACGAAAAGGCGTTTCTCCACGATGACGATCCCGTATCTTCCCCAAGAGAGAGCGTTAGGTGGTAGGATGGGACTTCGCCAACGCCTTCTATCGTCACGATTTGAGGGGGAACAGAAACCACAGCGGTAGACGGCGTAGCCGGAGCGAAGATCGAGGAGCCTTCCCCGTTAGCGGGGTCGAGGGGAGCAAGTGCCGCTGAAGTTGCGCGCTTGCGGTAGTAGCCTTCGTTGGTCCAGTAGCGAGAGCCGTTTGCTTCGAAGAAGCCTATAACGTCCTCCGAGACCAGGAAGTGCGCGACGAGGGGCGGGGTGAAGCTCCCCAAGATTATCGATCGCTAGAGGAATGTCCGCCGGGATGGCACGCAGCTGTCCCAGCCAAAAGACCAGTCCGACATTCCCAGAGGCGTCGTTTTCTGGTCGATCCCGCCTCGAGAGAGAGCTTGATTACCACATCTCTGCGCGCGTGCTCCGTAAGAACTTCGGCAGATAGCAACGCGTGCACCAGCTTCACCGCGTCGATCGTTCGCTTCAGCGAAACCAGGATCGGATTGTCCTTATCATGGGGTGGCAAAGACATGATCTTGATGGCGCGCCGAAGGCGTGCTGCAAAAGCTCAAGAGACAGAGGGATCGCTTTGCGAGACGTAGCGATCAGATATAATAAGTAGACAGGGCAGGTAGGACAGAGGCGCAGCGTAGCATACCTTTGCGAGGCGTAGCGCGGGCATACGATACAATGGAACGAGCGTCCGGGAAGATTCCGCGGAAGGTAACCTCTAGGATGCTATGCGTCAGTTTGGTGCGCCCAACTAAGGCATCCCAGGAGAGGATAGGGATCGTACAGAGAGGTCGCGGAGGGCTACTGCACAGCAAGTGAACAATGAGTACGTCGTGCAACTAGCCGAGCGTATTCCGAAGACTTACCTGAGTCGAGCGCGTGGCAGGCGTGCGTGCGTCGAGGGTTTCTGGAAAGCAGCGGGCTGCTGTAAGGTCCTGTTGAGGAAGGAGACTGCTGGGTGTGCGACAGATCGCTTGAATGAGGTTCCAATGTTGAGGGACCCACGGACTCTTGGCAGAGGGTGGCAGTGCTGGAGCCGTTCATAAAATGTCGACGGTGCGGAACCGAGGAGAGGGTAAGCGGCGCGGACACGGGGTGCTCGAAGAGGCCAATTCACCGCCTGGAACCAGCTGAGTGGTGCGCTTCAAGTGGTGCTCTTGGTGGTACCGTGGTATGGACCAGGCGGAAAGGTCAGTGTGCCGAACCCTTCTCGCGATTTCGGACAAGAAATGGTGGCTATCCCTCGTCCGGGTCTGCCCGAGTCAGATTCCGGCATGTTTGAGACTTGGGCTGATATGACGAAGAATCGCAGTCAGGACGCTCGGACTCCGGCGCATGCGCCCAAGTCTGAAGATTTGCATCTAGGTTAAGTTGGGTAGGTAAACAATGAACCTTAACGAAGAGCGATCGACTTCATCCTTCCTGAAACTTATTCTTTGTGAAGTTGTTTTCCCAGTAGTGAAAGATCCGCGAACTTGAAGTTGAATTGGTCGCAGTGCCGGCGACTGCCGCCCGCCCATCGATTGTCCTTTTGTTCGAGAACGTACACTAGTCAAGTAGCCGAGCTCGCGATTTTTTGTCCCCAAGTTTTGAACCTGATCTACACTAAGGATTAAGAGTATTGAAAACTGGTAGTTATTAACTGCCGAATCTAGAGGTCTTTCTGCACTGGTATGGTTTGGGGTTATTCGATCACTACCTTGAGCTGGCGGCCTCGGCGCTTCGTCTCCATCCTTCTTGACGCTCCCGATTGAGCCTTCGTCGAATCTACAGCCAAGAACTACGAATTGAACGACTGAATCCACGAGTCTTTGTTACTGCTCTCACTCGAGCTCTGTCCACCCCGTTGCCTCGAGGCGTCTACAGCCCGCAGCCCGAAGGGCGCTGCAGCTGCTCGTGCAGGCCAGCGGTCGCTCGTGCTTGATCGCATTATGACGACAATCACGCCTGCGACCACCAACGCCGCCCCACAATCGGCTCCACGGCGGCGGACAGCAGTCAGCAACGAAGGCTCCCACAACACGTCCACCGCACCCGTCGCTTCCACATCCCCACTTCCGAATGGGAATCACCCATCGAACACAGCTCCAACAAATTCCACCCCCAACTCGCCCCCGCAACACCGTTTCAAGGTCGTGCTGATTGGCGACGCTGGAGTCGGCAAGACCTCGCTCCGACAACGGTGGCTTTCCGAGGCCTTCACCTTGGGCTACAGGGCGACGATTGGCGTCGATTTCATCTCCAAAGTGGTCGAGATCGATCAAGACGTCCATGTGTCGTTGAGTGTATGGGACACGGCCGGTATGTCGGCTTGGGCAGAGCTCGTCTCAAGTCATTCCGCTTGCTGAGCGAGCGAGCTGATTCCGGGTTTCATCGGCCCTTGACATAGGCCAGGATCGTTTCAGAGCTTTGGGAGCATCGTTCTATCGGGGTGCAGATGCTTGTGTACTCGTTTATTCGGATTCCCGATCTCTGCGCTCACTCCAAAGCTGGTTCGACGAATTCACAACCAAGGCGCCCGTCGACGATCTGCGCAACTTCACCTGGGTCGCTGTCCGGTCCAAGAGTGACTTGAGCGCGACGCTTGAAGAAGGTGGAAGTCCTTTCACCGCGGGAGAGGAAGAAGAACTCTTGCGAAATCTGTTGGGCCAGTTGTCGGAAGACCTTGATGTCGAGGAGGAGGAGACGGTCGGATACACGGTCGAGGACTCTGCTGGACCGGCTGTGTCTTCACCCCGGAAGACGACGAGACGGAGGAAAGTATCAAACGCTTCCAACATGACGAAGAAGGGCTCCATTAGAAACGGTGTAGCAACATGTTGTGCCGAAATGCCGACTCGAATCGATGTCCTCCCTCCCCCCTCTTCGACCACCGGAGGACGTGGATCGAGCTCTCCGACTCGGGAAACGGCGCCTCAACTATTTCGATCCCCTCGCGGCCTCAGCGTCCAGAAAAACCAAATACCGGCTTCGACTTCGCTTAAAACGATCTACCACACACCTTCTTCGAGCTTTAACGAGTCGTTGGACTCGCTTGCCAGCGGCGCCGATACCATCACCCCGTCACGGCGACGAGGGGAGCCGTCCTTGATCAGGAGTCCGTTGACTTCGTCTGAGGCTTCAGAGGACAACTTCGGAGATATGGCCAATGGGCTCGAGATGGCTAAAGAGAACGTCAACTCGGCCGACTACGAGAGGGATGTGGCGAGAGGGATCGACCCCTTCATGGCTAGTTCTCCACCCCATCCGCCGTCGCATCTCGTCACGATCGGCAAGCACCTCGGGGGACCTTCGTTGTTCCAGAGGAGCGAAACGATGAGGTTGATCGAGGAGGAACGGAAGAGGAACGAGAGAAAAATGGGTATTATTCCGGGTGGAGAAGTGGGTGGCCCGATGGGAACTGCCAGTATTGGATTGGGAGGGGGTTATAGCTATGGGAAGGATGGGATCAAACTTTTTCGAACGTCGGCCAAAACGGGGGAAGGCGTCGAGGATGTGTGAGTCTGAAGGCGCCCCATGGCGCGAGTCAACTACGCGAAAATTGATACCTTGAGTGTGCTTGACTTTTCAGGTTCAATTACATCGCCAGAAGGGCCACGTGGCAATGGTACAAGGACGACAAGGAGCGCAAGCATCAGCTCGAGAGGGGCGGTCCGGTCGTTCGATTGGGGCCTCAGCCCAAAGGGAGCAAATGGCGAGAGGCGTGTTGTTCTTGAGTTCATCGCCTCTCGAATCGTCGTTGACCACAGTAGCGGTTTCGTGGTTGTGTACCAGTTATTTAAAAAAATGTCAGAATACTGCTGTCGGTCCGGTTCACTCGTTGTGGCTTATCATGGTCTCGACTCTCCCACCTTAAGGGATGCGGAGTGTGCTATGTTTACAACTATAATGTAACGAGACGAGGAAGCCTTATGTTCGTAGTACACTCCCCACCCCTCCCACAGCCATGTCCTCGACCTCGCACCTCTTCCCTCCCCCACCATCCACGTCTCCGAACTTTCTTTCCCATCTCGCCCATTCCTCCCAGGGCTCGGTGCCTCGAACGAATCTTGCTCCAAAGACGACAAAAAGCCAGTATCCTAATCGCACAACGAGAAAGTGTCCGAGGAGCGATTGGAGGTCTGAAATGGAAGTCGCGTCATCGTCCAAGGGATGAACGCCGAGCGTAGAGTCGGGAGGTGTGTGACGGTAAATGGATGAGAAGGATCTGGACCAGTTCATTTGCCTGATCCGGAGCGAGTGGATGTACTTCGTTGTACGTGATGGATTGGCAAGACGATTCGAGAGAGGTTTGAAAACCTCAAGGAACAAGTCGTCGTTATTCGTCGACCACCTTTGTTCGGTTTTCGATCCGAGTTCAAGAGCGAGGTGGATCGAAGGGGACGTGTAAAGGTCCGTCCAGAATTGGTTCGAGACGTAGTTGATGACGACGGTTTCGATGTCGATTTTATCGCCGAGAGCAGGACGCTCCGAGTTGTGAGGAATAGTTGTGATTGGTCTTGACGTGTTGCCGGGGCGAATGACGATCCGCACCTTCCGTTCCTCCGAGGCAGTCATCCCCGCCACCCGTCGTTCCAAGAACGCAACGACTTTGCCTCGACACCTGGTTTCGAACGCTGTCTCTTCCTGCCATTGTACGTTCGCAGGCAAGGCTCCCTGTTGAACGGGGTTAACGAGCCTTGCATTCACCGCCTGCTCAATCGGGCTCTGAACGAACGGCTCCGGTCGGGGGAACACGTCCAGCCGATGCCGATAATGCAACAGCATCGCCTGGTACAGAATCCGTGGCGTCGTCAAAAACAACGTCAAAGGCCACTTGAACAAAGCCGAGAGGATTGACGACGGTGATAAAGGTTCGCCGGGGCCTGAGAGGTCAGCAAAGAACTTTTTCTCGAACAAAGGGGTCAGGAAGACGATCTTGAGGTTGAGGTGGGCATGCGAGGGCAGGCACGAAGATGAGTTTGGAGTGGAAGGGTTGGGTCTGGGGAGAGGGTCCGAGAGGGATACGCGATAGTGGCCCGTGCGGTCGTTGAAGGGCGAAACGTGGAATGCTCGAGGGAACGTCCATTGATAGTCAAAGCTAGGAGGGAAGAAAGGGTTTGCGCGTGGGTAAGTCAGAGGGTTCTAGTCGCCAGCGCATGGCGTGAATGGACTGACCCAGAAGCGACACGTTCATCCTCGTCCACACCGCATCGGAGAATATAGAGGTGCTTTTCGCCAAAAGTGTTGGACACCTCGAGCACGACGACGATGAGCTGCCGTTCCGGTCGAGGCTTTCCTTCCGAGTTGAGCAGCGAATAGACGTAGTGGATCGTGAGCGGGTTGATGTCCTGCATACCCATAAAGGCCGGCATCGTGACCGTGTATATCTTGTCGACCAGATCGACGGGTATCCCTCTTTGCTGGATGTGACGCAGCAGTTTGGTCTTGATCGGCGTGCGATCGTCGACCGCTGACTGGCCCTGCTCGAGCGCGCTCCCTCCCACACTCGGTGGTTCGAGGTACACCTTCGGTCGGATGGCCATACAGCTCCATCGCTTCGAGTCGTACCGGAACCATCTACCCTGATCCAAGGGTCGTTCCGGGTGCTCGAGTTCGTCCAGATCGAGGCCAAGAAAGAGGACGGGATACGAGAAGCGATGGCCGGCGGGGGAGGGGAGGTAGCGAGCATGCGCCGTCCTGGCTCTGTACAAGTGGGCACCTCGACTCTTGGGTTGTGTGTCGGTGTAGAGCACGCTTAGGACGAGCGAAAGGAGGAGCAACAGCGCGGGCAAGACGAGGTCGAGCAACCGGAGCGATGCCGATGAAGATGACGACATGGTCTCGATCGCAGGCTTGAATACAGCTGTAGTGTTTACTGTCAGCGTCACTGGGGCCGAGTCGTTCATTGTTGTCTGTGGCTTTCAGGCCAAGGATGTGAGGATGGGGTCATGCGCTCATCAGTTCTCCGTGGGTTCAGCGAGCGACCACTCGTGTCGAGTAGGAGCGAGCGCGAGACTGAGTAAAGGGTACTGAGCTCTGTCACAGGCTGCAGCGCTAAGCGCTGAGCTGAGCGCCGGACCTGAGGCCTGATGTGCCGATGCCCGGCGGTTCTTGCAGCGAGCACAGCTAGGCACAGCTGTGCACAGCATCGGGATGCAGCACAGAACAAGCTACGCAAGACCGCGGAGAAGTTAAGTAGAACCATGCAGACAAGCATCCAATTCTATCTCACGACAATGTACAGCAACCCATACGAGCGCAGCTGAAGAGCCGGAGATAGTAAGTTCGAAGTTCATCCGCGAGGAGTTCTGCTGCTCCGCTCGAGTACGACGCTGCCTTAAGACTCCAAGTTGAAAGATCGAGGGAATACTTACAAATAACTGTCAGGGCATGATAGCGCGGTGCGCAGGATGCGCTGCAGTGGAAGGTCCACCCCTCAGTTGTGAATGGAATGACGGTACTAGTGAGATTGCAACGGAATTTCGCACGCCGTGCTGCAAAGGTGAGGGCCAAGCGACGTCTTGCTTCCAATCAAGTTGAGGGAAGTAAATATTTACTGCAGGCACTGAAAAATGACTCAGTGCCTCACACTCAACACTTAGATGCGGAATGTTCGACAACCACGGGGGCACCGGCGCCGACTGAGGTCAGTTAGGAGATTCCCCCACGACGGAAGGCCCGTGAGATCGAAATCAATGGGTGCACTTACAATATGCGAGAAAAAGACGGGTCAGAATCGATACGGAGGCTCAAAAGTCCCGATTGTGGAGGTTGTAGCGGGACCATTGGTGATGGGGGGGGGTTGTTCAATTGAAGGTGCCGAACGGGCACACCTCTCTTCTATTTTATGCGACACCAATTGGGCCATCTTGCTAGCACCCGACAGTTTCTGATACACCGTGTAGTAGGTTTACTCAGCCTTCCCATCTTCTATGATCCAGCCCACCTGCTTCTCATGATGTGGGCGCGAAAGCGGATACGCAAGCCGGGACGGCGCGGGGATCATCAGTCCAAACTCACGGCGATCAGGTATGTCCTGCTTGCATTGGCCACAACGCGCTGTCAATAGCCTGGTTGAGCGGGGGCCCCCTCCTGGAATGGGCTCCTTGGGGAGATCGCCGGAATGCTCGTGTCCTGCGAGCGGACAAGATGCAGACTGTTCAGACCCGATCCTGCACTCTTGTTACCTAGCTTATCATATACCACGGAAACATGAATGTCTAATAGCTACTCACCATTCAACGTGCATTTCTTGTACCTCTCGAACCATATATTCGTCTTTTGGGCCGCAGACTCGCAGAAGCAATCGCGCTCGTAGACGCGCTTGGCTGCCTCGATCCCTGCTTTGTCTTTGATAGGCGACTGGAATTGGCCCGAGGTGACGAGGGTCGCGTTGAAGGCCAAGACCTCGCAGACCTGCATGTCAAGCGGATCCGAGCCCCTTGGCTTGTAACACGTATAATTCGAATAGATAGCAGTCAGCGCTCGTGAAGATTGCCTTGTCTTGACAGACGTGGAATTTTTGGGTCAATCAGCACAGGTAACCTCACCAACAACGTGCCTTCGTCCGCCCAGGTGCGGCAGTGCAGATCGAAGAGCCGATCTTCCAAGAGAATCGTGGACAGAGGGAACGACAGTGTGGCTGTCGCCATCGATGTCAAGACCGACGCAACCATAACGAGAGCGAGCACATGCAGATTCAAGCAAATCATCAGAGGTTTTGCGGTGCCGTGGGGGTCTGGCGACGAAGTGACTGAAAGGGTGAGGGGTCGGAACAGGGATGTAGGAAGGCAAGAGGCGACCCGCAGGTAGCTGCAGGCAGTTTCGGGTAGGTCGGGTTAGATCGGGTCTGAATCACCGGCGTCACCGGTGACAGTCAGCATTCAGTCTGGGATCAACGTCCTTTGGTTCAGTGTGTGCGGAAAAGTGGCAGATTCTAGAGCTCTACCGCCGTCCGGACCGACAAGCCGAGGGTGGGTCCACTTTGACTAGTGTCGGATAGCCCCTGAGGCGTGGGCGGCCCCTGAATTGGGGTTCTCGCAGTTCGCGCGGGCTCGGAGCTCACTGCCGGGCATGATTCTCAACTCTTGAACAAGTCGTGGATCGTGAGAAAACCACAGAATATCTAAAATGGTCGCCCAGTCTTCACATCAGTTCAAAACCTTGGGTTTGTGTTGCGTTCGAAACCGGAGGGTTACTGCCGTGCTCGAGCCACCGGTTTCTCAGGCCAGCACGAGCCGGGCACTTGCGCCGATACTTGAATTTCCCTCGCGGCAATCTCCGACATTTCATATTGCCCGAGTGACTCAGGACTCTTGGTCTCGGAATTGGATCTTCAAGAGCCGTTGGATCGTAAGACATTAACTCCTGCCTGCCCGAGTCCGAACGGATGCGGAGTTGCATTGTCGAGGATACTAAGACTGTCTCGCGTCGACACAAGTTTTACAGGCCTTGCCCACAACTGAGACAAGATCTCCTCTCCTTATTTGACAGATTTGTCACAGTATCTTTGGACGGTCGTTCTTTCTTTTCTTTCATTTCTTTGCTTTTGGACAACTCGGACGAATTTGGGTCATCCTGAAACGACCCGAACACGTCGTAGTCGATTGCAGTGTTCTTCAGCGAATTGTTCGCACGTTGGAGAGCAGTCAAAAAAGATGTTAGGGTTTAATTCCTCAAAGGTCGCGAGAATTGCTGCAATCGACTGTCGACGTGTCCAGGTCGTCAGGATGATCCAAATTCGTCCGAGTTGTCCAAAAGCAAAGAAATGAAAGAAAAGAAAGAACGACCGTCCAAAGATACTGTGACAAATCTGTCAAATAAGGAGAGGAGATCTTGTCTCAGTTGTGGGCAAGGCCCGTGGGAGGGGCCCCTCCCTCACAGCCCTGGCCCGAAGCGCCGAATACGCATCGGACGGTACATGAAGCGAAAATTCCTCAAGTGCCAGGCCTTCAAAGTGAACAGTGGTCAAACCTCTTATACCCGTAGACTAAATTGCTCCCGTGGGTCCCAGGCGTACCTTATGCAGTTCCGTGGAACGGAAGCCGGGAGCCCGTCTTGGGACCGGGTGAAGCGAGGCAGAGGGACATGACCGGTCCGATCGAGCTCGAGTGCTAGTAGTATCGCCTGTCGCCTGATCAGGGGGCGGCCGAGTCCGTTCCACGCGCCAAATCCATACAAGGAGTGACTTCTTGGTAGGAACTCGGAATACCCACGTGAGCCACACCTCTCTCATACAGCGGATCTACCGAGCAATGAGCGACACAAGAGGTCGACAGACGATCGGGAACTGTGACTCGATCGATCTGCCGCTTCGAGGCTGACGATGTGGGCCCCCACCCGAGACAACGAGCGCTTCACAGGGTGCGCGCGCGCCTCTCCATTTCCCTCGCAAATCGCCGACCGATTGGCCGAACTTCGGCTCGATGCGCGATACACGCCAGACGCTCGACGAAGGAAAAGAGCGGTACTCGGTGGAGATCTATAAGCAGCGCCACCAGCTCGTAGTAGCCCCGAATACCGGCGAGAAGGTCGATAGCGGAAGGCAAGGCGGAACCGCCTCGTATTGCCAAGTCCGCGCGCGATGAAAGAGTCCCATTGGAACGCCGCTTTGGGAAGCGATCGCCAATTTGACGACGGCGCCTATCCTGCACCGCACCTCAATTCAGTGCTGTTGCGAGACATACAGCATTTTCGGGAGCCTGGTGGTACTTTCGACCCTTTACTGAACTGCAGCCAACTCGCCAGATGGGCGACCTTAGGCTGCGACTAGTAGAGTGCATCGCCGCTTTCGACCACTTTAGGCTGCGCTCGGGAGGCCCATCGCTTCGGGCCGACAGTAAAGAGTTGACTTTGCCTCCCGTCGACAAATCTCATCTTTCTCCCTTCCTTTTACGCCTCCTCATCCGAAGCTAAGCGATACTTACACTTCACCGACCACACATCCCCACCCCGACCCTACACTTTTACGCATTGTTGCCATGCTGTTGTCGTTTTCCCAAATCCTCGCCCTCGGCGCCAGCTTTGGTTCAATCCAAGCCGTCGTCGCTGCGCCGACACCGGGCTCGGTGGACGTCAGCGCGACCGCAAAGTCGTGCAAGTCCGCGCAATACTTCAACAAGCGTAGTAAGTAATTCGGCATGGCCGGACTGATGGTCGCAGAAGCACTGGCTGATCTTCCGCCACGAATCTGTGACTAGCGAAATCGTGCTTGCCTTGCACCTCCAAGTTCACCAACGCATTGACCTGCACCGAGTCTGAAGCCACCAGCTGGTCAGTAGCTTTTGCTAAATTCTTTTCACTCGATCCCGATCCCTGTGATCTGATTTTGTTTCAAAACTTAATTTGCTCTCCTCAATTGATCAACACTCCATCAGCTCTCGCGGCAAGCTCGACGACGGCAAGTGCCAGCTCAGAACCAGCTGCTCCGGTCCTCGCTATGTTTCGCCTCAGGATGGTGAGCGCTTGCTCACTAAATCTCTCGTGAAATATGATCGCAAGACTGAACGTTAGTATGGTTTCTTAAGGTTTCACCTGTATCGCATGCCCCGACAGCAAGGCTAGTCGATGCGACAGCACGGGCAAGTCCTTAGCTTGCAACATCGGCACCCCTGTCAACGGCAAGTGCGCGGCCGTGACGTGCACCGGCGCGACCTACCCCGCTGCCAATGGTGAGTTGTCTGAAAGGCTACGAAAAGGGACTCAATTTCTGCCAATTAATCTTGCCTAATCATCATCTTCGTAATGCTCAGGGAAAACCTGCACGCGCTGCCCCGACAAGAACGCCTTCTCATGCAACAGCACCCAGTCTACGGAGTGCGAATACGGAGTCGTCACCAAGGGCAAGTGCGTTGCTTTCAAGTGCCCCCTCAACACCGCCAACACCGCCGATGGTGAGTTGCCCTCCCTGGTTGAAGTGCCCTAGAGTGCGGTAACTGAGCCGATGTGTTTGCGCTGTTGCTGCCGAAACAGGCACTGCGTGCTGCTCGGACATCTACACGGCATCCTGCGCTCCATCGCTCGCTCCTCTCAAGTGCAAACCCGATGCTGTCCTCAACACCATCGGTAATCACTGCGTGCTGCTTGTGGCTGTTTCGCAATACGGAAGTGAGTCATCCGCAGCAGAATTTTCGGCGGTTTCTTGGACCGCCCCGCGCTCCCTCGAGAATTGACCCTACGCCTCGACTTTTCTCACACGTCTCAGACAACACGAGCAAAACCTCTGGCGTGACCCCTACGGGCGGCTACCCGGTGACCTACATGCAATGGGGCTCGAACCCGGTCACCTCGTACGACTCGTGCGCCTCGTTCGCGGCCCAACAAAGTCCGAGCAACGATCGCGGTCAGACCCTTTTCTTCTGGAACGGTTCGTCATGCTGGGTCCAGTCGAGGTCGTCGTACGTTTCGTCCAAGTTCGCCAAGGGAAGCTACTCGTTGAACATCTTTGGCCATTGCCGCAACACGGCCAAGTCCGCACCGGCGACGGACGCTTACCACCACGGGATCGACTGTGGTGATGTCACGGCCAAGATCTGAGCCGGTCCTGGTCTAGAAATTGGAATCAAACATGCTTTCAAGAATATACATGTACAAGCGCTTCGCGTGATCCTTCCACCGATATATTTATCGAGCTTTGTCGCCTTTTCCGCCGCGCGCCTGTAGCCTACTCGAGCGTCTTATCGATTTCCTGTAGCATTGAAGCGTGTCGATTCTCGAACCGAAAATGTTAAGAGACATATGAATGAAAAAGGAAAGAGCATGGCCGTAGCCGGTCGAAAATTTCACCGAGAGACTCGCTTATCGGCTTGAGCGGCGCGGCAGCCTCGTCTCGGCCGTCGTCGTGTTCCGGTCGGCGACCGTGTTTGCTTCTCCTCATCTCCCCTTACCTCGCGTATACCGCGTGCTAACCTTCCCTCGCCCCACGGTAGACCTGAATCTCTTTACAACGTGTCGACCGAGCTCAGTCTACCCCGGTGATCGGCCCGGTTTGCACCTCGATCCACGCGGTTGAGTCACCCTCGATCAGCGCACTATTGGCCGCATCCGACGGGCCAGGACGTTCACAACGACATGGCGGATCCCACCCGAGCGGCTCATCTGGTCGAGGAGGATGCGCTGGCCTCGCGATCGTTGACGTATTCGATTGAGGATGTGGCACAGAAGAGGCATGAATTGGAGAGTGACTCTGGATCGGCTGCACCACGCTACGATTCGATCAAACGCTCTCGCGGCGCCAAGCCACATCGTGCCAAGCGCGACGACGACGACGACGACGAGGACGAAGAGGACGACGATCGCGCGTTGGAGGATGAGATGGCATGGCAGAACGAGCAACGGCGGCTTTCGCGTGGCGCACACGAGGGTGGTCCCTCTCCATCGACTTCGACACCGACGCGAGGGACAGGCAGCCACTTCGATGGCGGCGCTCCTCGCCGGGCACAACCCCTCAGCGCAGCCGAGGCTTCGAGGAGGAGAGTAGAGTGGTGGAGAAGGGCAGCGGTCAATGCCGTGTTCATTGCGGCGTGGTCAGTACATGCGCCCCCTGACCACTTCGATGTCGAGCTGACGCTCACCGAGAGGTCTATAACTCTCCCGCTCAGGTACTCGTTTTCGTCCGCCATCTCAGTCTACAGTACGTCTTTCGCTGAGCGATCTAGAGAAACGGAATTAGAATGCTGATATCAACCCTTCTCAGACAAGTGGATGTTTTCCAAAGAGCACTACAACTTGTGCGTTCCTCGTCGTATGCAAGGCGTCTAGCCTCCTTCCGGCCCCTTCGGAGCTGACGCGATTTCGTCCCACCAATCGCAGCCCATATCCACTATTCGTCACATCCTTCCACATGCTCGTGCAGTGGTCACTTTCGGCCATAACACTGAGCATGGCCACTCGACTGCGATCCAAAAATCGACCGGGGCTCAAGGACTTTGCGTGAGTCGGTCCAGGCGCGGCGCCCGAGGTCACGTGCGCTACATGTCATTTCGGTCGGTCGGAGCTCACATAGTCTCCGAGGGGCGCTTGCCATCCAGTACCAAGGTCGTACCGTGTGGAGTTGCCTCGGGCTTGGACATTGGCTTGTCGAACCTGTCGCTGCGCACCATCACCCTTTCCTTCTACAGTACGTCACCCTCCCCGAGTCTAAGGCCTTTCTCCCGACTGTCGCTGACACGTTCTCAACCTCGGCCCACAGCCATGTGCAAATCCTCGAGCTTGGCTTTTGTACTGCTCTTTGCCTTCATCTTCAGGCTCGAAAAACCGTCGTGGCGACTTGCCGGCATTATCACCATCATCTCGGGTGGGGTGGTGCTCATGGTGTCGACCGAGACCCGCTTCGACCCCGCAGGAATGGTCGAGGTCCTCACCGCCTCGGCATTGGGCGGGCTAAGGTGGTCGCTCGTTCAGATCCTCCTCGACAAGGAATCGCTGGGCATGTCGAACCCGATCGCGACGTTGTATTGGCTCGCACCCATCATGGGGTTCGTGCTGGCGACGTGCTCCATGATTTTCGACGGGTGGAGGGACGTGTTTGGGAACGAGACCTTTTTCGGCTCGTTTGGCCTCACGATTAACACGCTCTTTGCGATGCTGTTGCCGGGGTTTTTGGCGTTCGCGATGAATGTCGCCGAGTTCGGGTGAGATCGAACGACTTTTGGTTCGATCAAAGCTGATGAGGTGCTAACCCCCTACATTGTTGCCAGATTGATCCAGCGCACTTCGGTCGTCACCCTCTCCGTGGCCGGCATCTTCAAAGAGGTAGCCATGATCTTCCTGTCCATGTTCATATTCCACGACCAGTTAACGCCCATCAACGTTTCGGGTTTGGTCGTCACCCTGTTCGGTAAGTTTCGGCACGGACGCCAATGAATTGTTAGCCTTCGTTCGCAGCTGAGAAAACATCACTCCTCGTTGCTCAGGTATCGCCTTGTACAACTACTTCAAGTATAAACAATTCACCGACGACCCGTCGTCCGCGAAAGGGCATGGGCATGGGCACGGCGCGCGCTCGAGCCCACATTTGGGAGACCACGATCTGAGCTCGGCCGATTTATCGCGCCTCAATCGGGCGGAGGACGAGGACGTCATGCTGTTGACCGAGAGGGAGAGATCAGCTTCGCGGGCATTAGGGGTTGTGAGTTACCCACATTCGACGATGCATCGTTGTGTTTCAGGAAGAGCTGCTGATGATCTTCGCTCTCATGAAAGCAGACCAACGCCTCGGCCGTTCACCTCGATAACCTACCTCACGAACTGACGCGCGGCTCCCACCACACCCTCGGGTCGAACCCTTCCTCCGCCTCTTCGTCCCGATCTTCTCTGTCGATTCCAACTGGGGACGCGGTTCATCTGCGTCGAGCGTCGCACGCTTCCAAAGCGCATGAAATGGAGGAACATGTGATCCCGCATCTCGAGGAACGCGTCAATGAAGGGGAGGTTTTGCTGGATTTGGAGCAGAAGGCGAGGGAGTTGGAACGGACGTTAGAAAGAGGAATACCCGAGAGAGAAACGGAAGTATATGGAGCGGCTCATAAAGGCTCGGTCGGGGGAGGGGATGAAGGCTGGGATTTATTGATAGAGGATCAGCCGGGGGAGGCGAAGCGGTAGGAAGGTGGGCATCGGGCGCCTTGACGTGAGCAAATTCTATCATTGGGCCACCATCCACACTTGCCAGCATTGAGCGAGTCGCATATATGTTTTCTGCAAATCATGTTTGTTGAGTCCATGCACTGCAACATTGCCACTGGGTCGGGCGAGCGAGCAGCCGTCGCGCTGAATTTGTTCCACTTTCCAAGGGATGGCCAAGCGGAGGACAAGGGGAGCCAAGGGGAGACCCACTTTGGAACGCTTCGAAGGGACGCCCCACCACGAGGTTCCTCTTTCCCTCTCCTCTCTCACCTCTACCCACTGACTCTTCCGTCACGCAGCCGGTGCCACCTCTCGCCCGCCCGCAACCGCCGTCATCGGCTCCCGTGCCTTTACCCCTGACGTCGCAAGATGAGAATGAGAATGAGAATTTGAACCGGACACGATCCCGCGGAGCGCCGCTGAGCGTCCGCCTGGAGATGCTGTTGGCCGAGGACTGAGCACGGGTTCGATGTTGTAGGCCTTTTCTTCGTGCATTTATTGCATAACCAACCCAGTGTTTTGTTCAGCAGCCCAAACCATCTTCGGAGAACCCTTGTTGCGCAGAAAGTGGCTGTCAGCGTGCCGATGCCACACATAACTTCGTCCCGCCGGCGGAGCTAGGCTCGTCCACTTCTCAACAGTCGCAAATATTCATTCCGTTCCATTACATTAATTACAACATGCTACCCTCCGTTATGTTATGCAGTGCCAGTCCTCTTGAACCGATAATGCAACACCAAATCACCACCGTTCTTCCAATGGAACGTCCTCGCACTCGCGATTGTCGACCATCCAGGGAGGACGACGTCCCCCACGAGGATCTCGAGTTCTTTCTCCGGGTCGTAAACGGCGGCCGATTCGGAAATGGGCTCGGGGGCGTCCGCGGTGGGGGATGCGGGCGTCAGAGTAGTGGTAGTCTTTGTGGTCGGGTTTGAAGGATCGTTCGAACTGGATATACTGGTCCGCCCTCCGATCGAGCCGAGGTTCAGTTTGTCCGCGACGAAGCCGACCACTTTACGCAGGCGAAGGGTTCGGTTCGCTGTAAGCCGTGCGTTTCTGTGGGAACAAAGAACATTATCAGAGGTCTAGCGCGTGGTTGTAGTATGGTCTCTATTCTATTCTCACGAGTTGGGCAGTTCTGGAAGGCCGGATTTGCCGTTCTCGTCTGTCCACGGTTGGATCAGGAACGACTGCGCACGACCCAAGAAACGCTGTCAGCTCCAAATCCCTGCCAATGCAAAATCACCCACTCCACTCACCAACTTGACGGGTTCCTTTATAATGACCCTGTTACCCAGGAGGAAGTCCAGCAACCATAGCGGCGCCTTCTGCTCCAACACGCCCAGGTCTTCTCGACCCGTTCCGACCAGTCCACGATAAATGACGGACGAAGCGGAAGAGTTGAACCCTCCTTCACTAATGATGATGGCCGTATCGGACGGATAGGTCAAAGTTGGGGCATCTTCGGGTTCGCAAGGAGTCAAGGGACGGGAGAAAACGGTTTGCAGCACTTGATGCTGGTGTTGCTCAGCCGCGGAACGAGTCTGCACGGCAGAGGGAGAGGGGGGTCGGGGCACGATCAGTAGTGCGATCAAAGGGCTATCGAGCTTCTCTATCCGAACTTACATCGACCATTTCCGGTTCGAAAGGCACCGAAGTTGCCGCAGGAGCCTCCGTCGACTCTACATTTGCCTTCTTCGACGCCTTGCCCAGATTCCTCAACCTCCCCATCAGGCTTCCTCCAGGAGTCGGTAGAGGCCCAGGCGACGAGGAAACGACGGGACTGGCTGTTGTCGGATCGTTCGGAGAAGTAGGGAGGGAGAAGTAGTCATTCTCACCTCGACCGTTCGCAGCGGGGGTTTTGGCCAGCCCGGGAGTGACGCTGTTGCGCGCGAAGTCGCCGGCATCAAAGACGTGCGGTGTAGGTGATTGGGGGATGGTCTCGAAATCGTGCGAGCGAATTGCGATAGGGGAGGAAGTGAACGAAGGAGGTGCATGCGCCGGAATGACGACGGGGTTTAGCGCCGGCGTCGCGAGCGCGATCGTCATTCCGGGTGTCTTTAGCCTCGTCGGAGCCGGGGTCATCGCCGTCGCCAATCCCGAGAGCGAGATGAAATTCGGCACCCCATTCGCCCGCCTCGAATGCGGGACGGGTGTACGCCCCCCTGCTCGCAGTTCGAGCTCGGCTTCGATGAAGCCGTCAAAGAGGTTGCGCAAGACCCATTTGCCCAAGATGATGCGATGCTCGGGACCGGGATCCCGGTCCGCCAAGATGTGCATCGCTTCGTCGGCGTAGACTTCGCCATCAAAGACCCTCGCTTCTTCGAGATGAACGACGAGGGATCCCGTTCGGGCATCGCACTTGCACCACGTCGCGACCGCACCTTCACCTTCAATGCGTTCCCGCACCGAGTCCAACAGGTCCGCAGAAGAGACGGCCTCGGAGACGGGACTGCTCGATCCACTCATGCTGGAGACTGCATCAGAGGGGCGTCGACGCAGCTGCTGCACTTCCTGGGGTTCAAACACGCCTAGGCACTCGCACCGAATAATGTCCCACAGCGCGACTTCGTCCTCGGTATCGATCGTAAGCGCGTGTCGACGATCGTTGAGCAGTTCGCACCTCGTCAAGCCTTGGCCACCTTCGATGACGCCGTCCGGACTCGACCGCAAAGGTGTGGCCTCGCTGCAGTCTTCTCGATCCATGTATTCCCGACGTGCCAGGTTGTTCTCACGCGTGACCTCGGACAAGCTACGCGGGATGTGGTGCATAGAAGGCGAAGTCGAGGCCGCGATACGCGATCCGAAGCTCTGACTGGGGCCCGAAGTGACGGAGTAGATCGTCGCCGCATCGGGATCCCGTGCGCGATGCAGGAAAGCGGACGAAAAGTACGACGCCTCCGGGGACCTCAAGGGTACGAGCGAGTCGTAGTGGATGTCAAAGAGGCGCTGGGAGCTTGAACCCGTGTTGTTCCCACTCAGACTGGGGCGGCGAGCACTACTGGCCGATGGGACCACTCGAGCTCGGAGGGATGAGGGACGATGCGCCACGAGCTGGCTCCCACTCGCTCCCGTCGGAGACGTTGGGGACGACACAGTCCGCGTGAGGCCCAAGGTCAGGCTCTCGGCAAAGGAAACGACGGCCGATCGCTCGCGACCATCAAGCGAATTCTCCGGTCGCAGCGGGGTCATGGGTCGATAATTCGAGTCGACCTCTTCGAGCGGTGCCGACAAGGACACGACCGAGGCCATTCCTTCGCGTCGAGTCGTGATGGCACCAGCGCGGCGCAGGCGTGGCGGGCAATCGCGCCAGCGCTTGACGGTACTGCTGCTTCCCGCGGTCCACACGTACGCATCGTCCTGCGCCACGATTTGCGAGATGCCCTGACTTCCCGGTCTCGGATCGTCCTCGCAATAATCGCGAGCCAGCAACACGCATTCGCCTTCGCCTGGCTCACCCGTCCCTTGCAGGTCGATCTTGCACAGGTTGCCGACTCGGTCTCCACTGTAGAAAATCTCGAGCGACGCGTGCTGCGAGAAGAGCGACCAGACGGACTCCGAGTGGTGCGAGAAGGTGTGCAGGCACTTTTGGGCCGCGAGGGACCAGAGCTTGACGGTCGCATCGGAGGACGCCGACAGAAGCTACCAGGATCACGTGAACGTTAGCATCGACGCGGACCATCCGAAGTGCTCCAGCTATGGACATACCCATTTGCCCTCCTCCGCCAGCAACACGGCTCGCACGTTGTCCGTATGCCCACCCAATCGAGCAACCTGGGACCTCGATCGAGGATCCCAGACGCGCACAACGCGCTCCGGCGTCCCCGCCGCCAGCAGTGATCCCGAGGGCGTCGAAGATAGCGAGTAGATCGATGCCGGAGGGGTGAGGTCGATGATGGGCTTCTCGCGACCTTCTCCGAGATCCCATAGGTTGATCTTGCGATCAAATCCGCCACTGGCCACCCATCCGGCATCGCGCGCCGAGGTGAGACATCGCACATAGTCCGTATGCTTGCCAATCTGTTGTGGAGTGACTTGCGCCTGTCGACTGGATGCATGCGGGTTCCACGCCAGAACGAGCGAGTCGGACGAGGCCGAAACCACTGTGAAGATGAGCAGTCGTCAGCTCAGTTAAACGTTCACTCCTTGGTATGGACGTACGAGTCTGATTCGAGTTGCAAAGCACAATGTCGTTGACCCACTGCGGGTTGCACGTAAGAGGGGGGGACAAATCAGCTTTGCTCGGGCTATTTTCGTCTCGCGTGATCCGGGCACCTACATCAGTATGGGACTGAATGCACTGGCGAAAGCGTGAAAGTCTCGGACTATTGTTCAATCTCTCGTCATCAATCTCCCACCGCTCCTCGATCGGCAAGGTCTCGTTTACACCATTCTCGGCGGGGGCTTCGGCTCCTCTCGCCGTCGAGGCCGAGGCATGGGACCCTCGACGGATCGAGTCGCTCCTCGCTCTATTCTGCGCCTCTTGAACAGAGACGGATCGGTTCGAACGATCGAGCTCGTCCAATTCTAGGATCCCGTTCGTCTCGAATTCGGTCGGATCACGCCGTCGTTCGGCCTCGCGCTCGTCATCGTCATCCGAACCGCTGCCGAGTTCGTCGTCGTCGTCATCCTCGAGATCGACGGTTGGTTGCCCGTAGCGTTTCCTTCGCTTCTTGACGGGGAGGTCGAGTTCCCACGAACAGAGTAGGCCGTCACGGGCCCCGGTGTAGAGGATCCCTGCCGGTTCGTCCGAGCCGTTGGAGCGCGAAACGACGGTCGAGAGATCCAACGCAAGGGCCTGTACGGCCAATCGATGCCGGGGATGCGGCGACGAACGAAGCGAACGGCTCGTCGAAGGCGCACCACCGTCGCGTAGTCCCGTTGGTGCGCGAGTGTATAGGGGTGCGGTGTGGCCTCTTCGGTCGACGTCGACGGGCGGAAGCGACAACAGCGGCGGAGACGAGGTCGGGGCGGGGATGATGTACGTCACACGACGCGGCAACGGAGCCGTAGCCGTCGCGGCCGAGCTCTGCGCCAGGGCCGGTGAGGCGAACATGGTGGGTCACGCACACAGTGTGCACTCCAAGGAGGGCGAACAAGGTGGTCGCACCGATCACTTGCGCTCGGCGTCGCGGGATCGTCTGGCGGCGTTGGCGGCGACGGCTGCGACCTCGAGCTCAGCGGCCGGGTCGTCACACGAGTTGCTGGGTCCCGCAGGCAACCACTACTCGGCAGCCTAGTGATGCGTAGTCCGAGTGTCGTGGTGAGCCGCAAGCCGCGTTTGCTGCTGGGGAAGGCGAGCTGTACGGTGCCAACCTTGTCGAGTGGGTTTGCTGTGATCGTGGTGGGGCAGCCCTGCTGAGCCGGCGCAAGGCGTCGGCAAAATAACACCCCACTGCAAACCCGGCCCGGCGGCGGTGACACGAGGTATGTAATCGGTGTCTGAATTTTTGCCAGAGAACGGAAAGGAACACGCCTCCTTTGCTATTCTATGCTTCGGCAGAGATCAATATGCCAGATAATGACATTGTGAACAGTCAAAATCTCGGCCGGCCGGCGGGTGCGATAATAATAATGTTCCCCGTGCGTCCCCGACCGTGCGGCGCCAAGCCCCAGATTCCCGACCGTGAGCGCTTGTTGCAGCTTTCTAGACGGCCGAAGCGCTTCGAATGTCAAGCTGCGAAACTCCCCCTTCCCCTTCCCCTCATCTCCCGACCCACCGCGCCACATCAAGCTCTTCAGCTCAAAACAATGCTTGTTCCTTCTAACCCTACCAAGACGGCCCCGACTCGGAAGCCGAAAGAGTCGGATGTGCGCAACATGCTTCATGCGATCTACCAAGTCAGTGCCGTCGTCCCAAGACCGTTTTGGTCCGCGTTGATCAATCTTATCGGATCCCTTTGGGGGACCTTCCTCGGGGAACGGAAGTGGTTCGCCCCTAATGTACTGACTTGACAACCATATCTACAACTTTAATGCGGTTCTTCGTTCTGGCCTCGAATCCACCTTGACGCCCGGTCCCACGTTCGCTCCGACCCGCGCAAAGGCCGAGCTCGGACTTCAGGAAGGAGGGGTGCCGATCGGAGCTGCACTCGTTCGTGAATCGGATGGAGTGGTCATCGGTGTCGGTCGAAACCGACGTGTGCAACAAGGGAGTGCGATCAGGCATGGAGAGGTGCGTCACTTCTCATATCCTATCTCCAGCTTCGCCGGATCTCTCAACATCCTCGACGTTCGATCTTCCCCACCCCTGACATCATCGCTTTTTCCACTTTGGTCCATCTCGGACTCACCAGACGGACTGCCTCGAGAACATCGGTCGACTAAGCGCCCAAGCCTACCGAGATGCGACCATCTACTCCACCCTTTCCCCCTGTCCCATGTGCAGTGGTGCCATCATCCTTTACGGGATCAAAAAAGTCGTTTTGGGCGAGAACGAGACCTTCCTCGGTGGGGAATCGATCCTTAGGGATCATGGGGTCGAAGTCGTCAATTTGGATTCGGAGAAGTGTAAGGAGTTGATGAGGGAATTCATCAGACAGAAGCCTGAGGTTTGGAATGAGGTGAGTGATGCAGGTCGGCACTTGTGGACGGCGGGAAAGAGGAGACGGCAGTGGCTCGAATGTGGGGGTCGTCTTCTACGTTGGTGAGCGATGGAGCTGACACGGTTTGAGGACGCTCGTCGCAGGATATCGGCGAAATGTAAAGCTTGCCTCCGTGGTCCTACTGTCAATCATATACCTAAAAACAATCCCTTTGGGACCCCCACTTCCGCTACTGGCAAGACGGCGCTGAGGAGAACTTGAGCAACTGCAGACTTCCTTCTTTTCGTACCCGGCCGGACCTGAAGATACGGGGGAGGTGTTACATTTACATTGGCATGTGTTACTCACCCTTTGAGGTACTCGGGACGAGCTTGGGTCGAGTTCGAAATCTTGGTGACGGATCCCAGGGGACAGGGTGGAGAAAGGACTCTTTGCATCATCTCGGGGACCGAACGTTGCGCGAAGTCAACTAACCGAAACGTACCACACGAGAGAGATTCAAATTGGTGCACGGGAAGAAGGAGCCTTCTACGTAGAGCTTTGACATGAACAGCCCCCATTTTGTTATAGTCAGGAAGCAGTGGTGAGACTTGACGAGGTGTTTATTAAAGGTGAGACAAAGAAGGCACTTTGAGCGGCTCCGAAGGAGCCTCGCTTTCGCGCAGGGAAAAGGTGAGACAAGGCGGCCGGCACAAACTAGTTCGGTTCCCAAGGAACGCTGACGCTGTCGTGGGGTTTTCGTGGTTGTTTGTGGTGATGCTGGCCGAACTTTTCGAATACGGAGGTGAAAGATTTTAAAAATTGGAAGCTAATACAAGGGGACAAGTGACCGACGAGGACCGGAAGCGGCGGCAAGGTACAGCCGACATTCCCTCTTGAGAGACATCGACCGACGACCGGATCCCGCGGTGCTTCCGCCCGCGCCCGGCGCCCGACAGAGCCGCCGGACCTACCAAACGTGTGTTAAGGGGGATTTTGTTTTGTGTTGACCCTCGGGGGTTTAGCTTTGGACCACGATTGCTTGCAAGTCAAGTCGGCCGTCGTTCGACTTACTGAAGTTATCGGTTTCACTTCCCTTCCATCCGCACCCAGCCATCGTATCCATAACAACATTAACCATCAACCGTCAAGGTCTAGTGATCTCGTAAGTGATTCCATACGAGCTGAGCGGAGCCGATGCCGACGGTATCCGAGTGTCGCACACTCTCGACAATCTAAAACGCATGCACCCACCCTGCTCGCGTGACGCCCGACCGGCGCCACCCCCCACAGGCCGCTCAGACCACCTGACACCGAGGCTCGCCCGGATTCGAATTTCGCACGCTGACTTTGTCTCTCTGTTGATCAACTGTTGGCTTTATAGACTGCACAAAGACTCACCGCCTCAAATACCGACTCCATCGATTGGAAAGAGGTGCAACATCGTCACATCGTCCGTGCGAAGCGTGGACAACTTGAACTTGCTCGGTCCAGCAGTCAGCAACTCCCACGCGGACTCTTAACTCGAATCGGACTACTTTGAGCGGTGCCCCCCCCCCCCCCCCCCCCCGGCCGAATTTTGAACCTCACGGAGCAGAGAAGAACTCCGAGTCCGACATAGGAATTCATCGACAAAAGAAGAAGAATACGATCGAAATCATGGATTCAGTCCAACATGCTTCTACATCCGCCTCGTCGTCGTCGTCGTCGGCGAGCTCCGCTTCTCGAACGATGATTTCCATCATTCCGAACCCCTGGTCTTCGATTCCCTTTTCCCCGTCCACACTCCCGCTCACGACCCCCATCACCCATCGCCACAGCTACCCCTCCTGGACGACCTACACACCCACCCCATTCCACCACCGCGACCCCTTAACAACCACAACCACAACCACTCACCCATTCCCTCGGACCCCCCCATCCCCCTCCACCCCCTTACAGACCCACCGTCACCTCTCCTTCCATTCCTTCACCACCACCCCCTTCGACCCTCCTCTCCCTCCTCTCCCTCCTCTCCCTCCTCTCAATGTCACTACCACGCGACGTCTAAGTTCTTCACAATGGGCCCAACTTTCGTCGCAGTTCGAAAGGATCGATAGTTTAGCCTCGAGGAGAGAGAGAGTAGTGGAGGAGGAGGAGCAGTTGAGGATCGAAGGGGTTTCTGAATTGAAGGAAGGGGTTGTGGATTTAGAGGAGGGGATCACGCCTGCGATTTTAGGGGAAGAAGGATGGTTATTATCGTTCCCTTTCCCTCCAAAGAGGGAGTTGACACCTACCCCATTCGAAGTTATGCAAGATATCAAAAAGGAATGGCAACCTCTTACACCACCAACATCACCACCTCGACCAAGAACGAAGATACAAATCGTCGGGATCCTTCCTCAACTAACTTTCGACCCTGAGGAGGAGGAGGAGGAGGATCGATCTACGCACGGTCGAACTAAACTGCGTAAACTCGATCATGGTCAAGGACGTTGGTCATCTTTGGTCCAGGAGGGGAAAATCTCGTCCCCAGAAGAGTCCGCTATTTTGGAAGGCGACCGTAAAAGGTTTAGCGAGTTGTTGGTTGCTCTGGAGGGGTGAAGGCGAAATGAATATTCATATATACGATGATTGAGAGTTTCGCTGTTGTTGTTGTTGTATAATGCATACCCCACCTTATCCCGTTGATCGGGGTCAGGAACGAACACAATAGAATCAGAAGAATGTGAGAGAGGGAGGGGTGTTTTTTGACATTGCTTTTTTGGGTCGTCTCGTCCGACCCGTAAGGGTCGGGGAGAAAAAAATAATGGTACAAAAGATGAGAGCACAGAGATGATTGGAAAAGAAGTTGAATGAGTTTTTTTTTGCAATTCCTTCTTCGTGCAAATCGGCTTGAAGCTTCGTTCGTTCTTACTGCGAAGGAACTTGCAATAGCACGTTGCCACCACCGGGAAGGTACGTAACGTTTCGACCCTATCTCCCACGCGCCCAACGAACCAAAGTTAGCCCTCAAACACTCCACCAACAACTTTAACCCCAAATAATATTCGACCTACATTCGACAAGGTGTGGGCAATATCCTTGCTCGCTTCGATACGACGGAATTGGACCAACCCTTCTCCGGCTTTGGACAAGGCTTTGGAGATGATGGTCGCGGCTTCGGCTTCGCCTTCGGCACGGACGACGGCGGCTTGACGTTCTTGTTCGGACTAGAGAGAGAGAAAGGGAGATAAAGGGTGTTAGGTGGGGTTGGAGAGGGCATTCTTTCGGAGATGGTTGGGGGTAAGCTTACGCGCTCAACGATGAACTTTGCCCTTTCGGCCTCTGGGGTTGTAAGGATGGGCGCAGACTGATGAGGGGAATTCTTTGCTGAAATGATAAAGTGAAGGAAGCTTTTCTCACCCTGTTGTGCGACCTGCTTCTGCTCGACGGCCTGAGTGAACTCTTTACCAAACGTCATGTGGGTCTGATCGGATGGGAACAAAGGAAGGAAAAGCGAATCAGGTTCTTGACGCCACAAACCCTTGACCAAACCAACGAGATGGGGAGAACTAACGATGGAGACATCTTCGAGCACGATATTGAACTCTCCGGCCCTCTTGAGAAGGTCCTCCCTGATCCTCGAACTAACGACCTCACGCTGGGTGATCAATTCGGCCGCGTCGAATTGGGCGACGGTAGCTTTGAGCACCTCGTTCCCGATCGAGGGGAGTACTCGTTCGTCATAGTCGAGACCGAGCGAACGGTAGATGGTCGCGAGGTGTCGGGTGTCGGGACGGGACATGACGCGTAAGGTGAGGGATACCATTTGCATATCCTTGGAGCCGGTCGTGGTGGAGATGTTCTGAAGGGGGGGCGTGGATGATGGGGAGGTCGTCAGTGGGTCAAGTTGAGCGGAGGCGGAGGCGGAGGCGGAGGGAGGTGACGAGGCTTGGTTTGAAAAGGCTTACTCTAGGCTTGATTCGGACATCGTACAGGATGGGTTTCTGAGTGGGGAAGAAGAGTGAGGTTAGAGATAGACACTCTTGGCAGTGAGGTGAGGTGGGACTGACCTGCAACCAAGGCACGAGCAAATGCGTGCCTTCATCCGAGGGCTGTACAAGAGGACCATGATGGTCTGAGCATATACCCAAATAGAAAAGCCCAGTACGGCGAGAACATACCTTGTCCCGGACACCGGAGAAGCGATCAAAAATGATGGCGCGATGACCGCCGGGCACTGTTCGGGGTCGCAGCCGACGAGCAAGGAAGTGAGCGACCGTCACCGTCCAGGGAACGTATAGCAAAGAATGACTGACCATCGTAGATACTGCTCTGCACGATGCCCAATCCGACGATGCCGGGTACGAGCAGCTTGCTAAGCGAGTTGATCAGGGCAGCCGACATGATGGAGGAGGATGGGATCTGGTGATCTGGTGATCGGCGGGTGGGAGCAGAAAAGGGTCAGGAGGTGAGAGAGGCAGGCGGGTGGGTGCGAGTGTCGAAGCGGGGTGAGAAAGAGAACAGGGGCGGGGGTGCTTACCTTCCAGTGGAGCGCAGGAAATGCAAGCCAGAACAAGAAGAGCGCAAGCAGGCCCGAGCACGCTAATACGAGCTGGCAATTGCGGCCAGTAAGAGCAGCTAAGAGCTGGTAAGAGCTGGTAAAAAGCACCAATTGGGGTCACGCGCGGGCTTGTGCTTCGGCCTTCATCTCGGCTGCACGTCCCGACTCTGTCTATCTGGCACTCAGCTACAATTCACCACTCCTCCGCTCCTCGACATGCAGCAAGGTGGTGATTACCCCTCCCACAGCGATCCCGAACGCGCTCACGACTCTTCCTCGTCGCATCGACCACCACCACCACCACCACCACCAGAACGCCGACGATCGCGCTCTCGCTCCCCACAACGTCGTGCGTCCCCCCAATACGAAGCCTATCAACAACGACAGCAGCAGCAGCAGCAGCATCCACAGGACAGACCGCGCTACGACGATCGACGCTACGACGCGCCACCTCATCAAGCACGAACAGGAACAGCGGACGAACGACGGGCGACACCCGAGCGAGAACTGGGCTATGGTCAGCCGCACAGTAATGGCTACCACAACAACGGCGGTAGGAATAATAGTAATGCCCAATGGGACAACTCCCACCATGGTGCTCAACGTTCGACGAGGGCACCGCAACAGGGCGGTGGCGATTGGTTCGAGTCGTACGTTCCCTTTACGTTCCCTTTACGTTCCCTGCTGTGGCACTCCTCTGGCCGTGCAGCATGACTGACTGACCGACTGAATGTGCTGCGACTCTCCCCCAAAAGTCGTCGACACCAACGGGATGAATCCGATCTGACCATCTGGCCGGAATCACCCAAGGCACCACAACGGCAAGTCCCCCGGGGGAATCAACGGCAAGCTCAAAACGGCTTCTTTATTAAATCCTCACGCCCTTGTGATCCACACAGCTCCCCCTCTCCTTCGAACGGCAACCGCAAATCCAACAAACACTCTTCCTCCTCCAAGCGCCACAAATCCTCTCGCCATCGATCGCCTTCCTTCTCCTCCTCCACCTCCTGCGACTCCTCGGACGATGACCGTCATCGACGACGACGTTCCTCCTCGTCGAGAAAGCATAAATCCTCTTTTTCCAACAAAAATAAACATCACACTTCTTCTACTCATCGCCATTCCTCGTCTTCGCATCGATCTTCCCATGCTCATTCGAGAAGTAAAAGGGAAGGCTCCTCCCGCCTATCCGAAATCGACGAACGGCGCGAACATCTCGACGACCGACCTCGACCTTCAACAAGTCGATCCGAAGCGGTCGCCAAGGTTACACACCATCCCAAGGAGGAGGAGGAGGAGGAGGATGACGAGGATGGTTGGGTCGAAAAACCGGCCGAGGTGGATTTGGATGATGATCCGGAGGAAGTCGGACCTTTGCCTTTGATGATGCCTGGTCAGAAGGGGGCGAGGAACGCGTGAGTCGATGGGCCTCGACCCAACCCTCATTCGAAAGGAATCTTTTTGACTTTTGTACTAAAGACGCGCATCGTTCGTTTTCACTCCTCCATAACAGTTACGGTGGTGCACTTCGACCAGGTGAAGGAACGGCTATGGCTCAATTCGTTCAAGACGGTGCCCGTATCCCCCGTCGAGGAGAAATCGGGTTGGAATCCGAACAGATTGAAAAATTCGAACAGGCGGGTTATGTGATGAGTGGTAGTCGACATAGGAGGATGAATGCGGTCAGGGTCAGGAAGGAGAATCAGGTCATTTCCGCCGAGGAGAAGAGAGGGATCTTGCAGTTGCAGGCGCAGGAGAAGGCCAAGAGGGAGAATCAGGTGAGTCTGGTGGAGGCTGGTCCTTTGTTTCGATGATGGGGTGAGCTGACGTTTGGTGTTGTGCGCCAGATCGTGTCGAGCTTCCGAGAGTTGGTCGATACCAAGCTCGCTGGACAAAGAGGCTAAGAATGGGGGCACTGGTCGATTGATTCGTCGCTTTCAAAGGGGGACAATAATACCTTTGTACACATTACGTTTGAAATTCCCCACTGTAAAAAGTCCCGCCGTTGGGAAATTCTACCTCTGAGCCGGTCCACATTCGTTCTATGAGACCTCAACGAACAAATTCTTCCCAAAGAGCCCTTCGACGTCATCACTAACCAGGCCGCCCAAACGCCTCAGCAGCTTGGGGGAAATCCCCTCATCAAGAATGACATGCTGGGTGTTGGAAGACGTAGGTGTTCTTAACGCCGTTCGATGGAGTGTATACGCTGGGACAAGGGCGCCTAGTTTGGTGCGAGGGGGTAGCAGCCGTCAGTTCTCGAGCGTTTGGAAGGACGCTCGAAGCTGATCTTCAACCTACCTTCTCCTCCAGAAGGAGTATCGATCGCGATAATCGGAGCTTGGTTCCTCGTCGTTGCCCAACGAAGAATCGTCAAATCCTGTGCGGGGATCTCGGCGATTTCATCTTGCTCATCCGCGATCGCGTCAAGGACGAGATCAAAGTCGTTCGGCAAATCTGAGGGCGATAACCAGATTCAGCTGACTGAACGATGGCATCTCATCCGAACGGTATCTCTTCTGCCCGTAACTGACCGGCCACATTCCTCCCCAGTCTACCACCCGCCGCTGAAAAGCCTCTTAAAGCCGCCTCGGCCACCCCTTCCATACTCGCCAAATACGCCACGACTCGATAACCCCTATTGACCAACATCGTCCCTGCCCTCAAAGCCAAGGTCGACTTTTTGATCGCTTTGGAACCGCAGAGAATGCATAAGGATGTTGGAGCGGAAGGGTCGTGTGAATCGGGTTGGAAGGATAGTATAAGTTGACCTAGGGCCCGAGAGCCGGCTTCGGTTCGCTGGAGGGATGTGGGGCCGGTTTCGATCTGAATGAACAGAACATGAAACCAAAGCGAGTTTTAAGTGAATACGGATAGCCCGGACGAGTCGAATTTTTGGAAGAATACTCACTTCCGCGATCGAAACCACTTCGCGGTACTGCCCCATCGTCAAACAAGGTGCGATCACTCCCCTCTTCGTACGTAAGACGCCCCCCTCCTTCATCATGTTCGTCTTTTCGACTTGAGTCCTTCCCGGATCCAACCGGGCCAAGGATTGCGCCAATTCCTGCGTCTGGTGTTCGAGTTCGGCGACGGAGAGTACGTTCTCGTTGGGTAGGAGTTTGGTTTGCTTGTTGTGCGAGACGAGGCGTAGGGCTGGGTCGGTGCGGTCTTGGGACTGAAAGGTCATCGAAGTACGCACAATCAGTTCTGCAGGACCCAAGTTCGAATATAAAGTGTCCCCAAGTGATGGTAACCGACTTTGATCGCGGCGAACTCGCGCTGCTTGTCGAATTGATTGAGCCCCGCTCCGAAATCAAAGTCTTCCGAGATATTATTGGACTGGGCGTATCCGAACCAGAAAAAAAAGCCCACATCAATTGCCGCGGATTGAACGAACACGACCTTTGGGACTGACTGGCTGTGGTTTAGTCGCGTGTTGTGCGGTGGATGTACTCCGTTTCGACTCTCCCCCTTCGTGAGAGGGGGTCGTACTCTGGGCCGCTCGTCTCGACACCTTGTCTTTAGCGCCTCCTCCCACAGACGAGACCCTCTCTTCCTCCCCCTCCTTCAAACTCACCAACCCCTCTTCCTCACCTCGACTCTTCCTCCCCCTTCCCCCTACCCCTACCACCACACCTTCTCCCTGCGCCGCCTGTTTAGCCAAACTCAGCAATTCCAAATTCAAGACTTGGGCCCTCGGTAAATCGTAATGAGCTCCCGAAGTGCTCTCGATCGTGATCGTACCTCTAACCGCATCGACGGTTCCTACGAGACCGGTAATGATTTTACCGTTACGTAGGTTACAACGTACGGGAAGACCTGGGATAGATATTATATATGAGAGTATGAGAGGAGGGAAGAGAGGGAGCGGAGGCGGAGCGGAAGGGAAGGAGGGAAGGGCGGCGTCGTGAGTGGGAAGTTGAGGTGCGAAAGGGTTTGGGGAAAAGGAGAGGTGGGTTGTGTTTTGGGAGTTAACTCACCTACGAATGAACTGGCCATGGGTGGGTGGGGTGGGGGTGCAAAGGTCTGGATGTGAGGCTTGGGGCTTGAGGCTTTGAGGAAGGAGGGTAAGAACGAACGAGAACGAGCAGGCGGAGAACGGGCCAAGTGGGGCCGCTGAGGACCTTTGAGGACCCCCCGAAAGCCGGCAGCCTCGACTCGCGTCGATCCAAAGTGGCAAATCTTCCTGGCTAATTCAATCACCACGCCGAGGCCCTTTCAACTTTACCAGCGGAACCAGACTTTGAAACAGCATGGGTTCCGCTCGTTGAAGAAGCAGGTGAAAACGAGGACAACTTGGGACGGGGTGTTTTCAATTTGATGCAGGCACTCTGGCGAAACCAGACTTCGGCGCCATTTTCCAATCTCCATTCCGCCATAAGCTCAACTAAGCCCTCCCTCTGGGAGGGGCTTACGAGTTATCGGCGCGCTTGGCCCAGTTGCCCTCCGAAATTTCAGGGCCATTTTGGGGTGGTTCTCTGTAACTTGGCAAGTAGGCGCATTCATGCAAAAGCGAGGGGTACTATTTTTCTTTATGCTGTAAAAATGACATACCTCAAGTGGTGAGAGCTTTCATAAGCTGTGGGTGGAGCTGCAGCGATCCGAAGTCTGCGATTTCGGTCGATCGGGCCTCAGATGGTCCGAGCGCATCGTGTAATTGGCGCTCTCATCATCGGCGAGCCTGCTCCGTTCGGGTTGATCCCTTTCCGTACGCTTCGCTGTTCTCCTCTTTTGACGATGATCCGTCGGCCACGTCAAGCGCGACAATATCTAAAACCAAAAATGACCCGAAGAAGCAGACGCCGTACCTCATCAACTCGCCAGAACAACCGCCGCGAGGCGGATCTATTCGCTGAGTTTCGTAGCCGCGATCTCTCGCTATGTCAATACCTGTCGTGGTATTTCAGCCCATCCACACGATTTGAAGGCGTTCAAACACACCGACCAAAGCTGTTCAACAGCAACTGGTTCAGCCTCAAGCGTGTACTTGATCTCATTCTACGACTTGCACGCGAGGATGGCGCAGAGTCAAGCAGCCGAATGACTCACTGGATCGCCGAGCAGGTGGGCAACACTTCGTACTTCTCGGATTGATTCTCCGGATTCAATAAAGCTACTAAATACTTGCCTTATCCGCGTGCAGGCCGACTCAATCATCATTAAATGCATTTCAGGAGACTTGACACGCAGCAAACAGGAAGGAAGATCAACACATGTGCACTTCACTCAAACAGGAGGTCAACCGGCACATACGATCAGAATGAAGGAGATCGTGTGATTGGGGTCGTCCAACTGCCTGTACAGCTCGCCGTCTCTCCAGGTCTCCTCAGATACCACAACCGCTTCCTTTCCCTTTCGATTGAGATTGGCAGCCTGAAAGAAGCATCTGACTGCGGAGATCAGCACGGATGTCGGTCCAGCAAGCCCAGTCGGCAGAAAAACTCACCTGATGATTGCTCAGTGCATTCAGTGGTGACGGTCCGGCGTCCATAAATGAGATACATTGCTTCGAAAATAACACTTTTGCCTGAACCTGTTGGCGCTGTGACGAACACAGCGTCATATCGATCCCGGTTCGCAAATTGATCGAGTTCGAAAAGTGCAGCAATGGCCTCGATCTGCACAGGCCGGGGGGTAGAGTCCTCGTCAAGACTTTCGCCCAGAATAACTTTGATCTTCTTGCGTAATTCGCTGGAATCTCGTCGGTCCTCCTGAGTCAAACGTGGCCTCCAGTGACCGAGAACGGTTGTCGGTTTGGTTGAATGATTCGGTGCTGGGGTCGTAGGACTGGCCCTTGAAGCTGATCGCAAGGGAGACGCCCTGAACTCAAATGATGGATGTCGACGGGGCGGTCCCCTAACCGGCCTCGGTGTTTGTACCGACATGGCTCATGAGGGGAGGTGCGATGGTTGGGTGGAGGAGAGAGAGGATGCGTGAGGCGCGGCCGGGCTTAAGTAACCTGGATCTATGCAGCCTTCGTTTTTTTTTGTATCAAGCCTGATTAGATTTCACATATTCGGTTATCTACGCAAAATCAATGTTTCTTGAAAAGGGGGGTTGGACTTATGTAAAGTCATAGCCACTAGATCCATGCAGCCCCCACATTCCTGAAACCTTCGACGCGGACTGGACTACGACTGGTCCGTGCGCCGACCTGCGTCTCGTTCGGAATCAGTTGATTCAAGCTGTTGTAGCGAGATGATCAAGCGTTCTTAGACTTCAAGCTTCGGTGAAGCCTCATCAATAATAATGAAGTAAAGGCGTATCCCTCCAGTTTTCAGATAGCACCAATATATGCCATGCTACAGCAAGGGGGCACTTTTCAGGGCCAAAATTTCGGAGGGCAACTGGGCCAAGCGCGCCGATAACTCACAAGCCCCTCCCTTTGGGAGGGGCGTCGAGCTTAATTCCGCCAGTGTTTAGAAGAGCTCGCCGGCACTACACATTTTTGCCATGCTGAGGGGTGAGGTTGCGGTGAGGGGGTTCAGGGAGTTTGCTGAGGTTGTAGAAAGTGAAACTTATGGCTGAAAAAGCTGTTCATAACTGTGTTGGTTTCCAGTGTTGTAAGAAATGAACATCTGAGCGTCAGCCGTGCTCCCTGATCGGCTCGAGTCCGAAACGAGTCATCTCCCGAGTAAGCCCAAACCCTTGCCAAAAGAGTCTTGTGAATTCGATCAATGCAAAGAAGAAGGAAGGAAACAAAAAAAAAAGAACAGAAAAGCACACAGACGTAAAAAAAAAGCGTAAAAACCCCGTGGTGGGGAAGAACGAAAGTGAAAATGCTAGGTGAGGCCGAAAACGGAAAGGCGGGGTAAATGGGAGGAAATAAAAGTACGATTTACAAACGAGGAAAGAGAGGGGATAGAGGGATGTAGATTGCTGTGTGTTGATGCCGGGAAAGAAGGGTGTGTGGGGGGGGGGGGGGGGGGAGGTCGAAAGGGTGGTCGGGCGAGTGGGTGAGCGAACGGTGAGTTATGATCCGTGAACTGTAGACGGGGTATTAGAGTGTATAGAGTCGACATGCGACAGAAAAGGTGTCGAGTTTGGTCGTTCGGTCGGGGGTTGGGATTCAATGTTGGCGAGACGTGCATAGATGGGTCGTTCCTGTACGCTCCGGACGACCTTTGGTATGCCCCCCATTTTATCGGGGGTGCCATCGCGCAATCGTCCCTCATTCCTCATTTATTGAATCATACAACACCCCCCACCGCCTCCTGAAGCAGCGGCGGCGTACGGATCCGAACCCTTCTCGACCGGCCCCCAGACTGAAGGCACGAGGTAGTCGCGCGTCGTCTTGCAATACCGGATCAGGCTGGGCGGGGGGTGGAACGACACGAAGCGGTCGGATTAGTAAGTTGGGTTATGGGAGCAAAGTGTGTACCCCAAGTCCTTGGTTTATACACGAGCCCTTGGTTGTTGTGGGGTAGGCAGCGTCGTCGTGGAAGGTCGGGCGGGCCGCTCTCACGTACGTCGGATATAATCGCATTATGAGCCGACCGAGGCCACAAAGGGGGGCTGAGCGGCCGTAACTGGGGTCGAGGCGCTCTAAGAAGCGAGTGCGCCGACGGGCCCCCGATCGAATTCCATAAGCGTCCGCCATTACGAAACCGAAAACTTACCTCGCGCTCGCCTCGGAAACTCTAACCCGTCGTCGTTCCAAATCCTCTCGTAACCGTTGGTTGTGTTCGGTCAGACGGCGTAGTTTCAGTTCACTGGTACGGTAGGGAGGGGGGTGGGGAAGGGAACGGGCGGTGTTAGTGTTAGCGACGTCGGGTGGTGTGCGCACGCGCGCGCGTGGCTTGGGAACGCTTCGAGGAGTCTGGGTGGCTGAAGGGGGGGGGAACGTACGACATAGAGGGTTTCTTGTTCGAATTGGAGTTGTTGGGATTCATGATGTGATCGGTGAATGCAAGCCAGGATCAAGAGGAGGGAGCGAGGTAGGGATTGCGGGATCGTCGAGACAGCCAGCCAGCCGGCTCCAGTTGAAGGGAGGGGGAGGCGTAAGGTGGTGGTGGTGGTGGTGGAGGGGGGACGACACACTGCGCGCTGAGGCCGAGGACTACCACGCCGCTGAGTCGGGTCGAAACCTGTTGGTCGGGGAGGTGTGTAGAGGCGTAGACTGCTCCGAGCAAGGTGCTGGTTTGTTTCTGTTGGCTTGCGTGTTTTGAGCGAGTGGAGTGGGAAGCAGCCACTAGCCAGAGCCGAACGTAACACCACGACAAGGTGCACCGCGCCCGCGTGGGTTCATTAGTAGAGCGCCTTAATTCCACCGCTAATGCCCACTAATGGAAGCGCACACACGGGCTATCGTCGTACTCGCACGGACCTCCATTCTGGCTGTCTCCACCCCGAGCTCGAGTCAGTGTGTATGTAGCATGTAGATATCCATTATCATGTATACAAACGGTGGAAAGAAGGGAGATAAACAAACGGCTCACAACCAGAGCGGGAGGGAAGGCTTTGCTTGGGAAAATGGAGAGCATATTACAGAAAGGGGCTAGCGACGAAAGCAAAAGGGCGAGAAAGAAAAAAAACCATTAAACAGGGTGAAAGCAGGTTCAAGTAAAAAAGGACCGTCTTCTTGGATATCTTTTCAGAACGATGTTCGAATGAGGCAAGCGACGGTGGCACCATCTCCGGAATCGATCACCCCTCCAATAGATCCAACACCGTACGCGCCAACACCCGAATTTCACTCTCCCCACCATCCTGACCTTCCTCATCGTCCTCTGAAGCATCCGTTCCGGCCCTGCCACCCTCGTGCAAAGACGATTCGGACGACAAGGTCGATAGACGCGTGGCGAGAGGGATGAGGTCTGTCGAGGCGCGAATTTGTGATTCGAGCGTCATGTCTGGTTTCACCCACCAAACTTCATCAGCATCCTTCGTCTGGCCCGTCTGGTGGAGAAGTGGAGGGGCTACTCACCACCCGATTCAAGTAATTGCACCAATGTCCAAATAGCGATATGTTGGAACGTCGTGTCCTGACTCTCGAGGAAACGCACGAGGTACCCATGCAACCCACCCTCGGGTTCGTTCCACACCGCGCTAAAGGCCGAATAGTCGTCCGCTGCGAGAGGTGCAATCACAAAAGGGCCAGGTCAGGAATGGAGTGGTTCGAAGCTTCTAATAAGCTTCCACACACTCACTTTTGGAAGAAAGGTTACCGAGAGCGGCGGCGCTGTTGCCTTGAACTTCGACGCTCGGCGAGGCGGTCAAAGGGATCAAGACTTCGCAAATGCCCATGTCCAACAACTCGCTCTTGATGTCCTCTGTACGGATGATATATAGCACAACATACCAAATTAGCACATCACCCCCAGCCGAAAGGCGACCACCTTGGCTTCTTCCGCCGCGTCGAACGTACCACTCAGACCCAACACGGCCGCACAAGCCGTCATCTCACTCTGCACCGCCACCGGTACATGCAACACCAATTCCTTGATCCTCTCCGCCGCGCCCGCTTCAACGATGGCCCTCTTATTACTTTCGCTACTGGCAGCCAAGTTGCGCAAGGTGCTGATGGCGTGGCATTGGATCTCTTCGTTTTCGTCGTACGCGAGGAGATCGATGAGCGGGGAGAGGAAGCCGGATTCGATGATGGGCGCTTCGTTGAGCGGGTGGATCGAAACGTTCCGCACGCAAGCGGCGGCAGAGAGGATGAGGGGGAGGAAGGAGGAACGGAGTAGACGGAGGAGGGCGGGCAGACCGCCGTTCTTGACGATTTCAAGTTGGTATTTGTCTGCGAAACGAAGACAGCGAAAAGAACGAGTGAGGAGTCCGTTGGCGGTCCAACTCGGTCACAACTGAAAGCTCGCGAACCCACCATCGGACGCGAGATTCCGCAGAGCCAAAGCGGCCTGGCATTGCACCTTGAGACTCGGCGAGTCCATGAGGCTGATCAGGCTCGTTACGAGTTTAGGTTCGGACTGGGCCAGCTTTTTGCGGTTCGCGGCTGTGATGTAAAATACGATCAGCTCACCGTAACTCCCTCAATCCCACTCGGCGATCGGACTGACCATCAACGGCAATGTTGCTGAGGGCGGTGGTGCAATAATACTCGACGTCGGTGTCGGGGCTCGATAACAAGTTGACGAGCACGGGGATCGCGCCCGCATTGACGAGCTGCAATCGGTTCTCATCTGTTCAAAGCCAGGTCTGGAGAGATCAGCCTCGACGAAGATGGCGCCGATCAGGCCCGTTCGGCGACGCACCCGAGTGAGTCATGTTGAGCAAGGCACCCGTCGCGTTACGTTGTACGCGCATGTCCTTTGAGCGAGCCAAGCGGGTTAGAGGGACGAGCGCGCCCGAGTTGGCGATTTTGTTTTTGTTTTCATCTGTGCCGACATCATGCAGAGCGGTGAGCGGGCTGTGAATTGAGATCAAGAGCGGAAAAAAGGAGGAGACGCACCGTGGGTGGCGAGGTTGGTGATGCACCCGACGGCGTTGCACTGCACCTCTACGCTGGGGGAGAGCATCTGACGAATCAAAGGTTCCAGTCCGCCCAGTCTGACGATGGTGACCTTGTTTTCGGCTGCGATGTGATCGGATAGGAACTCGTCAGCGACGTGGTTCGGGGAGAGCGCACGACCGAGGTTGAAAGACCGACCGTTGACACCGAGGTTACCAAGGGCGGCACTGGCGGCACGCTGTACTTCGATATCGTGGGACTGCAAAAGGAAGAGGATCGGTTCCAACGTCTCGCGCGACACCTCTCGCACGTCCTTTTGGATTGGGTTGTCCGGAAATATTCGTAAGAAAGGAATTCGCGTCTGAGCATGGAGACCGACGATACGGGAGTGCGCGATCCAAGGGGCGTACCTTTTCTGTGATCTCGGCAAAGGCGAGCGCGGCGCTCCGCTGCAGATCAACATTTTCACTGTAGCTCAAGGTCGAGAGCGCACGCAGGGGTTCTCCGGCGAAGAAGTTGGTATCGGATCGGTCTGGCGGTGGGAGGAGGGAGCCGGGGACGAGCAGGTGTGGGTGCGCGCAAGATTGCCATGAGTAGATAGCAGAAATGGCTCAATGTCAGTGGCCCAGTGGGGGGGTGGTGATCGGCAAGGTGATCGCGGTGTGCTCACTCTCGAGATACTGCAGCAGATCGGCGACGGCCTCGCGCTCGTTCTCCAACAGCAAAGGTTCGTACGCGGCGTTGGACTTGCCGCCTGGTGGGGGGGTTGATCGGGGGTGGTGAGTGGACGGTGAATTACGGTTCGTCGATCGTGGATGACGAGAGATGAGGGATCGGCGCGGCGTATTGCGTATACGCACGGATCCGATTGCGATCAGGCGCGATGGCGACGGCGAGGCGGCGAGGCGATAGCGTGCGCGATGATCGATCGTGGGCGGGTAGTGTAGGGGAGACATATGCAAGAGGCAAGATGAGGAAGAGCAGGATGTCAGATTGCAAGCGATGAGACGGACCGGCGGACGCTTGGGTGGGCGCCAGGAGGCACGAGCAACGAGTAGAGTATCCAGCCAGCGAGAGGACCTACCACCACCGCAACAACTGGCACAGACACCCATCGTCGATCGAGCACACGCTCAGTCGGGGACAAGGGAGAAGGTAGTCGGTGGGAGGGACGGGGAGGGACGGGGAGGGCGGAGGAGTAGGGGTGGGCGTTAAGGGGCACGTGCAACTTGGGGTATCCGCACAACGACGGCGACCCCGACCAGAGCTGACAGGCAGCTGGGAATTGAGATTAGCTTTGGGCGCTAATGGCATGGTAGCTTGAAGCGCTAATGGCATGGTAGCTTGGAGCGCTAAGGGGAATTGTCGACAGGCGCGCGCCGCACGAGGCAGCCGCTTGAACGCGCTTGAGGTCGTCATCGCGAGCGCCTCATCGTCATTCCATTCCCGCCCGTGTGCCATCCGGCTGTTGCTCCTCCGACCCCACTGTTTTTGGGTTCCCGCTTGGTCTGCCAGCTCCGGCACTCACAGTCTGTTCAGTCCAGATTGGTTTCTGTGCACGCACTGCTGCGCCTGTCTGGGCACACGACTCGTCTTTGCGCCTCGACGCGGTCATCTTCTCGGCCCCGACCCGACTTGACCGACCACCTGATCGAGCTCGTGCGATTCCAGCAGCCAGGTCCCGACGAGACGATGCGCCCCAAGACCGCCGCTTCGGCCCACAACTCGGACCCGCGCACTGCTCCCGATCAAGCCCCTCCATCCGGGAACCCACCCGGTTCAGCTGTAGTCTCGGGGGCAGCTTGGACGAGCTCGCTGAGAACGATGCTCAACCCGTCCACGCCCGCCGCGATCCTCACCGACCTCGCACCCCAAATATTATTCCACTCCACGCCCTTCCTAGGTCCTCGATCAAGCTTGTACGACTCCTCAGCCTCGACCTCCTCCTCTTCCTCCTCCTCGGCGTTGCGCTCGACTTCCCGTATTCGCTCCACACTGCTCGGTTTGGGATGGTCCTCCTCGACCCCCGCTTTCGCTCCTCACGCGAGTACGACGCTCTACATTCGTGAAAAAGTCGACGATCTCTTGAGGCTCGATCTACCCGCCAGTCCATTCGATCTATCCGCTTCGGACGCTTTCTCCACCGCGAATTCGACCCCCTCCAACTCGAAACGAACTATTAACGCCGCGCAGTCGTCCCAAGACCTCGCCGTCCCTCTGTTCCGAGGCTTCCAAGCGACCGCGCCTGTTGCCCGATCCGCACGCCAAGAACGAAGACGACGACGAGCGGGCTTGGGGGAGATTGCGTTGGGTTTGGAGAATATCAAATTGGGACTCAAGGATAGGGGTCAACAAGCGCGAGGGATCCTGAGTGATGAAGCGGCTTCGGCTTCGGCTTCGACTTTGGCCGCCGCTCAAGCTGATCAGGTCCAACTATTGCGCAAGAGGAGGAACGCGAGGAGGAGTGAGGTCTTGCAGCTAAAAGGGAGGAGCTCCAGTGCTCGCTACGATCCTGCTGCGGTGGGAGAAGCGCAGGTACAGGAGAATGCGCCGGTGATGACTGCGGACGAACTCGAAGCCGATTCGCGCGCCGTCGAAGAGGATATCGGCAACGTCGCCGTACGCAGGGTGAGTGCTACACAGCACGGGCGCATATCACATCAGTCAGGGGAAATGGCCCTGATCCTCGCGTCTGAAACACCCACAGTCACTCTTGAATGCGCAAATTCTCGAGATTGACCAAAAGATGGCCGCGCTCGATTCGATCAGGGAGGAACTCAAGCGCAGTTTGCTCTTTTTGAGGGAGGAGGAACTCGAGTTGCAGGATGAGTGTACGTTGACCAGAGGGAAAGCGGGCGATGCATACTGCGTACTGATTGCCACATCAGAGCACCCACAGTCGATGGTCTCCGCGAGCGGATGAACAACCAGACCAAGACCGCCACCACGACGACGACCTCGCGACGAAGGAAAGGGCCGGCGTTCCTGCCGGGTGAACATGATGACCTACCGAGTGGAGTCGCTTTTATGGTGAGTTGCCCGGCGAGAGTAAAGCCGGTGCATGGACGATCACTGACGTCGGTGAGGCGTCTGGCAGACCTTGAGCGGACACCTGGGGCCCGTCTCGGCGCTCGACTTTTCCGAGCCGTACGGCGTCGCCGTCAGCGCGAGTCAGGACGAGACCGTACGCTTGTGGGATTTGAGCACCGGTGACGAAATGGGACAATTGCGTGGTCACCAAGGTAAGAGACCGGGGTTTGTTGTGCCGCGTGCGTAGCCCAGCTGGAGTGGATCCCATTTCTGAATTGATTTTACCCTCCTACAGGCGTCGTCAAAGCCCTCCAGGTCGAAGCATCCGTCTGCATCACCGGCGGTTCGGATGGCCAAGTACGCATCTGGAACGTTGACGAGGTGGAGGACCTCCTCACCTCTCCCAACGGACTGGGCGAGAACGAAGACGACGGAGGCGTACCATCCTTCGAGAAAGTTTTCCTCGGTCGGGCGAATGGGTACGTGGGGGGAAGGGGAGCTTTGGGTACGTTGAGTGAGAGTGTGAATGGGGAGGAGGGTGGGGAGACGAGGGAGGAACAACATTCGGGGGCGTGTGTCAAGGTGTTGGATGGGCATACCAAAGCGGTGACGAGTTTGTACTTTGATGGACCTTGTCTCGTGAGTCGTCCGGGAGCTATTCAGTCTCTGCGGGGAGTAGGTGCATTTGACCGAGACGTGTCCCCATGAGCACAGGTCACCGGTTCGTCAGACAGCACTTTACGCCAATGGGACATCCACACCGGCCAAAACGTCATGACCATGGACGTACTATGGGCTATTTCCAACCCTTCCCCCCTCGACAACCTCGACCCTTCAGAACCCTACTCGACCCCTGCCTCCTCCCCTCGTAAATCCCTCGCTGCTCTCCGAAGGCATTCAAGTACCTCCGGGACAGCGTTATCATTCTCGGGCTATCCTTCCAGTCCGGCCACGACGAATTACGCGGATGGCAGTTTCGAACCTTACGAGGACTTTGTGGGGGGAGTGCAGTTTTGGGGTTATGCGTTGGCGAGCGGGACCGCGGATGGGTGTGTGAGGATGTGGGATATGCGCACGGGGCAATCGCATCGCACGCTAGTGGGACATACGGGACCCGTTACGTGCGTTCAGTTTGATGAACACCATCTCGTCAGTGGGAGTCTGGACAAGACTGTCAGGGTAAGCTTGGCGTCGACTTTTGAGAGGAGCATGAAAGCTAGGAACCAGGCCTAATCCTGATTGAGACGTTCTTTCGTTCAGATCTGGGACATCCGCACGGGCTCCATCTCGGACACGATTCGCTACGATTACCCCATCACGTCGTTGCAGTTCGACAGTCGCAAGATCGTCGCTGCTGCAGGAGAGAATGGCATTCGGGTGAGTTCCCGAAGCGCCTGGTGGATATCGAAAGTACTCCGCAAAGACTGATCATCTCGACTTGGTGTCGATTCGACAGGTCTTCAACCGGACAACGTTGCAACATACGGCCTTGACGTTGAATGGACATACGAGACCGGCGGAGAGGTTGAGGTTCATGGATAGTTATCTCATGTCTGGAGGGAGGGATCACACGGTCAAAGTGTGGAAGATGTAGAAAGCAAGCCCTCGATAACCACACCTTCTTCCGGCGTTGTAATGTATCATGGTAGAGATGATACTTTACTGAAATCAAAAAAAAGAGTACAACAGGTGCAAAACTAACCCAACCCCCTCCCTGTTTTTACCCCTACTCCTCCACCTTCCTCTTTAACCCGTTCCCCCCCGTCGGCGCAGGCTGTTTGATGAAGAAGCTATCCAACTTTTTCATCCCCTTCGTAGAAGCCTTTTTCAACTGTTCGACGCCCATTGAACCTTTACTGGCCAATTTTTTGGCTTTCGCGACCGCCGCGGCCGTACCTGCGCCGCTACCGATTCCACCGCCGGAGGTGGACGCTCGTCCGGGGTGATAGGTCGCGGAGAGGACGGAGGACGATTGTAGGGAGGTGAGGTGGGTGTCGAGCGTGGGACAACTGCGTTTGAGAGGTGGGGAGGGTTTTATTATCAGACTTCAGGGTTTGGGACGTGTGGGAGAACATACGGATATGCTTTGCTCAATAACGTCGACGTGGCCAGGGGTAAGTAATTACCGACCAAGCTACAGGCGACGCGTTGGCGGGCCTCTGAAAGACACCATAGACGGGGTACGATCAGCTCCAAACTTTGAAATCTCGGAACGAGGAACAAATTCGCTGTTCCCGACTGACCTTTTTGAATCTCCTTACTGAACCCCGGATCCGAATTGTAACCTTCCCTAACGAGCGAATGAAGCAAAGTAGGGAACTGCTGAGGCGCCACTTGAATCTCGCTGCCTTCCTTCCCAGCCTTGGGCTGTTCATTCTCGTTCGATGCTGCCTCTTCCTCCGCTTTAGGCACTGCGTCTTTGGTGGGGACTTTTTCGAACATCCCTCCCTCCGTATCGATGAGTCCATCGATTTTGCGTTTCAATTCTTGAAGGACCAAATCGGGGCAAAGGCGAAAGAGTTGAAGCTCGGCGTGTTCTGAGCAAAATTTATCAACCAACGCCTTCTTCAGTTTCTCCTTGCGGCGAAAAACGCCCTCGTTCGGGGGAAAGAAATCCGCCTCCAAAACAAAACAAAAAAAAACAAAAAACAAAACGAAAAACGTACCTCGCTTCTCACACACCGCCTTCAACCTCGCCTCTACACACCCCAGTCGACTTAGAACGCCGACATCCTCCGCTAGGGTTGAAGCAAGTTTTTCATCGTCCGTTGGCGTTCCTTGCGAAGGATCGAGAGTTGAGAGTTGGAGAAGAACGGTTTCCCAGAGGTCTTGGTAGGGCATGAAGTTGGGAGAGATGAGGGAAAGGTAGGAGATGGTGAGGAATAGGGGGTCGAAGGGGGTGAGGAGGAGGAGGGAGCCGTCTGTGGGGATTCGAACCAGTTTCAAGTTAGCGAACTTGACAGACGAGGGAATAAGACGTAGGCACGTACCCTTCACAACTTCCTGATCTACGAACCACGTCCTCGTCGTGCCTGCTTGGTCTACTCGTTGGACTTCGAACAGGGCACCTTGACCGGACGGGTCCACGAGGAAGAGCGAAGAACGACCTGCGCGGGGGCGATGAAACGAGTGGTTGAGCTAGGTAGCTCTCGTGCTCCGTATCCTCGAGCTTGAAACGTACCCGTTCGAGGATGCGGTAAGCTCAGAAACCGATGATGGCGCACGCCTTCCTCGCCCGAGGCTACACCTGTCCCAAGCACGAATCGGCCGGAGATGAAAGCGTCAGTTGCAGTCGATGATAGCAACTCAACATGAGAGACCACATACCTTCAGGAAGAACCAGTACGTGTTTTTTGGCATTCATGAGCCTCGTCATTATCTGTATCCAAGTGAAGAGTGGTTTGGAATCGAAGCGCGCGTCGCGTCGCGTTCCGATCTGTTCGTCGCGCGAGGTCGCACGGAGCTAGACGGAGTTCAAGCAAGTCCGCAGAGAGCGTAGGCCCATCTCTTCAGTCCAAGGCGCAACTTTACTATTTTGAAACTGTACATTGCACTACTCGAAGTTTTTTTTTGTTGATTTTGTTGTTGTTTTTCTGGCGAAGAGAGAGGATATAACCCACCCCGGAACAAGCATCGAGCAAAGAGAACCATAACCGGAGAAGGAGAGGGGACCCAATGGACAAAAGAAGCGCTGCTGACCGGAATCAACGACTGTGGGGGGGAATTTCCAGGGGAAAAAAAAAAAAGAGCTGAATCGATGATGTAGAAGAAAAAGGAATCAAAAAGAGAAGCGAGTAGGATTTGAGTTTGGGTTTCTTCACATGAAGAAGAGCGCCTGCTTGTGGTTGACGTGGACTTTGCCGAGACGGCTGCGGTAGTCGGTCAAGAGCTTGTCGCGTTGACGGTCGGCCGACGCACCCGAGTGGGAAGACATTTGCGACGTCGCATCATCGTTCTCGGACGCGAGGTAGAGCGCCGCACGCGTGCACAGGCGATCGGCGTAGTAGGCCGGCGTCGTGACCGAGACGGACCTCGAAGCACGCGCGTACGTGAAGGTCAAGTTGAACGTCATCTGCTGCCACGCGTCGGGCGAGATGTTGGCCTCGTCGAGGAGCACGTTGTAGTGCGCCGAACGACTCGTACCGAGCAAACTCGCGTGCGATTGAATGTAAAAGTCGTGCTCGAACGGCGAGGTGACGTCTGCAGCGGGTGGGGAAGAGGCAAGAGAGGTCAGTTGGTGCAAGAGATGAAGATGATCTACAGGGTCAGGCACTTGCCCGTATCGATGCAAGTACCGGCCTTGACGTTGCCCGTCCTGTCACCATCGGCGTCATGCTGGGGGAAGATGCTGAGATGGTGACGCTTGCCGCAGACGGCGAACGAGAGCGTCGGCTTGTACTTGGGGTCGATCTTGCGGCACGCCGAACGGATCTGCGCGACCTCGGAAGACAAGACTTGGGCGAACTGGCCCTCACTGACACCGTCGCGGTAAAGGATGAGGCGGGCCGGGGGGACCTTGTTGGTCGCGTGGAACTGGCGGAGCAAGTCCATCATCATGCCCTCGAGGTCTGGTGGGTAGAAACGGCACGTCACCTGGTCAGCATCGCGGTTCGATGGATCGAGCACGCGACCAGAACCGGTAACTCACCCGTGATGAGCTCGACGCGAGAATTTTGCACGTGGATGCGCGAGCCGTAGAGCGTAAAGTCCTTGTTCATCGTCGCGACGACGGCCGCGATCGAAGGTGCGAACGAGCCCGGCCCCGGGTGCGTGACGTCGGCACCGATGATCATCGTCGGGATGTTGGGCGGGCACCCCGGGCCGAGGTTCACGGTCGCGTTGACACCGCTGAGCTTGCAGTTGACTTTGAGCGCGACGTTGGCGTAGTATTGCGGGTTCCCGCGCTTGGCCTTGGGGACGCTGAGGCACTGGGTCGCGACGCCGACGTCGAGGTCACCAAAGCGCTTGATCGCGCCGTACTCATCGCACGGCTTGCGCGCGAGGTAGATCAGCAGCAACTGGGGTGGACCACCGAGGCCGAGGCCCTTGACCGTCTCGCGGAAGTAGGTGCCGATGTTGGCCGGCGACATTGGCGGCGCGTAGTTGATCGCCGGGCGCGGGTTGCGCACCTGGATGCCCACGTTCTGCAGGCCCTGCGCAAAGTCCGCGACGCTCTTTTGCACCTCGCCACGACCAAAGAAGCGCTCCTGGTCAAACACAAACACGGCCCAGCGCTCGATCGGGGCGCAGGGGCGGTTAAACTGTTGGCCACGCAAGTCCCACACGCCGTCCCGGGGGTTGACGGCCTTTTTCATCATCACCGTCGGGTTCGGCAAGAGGCGCGCCTGGACCTGCATCGGCTCGGCCGAGAACTCCATCCCCCACTGCTGGAGCGGCGACGCCCCGCTCGAGGGCATGATGCGCTGAATCCCCTGGCGCAGCAACGGCACGCGCTCGCGGGGACCGATCGTGGTCAGCTTGAGCGACTCGGCGGTCTGGTTCGGGTCGAGCTTGCGGCTGTACTTTTGGCCGGCGAGCACGGACACGAGCTCGATCGGGTACAGCGCGACGTTCGAGACCTTGACGCACGGCCACTCGGGGTGCTGCAGGCGGATTCCGTAGTGGGCCTTGAAGTACTCGGCGACGCTCGTCGTCTTGCCGTCGTCGGTCTGGAACTTGCTGTCCTGTGCGCTCTGGCGCGACAGTTCGCGGATCTTGCGGTGCATCGGCTTGCCCCCGCCGACGCGGAGCGAAATGCGCAGCCCACGGATGAAGCGGCCCGATTCGATGGCGAACGCGCCGGGCAAGCGGTTGCTGGCCAGCTTGTCGGGGCCAAAGCTGCGGTCCTTGGCGCGTCCGCTGCACGGGGTGGCGGGGGTACAAGCAGCGGGTCAGCACGGCTTGGCCCACGAAGTGGTGGCAGTTGGCAAGGTGCTCACAATTCGATGAGGAGTTGGGGCAAGTCGCCTTCGGAGTAAAAGGGTTGCGAAGCCAAATCGAGCAGGATCTGTGCGCGACCAGAATTCCGGTTAGGTCACAGGTCCGATCTGGGGAAGCATGACCCCACGAGGGAAGCTCACAAAGTTGCTCGCCGGTCCACAGCGCAACGACGAGTAGTAGCCGCGCCACATCGTCAGACCACGGGAGATTTTGCCCGTCTGGACGTTGTCGAACGGTAAGAAGAACGACGCGCCACGGCTCTGGTGCATGAGCATCGGTCCGTGCTGGATGACGATGTTGACTGTGCGTGGGGAAGAGACATTTTCCGACGATGCGTGAGCGCAGTGGTTCGCGCACCAAGCTAACTTGCTTGCGTCGAGTACTCACGGGCCTGAATGCACGACTCGATGACGCCCTCGTCGACCTGCTTTTGCTTGCCCGTGACGAACGCACTGAGCGCGTCGAGGTGGACGGGGCGAACGAGCTTGATCTGTAGAGAGGGAGGGAGGGAGGGGACATTCAGAGACGTCGTAGAGGGGCCACGTCCTGGCGGACTGGACCGACCTTGATCGTGAAATGGTTGCCCTTGGATTCGCTGCCGTCGGACTCGGGCAGGTTGATGCTCCATTGCCCCTCGTCTGCGGGCAGTTGCTTGGCTGTTTGAAAGGGACCGGAACAAGTCGCAGGACCGCGTCGGGGAGGGATTAGTCAACGTGGAGGAGCGCGTGACCCACGATAGGAGGTGAGCACCACAACCAAGCACTCACGCGCGAAGACCTGGGCCTTGCCATCATACACGCAGGCGATGCCCTGGAAGGGGTCCTGGGACTGGATCCAGTACTTCCAGATGGAGCGGTTCAATCGCGCAGGGCGTTTTCCATCTTCAGGACCAATCTTGAACTGGCGTGAGAGGAGGAGGTGGCACCAGGAAACGACGAGAAACGTCGGGCAGTTGAGTGGGAAAGGGGAGGGGCGGCAACACGGGCAGCCAGTCCGGGGGAGCAGAGGTGAGGTGGGTGAGTTCAGTGCGGGCAGAGAGGGTGGCGAGGTGGGAAAGAACTCACGTCGTAGTGATAGCAAACCGCGCTCGGAGGCTTGACCTTGAAGGTGTTGACGAGCACAGGGAACTTGCGACCCACGCTGCGACAGGAGATGGCAATAAAGGGGAAGGAGGGCGAGGCGGAACGGCGGGCACAGAGGACGAGTAGCAGCGGAGGTGCAAGAGCATGAACAGAGATTGAGGTTCAGTATCCACCCAATGTCAGGCTCACCACGCTGGTGGTGGGTGACTCACGTTCCAAAGCCCTTGCGCTTCATGGGTTCGATGAGCGACACGCTCGAGACGTCAGGGACGCCCGACATGGTGGTGGTGGTGGTGGGTGCGTGCGAGGTTGACGGAGTGAGATAAAGTGATGCTTTGGGGGGGAAGAGGTGTAAATGCAACCGCGAGGGGCACCTGGCAGCGGGTTGGGGGAGAGGCAAGGTGTGGGCGGGAGCGAGCGGAGGCAACGAGTGTGCGGTGCGTCTGTTGTGCGACGCCACATGGGGCCGCCAGGCGCCAGCGGGCAGCTCCAGGATCCAGGCAGCTGCCAGGCGTGGGCAGTTGGCGGGGCTGAGTCGGAGATATGCACTTCTTGGGCCCATTTGTGCTTTCTGACGATAGAGTAACTCTTGAATAGCACTAAATGATGTGGTCTTACCCCGGAAGACACACTCGCATTGTACAGGAACTTTTGGCGTAGAAATCGCCCTCAAAACGGGATTGTCGGAGGCGCACCTGGGGCGGAGCTTTACCGGGTCCTACGGTGACTGACGCCGGCGGCGGGGCAAAGGCGCGCGCGTGCATGTGTAGGGCCGGGTTACCACATTGCGATCTGGAACAGTGATGTGCCACATATTCGTAGCTGTTATAATAAAGGTCAAAATATCGCTTTTAGTGATCAGAACCGTTGAAGATGTGACTCGTGTGCAAATGTGAAAGAACTATAGGCTCGGATGCGCTAATCTGCGCCCAGCCTCCCAGTGAGATTCAACGGGCTCCGACCGCCCTTCCCGGGCCGGGTCGGCGCGCGCGCGCGCCGGCCCGGTTTGCATACGAATTTTGACTGACATCCCTTGATTGACCGGGACGAAAAGCGACTTGACATTACTATTCTAAACCCAAATCAAACAAGTTGTGATCTTGATGACGAGGAAAACACAGGAGTACTCGGAGAACATTCACACGATATTGTACATACAGTGAAGGAATCGCGCTTGGCCGAAACGTGGCCAAACTCCACCCTAGCGACTTGCCCGCTTTGACATAAGCCGGAGCGTTCACTGTAAGCCTATTCTAAGCGTCAACACTACCCTTAACAAGAAAGGACTGACTAGTCGTAGTCTTGACATATCCGCCACAACCCGGATCAGCCTCAGCGCGACGCAAAAACTTTTTGTCGCCCCGGGACGCAAAAGGAATTCTGAAGACAGTGGGATTTGAACCCACGCCCTTTCGGACCAGCGAATCACGTGTGTACCATCAACTAGTACACAATGTAACACCTTAAGCTGGCGCCTTAGACCGCTCGGCCATATCTCCGGAAGATGTGTACAGTGTGTTTTCAGTTGCTCGTACGGATAGCAATCTTTTGGCAGTCGTGTTGGAACAAAACCGTTCATTCAACTGGGTTCCCTCATCCTCATCCTCATCCTTCGCTGGCCCTTAGACCGCTCGGCCATATCTCCCCCAGATGTGTACAGTGTGTTTTCAGTTGCTCGTACGGATAGCAATCTTTTGGCAGTCGTGTTGGAACAAAACCGTTCATTCAGCTGGGTTCCCTCATCCTCATCCTCATCCTCATCCTTCGCTGGCCCTTAGACCGCTCGGCCATATCTCCCCCAGATGTGTACAGTGTGTTTTCAGTTGCTCGTACGGATAGCAATCTTTTGGCAGTCGTGTTGGAACAAAACCGTTCATTCAACTGGGTTCCCTCATCCTCATCCTCATCCTTCGCTGGCCCTTAGACCGCTCGGCCATATCTCCCCCAGATGTGTACAGTGTGTTTTCAGTTGCTCGTACGGATAGCAATCTTTTGGCAGTCGTGTTGGAACAAAACCGTTCATTCAGCTGGGTTCCCTCATCCTCATCCTCATCCTCATCCTTCGCTGGCCCTTAGACCGCTCGGCCATATCTCCCCCAGATGTGTACAGTGTGTTTTCAGTTGCTCGTACGGATAGCAATCTTTTGGCAGTCGTGTTGGAACAAAACCGTTCATTCAACTGGGTTCCCTCATCCTCATCCTCATCCTTCGCTGGCCCTTAGACCGCTCGGCCATATCTCCCCCAGATGTGTACAGTGTGTTTTCAGTTGCTCGTACGGATAGCAATCTTTTGGCAGTCGTGTTGGAACAAAACCGTTCATTCAGCTGGGTTCCCTCATCCTCATCCTCATCCTCATCCTTCGCTGGCCCTTAGACCGCTCGGCCATATCTCCCCCAGATGTGTACAGTGTGTTTTCAGTTGCTCGTACGGATAGCAATCTTTTGGCAGTCGTGTTGGAACAAAACCGTTCATTCAACTGGGTTCCCTCATCCTCATCCTCATCCTTCGCTGGCCCTTAGACCGCTCGGCCATATCTCCCCCAGATGTGTACAGTGTGTTTTCAGTTGCTCGTACGGATAGCAATCTTTTGGCAGTCGTGTTTGGTACTCACCGCGCGTTGGAGTCCGCGTTAGGTGCTCGGCGGGTTTTGATCTGCGCAGCGCTCTTTGCGCGCAGGGGTTTGACTTTCACCCAACTGCTTGCCGTCGTTGCTTTATAACCTCTTTTAGCTCTTTTTGTAGCGGTCCCAGCCAACCTGAAGGATTGCAATTTATGAGCCCCAGTCCCAAAAAAAAAAAAATCTTTCATCTTTCATCTTTCATCTTTCATCTTTCATCTTTCATCTTTCATCTTTCATCTTTCATCTTTCATCTTTCATCTTTCATCTTTCATCTTTCATCTTTCATCTTTCATCTATCATCTTACATCTTTCATCTTTCATCTTTCATCTTTCATCTTTCATCTTTCATCTTTCATCTTTCATCTTTCATCTTTCATCTTTCATCTTTCATCCCAATCGCACTACCCTACCTCTGCAAACGTCAATACATCGAATACATCAACTGCTACACCAGCTATCGACCCGATGTCCGACCAGGCACCGCCTGATCCGGGCCGCGGCCCTCCGGAGCCGGCAGCGACGGGACAACCACGTGGTGACGCGGGGGCGGAAGCCGATGCCGCCGAGGGACCAGCGAACCCCGGCCTAGCGCTGTACCAGGAAAAGCGTGATGAAGAAAAGAAGAGGAAAGAGGATGTCGCGAGAATCCTGAAGATGATCAGTGTCGAAGATGGCACACGCCAGGGCACCCGCATCCTTGTGCTCAAAGACGCACTCGGCTTCGGCAAGGACCGGGCCACCTCCCTGCGCTTCAGCGCACTCAATGCAACGAAACCAATTACCGACACGTCTGGTGCCGTTCTGGAAGTCACGTTCGAACACACCGGCGTGGCCACCGAACGCGAGAAGTCCGAGTTGTACTCGAAGGTGCTCCGTACCCTGTCGCCCGACACGTCGTTGTGTTTTAACCTGCCCGCAGGAGTTGTCCTCCCGCCCGAGCTCCAGAAATACGCTCCAATCATCCATGGAGTCGCACCGGAATCGATCATCCAAAGCGGTAACACCCGGTTCAAGTTCGTGGTGCGCTGCGCTAGCGCAGCGGCGCTGGACCAAGTCCACGACGCGGCGACCAAGATCGAGTGGAAACGCTCCTTTGCCCAAGTCCGCAAGCGCTTGGCGTTCGTCAAAAACGTCGTCGAACTGCGTTTCATTATCAGTCCTGAGGCCGAATACACGAACGACGACCTCTGGAACAAACTGCAAGGCGTCGTCGCCAAGCTTACCGGGGACGGCCACAAGTGCGACTTGCTCCAACTCCAGCAGCCTCTAACGGTCGTTCAAGGCTCGTACCTCGTCGCTCGAGGAAACTACGCGGCCATCGTCCAGTTCGACGACGACGACCTGTTCAAGAACAACGGTGCTCAACTTAGGCAGGTTCTACCGACGAGGATCGACCTTCGGGGACGACTCGCAACACTCACGCCCCTTCGCCACGACTACGAGGCCGAAGCCTCGTGCCGCCGATGCGGCTTTGTAGGCCACTCCGACAACTGCGTTCAAAAGCCGGTCCAGCGTCAGCAGGCCTCCCAGAAAAACAACAACAACCAAAGGCCCCAGGCCGAGCCCCAAAGCAACATCGAGCAAACCTCGACCCCCCAAAAACAACGCAGAGGTGATGTAGCCTCTCCCTCTCCCCCAATGTCTCCTGTCGCGTCCAAGCGTTCAAAGAAGAACGCATCTCCCACAAGGGACACTAACAACTCACCACGAGTCTACCCTACTCGTTCACAAAGCTCTACACCCACAGCATCCGCCCCTCGCGGTTTCATCGTCGCCGCAAACCCATTCGCAAGTCTGGCCGGCGACGTAGCCGAGGAGGCGCAGGAGGAGCCCGCTCAGGCCCTCGAGGACGACGAGGACGCGATGAGCGTAGTCGAGGCACAGCTGGAACAACAGCAGGAGGTGCCGCCGCTGGAGCCTTCGGATCTGTCGGATCTGCAGGACCGCGGAGCGGAGGGGAACCAGGGGGAACACACGGAGACGAGTGACGCGGAAGAAGGGGAATCGCAGTCGGCCGAGACGGGGTCTGTGCCTGAGATTGTTTCGACGACTCCTGAGCATACCCCTGAGCTGACGCGCTCCCGATCGGCCAGTCACCATCAGCTTGATATGGACGGCCTTCCCGACGACTGGATGAATCGTGTGTCGGATCGCGAGCGCAAACAGGATGCTGGTCTATACGATGAGATCACCGAGTTGGACCGCACCCCGTCTGTGACCGGTTGGATGCCTTCGCCGTCTCCAGGTCCAGTGTTTGATCCCGAGCCCGAGCCCAAGCCCAAGCAGGAGGTGGACGATGGAAGTTCCCAGGGTCTTCGCCGGTCCGAGCGTATCCAGCGTCTCACCAGCGTCGCGCGCACATCGGACTGGAACGAATCGACTGCTGCGGACCCGCTCCCCTCACCCACATTCGGACCTATGTTGTCCATCAAGGGAGCTGCTGCTGCAACGAAGGCGCGATCGTAATGATTGACTTCATCATCATGACCTGGAACGTCAACAGGGGCTTCAATACCCCTGAACGACGTCGTCTGCTTCTTTCGTATTTCACTTCGCTCACACCTCCCCCTTCTGCTATCCTTCTCCAGGAACACAATGTTCCTAAATCACGACAATCTCACATACGCCACGAGTACGCCCAGTCCCACCAGGGCGAGGCCTACTTTTCTCAACACTGCCTCACTTTGATTCCAAGCTCTTCTCCTCTTCTCGGTGGTCATCGTCGCACGCGTCAGTCTCTTGGCGGGCGCTTACTCGTGACCACCTTCGATGTGCGGGGTTCGACGGACGTCGTCGAACTCAACAATATCTACGCTCCGGTTCAACCCGCCGAGCGCCTCCTCTTCTTCACCTCCCTTCACTTTCGGGCGACCGTCTCCTCTCACATTCGGTTCATCGCGGGCGATCTCAACGACTGCCCTATCCCCGCGGTGGATCGAGCGCAACAGGTGGACCGCCCGAACACCCACCACTGGCCCGCGCTTATGTCGCGGCTCGACGGGGCGTACACGGATGCCATTCGGCTCATGCACCCACTGTCGCCGGCGACCACGCGCCCGCATCTCAGCAAGGACGGCCGGCTCATTTCGCGCGCGCGCATCGACTTTGTTCTGGTGCAGCGGCGACACGAGCGACGGATCGTTTCTGCTTCCACTCTGTACAATATCTCTCGATCCATGTCGGATCATCGACCGGTTACGGTCACATTTAGGCTGCGCGCAAGTGGTGCCGAGGTCGAAGAGGAGCTCTGCCTTCCCCAGGCGGCTCATTTTCTGACCCGCATCAACTCGTCAACCTTCAAACACGCCGAGTTTAAGGAGTTCGTCACTCCTCTCCTTGAGCAGGCACCGTCTGGGGATCCGGTCGCCGACCTTCAGCGCGTACTCTCGGAGTCTCGGGTCCAAGCTCTCGAGCTGTCTCGGCGTCTGTTTCGGGAGCGCAACGCCCTCGAGATGATGCTGGTATCTCGACTGCAGGACATTGAGTCTCGTCGGGTGCTGAGTCCCTTTGACATCATCGACTGGACGAACACCCACGACGCTCTCACCAAACTTGTGAACGAGCGAGCAAGGCAGTCCCGGATCAGGGCGCACGTTCCCGAGATTGCATCCGAGGAACGTCTCAGTCGTCCGGTACATGCCAAACTGGCTGCTCGGTCCCGGGATGTGAAGTTTCAGAGTATCCGGCTCGCTGATGGCGAGCTCACCACTGACATTGAGCGCGCGCTCGAGCACACCCATTCTCATTTCCAGCAGCACTACCTTGTCGAAGCGAAGGATCCGGAACAGGTCGTGACGATGCGGGATGAGCTCTTGGGACCCATCAGATCAGCAAGACCTTGTGACGACCCGCTTTCCGACGCTCGCTTCCTTCGGCGCTTCTCGAATTCGCACGTCGACATTCTTGCCGAGCCCATCAGCGAGGCCGAGGTGCTCGCAGCGATTCGAACCACGCACGAAGGTCGATCTCCGGGTCCTTCAGGGGTCCCCTATGAGATGTATCGAGCCTGCCCCTTGCTTTGGGCCCCTCTCTTGACTCGAGCCTACAACGAGCTGATTACTCGAGGCTCCCTTACTCCACAACAGAGCCAGGCGAATGTGCGCCTCTTGTTCAAACACAACAAACCTGGTGCAGCGCGGTGCGACCTCAAATCGTATCGTCCGATCACCTTGCGGGAATGCGACTACAAGATCTTCACCAAGGTCTACGTGGCTCGTCTGAACCGGATCCTCCCCGATGTTCTTCCGGCCGGACAGCATGGGTTCGTCAAAGGGCGAAGACCAGCGGACGCGGCTTTGCATCTGAGGCTCCTGATCGATGAGATTAGGGGTCGTGGGGCAGAGTTCCCGACAGCAGCGCTCCTCTCCCTGGATCAGAGCTCGGCTTACGACATGGTCGAGCACGACTGGGTCTTTGCGGTGTTTGAGGCTCTCGGCGCGCCGGAATCTTTCCAGCGCGTCTTGCGGATGCTCTACAACGGCGAGACGTCCACAGCGCGGTACATTGTCAACGGTTTCCTTACCGAGACGGTGCGACTCCTGTGCGGTCTTGGCCAGGGCGATCCTCTCTCTTCTTCTGTCTGGGATGTGGTATTCCAACCCTTCCTTGATTCTCTCAGTCGACGCAACATTGCGCTGACTATCACTCTTCCGGAGCTGGCTCCTCGTCCACAGACTCGATGCATCACCAATTTGGCGTTCGCGGATGACGCCGTCGTCGCTGTCGCTGGACCGGAAGCTATTGCTTCGCTCGAGGCGTTAGCTCGGGATTGGCGACTCGCGACGAACGGCCGTCTAAACACCGACAAAACCGTGGTGATGCCATTGGGCGCGACGTTGTGGGATCGCGCGGACTTGTCCAAACTGTCGTTCGTGGCACCGGACGAGTCTCTTCCCTGGATCGGTCTCCAGTTTGCGCCTGACGGCAACAACAGGCTGGGATTCCATGATCTTGAGCGAAGGGTCGATCGAGTGATTCTCTCGGTGCGCGACCGATGGATGACGCATCATACCCGGGCTTTCTATCTCAACCGCTACGGCATCTCCAAGGTGCTGCACTCTCTCTCCGCCGACGTACCGCCATCCGACGTGATCAAGGCGATCGAGCGCAAGCTTGCCGACTTTGTGAAGGGAGGACCGCGGCGCAGTGACTACAAGCAATCGGTCGTCTTCACGACACGGGCGCGAGGTGGTCTCAGCGTCGTGAGCATCCAAGATGTGGTGGATTCAGTCTCGGTACGGATTTGGGACGTGCTGGCCGGCGGGTCAACTGCGATTTGGAGCGATCTGGCTCGGAGTTCCATCCGGCGAGCGCTTCCGACCTTTGACTTTGCTACGGATCTGTGGACGTGGAGGAACGCCGACGCACCCCGGGAGCTACATCCCCGCTGGCGAGCGGTGCTCTCGGTCGCTGAACGCTACCCTGCCGTCGTCGATCCTGCCAAACTTTCGGTCTCCAATTTTCTTTCTCTTTCTCCCCTCCAACCTGGTCTGCATGACTCGCGGGCGTTCTCGGAGCAGGATAAGCGTTTGGCGAAGCTTTTCAGTTTCGAACGCACCATCGCTGACATCTATGCGCGAGCCCAATACCCCGCAGCTCCAACGGTGCCCTGGACCCCTGAGAAGCATCCCCAAGGCGACGGCTCGGAGCTGTCCAACCTTTGGCAATGGAAGCGCGATCAAGTCCAGGCGTGGATCCAGGTCGCAGGCGATCGCCTCATCCCGCCGCTTCCGCCTCCTGTTCCCGTCCTCGCACGTCGACCACCCGTCATTCGTGTTGTTGGAGCACCTGGAGTCCGGCCCGGCGGTCCCCTCGAGCACATCTTGCCCAGAGCGACTCCGGTCGGCGTGCCTGATCAAAAACTTCCCCTCCCCTCCGGCCCCTTGTGTGCTGATCAGTGGAGAATGTTGAACTTGGACAGACCTTACACCATTGCGCGACTTCGACGCGTCATCAACCATCGACGTTTCGACCACACACAACGCCCTGGATCACTCGTCACACCCAAAGAAAGGCGACTCTTCTGGGTGTGGTTCCACACCGGGCCCGCCACGGCCCGCGAGCGCGAGGTGCACTTCAAGCTGGCGTACCACTTCACGCCAACGCGGAAGCGCCAGTTTGTGCAGCGGCATGGCGACTCAGCCTGCTGCCTCGTGCAGGCATGCAGCCTGGCAGGGGTGGAGGATGACTTTACTCACTTTTGGCATGATTGCCCTGACTCTTCTCAGTTTTGGCAAGCAGCTAGGTCCATTCTCTGCGACGCGCTGGGGGTCGTGTCGATCCTCGACCTCGACTACACGGCACTTCAGATCGAGCACGGCCTCCCTCGACTGCGCGCTCGCCTTCCGACGTCGAAAAAGCGCCCAATCCGCGCCTTCATTGCGCTGGCGCTCGACACTCTCAGCAACCGACGCTGGGATCTCCATCGCCACGCCAAAGCGATGTCGAGCATGGACAAGGAGATGGCGGGACTGAAGGAGAGGTTGGAGCTCAGATTGGCACGATGAAGTAGACGGCGCTCCTCCCTACCCAGCCAAGAACCACAAACCAAAAACCAAATAAAAATCACAAGTCCCCTTTCCCTCTTTCTCAATCTCCAAAATGTCTCCCAAACACGCCAGAATACTGAACCTGTTTTCTCTCGCTCTTTTTGCCATTCCTCCTCATAGGCTTCCGTACTCCCCAGGAGCCTCGGGTTCTTTGCGCCGGCGGGCATTGTCGCCCTTGGTTCGAGCTTCTGCCACATCACGATGACACACAGCGAAAGCGGATCCCCTTGGCCCTCTCCTGGACTACGCCGTGAGTTTTCCACTCCTCTCAAGGGCCGGGTCTGTCTTCTCTTTCGGTCGAGCGACTCCGTGATCTCCTGTTCAAGGCCGGCACAAACTGCCTGCGTGGCTCGCCTCTCCTTGCTTTGCTGCTCGCTCGGAGTCGCGGCCGCGCGGCGGGTGACTCGGGTACCGAACCGCCATACACATCCACACTCGAGCGAGGTCCCACACAATGACATCACCGTCGTGGGCCTCATGCTCCTTCTTTCCCCAGTATCTGCGGTGATTGGGAACCACCTGCACGTACAACGGGACTCGAGTGTGCGTTCCGAGATTGGGAGTACGCCGCAGGGAAGCGAGGCCCCTGCGGAAGGTATACCCCGCCTCTGGTCTCCAGCCGCGCGCCGGTGTTGTCGGCCACCCGCCCGCGCTGCAGACCGAGGCGTGTCCAATGGACTGTCACATGCTCCGTGACTTTCCCCGGAAATCTCTGGATTGTGTGTTTTTGTGCGAAGTAGGCCTGTTTCGCAGTTGCAGTCATTGAAATGGGGGTGATCTGGGGTCGTGCGGTCGCGAGGGGGGGGCCGACTTTGGTAACCGAAAAGGGGTTTGGAATCCGCGGTGCAGATCCAGCGCAGTTGGGTACAAGGGGTAGGTGATTGCTGCGGTCGCAGGGGGTTACATCCCCCCTTTGGACCACGTGAATCATTCGGATTGAGCGGGATGTTTGTGCCATCGGAGGCCTTGTTCGACGCGTGTCAAAGAATTAAGGGGCTTCAAGGAGTAGGGCGGTCTCAGGGTGGGTCTGAAGTCAAAAGATCGAAGAAGGTTCAACTGTACAACTATAATCGGATTCGCCTGTACAACACATGTACCACCACCAACAATTCCTCCATCGTTTCCCGATTCCTTGTGTATTATCTTCAATCTTCCTTTCATTCGTCTCTGGGAGGGAGCAACCGTGGGTGGGGGGGACTTGAACTCGGATGTATCGGGTTGGTCTGTTCTGCTAGTTACAACGCATCGAGCGGCGGTTGTGGTCATCATCGTGCATACTGGGCAGCATCTCCTTTAGTTCCGTAGGGGGTTTTCTCGTCTTGCAAATTAGCGATGAGTTTCATACAAAAAAAAAAAAATGGAACAAAACCGTTCATTCAGCTGGGTTCCCTCATCCTCATCCTCATCCTCAGCCTTCGCTGGCCCTTAGACCGCTCGGCCATATCTCCCCCAGATGTGTACAGTGTGTTTTCAGTTGCTCGTACGGATAGCAATCTTTTGGCAGTCGTGTTGGAACAAAACCGTTCATTCAGCTGGGTTCCCTCATCCTCATCCTCATCCTCATCCTTCGCTGGCCCTTAGACCGCTCGGCCATATCTCCCCAGATGTGTACAGTGTGTTTTCAGTTGCTCGTACGGATAGCAATCTTTTGGCAGTCGTGTTGGAACAAAACCGTTCATTCAGCTGGGTTCCCTCATCCTCATCCTCATCCTCATCCTTCGCTGGCCCTTAGACCGCTCGGCCATATCTCCCCCAGATGTGTACAGTGTGTTTTCAGTTGCTCGTACGGATAGCAATCTTTTGGCAGTCGTGTTGGAACAAAACCGTTCATTCAACTGGGTTCCCTCATCCTCATCCTCATCCTTCGCTGGCCCTTAGACCGCTCGGCCATATCTCCCCCAGATGTGTACAGTGTGTTTTCAGTTGCTCGTACGGATAGCAATCTTTTGGCAGTCGTGTTGGAACAAAACCGTTCATTCAGCTGGGTTCCCTCATCCTCATCCTCATCCTCATCCTTCGCTGGCCCTTAGACCGCTCGGCCATATCTCCCCCAGATGTGTACAGTGTGTTTTCAGTTGCTCGTACGGATAGCAATCTTTTGGCAGTCGTGTTGGAACAAAACCGTTCATTCAACTGGGTTCCCTCATCCTCATCCTCATCCTTCGCTGGCCCTTAGACCGCTCGGCCATATCTCCCCCAGATGTGTACAGTGTGTTTTCAGTTGCTCGTACGGATAGCAATCTTTTGGCAGTCGTGTTGGAACAAAACCGTTCATTCAGCTGGGTTCCCTCATCCTCATCCTCATCCTCATCCTTCGCTGGCCCTTAGACCGCTCGGCCATATCTCCCCCAGATGTGTACAGTGTGTTTTCAGTTGCTCGTACGGATAGCAATCTTTTGGCAGTCGTGTTGGAACAAAACCGTTCATTCAACTGGGTTCCCTCATCCTCATCCTCATCCTTCGCTGGCCCTTAGACCGCTCGGCCATATCTCCCCCAGATGTGTACAGTGTGTTTTCAGTTGCTCGTACGGATAGCAATCTTTTGGCAGTCGTGTTTGGTACTCACCGCGCGTTGGAGTCCGCGTTAGGTGCTCGGCGGGTTTTGATCTGCGCAGCGCTCTTTGCGCGCAGGGGTTTGACTTTCACCCAACTGCTTGCCGTCGTTGCTTTATAACCTCTTTTAGCTCTTTTTGTAGCGGTCCCAGCCAACCTGAAGGATTGCAATTTATGAGCCCCAGTCCCAAAAAAAAAAAAATCTTTCATCTTTCATCTTTCATCTTTCATCTTTCATCTTTCATCTTTCATCTTTCATCTTTCATCTTTCATCTTTCATCTTTCATCTTTCATCTTTCATCTTTCATCTTTCATCTATCATCTTACATCTTTCATCTTTCATCTTTCATCTTTCATCTTTCATCTTTCATCTTTCATCTTTCATCTTTCATCTTTCATCTTTCATCTTTCATCCCAATCGCACTACCCTACCTCTGCAAACGTCAATACATCGAATACATCAACTGCTACACCAGCTATCGACCCGATGTCCGACCAGGCACCGCCTGATCCGGGCCGCGGCCCTCCGGAGCCGGCAGCGACGGGACAACCACGTGGTGACGCGGGGGCGGAAGCCGATGCCGCCGAGGGACCAGCGAACCCCGGCCTAGCGCTGTACCAGGAAAAGCGTGATGAAGAAAAGAAGAGGAAAGAGGATGTCGCGAGAATCCTGAAGATGATCAGTGTCGAAGATGGCACACGCCAGGGCACCCGCATCCTTGTGCTCAAAGACGCACTCGGCTTCGGCAAGGACCGGGCCACCTCCCTGCGCTTCAGCGCACTCAATGCAACGAAACCAATTACCGACACGTCTGGTGCCGTTCTGGAAGTCACGTTCGAACACACCGGCGTGGCCACCGAACGCGAGAAGTCCGAGTTGTACTCGAAGGTGCTCCGTACCCTGTCGCCCGACACGTCGTTGTGTTTTAACCTGCCCGCAGGAGTTGTCCTCCCGCCCGAGCTCCAGAAATACGCTCCAATCATCCATGGAGTCGCACCGGAATCGATCATCCAAAGCGGTAACACCCGGTTCAAGTTCGTGGTGCGCTGCGCTAGCGCAGCGGCGCTGGACCAAGTCCACGACGCGGCGACCAAGATCGAGTGGAAACGCTCCTTTGCCCAAGTCCGCAAGCGCTTGGCGTTCGTCAAAAACGTCGTCGAACTGCGTTTCATTATCAGTCCTGAGGCCGAATACACGAACGACGACCTCTGGAACAAACTGCAAGGCGTCGTCGCCAAGCTTACCGGGGACGGCCACAAGTGCGACTTGCTCCAACTCCAGCAGCCTCTAACGGTCGTTCAAGGCTCGTACCTCGTCGCTCGAGGAAACTACGCGGCCATCGTCCAGTTCGACGACGACGACCTGTTCAAGAACAACGGTGCTCAACTTAGGCAGGTTCTACCGACGAGGATCGACCTTCGGGGACGACTCGCAACACTCACGCCCCTTCGCCACGACTACGAGGCCGAAGCCTCGTGCCGCCGATGCGGCTTTGTAGGCCACTCCGACAACTGCGTTCAAAAGCCGGTCCAGCGTCAGCAGGCCTCCCAGAAAAACAACAACAACCAAAGGCCCCAGGCCGAGCCCCAAAGCAACATCGAGCAAACCTCGACCCCCCAAAAACAACGCAGAGGTGATGTAGCCTCTCCCTCTCCCCCAATGTCTCCTGTCGCGTCCAAGCGTTCAAAGAAGAACGCATCTCCCACAAGGGACACTAACAACTCACCACGAGTCTACCCTACTCGTTCACAAAGCTCTACACCCACAGCATCCGCCCCTCGCGGTTTCATCGTCGCCGCAAACCCATTCGCAAGTCTGGCCGGCGACGTAGCCGAGGAGGCGCAGGAGGAGCCCGCTCAGGCCCTCGAGGACGACGAGGACGCGATGAGCGTAGTCGAGGCACAGCTGGAACAACAGCAGGAGGTGCCGCCGCTGGAGCCTTCGGATCTGTCGGATCTGCAGGACCGCGGAGCGGAGGGGAACCAGGGGGAACACACGGAGACGAGTGACGCGGAAGAAGGGGAATCGCAGTCGGCCGAGACGGGGTCTGTGCCTGAGATTGTTTCGACGACTCCTGAGCATACCCCTGAGCTGACGCGCTCCCGATCGGCCAGTCACCATCAGCTTGATATGGACGGCCTTCCCGACGACTGGATGAATCGTGTGTCGGATCGCGAGCGCAAACAGGATGCTGGTCTATACGATGAGATCACCGAGTTGGACCGCACCCCGTCTGTGACCGGTTGGATGCCTTCGCCGTCTCCAGGTCCAGTGTTTGATCCCGAGCCCGAGCCCAAGCCCAAGCAGGAGGTGGACGATGGAAGTTCCCAGGGTCTTCGCCGGTCCGAGCGTATCCAGCGTCTCACCAGCGTCGCGCGCACATCGGACTGGAACGAATCGACTGCTGCGGACCCGCTCCCCTCACCCACATTCGGACCTATGTTGTCCATCAAGGGAGCTGCTGCTGCAACGAAGGCGCGATCGTAATGATTGACTTCATCATCATGACCTGGAACGTCAACAGGGGCTTCAATACCCCTGAACGACGTCGTCTGCTTCTTTCGTATTTCACTTCGCTCACACCTCCCCCTTCTGCTATCCTTCTCCAGGAACACAATGTTCCTAAATCACGACAATCTCACATACGCCACGAGTACGCCCAGTCCCACCAGGGCGAGGCCTACTTTTCTCAACACTGCCTCACTTTGATTCCAAGCTCTTCTCCTCTTCTCGGTGGTCATCGTCGCACGCGTCAGTCTCTTGGCGGGCGCTTACTCGTGACCACCTTCGATGTGCGGGGTTCGACGGACGTCGTCGAACTCAACAATATCTACGCTCCGGTTCAACCCGCCGAGCGCCTCCTCTTCTTCACCTCCCTTCACTTTCGGGCGACCGTCTCCTCTCACATTCGGTTCATCGCGGGCGATCTCAACGACTGCCCTATCCCCGCGGTGGATCGAGCGCAACAGGTGGACCGCCCGAACACCCACCACTGGCCCGCGCTTATGTCGCGGCTCGACGGGGCGTACACGGATGCCATTCGGCTCATGCACCCACTGTCGCCGGCGACCACGCGCCCGCATCTCAGCAAGGACGGCCGGCTCATTTCGCGCGCGCGCATCGACTTTGTTCTGGTGCAGCGGCGACACGAGCGACGGATCGTTTCTGCTTCCACTCTGTACAATATCTCTCGATCCATGTCGGATCATCGACCGGTTACGGTCACATTTAGGCTGCGCGCAAGTGGTGCCGAGGTCGAAGAGGAGCTCTGCCTTCCCCAGGCGGCTCATTTTCTGACCCGCATCAACTCGTCAACCTTCAAACACGCCGAGTTTAAGGAGTTCGTCACTCCTCTCCTTGAGCAGGCACCGTCTGGGGATCCGGTCGCCGACCTTCAGCGCGTACTCTCGGAGTCTCGGGTCCAAGCTCTCGAGCTGTCTCGGCGTCTGTTTCGGGAGCGCAACGCCCTCGAGATGATGCTGGTATCTCGACTGCAGGACATTGAGTCTCGTCGGGTGCTGAGTCCCTTTGACATCATCGACTGGACGAACACCCACGACGCTCTCACCAAACTTGTGAACGAGCGAGCAAGGCAGTCCCGGATCAGGGCGCACGTTCCCGAGATTGCATCCGAGGAACGTCTCAGTCGTCCGGTACATGCCAAACTGGCTGCTCGGTCCCGGGATGTGAAGTTTCAGAGTATCCGGCTCGCTGATGGCGAGCTCACCACTGACATTGAGCGCGCGCTCGAGCACACCCATTCTCATTTCCAGCAGCACTACCTTGTCGAAGCGAAGGATCCGGAACAGGTCGTGACGATGCGGGATGAGCTCTTGGGACCCATCAGATCAGCAAGACCTTGTGACGACCCGCTTTCCGACGCTCGCTTCCTTCGGCGCTTCTCGAATTCGCACGTCGACATTCTTGCCGAGCCCATCAGCGAGGCCGAGGTGCTCGCAGCGATTCGAACCACGCACGAAGGTCGATCTCCGGGTCCTTCAGGGGTCCCCTATGAGATGTATCGAGCCTGCCCCTTGCTTTGGGCCCCTCTCTTGACTCGAGCCTACAACGAGCTGATTACTCGAGGCTCCCTTACTCCACAACAGAGCCAGGCGAATGTGCGCCTCTTGTTCAAACACAACAAACCTGGTGCAGCGCGGTGCGACCTCAAATCGTATCGTCCGATCACCTTGCGGGAATGCGACTACAAGATCTTCACCAAGGTCTACGTGGCTCGTCTGAACCGGATCCTCCCCGATGTTCTTCCGGCCGGACAGCATGGGTTCGTCAAAGGGCGAAGACCAGCGGACGCGGCTTTGCATCTGAGGCTCCTGATCGATGAGATTAGGGGTCGTGGGGCAGAGTTCCCGACAGCAGCGCTCCTCTCCCTGGATCAGAGCTCGGCTTACGACATGGTCGAGCACGACTGGGTCTTTGCGGTGTTTGAGGCTCTCGGCGCGCCGGAATCTTTCCAGCGCGTCTTGCGGATGCTCTACAACGGCGAGACGTCCACAGCGCGGTACATTGTCAACGGTTTCCTTACCGAGACGGTGCGACTCCTGTGCGGTCTTGGCCAGGGCGATCCTCTCTCTTCTTCTGTCTGGGATGTGGTATTCCAACCCTTCCTTGATTCTCTCAGTCGACGCAACATTGCGCTGACTATCACTCTTCCGGAGCTGGCTCCTCGTCCACAGACTCGATGCATCACCAATTTGGCGTTCGCGGATGACGCCGTCGTCGCTGTCGCTGGACCGGAAGCTATTGCTTCGCTCGAGGCGTTAGCTCGGGATTGGCGACTCGCGACGAACGGCCGTCTAAACACCGACAAAACCGTGGTGATGCCATTGGGCGCGACGTTGTGGGATCGCGCGGACTTGTCCAAACTGTCGTTCGTGGCACCGGACGAGTCTCTTCCCTGGATCGGTCTCCAGTTTGCGCCTGACGGCAACAACAGGCTGGGATTCCATGATCTTGAGCGAAGGGTCGATCGAGTGATTCTCTCGGTGCGCGACCGATGGATGACGCATCATACCCGGGCTTTCTATCTCAACCGCTACGGCATCTCCAAGGTGCTGCACTCTCTCTCCGCCGACGTACCGCCATCCGACGTGATCAAGGCGATCGAGCGCAAGCTTGCCGACTTTGTGAAGGGAGGACCGCGGCGCAGTGACTACAAGCAATCGGTCGTCTTCACGACACGGGCGCGAGGTGGTCTCAGCGTCGTGAGCATCCAAGATGTGGTGGATTCAGTCTCGGTACGGATTTGGGACGTGCTGGCCGGCGGGTCAACTGCGATTTGGAGCGATCTGGCTCGGAGTTCCATCCGGCGAGCGCTTCCGACCTTTGACTTTGCTACGGATCTGTGGACGTGGAGGAACGCCGACGCACCCCGGGAGCTACATCCCCGCTGGCGAGCGGTGCTCTCGGTCGCTGAACGCTACCCTGCCGTCGTCGATCCTGCCAAACTTTCGGTCTCCAATTTTCTTTCTCTTTCTCCCCTCCAACCTGGTCTGCATGACTCGCGGGCGTTCTCGGAGCAGGATAAGCGTTTGGCGAAGCTTTTCAGTTTCGAACGCACCATCGCTGACATCTATGCGCGAGCCCAATACCCCGCAGCTCCAACGGTGCCCTGGACCCCTGAGAAGCATCCCCAAGGCGACGGCTCGGAGCTGTCCAACCTTTGGCAATGGAAGCGCGATCAAGTCCAGGCGTGGATCCAGGTCGCAGGCGATCGCCTCATCCCGCCGCTTCCGCCTCCTGTTCCCGTCCTCGCACGTCGACCACCCGTCATTCGTGTTGTTGGAGCACCTGGAGTCCGGCCCGGCGGTCCCCTCGAGCACATCTTGCCCAGAGCGACTCCGGTCGGCGTGCCTGATCAAAAACTTCCCCTCCCCTCCGGCCCCTTGTGTGCTGATCAGTGGAGAATGTTGAACTTGGACAGACCTTACACCATTGCGCGACTTCGACGCGTCATCAACCATCGACGTTTCGACCACACACAACGCCCTGGATCACTCGTCACACCCAAAGAAAGGCGACTCTTCTGGGTGTGGTTCCACACCGGGCCCGCCACGGCCCGCGAGCGCGAGGTGCACTTCAAGCTGGCGTACCACTTCACGCCAACGCGGAAGCGCCAGTTTGTGCAGCGGCATGGCGACTCAGCCTGCTGCCTCGTGCAGGCATGCAGCCTGGCAGGGGTGGAGGATGACTTTACTCACTTTTGGCATGATTGCCCTGACTCTTCTCAGTTTTGGCAAGCAGCTAGGTCCATTCTCTGCGACGCGCTGGGGGTCGTGTCGATCCTCGACCTCGACTACACGGCACTTCAGATCGAGCACGGCCTCCCTCGACTGCGCGCTCGCCTTCCGACGTCGAAAAAGCGCCCAATCCGCGCCTTCATTGCGCTGGCGCTCGACACTCTCAGCAACCGACGCTGGGATCTCCATCGCCACGCCAAAGCGATGTCGAGCATGGACAAGGAGATGGCGGGACTGAAGGAGAGGTTGGAGCTCAGATTGGCACGATGAAGTAGACGGCGCTCCTCCCTACCAGCCAAGAACCACAAACCAAAAACCAAATAAAAATCACAAGTCCCCTTTCCCTCTTTCTCAATCTCCAAAATGTCTCCCAAACACGCCAGAATACTGAACCTGTTTTCTCTCGCTCTTTTTGCCATTCCTCCTCATAGGCTTCCGTACTCCCCAGGAGCCTCGGGTTCTTTGCGCCGGCGGGCATTGTCGCCCTTGGTTCGAGCTTCTGCCACATCACGATGACACACAGCGAAAGCGGATCCCCTTGGCCCTCTCCTGGACTACGCCGTGAGTTTTCCACTCCTCTCAAGGGCCGGGTCTGTCTTCTCTTTCGGTCGAGCGACTCCGTGATCTCCTGTTCAAGGCCGGCACAAACTGCCTGCGTGGCTCGCCTCTCCTTGCTTTGCTGCTCGCTCGGAGTCGCGGCCGCGCGGCGGGTGACTCGGGTACCGAACCGCCATACACATCCACACTCGAGCGAGGTCCCACACAATGACATCACCGTCGTGGGCCTCATGCTCCTTCTTTCCCCAGTATCTGCGGTGATTGGGAACCACCTGCACGTACAACGGGACTCGAGTGTGCGTTCCGAGATTGGGAGTACGCCGCAGGGAAGCGAGGCCCCTGCGGAAGGTATACCCCGCCTCTGGTCTCCAGCCGCGCGCCGGTGTTGTCGGCCACCCGCCCGCGCTGCAGACCGAGGCGTGTCCAATGGACTGTCACATGCTCCGTGACTTTCCCCGGAAATCTCTGGATTGTGTGTTTTTGTGCGAAGTAGGCCTGTTTCGCAGTTGCAGTCATTGAAATGGGGGTGATCTGGGGTCGTGCGGTCGCGAGGGGGGGGCCGACTTTGGTAACCGAAAAGGGGTTTGGAATCCGCGGTGCAGATCCAGCGCAGTTGGGTACAAGGGGTAGGTGATTGCTGCGGTCGCAGGGGGTTACATCCCCCCTTTGGACCACGTGAATCATTCGGATTGAGCGGGATGTTTGTGCCATCGGAGGCCTTGTTCGACGCGTGTCAAAGAATTAAGGGGCTTCAAGGAGTAGGGCGGTCTCAGGGTGGGTCTGAAGTCAAAAGATCGAAGAAGGTTCAACTGTACAACTATAATCGGATTCGCCTGTACAACACATGTACCACCACCAACAATTCCTCCATCGTTTCCCGATTCCTTGTGTATTATCTTCAATCTTCCTTTCATTCGTCTCTGGGAGGGAGCAACCGTGGGTGGGGGGACTTGAACTCGGATGTATCGGGTTGGTCTGTTCTGCTAGTTACAACGCATCGAGCGGCGGTTGTGGTCATCATCGTGCATACTGGGCAGCATCTCCTTTAGTTCCGTAGGGGGTTTTCTCGTCTTGCAAATTAGCGATGAGTTTCATACAAAAAAAAAAAAATGGAACAAAACCGTTCATTCAGCTGGGTTCCCTCATCCTCATCCTCATCCTCAGCCTTCGCTGGCCCTTAGACCGCTCGGCCATATCTCCCCCAGATGTGTACAGTGTGTTTTCAGTTGCTCGTACGGATAGCAATCTTTTGGCAGTCGTGTTGGAACAAAACCGTTCATTCAGCTGGGTTCCCTCATCCTCATCCTCATCCTCATCCTTCGCTGGCCCTTAGACCGCTCGGCCATATCTCCCCCAGATGTGTACAGTGTGTTTTCAGTTGCTCGTACGGATAGCAATCTTTTGGCAGTCGTGTTGGAACAAAACCGTTCATTCAGCTGGGTTCCCTCATCCTCATCCTCATCCTCATCCTTCGCTGGCCCTTAGACCGCTCGGCCATATCTCCCCCAGATGTGTACAGTGTGTTTTCAGTTGCTCGTACGGATAGCAATCTTTTGGCAGTCGTGTTGGAACAAAACCGTTCATTCAGCTGGGTTCCCTCATCCTCATCCTCATCCTCATCCTTCGCTGGCCCTTAGACCGCTCGGCCATATCTCCCCCAGATGTGTACAGTGTGTTTTCAGTTGCTCGTACGGATAGCAATCTTTTGGCAGTCGTGTAGTATCTTTCATCTTTCATCCCAATCGCACTACCCTACCTCTGCAAACGTCAATACATCGAATACATCAACTGCTACACCAGCTATCGACCCGATGTCCGACCAGGCACCGCCTAATCCGGGCCGCGGCCCTCCGGAGCCGGCAGCGACGGGACAACCACGTGGTGACGCGGGGGCGGAGGCCGATGCCGCCGAGGGACCAGCGAACCCCGGCCTAGCGCTGTACCAGGAAAAGCGTGATGAAGAAAAGAAGAGGAAAGAGGATGTCGCGAGAATCCTGAAGATGATCAGTGTCGAAGATGGCACACGCCAGGGCACCCGCATCCTTGTGCTCAAAGACGCACTCGGCTTCGGCAAGGACCGGGCCACCTCCCTGCGCTTCAGCGCACTCAATGCAACGAAACCAATTACCGACACGTCTGGTGCCGTTCTGGAAGTCACGTTCGAACACACCGGCGTGGCCACCGAACGCGAGAAGTCCGAGTTGTACTCGAAGGTGCTCCGTACCCTGTCGCCCGACACGTCGTTGTGTTTTAACCTGCCCGCAGGAGTTGTCCTCCCGCCCGAGCTCCAGAAATACGCTCCAATCATCCATGGAGTCGCACCGGAATCGATCATCCAAAGCGGCAACACCCGGTTCAAGTTCGTGGTGCGCTGCGCTAGCGCAGCGGCGCTCGACCAAGTCCACGACGCGGCGACCAAGATCGAGTGGAAACGCTCCTTTGCCCAAGTCCGCAAGCGCTTGGCGTTCGTCAAAAACGTCGTCGAACTGCGTTTCATATCAGTCCTGAGGCCGAATACACGAACGACGACCTCTGGAACAAACTGCAAGGCGTCGTCGCCAAGCTTACCGGGGACGGCCACAAGTGCGACTTGCTCCAACTCCAGCAGCCTCTAACGGTCGTTCAAGGCTCGTACCTCGTCGCTCGAGGAAACTACGCGGCCATCGTCCAGTTCGACGACGACGACCTGTTCAAGAACAACGGTGCTCAACTTAGGCAGGTTCTACCGACGAGGATCGACCTTCGGGGACGACTCGCAACACTCACGCCCCTTCGCCACGACTACGAGGCCGAAGCCTCGTGCCGCCGATGCGGCTTTGTAGGCCACTCCGACAACTGCGTTCAAAAGCCGGTCCAGCGTCAGCAGGCCTCCCAGAAAAACAACAACAACCAAAGGCCCCAGGCCGAGCCCCAAAGCAACATCGAGCAAACCTCGACCCCCCAAAAACAACGCAGAGGTGATGTAGCCTCTCCCTCTCCCCCAATGTCTCCTGTCGCGTCCAAGCGTTCAAAGAAGAACGCATCTCCCACAAGGGACACTAACAACTCACCACGAGTCTACCCTACTCGTTCACAAAGCTCTACACCCACAGCATCCGCCCCTCGCGGTTTCATCGTCGCCGCAAACCCATTCGCAAGTCTGGCCGGCGACGTAGCCGAGGAGGCGCAGGAGGAGCCCGCTCAGGCCCTCGAGGACGACGAGGACGCGATGAGCGTAGTCGAGGCACAGCTGGAACAACAGCAGGAGGTGCCGCCGCTGGAGCCTTCGGATCTGTCGGATCTGCAGGACCGCGGAGCGGAGGGGAACCAGGGGGAACACACGGAGACGAGTGACGCGGAAGAAGGGGAATCGCAGTCGGCCGAGACGGGGTCTGTGCCTGAGATTGTTTCGACGACTCCTGAGCATACCCCTGAGCTGACGCGCTCCCGATCGGCCAGTCACCATCAGCTTGATATGGACGGCCTTCCCGACGACTGGATGAATCGTGTGTCGGATCGCGAGCGCAAACAGGATGCTGGTCTATACGATGAGATCACCGAGTTGGACCGCACCCCGTCTGTGACCGGTTGGATGCCTTCGCCGTCTCCAGGTCCAGTGTTTGATCCCGAGCCCGAGCCCAAGCCCAAGCAGGAGGTGGACGATGGAAGTTCCCAGGGTCTTCGCCGGTCCGAGCGTATCCAGCGTCTCACCAGCGTCGCGCGCACATCGGACTGGAACGAATCGACTGCTGCGGACCCGCTCCCCTCACCCACATTCGGACCTATGTTGTCCATCAAGGGAGCTGCTGCTGCAACGAAGGCGCGATCGTAATGATTGACTTCATCATCATGACCTGGAACGTCAACAGGGGCTTCAATACCCCTGAACGACGTCGTCTGCTTCTTTCGTATTTCACTTCGCTCACACCTCCCCCTTCTGCTATCCTTCTCCAGGAACACAATGTTCCTAAATCACGACAATCTCACATACGCCACGAGTACGCCCAGTCCCACCAGGGCGAGGCCTACTTTTCTCAACACTGCCTCACTTTGATTCCAAGCTCTTCTCCTCTTCTCGGTGGTCATCGTCGCACGCGTCAGTCTCTTGGCGGGCGCTTACTCGTGACCACCTTCGATGTGCGGGGTTCGACGGACGTCGTCGAACTCAACAATATCTACGCTCCGGTTCAACCCGCCGAGCGCCTCCTCTTCTTCACCTCCCTTCACTTTCGGGCGACCGTCTCCTCTCACATTCGGTTCATCGCGGGCGATCTCAACGACTGCCCTATCCCCGCGGTGGATCGAGCGCAACAGGTGGACCGCCCGAACACCCACCACTGGCCCGCGCTTATGTCGCGGCTCGACGGGGCGTACACGGATGCCATTCGGCTCATGCACCCACTGTCGCCGGCGACCACGCGCCCGCATCTCAGCAAGGACGGCCGGCTCATTTCGCGCGCGCGCATCGACTTTGTTCTGGTGCAGCGGCGACACGAGCGACGGATCGTTTCTGCTTCCACTCTGTACAATATCTCTCGATCCATGTCGGATCATCGACCGGTTACGGTCACATTTAGGCTGCGCGCAAGTGGTGCCGAGGTCGAAGAGGAGCTCTGCCTTCCCCAGGCGGCTCATTTTCTGACCCGCATCAACTCGTCAACCTTCAAACACGCCGAGTTTAAGGAGTTCGTCACTCCTCTCCTTGAGCAGGCACCGTCTGGGGATCCGGTCGCCGACCTTCAGCGCGTACTCTCGGAGTCTCGGGTCCAAGCTCTCGAGCTGTCTCGGCGTCTGTTTCGGGAGCGCAACGCCCTCGAGATGATGCTGGTATCTCGACTGCAGGACATTGAGTCTCGTCGGGTGCTGAGTCCCTTTGACATCATCGACTGGACGAACACCCACGACGCTCTCACCAAACTTGTGAACGAGCGAGCAAGGCAGTCCCGGATCAGGGCGCACGTTCCCGAGATTGCATCCGAGGAACGTCTCAGTCGTCCGGTACATGCCAAACTGGCTGCTCGGTCCCGGGATGTGAAGTTTCAGAGTATCCGGCTCGCTGATGGCGAGCTCACCACTGACATTGAGCGCGCGCTCGAGCACACCCATTCTCATTTCCAGCAGCACTACCTTGTCGAAGCGAAGGATCCGGAACAGGTCGTGACGATGCGGGATGAGCTCTTGGGACCCATCAGATCAGCAAGACCTTGTGACGACCCGCTTTCCCGACGCTCGCTTCCTTCGGCGCTTCTCGAATTCGCACGTCGACATTCTTGCCGAGCCCATCAGCGAGGCCGAGGTGCTCGCAGCGATTCGAACCACGCACGAAGGTCGATCTCCGGGTCCTTCAGGGGTCCCCTATGAGATGTATCGAGCCTGCCCCTTGCTTTGGGCCCCTCTCTTGACTCGAGCCTACAACGAGCTGATTACTCGAGGCTCCCTTACTCCACAACAGAGCCAGGCGAATGTGCGCCTCTTGTTCAAACACAACAAACCTGGTGCAGCGCGGTGCGACCTCAAATCGTATCGTCCGATCACCTTGCGGGAATGCGACTACAAGATCTTCACCAAGGTCTACGTGGCTCGTCTGAACCGGATCCTCCCCGATGTTCTTCCGGCCGGACAGCATGGGTTCGTCAAAGGGCGAAGACCAGCGGACGCGGCTTTGCATCTGAGGCTCCTGATCGATGAGATTAGGGGTCGTGGGGCAGAGTTCCCGACAGCAGCGCTCCTCTCCCTGGATCAGAGCTCGGCTTACGACATGGTCGAGCACGACTGGGTCTTTGCGGTGTTTGAGGCTCTCGGCGCGCCGGAATCTTTCCAGCGCGTCTTGCGGATGCTCTACAACGGCGAGACGTCCACAGCGCGGTACATTGTCAACGGTTTCCTTACCGAGACGGTGCGACTCCTGTGCGGTCTTGGCCAGGGCGATCCTCTCTCTTCTTCTGTCTGGGATGTGGTATTCCAACCCTTCCTTGATTCTCTCAGTCGACGCAACATTGCGCTGACTATCACTCTTCCGGAGCTGGCTCCTCGTCCACAGACTCGATGCATCACCAATTTGGCGTTCGCGGATGACGCCGTCGTCGCTGTCGCTGGACCGGAAGCTATTGCTTCGCTCGAGGCGTTAGCTCGGGATTGGCGACTCGCGACGAACGGCCGTCTAAACACCGACAAAACCGTGGTGATGCCATTGGGCGCGACGTTGTGGGATCGCGCGGACTTGTCCAAACTGTCGTTCGTGGCACCGGACGAGTCTCTTCCCTGGATCGGTCTCCAGTTTGCGCCTGACGGCAACAACAGGCTGGGATTCCATGATCTTGAGCGAAGGGTCGATCGAGTGATTCTCTCGGTGCGCGACCGATGGATGACGCATCATACCCGGGCTTTCTATCTCAACCGCTACGGCATCTCCAAGGTGCTGCACTCTCTCTCCGCCGACGTACCGCCATCCGACGTGATCAAGGCGATCGAGCGCAAGCTTGCCGACTTTGTGAAGGGAGGACCGCGGCGCAGTGACTACAAGCAATCGGTCGTCTTCACGACACGGGCGCGAGGTGGTCTCAGCGTCGTGAGCATCCAAGATGTGGTGGATTCAGTCTCGGTACGGATTTGGGACGTGCTGGCCGGCGGGTCAACTGCGATTTGGAGCGATCTGGCTCGGAGTTCCATCCGGCGAGCGCTTCCGACCTTTGACTTTGCTACGGATCTGTGGACGTGGAGGAACGCCGACGCACCCCGGGAGCTACATCCCCGCTGGCGAGCGGTGCTCTCGGTCGCTGAACGCTACCCTGCCGTCGTCGATCCTGCCAAACTTTCGGTCTCCAATTTTCTTTCTCTTTCTCCCCTCCAACCTGGTCTGCATGACTCGCGGGCGTTCTCGGAGCAGGATAAGCGTTTGGCGAAGCTTTTCAGTTTCGAACGCACCATCGCTGACATCTATGCGCGAGCCCAATACCCCGCAGCTCCAACGGTGCCCTGGACCCCTGAGAAGCATCCCCAAGGCGACGGCTCGGAGCTGTCCAACCTTTGGCAATGGAAGCGCGATCAAGTCCAGGCGTGGATCCAGGTCGCAGGCGATCGCCTCATCCCGCCGCTTCCGCCTCCTGTTCCCGTCCTCGCACGTCGACCACCCGTCATTCGTGTTGTTGGAGCACCTGGAGTCCGGCCCGGCGGTCCCCTCGAGCACATCTTGCCCAGAGCGACTCCGGTCGGCGTGCCTGATCAAAAACTTCCCCTCCCCTCCGGCCCCTTGTGTGCTGATCAGTGGAGAATGTTGAACTTGGACAGACCTTACACCATTGCGCGACTTCGACGCGTCATCAACCATCGACGTTTCGACCACACACAACGCCCTGGATCACTCGTCACACCCAAAGAAAGGCGACTCTTCTGGGTGTGGTTCCACACCGGGCCCGCCACGGCCCGCGAGCGCGAGGTGCACTTCAAGCTGGCGTACCACTTCACGCCAACGCGGAAGCGCCAGTTTGTGCAGCGGCATGGCGACTCAGCCTGCTGCCTCGTGCAGGCATGCAGCCTGGCAGGGGTGGAGGATGACTTTACTCACTTTTGGCATGATTGCCCTGACTCTTCTCAGTTTTGGCAAGCAGCTAGGTCCATTCTCTGCGACGCGCTGGGGGTCGTGTCGATCCTCGACCTCGACTACACGGCACTTCAGATCGAGCACGGCCTCCCTCGACTGCGCGCTCGCCTTCCGACGTCGAAAAAGCGCCCAATCCGCGCCTTCATTGCGCTGGCGCTCGACACTCTCAGCAACCGACGCTGGGATCTCCATCGCCACGCCAAAGCGATGTCGAGCATGGACAAGGAGATGGCGGGACTGAAGGAGAGGTTGGAGCTCAGATTGGCACGATGAAGTAGACGGCGCTCCTCCCTACCCAGCCAAGAACCACAAACCAAAAACCAAATAAAAATCACAAGTCCCCTTTCCCTCTTTCTCAATCTCCAAAATGTCTCCCAAACACGCCAGAATACTGAACCTGTTTTCTCTCGCTCTTTTTGCCATTCCTCCTCATAGGCTTCCGTACTCCCCAGGAGCCTCGGGTTCTTTGCGCCGGCGGGCATTGTCGCCCTTGGTTCGAGCTTCTGCCACATCACGATGACACACAGCGAAAGCGGATCCCCTTGGCCCTCTCCTGGACTACGCCGTGAGTTTTCCACTCCTCTCAAGGGCCGGGTCTGTCTTCTCTTTCGGTCGAGCGACTCCGTGATCTCCTGTTCAAGGCCGGCACAAACTGCCTGCGTGGCTCGCCTCTCCTTGCTTTGCTGCTCGCTCGGAGTCGCGGCCGCGCGGCGGGTGACTCGGGTACCGAACCGCCATACACATCCACACTCGAGCGAGGTCCCACACAATGACATCACCGTCGTGGGCCTCATGCTCCTTCTTTCCCCAGTATCTGCGGTGATTGGGAACCACCTGCACGTACAACGGGACTCGAGTGTGCGTTCCGAGATTGGGAGTACGCCGCAGGGAAGCGAGGCCCCTGCGGAAGGTATACCCCGCCTCTGGTCTCCAGCCGCGCGCCGGTGTTGTCGGCCACCCGCCCGCGCTGCAGACCGAGGCGTGTCCAATGGACTGTCACATGCTCCGTGACTTTCCCCGGAAATCTCTGGATTGTGTGTTTTTGTGCGAAGTAGGCCTGTTTCGCAGTTGCAGTCATTGAAATGGGGGTGATCTGGGGTCGTGCGGTCGCGAGGGGGGGGCCGACTTTGGTAACCGAAAAGGGGTTTGGAATCCGCGGTGCAGATCCAGCGCAGTTGGGTACAAGGGGTAGGTGATTGCTGCGGTCGCAGGGGGTTACATCCCCCCTTTGGACCACGTGAATCATTCGGATTGAGCGGGATGTTTGTGCCATCGGAGGCCTTGTTCGACGCGTGTCAAAGAATTAAGGGGCTTCAAGGAGTAGGGCGGTCTCAGGGTGGGTCTGAAGTCAAAAGATCGAAGAAGGTTCAACTGTACAACTATAATCGGATTCGCCTGTACAACACATGTACCACCACCAACAATTCCTCCATCGTTTCCCGATTCCTTGTGTATTATCTTCAATCTTCCTTTCATTCGTCTCTGGGAGGGAGCAACCGTGGGTGGGGGGGACTTGAACTCGGATGTATCGGGTTGGTCTGTTCTGCTAGTTACAACGCATCGAGCGGCGGTTGTGGTCATCATCGTGCATACTGGGCAGCATCTCCTTTAGTTCCGTAGGGGGTTTTCTCGTCTTGCAAATTAGCGATGAGTTTCATACAAAAAAAAAAAAATGGAACAAAACCGTTCATTCAGCTGGGTTCCCTCATCCTCATCCTCATCCTCAGCCTTCGCTGGCCCTTAGACCGCTCGGCCATATCTCCCCCAGATGTGTACAGTGTGTTTTCAGTTGCTCGTACGGATAGCAATCTTTTGGCAGTCGTGTTGGAACAAAACCGTTCATTCAGCTGGGTTCCCTCATCCTCATCCTCATCCTCATCCTTCGCTGGCCCTTAGACCGCTCGGCCATATCTCCCCCAGATGTGTACAGTGTGTTTTCAGTTGCTCGTACGGATAGCAATCTTTTGGCAGTCGTGTTGGAACAAAACCGTTCATTCAGCTGGGTTCCCTCATCCTCATCCTCATCCTCATCCTTCGCTGGCCCTTAGACCGCTCGGCCATATCTCCCCCAGATGTGTACAGTGTGTTTTCAGTTGCTCGTACGGATAGCAATCTTTTGGCAGTCGTGTTGGAACAAAACCGTTCATTCAACTGGGTTCCCTCATCCTCATCCTCATCCTTCGCTGGCCCTTAGACCGCTCGGCCATATCTCCCCCAGATGTGTACAGTGTGTTTTCAGTTGCTCGTACGGATAGCAATCTTTTGGCAGTCGTGTTGGAACAAAACCGTTCATTCAGCTGGGTTCCCTCATCCTCATCCTCATCCTCATCCTTCGCTGGCCCTTAGACCGCTCGGCCATATCTCCCCCAGATGTGTACAGTGTGTTTTCAGTTGCTCGTACGGATAGCAATCTTTTGGCAGTCGTGTTGGAACAAAACCGTTCATTCAACTGGGTTCCCTCATCCTCATCCTCATCCTTCGCTGGCCCTTAGACCGCTCGGCCATATCTCCCCCAGATGTGTACAGTGTGTTTTCAGTTGCTCGTACGGATAGCAATCTTTTGGCAGTCGTGTTGGAACAAAACCGTTCATTCAGCTGGGTTCCCTCATCCTCATCCTCATCCTCATCCTTCGCTGGCCCTTAGACCGCTCGGCCATATCTCCCCCAGATGTGTACAGTGTGTTTTCAGTTGCTCGTACGGATAGCAATCTTTTGGCAGTCGTGTTGGAACAAAACCGTTCATTCAACTGGGTTCCCTCATCCTCATCCTCATCCTTCGCTGGCCCTTAGACCGCTCGGCCATATCTCCCCCAGATGTGTACAGTGTGTTTTCAGTTGCTCGTACGGATAGCAATCTTTTGGCAGTCGTGTTTGGTACTCACCGCGCGTTGGAGTCCGCGTTAGGTGCTCGGCGGGTTTTGATCTGCGCAGCGCTCTTTGCGCGCAGGGGTTTGACTTTCACCCAACTGCTTGCCGTCGTTGCTTTATAACCTCTTTTAGCTCTTTTTGTAGCGGTCCCAGCCAACCTGAAGGATTGCAATTTATGAGCCCCAGTCCCAAAAAAAAAAAAATCTTTCATCTTTCATCTTTCATCTTTCATCTTTCATCTTTCATCTTTCATCTTTCATCTTTCATCTTTCATCTTTCATCTTTCATCTTTCATCTTTCATCTTTCATCTTTCATCTATCATCTTACATCTTTCATCTTTCATCTTTCATCTTTCATCTTTCATCTTTCATCTTTCATCTTTCATCTTTCATCTTTCATCTTTCATCTTTCATCCCAATCGCACTACCCTACCTCTGCAAACGTCAATACATCGAATACATCAACTGCTACACCAGCTATCGACCCGATGTCCGACCAGGCACCGCCTGATCCGGGCCGCGGCCCTCCGGAGCCGGCAGCGACGGGACAACCACGTGGTGACGCGGGGGCGGAAGCCGATGCCGCCGAGGGACCAGCGAACCCCGGCCTAGCGCTGTACCAGGAAAAGCGTGATGAAGAAAAGAAGAGGAAAGAGGATGTCGCGAGAATCCTGAAGATGATCAGTGTCGAAGATGGCACACGCCAGGGCACCCGCATCCTTGTGCTCAAAGACGCACTCGGCTTCGGCAAGGACCGGGCCACCTCCCTGCGCTTCAGCGCACTCAATGCAACGAAACCAATTACCGACACGTCTGGTGCCGTTCTGGAAGTCACGTTCGAACACACCGGCGTGGCCACCGAACGCGAGAAGTCCGAGTTGTACTCGAAGGTGCTCCGTACCCTGTCGCCCGACACGTCGTTGTGTTTTAACCTGCCCGCAGGAGTTGTCCTCCCGCCCGAGCTCCAGAAATACGCTCCAATCATCCATGGAGTCGCACCGGAATCGATCATCCAAAGCGGTAACACCCGGTTCAAGTTCGTGGTGCGCTGCGCTAGCGCAGCGGCGCTGGACCAAGTCCACGACGCGGCGACCAAGATCGAGTGGAAACGCTCCTTTGCCCAAGTCCGCAAGCGCTTGGCGTTCGTCAAAAACGTCGTCGAACTGCGTTTCATTATCAGTCCTGAGGCCGAATACACGAACGACGACCTCTGGAACAAACTGCAAGGCGTCGTCGCCAAGCTTACCGGGGACGGCCACAAGTGCGACTTGCTCCAACTCCAGCAGCCTCTAACGGTCGTTCAAGGCTCGTACCTCGTCGCTCGAGGAAACTACGCGGCCATCGTCCAGTTCGACGACGACGACCTGTTCAAGAACAACGGTGCTCAACTTAGGCAGGTTCTACCGACGAGGATCGACCTTCGGGGACGACTCGCAACACTCACGCCCCTTCGCCACGACTACGAGGCCGAAGCCTCGTGCCGCCGATGCGGCTTTGTAGGCCACTCCGACAACTGCGTTCAAAAGCCGGTCCAGCGTCAGCAGGCCTCCCAGAAAAACAACAACAACCAAAGGCCCCAGGCCGAGCCCCAAAGCAACATCGAGCAAACCTCGACCCCCCAAAAACAACGCAGAGGTGATGTAGCCTCTCCCTCTCCCCCAATGTCTCCTGTCGCGTCCAAGCGTTCAAAGAAGAACGCATCTCCCACAAGGGACACTAACAACTCACCACGAGTCTACCCTACTCGTTCACAAAGCTCTACACCCACAGCATCCGCCCCTCGCGGTTTCATCGTCGCCGCAAACCCATTCGCAAGTCTGGCCGGCGACGTAGCCGAGGAGGCGCAGGAGGAGCCCGCTCAGGCCCTCGAGGACGACGAGGACGCGATGAGCGTAGTCGAGGCACAGCTGGAACAACAGCAGGAGGTGCCGCCGCTGGAGCCTTCGGATCTGTCGGATCTGCAGGACCGCGGAGCGGAGGGGAACCAGGGGGAACACACGGAGACGAGTGACGCGGAAGAAGGGGAATCGCAGTCGGCCGAGACGGGGTCTGTGCCTGAGATTGTTTCGACGACTCCTGAGCATACCCCTGAGCTGACGCGCTCCCGATCGGCCAGTCACCATCAGCTTGATATGGACGGCCTTCCCGACGACTGGATGAATCGTGTGTCGGATCGCGAGCGCAAACAGGATGCTGGTCTATACGATGAGATCACCGAGTTGGACCGCACCCCGTCTGTGACCGGTTGGATGCCTTCGCCGTCTCCAGGTCCAGTGTTTGATCCCGAGCCCGAGCCCAAGCCCAAGCAGGAGGTGGACGATGGAAGTTCCCAGGGTCTTCGCCGGTCCGAGCGTATCCAGCGTCTCACCAGCGTCGCGCGCACATCGGACTGGAACGAATCGACTGCTGCGGACCCGCTCCCCTCACCCACATTCGGACCTATGTTGTCCATCAAGGGAGCTGCTGCTGCAACGAAGGCGCGATCGTAATGATTGACTTCATCATCATGACCTGGAACGTCAACAGGGGCTTCAATACCCCTGAACGACGTCGTCTGCTTCTTTCGTATTTCACTTCGCTCACACCTCCCCCTTCTGCTATCCTTCTCCAGGAACACAATGTTCCTAAATCACGACAATCTCACATACGCCACGAGTACGCCCAGTCCCACCAGGGCGAGGCCTACTTTTCTCAACACTGCCTCACTTTGATTCCAAGCTCTTCTCCTCTTCTCGGTGGTCATCGTCGCACGCGTCAGTCTCTTGGCGGGCGCTTACTCGTGACCACCTTCGATGTGCGGGGTTCGACGGACGTCGTCGAACTCAACAATATCTACGCTCCGGTTCAACCCGCCGAGCGCCTCCTCTTCTTCACCTCCCTTCACTTTCGGGCGACCGTCTCCTCTCACATTCGGTTCATCGCGGGCGATCTCAACGACTGCCCTATCCCCGCGGTGGATCGAGCGCAACAGGTGGACCGCCCGAACACCCACCACTGGCCCGCGCTTATGTCGCGGCTCGACGGGGCGTACACGGATGCCATTCGGCTCATGCACCCACTGTCGCCGGCGACCACGCGCCCGCATCTCAGCAAGGACGGCCGGCTCATTTCGCGCGCGCGCATCGACTTTGTTCTGGTGCAGCGGCGACACGAGCGACGGATCGTTTCTGCTTCCACTCTGTACAATATCTCTCGATCCATGTCGGATCATCGACCGGTTACGGTCACATTTAGGCTGCGCGCAAGTGGTGCCGAGGTCGAAGAGGAGCTCTGCCTTCCCCAGGCGGCTCATTTTCTGACCCGCATCAACTCGTCAACCTTCAAACACGCCGAGTTTAAGGAGTTCGTCACTCCTCTCCTTGAGCAGGCACCGTCTGGGGATCCGGTCGCCGACCTTCAGCGCGTACTCTCGGAGTCTCGGGTCCAAGCTCTCGAGCTGTCTCGGCGTCTGTTTCGGGAGCGCAACGCCCTCGAGATGATGCTGGTATCTCGACTGCAGGACATTGAGTCTCGTCGGGTGCTGAGTCCCTTTGACATCATCGACTGGACGAACACCCACGACGCTCTCACCAAACTTGTGAACGAGCGAGCAAGGCAGTCCCGGATCAGGGCGCACGTTCCCGAGATTGCATCCGAGGAACGTCTCAGTCGTCCGGTACATGCCAAACTGGCTGCTCGGTCCCGGGATGTGAAGTTTCAGAGTATCCGGCTCGCTGATGGCGAGCTCACCACTGACATTGAGCGCGCGCTCGAGCACACCCATTCTCATTTCCAGCAGCACTACCTTGTCGAAGCGAAGGATCCGGAACAGGTCGTGACGATGCGGGATGAGCTCTTGGGACCCATCAGATCAGCAAGACCTTGTGACGACCCGCTTTCCGACGCTCGCTTCCTTCGGCGCTTCTCGAATTCGCACGTCGACATTCTTGCCGAGCCCATCAGCGAGGCCGAGGTGCTCGCAGCGATTCGAACCACGCACGAAGGTCGATCTCCGGGTCCTTCAGGGGTCCCCTATGAGATGTATCGAGCCTGCCCCTTGCTTTGGGCCCCTCTCTTGACTCGAGCCTACAACGAGCTGATTACTCGAGGCTCCCTTACTCCACAACAGAGCCAGGCGAATGTGCGCCTCTTGTTCAAACACAACAAACCTGGTGCAGCGCGGTGCGACCTCAAATCGTATCGTCCGATCACCTTGCGGGAATGCGACTACAAGATCTTCACCAAGGTCTACGTGGCTCGTCTGAACCGGATCCTCCCCGATGTTCTTCCGGCCGGACAGCATGGGTTCGTCAAAGGGCGAAGACCAGCGGACGCGGCTTTGCATCTGAGGCTCCTGATCGATGAGATTAGGGGTCGTGGGGCAGAGTTCCCGACAGCAGCGCTCCTCTCCCTGGATCAGAGCTCGGCTTACGACATGGTCGAGCACGACTGGGTCTTTGCGGTGTTTGAGGCTCTCGGCGCGCCGGAATCTTTCCAGCGCGTCTTGCGGATGCTCTACAACGGCGAGACGTCCACAGCGCGGTACATTGTCAACGGTTTCCTTACCGAGACGGTGCGACTCCTGTGCGGTCTTGGCCAGGGCGATCCTCTCTCTTCTTCTGTCTGGGATGTGGTATTCCAACCCTTCCTTGATTCTCTCAGTCGACGCAACATTGCGCTGACTATCACTCTTCCGGAGCTGGCTCCTCGTCCACAGACTCGATGCATCACCAATTTGGCGTTCGCGGATGACGCCGTCGTCGCTGTCGCTGGACCGGAAGCTATTGCTTCGCTCGAGGCGTTAGCTCGGGATTGGCGACTCGCGACGAACGGCCGTCTAAACACCGACAAAACCGTGGTGATGCCATTGGGCGCGACGTTGTGGGATCGCGCGGACTTGTCCAAACTGTCGTTCGTGGCACCGGACGAGTCTCTTCCCTGGATCGGTCTCCAGTTTGCGCCTGACGGCAACAACAGGCTGGGATTCCATGATCTTGAGCGAAGGGTCGATCGAGTGATTCTCTCGGTGCGCGACCGATGGATGACGCATCATACCCGGGCTTTCTATCTCAACCGCTACGGCATCTCCAAGGTGCTGCACTCTCTCTCCGCCGACGTACCGCCATCCGACGTGATCAAGGCGATCGAGCGCAAGCTTGCCGACTTTGTGAAGGGAGGACCGCGGCGCAGTGACTACAAGCAATCGGTCGTCTTCACGACACGGGCGCGAGGTGGTCTCAGCGTCGTGAGCATCCAAGATGTGGTGGATTCAGTCTCGGTACGGATTTGGGACGTGCTGGCCGGCGGGTCAACTGCGATTTGGAGCGATCTGGCTCGGAGTTCCATCCGGCGAGCGCTTCCGACCTTTGACTTTGCTACGGATCTGTGGACGTGGAGGAACGCCGACGCACCCCGGGAGCTACATCCCCGCTGGCGAGCGGTGCTCTCGGTCGCTGAACGCTACCCTGCCGTCGTCGATCCTGCCAAACTTTCGGTCTCCAATTTTCTTTCTCTTTCTCCCCTCCAACCTGGTCTGCATGACTCGCGGGCGTTCTCGGAGCAGGATAAGCGTTTGGCGAAGCTTTTCAGTTTCGAACGCACCATCGCTGACATCTATGCGCGAGCCCAATACCCCGCAGCTCCAACGGTGCCCTGGACCCCTGAGAAGCATCCCCAAGGCGACGGCTCGGAGCTGTCCAACCTTTGGCAATGGAAGCGCGATCAAGTCCAGGCGTGGATCCAGGTCGCAGGCGATCGCCTCATCCCGCCGCTTCCGCCTCCTGTTCCCGTCCTCGCACGTCGACCACCCGTCATTCGTGTTGTTGGAGCACCTGGAGTCCGGCCCGGCGGTCCCCTCGAGCACATCTTGCCCAGAGCGACTCCGGTCGGCGTGCCTGATCAAAAACTTCCCCTCCCCTCCGGCCCCTTGTGTGCTGATCAGTGGAGAATGTTGAACTTGGACAGACCTTACACCATTGCGCGACTTCGACGCGTCATCAACCATCGACGTTTCGACCACACACAACGCCCTGGATCACTCGTCACACCCAAAGAAAGGCGACTCTTCTGGGTGTGGTTCCACACCGGGCCCGCCACGGCCCGCGAGCGCGAGGTGCACTTCAAGCTGGCGTACCACTTCACGCCAACGCGGAAGCGCCAGTTTGTGCAGCGGCATGGCGACTCAGCCTGCTGCCTCGTGCAGGCATGCAGCCTGGCAGGGGTGGAGGATGACTTTACTCACTTTTGGCATGATTGCCCTGACTCTTCTCAGTTTTGGCAAGCAGCTAGGTCCATTCTCTGCGACGCGCTGGGGGTCGTGTCGATCCTCGACCTCGACTACACGGCACTTCAGATCGAGCACGGCCTCCCTCGACTGCGCGCTCGCCTTCCGACGTCGAAAAAGCGCCCAATCCGCGCCTTCATTGCGCTGGCGCTCGACACTCTCAGCAACCGACGCTGGGATCTCCATCGCCACGCCAAAGCGATGTCGAGCATGGACAAGGAGATGGCGGGACTGAAGGAGAGGTTGGAGCTCAGATTGGCACGATGAAGTAGACGGCGCTCCTCCCTACCCAGCCAAGAACCACAAACCAAAAACCAAATAAAAATCACAAGTCCCCTTTCCCTCTTTCTCAATCTCCAAAATGTCTCCCAAACACGCCAGAATACTGAACCTGTTTTCTCTCGCTCTTTTTGCCATTCCTCCTCATAGGCTTCCGTACTCCCCAGGAGCCTCGGGTTCTTTGCGCCGGCGGGCATTGTCGCCCTTGGTTCGAGCTTCTGCCACATCACGATGACACACAGCGAAAGCGGATCCCCTTGGCCCTCTCCTGGACTACGCCGTGAGTTTTCCACTCCTCTCAAGGGCCGGGTCTGTCTTCTCTTTCGGTCGAGCGACTCCGTGATCTCCTGTTCAAGGCCGGCACAAACTGCCTGCGTGGCTCGCCTCTCCTTGCTTTGCTGCTCGCTCGGAGTCGCGGCCGCGCGGCGGGTGACTCGGGTACCGAACCGCCATACACATCCACACTCGAGCGAGGTCCCACACAATGACATCACCGTCGTGGGCCTCATGCTCCTTCTTTCCCCAGTATCTGCGGTGATTGGGAACCACCTGCACGTACAACGGGACTCGAGTGTGCGTTCCGAGATTGGGAGTACGCCGCAGGGAAGCGAGGCCCCTGCGGAAGGTATACCCCGCCTCTGGTCTCCAGCCGCGCGCCGGTGTTGTCGGCCACCCGCCCGCGCTGCAGACCGAGGCGTGTCCAATGGACTGTCACATGCTCCGTGACTTTCCCCGGAAATCTCTGGATTGTGTGTTTTTGTGCGAAGTAGGCCTGTTTCGCAGTTGCAGTCATTGAAATGGGGGTGATCTGGGGTCGTGCGGTCGCGAGGGGGGGCCGACTTTGGTAACCGAAAAGGGGTTTGGAATCCGCGGTGCAGATCCAGCGCAGTTGGGTACAAGGGGTAGGTGATTGCTGCGGTCGCAGGGGGTTACATCCCCCCTTTGGACCACGTGAATCATTCGGATTGAGCGGGATGTTTGTGCCATCGGAGGCCTTGTTCGACGCGTGTCAAAGAATTAAGGGGCTTCAAGGAGTAGGGCGGTCTCAGGGTGGGTCTGAAGTCAAAAGATCGAAGAAGGTTCAACTGTACAACTATAATCGGATTCGCCTGTACAACACATGTACCACCACCAACAATTCCTCCATCGTTTCCCGATTCCTTGTGTATTATCTTCAATCTTCCTTTCATTCGTCTCTGGGAGGGAGCAACCGTGGGTGGGGGGGACTTGAACTCGGATGTATCGGGTTGGTCTGTTCTGCTAGTTACAACGCATCGAGCGGCGGTTGTGGTCATCATCGTGCATACTGGGCAGCATCTCCTTTAGTTCCGTAGGGGGTTTTCTCGTCTTGCAAATTAGCGATGAGTTTCATACAAAAAAAAAAAAATGGAACAAAACCGTTCATTCAGCTGGGTTCCCTCATCCTCATCCTCATCCTCAGCCTTCGCTGGCCCTTAGACCGCTCGGCCATATCTCCCCCAGATGTGTACAGTGTGTTTTCAGTTGCTCGTACGGATAGCAATCTTTTGGCAGTCGTGTTGGAACAAAACCGTTCATTCAGCTGGGTTCCCTCATCCTCATCCTCATCCTCATCCTTCGCTGGCCCTTAGACCGCTCGGCCATATCTCCCCCAGATGTGTACAGTGTGTTTTCAGTTGCTCGTACGGATAGCAATCTTTTGGCAGTCGTGTTGGAACAAAACCGTTCATTCAGCTGGGTTCCCTCATCCTCATCCTCATCCTCATCCTTCGCTGGCCCTTAGACCGCTCGGCCATATCTCCCCCAGATGTGTACAGTGTGTTTTCAGTTGCTCGTACGGATAGCAATCTTTTGGCAGTCGTGTTGGAACAAAACCGTTCATTCAGCTGGGTTCCCTCATCCTCATCCTCATCCTCATCCTTCGCTGGCCCTTAGACCGCTCGGCCATATCTCCCCCAGATGTGTACAGTGTGTTTTCAGTTGCTCGTACGGATAGCAATCTTTTGGCAGTCGTGTAGTATCTTTCATCTTTCATCCCAATCGCACTACCCTACCTCTGCAAACGTCAATACATCGAATACATCAACTGCTACACCAGCTATCGACCCGATGTCCGACCAGGCACCGCCTAATCCGGGCCGCGGCCCTCCGGAGCCGGCAGCGACGGGACAACCACGTGGTGACGCGGGGGCGGAGGCCGATGCCGCCGAGGGACCAGCGAACCCCGGCCTAGCGCTGTACCAGGAAAAGCGTGATGAAGAAAAGAAGAGGAAAGAGGATGTCGCGAGAATCCTGAAGATGATCAGTGTCGAAGATGGCACACGCCAGGGCACCCGCATCCTTGTGCTCAAAGACGCACTCGGCTTCGGCAAGGACCGGGCCACCTCCCTGCGCTTCAGCGCACTCAATGCAACGAAACCAATTACCGACACGTCTGGTGCCGTTCTGGAAGTCACGTTCGAACACACCGGCGTGGCCACCGAACGCGAGAAGTCCGAGTTGTACTCGAAGGTGCTCCGTACCCTGTCGCCCGACACGTCGTTGTGTTTTAACCTGCCCGCAGGAGTTGTCCTCCCGCCCGAGCTCCAGAAATACGCTCCAATCATCCATGGAGTCGCACCGGAATCGATCATCCAAAGCGGCAACACCCGGTTCAAGTTCGTGGTGCGCTGCGCTAGCGCAGCGGCGCTCGACCAAGTCCACGACGCGGCGACCAAGATCGAGTGGAAACGCTCCTTTGCCCAAGTCCGCAAGCGCTTGGCGTTCGTCAAAAACGTCGTCGAACTGCGTTTCATATCAGTCCTGAGGCCGAATACACGAACGACGACCTCTGGAACAAACTGCAAGGCGTCGTCGCCAAGCTTACCGGGGACGGCCACAAGTGCGACTTGCTCCAACTCCAGCAGCCTCTAACGGTCGTTCAAGGCTCGTACCTCGTCGCTCGAGGAAACTACGCGGCCATCGTCCAGTTCGACGACGACGACCTGTTCAAGAACAACGGTGCTCAACTTAGGCAGGTTCTACCGACGAGGATCGACCTTCGGGGACGACTCGCAACACTCACGCCCCTTCGCCACGACTACGAGGCCGAAGCCTCGTGCCGCCGATGCGGCTTTGTAGGCCACTCCGACAACTGCGTTCAAAAGCCGGTCCAGCGTCAGCAGGCCTCCCAGAAAAACAACAACAACCAAAGGCCCCAGGCCGAGCCCCAAAGCAACATCGAGCAAACCTCGACCCCCCAAAAACAACGCAGAGGTGATGTAGCCTCTCCCTCTCCCCCAATGTCTCCTGTCGCGTCCAAGCGTTCAAAGAAGAACGCATCTCCCACAAGGGACACTAACAACTCACCACGAGTCTACCCTACTCGTTCACAAAGCTCTACACCCACAGCATCCGCCCCTCGCGGTTTCATCGTCGCCGCAAACCCATTCGCAAGTCTGGCCGGCGACGTAGCCGAGGAGGCGCAGGAGGAGCCCGCTCAGGCCCTCGAGGACGACGAGGACGCGATGAGCGTAGTCGAGGCACAGCTGGAACAACAGCAGGAGGTGCCGCCGCTGGAGCCTTCGGATCTGTCGGATCTGCAGGACCGCGGAGCGGAGGGGAACCAGGGGGAACACACGGAGACGAGTGACGCGGAAGAAGGGGAATCGCAGTCGGCCGAGACGGGGTCTGTGCCTGAGATTGTTTCGACGACTCCTGAGCATACCCCTGAGCTGACGCGCTCCCGATCGGCCAGTCACCATCAGCTTGATATGGACGGCCTTCCCGACGACTGGATGAATCGTGTGTCGGATCGCGAGCGCAAACAGGATGCTGGTCTATACGATGAGATCACCGAGTTGGACCGCACCCCGTCTGTGACCGGTTGGATGCCTTCGCCGTCTCCAGGTCCAGTGTTTGATCCCGAGCCCGAGCCCAAGCCCAAGCAGGAGGTGGACGATGGAAGTTCCCAGGGTCTTCGCCGGTCCGAGCGTATCCAGCGTCTCACCAGCGTCGCGCGCACATCGGACTGGAACGAATCGACTGCTGCGGACCCGCTCCCCTCACCCACATTCGGACCTATGTTGTCCATCAAGGGAGCTGCTGCTGCAACGAAGGCGCGATCGTAATGATTGACTTCATCATCATGACCTGGAACGTCAACAGGGGCTTCAATACCCCTGAACGACGTCGTCTGCTTCTTTCGTATTTCACTTCGCTCACACCTCCCCCTTCTGCTATCCTTCTCCAGGAACACAATGTTCCTAAATCACGACAATCTCACATACGCCACGAGTACGCCCAGTCCCACCAGGGCGAGGCCTACTTTTCTCAACACTGCCTCACTTTGATTCCAAGCTCTTCTCCTCTTCTCGGTGGTCATCGTCGCACGCGTCAGTCTCTTGGCGGGCGCTTACTCGTGACCACCTTCGATGTGCGGGGTTCGACGGACGTCGTCGAACTCAACAATATCTACGCTCCGGTTCAACCCGCCGAGCGCCTCCTCTTCTTCACCTCCCTTCACTTTCGGGCGACCGTCTCCTCTCACATTCGGTTCATCGCGGGCGATCTCAACGACTGCCCTATCCCCGCGGTGGATCGAGCGCAACAGGTGGACCGCCCGAACACCCACCACTGGCCCGCGCTTATGTCGCGGCTCGACGGGGCGTACACGGATGCCATTCGGCTCATGCACCCACTGTCGCCGGCGACCACGCGCCCGCATCTCAGCAAGGACGGCCGGCTCATTTCGCGCGCGCGCATCGACTTTGTTCTGGTGCAGCGGCGACACGAGCGACGGATCGTTTCTGCTTCCACTCTGTACAATATCTCTCGATCCATGTCGGATCATCGACCGGTTACGGTCACATTTAGGCTGCGCGCAAGTGGTGCCGAGGTCGAAGAGGAGCTCTGCCTTCCCCAGGCGGCTCATTTTCTGACCCGCATCAACTCGTCAACCTTCAAACACGCCGAGTTTAAGGAGTTCGTCACTCCTCTCCTTGAGCAGGCACCGTCTGGGGATCCGGTCGCCGACCTTCAGCGCGTACTCTCGGAGTCTCGGGTCCAAGCTCTCGAGCTGTCTCGGCGTCTGTTTCGGGAGCGCAACGCCCTCGAGATGATGCTGGTATCTCGACTGCAGGACATTGAGTCTCGTCGGGTGCTGAGTCCCTTTGACATCATCGACTGGACGAACACCCACGACGCTCTCACCAAACTTGTGAACGAGCGAGCAAGGCAGTCCCGGATCAGGGCGCACGTTCCCGAGATTGCATCCGAGGAACGTCTCAGTCGTCCGGTACATGCCAAACTGGCTGCTCGGTCCCGGGATGTGAAGTTTCAGAGTATCCGGCTCGCTGATGGCGAGCTCACCACTGACATTGAGCGCGCGCTCGAGCACACCCATTCTCATTTCCAGCAGCACTACCTTGTCGAAGCGAAGGATCCGGAACAGGTCGTGACGATGCGGGATGAGCTCTTGGGACCCATCAGATCAGCAAGACCTTGTGACGACCCGCTTTCCGACGCTCGCTTCCTTCGGCGCTTCTCGAATTCGCACGTCGACATTCTTGCCGAGCCCATCAGCGAGGCCGAGGTGCTCGCAGCGATTCGAACCACGCACGAAGGTCGATCTCCGGGTCCTTCAGGGGTCCCCTATGAGATGTATCGAGCCTGCCCCTTGCTTTGGGCCCCTCTCTTGACTCGAGCCTACAACGAGCTGATTACTCGAGGCTCCCTTACTCCACAACAGAGCCAGGCGAATGTGCGCCTCTTGTTCAAACACAACAAACCTGGTGCAGCGCGGTGCGACCTCAAATCGTATCGTCCGATCACCTTGCGGGAATGCGACTACAAGATCTTCACCAAGGTCTACGTGGCTCGTCTGAACCGGATCCTCCCCGATGTTCTTCCGGCCGGACAGCATGGGTTCGTCAAAGGGCGAAGACCAGCGGACGCGGCTTTGCATCTGAGGCTCCTGATCGATGAGATTAGGGGTCGTGGGGCAGAGTTCCCGACAGCAGCGCTCCTCTCCCTGGATCAGAGCTCGGCTTACGACATGGTCGAGCACGACTGGGTCTTTGCGGTGTTTGAGGCTCTCGGCGCGCCGGAATCTTTCCAGCGCGTCTTGCGGATGCTCTACAACGGCGAGACGTCCACAGCGCGGTACATTGTCAACGGTTTCCTTACCGAGACGGTGCGACTCCTGTGCGGTCTTGGCCAGGGCGATCCTCTCTCTTCTTCTGTCTGGGATGTGGTATTCCAACCCTTCCTTGATTCTCTCAGTCGACGCAACATTGCGCTGACTATCACTCTTCCGGAGCTGGCTCCTCGTCCACAGACTCGATGCATCACCAATTTGGCGTTCGCGGATGACGCCGTCGTCGCTGTCGCTGGACCGGAAGCTATTGCTTCGCTCGAGGCGTTAGCTCGGGATTGGCGACTCGCGACGAACGGCCGTCTAAACACCGACAAAACCGTGGTGATGCCATTGGGCGCGACGTTGTGGGATCGCGCGGACTTGTCCAAACTGTCGTTCGTGGCACCGGACGAGTCTCTTCCCTGGATCGGTCTCCAGTTTGCGCCTGACGGCAACAACAGGCTGGGATTCCATGATCTTGAGCGAAGGGTCGATCGAGTGATTCTCTCGGTGCGCGACCGATGGATGACGCATCATACCCGGGCTTTCTATCTCAACCGCTACGGCATCTCCAAGGTGCTGCACTCTCTCTCCGCCGACGTACCGCCATCCGACGTGATCAAGGCGATCGAGCGCAAGCTTGCCGACTTTGTGAAGGGAGGACCGCGGCGCAGTGACTACAAGCAATCGGTCGTCTTCACGACACGGGCGCGAGGTGGTCTCAGCGTCGTGAGCATCCAAGATGTGGTGGATTCAGTCTCGGTACGGATTTGGGACGTGCTGGCCGGCGGGTCAACTGCGATTTGGAGCGATCTGGCTCGGAGTTCCATCCGGCGAGCGCTTCCGACCTTTGACTTTGCTACGGATCTGTGGACGTGGAGGAACGCCGACGCACCCCGGGAGCTACATCCCCGCTGGCGAGCGGTGCTCTCGGTCGCTGAACGCTACCCTGCCGTCGTCGATCCTGCCAAACTTTCGGTCTCCAATTTTCTTTCTCTTTCTCCCCTCCAACCTGGTCTGCATGACTCGCGGGCGTTCTCGGAGCAGGATAAGCGTTTGGCGAAGCTTTTCAGTTTCGAACGCACCATCGCTGACATCTATGCGCGAGCCCAATACCCCGCAGCTCCAACGGTGCCCTGGACCCCTGAGAAGCATCCCCAAGGCGACGGCTCGGAGCTGTCCAACCTTTGGCAATGGAAGCGCGATCAAGTCCAGGCGTGGATCCAGGTCGCAGGCGATCGCCTCATCCCGCCGCTTCCGCCTCCTGTTCCCGTCCTCGCACGTCGACCACCCGTCATTCGTGTTGTTGGAGCACCTGGAGTCCGGCCCGGCGGTCCCCTCGAGCACATCTTGCCCAGAGCGACTCCGGTCGGCGTGCCTGATCAAAAACTTCCCCTCCCCTCCGGCCCCTTGTGTGCTGATCAGTGGAGAATGTTGAACTTGGACAGACCTTACACCATTGCGCGACTTCGACGCGTCATCAACCATCGACGTTTCGACCACACACAACGCCCTGGATCACTCGTCACACCCAAAGAAAGGCGACTCTTCTGGGTGTGGTTCCACACCGGGCCCGCCACGGCCCGCGAGCGCGAGGTGCACTTCAAGCTGGCGTACCACTTCACGCCAACGCGGAAGCGCCAGTTTGTGCAGCGGCATGGCGACTCAGCCTGCTGCCTCGTGCAGGCATGCAGCCTGGCAGGGGTGGAGGATGACTTTACTCACTTTTGGCATGATTGCCCTGACTCTTCTCAGTTTTGGCAAGCAGCTAGGTCCATTCTCTGCGACGCGCTGGGGGTCGTGTCGATCCTCGACCTCGACTACACGGCACTTCAGATCGAGCACGGCCTCCCTCGACTGCGCGCTCGCCTTCCGACGTCGAAAAAGCGCCCAATCCGCGCCTTCATTGCGCTGGCGCTCGACACTCTCAGCAACCGACGCTGGGATCTCCATCGCCACGCCAAAGCGATGTCGAGCATGGACAAGGAGATGGCGGGACTGAAGGAGAGGTTGGAGCTCAGATTGGCACGATGAAGTAGACGGCGCTCCTCCCTACCCAGCCAAGAACCACAAACCAAAAACCAAATAAAAATCACAAGTCCCCTTTCCCTCTTTCTCAATCTCCAAAATGTCTCCCAAACACGCCAGAATACTGAACCTGTTTTCTCTCGCTCTTTTTGCCATTCCTCCTCATAGGCTTCCGTACTCCCCAGGAGCCTCGGGTTCTTTGCGCCGGCGGGCATTGTCGCCCTTGGTTCGAGCTTCTGCCACATCACGATGACACACAGCGAAAGCGGATCCCCTTGGCCCTCTCCTGGACTACGCCGTGAGTTTTCCACTCCTCTCAAGGGCCGGGTCTGTCTTCTCTTTCGGTCGAGCGACTCCGTGATCTCCTGTTCAAGGCCGGCACAAACTGCCTGCGTGGCTCGCCTCTCCTTGCTTTGCTGCTCGCTCGGAGTCGCGGCCGCGCGGCGGGTGACTCGGGTACCGAACCGCCATACACATCCACACTCGAGCGAGGTCCCACACAATGACATCACCGTCGTGGGCCTCATGCTCCTTCTTTCCCCAGTATCTGCGGTGATTGGGAACCACCTGCACGTACAACGGGACTCGAGTGTGCGTTCCGAGATTGGGAGTACGCCGCAGGGAAGCGAGGCCCCTGCGGAAGGTATACCCCGCCTCTGGTCTCCAGCCGCGCGCCGGTGTTGTCGGCCACCCGCCCGCGCTGCAGACCGAGGCGTGTCCAATGGACTGTCACATGCTCCGTGACTTTCCCCGGAAATCTCTGGATTGTGTGTTTTTGTGCGAAGTAGGCCTGTTTCGCAGTTGCAGTCATTGAAATGGGGGTGATCTGGGGTCGTGCGGTCGCGAGGGGGGGGCCGACTTTGGTAACCGAAAAGGGGTTTGGAATCCGCGGTGCAGATCCAGCGCAGTTGGGTACAAGGGGTAGGTGATTGCTGCGGTCGCAGGGGGTTACATCCCCCTTTGGACCACGTGAATCATTCGGATTGAGCGGGATGTTTGTGCCATCGGAGGCCTTGTTCGACGCGTGTCAAAGAATTAAGGGGCTTCAAGGAGTAGGGCGGTCTCAGGGTGGGTCTGAAGTCAAAAGATCGAAGAAGGTTCAACTGTACAACTATAATCGGATTCGCCTGTACAACACATGTACCACCACCAACAATTCCTCCATCGTTTCCCGATTCCTTGTGTATTATCTTCAATCTTCCTTTCATTCGTCTCTGGGAGGGAGCAACCGTGGGTGGGGGGGACTTGAACTCGGATGTATCGGGTTGGTCTGTTCTGCTAGTTACAACGCATCGAGCGGCGGTTGTGGTCATCATCGTGCATACTGGGCAGCATCTCCTTTAGTTCCGTAGGGGGTTTTCTCGTCTTGCAAATTAGCGATGAGTTTCATACAAAAAAAAAAAAATGGAACAAAACCGTTCATTCAGCTGGGTTCCCTCATCCTCATCCTCATCCTCAGCCTTCGCTGGCCCTTAGACCGCTCGGCCATATCTCCCCCAGATGTGTACAGTGTGTTTTCAGTTGCTCGTACGGATAGCAATCTTTTGGCAGTCGTGTTGGAACAAAACCGTTCATTCAGCTGGGTTCCCTCATCCTCATCCTCATCCTCATCCTTCGCTGGCCCTTAGACCGCTCGGCCATATCTCCCCCAGATGTGTACAGTGTGTTTTCAGTTGCTCGTACGGATAGCAATCTTTTGGCAGTCGTGTTGGAACAAAACCGTTCATTCAGCTGGGTTCCCTCATCCTCATCCTCATCCTCATCCTTCGCTGGCCCTTAGACCGCTCGGCCATATCTCCCCCAGATGTGTACAGTGTGTTTTCAGTTGCTCGTACGGATAGCAATCTTTTGGCAGTCGTGTTGGAACAAAACCGTTCATTCAACTGGGTTCCCTCATCCTCATCCTCATCCTTCGCTGGCCCTTAGACCGCTCGGCCATATCTCCCCCAGATGTGTACAGTGTGTTTTCAGTTGCTCGTACGGATAGCAATCTTTTGGCAGTCGTGTTGGAACAAAACCGTTCATTCAGCTGGGTTCCCTCATCCTCATCCTCATCCTCATCCTTCGCTGGCCCTTAGACCGCTCGGCCATATCTCCCCCAGATGTGTACAGTGTGTTTTCAGTTGCTCGTACGGATAGCAATCTTTTGGCAGTCGTGTTGGAACAAAACCGTTCATTCAACTGGGTTCCCTCATCCTCATCCTCATCCTTCGCTGGCCCTTAGACCGCTCGGCCATATCTCCCCCAGATGTGTACAGTGTGTTTTCAGTTGCTCGTACGGATAGCAATCTTTTGGCAGTCGTGTTGGAACAAAACCGTTCATTCAGCTGGGTTCCCTCATCCTCATCCTCATCCTCATCCTTCGCTGGCCCTTAGACCGCTCGGCCATATCTCCCCCAGATGTGTACAGTGTGTTTTCAGTTGCTCGTACGGATAGCAATCTTTTGGCAGTCGTGTTGGAACAAAACCGTTCATTCAACTGGGTTCCCTCATCCTCATCCTCATCCTTCGCTGGCCCTTAGACCGCTCGGCCATATCTCCCCCAGATGTGTACAGTGTGTTTTCAGTTGCTCGTACGGATAGCAATCTTTTGGCAGTCGTGTTTGGTACTCACCGCGCGTTGGAGTCCGCGTTAGGTGCTCGGCGGGTTTTGATCTGCGCAGCGCTCTTTGCGCGCAGGGGTTTGACTTTCACCCAACTGCTTGCCGTCGTTGCTTTATAACCTCTTTTAGCTCTTTTTGTAGCGGTCCCAGCCAACCTGAAGGATTGCAATTTATGAGCCCCAGTCCCAAAAAAAAAATCTTTCATCTTTCATCTTTCATCTTTCATCTTTCATCTTTCATCTTTCATCTTTCATCTTTCATCTTTCATCTTTCATCTTTCATCTTTCATCTTTCATCTTTCATCTATCATCTTACATCTTTCATCTTTCATCTTTCATCTTTCATCTTTCATCTTTCATCTTTCATCTTTCATCTTTCATCTTTCATCTTTCATCTTTCATCCCAATCGCACTACCCTACCTCTGCAAACGTCAATACATCGAATACATCAACTGCTACACCAGCTATCGACCCGATGTCCGACCAGGCACCGCCTGATCCGGGCCGCGGCCCTCCGGAGCCGGCAGCGACGGGACAACCACGTGGTGACGCGGGGGCGGAAGCCGATGCCGCCGAGGGACCAGCGAACCCCGGCCTAGCGCTGTACCAGGAAAAGCGTGATGAAGAAAAGAAGAGGAAAGAGGATGTCGCGAGAATCCTGAAGATGATCAGTGTCGAAGATGGCACACGCCAGGGCACCCGCATCCTTGTGCTCAAAGACGCACTCGGCTTCGGCAAGGACCGGGCCACCTCCCTGCGCTTCAGCGCACTCAATGCAACGAAACCAATTACCGACACGTCTGGTGCCGTTCTGGAAGTCACGTTCGAACACACCGGCGTGGCCACCGAACGCGAGAAGTCCGAGTTGTACTCGAAGGTGCTCCGTACCCTGTCGCCCGACACGTCGTTGTGTTTTAACCTGCCCGCAGGAGTTGTCCTCCCGCCCGAGCTCCAGAAATACGCTCCAATCATCCATGGAGTCGCACCGGAATCGATCATCCAAAGCGGTAACACCCGGTTCAAGTTCGTGGTGCGCTGCGCTAGCGCAGCGGCGCTGGACCAAGTCCACGACGCGGCGACCAAGATCGAGTGGAAACGCTCCTTTGCCCAAGTCCGCAAGCGCTTGGCGTTCGTCAAAAACGTCGTCGAACTGCGTTTCATTATCAGTCCTGAGGCCGAATACACGAACGACGACCTCTGGAACAAACTGCAAGGCGTCGTCGCCAAGCTTACCGGGGACGGCCACAAGTGCGACTTGCTCCAACTCCAGCAGCCTCTAACGGTCGTTCAAGGCTCGTACCTCGTCGCTCGAGGAAACTACGCGGCCATCGTCCAGTTCGACGACGACGACCTGTTCAAGAACAACGGTGCTCAACTTAGGCAGGTTCTACCGACGAGGATCGACCTTCGGGGACGACTCGCAACACTCACGCCCCTTCGCCACGACTACGAGGCCGAAGCCTCGTGCCGCCGATGCGGCTTTGTAGGCCACTCCGACAACTGCGTTCAAAAGCCGGTCCAGCGTCAGCAGGCCTCCCAGAAAAACAACAACAACCAAAGGCCCCAGGCCGAGCCCCAAAGCAACATCGAGCAAACCTCGACCCCCCAAAAACAACGCAGAGGTGATGTAGCCTCTCCCTCTCCCCCAATGTCTCCTGTCGCGTCCAAGCGTTCAAAGAAGAACGCATCTCCCACAAGGGACACTAACAACTCACCACGAGTCTACCCTACTCGTTCACAAAGCTCTACACCCACAGCATCCGCCCCTCGCGGTTTCATCGTCGCCGCAAACCCATTCGCAAGTCTGGCCGGCGACGTAGCCGAGGAGGCGCAGGAGGAGCCCGCTCAGGCCCTCGAGGACGACGAGGACGCGATGAGCGTAGTCGAGGCACAGCTGGAACAACAGCAGGAGGTGCCGCCGCTGGAGCCTTCGGATCTGTCGGATCTGCAGGACCGCGGAGCGGAGGGGAACCAGGGGGAACACACGGAGACGAGTGACGCGGAAGAAGGGGAATCGCAGTCGGCCGAGACGGGGTCTGTGCCTGAGATTGTTTCGACGACTCCTGAGCATACCCCTGAGCTGACGCGCTCCCGATCGGCCAGTCACCATCAGCTTGATATGGACGGCCTTCCCGACGACTGGATGAATCGTGTGTCGGATCGCGAGCGCAAACAGGATGCTGGTCTATACGATGAGATCACCGAGTTGGACCGCACCCCGTCTGTGACCGGTTGGATGCCTTCGCCGTCTCCAGGTCCAGTGTTTGATCCCGAGCCCGAGCCCAAGCCCAAGCAGGAGGTGGACGATGGAAGTTCCCAGGGTCTTCGCCGGTCCGAGCGTATCCAGCGTCTCACCAGCGTCGCGCGCACATCGGACTGGAACGAATCGACTGCTGCGGACCCGCTCCCCTCACCCACATTCGGACCTATGTTGTCCATCAAGGGAGCTGCTGCTGCAACGAAGGCGCGATCGTAATGATTGACTTCATCATCATGACCTGGAACGTCAACAGGGGCTTCAATACCCCTGAACGACGTCGTCTGCTTCTTTCGTATTTCACTTCGCTCACACCTCCCCCTTCTGCTATCCTTCTCCAGGAACACAATGTTCCTAAATCACGACAATCTCACATACGCCACGAGTACGCCCAGTCCCACCAGGGCGAGGCCTACTTTTCTCAACACTGCCTCACTTTGATTCCAAGCTCTTCTCCTCTTCTCGGTGGTCATCGTCGCACGCGTCAGTCTCTTGGCGGGCGCTTACTCGTGACCACCTTCGATGTGCGGGGTTCGACGGACGTCGTCGAACTCAACAATATCTACGCTCCGGTTCAACCCGCCGAGCGCCTCCTCTTCTTCACTTCCCTTCACTTTCGGGCGACCGTCTCCTCTCACATTCGGGTCATCGCGGGCGATCTCAACGACTGCCCTATCCCCGCGGTGGATCGAATGCGACAGGTGGACCGCCCGAACACCCACCACTGGCCCGCGCTTATGTCTCGGCTCGACGGGGCGTACACGGATGCCATTCGGCTCATGCACCCACCGTCGCCGGCGACCACGCGCCCGCATCTCAGCAAGGACGGCCGGCTCATTTCGCGCGCGCGCATCGACTTTGTTCTGGTGCAGCGGCGACACGAGCGACGGATCGTTTCTGCTTCCACTCTGTACAATATCTCTCGATCCATGTCGGATCATCGACCGGTTACGGTCACATTTAGGCTGCGCGCAAGTGGTGCCGAGGTCGAAGCGGAGCTCTGCCTTCCCCAGGCGGCTCATTTTCTGATCCGCATCAACTCGTCGACCTTCAAACACGCCGAGTTTAAGGAGTTCGTCACTCCTCTCCTTGAGCAAGCACCGTCTGGGGATCCGGTCGCGGACCTTCAGCGCGTACTCTCGGAGTCTCGGGTCCAAGCTCTCGAGCTGTCTCGGCGTCTGTTTCGGGAGCGCAACGCCCTCGAGATGATGCTGGTATCTCGACTGCAGGACATTGAGTCTCGTCGGGTGCTGAGTCCCTTTGACATCATCGACTGGACGAACACCCACGACGCTCTCACCAAACTTGTGAACGAGCGAGCAAGGCAGTCCCGGATCAGGGCGCACGTTCCCGAGATTGCATCCGAGGAACGTCTCAGTCGTCCGGTTCATGCCAAACTGGCTGCTCGGTCCCGGGATGTGAAGTTTCAGAGTATCCGGCTCGCTGATGGCGAGCTCACCACTGACATTGAGCGCGCGCTCGAGCACACCCATTCTCATTTCCAGCAGCACTACCTTGTCGAAGCGAAGGATCCGGAACAGGTCGTGACGATGCGGGATGAGCTCTTGGGACCCATCAGATCAGCAAGACCTTGTGACGACCCGCTTTCCGACGCTCGCTTCCTTCGGCGCTTCTTGAATTCGCACGTCGACATTCTTGCCGAGCCCATCAGCGAGGCCGAGGTGCTCGCAGCGATTCGAACCACGCACGAAGGTCGATCTCCGGGTCCTTCAGGGGTCCCCTATGAGATGTATCGAGCCTGCCCCTTGCTTTGGGCCCCTTTCTTGACTCGAGCCTACAACGAGCTGATTACTCGAGGCTCCCTTACTCCACAACAGAGCCAGGCGAATGTGCGCCTCTTGTTCAAACACAACAAACCTGGTGCAGCGCGGTGCGACCTCAAATCGTATCGTCCGATCACCTTGCGGGAATGCGACTACAAGATCTTCACCAAGGTCTACGTGGCTCGTCTGAACCGGATCCTCCCCGATGTTCTTCCGGCCGGACAGCATGGGTTCGTCAAGGGGCGAAGACCAGCGGACGCGGCTTTGCATCTGAGGCTCCTGATCGACGAGATTAGGGGTCGTGGGGCAGAGTTCCCGACAGCAGCGCTCCTCTCCCTGGATCAGAGCTCGGCTTACGACATGGTCGAGCACAATTGGGTCTTTGCGGTGTTTGAGGCTCTCGGCGCGCCGGAATCTTTCCAGCGCGTCTTGCGGATGCTCTACAACGGCGAGACGTCCACAGCGCGGTACATTGTCAACGGTTTCCTTACCGAGACGGTGCGACTCCTGTGCGGTCTTGGCCAGGGCGATCCTCTCTCTTCTTCTGTCTGGGATGTGGTATTCCAACCCTTCCTCGATTCTCTCAGTTGACGCAACATTGCGCTGACTATCACTCTTCCGGAGCTGGCTCCTCGTCCGCAGACTCGATGCATCACCAATTTGGCGTTCGCGGATGACGCCGTCGTCGCTGTCGCTGGACCGGAAGCTATTGCTTCGCTCGAAGCGTTAGCTCGGGATTGGCGACTCGCGGCGAACGGCCGTCTAAACACCGACAAAACCGTGGTGATGCCATTGGGCGCGACGTTGTGGGATCGCGCGGACTTGTCCAAACTGTCGTTCGTGGCACCGGACGAATCTCTTCCCTGGATCGGTCTCCAGTTTGCGCCTGACGGCAACAACAGGCTGGGATTCCATGATCTTGAGCGAAGGGTCGATCGAGTGATTCTCTCGGTGCGCGACCGATGGATGACGCATCATACCCGGGCTTTCTATCTCAACCGCTACGGCATCTCCAAGGTGCTGCACTCTCTCTCCGCCGACGTACCGCCATCCGACGTGATCAAGGCGATCGAGCGCAAGCTTGCCGACTTTGTGAAGGGAGGACCGCGGCGCAGCGACTACAAGCAATCGGTCGTCTTCACGGCACGGGCGCGAGGTGGTCTCAGCGTCGTGAGCATCCAAGATGTGGTGGATTCAGTCTCGGTACGGATTTGGGACGTGCTGGCCGGCGGGTCAACTGCGATTTGGAGCGATCTGGCTCGAAGTTCCATCCGGCGAGCGCTTCCGACCTTTGACTTTGCTACGGATCTGTGGACGTGGAGGAACGCCGACGCACCCCGGGAGCTACATCCCCGCTGGCGAGCGGTGCTCTCGGTCGCTGAACGCTACCCTGCCGTCGTCGATCCTGCCAAACTTTCGGTCTCCAATTTTCTTTCTCTTTCTCCCCTCCAACCTGGTCTGCATGACTCGCGGGCGTTCTCGGAGCAGGATGAGCGTTTGGCGAAGCTTTTCAGTTTCGAACGCACCATCGATGACATCTATGCGCGAGCCCAATACCCCGCAGCTCCAACGGTGCCCTGGACCCCTGAGAAGCATCCCCAAGGCGACGGCTCGGAGCTGTCCAACCTTTGGCAATGGAAGCGCAATCAAGTCCAGGCGTGGATCCAGGTCGCAGGCGATCGCCTCATCCCGCCGCTTCCGCCTCCTGTTCCCGTCCTCGCACGTCG